>CM035101.1:40305294-42705294 GCA_020205505.1 Panax japonicus | reverse complement strand
AACTTTTGATATTTTGGCATGAAAATATTAATATTTTAATATTAATAACAATTATCGGATAACGAATTAAAGTGTTTAAAAATCATATAAAAATGATTTTAAGGTATTAAAAATACTTTGTGATATAATAATTATATTATAATATTATGTAAGGATTTTCATTAATATTTTATATTAAATAAATATTAATGATTAAGGAATTACTGGGTATTTAATTCATTTAAATACGGTTTTAAGGATTGAAAAATGTTAATAAATGGTAATAATTATCCGAAAATTATTACGAGCCTAGGAAAAATGTTTTGTCTGATTAGAAAATTATCTGTGATATTGTTAAGTATTAAGTCAGAGTTTAATTGAACTTAAACTCGATATTCATCCGACTAGACCGTCGGGATGATAGAATTGTGTCGGTTTCAACTCAGACTGCAATAGTTTGACTTGATACCTAGTCTTATGTGTGTTAAAGACTGAAAGGGTTATGTGGTAATGTGTTTAGGTTATTCTGTGGATATAAATATAACAGTAATATACTGTGATGATATTATTCTAATATTGAAGATTTATATTATTAATATTAGGTCTTCGGGTAAAGCGTTATAAATTGCGTTGCGGTAATCAACGGTGCAGGCAAGTTTTTCAGTTCTATTATGTTTGTGGATGAAATGTGTTATGTGTTAAATTACATATTATGCTCTATGAATTGTTAAAATTCAAAATATGACTAAGTTAATTGGGTTATGGAACTCAATCAATATGTGATTACATGTTGTATGATGTAACTTGATAAATTAGAAATGTATAAAGCATGAATTAATGTTTTATAAGAAATTATTGATGCATGTAGGATATGTTTAGTAAAAAAAAATATGTTGCATGTAGATATGCATATTAAAGGAAATGTAGTGCATATAGAATTGTGTGCTATGTGAAACATGATAGATTGTTAAATTTACTGGGCTGTCGAGCTCAATCTTGCAAACATAAACTTTTTGCAGGTTAATGATGTTAGACAATATTATTTGCTATACGGATGATGAAGATTGAACGATGCATAAAATGAATACATTTTCTTGATTTAGAAATGGTATAGATCTATGATTGATAGTTTTATCAAATGTAATTTTCAGCTATGTATAGTTTGAAATGTTGTATAGATAAAGAAGGTTTATTTTGAAATGAGAATAGATATGATTCTTAAACAAATGAATTATTTATAGGAAAGATAATGCCAAGTTCAGCTTGGGACATAAAGTGCGGCTAGTATGTAATAGAATAGTTTAATAAATGTGTTATATGTTAGAAAATTTATGAATTGTGTATAAGTTAAGGTTACTCCACCTTGGGTAATAGTAAGTAATGTATTGTATAAACAATTTATGTTTATATCTTCCGCAAATAGTGAAAGAATTAGTGTACCGAGTCCGCGGCGATTCGGGGCCCAGATTCGGGGCTACTACAGAGTAACCTAAGATAGGTCAGCCTCTGATAAACCCATAACAGAGGAAAGTCTCTTCATGCTCTCATTTCAAATTACTTGTAAACATAATTAATTGTAATTACATTCCATATATATCTCCATGTAATGAGAAATATGAAGAAATGTGTACACATACATATTAACATGCTACAAACAGTTGACATCCGTTTTACAGGATAAAATTCCTAAAATAGACACATCACATAGCATGTTAATTTACATTCCCTAAAGACTAAACTATGCAAGTCTTTCGCAGGGAACCAATCGGACCTACTACCCGCTCAAAGTCCAAAAAGGCAACAGGCCTACAGTCAATCATGGCGTCATCCGACCAAACTGAACTTAATCTAGTTTCTCGCAAAGAATTCGACGGATTAAGCAAACAAATTACAGATTTGGTTGTTCTACTCAAAGAATTACACCAGTCTAATTAGGATCCCAAAATACCCATACATGATGAATCCTCCACACAAGGAGGAAGCCCGGTCATTACAATACCTGAACTGCAGTTGTGAACGACCAACAAAACTCATGATGCTGCCCATCGCATTGGAGACCAAGACACTAGTGACATCAAAAAGAAAGTCCTCCAAATGGAAGAGACTCTTCGTGCTATCAAAGGAATTGGAACACATGGGAGTGTTTCATATGCTGATCTGTGTATTTTCCCTGGTGTTCATTATCCAAAAAAGTTTAAAACTCCTGACTTTGAAAAATATGACGGGTTAGGAGATCCTTACACACATCTAAAGGTGTTTATTGGAGAACTTGGATCTTATGCAAAAGACGAAAAGCTCAGAATGCAATTGTTCCAGAAAAGTCTAACTGGAGAAGCCCGTTCGTGGTACACAAGATTAGACAATTCAAAGATCCATAGTTGGGAAGAGCTAACGCATGCTTTCCTCACTCAATACAGCTTTCAGTCTCAGATGGCTCCTAATCGTTATCAAATTACCAAGATCAAGAAACAGTCTAACGAGTCCTTCAGAGAGTATGCTCAGAGGTGGAGACGCCTGGCTTCCCAAGTTAGTCCTTACATGACAGAATTAGAGATGGTCATGACTTTCATAGACATACAAGAAGCGTCTTTCTATGAAAGAGTTTTAGCCGGCATCGACAAACCATTTTTTGAAATGGTCAAACATGGGGAGATGGCTGAAATGGGATTGAAGTCCAGAAAAATTCAAGACCTAGCTGCACTCAAAGCTGTTGCTGATCACATCTAGTTCTGAAATTATGGGAACTACCCCCGGAGGGTCCATAAAAAGAAAGAGGAAGATGTTTCCTTGATACTACAGGTTAAAAAGGCAATCAAAACATGCCTATTCAAAGGAGAAACTACACTCCCTTTCAAGCACAATCTGCGAACTCTCTAATACCAAAAGGTAGAGAAATCAACCGCCCTCGAGTGTTTACACCCTTGGGGTATACCCTCGAGAACATTTTCAATCTTTTGACAACACAGAAGAAAATTACACATCTTCTTCCACTAGCAAGCCCTAATGGACGGGGTTTCAATGCGGCTCAAAAATGTGCTTATCATGCCTGGGCACCTGGACATGATACTCATGATTGTTGGGCCTTGAAACACAAGATCCAGGACCTGATAGACAACGGGGAGATCATGGTCACCAAACAAGATCAGCCTCATGTTCAAGACTACCCTCTTCCTCCACACAAAGAAGAAGAGGTCAACATGATAAATTGGAGTAGCGCACCGAACTCCAATTTCAGCTGTGAATCCTCCCAAACCCTCAAAGACGGTGATGAGAAATGGGATTATGCCAAGTTCCAGTTCACAATGGAACAAAAGATGAAAGCTCTATGCAAGCAAATTGAGTAATTGGCGGAACTGGTAACTTATCAGCATCAAGTGACACGTCAGTTAATCAGCCAGGAGCACGCCAGTCTCCTACTTCTTGTCATGAATATTCCCTCGTCACTTTCAAAAAATGAAGTGTTGGAAGACAAAGTGACAAAGAGGGCAAATGCCAGGTCCGTCGGGATTTTGCCAACAAAAGGGAGTTCACCTATTTGGGCCAACCTATTGAGGAAATTCTTCATATGTTAATCAATGAAGGAAGGATCAGTTCCCTTCTACCTCCAATCAACCCCCGTTTAGGACGGTAAAACTCTGATAGAGTATGTCAATATCACTCCCAATCTCGCGGTCACAGCACAGAAGAATGCTGGGCACTCCGCCACCTTATCCAAAATCTAATTGACAGTGGTGTCCTGAACTTAGCAGACTACGATACGGTGTTACGTGCAAGTGAAAATTCAGGCCCTACTAAGTGGAAGAGTGTGATAGCAGTCATATCCACTGAAACTGATGGGGTTAACAAATCACTTGCAATGCCAACAATTCAACTTAGAGGAAGCAACAATCCTTTGCAAGTGGCCGCTCCCGAGCCAATCAACTTGCCGTGCAGAGCACAATATCCTATTGTTAGCTTGCGCAAAGTTTTGTGGAATTATGGAGAAGGTGAAGGATCCACCTCACATACAACTGCTGCAGTGTCGAAGAAAAATCCAATGTATCTTCCCCAACAGGTGATGAAGTCTGCCATCAAATCAAAGGAGAAAATACCCATGGAGAAAATTGAAAAATTCCTCCGCACTATGAGTCATCACAAAGCCAAGGTGGTTTTAAGCTTAAAAGAAGCTCCACAATAGATATTAATTCTGGACTTGGTCTTAACTTCCGAGAATCACCAGAAGATCTTGTTGAAGGTTTTAGAAGAAGCCTATCTACCAACATCAGTTGATACGGAAAAATTTCAACATCTGGTTGATCACATTTTAACAACAATGTGATATCCTTCACTGATGATGACATACCGCCCAACAGTCATTGCAAACCATTGCACATTGCGGTCTTGTCCTCTGGATACATGCTAGCTTGAGTCTTGATAGATGGAGGTTCCTCTCTAAATATATGTTCATACGTTACCTTGGTGAAGATGAATATCAATCTCAACCAAATTCGGAGTAGCCATGCTATCATCAAAGTTTTTAAAGGAGCCCGTTGAAATTCGGTCGGAGTAATTGAGCTGCCAATCGAAATTGGTCTTTATAGATTCTGTGTATCTTTCCATGTGCTCAAGATAGATTTGGGATACAACCTGCTCTTGGGGAAACCATGGATTCACATGGCTGGGGTAGTCCCCTCCACCCTTCATCAACAATTGAAATACATTATCAACAATAGCCTGGTCATGGTAAACGCTAAACCAAAGTGTCCTTAAAATGGAGACATGCCATTCATCAATGCCACTGATGACATTGAACCAATCAATTTTCATGCTTTGGAAGTAAGCAATACCCAATACCATGCTATTGGAATGCCATTGCCCGGACCCAAGATTTCTACCGAGGTAATGTCGGCTACTCAAGAAATGATGTCATTGGGTCATAAACCGGGACAAGGTTTGGGTAAAGATTGTCAGGGTATCAAATACCCAATTCGATTAACCAAGCAAACTAGAATAGCTGGGCTAGGCTATTCTGCCAGTTCTAGTCACAGGAATCCTCATAAGCATCAACAGATTCCTTCAGCTTCAACCTTGCAGCGTTTATCCTTCTACCCTGTAGATATAATAACTACTTACTTTTCTGTACAGTATTAATAGTTTATTTTGCCAGTATATGCTAACACTGTGTATGATCAACACATTTCATATATACTAAGTGAAAGCATATTTTGTTTCAGGACTCTGAATTTAGATGTGCATGGACTTGTTGATATGGTGCCTCTTCTCCACAAGGATTGTTCCTTTGATGTAGAGATGAATTCAACCTTGATGGAAATACAGGATGACATTGAGATGCCTCCAGAAATTCAAGAATGGGTCAAACACAAACCTAAACCCAACCTTGATCAAACCACTTCTTTCAATCTCGAAACCTTAGAAAGACCTAAGTTAATCCAGATTGGTTCAGACCTTACCCCAAACTAGCGGAATGACATGGTTATGCTATTAACCCAATTCCAAGATGTGTTTGCATGGTCTCATGAAGATATGGTGGGTTTGTCCACTGACATTGTCCTTCATAGCCTTCCCATTAAAGAGGGATTTAAGCTAGTCAAGCAAAAGCTCAGGCGATTGAAACCTGAGTGGAGTTTAAAGGTGAAAGAAGAAATTGTGAAACAATTTCAAGCTGGCATCATCATGGTGTCTACATATCCTAAGTGGATATCCAACATCGTGCCCGTGCCTAAACCTGGAGGGAAGGTGCAAGTTTGTGTAGATTACCGGGATTTGAACAAAGCTTGCTTAAAAGATAGCTTTCATGTGCCATTTATCCACATTCTCATTGATAATACTGCGCAATATGACATGTACTCCTTTGCTGATTGCTTCGCAGGGTACCATCTGATCATGGTTGCTGAGGAAGATCGTGAAAAAACTGCTTTCATCACGCCTTGGGGAACCTTTTTCTATAGACGGTTGTCATTCAGCCTCATCAATGCCGGAGCCACCTATCAATGAGCTATGATGGCTCTTTTTCATGACTTAATGCACAAAGAGATCGAGATCTACGTGGATGACATCATTGTCAAGTCCCGGAAGGAGGATGACTATATAGACCATCTTAGAAAGCTGTTCAACAGGTTGCGTAAGTACAACTTGAAGTTGAATCCAGCTAAGTGCACCTTTGGCGTTAAATCAGGCAAGTTGCTAGGATTTCTAGTCAGCCACAAAGGGATTGAGCTGGATCCTGCCAAAATCCAAGCCATCACGGAAATGCCCATTCCTCAGACAGAGAAGGAAATACAGGGATTTTTGGGAAGAATCAACTTCATTAGTAGGTTTATCTCACAACTCACAGCAACTTGTGAGTCAATCTTCAAGCTATTAAGGAAGAACTCTTCCATACAATGGAATGATGAGTGTCAAAACGCCTTCCTCACAATCAAGAAATAGCTAGTCAAAGCTCTCGTGTTGGTACCGCCCAGGGATGATGGTCCCCTGTTCATGTACCTGTCCATAAGTGACAATGCCATGGGCTGCATGCTGGGACAGAAGGACGATAGAGGCCAAGAACGAGCTATCTATTACCTCAACAAAAGGTTTAGCAGCAGTGAACACAAATACACTCTGATCAAAAAGACGTGTTGTGCTTTAGCATGGGCTTCAATGAGGTTACAACATTATCTCAATGGTCACACAACCCATCTCATATCTCACATGGATCCTCTCAAGTACGTGTTCAACAAACCCATGTTAAATTGCCAACTGTCCATATGGCAGTTTATCCTACAATAATTTGACATCGTATATGTGACTCAAAAGTCCATCAAAGGTCAAGAAATTGCGAATCAACTGGCCGACGCACCTTCAGGGGATTTCAAACCCTTAGAAACATATTTCCCTGATGAAGGAGTAATGACAGTTCATCAACAACATTAGTACGATACGCGCCAGTCATGGAAGATGTATTTTGATGGAGTTGTTAATCTGAAAGGTTCTGGAGCTGGAGCAGTTCTAGTATCTGATACGGGGGGAGCAATATCACGTCGCTGTCAAATTGCAGTTTGTAAGCACCAATAATATAGCTGAGTATGAAGGCTATCTCATGGGGATAAAACTTTCCCGTTCAACGGGCATCAGGCGGTTAACTAACTTTAGAGATTCAGAGTTGGTAATAAGACAATCCACCGAAATCTATCAAACCAAGGAACTACATTTGCGGCCCTACCATCGGTAAGTTTTACAGATAGTTGTGGAGTTTGAAGAAATCTCCTTTATACACATTCCTCGTAATAGAAATGACTTTGCGGACGCATTAGCAACTTTGGCCTCCTTGATTCACGTATCAGACAAGGAACACTTGCCAAGCGTCACAATTTCCCTGCACAAAGCCCCAGCCTATGGGAACTACGTTGGAGAAGTATCGGATGAGCTACCTCCCATCCAACATCCTTGGTATCAGCATATCAAGGAATATCTACGAGATTGATCTACACCCACAGAAGTGAGCCCGACTAAGAAAAGGAGGATCCATCGACTTGCTATGAAATTCTACCTGAGTGGAGATGCGCTCTACAAAAGAGATGCATGACTAGGTCTCCTCAGATGCTTAGATAAAGATAAAGCCCAAAGGATTATGGATGAAATCCATGGTGAAGTTTGTGGCCCCCTCCTGGTCAAAAAAGTACTTAGGACAGGACATTATTGGCTATCTCTCAAAGCTGATTGCAATGACCACGTCAAGAGATGCTATCAGTGCCAGATTAATGGGAATGTTATACACGCCCCTCCACAGGAACTCCACAACCTGAGTTCACCTTGGCCCTTCTCAATGTGGGGAATAGACGTTATTGGGCCCATTGCGCCTAAAGCTAGTAATGGACATCGATTTATCTTCACCATGATCGACTACTTCACCAAGTGGGTAAAAGCAGCCTCCTTCCCAAGGGTTACTAAAGAAGTCATCATTGCTTTCATCAGAAACAATATTGTTTGTCGATTTGGACAACCAGAGGTGATTGTGTCAGACAATGCCAAGAACCTCAACAACAAAATGATGGATGAATTATGCATTAAATTCCACATCAAACATCTTAACTCTGTCATCTATCATCTGAAGATGAATGGTGCTGTTAAAGCAGCTAACAAAAACATCAAGAAGATTATGCAAAAGATGTCCGCCAACCACAAAGATTGGCCTGACCTATTGCCTCTTACTCTGTTAGCCTACAGAACCTCAATGCGCACTTCCACTGGGGAAACCCCCTACGCTTTAACCTATGGGATGGAAGCAGTGCTCCCCATAAAAGTTGAAATGGAATCCCTTCGAGTGTTGGTAGACGCTCAGCTGGATGAAGACCAATGGTTACAAGACAGGTATCACCAATTGTCTCTAATAGACGAAAGGCGAACTATGGCTATCTTCCATGGTCAGTTATATCAGCAAAGGATCGCCAGATCCTACAACAAAAAAGTCCGGCTATGGCAGTTTAAACAACATGACTTGGTTTTGAAGAAAATCCTGGACAACCAAGATCAGTCTAAAGGAAAATTTGCTCCTAACTAGGAAGGCCCGTTTGTTGTCAAGTAAATATTGACAGGAGGCGCTCTCAGATTGCAAGAAATGGATGATGATGAATTTCCACAACTCATCAACTCAGACGCCGTGAAACGGTACTATGTCTGAAGTAACCAGCAAACAACTTGGTGTTAGACCATCAGATCACCAGTCATTCCGGTTCTTTAACCCTTTACAACATACAACTCTTCCACACTTTGCCCCTCAGCAAAACATACTTTTTCAAACCAGCAGCCTGGCTCTCTTTTGCATTCCTACGATTTAGGTCATCCCACCACGGATTTAACCTCTTACGTTTGCAGTTTGGCTACCCATACATGGGATCAAACTTCTCCTACCTATAGTTTATCCTCAACCTAGGATTAAACTTTCTCCATGCACTTTGACCTGCACATAGGATTACGCTTTTCATCTCGCCCTGAGGGGCGAACTACGTCGACCTGATCTCCTCTTCAATAGGAGTACGTAGGCAACCATTTCATATGGCCCGGTTGGAATAAAACAAAAACAATAAAAACATTTCTACCATATTCTCCTCACAAAAACAACAAAAACATTCCTACACCAGTTCTGCCATATACAACGTTGAACCTCATACACCAGGTTCGAACTACGCAGACCTGATCTCCTCTTCAATAGGAGTACTTAGTCAGCCATTCATGGTTCGGTCTCACCCCCTACCAAAACACAAACCCTTGTCAGTTGGTACTGGGATCATCCTTCAAACCACTACATTTCATTCGGCTTCAGACCAAAGGGATGGAATTACCTGAACTCCTCCCAAATAGGAGATTCGGCGACTATCTAAGCTGCGGTCCTACCTTGAAGAGAAACACCAATCCATAAGAGATGGAATTAACTAGGCTTCTCCTAAATAGAAGTACGGGCGACCATCTGTGGTGCGGTCAATCTCAGATAGGAAAGCCACACTCCTCTCCACATTTCCATACAGAAACCAGTCCAAAGACACCAAAGATGGTAGGGATACATATAGATCAATGATCCATTCTGAACTATCCAGAGACAACTCAATGTCCATCCACCCAGGAGCAATTCAGAATACATCAAGATCACAAGCCCTGAAGCAGCAGGCAAAATATCAAGCAAGTAGCAAAGCATATCTAAAAGGGAAGTGATCCAAAAATATATTTCCCTGTCATATATAATGTTGTTTGATATATACAATGTAAACTGTACATGAAAAAATGGCTAAGCTAGTCTGTGCAGGAAAATACAAGTTCATCTACAAGTCACGGTATATGCGAGCTAACAAGCCCAACATGGCGTCCCTCTTAGAAGATGGAGGTGAAGTTGTGGTCTCCTGTATGAGAATATCCACACGACTCAACAGATCTACAGCCATCTGCATGGTGACCATATGCTCATCAATATATGCACTCATCTATGTGATCATGCTAGTGGTAAGGGACCTCACGGTAGTACTATCTGTGATGGCTACATCCCGGGCAGATATGGCGCTATCATGCTCAACTATCACTGCGTTACTGGCTGATCTAGCCTCATCCCGCTTAACAACAGTGGCATCTCTGCGAGCTAATGCCTCGTCTCTCTATAATAGAGCTACGTCCCTCCCATCAAGGGTAGTCAACATCATAGATCGAGCATGATCTCTCTCAAAGGTCATCAGATGAAGACTCTGCTTTAGGTATTGTGCCGAGTGTTGAATCACAACAGTACTGGTACTAGGAGAATCCGAAAGAAATACTGGCAACCCAGCAGCGGGATCCTCCTCGAGGTGGGAATCGATGTCCTCCATGGGCTCTACATAATCTGACTCGCTATCCGGTACTGTGAATACTGCCGCAGCCGATGCAATCTGTGTCTCCATCTATGCAGAATACTCTGCAGAACAACCCTAATGGCTCACAGAAAAACAGCTATCTCATGTTGATCCCAACAAGAGTACGCATGAGATCTATCCTCTACTGAGAGATATCAAGAAGCTGAACGCTGACCTATCGCCCCCTCGAAAGGATGAAAGTCCTGGAACTGGTCAAACTGTGACATCACAGTCAGTGGGTGATAAGTATTCACACCTCTCAAACCAGCCAGAGGGAGGTAGTCCATGCCCGGAGCATGAGTTATGAAGCTGTATAGTAAGCTAAGCCCCAAACACGGCAATATACTAAAAGGATCTTTGATATCTACCAAAAATGTGGACCAGGACAGAGCGTCTATACACTCCGATGGCTGAAAGGAGTATGACATAGCTACATCATGGGTGAAACAATATCCATGTCGTCTAAAGGTACCAATCGATCTCATGTGTGACATAAACCACACATACAGCATGACCGAACTACCCGTGAACACTCCTGTCGGATAAGTGCAACAGTAGGATGCTAACCGCAAGGCCTCTGCTACAACCATAGGTATAATGGTGCGATCCTCCCTAAGATCTCTCACAGCCATGATGACACCAATGTCTATCTCATCCATGTACAGTAGCATATAGACATACGACAGTACGCACAATAGCACTACATCAACCCTGGCCAAACGCCAGTGATCTTCCGGTACGGTGAAATCCCCGGAATGTCGTGAATAGCTATCCTCCGAGCCAAATCTGTCATTCAAAAAATGCTGGGATATCACGTTGCCAGATGTCAGCTCATCATGTACTACTCTGCGCCGTAATCCAGTGAGAGTCATGAATCGTCTACTCATGTCTCCCAACGCCAGATGCACGTAAGGTCTGTCTAAAGGCAGCATCGTTAATCGTGCATACTCAACCAGAGTAGGAGTCAACTCATGGGTCCCGAATCGGAAAACCTACCTATCCGGTATCCAATGCTCTAGCATCCCGTCTATAAACCCTACGGGAACCAAAAACATCAATAAAGTCATGGTATGCTACAACAAATGATCTACAGTCACCCTGTCTGGTGGTGACATGCTATTATACCACGATCGCATACCCAAGGCCACCAATGATGGTGGGGTATTATCTATATGGCTAACTATCAAAGAAGACATCAGTACGGGTCGTGTCATAAGACCATCCAGGGGTCAATTCCGAATATCTCTGGACATACATACATATACATAACATGATACATGCATAGCAGATAATAGATGGCAATATGATATAGGGAACGGAAAAAACTATGCATACATTTATAAGTATATCAACATCTAATACATCATCTCTGTACAGCTATAAATACAGGTAAATGGGGCACAAACGCCCTACTAATAGAGGCCTATCAAAAGATATGGCGAGAATGGGGTACAGCCACCCAATATCTAACAGAGGCCTATCAAAAGATATAACGAGAATACACATCAGAAGAAGACCAAGGTGTCGATGTCCATATCAACAATCATGTTCACCTGATGTAACTCCTCTTGAGTCACTGGATCTCTATCAACAGGGATGTCAGGCCTATATAGAGGAGGATCTGCGCTGGCAAAACCGAATGGGTCATTTGAGGGATCAGCGCCTGAGCTAGAAGGAACAAATGAATCTGCCTCTGCTGGATCTCTGCCCAAATGCCAGATAAATATATATGCCTGGTCCAACTGCCGAGTCAAACTATCAATCTAGGTCATATAAGTCGGATCTCGGACACAAGCTATCCAATTCGTCATCATCAAGGATCCTGGAACCATATCCCCCATAAACTGTGTGGCGCGGGACTGGGCTCCAATAGTGCGAGGGGACCACCACCGCTGGAACGTCTCCTGAGTACATTGACCCTCTGACAATGCAAAATTGTCAACCCCCAACAATGGGATATCCGTGATGGATGACTGCGATACAGACCAATGACGCCTGACGGGAGGCAAGATCAGCATGAAAATCTCCCTTGTGGTGCTCCTAATAGCACGCTCTCCTAAATAAAGCTCCCAGCCTCCATCTGTGAAGAGAGGAACTCTCCTGGTGGAAATCACGTACTCGACTCCAGTCGGGTATCCATCCTCAAAGTCGATGGTCAAGTGTTCCCCTGAATAGGGAATCCACATGATGGTATCAGCTGTCAGCAACTCTAGCTGCATACGGCAGTGAGTGAAACCCTCAGCTACAGGGACATCCGAAAAAATAGAATGATGCCATCGTCGTCCTCGTGGATAGGTGACTAAACCTAACACACTCACATGACACAAACATGGTAGCCTCTTATAGGCCCAAAACTTCCAACACAATGGCAAAACATCTGCTATCAGTAAACACTCTTAACCTATAAATGGAAAAAGACAAGAGAAATACTCACCAGCAGAAACTGGTAAAAGCTTAGCCAAGCCTCGGTCAAACCCTGTGAGCGCATACGCATGCCACGGAGGAAATAGGCAAAGGTGTAGGAGCCCCAATCATACTCTCCAATACGGTCCACATCACGCGTGGTGTTGATCAAAGCGAAAGAAACCATAGAAGAGTTATCTGCTATGAAGCAGCCTCTAATGATCATCAGGAACAATCATCGCAGAATGCGATCCCTGACTCTGACATCATCAGGTATGGTCTCACTCAAAATCCCACTCATAGCATCTATGCTCAAAGGACCTGAACGGACAGTCGTGCCTTTGAGCGCCTCCGCCGGAACTCCTAACAAGGATCTGACGGTGGTAGGGTTAATATTAGCCATGCAAGGCACTGGCTTCCCTCGAAACTCCATACCTGTGATAAATCGCCAATCCATCGGTGTCATCATTACCTCACAATCCAGTATATGGAGTGACTGAGTCTGATGAAACCATCACTCAGACAAGGCCCTGAGATAACCCCAGGGACAACGACGGGGAAGGATGGAAAAGAATGCCCCTAATCCCCAGTCATGCACTATGACTCTGTAATCAAGTTGAAGAGCCTGATACATGGAGTGTATACTGAACCAATTCCCTCGAGGCTGTGTGAAGCGGGGAACCTGCATGAACTGAAGATCAATATCAGAACCCTTTAATCCTCATCAATAGGAAAGAAGGAAGATCAAAGTCTAACTTCATACGTCGTTAGCGAGCAAGTACGTCGATGGATGTCTGCTCAAATCACCCAGCAGCTCTAGGTTTACCACCTGAATACAAGGTAGCTCCCTACGAGGAACATGTGAAGCAAGAGCAGGATCCTCAATTTGAATATCCGCCTCCTCGTCCTCAAAGTCTGGCACTTCTACCCGGACAGGATGAATCATGGCTTCCACCAACCGACGAGGCTGTCTGACAAAACGGGGACGAGGCACTTCAAAAGCCCTCCGCCATATACCAGAAGTGGTCATATGGGAACTTCTCGGCTGATCCGGATCCATAATATCTGGACAACAAGTCTCCAAATCACCTCAGAAAGGGTCTGGTATTTCCTTACCTAGAGCTTTCTAAAATGCATTTATGACTATATGCATGTATGCATTTACTTTAACATACAATAAAGTTAAAATGCACGACTACCCAATACCTACATTTGGAAAAAATTTGCCATAGTCCCCTTTGAAAATAGGACTATCCACATTCACATAGGCATGTCTAGGTGGCCATTCAGTAGCACACCTGCCCCAAAGTTATATACATAATATATGCATTAAAAATCAAAATCATCCATGCATAAGGTTAACCTCAATATCAGGATTACTTTGCCTTTCTACCTTTGCTCATTGGACCTCAAATAGGACAAAAAATAGCAGAAAAAGGTCCCAATTTGACTGTCTTAAAAGTCAAATTTTTTCACATCATTATGTTCAGCATGGTCTAATACTAACATTTACTATGTTGAATATTTTTTTAGCAAGTCATTTGTGCATACATAATCACTACTATGTGTTTAGATGCATTTCATGCTATAACTCAAAATCCAACGGATAAAAACTGGAAAAAATATATGTATACATTACCAGGATAGTGTAGAACACTTGTACAGTGACAAAATTTGCAAAAGATAGCCCGAACTCAGTAGATCTGAAGGAGGCTCGCGGATTTATCTTCGTGCGACAAGATGAAAATGACTTGTGTTGCCAACCTGCTGGAATTTATCATCCACAATTGGCCGCAGGCTCACCTGTGGCACCCCTATATGGGTTCCACCCCTCCGGCTTAGTCCAATTCGAGTTGCAAAGGAGTTCTTACAGACTAGAAAAGTCAAATCAGGAATAAAAATGCCACGCGATTGAGCAAAACAGCATACAATCCTTGTCTTCTCAAATAAAACTTTGAGTATGTACATCACTCATTGGTAGTCACCTGGACACGAGGTATATTCTTCCAATGATCTCATTTGTTACAAATCACATCCGGGAATACCTTATACAGGTCTGATGCCGCCAACTCTGGGTTGTTACCATAAATGAGTTCCTGACGGGGGTTACAACGTGAGTCCCCGACGGGGGTTACAACGTATGTCCCCGATAGGGGTTACAACGTGAGTCCCCGACGAGGGTTACAACTTATGTCCCCGACGGGGGTTACAACATGAGTCCCCGATGGGGGTTACAACGTATGTCCACGACGGGGGCTACAACGTATGTCCACGACGGAGGCTACAACGTATATCCCCGACGGGGGTTACAACGTATGTCCCTGACGGGGGTTACAACATATATCTCCGACCGGGGTTACAATGCAAGTCCCCGATTGGGGTTACATCGAGAAGACCTGACAGGGGATTACAACACGGATTCAAGCTGTTGACATATATATTAACGAAGGTCAAGCAGCCTTGATGTTATCTCAACCGATAGAGATTAAACCTATCAGGGCTCTACAGCTATTCAAGGATTTCATGCTCGATTACTCATATTCCCCAGCGGATCCCTGGCGGGGGTCACAACGCAATGTTCCATTGATCTACACTACAGCGGAGGTCAAACAACCTTGACAATCTACCCATAGAGTATCAGTCGTTGATTCACACGTCAACGAAGGTCAAGCAGCTTTGACAGTATATCCCACAGGATTTTTCAGCCATTGATTCACATGTCAGTGAAGTACACGTCAACGAAGGTCAGACATCCCTGACAGCATTTGCTGTTGACAGTAAATCCAATAGAATCTTGACATGACCTGTCGATACCAACCAGGAAAGGTCAAAGTTGTCAAAGTTATCAAAGAGGATATATGATGGAATATGTTATACACATCCTCAAACAAACCAAGATTTATCCCCATATATCTCTTACACATAAGAGGTACATCTTCAGGATCAATTCATAATCGAAGACATAGGGATTTGGTGATAACTCCAACATCAACATCCTAATAGATTCAGATTACACATCAAATCTGGTCATCATTGCCAATCCCCAGTTGAAGCAACAGGGAGCTAGCAATCATCCTCCAGCATATTGGGCTAGAACCCCGTACACATGCATCATACATTTGTATCATGTTGCTACCCATAGTACCATGTTTGTCTTGTTGCGTTTCATGTGTCTAGGATTCTTTATCCTACCCATGCATCGCCATGCATGAGTATGATAAAGAGGAGCATCTGTAGACACTCGAAATTTTCTGTACACCTGTCACTAACATTGCTGGAGGACAGATTTGTCTTTTAAGAGGGAACCCTGAAAGACAATCCAAATCCATACCGGATACTACCAGAAGTTCAGCATCAACCCTAGAGCACTCTGGAAGTAACAATTCCAACCTCGGATATAACCCCGAGGCATGAAGATTCAACACCGGAACACACACCGGAGAAGACCAATTAATCTTGGAGATAACCCCGAGGTATCCAGTCTCAGTCCCAACCATGGGAATAGCCACCAACCTTGGTGATAACCCCAAGGAATGCAGTTTTGGCGATAACTCCGGAAATGCTTGTTTCAAATGCGACCAGCTTTAATCTCGACGCTCACAACGAGATACACTGTACCAACCCAGCGATAACAACAGGAAGACATTCACACCTCAAAGATGACAATGAGGACCTTCAATAAACGCAGCAGTCCAATCTCAGTGAAGCTCTAAGCAACGTCTGCTTCATCAGCCCAATCCGGCGATAACATCGGTGAGGGGCAACATCGTCATCTCGCTAACACGATGCCATGCCACGTCGTCTCAACATCTCTACGCAACGATGTCCCACAGGACTAACAAATCCTGAATGACTATTGTGCGGGGTAACAGATGAAAGTTGAAGCTTGAAGACCGGAGGGCATCGTACCATCTTCAATGACTTCGTACAATCTCTAATCCCATGCCATCGTACAACTCTCGACAACGGCGGTCCGAAATAGGTCCTGTATACCTCAAACGGATGCCCGGATTGCACTTCTGAAAGTTTGAGTGGACATTACAGAGCCCGAGTGCACGTACTACGAGACGACTTGACCCGAGAAACCCAGGCCCACTCGGGTTGCCTCTGGAACACCTGCGGCTAAATTGTCTATAAATAGAGGGCTTGGGCTGCCCATTTTACAAGAGAAAATGGTGAGGAAGCCCTGCCCAATTTGTTCTGCACTCACTCCATGCAGTGTACTTTCTCATTTTAAATACATGTGAGCTCATATATAGCCCTTTTGTATCTACAAAAGCCAGTGTTTACCCACTCTAAAGATATAGAAGTCTTCTTTGGCAGTCAACTGTAAGCCTTCTCACACACTTTAGAGTCTTTCTCTATATCTCTGAACACACCCTTCTTCACGTTGAGAGTCGTGTTGCGTACATTTTCCCGGACTTTGGTCCGTGGTTTTGTTTCAGCTTGTATATATATATATTATTTTTATATATTGACTAACATTATCGAGTTATGCCTCGATTGAGCCTAGACTTTGGTCTGGAGCATTTATTTACTTTTCTATATATATTTATATATATGAACTGTGTGTCAAACTTTGTTCGATGAGCCTAGACTTCGGTTTGGAGCGTTTACTTCTTTAATATATATATACTTATACATATTAACTGTGTGTCGGACTCTGTTTGATGAGCCTGAATTTTACATCCAGAGCGTTTACTTACTTTCATATATATATATATATATATATGAACTGTTGTCGAACTCTGTTCGATAAGCCTGAATTTTACATCCGGTGCGTTTATCGCTTATATATATATACGGAAAGCTTCAAGAGCATAATTCTTAAATAGCATAATGCCTTAAATGACATAATTTTATCAAAACGACGTAGTTTTATAAGGACGCGGTGGCATTTTTGTAAATACGCGGTGGCATGGTATTTACAAAAATGCCACCGCGTCCTTATAAAACTACGTCGTTTTGATAAAATTATGCTATTTAAGGCATTATGCTATTTAAGAAATATGCTCTTAAAGCTTCCCGTATATATATATATATATATATATATATATATATATATATATATATATATATATATATATATATATTCGTCCTACCTGGAGTTTACTTCGTGGTGCTTGATCGTTTTTTACAGCTTTCTTTACGTTTCGTCCTGCCTAGAGTTTCCTTCGTGGCAGTTGATCGCTTCTACAGCTTTATTTACATTTTGTCCCGCCTGGAGTTTCCTTCATGGCGGTTGACCGTATTTACAGCTTTATTTACGTTTTGTCCCGCCTGGAGTTTCCTCCTTGGCGGTTGATAGCTTTTACAGCTTTTTTTTATATTTCTGATCCCCCATGAAGGTGCTTCGTGGTTGATGATCCTGTATGTATATATATATATATATATATATATATATATATATATATATATTTACAGCTTTTATATATATACTTACTTACTGCTTCCATATAAATTGCGGTATCATGTGCGTCTAGGAATCATGTGATCACAGATTCAGCCTATTGGATCTAGATTTGGTTCCCGTGATGGACATTTTCAGCTTTAAGCAGCTTATAAATTATTTTGTGGTGTCTGAATTTCCTCAGATGGTTTACATACCCACAAGGAAGTCGGCATTATTTTGTACGTTATTTTAGTACAAATGCCTCGCATTTATAAAATAAAATCAATCAAGCCAAACACTTAATAAAATGGGAGTGTAAAAGGTCTCAATTACTATTGAGCATCAGGGTTTGAAAAACCTCTTTTATAGAAAATCACTGTCATATCTTGCTTAAAATTGAATTTTTACATAAATTCAAACCCTGTGTATATAGGTGCGAACGAGGCCTCGCACTACTTCCAAATAATAGCACATTGACCCATACACACACACATTCAGATAATAGTTTCTTGAAAAAAGGCAGTTATCGTGATAACACGGATGTCGGGGGGTACCTAACACCTTCCCCCCGTATAATAAAGTCCCCGGACCCTAATGAATCTCGGTTTCACCGACCCGTTTAGCAGTGTCACATCACTGGATCAATGTGCAAAGCTTTTCTCGGTTGTGTTGGTACAACCATTTAAAAAACCAACTGGCGACTCTTAACAGTCCCATCGTCGACATTATACAAGTCAGACCTTTTTCACTTTTTTTTTCAAAAAAATCTCACCTAAAATGAGAACACCAAAGAACAAGTAACAGAAATGGATAATTAAAAATCCTGACGTCAACAAGTACATCATGTGAATCAATAGTACAATAATGTGAATAAATAGTATAATCATGTGAAAAAATTAATTACAGTATAGTACCTTCATCTATACCTCCTTTTTATTTAGTCATGCAAGTATTATCAATCTTGAACCAACTCCCCTAATAGTACATGCATGTGAATTAATAGTACACACATATGAACAAATAGTTATAATCATGTGAATTAATAGCAATTAATTGCTCATTTATCCGATTAATTACCCGATTGGTCAATATAACCTCCAGACATCCATTATTATCGAAATATATATCGATTTCCACTAACTTTAATAATCCAACACAATGGAAATATTAATTTCATCTTTAATCAACACGAACTTATTCATCATTAATATTATAACTCACAATACTTAACAACCAGATCATTCCCAGGAAAGAGGGGGCTTTTCGATAAGGATTTTGCCCTATTGGCGCACAATTAGGTAACCAGACCTCTTCTTGACAGAACTTTATAGACGTTGTCAATATTGCAAATAATAATATGAATAACTTTATCATCTCAATTATTGCTTTAATATTATAAGATATTATGCAGATGATATTGTGACAATAATTGAATTAATAATATGAGAGATATTATGCAGCAACTACTGTAGCAATAATTGAGTATAACTGAGTGACTTCTCAAGTAAGTATCAATAATCAATACCGTGTGCTATTATGCAACCACGCGTATTACTGTACTTTTACCACCGGGTAGTTCAACAGTTTAACGATAAAACTTTCGCCGTTATTTTTATAAAAAGATAATTATGTCGTTTTCTAACTACGACAATACTTCCGTTGTGGATTCCACCAATGATTGTGCCGCCGTATGAATATTCCCTATTAAAACAAATATTCCCCGACCAATCGAATATTATATAACCACTTGCTTACTTTTGCAAAATTTGTAAATAATACCCACAACTATAACATTATATCAAATCCACACCATAATATTCAAAAATATATTTTGAGAAAAATTAATCTTTATTCTTAAAAGTTGGGGTCTTACAACCTCCCATTCTTATGAAATTTTGTCCTTGAAATTAGGGTGTGTACCTAGTATATCGAAGAGGTGAGGATACCTTGACTTCATTTCATATTCTAACTCTTGAGGTATAACCTTTAAGTGTCGAATATGATCCTTCTTATCAAAGATTTTAACACGTATCTCCTCATACATTAAATCTTCTGCTATCTCGTCTAGTTCTAATTCAATAATGTGGTTTGGGTAGTCCAAATATTACGTAACATCGATACGTAAAAAACGTTATGAACACACAACATACTTAGCGGTAAAACAAGTCTATAGGCCACAGTTCCTACTCGATCGAGGATTTCAAATGGGCCAATTAAATCAAGGGTTGAGATTTTCTCTCTTCTAGAATAACGCCTTCTTGAACCTTCTTCTTCGTTTTCATCAGCTCCGGGTCTATAGCTTGAGCAACTTTAAATATATCGATTAAAGTCAATTCTACTCGTATATTTGATATCACCACGTGGGTCCCTAGAGTCTTTAACTATATCTTCATCATTTGTAAGTTATACGAAATGAGTTATTGTGTTAACAATGTCACACTCGTAACCGTATACGATCTTTTTCTCAATGTATCAGCTACCACGTTCGCTCTTCCACGATTATATTGAATGGTATATTAGTAACCTTCAACAGCTCGAGCCAACGTCTTTGGCGCATAATACGTTCGTTCGGGGTGGAAAAATATTTAAGGGTTTTAGAAATGGGTTTTGTACTAGGGTCAATATAAAATTTGATTTCACTCTTTGGGGTAGGCCAAGAAGTCTTTAGAGAATACGTCAAGAAATTTATTAACGAT
Organism: Panax japonicus; assembly: GCA_020205505.1. NCBI lineage: Eukaryota > Viridiplantae > Streptophyta > Magnoliopsida > Apiales > Araliaceae > Panax > Panax japonicus. The sequence goes on along the minus strand of CM035101.1, from coordinate 42,684,469 downwards.
AGAAATATCATTTAAAAATTGTGACTCTCATCCAAGACTTGGATAGTATATGTAATGAAGGTTTCTCCTAACAGAGTTTCAACCGATAAGTCAAAGTCTAACTTCTCTGGGGTCAAATTTAAACATTGAGCACAAGGAAAAGAGATATAAAAGAATGGGTAGAACCGGTATATAATAAGGTATAGACTTCGTAAGAATTTATAATTAACTAACCCGTGCTAACTTTGTTCGGGTTACTCGTTTTTTGAGAAGTCACGAAAATTGGTTTTCCTAAAACCACCGACTTTGTTTTGTCTGTATCCGCCTTTGGTGCCACAGTCCTAGCTGGACTTGATTTCGCTACAGAACAAAATTGAGCTATGTGACCGTCTTTTCCACAACTAAAACATACCTCGGAAGGCTGTGAACAGTTTGGACTTATGTGTCCTTCCTCTCCGCATCTGTAGCATCTAACTGGCGGTCGTTCTCCTCCCCTAGAATTTGTTGATGGCGCTGGTGTTGCTGCTGACATCTTCCCATCATCGTTAAATCTTCTCTTCTTAAATTTTCCACTTGAATAATTTCTTCTATTATCTTGGCCATGATTACCACCGAAGTAGTTACCATTTCTGGCATGATAATTTCCTCCACGATCGTTATCATTGTTCCGATGACCGTTGCCACTGGTATGAATAGTATCTTGTTGTTGGTCGTTGCCTTTTGGTTGTGTTGGCTCATTATCGCGCTCCAATAACTGAGCCCTATTTACAACATCTGAATATAAACACAGTTTGTGAGAAATTAAGTATTGACGTATCTCAGGTTTAAAACCTCTTAAAAACATCCGCGTCATTCTCTCCTCATTATCAACCAAGTGGGGCGCAAACTAGGACAACTCGGCAAAATTAGCTTCGTACTGCGACACGATCATATTGTTTTGCTCCAACTTGAGAAACTCCACCACCTTCATGTGACGAATACTTTCGGGAAAGTATTTATCGTCGAACAACTCTTGGAACTTCTCCCAAGACATCTTGAGTGCGTCAGGCTGGGTACGTTTTACAGATTCCCACCAGTAATTTGCCTCTTCACGCAATATAAAGGTGGCGAAGGGAACCTTTTGCTCCTCTGAGCATTCCAAGACATCAAATATCTTGGTGATCTATTTTATTCACGTCTCCACCTTAAGTGGTTCTGGCTTTCCCAAAAACTCTGGTGGTCCCAGCACCTTGAACTGCTTAACGGTGACCATCCGAGAGTTATCAGTGTTTCTACCAGCATTTTGAACATGAGTCTCTCTCGGCTGATGTTGTATAAATTGCATAAAGCCTCTAAACATCCCATCATTCATCATTTGGTCAGCGTTGTTATTTTCCTGAGGATTATTATCATTATGATGCACATTATCCTGGGTATTGATCGTTGGTGACTCAACGGTCTCATGTGCTTCATTGTTTATCTCAATATTTTTGGATGCCATTTTCAAATACTGCCACAAAACAAGGGTTAATTCACATAACATATATTATCCCTATACTCTGATTGACCAATTAAATACCAAATAAACTTAGGTAGGTCATACTAGCGAAGGAATTCCCCGTCTCTCCCCTCCTAGTTCTTGTCTCACATCTCAGCAAGGGATTATATCCGTAAGCTTTGATACCAACTGTGACCCACATCCAGGACTTGGATAACACCTCACAATGATACCTATCAACTTTCCACCGTTACTCACGGCGTCCCCTACGGAAAGTCTGGCTTCGGTGCACCCTAAGACTTAGAAGTCACCAGATAAAGGCTCGGGGATCTTTTCTATGGCTTTGATACCAACTGTGATGCCCCCAAAATAGGTATACATCACTCATCTTGAGTCACCAAATACATGGTACAGAATTTAAATACAAACTTCTTTTATACAGTACGACAAAACGTAACTGAGAGTTTCAAAACGGATAATGTCTCGTCGAGAGTATCCAAACTCAAATAAAGTCCTCATTACAATTATTATCACACTATTTCACTGAATAGTGAGGACTACTAATGCAAATATCTGGACCGTCACTTCGTTCCCCGACTAGTCCCAGCTACGTTCTCATTTCCTGAAGAGAACAATGAAAGCAAAAGAGGCTTACTGCTAACTGTTAAAAAAGGCTTCTATATCTTTAGAATGGGTAAACACTGGCTTTAGTGGGTACAAAAGAGGCTATATATGAGCTCACAGGTGTTTAAAAGTGAGAAAATACACTGTAGGGGCGAGTGCGAAGTGAATTATATAGGGTTTCCCCGTCTTTTTCTCTTAGAAAATCAGCACCCCAAGCCCTCTATTTATAGGCATTTTAGCCGCAGGTGTACCAGAGGCAACCCGGGTTGGCCCGGGTTTGTCGGGTCAGGTCGTCTCGAAGTACGTGCACTCAAGCACTGTAATGTCCACTCGAACTTTCAGAAGTGCAATCCGGGCATCCGTTTGAGGTATACAAGACCTATTGCGGACCGCCGTTGTCGAGAGTTGTACGATGGCATTGGATTAGAGTTTGTGTGAAGTCATTGAAGATGGGATGATGCCCTCCGGTTTTCAAGCTTCAACTTTCATCTGTTACCCCGCACAATAGTCACTCGGGATTGGTTATCCTTGTGGGACATCTTTGCGTAGAGACGTGATATGGCATCGTGTTTAACGAGATGACGATGTTGCCCCTCACCGGTGTTATCGCCGGATTGATCTGATAAAGCAAACGTTGCTCAGACTTCGCTGAGATTGGACTGCTGCAATTATTGAAGGTCCTCATTGTCATCTTTGAGGTGTGCCTGGCTTCCCGATGTTATTGCCAGGTTGGTGCAGTGTATCTCGTTGTGAGCGCCGAGATTGAATCTGGTCGCATTTGAAACAAGCATTTATGGGGTTATCGCCGAAACTGCATTCCTTGGGGATATCACCAAGGTTGGTGGCTATTCCCATGGTTGGGACTGAGACTGGATACCTCGGGGTTGTCTCTGAGTTTAATCGGTCTTCTTCGGTGTGTGTTTTGGTATTGTATCTGCAGGTCTCGGGGTTATCTCCGAAGTTAGATTTGGTTACTCCCAGACTAAGATCCGAGGTTTGATGCCGAACTTCCGGTAGTATCTTGTATGGATTTGGATTGTCTTTTAGGGTTCTCTCTTAAAAGACGAATCTGTCCTCCTGCACTATTAGTAACAGTAGTACAAAAAATTTCGATTGTCTTCAATATACACACACACACACACACACACACATATATATATATATATATATAGATAGATAGATAGAAAGAGAGATAGGGGAAGAAATGGGTCTTGTGGAAGAGATCGATAGTGAATGAGAGGAGTTCGGAGACAGAAGACTATCGATAGTTGGAGGTGAGATAGAGGAAACCTACTGCAACATCATACAGATCTATTTGATATGGAAGAAGGGGCAGAAGAGAGAGATGAGAGGAAGGAAGAGAGAGAATAAATTAAATTTGTTTATTTTCTTTTTTCTTTTTCATGTACACGTAGGATAAAAACTGAAACGATTTAACACTCGTGAGGCAGAGATAATGACCCAATTTGAAAATATAAATTAGTTTAATGGGGTCATTTGAAAAATTAAAAGTTTAATGGTGCAATCAGTAAAATGTGTCAACTACAGTGGGAAATTCATTATTTTAGTCGATAAAAAATTGATGTCCGTTTATTTTATTTTAACGGAATGACCCAATTTCAAAATAATAATTAGTTTAGTGGAGTAATTTGAAAAATTAAAAGTTTAATGATGTAATCAGTTAAAGGTGTCAACTACAGTGGGTATTTCATTAGTTTTGCCAATTAATAATAATAGAAGTTAGCCTCTCATTATTTAATTATTTACTCATTAATTTAATATAATAATACTAATCAATCTCATGATTAAATCATTCCTTCATTAATTTACTTAATGAATTTCTTAATCTTTCATTATGTCACACTAAGCAATTCACATAAACTTTAAATTAAGCTTTTCATCAATTCTACCATAACATATAATTGTCACATACTTAACTTAATTGAATTACTATATCCCACGTCACAAAAATATTTATTTATATTCAAATTAATATAGTACTTTTATTAATTTAATTATTAATATTATTCAGAAAATTCTCAAATATTACAAGTTGTCTAGGGACGCGTCCTCCAACAATGGAAAGAACTTGACGCCGAAGAAAAACAAGTCAAGGAAGACAACGAATTACTGAAGGCCGCCTTAGAAAAAGAAAGGTGCCTCCGTGATAACACTGCATTCTACTGCGAGGGTCTCAAGGCTGACATTGCCAAGTTGAAAGAGGAGGTTGAAGAAGAAATTTTTTCCAACAATCCTATCTTGACCAAAGCGAAATCGTCCAAAAAGATAATGAAAAACTGAAGTTGAAAAACCTGACACTCCTTCATCAGAATCAGGATTTGGCTAAAAAAGAGGAAAAGACTTACCAATCATGTGTCTCTCTATCCAAAGAACTCGAAGAATACAAGGTACTGGGTCCCCTTTTGATCGAAGAGCTTCAAAATAAAATCTGAACCGACTACCGTAAATCTACCAAAGTTTCGGCTAAAATAATACAGATATACGTCGAGGGCTACAAAGTCGCCCGAAACAAAGATAAATCCAAACTCGCTGCTGCTAAACTGAACCCTTCAATCCTTTACTCTTCTGAAAGATAAAGACGAGGACGAAGTCAAAAACAACCCCGTAGACGATCCTCCACAGCATTATCTATTTATTTAACTTGTCTTTTGTATTCTCGAACATGCAATCTAATTATTACCATGTACTTATTTATCTTCATGAATGAAAACATTAACCTTTCCGAAGAATTCTACATAACGTTTCATAATAAGTGATAAAGAATTCATTCAAAAGATAAACAAGCATGTAGAAAAAAAGGCTCATCCAAAGGACTGAACATCCGATCAACAGAACTGAACACTTAAACGAAATAAGACCAAGTATCCATTAGAAACTGAATATTTCACCATCCTCTAAAACATAAATTAAGGTTCACATGACCTAATTAAATTAAATGCACAATTAGGGTTCCATGACCTCATTAAATGTGCAAATTAGAATTCACATAACTGAATCAAATGAAGACGAAAAAGTCATAAATAAATGTGCTAGACCCGAGAGAATAATCCACGTGTCCCAAGGCAGAAGACTCATGGATGTGGCTCGTTTTGAGAATTGATTGAAGGATTGGATTGGTGGCTAGAATGACAGGGCAATATGGGCATTATTCTAATGACTAAAGGGTATTTCTGGAATTTCCACGAAAACATGTGCCTAACATGTGACTACTTAATTCCAGGAAACTCTATAAATACCCCTTCTATTCTAGGAAGGGGGTGACTCTTTTTGGTTACTTAAGGCTTGGATATTCCACCTAAAAGCACTACAAGGGTTTGGGACCTCTCTTCAGACTCGGGACTTGGACTCTTGGAATATCAAAGGACCTGGACATTCTCTATCAACACTCAGGAAGACTCTCTGAATCCCAATAACCCTAATAAGGTTTTCGGATTCTAGGAGTGGAAGGACTCAAGAAGAAGGCTCTTGGAATCCCAATAACCTTAATAAGGTTTTCGGATTCTAGGAGTTCTACCACATGTCATTGGAGTAATCGTCCACCTGTCATTCTCCCCTCTTCAATCAATCAATCAATTCAGTGCTCTTCGTGGATTTCTCTCCTCCTCAACCAACACGAAACCCTAACTGGTAAGGCACGATTTCCTTGCCCACATTTCTTTGGCGACTCTTCTGGGGAGGTATAGAATTCGTGAAAGGTATGCCCATAACTCAAAGTGGGAGAACAACAGGAAGAGCTTCACCAACAAATAGCATTACCTCACCGGATCCAGTTCTAAGGCTGTTCAACATTCTTGAAGATGCCTCAGAAGGAAGTTCAACATCACCATACATGGCTAATCAACAACTAACGAATGTCAAGCAGACAGGCGTGGGAAGGCAAGGCAAGGAAGAAAGTGAGGAGCAGGCAAATGTTGTGTAATTGGAGATGCTCAAGACATTGAAGGAAGTACGGGAAGGACAAGGGATGATGATGGCTATGATGCTGGAGATGCAGAGGAAGCAAGAGGAAATGGAAAATTTTCGTCAGCAGTTGATGCAGATTCCCACTTTCAAAGCCATGTTCCCAGACAATTCACAAGGAGAACCGGCAGGAGTGGAGAATAACAACAACGATAACAACAATAAGGAGAATCAGACTGCACCTCCATTGACGGAGCATCAGTCTGTTCCAATCATCCACTTGGAACCTCAAAATAGTGGTGACGTGCCACAACCCAGACTAGAAGTCAGCCAACCTCAGACAAACATCATTCTGATTATTATCCCCGCATTTTCACAAGTGTAGATACCAACCATCCCAAGCCTTGTTCAATGAACCAGCCCACAAGCACAACCGATTGATACCAGTGTACATCACCCAATTTCTGTACCACATAGAGTCCATACCACGAGCCAATATATGACAAAAGATGATATGATCTATGTAATCAATCAAGTTCACAAGAAGACATCCCGACCTTCAGAGTTAGACTTTACTCCACCTTACCTGGCACATATTCGGAGACAACCCTACCCGGCAGGGTATATCGAGCATCCCTGCAATTTCTAAAATACAATGGGGAGAAAGGAAATGTCAGAGAACACATTGTCAGGTTCGTTGAGTCGATGTCTCCATGGTTAGGATATGATGAAAGGAACAATCACATTTTGTTGATGAGGAAATTTAAAAAGACTTTGACGGATAATGTCTTCAGTTGGTACTACAACTTGGGGAAGGGATCAGTCCATGATTGGGATGATCTAAAATTGAAATTTTTTTAAGAAATTTTTCTATGTGCATAAATAGGTAACCATCGTAGAGCTCATGCGATTCAAGCAGAAGCTAAACGAGGAGCTGTCAGATTATGTGGATAGGTTCAGGGCCCAAGCACAGAAGTGTGTAGAGCCAATTGAAGAAAAGAACTTGGTTAGTATATACAATAATGGTGCTTTAGAAGCCTTCAAGCCCCACTTCATTACCAAGGCATGTGATTCATTTGCGACATTCTCATCTTTTGCACAAGACTTGGGGGGAATCATGACATTTCCCACCAACCATGCGATGGATATATGGAAGAGCAGGAGGACAACAACTGTGGCTTTGGTGGATTCTCAGTCAAAACCACAAGGGGCAAGAGGGATAAGAATGAGAAATTTGAACGAAGCAGAGAAAAATATGGTGACAAGTATACCAGAATGCCAGTTCTGGAGGCTATCACATGCAGCGAGAAAGCGTTCAGGAGTCTGTACGAATAATGGGTCGAGCACAGAGTGGTGAAACCTCCAAGGCCCCAGTTGGTTGTAACGGAAGAAATGAAAAGAAGACCAGTCTTCTGTGTATACCACCAATACGCAGGACATTCCACTATAGACTATTACAGTCTGCGGAGAATATACCATGAGAAATTGGCGACCGGGGAGATTGAACTTGGAGAAAAAACGTGCAACACTATCACCCATAGTGCAGTCCTGGAAGTCAAGAACTCAAATACTGGCTCTACGTACCATCAAAAAAACTCTGAACTAAAGACGAATTAAAAATCCACACAAGATGGTAGTCCACCAAAAATGGTGGTTTAAGCCCTCAGGAGTATCCCTTGCCAAGCAATTGGATGACCAAGGGAGGAGGCACAAGAATTAATGAATAAAAAAAACCGCCCAAGATGGTGGTCCACTCTAAATGGTGTTCAAGTCCTCGTAAACTGCACTTGCCAAGAAATTGGATGACCTAAGTGACGAGGCACCCGATTTCAAGTCCTCGTAGACTGCACTTGCCAAGAAATTGGACGACCCAAGTGACAAGGCACCCAATTTCAAGTCCTCGTTGACTGCACTTGCCAAGAAATTGGACGACCCAAGTGACGAGGTACCCGATTTCAAGTCCTCGTAGACTGCACTTGCCAAAAAATTGGACAACCAAAGTGACGAGGCACCCGAATGAATGTTATACTTTATCATCAAAAGTGAATGAAGCACCTGACTATAAGTCCTCAGACCCAAAAAGTTATACTTTCAACTTTAATAAAAGTAATTGAGGCGCCTGAGTATAAGCCCTCAACCTCGAAAAAGTTATACTTTATCTCTAAAAATGGTGAACGTTATGTTTTCACCGACAAAAGCAAGATTTATTATATGAAACGTTATGCTTTTCGTTAAAATCAATTTTATTGTCAATAAATTGACAAACTTTCACTTATATTTGAACGTTTTTTTTTAAAATTTCTTAAAAAAGAAAAAAAGAAAAGAAAAGTATAGATTCAAGTGTTAGTTTGTATGAAATAAATGTATATGATTTTCTGATACAGGAAATGAAAAAAAAATTATGAAAGATCATGATCTAAAGGTCAGGACCTGTCGATTTGAAGAGAGAGGAATAGCTAAAGCTTGGTCTTCGTGGCTATCAGGCCTTCAAGGCTATCAGCAGGTCTTCGAAGCTATCAGCAAGTCTTCAAGGATATCTTCTGGTCTTCGATGCTATCAGGTCTTCAAGGCTATCAGGTCTTCGATGCTATCAGGCCTTCGAAGCTATCAGCAATTCTTCGAGGCTATCAACAGGTATTCGAGACTATCAAGCCTTTAAGGCTTTCATGCCTTCATGGACTTCTTGATTCTCAATGACTTCATAATTCTAAAAAAAAGAGAAATTTCAAGAGAATGTAAGAAAGATTAGATCGAAGATTTTCAAACTATCCCAAGAGAGCTCCTCTAAGGTTCTCCCTTCTAGGGTTTGCTCCCCTAGAGGTTCCCTCTCCTAGGACTTTCGTTGGCGAGGCTCGCAAAACATCAAGCCCTGCGAAGTGTTCAGACACTGGAATCAAGACTTTAACACTTACAATATTTTGCGCGATCATCTCACCAAAGGTGTGACTCAAGCACAGGGGGAAAATGCTTACTGGTAGATGACATAGACGTCCTCCAGAGTAGAGGTGCTTTCCCCCAAGCCATGACGAATGAAGAATGTCCTGTTGGATACAAATGACATGTAGAGAAGCACCATGGTCCTGTTGGATACGAATGTCCCTGCATAGCTTGATGTACTGAAGAATGTCGACTCTTTCTTCAGTATACCCACACAGTCAACATTCCCAAGTACCTTGTCGATCCAATGATACCATTCCTGAAGTAGGCTAAATGAATCAGATAAGAAATGAAGGGAACTGAAAGAGTACTCTTATTTTTCTATACATAGACAGGGAATGCGGTCGGAATGGGGAAGGTCATCCCAACCTCCACAAGCCGTTGTATATAGGAACAAGCATTCCTTATCTAGCAGAGGAAGAATTATACGGCCATAAGTCTGGACTTGCTCCCAAATGACGTCGAAAAGACCAAAGAGGGGAGCCCTTCCCCAATCATTGAGAAACGGGGCCTCCTTGGTTGTTCCCAAGTCTGCAGAATGTTCAACGGGTAGGGCCTGCAAGAAAAAAAAATTCAGCATAAGTGATCTAAAGAGCAAGGAAAGGAGGCATTTGAACTTGAAGTGCTCACCATGGCAAAGAGGAAATTCAGCAAAAGGGCCATGTTGGCTTCGGCCCCCTAGGGCGCGGCCATGTTAGCTTCGGCCACCTAGGGATTATTCCTTTCATTTCTTGAAAAAAAAGGTCATGATGGCTTTGGCCCCCTAGGGCTCGGCCATGTTGGGTTCGGCCACTTAGGGTTTGTTCTTTTCATTTCTTAAAAAAAACCATGTTCGCTTCATCCCCCTAGGACCCGGCCATGTTGGCTTCAGCCCCCAAGGGCGCGACCATGTTGGCTTCAGCCCCTAAGACGCGGCCATGTTGGCTTCAGCCACCTAGGGGTTGTTCCTTTCATTTCTTAAAAAAAAGGCCATGTTGGCTTTGGTCCTCTAGGGCGCGACCATATTGGCTTCGTCTACCTAGGGGTTGTTCTTTTCATTTCTTAAAAAAAATTAAAAAGAATGTCATGTTGGCTTCGGCCCCTAGGGCGCGGCCATGTTGGCTTCGGCTACTTAGGGGATGTTCCCCTTCATACCTCCTAGGTCTTGTTACTCCACGAATCAACTGCTTGGAAAGAATCCTCTTTCGCCGCAAAAAATTATAACCTTCCTCTGATGAATTTCGAGGGAAAAAACCAAGATATGATCAAGGTAATGTGGTTCAAAAAATAGAAGAAAGGCTACAATTACCTGAATATATATATATATATATGAAACAATTATAAGGAGTTCAAAAAATCAAAGGTCGTCCAATCCAAGGAGCAGTATAATTTTTGTAACCTCACACAAATATTCTTGATCCTTGATCCAAGGCGTGCGTAATAAAGGTTCGGGAGTGGAGGCTTATAATTAATGTGGCAATTTATATAAGCTGCATATATATATATCACAAGAAGTTTACAAGCCCATCTATTGGATAATTGTATGCAAGCAGCATTTGGCCTAATCATATATACATATGAATGAGTTAAACTTTGTTAGCTAATAGGGGAGTAGCATGTACAGCTTCAATAAGGGTCCCTTCTTATTGCAAATAACACCCAAGTAATGCGGCGCACAGAACTGCCCGCTGCAATTCAGATGCAAGACATTCGGACGCAAATTATGAATATTAACTTCTTACTTCTCCAAAATAAGATAAGTAAAGATTATATTTATTTATTTAAAATAATAATAATAAAAATAAAAATAATAATAAAATAAGATTTTATTTTATTTCCTAGAAAAAAAATAAGATTTGATTTTTATTTCCAAAAGAAAGAAAGATTTAATTTCCAAAACAAAATTAAGATTTTATTTTATTTCAAAAATAAAATTAGTATTTGATTTGATAAAAAGGAAAGATTTGGTGTACCAAAATAAAGATTTTTTATTTTGTGATATTTGATGATCTTTCCTGTTTTAATTTCCAGAAAAAAATAAGGAAACAAATCTTGAACAAATTATGGAAAGATTATTGGAGGATTTCCCAATATGTCCAAGGAAGAGCCCTGCTAGGTTTTGCCTCCCTATGGTTTAACCCTAAGGGTTTGGCTCCCTAGGGGTCACGATCGTCTATTTGGGAATGTGACTCTCGCGCAGGGGGGAAAATGTGGGCCCAAGTGCAAAATTAGAGTTCACATGACCTAATTAAATTAAATGCACAATTAGGGTTCCACGACCTCATTAAATGTGTAAATTAGAATTCACATAACTGAATCAAATGAAGATGGAAAAGTCAGAAATAAATGTGCTAGACCCGAGAGTAGCCTCCACGTATCCCGAGGCAAAAGACTCATGGAGGCAACTCGTTTTGGAAATTGATTGAGGGATTGGATTGGTGGCTAAAATGACAGGGCAATATGGGCATTATTCTAATGACTAAAGGGTATTTATGAAATTTTCCTGAAAATATGTTCCTAACATGTGACTACTTAATTCCAAGAAACTCTATAAATACCCCCTTCCATTCTAGGAAGGGGGGTGACTCTTTTTGGTGACTTAAGGCTTGGATATTCAACCTAAAAGAACTAAAAGGGTTTGGGACCTCTATTCAGACTCAGGACTTGGACTCTTGGAAAATCAAAGGACCTGGACATTCTCTCTCAACACGCAGAAAGACTCTTTGAATCCCAATAACCCTAATAAGGTTTCTAAATTCTAGGAGTGGAAGGACTCAAGAAGAAGGCTCTTGGAATCCCAATAACCCTAATAAGGTTTCCGGATTCTAGGAGTTTTGCCACGCGTCATTAGAGTAATCGTCCACCTGTCATTTTCCCCTCTTCAATCAATCAATTAATCAATTCCGTGCTCTTCGTGGATTTCTCTCCTCCTCAGCCAACACGAAACCCTAACTGGTAAGGCACAATTTCCTTGCCCACACCGCTGAAAAAAAAGATGTTTGTTCCTAGCAACTGAACATACCACCGAACTCCATTAAAAAGAAGTTCGTTCCTAGGAACTGAACATACCTCCCATAAAAGAACACTTGTTCGACAGAACTGGATGCGAACTAGGTGTTCGTTCACTGAACTGAACATCCTCCCAAATAATATTCGACCCCAAGGACTGAATACTCCTCTGAGCTCCATTAACAATATGTTCGTTCCCAAAAACTAAACAACAAACCTCGTTCAATATTTGTTCTAAAGAACTGAATACTCCGCCTTTCTCCCAAGTTAAAAACAATATTCGTTCCCAAAAACTGAATACTCCACCTAACACCATAAACAACATTCCCAAATAACCGAACAACGTATAAAATACCAATGACAATATTCACTAAAAATTGAATACTCATTTTATTAATAATCTTGAACAATTACAAAGTCAAATCACCTAGCCATGCTCTACTGATAATATTTTCGATGTTTGCATGCCAAGTATTCTTGATTTTGGTCCATCCATTGCTCGAAGCCGATAAGTACCTGGTTTTGGTACCTTAACAACCTCATATGGCCCCTCCCAATTTGGCATAAGCTTCCCAAGATTTTGGGGTATAGAAGCCTCTACCTCCCAAAGAACTAGATCTCCAACTTTAAATCTCCTTAGCTTTACCCCTTTATTATAATGTCTGGCCACTCTCCTTTGGTAGGTTGCAAGCCTAACCAAAGTCAACTCCCGAACCTCCTCTAACAAATCCAGGTTGATGCAAAGACCCTCATCATTGTATAACTCTTCAAATTGACTGACCCGAAGAGAAGTAGAGCCAACTTCGACTAGGACCAGGGAATCAGTACCATAAGCCAATCTGAATGGCAAATCACTCATTGTCATCCTCGGAGTTGTTTGATAAGCCCATAACACACTGGGTAAATCCTCAGGCCATCTTCCCTTTGCCTCATTGAGCCTTCATTTAATCCCGTTCAACAAAGTCCTATTAGTAACCTCTACCTGACCATTCAACTGGGGATGAACCATTGAAGTCTTTCAATACAGAAATCCCAACTCTTTCAAGAATACTTCAAACTTCGAACCTACAAATTGCCTTCCATTATTCGAAATCACTACCAAGGGAATGCCAAACCAAAAAACCACAAACTCCTTCAAAAATTTCAAACATTCCTGTTTCATGATCTGCCGAAGGGGATTTGCCTCTACCCACTTGGTCATATAATCAATAGCTATTATCACAAAACTAATCTAACCCTTTGCCTTCAACAAAAGACCCAATATATCAAATCCCCACACGGAAAAGGGAATCAGAGATAACACCGATTATAATTCCTCCGGTGGTTGATGGGTGATAGGATTGTTGAGCTGACACCTAGAGCATTTCTTGACATACTCCATTGCCTCTTTAAAAATTATTGGCCAGTATTACCCCTGCTGAAGCAACTTATAAGCCAATGCCTTTGCAGCCATGTGATAAACATTGATCCCTTTGTGAACATCTCAAAGAACATACTGCTTCGAATAGAACCAAACACTTTAGTAAAGGAGAAGAATAGGCCCTTCGATACAAATCCCCATCAATGAGCACAAAATTCAAACTCGTATGCTTTACCTTCTTTTCCAACATCTGATCCGAAGGTAAGACGCCATCAGCTAAATAATTAAGATAAGGGGTCATCCAACAATTTGACCACTCTACAAACATGACCTCTGCATGCTGAACACTCGGCTGATCCAAGACTTTTAAGTAAATCGATCCACTGAACGTATTCGTATTAGTTGTAGCCAATCTTGCCAAAGCATCGGCTATGGCATTATCAGATCTGTCCACTCCCTGAAAAACAAACGAACTAAAGTATTGGAGCCAATCCTTCACCTCTTCCAGATACTTTACCATTATTGCCCCCCGGGCCTCATACTCCCCTGAAATCTATTTGACCACTAGCTTAGAGTCACTAAAGAATATTAAATTCTGAACTTCAAGACTCTTTGCAAGCCGAAGGCCTGCCAAGATCGCTTCATATTCAGCCTCATTATTAATTGCTTTGAATACAAAGCGAATCGCCTACTACACTTTGAACCCCTCTGGACTTGTCAAAATAACACCAGCACCACTGACGTTTGAAGTAGAGGACCCATCGCCATACAATGTCCACGAACTCTGCACTGGCTGAACATCTATGACCGTTTGAACAACCCCTTCAGTCTGACCCATACTATTGTTTGCCTCAGAAAACAAACATTCTACCACAAAGTTGGCCAAGGCTTGACCCTTTATTATTGTCCGAGGATGATACTCTAGTATAAACTGTGACAAATCCATTATCCACGCTGCGAGCCAATCAAAGACATCTGGCTTTCCCAACACTTTCTTCAATGGCTAATTAGTGTACACCACTATTAGTCGACCTTGGAAGTACTGCCGAACCTTCCGACTGGCTATTATCAACGCACATGCAAACTTCTCAAGATTTAGATACCTTATTTTTGCATCCCTAAGGGCTTGGTTTATTATATAGTAAATCGGGTGTTGCTTACCCCCAATCTCCCGCACCAAGACTGCTCCTACTGCCAACGAGTTTGCCACAAAATACAAATACAAAGGCTCAGTAAGAGCTGGCTTCACCAACAAAGGAGCTGGCTTCACCAACAAAGGAGCCGAAGACAAGTACCTCTTGATCCCCTAAAAAGCTTCCTCTTATTCTGTAGTCCACTGGAATTTCTTATCATTCTTCGGCCCTTTTAACGTATCAAAAAATGGCAAACTCCTCTCCGTCGACTTAGACATGAACCTCCTCAAAGCTGCTATCTGACTTATCAGACGCTTAACATCCTTGTATGACTGAGGATATTTCATGTCCAAAATAGCTTTTATATTCTTTGGATTCGCCTCTATTCTCCTTTTGCTGATCAAATAACCCAGAAACTTCCCTGATCCCAAACTGAAGGTACACTTCTTCGAATTCAACCTTCACTTGTAGTGCAAAACTGTCTAAAAGAAATCCTCTAAGTCATCCAAGTGGCTTCGAACTGTCATGCTCCTAAAAATCATATCATCTACATAAACTTCTATGCTATGACCCAACTACTTTGAGAACACGTAGTTCATCATCCTTTGATATGTGCCCCCCCCCCCCACATTCAACAATCTGGACGTCAACTTCTTATAAGTATAAACTAACCGATGAGTGATGAATGTTATCGTCAGGATATCCTCCTTATGCATAAGAATCTGATGATACCCCAAAAAAGCATCTATAAAACTGAGCAAGGCATACCCCAAAGTGGCATCAATCAGTTGGTAAATGTGCGGAAGTGGATAAAAGTCCTTTGGACACGCTTTGTTCAAATTTGTGTAGTCAATGTAGACCTGCCACTTCCTGTTCTATTTCTAAACTAGTACCACGTTCGTTATCCACTCGAGGTAGTCAATCTCAAAAATAAAATCTGTTGCCAAAAGTTTGGCTATCTCTTCATCTATTATCTTCTGCCTCTCCGAGGCAAAGATTCTCCTCTTCTGCCGAACTGGTTTCTTTGTCGGGTCTACACGAAGCCTATGCACATCTACCTTTTGATCAACACTAGGTATGTCACTGGGGGCCCATGAAAAGATGTATGCATAACACTGCAACAACTCCACCAGGCTTGTTCAAAAAGGTTCCTGTAATCCCGACCCAATCCTGACAGTTTTATCCTTCTGCCTTGGAATCAACTCTACCTCTTTTGTCTCTTCGGTAGGCATGACCAGAGGCTCTATAATACTTTCAGTAAACGATTCAATCTCTATAGCCATTGTCTACTTCTGCTTACTGAATCCTACCCCCGAAGTATAACACCTCCTCGCTAAGTCGAGATCCTCTGCTGCCTCACCAACTCCATTTAGCGTGGGAAACTTAATTTTAAAGTGAGGAATTGAGGTCACTACCTGAAGAGCTGTCAAGGTTGGTCTCCCCAAAATAGCATTGTATGCAGAATCCACATGAACTACAAACTATATCCACCTACTAAGGAGTCGTTCCGAAGATCACCGGTAGCTCAATTATCCCTGCAACCTTAACCAAGTCATTGCTAAATCCATACAAAGGAGGCTCCTGGCCAACCTCTAACTTTTTGTTTCCCAAGTTGCGCCATTATCAATCATCATACGCTTCATATCCATCAAACCCACCTATATAATGATTACCAATGCTCCTTCATGTAGTTCGATAGGTTCCGAAGGGAACTCCTCATCAGTAAAAAAGATCACCGAACCGGGGTACGGTCTTTCATACCTAACAAGTTGATCAGACATTGTCAGTACCGCATCCAGGAATCCTCGCCTCTTCTTCCCAGCAACATTTCCAACGGAACCGCCCGTGATCATATCCACCACCCGACGTTCTGCCTGGGTCTAATCTTGTTGTTGGGGACTTGGTGGTCGGATTAGCTACTAGGGTGTTGTTTGCATGTTATGTCCCTAAAGTGTCCCATCCTGCGATGTATTGAACCAGCGACCCACTCTGAACATTCTTCTCAATCAGGTCCATCAAACCCCATAAAGTCTCCATATAATGTCCAGCACACCCATGATAATCATAGTATTTGTTCATATTTACTCTACTAAATTTGATGTTATCCTTGGCTGGTTCAAAGTAAGGCTTATCCTTTATATGTTCCAGTATAGTATCCCGATTAGTGTTCAGCATAGTGTAAACCTTGTTGACTCTTTGATTCGAAAAAGGCGGACGTCCTCCACCCGAGCTGCCATTGTTGTTGGCATACTTCTTCTGATAACCACCTAACTTGTCATTATTATTATTTCCTTTATCCTTTTCCTTATCCTTCGGTTTTTCTGATGGACTCAGCTTCAGACTGCCCATCGCATCCTCTACCACGATAAACCCTTCTGCCTTTTTGAAGGTTCCAGCCAAGCTCTTCGGATGGTTAAATATCAGCTCTTTTACCAACTTCTTGGACTTTACTAAATCCAAACCGTTCTGAAAGATAACCACCGCTTAAATGTCATTCAAATCCGAGACCTAACCCATTGCCTCATGGAACCGCTTCACGTATTGCCCCAAGGTTTCGTTTGAATATTTCCTGATCTGGGATAGTGAACCGGTCGACTTTCCTCTCCTTTTGTTATTGCCGAACCGTGCATGGAATTTATCACAGAGCCCTGTCCAAGAGGAAATTAAGTTCGGAGCCAACGTCATCATCCATTACCGAGCATCTTTCTTCAGAGTGGTTATGAACATCTGACATTTAGCAGTATCCAAGTAGTCGTAGTAGTCCATTAGCCGATCATAAGCCTAGTTGCATTCATAAGGATCCCACGAACCATCATAACTCTCCATGTGAGGGGGCTTCTTACCCAGATTTGCCTTCTCTTGCACAATATCTAAGGAGAACGACGATGAAGACTTAACTGGAGTCATTACATTCTGATTCTCTTCAGCCAACCGTTTCTCCAGTTCAGCCACCTTCCTTGCTAATTCCTCGGTCACACTTCTTTGGGGGGGAAAGATCTCTCCGGTTCCGTCTTCTTCTATCGGGAGTTGGAACCCATCTCCTACAATTCGACCGACCTCTGCTTTCTGAATTTGTTGTCCGGGAGCAACTTTGGTGCCTGCTCCTAGTGTGCCGAGAGCCAACCGGACGATGTGTCCTGGACTGGTTCCCGTGTGACCGCTCTCCTAATATGCTCCTGTCCCGAGAGAGGCTCCGAAGCCTACTCTCAATTCACCTAGAATCGTCCGGACGATGTGTCCTGGACTGAACTTCTAGCGACCTCCCCTGCCTTCGGCTATGGCTGGAGGTACCTTCCTCGTTTCCCCAATCAATAATACCATCTGTTGGTCAATCTTTTGTCGTTGCAAGAGCAAGGTTTTCAAGGCATCATCCGTCTCTTGAGCCTTTCTAGATAAAATCCTCATTTTTTCATCATGGATGCCGTCATGAGGGCGCATTCGGGACGATGCATCCTCGACA
This sequence comes from Panax japonicus, assembly GCA_020205505.1. NCBI lineage: Eukaryota > Viridiplantae > Streptophyta > Magnoliopsida > Apiales > Araliaceae > Panax > Panax japonicus. The sequence continues at coordinate 42,666,590 of CM035101.1, read as the reverse complement.
CATGCCCCATGATCGGCGTTCCTATTGAAAATTAAGAACAATCTTCTTTGAGGGGCCTCTGCCCTGTCATTACCTCCTTGTCCAACTGAGTGATTGTTGGGCTCGAGTCTATCCTGGATACTTTTGTACGGGACCAACCTGTCCTTGACCGAAACTCTAGGCTGGGCAGACACGTCCGTCGTTGACTTCCCTATGCCAGAAATTATATTACTGTTCACCATGTTAACACCCAAAATCTACTGTTGTGATTGAAAAAAACAGCAACACTAGAATCCTCTCCTTCTAGCGCCAACGTTAACTCCAAGATCCGTCCACGTGTTTCAATCACCAAAGCACATCCAATATTGCACAGAAACGGGTAAACACTAAAAGCTTGACGATTTGGGCCTCCGGGAGATAGCTCCGGTATGAGAATAAGTACATGTTGAATAAGCATAACAATGTAGGTTTAAAGCTCTAGTGCTGAAAAATAATAATTATGAGTGTGTACCTTAGAATCAAAGTAAATCATTGTATTTATAATGATCTCACCACCTTCATAGAGTCCTTCCCTATATAGACTTGAAACTCCTCATTAGGTAAGATACTTTAACGGGAACAAATATAATTCCATTAAGGAAAGGAAATCGATTTAAAACCTTTCCTTAGTGAATAGAAACTAATTACAATTAGGAATCCTTGATTCCTTAAAATGCTCCATTGCCCAAACAGAATCCTACATAGGTTAAAATAACTTCAACCTTGGCCCACCATATAATTCGGGTCTCAATAGCCACCTTTAAATAATTTTCAAGTCCAATTACTAAATAATTGATTTTAGTTCCTTTTGAACTTGTGAAAAATAAATTTAAGAAATAGTTTCTAGTAGAAACTTTAATTGCCCTTGGAAATTTCAACTTGTTAATTAAACTTTATTGACCAAAATTATTGAATTGTTTGTGGTTTATAAATAAAGTTTATATCAGTTTATAAAACTGTGAAAATATAAAGTAAAAACATAAAATAAAGTCTAAAGTAAAATATATTATACGAAATACTTAAATAAAAGTAATATATAATTTCAAGGCAAAAATGAGTCCTATGGAGAGAATTCTTACCTATGTTGCTTAAATGTAATAATATTATTTTCATTTTGTTGTTTTTGTTATCATTAAAACATACTACTACTACCTCCGTCCCACAATAAGTACTTTTTTAGCCTTAATATTTTTTCTCAAAATAAGTGATGTGTTAGAACTCCAATACAATTTTTGCAATATTTTCTCATATATGCCCTTATGCATTCAATGGTATTTATTGCATCTTACAATCACTATAATTAAATGACACTCATTAACTCTTCAACTTCAAAGAAAATATATTAAGGGTATTTTTGTCATTTTAACTTGTGTATTGGTATGTGTGATTTAAGCTAAAAAGACACTTATTATGGGAGGGATGTAGTATTAAATAATTTTAATCCCTTCAAACGCAACATCAAGAATTTCTAGTGTTGCATTTTGGACCCGTTGTCAATCGCTAGGTTGCTGCATTTGGGTTGTTGCATTTCTGACGCAACTTGTTAGCTAAATAATCATTTGTCTGTGTTTGATCTCAAAACGCTCCAAACACGCTCTAAAACTTTTCTCTTTTTCCTAGAAGTAGTGGACCTTTAATACTATTGATGATAAATATACTTTATTTTACATTTAAACTGTGTATTTTAGTTGTAATTCAATCATATTTTGTGGTACAAAAGGAGTAATTTACAATGTAGGGCCTTCTTCACAAAGGAACCAAAACATATTCTTTTCTTTTCTTTCCCCTTCTCATTCGCCTACCTTATAAAAAGCAATAAAGATCAAATAAATTTTAAAAAAAAACTCATCCAATGCAGATTTATCACTATTTTCCTATTCATTTCTCTTTTCCAGTATTTTCCTCAAGTCCTTTAATATCCACGAGAGCTTTTTTCAATTTTAGAGCAGTCATAGCATATAATCACAAGTCTTAGATATAAAGAGGTATCAACTATCATTAAAGAAGAAAACAACTGAAAATTCTAACTGCAGGAAATATGTCGGCAGTTACGAAATTAACTGCAAATTAGTAGTTAACAAGGTATGGATTACAAGATGGCAAATGCAACAAAAAGCTGAAAATTTTTCACAGAAAATCTTTTGATTTGTTCGAAAAAGCTGCCTAACATCTACTACTTTAAGAAAATGCAAGTCTAGCGGAGTGAGGGCAAGTATCGCATCCAAAGTCGCTTTCCTTGAAGATCGATTTATTGTTTTCCTGCAATACATGCATCAACTCATATTGTCAAATGCTTTAATACCAAGACTAGTTAAAGCAACAAAGAACTTGAGATCAGATATTTTAAAACCTTAATTGGTCAATAACAGAAATAATAAAGACACGATACTTAGACATGTTTCCCTTTTGCGAGAAGATACAATGGCATGTGAAACTTTACAGGAAGTAAACTTGCATGTAACATTTACATGATGACAACTTCTTCCTTTTTTTTGGTAGTAAGAGAAGAAATTTTATTAATAAAAAAGAGAGGATACAATAAATTGGGGACAAGACCAAAGGGCACTTTAAAATGTGTAGCCCTCCAATCCCGGCACAAATTGGTCATACAGGTACCCATAAAGGCTACCAAAGCATAACCCCAGAGAAAAGTAAGAAAGCAGCTCTCTAAACAATTTAGCATTATGCTCATTCTAAATTCCCCATAAACAATCTAGCAAAACACTCGTTCTAAATTCTCAATAAAACTGAAAATAAAGCACATTTTCATAAATTTTAGGCATCCTTCTTGCTTCCGAATCCTTGAAAACAAATTAGAGGCATATCTTCCATTGAAGCAGGCACACCTGCTGCTGAGAAATCTCCACACACCCCAAGCAAAGATATTATGCAAAAATAAATGAGTATGTGTCATATTACTATACTTGCACATAAAATAAATGTCTGGAGATGGGGAATTGTAGGGTATGCAATCTTCACAGAGATCATTAGTATTCAGTCTTTGTAAAGAGAAATGACACAAAAGCGTCAACTTTGGAAGGAACCTTAGCTTTTCAAGCATAACACAAATAGTCCCCTCCATCTTCTCCCTCCCACTTTCTTATCTCTCATCATTTCACGCTCTCCCACTCTTATCTCTCATCATTTCGCGCTCTCCCTCTCTCCCTTCTCCCACCCTAAAGCACCACTGTAACACCCCAGTCCCACATCGAAAGATAGGGGGAAAATTTGTCTGCATATAAGGAATTAAGTAACTACCAATAGTACCTTCAAGTCATGACCTTTTGGGAGCCTGTGGTGGGCTAGATAACCCAAGAAGATACTATTGGGTCAGTGGTTTGAGGCCTTATTTGGATGGATTTGATTCGATTCGATCTTGGGATTTGACCCAAGATTTGTTCCGGACTCGGGATTTGACCCGAGTTGTTTCATATGGTATCAGAGCCGACTCTCGAAAGCTCGGGTCGGGTCATCCGATCGGGTTGCCGGAGGTGGGGACACGAAGGCTGGTGGTATTATCCCACAATGGAGAGATGAAGGTCCGGAGGTGGGGACACGAAGCCAGCCGGTATTATCCCACAATGGCTAGAGAGGCAAAGATCTTTGGACCGTGTGTATGATCGGTTCTGACGGGGACGTCAGAAATTTAAGTGGGGGAGTTTGTAACACCCCAGTCCCACATCGAAAGATAGGGGGAAAATTTGTCTGCATATAAGGAATTAAGTAACTACCAATAGTACCTTCAAGTCATGACCTTTTGGGAGCCTGTGGTGGGCTAGATAACCCAAGAAGATACTATTGGGTCAGTGGTTTGAGGCCTTATTTGGATGGATTTGATTCGATTCGATCTTGGGATTTGACCCAAGACTTGTTCCGGACTCGGGATTTGACCCGGGTTGTTTCAACCACACCACCACCTCTGCTCAGCAACCAAGCAACCGGTCAACCACCAATACCAAACACCCCCCCCCCCCCCCAAATAGTCAAATATCTATATTTCAATACAAGCACTTATATAATACACACATCAAACATTATATCAAAAATGTCTCAAAATGACTTTCGAAAGTCAACAATGATTTTATAATTTGGAACAAAGAGAGTATTACTTATTAGGCCTAGGACCATCAGGGCCATCAGGGTGTTATATTTATGTTATTATAAATATGTATTTAAGCCTCCACTAGGAGATCGACAATTGGTATAAATATTGAGAAGTTATAAAACTGAGACTCGATTGCAAATTTGCGATCGATGTTGTTTTCTACCAACAAACCCTTCTGGGTTATGATCAATTCAAGAGTTCCTAGTGTTAGGTGAAGAGCCTCAACACTATTGCAATTACGGTTAACTTATTTTTTCTAGATTCTTCCTGTCCTGCATCAATTTTATATGCTAAGGGACACTTTAAAACTAATAATTTGACAGCATTATCGCTACAACAGTTACCCTATCATTAATAGCTTATTTAAGCACAAAGATTCATGTGAAGATTGATATCTTACCTTCAAGTAAACAGTCTCTCCCAAGAGACTCTCAAATCCTCCTTGGAGGTAACATGTATCAGTAGTTCAGAACTCAAAAAATTTGAACCATGAATTTTTTAATTAGTAAGTTATTTGAACCATTAATTTTATTTTTTGCAATTATTATTGTAGCCATGATTTGCTGTCCTAGTGCATCCAGAAAGGGTTATTTGGTTTTCCCCTAATTTTTGCCTAGAGATCCCTTTCCTGATACAACACAATCATAATGATATCTACAAATACCGTGTGGAAAAAAATACAAACTAAAAATGACACATGCAAAATGTATCTTTATAAAACATCCACTGTTGTCTGTGCGACATGTGATAAGTACTCGGTACAATTGTGCAAGGCACAATGAATCACATGCATAATCCAATTCCACCAGAACTACAAAATATCTTAGGTCATTGGGGTTAAGATGTCCAGTGCATACTTGTACTGATTAACCTTAAATATACTATCATTAACTAAATTAGTTACAGAAAGAAAATACCATAGTTAAATAGCAAGATATTTTTACCCAAAACAGATGGTAGGTTTTGAGTATCTGATAATAAAGATAAATTTGCTATATAATTGCATAAAAAGGTACATGTAAAATATACAAACTAGAAGCTACAGGTTGAGACAGACCTGTTCATTTAAAGGCTAAAAGTAGTTCACAAAAATGGATCATCAATTCAATTAATAACAAGCAATTCATGAAGCGTCAGCGTGCAAAAATGTTAAAAATAACAACAAAAAATGCAAGCATCTCAAGACTTTAATTATACCTGTTTCATTATATAATACTCGCTAGATCTGTGAAGGAGTCAACATTGTTTTGAAAGTCACTTCCTTTACTCCGCTAGGTTCTAGACCTTCAAAGTTGTTTCCAAAGCTCATTGTTTGACCTCATAAGGCTGAAAAGACAAGGAATCAACAAAATTTAAATTTCCAATCCATTTGAAATTTTTACTCGTATGGAAAGTCATGTTATTAGATTTGACCTCGAGTTGAATGGACTTGCAACATCATGAGGGAGCAAGGAGTTCACTGAGCTGTTTAAGAGATATGACTGATGATATGCATCTTGTTTACTGTCATCCCACACTTGCTGTAGGGTAACATTAATATTTTGCCCGATACCACTGCTCCCTGAGCCTGCTTGGCATTGTAAAATATCTAGCTTACCATCTGCATACTGCGCTGGCGCCAAGTTGATGGAAGAAACATCATGAGAATCATTTCCCATATGCATCATTGAAGGGCCGGTATCTCTCAAGATACCCGGATTAGTCTGTTTAAAGCAATCATTTAACGTATATAAATTTGAATGGACCTCGGATGACTGGACAGCATTTGGCCAGTTATTGTTGCATCTTTCAATATCCGGCAAGTGAGAAGAAAATCCCGAATTCAATGAGCTTGTTGTAACAGAAGATTGATTTCGCAACACTCTTCTTCTATGGGCGTCTTGAAGGTTCCCATCTACCATTAGGGAGTTATTTGGCAAATTTGGCATGCCAAAAAGAGAGTTACTTGAGCTACCAACATTTATTTTTGTGTCTGAGAAATCATCAGAGATGGAAAAATGTGGGTTACTTGAACTACCCACATTTATTTTCGTTTCCGAGAAGCCACTGGAAATGGGATACATCATCGAATCATTAACTGGGAGCACTCCAACATGATTTACACCTTGATTATGTTGTAGCTGATCAAGTTCCAATGACATTGGCATCCCGTAAAGTATATTCCCATTTTGATTTCCCGATTGTGAAAGTGAGTGGAAATTAGCGAGACCATTAACGGGGTTGCTTGAGTTTTGAGCATGACCGAATTGAACCATTCCGGAAGAAGAGAGGTTACGCATTCCCAGACCAGCAGGCGAGTTTAATCTACCAAGTACGCTACTGCTGGGTCGGAAGGATCCAAAAGCAGCATTCTGAAACTGCGCGGAACCATCCAGCGTAGGAAGATTTCCAAGTCCATTAAGAGATGCCATTCGCAAATAAGCAGAATCTGCATTGCCTAAAGCTGCAACTATATTAGCTTGCTGGCTTGTTACGCAGCTAATTCTTTTCAGGTAAAGCCTATATTTCTGCAACAACAGAGTAAGATAGTAAGATTTGAGGGGGAAAAAAGGTTGAAATTGTACAGATCTGAGGCAGGAAAGATGAGTGATTTTGCCTGGAGATGGCTGGCCACATTTTCTCTAGTAAGCTTTTCCACATTCATCAAATCTAAAATCCGTTTCGGCACAGCCTCTGCAATAAGAGTTGGTGAAAAAATAAGTAAAATGAAATGAAAAACAAGTGCATTATGGACTCATGTTTTCTTGAAAAAGAAAAACATTAGATCTTTCGCAAGAAGCATGGGGAAAAAATTCAAAACTATATTAAGAAAAATTGCAAACACTTTAACAGCTTTATAATCTTAAATCTAAAATTATATAGAAAGAAAATAATAACTATTAATACAGAAAATATTTGATTCTTAAATAGCGAATTAGTAATTTTCATGCACTCTATATAATTCAGAAATTAATTATAGAAAATACAGTTAGCAATCTGAAAGAAGAACTGGAATAATATACGACAATCATACGTGTAAAATTATTGGCAAGCGTAAAAATATACAGAATGATTTAACAAAAAATTTGCAACTGTATAAATAAGTTAGCAAAAAAGATACAGAATGAATCAGGATTCTCTGAAAATTTACAATATTGTGGCTGGAGTTTGTGGTAGATAAAACTTACTGTCAATGCCCAGCTGATTCACAGCTGCAACAAATTTCCGATGCAGCTCTACAGACCAAACAACCCGAGGTTTCTTCTGCGCAGAGAGATCTTCGTTATTGTGTCCGTTCTCGTCACGTTCCTCATCCTCATCGTCAATTTGGTCCTTCCTTTTTCTATTAATTTTCCCATTCTCATCAGGACCACACATTTCTTGAAATTCTTTTAAATCTCCAGACTCAACATGAGCCTTGTCGAAATCTTTTTGATCCTTGGGATCAAACTTCTTTCGTCTAATTACGTGTTGCCAAATATTCTTTAGCTCTTCAATTCTGATAGGTTTCAGCAAATAATCACAAGCTCCATGACTGATTCCCTTCATAACAAGGTCGGTATCACCATATGCGGATAACACTAGAATCACATCAACAATTAGTCATCAAAACCGGAAATAGGTCAAATAATCATCTACCGCGAGCATGTTTCTTAATTCCTTTAAGATTCTGAATACTTTGTACCGTAGTTCTGAATTCCAGTATTACATGAATTTCCGACTTAGTTAACAACAAAGTGGAATCATTTTTTGTAGATAGATGAAATCAAGTCACAATTGTCACTCACTAAATTGCCAAAACATTCATTAGATAAAAATCAAATAATTCAGCAAAGAATTAAACCTTAAAACTAAGTAGTATAAGTAAGAAATAAAGCACAATGATTATACATTCATTTGTAGAATTGTAGCTAATTGACTTTATTCATTTAACATATACATATTAACTTTTTAGTTTCTAGAAGTTCAATAAAGAAGTAAATGCTAGTGAACACAATTAAGAAGCTCAATAGAAATAGGCAGAGGAGTAATCCTTTGCTTACTTATGACGGGTAAGTCCATCTCAAGACCCACAAGCTCAAGCAGCTTAAATCCATCCATGTCAGGCATATGCACATCGCTGATAACTAAGTCAAACTTGTTCTTGTTTTCTCGTAACATCTCTAATGCCGTGATTGCTTGACTGGTTGTTGTAACTGCAAAATGATAGCCCATTTCGCGGGCAAAAAGAAACAATTCATATATTGCCAAAAAATAATGGATCATTACGATTTTAAAAGCACAAATCAATCACTACTGATCCAGAATTAAGAGAAAATATCATAATTTGTGGTAATAATCAAGATATATAGCTATACTGGCATAAATCTGAACTACTTCACCAATAACAAATTGAAAATTGTCAACTTCAATTACACTTTGTGAATAACAAATTGAATCACTAAATCATAGACATATATACACCCCCCCCAACACACACACACACACACACATATATATATACACACACACACACAGAGAGAGATATTTCACATGAGTAAATTACAATCAAAAAACAAATACAGAATCAAATCCTAATAAAAGAGCACATATCAAAAATTCATAACCAAAATCTCAGAAGCAAATCCACAAATAGATAAGAGAGAATATAAGACCGCTAGTATTTTTTTCACTCCCAAACAACAAATGATGAACAAAATCCAAACAGAACTACACAAATCTAAAAACCCAACTCCCAAATCCAGAGAAAGAAATAGGGAACACTAGTATAAATTGACTCCCAAGAGAAAATCTTTAACAAAGATGCACAAATCTGAAAACCCATTTAGCAAAAACTTTCAAACAATTCAAAGAACTCATTTAATTAAAAAAAAACAAACAGACCATGATATTGGCACTTCCGGAGCAAAGTATCCAACACCCTGAGGCAAGTTGGGTCATCATCCACAGCCAGAACTCGCATACCCACTGGAAACTGGTCATTTTGCCCATCAATTTTCTGCTCCACAGTCATTTTTTCAAACTCAGAAATGAAAATTAAGAGTTGTAAAGATTTGGTTTTTATGAGCTTGGTTTTTCTTATAATAAAGCCCAAAAAAGAAGCAGCATTAAAGGACAGAGAAATGCTTATATAGAAACAGAATGTGTCAGTAAGAAAGAGAAGTAATTAACAATCTGTGATTGGCTGCATAAAAGGAGAGACAAATGCTTATATAGAAAGAGAAAGGAACTATCGGCTTTATATATAGTCAATAGTAAATATTTATTATGAATCAAAAATAGACAAACAACATCATTAATACAAAAACCAAAGGCCGACATTAAAACTTAAAAATTCAAGTCCGTTGCTACCATTAGTAGCGGATGACAGATGTTGTCCGCTACTAATAGTTGTGGTGTTGTCTGCTACTAATAGTAGCAGATGACAAATGTTGTCCGCTACTAATAGTATTGAATGTCGCTGAAAATAGTACGGTCATCCGCTAATAATAGTAGGAGACATGAATTTTTCAGTTTTTCGTTGACACCAACTCATACCATAATTTGAGTGTTTTTTTTTTACATAATTTGTGATTGATAGAGATGGTGTGTGTTTGTCTATTTTTAATCCATAATAAATACATGATATGGATCATTACTATATATATATATATATATATATGAAATTGATCCATAGCCAACGTTGCAAGGATAAATTTATCTTATAACAAATCTGAGTCGTATATTCGTGGATCGAACGGTAAGGATGATTTTCAATCCACAGTTTAATACTATGTATTACTGATATCCAAAATACTCATCGTCAATCCGCCGTTTAATATTGTGAACGTTAGGTATAGCTCCCCTTGAAGACAACGTCGTTTTTAGTCGAGAATTTTTTTTAAAAAATTGGCATCTGAAATTTAATATTGCAGAACCATGCCAATCCATGTAGAGAACTTTTAAAAAAAATTGTCGTTCGCAGTTTAATACTGCGAAGCTAGGTTAATTCGTAAAGGAACTTTAAAATTTTGACATCTACAGTTTAATATTGTGGAGCCAAGAACTTAAAAAAATAATTTTATCTACAGTATAATATTATTGCAGAGCCTGTTGAATCCATACAAGGGACTTTAAAAAAATTTCATATTGTGGAACCTGCTGACTTTAAAAAAATAATTTCATCCGCAGTTTAATATGGTGGAGCTTGCTCAATTCATAAAGGATACTTTAAAAAGATAATTACACTTGCAATTTAATATTGTAAAGCCTGCTGAGACTTTTAAAAAAAATTGTCATTCAATTTTACTCTACATTTTTGCTCATACTCTACGATTTTGAATATCTTATTATACGATTTTGCTACTACTCTATGATTTTACTCCTACTCTACGCTTTTGTGAATAACAAATTATAATTGACATTAATACAGTCACAACATGAATTTATTAAAATGTTGTTAATTACTCATAGTATTTCACCGTTTTATATAAAACTCAGAAGTCCACAGTTTAGTTCTACAAACTGATGGTTAACCGCAAAATGGGACCGTTTGGATTATATCATTAATAGACTTAGCATCCGCAATTTTGTTCTGTTGACGGGTCGACAAAAAACGGCGTCTTCTTCAAGGGGAGTCATACCTAGCTTTTACAGTATTAAATTGTGGATTGACGAGGGATATTTTGGACATCATCCAATCTGCAATATTAAATTGTGAGCACTTACATATTAACTTTCAGATTAGAGATCCTCCTTACCGTTCAATCCGTGGATAGAAGATTAAGATTTGTTGTAAGGATAATTTTATCTTTACAATGTTAGCTATGGATCATTCTATTTTAAATTATAAAATTATTGTTAATTTTTGAAAGTCAAATATTTTAAAATCGAAATGATTCTTTAAAGAATAAATTTTAAGCAATAGTTTTTTGATAATTTATCATATTAATCATTATATTGTTTGAAACTGAATGATTATTTATATTGTCTAAGTAAAATTTTTATTATCAAAACAAATATACATTTATTGACAATTAGAGGCGGAATGAGGGAGAGTCGTCGGGTGTCATATGTCCCTAGAATCTCCTGCCCCATATGCTCTACCACCTAAACCTCCACCCCCACCTCCATATGCATATTTATTTATAACATTGACAACTATAATATTGATCATTTTAAATGTTGTATTTTCAAGGGTATTTTAACTTTGTGTGACCAATTTTTATGATATATTGTTTAAAATGGCCAATATTTATGGTATATTGTTTAAAATGGTTAGTATTGTAGTTGTCAATGTTATAAATGAGTATGCATATGACAACATTTAAAATGACCAATATTTATGGTATATTGTTTGTGAAATAATTGAATTAGGTTAATTGATGAAATTATGATGAAATGTTTGAATTGATGAAATTATTATGAAATGTTTAAATTGATGAAATTATTGTGAAATACTATAATTGGGCAAAATAAATTTGAAAGAAGCACTCTGAGTGTCAATAAATAATTTTGTTTACTGATATATTTTGACCCTCCTCTAAAAATATTCTGGTTCCGCCACTCTAAAAATGTTCTGGTTTCGCCACTGTTGACAATTACTACCTTAAGCGATACATATTATTATGCTACTATCATCGTTTTTTGTTCTGATAATATGTATTGCTATAAACAAATACGTAATTACACAATTTATGTCAATATAATTATAAATATTATAAACTACCTAAAAAGTACACGTACTTGTAAGATTTATTGTTTTGAAAACTTAAGTTTTATTTTTAAAAATATTTCAAATTAATTTTTTAAAATTATTAGTAATTTATAATCGGGCCAAGAAAGGAGTATATATGACTGCAGAGAGAGAGACTTTAAACAGAAAATGGGGGCAGACCAGAATGGAATCTATGACTGCAGACTGAAAATAATGAACGACTATAGAGAGAGAAAGAACAGCATAGCAATAATCTCTCCCTTGATTCTTTTACTAAAAATGTAGAATCTAATCCACAAATCACAAATGAACTCACACAATTGTAACTGAAAATGGTACACCACATAAGGAATCATGTTAAGCGCAAAACAAGGGATTTAGCGATTCTAGTGGAAATCATGTTCCCATCTTTTACTTTTACACCCATCACTAGATTGGTAACTTTTATGTGCATTGATTTTGAGGTTAATAATCATTAGATTATTCAGAATTTTTATTTTATTTTAGTCTTTTTAGATAAATTAGTTTCCCATAAGACATAAAATGGAGTGTTGAGAAAAATTGGTAGGAATTCAACATTTTTTTGGTTTATAGTCAACCAAAGTATTGCAGGATTTTGGTTCATCATATTAGCAAATGGTAAATGATTTTTTTATATCATTTGATGCCGCTTAAAAGTAAATAAGTAGTAATATGGAGTGCAAATATCACTTTCCTTTATAGTGTACATATAAGTAAAATAAAATTTCATTTAAGAAAAAGAATTTAAATCGTGAGGAATTTTTAATTAGTCGACCTAAAATGAAATGGAATCTAACGTTAGTATCTTTTCTATATTTAAATTAATGATGTCATGTAATTCAGCTAATATTGGTAATATAAATTTTGTTAGTACATGCATGTTGATTGCTTATAGCTTAAATTTGCTTAATTTGATTTAATGATGATCTAATATATTTATAAAGATAATTTTTGTACATTTCTTGTTGAGATTGTCAATTGATGTGAAATGACTTAATTAGGGATATTATCTATATAATAAAATATAAATGATTTTGAATTTTCCGCTCATCTTAATAAATCATCTGGGTCGTCCAAAGTTTGGGATAAATCTCACCGTCCATAGTGCCAGAGGCACGGGACTGTTGCTAGTTATTATTCCCATTTTGAATATTTCATTTGACACAGCACAAAGACGGTTCATATTCATTCCAACTTAAATCTTCCAACTTAATCCAAACGCTCATATTTTTTTCCGCTCAAATCAAATTCATCTCTACACCTTACTCTATCTCATGTTCACACACAATTTTTTCTCTCTCCTCTCTTCTTCACACACACAAACAAATAATAATAATAATAATAGTAGTAGTAACAATAATAATAGTAATAATAATAATAATAATAATAATTATTATAATAATTATAATTATAGTAAAATAGTAATAGTAATAATAGTAATAGTAATAATAATAATTATAGTAATAATAATAATATTTATAATAATAATAATAATATTTATAATAATAATAATAATAGTAATAATAACAATAGTAATCTATATAATAAAGATTCAGATTCATTCTAATTGATTTGAGCGGGAAATTATTATTCCCATTTTGAATATTTCATTTGACACAGCACAAAGACGGTTCAGATTCATTCCAACTTAAATCTTCCAACTTAATCCAAAGGCTCATATTTCTTTCCGCTCAAATCAAATTTATCTCTACACCTTACTCTATCTCATGTTCACACACAATTTTTTCTCTCTCCTCTCTTCTTCACACACACAAACAAATAATAATAATAATAGTAGTAGTAACAATAATAATAGTAATAATAATAATAATAATTATTATTATTATAATTATAATTATAGTAAAATAGTAATAGTAATAATAATAATTATAGTAATAATAATAATATTTATAATAATAATAATAATAGTAATAATAATAATAGTAATAATAATAATAGTAATCTATATAATAAAGATTCAGATTCATTCTAATTGATTTGAGCGGGAAATCATAAGTACGGTTCAGATTAATTCTAATTTTAATTCAAAATAATAATTATTATAATAATTATAATACTACTACTAATAATACTAATAATAATTATAACAATTATAATAATAATAATAATAATTTTAATAACAACAACAACAATAATAATAATAATAATAATAATAACAACAACAAGAACGATAATAATAATAATAATAATAATAATAATAATAATAATAATAATACTACTACTACTACTACTACTACTACTAATAATAATTATAATAATTATTATTATTATAATAGTAATAATAATAATAATTATTATTATTATTATAATAGTAATAATAATAATAATTATTATTATTATAATTATAATAATAGTAATAGTAATAATAATAATAATAATAATTATAGTAATAATAACCATAATAATTATAATAATAATAATAGTAATCTATATAATAAAGATTCAAATTCATTCTAATTGATTTGGGCGGAAAAATACAAGTACGGTTCAGATTCATTTTAATTTCTTTCCTGTCCAAATTATTTTTGATAGAATATTATTTTTGAATTTTACTCTACAAAACAATATCATGCTGACAATTTGGACATTATTGAATTCTGGATAAATTAAATCATAAATCTTTAAAATCTATCATTGCTCTCATTTAATTGAATTCTTATATCATTGTCATCATCCTCATGCTTATATTGTGATGAAAGTCATCTTTGACATGTAGTGCATAGATGGACTGTTGATGTAACACTCCAACTTTTATGAATAAAAATTAATTTTCCTCGAAATATATTTTTGAATATTATGGTGTGGATTTGGTATAATGTTATAGTTGTGGGTAATATTTAAAAATTTTGCAAAGTAAGCAAGTTGTTATAAAATATTCGATTGGTCGGGGAATATTCATTTTAATAGGAAATATTCGTACGATGACACAATCATTGGTGGACCCCACAACGAAAGTATTGTCGGAGTTAAAAAATGACAAAAATGTCTTTTTATAAAAATAACGGCGAAAGTTTTACCGTAAAACTGTTGAACTACCCGGTGGTAAAAGTACAGTAATACGCGTGGTTGCATAGTAGCACACTGTATTAATTATTGATGCTTACGTGAGAAGTCACTCAGTTATACTCAATTATTGCTACAATAATTGTTGCATAATATCTCTCATATTATTGATTCAATTATTGTCATAGTATCTGTAAGACCTCAACTTTTATGAATAAAGATTAATTTTTCTCAAAATATATTTTAGAATATTATGGTGTGTGTTGGGAGAATGCATATTATGATTTGATGTTTTAATGCATGGTTCATGATTATTTGTAAGGTCCTTAAATGAATATATGTACAAGGACTTAGTGATAGATCAAAATTGTTAGGCTGATCTAAGATTTCAACGTGTATCATTCTGTTAAAGAATGTATAGATAGAAAGATCAAAACTGTTAGGTTGATCTTAAGATGTAATAGATTAGTCTTGAAGAAATCATAGTGCATCAGTTTGATCAACATTGCAGAAGTCAAGGCAGAAAACGTAGAGCCTGAAGATCGTAGTGTGCCTGCCTTGAAGGAGACTCTTCGAACTTCGTAGAGTGGTCCCAACGATTGCCGAGTTAACTCCACGATCGTAGTGTGCTGAAGGAAACACGAAGTTTACAAGTCAACGATCGTAGTGTGCTCTCGGGAACGTAGAGTCAACAACATGAGCAAGAGAAGATCGTAGTGTACGAACATTTTAAAGGGAAATCGTAGTGCTCTCAACTAATAGCATCGTAGTGTGCAAAGATGTAAAAGACACTACGATCTAAATCGTAGAACACCACGATCTAAATCGTAGAGCATCATCTGTCTCACGTCAGAAAACGTCGAGCCGAATGATATGTGTTTTCAACAAGTGAGGAATGGATCCCAGATGCTGCAGTACTCATCAGTCCCAGATTGTATGAAATATCCTTAGTATACAACAAAGAAGCGTATTGAAGAAGCTAAGGATAGTAATATGGGTAAGAGGGACAAAACACCTTTTCAGGTGGTAGGTGAGAAAACAGCCTGCAGTGTCAGTGGGCCAGAATGCAGAATTCAGAAGATGTACAGAAATGTCTCCATCACAGTACAGAAAGTTCAGATGCATTTAATGCCACAACGGATGGATCCAACGGATAGTTTTCAACATCACAAATATACAGATCAGACAGATGAGAGAGAAATAAGCAAGCATTAATCAAACAACGTGAACATCTCTCTCAAGCTCAACTCTACGATCTGAGATATTGCAAAGCTTGCTCAGCTACTCAGTTCTTAATGAACCAGTTCTTACACAACAACTGAGTAGCAACCATCAAGAACTCAACAACTATCAATCAACTGGAGAAGTATACCAAGTCTGCTAGACTTGAAGAGTTCGTAGTGAACTGTAAGAAAGCCAAGTCTGCTGGACTTGAAGAGTTCAAGAGTGAACTAGAGAAGTTCCTAGACTGCTGGTCTAGAAGGAATCTATGTGATTCAGAAGATTGTAAAAGACATCCTTAGTGGATATCCTACTCGTTGAGTAGAAGAGTGGACTAGGAGCTTTGAGTGCTCTGAACCACTTAAATACAACTGTGTCGTTTACATTCATGCTATAACTGTTATAACTGCTATATCTGCTATAACTGCCTTACTCGCTCATAACTCCATTTCTTGGTAAAGAAGATTAAAATAAATACTAATTTCGCAAAGTTTTAATCATTATCTAAGAACAAGTTAAAACGAAAAGATTTTCAAATATCTATTCAACCCCCCCTTCTAGATAACTTGTGCCTACTAGGAACTAATAATTGGTATCAGATCAGGTTCTATTTTATAGCTTACACGCTTTAGTAGATCCAAATGGCACTCGTACCAAGTGAATCCAGGACCGGGGGAGGCAGAAAGCCACCAATGTGCAACAAAGATAAATTTGCTAACTGGAAAGTTAGAATGCAAGCTTACATGGACTCAATAGATGAAGATCTATTTGAGACTGTTCTTAATGGGCCCTATATACCGACAAAGCTTGCACCAACCATTGACGATCCAAATAGAGTACAAATAAAAGTGAAAGAAGAATGGACAGACACAGAGAAGAGAGCTGTCCAACTTGATAAAAAGGCAAAGAACATCCTGTTCCAATCCTTAGAGGACGATCTATTTAAAAATGTTGTAAACAACAAAACAACTAAGGAAGTTTGGGAAGCACTGCTGATTATGCACGAAGGAACTGAAGAAGTCAGAGAGAACAATCAGTCTCTCCTGACACAATAGTATGAAATGTTCGCTCATGTGCAGGGAGAAAACGTGACTGCTACTTATGAAAGATTTAACGTTCTGCTCAATTCTCTACGAGCGTATGGGAAGATCTATCCTAACAAGGATCTAACCATAAAGTTCATGAGAGCCCTACTGAGCAGGTGTGATGCAAAGACCACAGCAATAAGAGAATCAAAGAATCTTAATGAGATGACAGTTTAACAACTGTATGGAAATCTCTTGATGTACGAACTGGAGCTGACCCAATGCACCGAAACCTTATCAGAAGGAAGAAGAAAGGATAAGGGTGTTGCTCTCAAGGAAAATGAAGGTGCATCGAAAGTCATCACTGAGATTGACTTTGATGATGATGAAGACGATGACGATGACTTTGTTATGCTGGTAAAGAGACTAAAAAGGTTCATGCGACAAGGCAGAACCGGCAAGCCAAAGAAAGTCAGCAACTACGTCAGCCAGGAACAAATGAATAATTTATGCTACAACTGCAAGAAACCTGGTCATTTCATTGCCAACTGCAACAAACCTATCAAAGAAGAGCTAAAGAAGAAATCTCAGGCAAAGAAGGAATACAAAGGAACCAAGAGGCCTCAGAAAAGAGAAAGGCCTGGTTGCGGGAGGATCGTGGAGTGATTCAGATAATGACTCAAATGCAGACTCCGGAGATGAGGAAGAACCACATATGGCCAATCTGTGCTTAATGGACAAACATGCAAAAGATAAATAAAGCCTAAACATACATGATGTAAGTATCGATGAGGTATTTGACTTTAATTCTCCTGATGTAGATATAAGTGACTTGAGAACTGCTTTGCATGGCATAACCACTGACCTACATCAATACATGAAGTGGTTCAGAGTCTTGTCTAAAGATCATTCACTTCTTCAAGAGGAGAAGAAGAAAGTTCAAGAAGAGCTTGAAACAGCTCTTCTAAGTACTAATCTTCTCTCCAAGCTTGAAGCTGAGAATGAAACTTTAAAACAGACAAACACACATCATGCACAAAGAGAGTCTAAGCTAACCTCTAAAATTGAGGATCTAGAGAAGACTATCTCTGCATGGAACATATCTTCATCATCCATGGACTGCCTGCTCTCTAGTCAGAGAAGCACATTCGACAAAACAGGCTTAGGCTTTGGGGAATCCATCTCAGAGCTAAGTGTGGAAAAGACAATGGAAACTAGCACTAGTAATGTCTCAAGTTTTGGTAGAGGCATTGCTTTTGTGAAATCCTCACAGTTGGAAGAACCAATTCAACCTTGTTCTACTGTCTCTTGTTATACTCGGAGAAGTAAAGGATCTCACGCTGGTCTGGGTTTCATCAAGGAAAAGAGTAATCCAAACTCTACTTACCAACATCGAAGAATCGTAGAGTCAAACAAAATCAACTCTACGAATCAACTGAGAAGGTACAGTAGAGGTAAGGCACACTCATCACTATTTATGAAATCTAAGAACACGTAGAAGAAAGAAAATCAGTTTAACAGAAGGTTAACTAAGGAACCACACAAGTCCAAGTGGAAGATGAATCACCACACACACATAGGCATGCATTATAATAGATGCTTCATATGCAATAAAAATGGTCATAGGGCTACAAAGTGTTATTATAATTCCATGCATGTGAGACCCAAGATTAGACAAATTTGGGTCCCCAAAGGCACTAACAAAGAAGGACCCATGCAAATATGGGTACCAAAATGAAGGTTCAAATGTTTTGACAGGAAAAGAGCTCCATGACCTCAACATGGTATCTAGACAGTGGTTGCTCGAGGCATATGACAGGGAACAAAGCTCTACTATCCAACTATGTTGAAAAGGAGGGTCCCTCAGTCATCTTTGGAGATAACGGCTCGGACAAGACAAGAGGATATGGCTCTGCTGGCAATGGTGAAATATCTTTCAACAAAGTAGCTTATGTGGAAGGACTCCAACATAACCTTCTAAGTATCAGCCAACTATGCGATAAGGGTCACCAAGTAACATTTCTCAACAACCAATGTCTAGTCAGAGATTTGAAGACATCTGCCATAAAGCTGACCGGAACAAGAAAAGGAAATGTCTACACAGTAGATCTTGGTCAACTAAGCTCTGATGAGACAATATGTTTTCTGGCAAAAGCATATGAGGAAATGAGCTAGCTATGGCGTAGAAGGCTGTCTCACTTAAACTTCAAAAACATGTCCAAACTAGCATCAAAAGATCTTGTAGCTGGCCTACCTAAGTTCAACTTTATGAAGGAAAGGCCATGTAACGCCTGGCAGCTTAGAAAGCAAACCAGAAGCTCATTCAAGAGCAAGACTGCCACCTCCATTGACAAACCCTTGCAGCTGCTCCACATGGATCTTTTTGGACCAATCCCAACAGCTAGTCTTGGAGGCAAAAGATACTCTCTAGTTATAGTCGACGACTTCACCAGATTCATATGGGTATTCTTCCTAACTTCAAAGGATGAAACGAGCTCTGAATTAATCAAAATGTTCAGACTGGTGATGAATGAGAAAGGAGAGAAAATCAAGGGAATAAGGAGTGATCATGGAAGAGAATTTGATTTCTCAGAAATAGACAAGTTCTGCTCAGACAATGGCATCAGTCATAACTTCTCAGCTCAACGAACTCCTCAAAAAAATGGAGTTGCTAAAAGAAAGAACAGAACTCTGATAGAGACTGGAAGGACCCTACTAGCAGCAGCTCGTCTGCCTGAATACTTCTGGGAAGAAGCTATCAACACTGCATGCTACACATAGAACAGATCATTATTTCACTCTACGATCAAGAGGACAACCCTACGAACTGTGGAAAGGAAGGAATCCAAGTGTCAGCTATTTCCATGTCTTTGGCTGTGCATGCTATATTCTCAACAATGGAAAGTAGTATCTGATAAAATTCCAGCCCAAGTCAGACGAAGGGATCTTTCTTAGTTATGCCACAGACAACAAAGCTTACAGGGTGTTCAACAAGAAGACACTGAATGTCGAAGTCTCAATACACATCATCTTTGATGAAATTGACACAGACAAAGTAGTGCCTCTAGACACTACGACCGATAGTGCAGATACTATGAATGTAATCGTCGAGCTCAACACTACGATCGTAGTACCAGACAGTGAAATCGTAGAGCATGATAATGAAATCGTAGAGAGGTCCATCCAAGACAGCGAGCCTCCACTCCAAGAAGAAGAGATAGACCTTGAAGACCTAAGACAGGAAGGGATCAGGATAGATGTCCCAACAGGGAACAGATGGGCAAGGGATCATACTCAGGATCTAATCATTGGAGATCCAAGTGCAAGAGTTAAAACAAGAGCTGCTACTCAGAATGAATGCTTCTATCTAACCTTCCTGTCACAGATAGAGCCAAAGAAGATAGAGGATGCTATGAAAGACTCCAGTCGGATAGAAGCCATGCAGGAAGAACTCAACTAATTTGAACGAAGCAAAGTGTGGAGATTGGTACCAAGACTAAAGAGTCATCTTGTCATAGGAACCAAGTAGGTCTTCAGGAACAAAATGGATGAAGATGGGGTCATCACTAGAAATAAGGCAAGATTAGTGGCAAAGGGCTATTCTCAAGAAGAAGGCATTGACTATGATGAGACATTTGCACCTGTTGCTAGACTAGAAGCCATCCAAATCTTTCTTGCCTTTGCTGCCCATATGAAGTTCAAAGTCTTCCAGATGGATGTCAAGAGTGCATTTCTAAATGGAGAGCTTCAAGAAGAAGTCTACGTAGAACAACCTCCAGGTTTCATCAATCCATCTCTTTCCATTTATGTCTATAGATTAGACAAAGATTTACATGGTTTTAAACAAGCACCTAGAGCATGGTATGAAACACTGACTAACTTTTTAATAGAAAATGGGTTCACTAGAGGTAGAGTAGATACCACACTATTTCTTAGAAAGCATAAAGACAAAGTCTTACTAGTTCAAATATATGTTGATGATATCATTTTTGGTTCTACTGACGAAAAGTTATGTAAGAGATTCTCTAAGCTAATACAGAGCAAGTTTGAAATGAGCATGATGGGTGAGCTGAATTTCTTCCTTGGACTGCAAGTGAAGCAGACTGATGAAGGAATATTCATTAACCAAGCCAAATACATCAAAGACTTACTAAAGAAGTATGGCATGGAATCAGCCTCTCCCATGAAAACACCAATTGCTCCTACAACCAAGCTTGACAAGGATGAGAAAGGTAAATATATTGATATAACTCAATATAGAGGTATGATAGGTTCTCTTTTATACCTAACTGCTAGTAGACCAGATATAATATTTGCAACATGCATATGTGCTAGATTTCAGGCTAACCCTAAAGAGTCACATTTGTCTGCTGTAAAGAGGATCTTCAGGTATCTCAAGGGTACACCCTACTTGGGGCTATGGTATCCCAAGGAATCCTCATTTGAACTGATAGAATACACAGATGTTGATTTTGCAGGATGCAAAATAGACAGAAAAAGTACCATTGGCACCTGTCAACTTCTTAGAAACAGACTTGTGTCCTAGTTTAGCAAAAAGCAAAACTCAGTATCTACTTCAACTGCAGAAGCTGAATATATTGCGGCTGGTAGCTGCTGCGCTCAGATCCTATGGATGAGAAATCAACTAGCTGATTATGGGTTCGATTTCAAATCTATTCCCATACACTGTGATAACACAAGTGCCATAGCAATAACTCATAATCATGTCATGCATCCTAGGACCAAGCATATAGAAATAAGGTATCACTTCATTAGGGGTCATGTGCAAAATGGAACTATATCTTTAAAATATATCCCTACTGAAAATCAACTTACTGATGTTTTTACAAAACCACTAGATGAATCCAGATTTAACAAGTTAATAAGTGAACTAGGCATGCTAAATCTTCAACCATGAACTGTATGCTCTAGATTGTGCTAACCATGATAGATATAAAGGCTGTACTCATAATCGTAGACATGATCAAGGGAAGTTCACGATCGTAGAGCCGAACAGACAACTACCTCAACGATCGTAGCAAAGACTCAACTATCATAGTGCAGACTCGACGATGACCTAAAGCCCTTCCAACAAGCAAAGTGAATCCTATGACGACAAGCCTCATAACAATGCAATCTCTCTAAGAGGTGCCTCAGGGACAAACCTAACCCTTGAATCACCAAGAGGTTGGCCCTTCCTGAGTTACCTTAAAAAGAATGCTTAGTCAAAAACTCATCACAAGGATCCGGACATACTCGACGATCATAGGACAGACTCTACGAATGGTGATAAGACTCAACGACTGCCGGACAGACTCGACGACCGCAGGACAGACTCAACGACCAGAAGACTATCTCTACGATCGTAGTCATCCTAAGGACATCTCAGCACTGAAGACTCAAAGGGCAACTCAGTACATTCATGCACAGTCAAAATCGTAGAGCCAAGCATAAGGCGACACATGTCCCACTAAGTCAAAAAAAAGAGAGAGGGAAGCTACAAGTACAAATTAGAACCGTGTTTTTTGAAATCTAAAGTTCAAAAGATTATCTCTCTCTCTCTTAAAGAAAAACCGTAACTCAAGAGAAAGCTCAGTCGTATTCCACTTCTTAACTACAGAATCATGGCTGCTTCAAATGTAATCTCAGGCTACAGACTCTGTTTCGATGAGTTCAAGGATGCTCCACCAAAATTTCACAAGACCTTAGCACTACTAAAGAAGGCAGGTCTCGAAGAGGCGCTGAGCACCGACACCCTCATCTATCCCAAGCTAGTGAAGGAGTTTTACAAGAATAGAGTGTACGAACACAACACCATCACTACACGAGTAAGAGGAGTTGAAATGATGCTAAGGGAAAAAAACTTCAATCTGGCCCTAGCTTTCAAGAACGTGGGGCACCCATTTCTAGATAGCATAAGCTTCCAAGAGGGTTTGAAGAAAATTCACCACAAGAATAATCCCTCTGTGAAAGGCTACAAAAAGAAGGAGTTCCCTCAAAGGTACGAATTTTTGGCTGACATTATTGGGAAATGCATCTGCTGCAAGAGCTCAGGCCATGACTCAGTAAATGAGACTCAGCTCAAGCTCATGTCTGCTTTGGTTTATGGTACTCAACTCAATTATGGGGCTGTATTACTCGAGTGGATTGGCAAGTGGATCGTCAGCTCGAAGAAATCAAAGGGTACTCCGAAGATGCTATATGGGAGATTCATTAGCATCATTCTGCAATATGCATTGGGTGACAAAATTGGGGATGATGAAGGAGAAGCTATCAACCCAAATTGAAGAATGACACAACAGTTGTTTAAGAACTGGGAAAGGAACCCTGCTGATTTTGTAAGAATGATGACAGAGTCCAGTGGGAGAACTGGGGAACAAAAGGAAGCAGGCTTTCCAGGAGGAATGTCTGTTGTCAAAGAAGTTGAAGAAGAAGAAGAAACAGACAAGGGAGAACCCTCTGCTCTTGCCAGAAAAAGCAAGGGCAAGACAAGTCGAAGAGCCTCAAGGATCTATAACTAACATTCCTGTAGAGTCCTTTGACATAGAGATTCTAAGGAGGCTAAGGAACATGTAACAACAAGAGGAAGCTGAAGAGGATCAAGCCACTATTTCACAGATCTTAAAGAAGAACAAGACTAGTCATAAGTCCAAAAGACCAACAGTGTCTTCGATCATAGAGTCTCTGCTGTTCTCTGAGACCACGCCAAGTGTGGCAGAAATGGAAGAAGCTGCTTCAAGAAGAGTGGCTGATCAACGTGGTAAAACAAAGACTCAAGAGAGTCCAGAAGTGGTGACTAAAACCAGGAAAGTAAGGAGAAAGCTGGTTAAGAAGTATATTCTTGAGAATGAAAAAATTCTGAAGAAGGAAGCCAAGAGTGTGGCTGCAAAAGTAGAACTATCCCAAGTAAACTTAGAAGAAGATGTTCCAGCTGAGGGGGAGATTCCTGAAATTCTCATGATTGAGTATACATCGGCTGAGGGGGAGAAGCCTACTGCTCAAGAAAAGTTTCCAGCTGGAAGGGACTCTCTGAACTTAGAAAAAGATTTACCAGCTGAGGGGGAGTATCTAAACCTCCAAGAAGATGTTCATAGTGAGGGGGAGCCTCATAATATCCCAGTGGCTGAAGAAGAGGTCCTTGCTCAAGATGGAGATGAACCAATGCCAAACCTTCCAGAGGCCATTGAGATAATGGATTCTTCAGAAGAAACCAAAGAAGAGGAAGAAAATGACGATGATGATGAGCTTAAAATTACTGGTGTAGGGAAAGATGGATACAGAAGCTATCTGTACAACCAAATGTTTTCTTACCTACCCATGATGGCATACCATCAAGCTCAAATCTTGAAATCATGGGATCACATGTTCTAGAGCTTCAAGGAATATCCAGCAATCTCAGTTCTGGCTCATAGATTTCCAAGGAAAGTCATCTTCGCCAAAAAGCTGCTTACCAACCATTCCTCATCAAAAGACAAACTTGAGGTATTGACTATCCCTACCAGTTTTAGAGTTAATCACCTGCCATCATCTTCATTTATCTATTTCTATGAATTTCCTAAATAGCTGGAAGTGATTCCCAATCCAATAAATCAGTTTCCAGTTGTAGAATCCCAAAATTCTGTAACTGAAGAACCAGAAGAAGTCAACCTTACCCTACTCCCTCAAATCACCAACTCTACGATTCCAGACTCAAGCCACATCATAGAGTCCAATATTGAAATCGTAGAGTCACCTATCCCAGATATCCAAACCTAAACCCCTCCAGCTGATATACCATCCTCCTCATCAAATGACTTTTTCAGTCTTGATCTTGCGTTGTACAATTTGCAAGATTAATCTCCACCAAGAACCCCTCAAATGGACAATTCCCAATCAAATAATGCTCTCCCAAGCCTGCCTACCAAGGATGACTTAAAAGAAACCTCTGAGCAGATGATCAAGTCTATCGAAGCAAGTCTGGAATCCCACTCTGATCTCCTCAACATGCGCCTGAATCAAATGATAAAAGCTGCTAACAAATTCCCTAGTACAATGAATACTGAGCTTACTAAGAGGCTAAGGGAAATTATCAAAGAGATTCTGAAGAGTATATCAAAAAGAGATGAGATCTATTTCCAGGTTGCTGCCAAACAAAGAGAGGCTGTGCTTGAAATGCAGAAAAACCAAGATCATCAACATCAAATTATGTTGGACAATATTCTCAACTTGAAAGCTTCTGTCTATGACTTCCAGAAATCTTATGCCAATTAAGAACAACATAATGATATGATTCTGATAGTCCTCCAAAATAAAGAAGCTAGAGCTGAAAAACAGATCAAGGAGAATAGAGAGGACATTGCTCAAACCCAAAGTCAACTGAATGAGCTTGTTTAAGGAGTTAATCGGCTGTTTGACGGTATTCAAACCCTTGATGCTGATATAAAGGGGGAGAATAATAAAAGGAAAGGAGATCAAGGAGGTCAAGACAGAGGAAGAGGTCATGAAACTCAAGAAAGGGGAGAAGTCAATTTCATGCTCAGACATCACAAAGCCCTCCTGCAAGACATCATTAGACTCAATAGCTATTCCTCTGAGTCATAAGGAGCCAACTCCTAGCTCACAAGACATGTCTATGGTACGCATAAGAATGCCAATTGGAGATCCTGCATTCATGCACATATATGAAGAGAATCCAGTTCTAAGTCTAAGCGAGCTGGAAGAGTTAGCAAGGAATGAGGAAGCTCAAAGGAAAAGAAGGGCCGAAGAGTATGCCAATCCTCCTCCACAGAAGAGACCAAGAAAATAGAGATAAGTTTAGAGTTTAATGTTTTATTGATGTAATGCTATATTGTAATATCTTCTGATCACCAATAAATTCATGCTTATTCTCTAGAAATTTTAGCTGCTCACTGAAATACTAAGTCATGTTTAAATTTCCTGCAAATGCATCTAGTCACTAATAATCATGACAACAAATCTCCTTGGTTATGTCAACATCAAATAGGGGGAGATTGTTGGGAGAATGCATATTATGATTTGATGTTTTAATGCATGTGTTCATGATTATTTGTAAGGTCCTTAAATGAATATATGTACAAGGACTTAGTGATAGATCAAAATTATTAGGCTGATCTAAGCTTTCAATGTGTATCATTCTGTTAAAGAATGTATAGATAGAAAGATCAAAACTGTTAGGTTGATCTTAAGATGTAATAGATTAGTCTTGAAGAAATTATAGTGCATCAGTTTGATCAACATTGCAGAAGTTAAGGCAGAAAATGTAGAGCCTAAAGATCGTATTGTGCCTGCCTTGAAGGAGACTCTTCGGACTTCATGGAGTGGTCCCAACGATTGCCGAGCTAACTCCACGATCGTAGTGTACTGAAGGAAACATGAAGTTTATAAGTCAACGATCGTAGTGTGCTCTCGGGAACGTAGAGTCAACAACACGAGTAAGAGAAGATCGTAGTGTACGAAGGTTTTAAAGGGAAATCGTAGTGCTCTCAACTAATA
Organism: Panax japonicus; assembly: GCA_020205505.1. Taxonomy (NCBI): domain Eukaryota; kingdom Viridiplantae; phylum Streptophyta; class Magnoliopsida; order Apiales; family Araliaceae; genus Panax; species Panax japonicus. The sequence goes on along the minus strand of CM035101.1, from coordinate 42,640,009 downwards.
GCATTGTAATGTGCAAAGATGTAAAAGACACTACGATCTAAATCGTAGAAAACCACGATCCAAATCGTAGAGCATCATCTGTTTCACGTGAGAAAACTTCGAGCCGAATGATCTGTGTTTTCAACAAGTGAGGAATGGATCCCAGATGCTGCAGTACTCATTAGTTCCATATTGTATGAAATATCCTTAGTATGCAACAAAGAAGCGTATTGAAGAAGCTAAGGATAGTACTATGGGTAAGAGGGACAAAACACCTTTTTAGGTGGTAGGTGAGAAAGCAGCCTGCAATGTCAGTGGGCCAGAATGCAGAATTCAGAAGATGTGCAGAAATGTCTCCATCAAAGTACAAAAAGTTCAGATGCATTTAATGCCACAACGGATGGATCCAACGAATAGTTTTCAATATCACATATATACAGATCAGACAGATGAGAGAGAAATAAGCAAGCATTAATCAAACAACGTGAACATCTCTCTCATGCTCAACTCTACGATCTGAGATATTACAAAGCTTTCTCAGCTACTCAGTTCTTAACGAACTAGTGCTTACACAGTAACTAAGTAGCAACCATCAAGAACTCAATAACTATCATTCAACTGAAGAAGTATACCAAGTCTGTTGGACTTGAAGAGTTTATAGTGAACTGTAAGAAAGCCAAGTCTGCTGGACTTGAAGAGTTCAAGAGTGAACTAGAGAAGTTCCTAGACTGCTGGTCTAGAAGGAATCTGTGTGATTCAGAAGATTGTAAAAGACATCCTTAGTGGATATCCTACTCGTTGAGTAGAAGAGTGGACTAGGAGCTTTGAGTGCTATAAACCACTTAAAAACAACTGTGTCCTTTACATTCATGCTATAACTGCTATAACTGCTATATCTGCTATAACTTCCTTACTTGCTCATAACTCCATTGCTTGGTAAAGAAGATTAAAACAAATACTAATTCCGTAAAGTTTTAATCATTATCTAAGAACAAGTTAAAACGAAAAGATTTTCAAATATCTATTCAACCCCCCCTTCTAGATAACTTGTGCCTACTAGGAACTAACAGTGTGGATTTAATATAATATTATAGTTGTGAGTAATATTTACAAATTTTGCAAAGTAAGACTTACAAGAACAATTATAGAGAGAGAATCTATAGAGAGGAAGAAGAAGAGTATTCTGCTACTTCACTAGTCCAGTATCCAGTCTTCTTTTAAGGTAATGAATATTAATTTTGTTCAGTATTTATAAGAAATAATATTTTCTTCCATACTCTTTAGTATGTGAGTAATATTATTTCATCTCGTATTCCTGATTATACCCTTATTCTATTAAAGTATTACTTCTATACTATGTGAAATTAGTAGAATATCATTGATATTTGCGCTTCATCTAGTATATTTTCATGGAAATATTATTATGAGCATTATTGATAATTATTGATATTTTCATGTTGGAATACTATTCACGGGATACTATTCATAAAGTACTATTCATGTGGTACTATTCACAAAGTACTATTCATAGGTACTATTACTGGGTACTATTTATGAGGTACTATTCACTCGAGTACTATTCACCTGGAGTACTATTCACGACAAAAATTGATTTTTTTTTCTGTCCAAATCATTTTTGATACAATATTATTCTCGAATTTTACTCCACAAAGCAGTATCATGTTGACAATTTGGAATTATTGAATTCTGGATAAATTAAATTATAAATCTTTAAAATTTATCATTTGCTTTAATTTAATTGAATTCTTATATCATTGTCATCATCATCATACTTATATTGTGATAAAAGTCATTTATGACCGTAGTGCATAAATGAATTGTCGATTGGTATGATTATGACCAGGGATCATTCGGTATAATCATGACCCGTAATGCTACAAATGATGTGGTAAAAGTCCTCATTGGCCTGTAGTGCTTTGATGGACAGTTGTTGGTATGATCATGACCATCGATGATTACACGAATATCCTTGGCCCGTAGTGCATGGATAATTCGTGGATGTGATAATAATGAATATCCTTGGCCCGTAATGCATGGATAATTCAGTGATGTAGATTATTTGTTAAGTTGAGTCTCAGCTATAAAGTTGATGATAATTTTTTAAATCATAGAAGATAGTAGATATCATGCTCTACTTGACCTTCTAATGGATTACTTGTTCCACTGCAGTTAAACTTGTTGTTTATTAGTTTAACACTGTTGAAAGCTAACGATAATTTATTCTGCGTTATCTTAGTCATAATATTTCTTACTAGGCTAGTTGAGCTCACCCTTTTTCTTTCATTATTCTCTTCAGGAAATGAGAACGTAGCCGAGACTAGTCGGGGAACGGAGTGATGGTCCGAGATGGTGGCTATATGTAACGCCCTAGAAAAATTGGATTTTATGATAATTAAATTTTTATTTGATTATGTGGATTGAATGAATTTAATTGATTATTTATAGGAGTAAGCTATTTGAAGGTCGTTCTATGACCTAGACATATCGGAACGTTGTAGTATTTTGGCTACGTCGTAGAATTAAAGTGTTTGAATTTCCAAGACAAAAATAAAAGATTTCCGAGAAATTTTTTGAAAAACACTATTCACGCATTTCTGCTCGGAAATTATTTTTGAACTTCCGAGAAATACGTAATGATAGAATATCAAGGTAAGAAAGAATATCCGATAATATTTCAGTTATGGCAAATGCAGTTTTTCGCCTGCAGACTTAAAACCTAACGGTTAGAGAAAGTGAGTTCCGAGAAGAAAATGAAATGTGATTAATGAATTAAACGATGATCGTATAATACGTAGGTATTATACGAAGTAATGAATGCGAGTATGATACGAGGTATTATACGAGTATGTATGAATAATGGTATGACGTATATGTTAAATAAATATATGAGTTAGAATACGAGATTAATACGTAGAATATACGTTAAAAGGCTTTAAATCATATGTAATGGATTTGTTGAATTATGTAAGAAATTGTATTGTCTAATGTGAAGTATGATAAGGCCCAAATGTGGGAAGGGTAATTCCAATAAGATTTAATAAGCAAGCCCAAGATTATGTAATATTAAAGCCCAAGTGGTTGTTAAGGTAAAATCCTAAAGTAATTTAATGCAAGCCCAAATGATTAAGCTAACTTAATTGAACCTAAGCCCAAGTAAGTATCCATTGGGTTAGTATGAACCATGTGGCAAACCATGGATTATCCAAAGTAGGGAGCAAGTATACTTAATGGCTAAGTAAGTGTGGTAACCAAGTAGACTTACTGGCCAAGTATTGTGGGGAACAAGATAACTTGACGGCTAAGATAGGAATAGTAAGGAGGTGGATGGCTTTTAACCATTATACCCTAACCTAACAACTCCTATAAATAGCAAGCTTTTTATTCATTTGTTAGTTGTTAGATTTTCCACCAATAACTTATAGCTTATTGGCTTGGGAGAAAAAGCTAGAAAAGCTAGATTTCATAGTTCAAGAAACAAGAAAGAAGAACAAGGATTAATCAAGTGAACATCAAGGGTAAGTAATCTTGAACCATATTTCTCTTTCTATTCCATTAATAGAGAAGTGACTAGTGGTAGAACATGTATGATAAGAAGGAGTAGAAATGATTAATCAAAGGACTTAAGCTGTAATAAGTCACGAGTAAGTCATTTATACTTAAATGAAGTTTTGAACTTATGAAGAACAAGTAAGAGATTATTATGAATATAAGTTAATGATATATGTATGTTAAGATGTTAGTATATTCGATAAAGTCCATTTGAAACAATGAACAAATCATAAGAAACGAAGTTAAGCTGTAATTTACACGATTAGACGATAATCGTCGAATTCATGAAATTCTCAGAATGAAAGTCGAATTTTGATATTGAGCTTGGAAACATGGGTTTTCAATGGAGTCAAGTCTTATTTGGCATTATAGATTTGCGGACTCAAGAATGACCGAATTCTTACTTAGAACGAAGAAACGAGCGTTGAACGTTCACGAACATTTATCGTTTTCGTTAAAAATGAATTAATAGGTGAATTTTTAGTTAACGAAGTCAAATAGATAAATTTTTTGTATAAACATGTAGAGTATGTGATTTGTGAACCGTAGGCTCTTGAACGAGCCAATTCAGACTTATAACGAAGAAGTTATGAGCCTGTGAATCTCACCTAAAAGAAAATCTGTCAAATTTTTCTAAGACACAGAGTCCGCGCTGCAGCGCGACTCAAGGAAGAGAAGCCCTTGCTGCAGCGCGAGGCTGAGCCATAGTGCACTATTAGTTTGCGCCGCATCTCGCCTATTTATGAAGGAGATGGCGCCGCAGCGCCGTGACCAAATTCTAGGAATAAGAAGCCTACGCCACTGTGACGCCCCCAAAATAGGTATACATCACCCATCTTGAGTCGCCAAATACATGGTACAAAATTTAAATACAAACTTCTTTTATACAGTACGACAAAATGTAGCTGAGAGTTTCAAAACGGATAATGTCTCGTAGAGAGTATCCAAACTCAAATAAAATCCTCATTACAATTATTATCACACTATTTCACTGAATAGTGAGAACTACTAATGCAAACATCTGGACCGTCACTCCGTTCCCCGACTAGTCCTAGCTACGTTCTCATTTCCTGAAGAGAACAATGAAAAAAAAGGGGTGAGCTCAACTAGCCCAATAAGAAATATTATGACTAAGATAATGCATGATAAATTATCGTTAGCCTTCAACAGTGTTAAACTGATAAAATAAATAAACATCAAGTTTAACTGTAGCGGAACAAGCAATCCATTAGAAGAGTCAAGTAGAGCATGATATCTACTATCTTCTATGATTTAAAAAGTTTATCATCAATTTTATCGCTTAGACTCAGCTTAATAAATAAACCACATCATCGAATCATCCCTGCACTACGGGCCAAGGATATTCATGTAATCATCAATGGTCATGATTATGCCGAATAATCCCTGGTCATAATCATACCAAACTATCCATCAATGCACTACAGGCCAATGAGGATTTTTTTACCACATCATTTGTAACATTACGTTCATGATTATACCGAATAATCCCTGGTCATAATCATACCAATCAATAGTACATCTATGCACGTAAGCCACAGATGACTTTTATCACAATATAAGCATGAAGATGATGATAATGATATAAGAATTCAATTAAAAGAAAACAAATGATAAATTTTTAAAGATTATAACTTAATTTATCCAGAATTCAATAATGTCCAAATTGTCAACATGATACTGCTTTGTGGAGTAAAATTCAAGAATAATATTGTATCAAAAATGATTTGGACAACAAAGAAATCAATTTTTGTCATGAATAATTCCCCAGGTGAATAGTACCCGAGTGAATAGTACTTCGAGAATAGTATCTCATGAATAGTACTTTGTGAATAGTACTCGTGAATAATACCCGTGAATAGTACTATATGAATAGTACTCGTGAATAGTACCCCGTGAATAGTACTTTGTGAATAGTACTCGTGAATAGTACTTTGTAAATAGTACCCTATTAATAGTACTTTATGAATAGTACCCTGTGAATAGTACTTTGTTAATAGTACCGTAAAAATGAATACTACTCATGGATAGTACTCCAGTATGAAAAGCTTAAAATTTAACATGAATGTGTAGAAAATATCCTTGTGAAATGATGCTAGATGAAGCGCAAATTTCAAGGATATTCTACTAATTTCACGGAGTTTAGAAGCAATACTTTAACAAAATGAGGGTATAATCAGGAATACGAGACAAATTAATATTACTCACATACTACAGAGTATGGAAGAAAATATTATTCCTATGAATACTAAACAAAATAATATCCCTTACCTCAAAAGAAGACTGGATACTGGAATAGTGAGGTAGCAGACTTCTCTTCTATTTTCTCTCTAAAACATCTCTTTCTATAGCTTCTCTTTCTATAATTTCTCTTGTGAGTCTTAGTGAATTGGTGAGAATGAAAGAAGAATAAGCTTCTATTTATAGGAAAACATAATTTCGATAATTGCACGTTTTGGGGCTCGAAATATTACAGTATAATACCTTCATCTTTTCCTTCATTTTTAATTTAGTCATGCAAGTATTATCAAACTTGCACCACCTCCCCTAATAGTACATCTTGTGAATCAATAGTACAATCATGTGAATCAATAGTACAATCATGTGAAAAAAATAATTATAGTATAGTACCTTCATCTATACCTCCATTTTTAATTTAGTCATGCAAGTATTATCAATCTTGCACCACCTCCCCTAATAGTACATGCATGTGAATCAATAGTACACACATGTGAACAAATAGTTATATGCATGTGAATTAATAGCAATTAATTGCTCATTTATCCAATTAATTACCCGATTGGTCGATATAACCTCCAGACATCCATTATTATCGAAATAGATGTCGATTTCCACTAACACTAATAATCCCAACACAATGGAAATATCAATTTCATCTTTAATCAACACGAACTTATTCATCATTATTATTATAACTCACAATATTTAAGAACCAGATCATTCCCAGGAAAGAGGGGGCTTTTCGATAAGGATTTCTCCCTATTGGCGCGCAATTAGGTGACCAAACCTCTCCTTGACAGAACTTTCTAGACATTGTTAATATTGCAAATAATAATATAAATAACCTCGTCATCTCAATTATTAATTTAATAATACAAGATATTATGCAGATGATACTGTGATAATAATTAAATCAATAATATTAGAGATATTATGCAGCAACTACTGTAGCAATAATTGAGTATAACTGAGTGACTTCTCACGTAAGCATCAATAATCAATACTGTGTGCTACTATGAAACCATGCGTATTACTGTACTTTACCATCGGGTAGTTCAATAGTTAAACGGTAAAACTTTCACCGTTATTTTTATAAAAAGATAATTCTGTCGTTTTCTAACTACGACAATACTTCCGTTGTGGAGTCCACTAATGATTGTGCCGTCGTACGAATATTTCTTGTTTAAACGAATATTTCCCGACCAATCGAATATTATATAACCACTTGCTTGCTTTGCAAAATTTGTAAATAATACCCACAACTATAATATTATATCAAATCCACACCATAATATTCAAAAATATATTTCGAGAATAATTAATCTTTATTAATAAAAGTTGGGTCTTAAAACCTCCACTTCTTATGAAATTTCGTCCTCAAAATTAGGGTGCGTACCTGGTATGTCAAAGAAGTGAGGATACCTTGACTTCATTTCAAATTCTAACTCCCAGGTCATTTCCTCAACATCGTGGTTTCTCCATAAAACTTTGACTTGAGGTATAACCTTGGAACGTAGAATATGATCCTTCTTATCTAAGATTTTAACAGGTACCTCTTCATACATTAAATCTTCCGCTATCTCATTCTGTTCTAATTCAATAATGTGGTTCGGGTCTTTCACATATTTACGTAACATAGATATGTGAAAAACATTATGAACACGAGACATATTTGGCGGTAAGACAAGTCTATAGGCCACAATCCTACTCGATCGCGGATTAAAAATGGGCCAATGAATCGAGGATTGAGCTTTCCTCTCTTTCTAAATCTCGTAACTCCTTTCCATGGAGCAACACGTAACAACACATGATCTCCAATATTGAATTCCATGTCCTTTTGATGAAGATCAACATAACTCTTTTATCGATCCTGTGAGGTTTTTATACGTTGTCGGATTGTTTGAATCTTTTCTGTAGTCATACATACCAACTCCGGTCCCAACAACGTTGCTTCACCTACCTCATCCTAGTATACTGGAGAACGACACTTTCTTCCATATAACGCCTCAAATGGAGTCATGCCCATATTTGCTTGATAATTGTTGTTGTAGGAAAACTCCACCAATGGTAAAAATTTGTCCCAACTTCCTTTGAAGTCAATGATACAAAGTCTTAATAAATCTTCAAGAGTTTGAATAGTCCTCTCCGACTGCCCGTCCGTTTGAGGATGATATGCCGAACTAAATCGTAAATTCGTGCCCATAGCTTTTTACAAACTAACCCAAAATCGTGAAGTGAATCTTGGGTCTCAATCAGAAACTATGGATACTGGCATACCATAAAATCTTACAATCTCGTTTATGTACATACGAGCAAGACGTTCAAGTGTATAAATTTCTCGCATCGGTAAGAAATGAGCAGACTTGGTCAATCTATAAATAATGACCCAAATCGCATCTATGCCTTGAGAACCCTTGGAAAGACCAATAACAAAATCCATGGTAATGTGCTCCCACTTCCATTCTGAAATTTCAAGTGATTGCAATGGACCTTTTGGCACTTGATGCTCCGTCTTGACTCGTTGACAAGTTAGACACCTTGAGATAAACCCCGCTATCTCTCTCTTCATATTGCTCCACCAAAATGTATGTCGAAGATCATGATACATTTTGGTACTCCTAGGATGGATTAAAAACGATGTGTTGTGCGCCTCCATCATGATTTTATACTTCAAGTCATAATCGTTAGGAACACAAAGTCTGGAGTTGACTCGAAGTATTCCTTCTTCATCGATTCTTGCTTCTAGGATAACACCTTCTTGCACTTTCTTCCTCATACACATCAGCTCCAGGTCTGTAGCTTGAGAAACTTTAACTTTATCGATTAAAGTCGGTTCTACTCGTATATTCGACATCATTATATGGGTCCCTGGAGTCTTTAATACTATCTCCATCCTTTGTAAGTCATATAAAATGGGCCTTTGCATTGACAATATCACACTTGTACCTGCATATGATCTTCTACTCAATGCGTCAGCTACTACGTTCGCTTTTCCAGGATGGTATTTATTAGTTCCTAGTAGGCACAATAGTTATCTAGAATGGAGGGGTGGGGGGGGGGGTTGAATAGATATTTAAAAATCTTTTCGTTTTAAACTTGTTAGTTAATGATGATTAAAACTTAGCAAAATTTATGTTTGTTTTAATCTCTTTTGCAAAGTAGTGGAGTTATGAGAGTGAGGGGGTTATAACAGATATGAAAAATATAGAAGTTATAGTATGAACGTAAAAGACACAGTCGTTTTAAGTGGTTCAGAGCACTTAAAGCTCCTAGTCCACTCTTCTACTCAACGAGTAAGAAATCCACTAAGGATGTCTTTTACAACTTCTGAATCACACAAATTCCTTCTAGACCAGCAGTCTAGGAACTTCTTAGTTCACTCTTGAACTCTTCAAGTCCAGTAGACTTAGCTCTCTTACAGTTCACTTATAACTCTTCAAGTCCAACAGACTTGGTACTTTTCTTCAGTTGATTGGTAGATGTTTAGTTCTTGATGGTTGCTACTCAGTTGCTGTTTAAGCACTTGTTCAAAAGAACTGAGTAGCTGAGCAAGCTTTGCGATTTCTCAGATCATAGAGTTGAGCTTTGAGAGTTGTTCACGTTGTTTGTTCAATGCTTGCTTTCTTTTCTCTCATCTGCTTGATTTGCATATATGTGATCTTAAAAACTATTCGTTGGATCCATCTGTTGAAGCATTAAATGCATTTGACTTTTTTGTTCTTTGATGGAGACATTTCTGCACATCTTCTGAACTGCATTCTGGCCCACTGACACTGCAGACTGCTTTCTCACCTAACACCTGAAAAGGTGTTTCCCCCTTACCAACGGTACTTTCCTTAGCTTCTTCAATACGCTTCTTTGTTACATACTAAGGATATTTCTTATGACTTTGGGACTAGTGAGTACTGCATCATTTAGAATCCATTCCTCTTATGTTGGAACCTATCTCCACACAAATCATGAGGCTCGACGTTTTCTGACAAACGACAGATGATACTCTACGATAGAGATCATGGTACTCTACAATTCAGATCATGGTAACTTGTTGTCTTGATGCCTGGTCTGATGCTATCAGCTGAGAGCACTATGATTTCTCTTTAAGCCTTTGCACACTACAATTTTCGCTTGCTTGAGTTATAAACTCTACGTTTCCGAGAGCACACTACGATCGTTGACTTCTAAACTCCACGTTTCCTACAGCACACTACGATCGTTGACTTGGCTTGGAAAACGTTGGGACCACTCTACGATTTCTGAAGAGGCCCTTCAAGGCAGGCACACTACGATCTTTGAAGCTCTACGTTTCTACGTTGACTTCTGCAATGTTGATCAGATTTATACACTATAATTTCTTCGAAGCCTATCTATTACATCTCAAGATCAACCTAACAATTTTGATCTTTCTATCTATACATTCTATTATAGAATGATACACGTTAAGAGCTTAGGTCAACCTAATAAATTTGATCTATCACTAAGTCCTTGTACATATATTACTTAAAGGACTTTACAAATAATCATGAGCATATACATTAAAACATCAAATCATAATATGCATTCTCCCAACAATCTCCCCCTATTTGATGTTGACATAACTAAGGAGATTTATTGTCATGATTATTAGTGTCTAGATGCATTTGTAGGAAATTTAAACATAACTTAGTATTTCAGTGAGCAGCTGAAATTTCTAGAGGATAAGCATAAATTTATTGATGTTCAAGAAATATTACAGTTTAGCTTTACATCAATATGAATTTAAAGTTTCAACTTATCTCTATTTCTTTGACCTTTTCCTTGGAGGATTGGCATACTCCTTAGCCCTTCTTTTCCTGATAGCTTCATCCCTTCTGGCTAACTTTTCCAGCTCACTTGGGCTTACTATTGGGTTGTGATCATGCCTATTCATGAATGCTGAATCTCCAATTGGCATTCTTAGGCCTGTGGTGGTCATATTTGGTGAGCTGGTAGTTGACCCTTGACTCCTTAATGGCTGAGCCATCAAGACTTCCTACTTATCAGATCGTTGAGTCTGATTGCTTGATCGTGGAGGCTGTTGGAGGAATTGTCTTGCAGGAGGGCTTCTTCAAAATTATCCTCTTCCCCTTTCTTGGCTTCCTTGACCTCCTCTGCCTCTGCCCTGACTTCCCTATGATCCTTGAACTCCTTTTCCTTTATTCTCCCCCTTTATATCAGCATCAAGGGTTTGAATGTCTGCAGAAACTCAATTTATTCCTAGGACAAGCTCATTTAATTGGCTTTGTGTTTGAGCAATGTCCTCTCAACTTTCCTTGATCTGGACTTCAGATCTAGCTTCTTTGTGTCGGAGGGCAGTGAGAACAATGTCAGTCTGATGTTCCTGATTTACATAAGCTTTCTGGAACTCTGTGACTGAAGCTTTCAGGTTGATGATGTTCTCCAGCATAAGTTTATTTTGGATTTCTTTATTTTTCTTCATTTCAAGAACAACCTCTCTTTGCTTGGTGGCTATCTGGAAGTGAATCTCATCTCTGTCCTTCATGCTTTTAAGAATTTCCTTGATAATTTCCCTCAGCTTCTTTGTAAGCTCAGCGTTTAGAGTGCCAGGGATATTATTTGCAGCAGTGATCATTTGATTCAGCCGGTGATGAATGAGGTCTGAGTGAGTTTCCAGACATTCTTCTATGTCCTTGACCATGTTCTTGGATACTTCCTTCAAGTCATCTTTTGTGGGCAGATTTGGAAGAGTATCATTGGTTTGAGGATTATTGAATGGAGGGGTTATTTTCTGGGATTGATCTTGCTGGGAGTAGAGAGCAAGATCAAGACTAAAATAGTCATTGGAGGAGGAGGATGGTATGTCTGATGGAGGGGCCGGGGTCAGGATGTTTATGTTTGGTGACTCTACGATTTGAGGTATAGACTCTGTAATGGGGCTAGAGTCCATGATCGTAGAGTTGATAGTTTGAGGGACCAATATGTAGTTGACTGTATTTGGTTCCTTAATTATAAAATTTTGGGATTCTGCAACTGGAAATTGGTTTAGTGGATGAAGTATCACTTCCAACCATCGAGGAAATTCATAGAATTGACTAAATGAGGATGATGGTAAGTGATTAACTCTGAAGAGGGTTGGGATAGACAGTACCTCAGGTTTATCCTTTGAGGAAGAGTTGTTGGTAAGCAACTTCTTGGCAAAGTTGAGTCTTCCTGGGAATCCATTGGCTAGTACTGAGATGGCTGGATACTCTTTGAAGCTCCAGAATATGTGATCCCAAGAGTTTAGGATTTGAGCATGATGATATGACATCATGGGTAGGTAAGAGAACATCTGATTGTAGAGATAACTTCTATACCCATTATTGCCTACAGCAGTGATCTCAAGGTCATCATCATCTTCTTCCTCTTCTCTGTTCTCGTTGGAGGAGTCCATTATCTCAATGGTCTCTTGATGATCTTGCACTGGTTCTTCTTCATTTCTGGCAGGGACCTCTCCTTTTGCCATGGAGATATCATGAGGTTCCCCCTCAACTTGATCATCTTCTTGTAAGCTCAAAAACTCCCCCTCAATTGGAGCATCTTCTTGAGCATCAGGCATCTCCCCCTTAGCTGGTGTATTCTCTATCATAAGGATCTCAGGGATCTCCCCCTCAGCTAGAGCACTGTCCTCTTGACTTGCTTTTGACAGTTCCTTTGTGGCAACCATATTCTTATCTTCCTTCTTGAGAACTTTTTCATTCTCAAGGATGTACTTCTTGACTAACTTTCTCCTTATTTTTCTAGACTGAGCCACAGCCTCAGGAATTTCTTGAACCTCAGTTTTGTCCTGTTCAATAGCCACTATGCTTGATGCAGCTACTTCCTTGTCTGACATGCTTAGTCTAGTCTCTACGAACAGCAGAGACTCTACGATCGAAGAGACTGATGGCCTTTTGGACTTATGACCAACTTTGTTCTTCTTCAGGATCTGGGATATGGTAGCTTGATCCTCATCTGCTTCATCTTGCTACTGCTTTCTTCTTAACATCCTCAGAGTCTCTATATTAGAGGACTCTATAGGTATATCAGTGGTAGATCCTTGAGGTTCTTCTACCAGTCTAGCCTTTAGCTTCCTCTTGCCCTTGCTTTTTTTTGGTAAGGACAGCTCTGGTTCTCCTTTGGTGGTTTCTTCTTCTTCTTCGATTTCCCTTACAACAGACATATTTCCTGGAAGGCTTGAGTCCTTCAGATCACCAGTTCTTCCACTGGACTCGGTCATCATGCAAACATACTCAGCAGGGTTCCTCTTCCAATTTTCAAATAATTTCTGGGTCATATCTCTGTTTGGGTTGATAGCTTCTCCTTCTTCATCCCCAATTTTGTCACCCAGGGTAGACTATAGAATGATACTTATGAATCGCCCATATAGCATCTTTTGAGGGCTTTTTGACTTCGTTGAGTTGGTAATCCACTTTCCAATCCAATCGAGCAATAGGGCTCCATAGTTGAGTTATATTCCATAACACATGGTAGTTATGAGCTTAAGTTGTACTTCATTCATAGAGTTATGACCTGAGCTCTTGCAACATATACATTTCCCATCTATATCGACTAGAAATTTATACCTCTGTGGGAACTCCTTCTTCTTGTACCTCTTGGAAGCCCATGTTATCTATGCACGGATGCCCTTCATTTTTGAGACCTAGGGCTAGGTTGATGTCTTCGGCGATTAGACTGATTTCCACTTCATTTACTCTTGTAGTGATGGTTTCATGTTTAAACACACCATTCCTGTAGAACTCTTTCACTAACATGGGATAGATCAATGTGTCTGTGCTTAAGGCTTCTTCGAGACCTTCCTTCTTCAGTAAGGCCAGAGTCTTGTGGAATTTGGGTTTAGCTGTTTTGAACTTGTCAAAACAGAGTCTGTAGCCTGAGATAACACTGGAAGCCGCCATTGATTTTCTAGCTAGAAGTGAGATTCTACTGAGCTTTCTTCTGATTTAGGGTTTCTACTTTGAGCGAGGATGAGAGGGAGATAATCTTTTGAACTTCTGATTTCAAAAATGCGATTTCAATTTGTACTTGTAACTTCCCTCTCTCCTTTTTTCTTCGTGGGACAGGTGTCGACTTTTGCTTGGCTCTACGATTTTGACTGATAAGGATTGTACTGATTTGCCCTTGGCTCCTACAGAAGTGTCCTTAGGGAGGACTACGATCGTTGAAGTAGTTTTCCTTTTTCGAGTGATCTACGATCGTCGAGTCTGTCCAGCATTCGTCTTGTCTGATCTACGATCGTCGAGTCTGTCCAGCAACTGTCGTATCTGGTCTACCATCGTTGAGTCTGTCCGGATCCTTGTGATGAGTTTTTGACATAGCATTCTTTTAAGGTAACTCAGGAAGGGCCAACCTCTTGGAGTGAGTCAAGGGTTAGGTTTGTTCCTGAAGCACTTATCAGAGGGATTGCTGTGTTTTGAAGCTTATAATCACAGGATGTATTCTTACTTTGTTGCTAGGGCTTTTGTCATCGTTGAGTCTGCACTACGATGGTTAAGTTTTTGCTACGATCGTTGAGGTAGTTGTCTCTTCAACTCTACGATCGTGGTCTTCCCTTGATCATGTCTACGATTTTGAGTTTAGCCTTTGTATCTTTTATGGTTAGCACAATCTAGAGCATATATTTTATGGTTGTAGATTTAGCATGCCTAGCTCACTTATTAACTTATTAAATCTGGATTCATCTAGAGGTTTTGTAAAAATATCAGCAAGTTGATTTTCAGTAGGGATATATTATAAATATATAGTTCTATTTTGCACATGATCGCTAATGAAGTGATACCTTATTTCTATATGCTTAGTCCTAGAATGCATAACAGGATTATGAGTTATTACTATGGCACTTGTGTTATCACAGTGAATGGGAATAGATTTGAAATCAAACCCATAGTCAGCTAGCTGATTTTTCATCCATAGGATCTGAGCATAGCAGCTGCCAGCAATAATGTATTCAGCTTCTACAATTGAAGTAGATACTGAGTTTTGCTTTTTGCTAAACTAGGACACAAGTCTGTTTCCTAGCAATTGACAGGTGCCACTGGTACTCTTTCTATCTATTTTGCATCCTACAAAATCAGCATCTGTGTATCCTGTTAGTTCAAATGTGGATTCCTTGGGGTACCAAAGCCCCAAGTAAGGTGTACCCTTGAGATACCTAAAGATCCTCTTTACAGCAGATAAATGTGACTCTTTAGGGTTAGCCTGAAATCTAGCACATATGCATGTTGCAAACATTATGTCTGGTCTACTGGCAGTTAGATATAAAAGAGAACCTATCATACCTCTGTATTGAGTTATATCAATACTTTTACCTTTTTCATCTTTGTCAAGCTTGGTTGCAGGAGAAATTGGTGTTTTCATGAGAGAGGCTGATTCCATGCCATACTTCTTGAGTAAGTCTTTGATGTACTTGTCTTGGTTTATGAAAATTCCTTCATCAGTCTGCTTTACTTGCAGTCCAAGGAAGAAATTCAGCTCACCCATCATGCTCATTTCAAACTTGCTCTACATCAGCTTAGAGAATCTCTTGCATAACTTTTCGTCAGTAGAACCAAAAATAATATCATCAACATATATTTGAACTAATAAGACTTTGTCTTTATGCTTTCTAAGAAACAGTGTGGTATCTACTCTACCTCTAGTGAACCCATTTTAAATTAAGAAGTTAGTTAGTGTTTCACACCATGCTCTAGGTGCTTGTTTAAGAACATATAAGGCTTTGTGTAATCTATAAACATAATTAGAAAGAGATGGATTGATGAAACCTGGAGGTAGACTTCTTCTTGGAGTTCTCCATTTAGGAATGCACTATTGACATCCATCTGAAAGACTTTGAACTTCATGTGAGCAGCAAAGGTAAGAAAGATTCTGATGGCTTCTAGTCTGGTAAGAGGTAAAAATGTCTCATCGTAGTCAATGCCTTCTTCTTGAGAGTATCCCTTTGCCACTAATCTTGCCTTGTTCCTGGTTATCACTCCATCTTCATCCATTTCGTTTTTGAAGACCCACTTGGTTCCAATGACAGGATGACTTTTTGGTCTTGGTACCAATCTCCATACTTTGCTTCGTTCAAACTGGTTGAGTTCTTCTTGTATGGCTTCTATCCAGCTAGAGTCTTCCATAGAGTCCTCTATCTTCTTTGGTTCTATTTGTGATAGAAAGCTTAGATAAAAACATTCATTTTGAGTGGCAGCTCTTGTTTTGACTCTAGCACTCAGATCTCCAATGATTAGATAATGAGTGTGATCTCTGGCCCATCTGTTGCCAGTTGGGACATCTGTCCTGATGCCTTCTTGTCTTAAGTCTTCAAGATCTATTTCTTCTTCTTGGTGTAGAGGTTCGCTGTCTTGCATAGACCTCTCTAAGATCTTATTTTGTTTCTCAACGATTTAACTATCTGGCACTACGATCGTAGTGTTGAGCTAGACGACTTCATTCGTAGTGTCTGTACTATCGGTCGTAGTGTCTTGAAGCACTGTGTTGTCTAAGTCTGTTTCATCAAAGATGATGTCAATCGAGACTTCAACACTCAGTGTCTTCTTGTTGAACACTCTGTAGGCCTTACTGTCTGGGGCATATCCAAGAAAGATTCCTTCGTCTGACTTGGGCTAAAATTTTGTTAGGTACTACTTTCTATTGTTGAGAATGTAGCATACACAGCCGAAAACATGAAAGTAGCTGACACTTGGATTCCTTCCTTTCCACAGTTTGTAGGGCGTCTTTTTGATCATAGAGTGTATCAGTGATCTGTTCTGCGTGTAGCATACAATGTTGACAGCTTCTGCCCAGAAGTATTCAGGCAGATGAGCTGCTGCTAGTAGAGTTCTTCTAGCCTCTATCAAGGTTCTGTTCTTTCTTTCAGCTACTCCATTTTGTTGAGGAGTTCGTGGAGCTGAAAAGTTATGACTGATGCCATTGTCTATGCAGAACTGGTCCATTTTTGAGAAATTAAATTTTCTTCTATGATCACTCCTTATGGCCTTGATTTTCTCTCCTTTCTCGTTCATCACCAGTCTGAACATCTTGATTAATTGGGAGCTCGTTTCATCCTTTGAAGTTAGGGAGAATACCCATGTGAATCTGGTGTAGTCGTCGACTATAACTAGAGAATATATTTTTCCTCCAAGACTAGTTGTTGGAATTGACCCAAATAGATCCATGTGGAGTGACTGCAGAGGCTTGTCGATAGAGTTGCCAGTTTTGCTCTTGAATGAGCTTCTGGTTTGCTTTCCAAGCTGACAGGCATTGCATGGCCTTTCTTTTATGAAGTTAAACTTAGGTAGGCCAACAACGAGATCTTTTGATGCTAGTTTGGACATGCTTTTGAAGTTTAAGTGAGACAATTGTCTATGCCATAGACATCTCATTTCTTCAGATGCTTTTGCCAGAAAACATATTGTCTTGTCTAAGCTTAGTTAACCAATATTCACTGTGTAGACATTTCCTTCTCTTGTCCCGGTTAGCTTTACAGCTGATGTCTTCAAATCTCTGACTTGACATTAGTTGTTGAGGAATGTTACTTGATGACCCTTGGCCCAGAGTTGACTGATGCTTAGAAGGTTATGTTGGAGACCTTCCATATATGCTACTTTGCTGAACGATACTGAACCATTGCCAGCAGAGCCATATCCTCTTGTCTTACCCGAGCCGTTGTCTCCAAAGATGACTGAGGGACCCTCCTTCTCTATGTAGTTAGATAGAAGGGCTTTGTTCTCGGTCATGTGCCTTGAGTATCCACTGTTCAGATACCATGTAGTGATCGTGGAGCTCTTTTCCTGTCAAAACATTTAACCTTCATTTTGGTACCCATATTTGCATGGGTCCTTCTTTGTTAGTACCTTTGGGGACCCAAATCTATTTAATCTTGGGTCTTACATGCATGGAATTATAATAACACTTGACATCTTTGTGACCATATTTATTGCATATAAAATATTTATTATGATGCATGCCTGTGTGTGTATGATGATTCATCCTCCATTTGGACTTGTGTGATTCTTTAGTTGTCCTTTTGTTAAACTGATTCTCATTCTTCCACGTGTCCTTGGATTTCATAAATAGTGATGAGTGTGCCTTACCTCTACTGTACCTTCCCAGTTGATTCGTAGATTTGGTCTTACTTAACTCTATGATTCTTCGAGGTTGATGAGTAGAGGTTAGGTTACTCTTCTCTTTTATAAAGCCCAGGCCAGTATGAGATCCTTTACTCCTTTAAGTGTGAATGGAAACAGTAGAACAGGGTTGAACTTGTTCTTCCTTCTGTGAGGATTTCACAAAGGTAATGCTTCTACTAAAACTTGAGGCATTACTAGTGCTAGTTTCCTTTGTCTTTTTCACACTTGGCTCTGAAATGGATTCTCCAAAGCCTAAGCCTGTTCTGTCGAATGTACTTCTCTAACTAGAGAGCAAGGAGTCCATAGATGATGAGAATTTATTCCATTTAGAAATAGTCTTTTCAAGATCCTCAATTTTAGAGGTTAGATTAGATTCTCTTTGTGAATTAAGTTTATTTGTCTATTTTAAGATCTCATTCTCAGCCTCAAGCTTGGAGAGAAGGTTAGTACTTAGAAGGGCTATTTCAAACTCTTATTGAACTTTCTTCTTCTTCTCTTGAAGAAGTGAACGATCCTTAGACAAAACTCTGAACCACTTCATGTATTGATGTAAATCAGTGGTTATGCCATGCAGTGCAGTTCTTAAATCATTTATGTCTACATCAGGTGAGTTGAAGTCAAATACCTCATCGAGACTTACATCATGTATGTTGAAGTTTTGTTTGTCCTTTGCATGTTTGGCCATTAGGCACAAATTAGCCATTTGTGGTTCTTCATCATCTCCGGAGTCAGGATTGGAGTCATTGTCTGAATCACTCCACGATCCTCCAGCTACCAGGCCTTTGTCTCTCTTATTAAGCCTTTTGTTGCCTTTGTATTCCTTCTTTGTATGTGATTTCTTCTTTAGTTATTCTCTTAGAGGTTTGTTGCAATTGGCAATGAAGTGGCCATGCTTCTTGCAGTTGTAGCATAGATCATTTATTTGCTCCTGGCTGCTGTAATTGCTGACCTTCTTTGGCTTGCTGGGTTTTCCTTGATGCATGAACCTTCTTAGTCTTTTTACCAGCATGGCAAGGTCTTCATCATCGTCCTCATCATAATCACAGTCAATCTCAGTGTTGACCTTTGACGCACCTTCAGTTGCCTTGAGAGCAACACCCTTATCCTTTCTTCTTCCTTCTGATAAGGTTTCAGCTCGTTGAGTCAGCTCCAGTTCATATGTCAGGAGATTTCCATATAGCTGTTGAACTGTCATCTCGTGAAGATTCTGTGACTCTCTTATAGCAGTGATTTTGGCATCCCACCTGCTCGGTAGGGCTCTCATGAACTTTATGATAAGATCTTTGTTAGGATAGATCTTCCCATATGCTCGTAGAGAGTTGAGCAGAACGTTGAATCTCTCATAGGTGGCAGTTACGTTTTCTCCTTGAACATGAGCAAACATCTCATACTGCTGTGTCAGGAGTGATTGCTTATTTTCTCTAACTTTTTCAGTTCCTTCGTGCATGATCAACAGTGCTTCCCAAACCTCTTTAGTTGTTTTGCTGTTGACAACATTTTTGAACAGATTGTCTTCTAAGGATTGGAACAGGATGTTTTTGGCCTTTTTATCAAGTTGGACAACTCTTTTCTCGTTGTCTGTCCACTCTTCTTTAACCTTGATTTGTATTTTGTTTGGATCGTCGGTGGTTGGTGCAAGCTTTGTTGGAACATAGGGCCCATTCTGAATGGTCTCAAATAGAACTTCATCTATTGAGTCCATGTATGCTTGCATCCTGACTTTCCAGTTTGCAAATTTATCCTTGTTGCACATTGGTGGCTTGCTGCCTCCTCCAGTCCTAGATTTTCTTGGTACGTGTGCCATTGGATCTACTAAAGCTTGTAAGCTGTATAATAGAACCTGCCCTGATACCAATTGTTAGTTCCTAGTAGGCACAATAGTTATCTAGAAGGGGGGGGGGGTTTGAATAGATATTTAAAAATCTTTTCGTTTTAAACTTGTTCGTTAATGATGATTAAAACGTAGCGGAATTTATGTTTGTTTTAATCTCTTTTGAAAAGTAGTGGAGTTATGAGAGTGAGGCAGTTATAGCAGTTATGGCAGATATAGCAGTTATAGTATGAACGTAAAAGACACAGTCGTTTTAAGTGGTTCAGAGCACTTAAAGCTCCTAGTCCACTCTTCTACTCAACGAGTAGGAAATCCACTAAGGATGTCTTTCACAACTTCTGAATCACACAGATTCCTTCTAGCCCAGCAGTCTAGGAACTTGTGACAACCCAGAAATCCGGATTGTCCAGAAATTAAGATTTAAAGAATTAGTTATTAATAAAATGAATTTTTATTAATACTATTATGTGCTATGTGTTTATTAATCGTTCTATAACCTAGAATGATTATTAATCGGGAGGATTCTGGCTACGAGCTAGACTGAACAAGTAGGAATTTTCAAGACGAAAATAAATTTTTCCGGAGACAAAATATTTTCGGGAAAAAAGACGAAATAGGCACTATTCACCTGACGAAACCTAAGGGTTAGGGTTTGAATAACCTAAGCCTTTTCGAGAGTTCGGTATGTCGAAATGACATTCCGTCGAAAGATTTGACGATAATATATCGTGAAAAGTTAAGTAAGCCGATAAAAGTTTTTTTCGAAAAACGTGCAGAAATCGGATAAAATAAAAACGATGAAAAGTACTGCTGTGTACTCTTCACTCGTTTAGCTACATTAGGGAAAAACGTGAAGGAAAACGCTTATCGTAGAAAAGTGTTTTTCAGTTTTTCGAAAATTCGAAGAATACGTAATATTCATTTGGTAAAGGAAAGACGAAATATCCAAAAATATTTGGATTCCGGGAATCGCAGTTTTTAAAACTGTCGAACGAAACCCGAAAGACAGAACTACGAAACTTAAGGGCTAAGCAAACTTGAGGGCTAAGTTAACTTAGTCCTTAAGTAATGAATAATAAGGAGGTTAGGGTGTGAAAAGACCAAAATGCCCCTAGCCTTGAAAATCTATAAATAGGAAGCTTAAGCTCATTTGTTTGGATTATTGAAAATCCTACACTTGAGAGAGAAAGAGAGAGAGTTTGGATGGAAGATGAAAGGGAGAAGAAAGAGGAAAAGTTGGCTCGTGAACAAACTTTGTCCGACGGAAGGAATTTAAGGATTAACGGTAATCCGAATCCTAGTTTCTTCAAAATTTTCTTTAAGTTTTTATGTTCAAAAACATAGCTTAATGAAGATAAGAGGTAGATAATTTTAAGAATGAATTCATATGGTTGAATTCATGAGAAAACGAAGAAATAAGAATTAGAAATTTAGTTTATAAATTTCTTAAGGAAGTATAAAATTCGTAAGGATTTTGACCGATCCGAATGAATCTTATGAATGAGTAGGTTAAATAAGTAAGGAATGGTGTTCTATAACATCAAATTCAAAGAAAAAATAAAATCGTAATCCAAAATGTCGATTAAAAACGAAGAACGCGAAGAATACGCAAAGAACGCGAAGAACGTTGTTGATGGACAAATTTAAAACCATCGTAGTGTAATTGTTGTTGATGGACAAGTTTAAAACCATCGTGTATAAGTTAAATGCTTATTTCTTGGTTAGGAACGTTGGAAACTTTCTTGAAGAACGGATTAGAATTGAGCTATAACGAAGTTATGGCAAAAATTTCGTAAAAGAAGTTTGATAATTTGAAAGTTAGTAAATGAACCCAAATGTGTAGGGTTTCATAAGAATGTAAAGAAAATGTTGAAAACGTGAGTCGTGGACTAAAGAATGAACGAGTTCCGAGTTCGGATGACCGAATTACGGACGAACGAACGAAGAACGTTAAAAATATAAAAATGAACGAAGGGTGAAGATTAAGCCAATTTAATGGCAGGTTAATGGATTCAGAACAAAGTTCCATCCATGAGTAATCAAAGTACGCAAGATAAGTAAGAAAATGGCTTTGGAACGACTCCATTCCGAGTTATAACGAAGAAGTTATGAGATTTCAAAGTATGCATCTCAGAACGACCAAAGACTTAGAAAATTTTTTCGGGAAGAAGGTCTTGGCGCCGAAGCGCCAGGCATGCCTAGAATGGTGGCGCTGCAGTGCCAGGCCGGAGAGCCAGACACTGCTAACTCGCACCGCAGCGCGAGTCTTAGTGTAGAGAGTGGCACCGCAGCGCCAGCCTCGGCAGTTTAACACTGCAGAGTGGCGCCGCAGCGCGAGAGTTGTAAAGGGGACCGGCGCCGCAGCGCCGGTACAGGGAAAAAGCCAGTAATGATCTTTTAAATGCTCAACTACTGGGGATGTGCAAGAAAGAGATACGAACATGTAGTTTTACTAATGTAACACTTAAGTGAGTATTTTAAACCTTTGATGAAGGTTGAATGAAAAGATTGAACGAGATTAAAAGAATGTAATTACGGGTTACGGGACCGATAGTCGGGGACCGTAGTCACAATGAATCGAACGTGAGGGATTGTTATGATGGTGGTTCCTTAGACGTTGATGGAAGATAGTAATGTATAACATTTCGATGTTATGACATGGTAATGAGATATGAATGTAAAACGTATAGACGCTGTGAATGCAACGTTGTTGCAATGAACGATCGGTCTTAGCATACAACGATCAGTATGGCTTCGACATTAAGAAAGAATAATGAACATGGGGTTCATGGGATGGATAACGATCGAAAGTGATTAAAACCTTGAGTAAAGGTTGAATGAGAGATTAAGAAAGCGAAGGTATATATGAAACTGGCAACCGATCTAACTCACTATGATGGCAGTGTAGATGAGACGGGAACTTGTCTGTTGGTTGTTTGTGGGAAACCACTCAGTGTACCATATGGACTACCAGCAGAGAAGCGATGTGTGCCGAGTCCTAGAGAAGTTATAAGAAGAAGATAAGAATGTTAATCATCAAAGATGATGAACATTTTGAGTAAGACATCTCCGTATGTCATGAAGCTGTAGAATGGTAATGAAAGTTGGTCGCGTAAACTTAGATTGTAAGAATTCGAACCTTAAGAAGTAAAGTTAAGTAAACCAATGTGTAAGTCAAGTATATGACTAATTGGTGTACGTGTTATTTCCTTATGTGTTATAGGGAATGGAATGAGCAGTTCAGCGTAAGCTGTAGCTGTGCGTAAGGCAAGTTTCCTAACTTCATTCATATTTTAAATGAATGCTAGTTTCTTAAACTTCTCAGATGTTGAACTTGAGAAGTTCTGTCTATGTGCGAATGTGTGATATTTGTACAAGGTGGTAGAACGTATGAGGCCTTGTGCCACAATGTGAACACTTTGGTGTTTCTATGATATGAACTGTTCTGTGGTTGAACTGTTCAATAAAAGAATGTTCTGTTTATACATGAATCGTTATTGTTAAGTCCGTGCTATTGATTCTAGCTAGACAGAATGTGTATGAAAGAGAGTAGAGAATGAAAGAATTTCAAAGTGGATGTAACTGATGTTTTAAAATGATAGGAATCGAGATTATTCCTATTGTTCAAGCTGCTTCATAACCTTTGTTCGGTTATCGAAGTTCCAAAGGAATGTTAAACTCTTGAAGTTGTTTATTCAACTGCTAAGACTTGCTGAGCAATTGAATGCTCATACTTGCTTTAAATGAAAAACATTTTCAGCGAACGATGTTAGAAGAACATAAAGATCCCGTATAGATCAAGCTGTCGGTATCCAGATGAAGTGCCATTCAGATTGTGAATGAGCGAGAAGATCAAGTGAAGACTTGTAATGTAGAAAGATGAGAATTAAACTATAGAATAGTTTAATGAACGATTATGTATCCTTGGTGGCGGATAAAAGTCACTCGTGCAAGATGTAAAGAATAATATAATTATCATTATTTGTAATGAGAAAAACTATAAGGTTTTTAGAACCTGGGATTTGAGAGTGTATGTTGTTATATTTCAGTATATAATGATATATGTTGGATGAATGATGTACTAGTGACACACGAAATCCGGGTGTGAAGATAGACCGGATTTCGGGGTGTTACAGAACTTCTTAGTTCACTCTTGAACTCTTCAAGTCCAGCAGACTTGGCTCTCTTATAGTTCACTTAGAACTCTTCAAGTCCAACAGACTTGGTACTCTTCTTCAGTTGATTGGTAGATGTTGAGTTCTTGATGGTTGCTACTCAGTTGCTGTTTAAGCACTTGTTCGAAAGAACTGAGTAGCTGAGCAAGCTTTGCGATTTCTCAGATCGTAGAGTTGAGCTTTGAGAGTTGTTCATGTTGTTTGTTCAATGCTTGCTTTCTTTTCTCTCATCTGCTTGATTTGCATATATGTGATCTTGAAAACTATCCATTGGATCTATCCGTTGAAGCATTAAACGCATTTGACTTTTCTGTTCTTTGATGGAGACATTTCTGCACATCTTCTGAACTGCATTCTGGCCCATTGACATTGCAGACTGCTTTCTCACCTAACACCTGGAAAGGTCTTTTCCCCCTTACCAATTGTACTTTCCTTAGCTTTTTCAATACGCTTCTTTGTTGCATACTAAGGATATTTCTTATGAATTTGGGACTGGTGAGTACTGCAGCGTTTAGAATCCATTCCTTTTATGTTGGAACCTATCTCCACACAAATCATGAGGCTCGACGTTTTTTGACACAAAACAGATGATACTCTACGATAGAGATCATGGTACTCTACGATTCAGATCGTGGTGACTTGTCGTCTTGATGCCTGGTCTGATGCTATCAGCCGAGAGCACTACGATTTCTCTTTAAGTCTTTGCACATTATGATCTTCGTTTGTTTGAGTTGTAAACTCTACGTTTCTGAGAGCACACTACGATTGTAGGCTTGTAAACTCCACGTTTCCTATAGCACACTGTGATCGTTGACTTGGCTCGAAAAACGTTGGGACCACTCTATGATTTTCGAAGAGTCCCTTCAAGGAAGGCACACTATGATCTTTGAAGCTCTACGTTTCTGCCTTGACTTCTGTAATGTTGATCAGATTTATACACTACGATTTCTTCGAAGCCTATCTATTACATCTCAAGATCAACCTAACAACTTTGATCTTTCTATCTATACATTCTATTACAGAATGATACACGTTAAGAGCTTAGGTCAACCTAACAAATTTGATCTATCACTAAGTCCTTGTACATATATTACTTGAAGGACTTTACAAATAATCATGAGCATATACATTAAAACATCAAATCATAATATGCATTCTCCAAACAGTATTGAATGGTATAATTATAATCTTTCAATAGCTCAAGCCATCGTCGTTGCCGCATGTTGAGTTCCTTTTGAGTGAAGATATATTTGAGGCTTTTATGATCCATATAGATCTCCACCTTCTCTCCATACAGGTAATGCCTCCAAATCTTAAGCGTAAAAATGACAGCTACCAACTCTAGATCATAAGTAGGATAATTCCTCTCATATTCTTTGAGTTGTCGTGAGGCATAGGCTATGAATTTCCCATGTTGCATGAGAACACATCCTAAACCCTTGCCTGAAGCATCGCTGTATATGACAAATCCCTCCGAACAAGCTGGTATTGTCAAAACAGGTGCTGAAATGAGCCTCCTCTCGAGTTCTTAAAAACTCTTTTCTCATTCCTCGCTCCAACCGAATTTTATATCTTTCTGAGTCTTCTAAGTTAATGGAGTAGTGATTCGAGAAAACCCTTCTACGAATCTTCGATAATAACCAGCTAAGCCGAAAAAGCTATGTACTTCGGTCACTAACTTAGGTTGCTCCCAGCTTTGAATTGCTTCAATCTTTACTGGGTCAACAGATATTCCATGATTTGATATCACGTGCCCAAGGAATGCTACTTCCTCAAGCCAGAACTCGCATTTCTTCAACTTGGCATATAACTTGTTTTTACGAAGCTTTTGGAGTATTAGCCTCAAGTGTTGCTCATTATCTTCATGGCTTTTGGAGTAAATGAGGATGTAATCATTAAAGACGACCACAAAGTGATCCAAATATTGCTTGAATACTCGGTTCATCATATCTATGAAGGCAGCAGGAGCATTAGTCAATCCAAAAGACATGACTAGGAATTCGTAATGCCCGTACCGAGTTCTAAAAGTAGTCTTTGGAATGTCATCAGTTTTAATCTTCAACTGATGATATCCAGAACGAAGATCGATCTTTGAAAAGAATTTGGCGCCTTGTTACTGGTCAAACAGGTCATCAATGCGAGGCAACGGGTACCTATTTTTGATGGTGACATGATTCAACTCCCGATAATCAATACAAAGTCGCATACTTCCATCTTTCTTTTTCACGAATAGAACATGAGCACCCCAAGGAGACGTACTAGGTTGAATTAAACCGATGTCTAACAATTCCTGCAGTTGGGTTTTTAACTCCTAAAGTTCAATAGGAGCCATTCGATATGGGGCTTTGGAAATGGGTTTTTGTACCGGGTTCAAGGTCGATACCAAACTCAATTTCACGCTATGGGGGTAGGCCAGGAAGTTCTTCGGGGAATACGTCAGGAAATTTATTAACAATAAAAATATCATTCAAATTTGACGTATTTTTGTTTAAATCTGTGACATGAGCTAAGAAAGCTTGACATCGATTTTTCAATAAATGAATAACTTTATGGCTTGAGATGACTGTGATTAATTTTAGTGGGTTGGTCGCTTGAATTCGCATAATAGGGTGATTAGGAATATGAAAGCTAATAACCTTACGAAAACAATCAATTTTAGCATGATGAGTAGTTAACAAATCAATCCCTAGAATCACGTCAAATGCAAATATTTTTAAGGAGATAAGATCGACAGATAACGTGTGGTTACCGATTTAAATCAAACAAGACTTATAAACAGTGGATGTAATGAAGGTTTCTCCCAACGGGATAAGTCAAAGTCTAATTTCTCCGGAGTCAAATTTAAACGTTGAGCGCAAGTAGGAGAAATAAAAGAATGGGTAGAACTGGTATCAAATAAGGTATAGACATCGCTAGGGTTTATGATTAGCTTACCCGTGATCACCTCTTTGGATTCCTTACTTTTTGGGTGGTTACGACAAACGCTCTCCCTTGAAATACCAGTTTTGTCATGTCTGGGACGGCCTTTGATGCCTCCATCCCAGCTGGACTTGACTTTGGTGCACGACATAATCGAGCTACATGACCTTCTCTTCCACAATTATAACATGCTTTAGACTGCTGCGTACAGTTTTGACTGATGTGTCCCTCCCATCCGCATTTGTAACATACGACCGACGGTCGTTCTCCTTCCTTAACAACAGGTGCTGGTGCTAACGTCCTTCCATCATTATTAAAACTTCTCTTCTTGAAACTCCCACTTTTATTGTCTTGGCCATGATTACTGTGAGACCCCGAATTTTATGAAATGAAAGTATTCAATTTTCTAATAATTATTATGTTATTTAGTAAATGGTTAAATTGATAAAAGGATTTAAAGTTAAGGGTGATATGTGAAAATTTTGCAAAGTAAGCAAGTGGTTATATAATATTCGATTGGTTGGGGAATATTCATTTTAACAGAGAATATTCGTACGATGGCATAATCATTGGTGGACCCCATAATGGAAGTATTGTCGTAGTTAGAAAACTACATAATTATCTTTATATAAAAATAACGGCGGAGGTGTTACCGTTAAAACTATTGAACTACCCGGTAGTAAAAGAAAGTAATACGCGTGGTTGCATAGTAGCACACGATATTGATTATTGATGCTTACGTGAGAAGTCACTCAGTTATACTCAATTATTGCTACAGTAATTACTGCATCATATATCTCATATTATTGATTTAATTATTGTCACAGTATCATCTGCATAATATGATATATTATTAAATCAATAATTGAGATGACAAATTTATTCATATTACTATTTAAAATATTGACAATGTCTAGAAGTTCTGTCAAGGAGAGGTTTGGTCACCTAATTGCGCGCCAATAAGGAGAAATCCTTATCGGAAAGCCCCCTCTTTCCTGGGAACGACCTGGTTGTTAAATATTGTGAGTTATAATATTAATGATGAATAAGTTCGTGTTGATTAAAGATGAAATTGATAGTTCCATTGTGTTGGGATTATTAGTGTTAGTGGAAATCGATATTTATTTTAATAATAATTGATGTCTGGAGGTTATATTGACCAATCGAGTATTCGGGGAACTTTTCATGTCGGAGTACTATTCACGAGTTACTATTCATGGGGTACTATTCACCTGTAAAATATATTTCTTTTCCGTCCAAATTATTTTTGGGTACAATATTATTCCATTAGGAGATGTGCGAATTTTTCAGACTGTTGGTTGAAGATATAATAGTAAATCAATATGGACCGCTGGTGGAAAGTTATAATAGTAAATAAATATGGATCCCTGGTTTAAAGTTTTAATAGCAAATCAGTATGGACCGTTACTTTAAGTTTTAATAGTAAACCAATATGGACCGTCCGTTTAAAAGTAAATCAATCTGGACCATTCATGAATTAGTTACTATTCAGTCCATTCTCCTATAAATAGAAGCTCGTTCCTTCATTATTTCTTACTAATTCACTGAAACTCTAGAGAGAGAAACAATGGAGAGAAAGAATAAAAGTATTCTGCTACTTCACTTTTCCAATATTCAGTTTCTTCTAA
Organism: Panax japonicus; assembly: GCA_020205505.1. NCBI lineage: Eukaryota > Viridiplantae > Streptophyta > Magnoliopsida > Apiales > Araliaceae > Panax > Panax japonicus. The sequence continues at coordinate 42,611,502 of CM035101.1, read as the reverse complement.
GGTAAGTGATATTATTTGTTGTACTCGTAAGAGGTATTATTCTTTCATATTCATGAAGAGAACTATTTTTCTTTCAATACTCGTAAGGGGTATTATTTCTTTCGTATTCATGAAGAGAACTTCTGTTATTCCATTCTTTATTATTATGTTGGAATAACCTGTATATGCGAAGTACCGCATACATGGTGAAATTCTTCTGTTATTCCATTCTTATTATTCTGTTGGAATAACTTGTTTATGCGAAGTACCGCATACATGGTAAAATTCTTCTGTTATTCCATTCTTATTATTCTGTTGGAATAACCTGTTTATGCAAAGTACCGCATACATGGTGAAATTCTTCTAATATTCCGTTCTTTATTATTCTGTCGGAATATCCTATCTTTTCGTTTATGCCAGACCTGGTTCCATTATTTATTATTCTATTGAGAATAACCTGTCTGTGCGGTCTATCGCATGCATGGTGAATTCTTTGTTATTCCATTCTTTATTATTCTGTTGGAATAACCTGTCTATGTGGATTATCACATGTATGGTGAATGATCCTTTGTATTCATTCCTTATTAAATCGTGGAAATGATCTGTTTACGTGGATTATGATGAAAGTCATAATTAAAGCATTGGGCTAATGAAAATCATGGGTATATGTAGTATTAGTAAGTGTTATAATGAGTTATGTTGGTTATTATGTGAAAACATGAAAGTTTCTTAGATATCACAAAGGGTTGAAAATCAAATTTTGGTGAAAATGGAACATGAAATTCAATTGATCATATCTCTCATTATATTTTGAATTTTTGAGTGTGGTCAATTTCTACAGTTAGATCTATGAGTTTTCTAACTTATCCAAGTGGAATCACTGAAAAAGGTGTTGTAGATTTTAGTGTGGACTGATTTTAGTAAAGGAGTCAAAAACTGCAAATTACCAAAAGACTACTGCCCAGAAGTTTAAAAGGGAATTTTTGGCCACTTAGATTGAGAAATAAATTCCGGCTTTTGGGACATGGAAATATATGGTATAAAGTACCTCCTGTCCAAAAATGAGCTCATTCCGACTTAAAATGAGCAAGTTATGACTATTTCAATATTTAGGTTTTTTTGACAAAAAATGCTATAACCGGAGATCTATAACTCCGATGACCATGAAATTTGAACTGGAAGCTCACGTTAACTTGTGTAAGATCCTGCCAAGATTTGGGAATTTCTGGAGTTAAACTTAAGGTAGCTAATTTCTTAAGGAATTAATTTGAAATTGATTTTTGAAAAATAGTAAATGAATTTTAAAAATTCCGAGAAAAATATATGTTCAATATGGGACTATATTCTGCTAAATCCCAGAAAAGAAATATTTTTGAGACTGATTTGGTATTTTTCATGAAAATAATCTAGTTATGAGTAAATGAGTTAAATATGTTATGTGAAGTAACAAAATTGGAAAATAGGATTTTATGGCCTGGGAATCCTATATAGGGTATATGTAGATTTTTGATAAGGGATTTGATCATTGGTGATGAAATCTTATGAGTATGGCATTTATGAATGATTAAATACATTATTTGGTAAAGTGTAAACAATTAAAATAAATTATTTATAAGTTTAAGAAGTGATTAAAATATTGTTATAATATTAACAATATTAGATTATGAGTTTATTAAGTGATTGATAATATTTGGATAAATTAAAGTCTTTAATATTTATCCTTGTTTTCGTTTGATTATTGCTTATATCATTGTCATCATTCTCACGCTTATATTGTGATGAAAGTTATCAGTGGCTTACGTGCATGGATGGACTTGGTATGATTACGGCCATGAATTATTCGGTATAATCATGACGGTAATGTGACGAATGATGTGGTAAAAGTCCTCATTGGCCTGTAGTGAATTGATGGACAGTTATTGGTATGATTATAACCAGGGATTATTCGGTATAATCATGACCATTGATGATTACATGAATATCCTTGGCCGTAGTGCATGGATGATTCGATGATGTGGATTATTTATTAAGCCGAGTCTCAGCGATAAAATATTGATTATACACTTTTAATTCGTAAAAGATAGTAGATATCATGCTCTACTTGACTCTTATCAGATACAGTTGTATGTCTTTGGCCTGTAGTGCAAAGATAAATTGTTAATGAATATCTTTGGTCGTAGCGCAAAGATGAATTTATTAGTATGATTATGAACAAGAATTGTGATTTGGTATAACCATGATTTTTGATGTTTCAGGTGAAGATAGGTGATGCAAATTATCTTCGTCCTGGGTGCGAAGAGGAATTTAGAATCACAATTATGATTATGAGTTATTCATATGATTGTGGACATGAATTGTTGATTGATGTTACAGGGATAAACATTATTGGTGGACTTTTAACATGGAGAAGATCATAGACCTAGTGGTCTATTTAACTCTTCTAATGGATTGCTCGTTCCGCTGCAACTATGGTTGAAAAGTTTTATCATCTACCATATGTTCTAAATCTCTGATTTATTATTGATGAAAGCTATTGATAATGTAATTATCTTTAGTCATGATATTCTTTAGTGGTCTAGTTGTGCTCACCCTTTTGCTTCACAATTCCTTTCAGGTAATAAAAGTGTAGCTAGGTCGAGCGGGGTATTAAGAGGATTAGAACGATGATCTATAGCTGTTGAGGTTCTCCTTAAATAGTATGGAAATAATTTTATTGATAACTTTAGATAAGTGTGTCGTATTGTATATGTCATTTGATATTTAATTTTGGTAAATCGAATAGGGTGAGGTGAACCCAACTTTGGAAGGGTGTTTTGCCACCATCATACAAGATGTCTAATGACATACAATCTCGTGTTATCATAAGACAGGGTTGTGCACATCCACTTGTTGATTATATCTACGAGCACTACCTATATGATCTTGGAGTTTATTTGAAATATAATTTTCACTTGGAGACAACGGAGATAGTTATATGTCAAGAGAAGACTCACCATTGGGAAGAAGATGATAGTAATCTTCTTGTTTTTCTTTGGGGACTTTTGGGTCAACCAAGGATAATTCTATGGACATATGATATCTATTATAACCTAGACGCATGGCCTCCCATGTACGAAGGTTTCCTTGAGTACTTCCCAAAGATTTTAATTTCTAAAACAGTTTTTGACTGTACTTTTATGTAAAGTACCATTGTAAGGTTGTGGTCGAGGCACCATGAGAGTTACATACATTTGTATTAAAACTCACAGCTTATCTGCTGTCGTACTCTGCACGACAGTTCAACAGTTGTATAAATGAAGTTTGTATTTGATTTTTATAGTGTGATATTTGGCGACTCAAGATGGGTGATGTATACCTATTTTGGGGGCGTCACAATTACCACCGAAGTGGTTACCATTTCTGGCATGTTGATTCCCTCCACGTTTGTTGTCACCGCTTTGATGACTGCTACCACTGGTATTATCATTTTGTCGGCTGCTCTCTCTTGGTTGGGTTGACTCGTTATCGCCCTCCAATAACTGAGCCCTATTTACAACATCTGAATACAAACACAGTTTGTGAGAAATTAAGTATTGACTTATCTCGGGTTTCAAAACTCTTAGAAACATCCGCGTCATTCTCTCCTCATTATAAACCAAGTGGGACGCAAACCGAGACAACTCGACAAACTTAGCTTCGTACTGTGACATGGTCATATTATTCTGCTCCAGCTTGATGAACTCTACCTCCTTCATGTGACGACTAATTTTGGGAAAATACTTGTCGTTGAACAGTTCTTGGAATTTCTCCCAAGACATCTTTAGTGCGGCAGGTTGAGTACGCTTTATCGATTCCCACCAGTATTCTGCCTCTCCTCGCAACATAAAGGTGGCAAAGGGAACCTTTTGCTCCTCGGAGCATCCTAAGACATCAAATATCTTGGTGATCTGCTTTATCCACGTCCTCGCCTTAAGTGGTTTTGGCTCTCCAATAAACTCTGGTGGTCCCAGCTCCTTGAACTGTTTAGTGGTGACCGTTCGAGAGTTGCCAGTGTTTCCACCTGCATTTTGAACAGGAGTCGTTCTTGCCTGATGTTGCATGAATTGCATAAAGCCTGTGAACATCCCATCGTTCATCATTTCGTCAGCGTTATTGTTTTCCTGAGGATTATTGCCATCCTGATGCACATTATTCTGGGTATTGATCATTGGTGACTCAACGGTCTCATGTGCTTCATTGCTTTTCTCAACATTTTCGGATGCCATTATCAATTACTGCCACAAAAAAGGTTAATTGACATGTCATATATTATCCCTATACTCTGACCGACCAATTAAATTCCAAATAAACTTAGGTAGGTCATACTAGCGAAGGAATTCCCCGTCTCTCGCCTCCTAGTTTTTGTTTCATATCTCAGCCAGGGATCATATCCCTAAGCTTTGATACCAACTGTGACGCCCCCAAAATAGGTATACATCACCCATCTTGAGTCGCCAAATACGTGGTAGAGAATTTAAATACAAACTTCTTTTATACAGTACGACAAAACATAGCTGAGAGTTTCAAAATGGATAATGTCTCATAGAGAGTATCCAAACTCAAATAAAGTCCTCATTACAATTATTATCACACTATTTCATTGAATAATGAGGACTACTAATGCAAACATCTGGACCGTCACTCCGTTCCCCGACTAGTCCCAGCTACGTTCTTATTTCCTGAAAAGAACAATGAAAACAAAGGGGTGCGCTCAACTAGCCCAATAAGAAATATTATGACTAAGATAATGCAGGATAAATTATCGTTAGCCTTCAACAATGTTAAACTGATAAAATAAATAAACATCAAGTTTAACTGCAGCGGAACAAACAATCCATTAGAAGAGTCAAGTAGATCATGATATCTACTATCTTCTATGATTTAAAAAGTTTATCATCAATTTTATCGCTGAGACTCAGCTTAATAAATAAACCACATCATCGAATCATCCATGCACTACGGGCCAAGGATATTCATGTAATCATCAATGGTCATGATTATACCGAATAAATCCCTGGTCATAATCATACCAACAACTGTCCATCAATGCACCACAGGCCAATGAGGATTTTTTTACCACATCATTTGTAACATTACGGTCATGATTATACCGAATAATCCCTGGTCATAATCATACTAATCAATAGTACATCTACGCACGTAAGCCACAGATGACTTTTATCACAATATAAGCATGAAGATGATGACAATGATATAAGAATTCAATTAAAAGAAAGCAAGTGATAAATTTTTAAATATTATAACTTAATTTATCCAGAATTCAATAATGTCTGAATTTTCAACATGATACTGCTTTGTGGAGTAAAATTCAAGAATAATATTGTATCAAAAATATTTTGGACAACAAAGAAATCAATTTTTGTCATGAATAATTCCCCGGGTGAATAGTACCCGAGTGAATAGTATCCTGTGAATAGTACTTCGGGAATAGTACATCGTGAATAGTATTTTGTGAATAGTACTCGTAAATAGTACCCATGAATAGTACTCTATGAATAGTACCCGTAAATAGTACTTTGTGAATAGTACTTTGTGAATAGTACCCATGAATAGTACTCTGTGAATAGTACCCATGAATAGTATCCTGTGAATAGTACTTTATGAATAGTACTGTAAAAATGAATACTACTCATAGACGGGCAGTACTCCGGTATGAAAAGCTTAAAATTTAACAAGAATGTGTAAAAAATATCCCTGTGAAACGATACTAGATGAAGCGCAAATTTCAAGGATATTCTACTAATTTCACGGAGTATAGAAGCAATACTTTAACAAAATGATGGTATAATCAGGAATACGAGACGAAATAATATTACTAACATACTATAGAGTATGGAAAAAAATATTATTCCTATGAATACTAAACAAAATAATATCTCTTACCTCAGAAGAAGACTGGATACTGGAATAGTGAGGTAGCAGACTTCTCTTCTATTTTCTCTCTAAAACATCTCTCTCTATAGCTTCTCTTTCTATAATTTCTCTCGTGAGTCTTAGTGAATTGGTGAGAATGAAAGAAGAATGAGCTTCTATTTATAGGAAAATATAGTTTCGATAATTGCACGTTTTAGGGCTTGAAATATTACAGTATAATACCTTCATCTTTTCCTTCATTTTTAATTTAGTCCTGCAAGTATTATCAAACTTGCACCACCTCCCCTTATAGTACATCTTGTGAATCAACAGTAAAATAATGTGAATCAATAGTACAATCATGTGAAAAAAAGAATTACAATATAGTACCTTCATCTATACCTCTATTTTTAATTTAGTCATGCAAGTATTATCAATCTTGCACCACCTCCCCTAATAGTATATACATGTGAATCAATAGTACACACACGTAAATAAATAGTTATAAGCATGTGAATTAATAGCAATTAATTGCTCATTTATCCGATTAATTACCCGATTGGTCAATATAACCTTCAGACATCCATTATTATCGAAATAGATGTCGATTTACACTAACAATAATAATCCCAACACAATGGAAATATCAATTTCATATTTAATCAACACGAACTTATTCATCATTAATATTATAACTCACAATATTTAACAACCAGATCATTCCCAGGAAAGAGGGGGCTTTCCGATAAGGATTTCTCCCCATTGGCACGCAATTAGGTGACCAAACCTCTCCTTGATAGAACTTTCTAGACATTGTCAATATTGCAAATAATAATATGAATAAGTTTGTCGTCTCAATTATTGATTTAATAATATAAGATATTATACAGATGATAATGTGACAATAATTGAATCAATAGTATTAGACATATTATGCAGTAACCACTATAGCAATAATTGAGTATAACTGAGTGAATTCTCACGTAAGCATCAATAATCAATATCGTGTGCTACTATGCAACCACGCGTATTACTTTACTTTTACCACCGGGTAGTTCAACAGTTTAACGGTAAAACTTTCGCCGTTATTTTTATAAAAAAATAATTATGTCATTTTCTAACTACGACAATACTTCCGTTGTGGGGTCCACTAATGATTGTGTTGTCGTACGAATATTCCCTGTTAAAATGAATATTTCCCAACCAATCGAATATTATATAACCACTTACTTACTTAGCAAAAATTGTAAATAATACACACAACTATAACATTATATCAAATCCACACCATAATATTCAAAAATATATTTTGAGAAAAATTAATCTTTATTCATAAAAGTTGGGGTATTACAGCAGCAACGCGAGTTGCAGAGCAAAAGTTGGCGCTGCAGCGCCATCACTAAGTGAAGTATAGAGAGGAATGTTTTAGAATGAAAAAGTAAAGGAAGTGAATAAAGAGTAAATTAAATCCTTAATTAACTTAAAGTTACAACAATTAAGATGTTGTAAACCTTAATTAATACACTAAAGGTTGAAAGAAAGATTAAATTAAACATAAGTTATTAATACTGAAGCGATGAATGATAATAAGCCATAAAGGCAGATAAGTACTTGAAACAAGTTTCGTTAAGGAAGTAAGTACGATTAAGAATACAAAAGGAAAGATAGGTAATTGATAATTAATTAATTAAATTAAAATAGCATTTTTCAATGATGACAATAACGTTGCAAATTACAACTAAAAGTTGTTGAATATTACGTGAACGCGAATAGTATGCAATAAGTGTACTTAACCAATGACGATCGAATTTTGATTAATAATGTTAGAACGTTAGTAAGCCGCGAGGAAGGATGATTAACTCGAAAGAGTTGTATTAATGAACTAATTTCAGTTAAGTTATAGAAGAGAACGAAGTTGGTAAGAATGATGTAAATTATAACGGTAAGCCAGAATAAATAATAACAAATCTAAGAAATGTAAGATTCATTAGGAACCATGTATGTTTATTCATGACCTAATGTGGTATGTTATGTGTTTATATATTTTAGAGACTTTAAAGACTCAAAGGAAAAGTAATTTTACTGTAGCAGACGCTGAAGGCAAGTTTTTCTTAAATGTTTGTCTAACCTTCATGTTAGCCAGGTTTTCAATAATTCATGTTATGAGATGCATGAATTATTTTACTAAAGAGTCGATGCCAGTTTTAACTCGGCTAGACTATTTTGGAAAGAGTGATTGATTTATGTACAAGTTTTTCGATATAAAATTTATAACGCAATCCTACGCCAATTGTTTGGTACGGATTCAAGGTAAGCCTGATTATGAATAAACAAATATATTTTTCATCGATTATTCGATGGGCACGCGAGGTTGCCAAAACTTAATCGTACATACGTTTAACAGGATATAGTATTGATCAACATAGAGTACTATAGGCTGATCACCTAGAAGTGATCGTAAGCTATGCCGGACTTACGGACTTAGTGCTGGGTTGTCCTTTTTTAAGAAATTATGAAATACTCATGGTCTTGGACCATAATTGATGTTTTACTTAATATTGTCATTATAAAACATTTTAAAGGAAAAGAAATGTTATTTTGAATTATCGATAGTACTTCGTAACTATTATCCAGTTATTGAAGATATACGATTCCTATGTTTCCAGCATGTTGTTTAAAAGAAATTGTTGTACTTGCTGAGCTTGTTATGCTCACTCTTGCTTGAACCATATGAATGCAACTTAGACCGAACAGACCGAAGGATTCGGCAAGGATAAAGGGAAGGTTATGGCGAACCTGTAGATTACCTATGTAACAGTATAGGTTTGTAATGATAATATTTGATATTATGATAAAAACAAATGTAACGGTTATAAAGAACCTGGGGAATGGTAGTATTGTTTTGGAATATTTGTAAGACATATTCGTTCTTTTGAGGCATTTCAATTGAATGTTTATGTGAACTGTAGCACCATATGTGTAGCGCCCCCAAATCCGGGTATCTTACAACCCGACAGATGGTGCTATACTGTACAAACATTCACACATTCATTCAATTGAAAGTCTCAAAGAATGAACATAATTTATATATATTAAATTCAATATTTACATTTCCCAGGTTCCAAACCCATTACAAAGGTTCTCTTGTCATAATATTCATTATATTACAACAATAGACCTATACTATTACATGACAGCTTAACAATCTGCCTTAGCTTTTCCTTTATTCTTATTTGATCCTTCAGGACGTTCAGTCTTAGCTGCATTCATATGTTTTAAGCAAGAGTGAGCATGACTAGCTCAGCAAGTATATCAATTTCAATAACAACAAGCTTGATACATATGAATCATATATCTTCGATAACTGAACAATAGCTATGAAGTACTATTGATGATTCAAAATAGCAATTCATCTTTACTTTCAAAATGTTTCACAATGAATAAATTCAGTAAAACATTCACCCGGTCAAAGACCTTGAGCATTCATTCTTTCTTTGAAAAGGACAACCCGGACCTAAGTTCGTAAGCCCGATATTACTTACGAGCACTTCTAGGTGATCAGCCTATTGTACTCTGTATTGATCAATACTACATCCATTAAACGTATGTACGTTTAATCATTTGGCAACCTCGCGTGCCTGTCGTTTTACCGACAAAACATTTGTTTAACAATTCAGTCTTCTTTTGAAAACTATAAGTAGTTGACAAAAGATATTAGCATTTGATAACAGATGAACAGATTATCAATAATCCACTCAATATGTTAAGTCTAGCCAAAGAAATTGGCTTTAACTTCATTATACTTCAATTCATGCGAAAGGATACATGAACATCATAAACTTGTTCAGATTGAACTGAAACAAGAGTTAGAATACTTGCCTTTAGCGTCTGCTACTGTGTATTTTACTTTACGTTCAAGTCTTTCAAGTCTCTACAATACATGATCACATAATACCTTACATTAGGTCACATATAATCAAGTATGTATCTGAATATATCTTACCCTTTATTTCAATCTAATTATAGATTAAATTTCATTCTTATGCGTTTTGACTTATCGTTTGCTTTATGTTCATTCGACTTGGTTATATTAACCATTCTTCATTACTTTTAAGTCTTTAACTATGTCCCAACAATGTTACTTTAAGTTGTTTAAGGTAGGTTTAGTTCAATCTCTTACTATCCCCTTCTTTTCCCTTCATTTTTATTCTTTACTATCTAAGTTCTGTGCCTGGCGCCGCGGCGCGGGCATTACACTTACATCTCGCGCTGCGGCGCGAGTTAGCAGTACCTGAGCTCCAGACCTCGCGCTGCGGCGCGGTCAAATTGCTTAGGGTTGGCGCCGCGGCGCCAACTCTGTGCACCAGAAAATTTTTCTAACTTTTAATTTTTGTGAACTTCCCGGACGCATAACTTCTTCGTTTTAAGTCCGAATTGGCTCGTTCAAAAGCCCACGGTTCACAAATTACGTAATCTACACGTTCATGCAAGAATTTTATCTATTTGACTTCGTTTGCTAAAAATTCACCTATTGGTTCATTTTTTAACGAAAACGATAAACGTTCGTGAACGTTAAACGCTCGTTTCTTCGTTTTAAGTCGGAATTCGTCCATTTTTGAGTCCACAACTCTTAAATGACAAACATGACTTGTCTTCATTAGAAAATACAATTTTCCAACTCAAACTCAAAATTTAACTTTCATTCCGGGAAATTTATAAATTCAACGATTATCGTCTAATCGTGCGATTTCCGGCAATTCTTTGTTCTTAGAACTTGTTTAACACTACCAATGGATTACATTCATAATGTGAACATCTTAACATCTTTATACCAACTATTTATACTCATGGTTGGATTTTAACTTATCTCATTGTAAGCTTATACTTGATAACTTTCAAACTACTTATGAACTTATCATTCATAACTTATGACAATTAAAGTTCTTGATCATCATCCATACATGTTTCCATCATATAACTTTAATTATGTATTCTTGATACATATTTCCTTACAAGATGATGTATATACATATACTTTCATTAATAAACCTATCACAAGTTCATCATGCAATCACATAAGTTTACAACTTATGCTATCTTGAATGACTTATTACCAACTTATGTGGCTTAAGTTCATTACTTATACATACTTCTTTCTTTTTCTTATCATTCATGTTCCTTAATCCAACCTTTTCTTATCAACATATCATGTTAGAGATAGAAGATAATTGGAGAAGGAGTCTTACATTTGAAGTCTTTAATAAGTAGTTTCTTCTTCTTCTTGACTTATGGAATAACTTACTTGCAACTTAATCTTCCTAACAATTAAGCACTTTGAGAGAGAGTGTTTGGATTATTTGAACAACTATTAAATGACTAGCCAACCTTCACTATTTATAGAATTCCTAAGGTTAGGGCAATTTAGTCAATTCCATCATCCCACCTCCTTTTGCACCTCCTTACTATTCATTACTTGATCAACACCACTCATATCCTTTGCTTGGCCACTACTCTTATTACTTGATCATTACTTATCTTGGTCATTACTCATATTACTTGGTTACCACACATTAACCACATTAATATGGTTTTGTTCCATGGATCACCCAACTATTGGGCTTCTAACTTGGCTTAGTTATCTTAACCTTTGGGCTTTGCATTAATAAACCTTAACTTGTTTATTAATTATCATTGGGCCTTAACATTTAATTTACTTGGGCTTGTACCAATTGTTAACCAATCTTCCAAGTCCATTAACATTACTTAATACATATACATATTGTTTATGTATTATTCTCGTATTATCATTCGTATACAACTTTGTTATATACGATATTTCATTCTTCTTACAAACTCGTATAATACTTCATATTATACTTATTTTCTTTCCTCGTATAATGCTTGCGTATCATACGATTAATACTTCTTTATTAATACTTCGCTTTCCTTAATATTCTTGCATTAAGTCCGCAAGCGAAATATTACGTTTTCCATAACTAGATTATTATTACATAATCCATCTTACTTTAATATTCTATCATTACGTATTTCTCAGAAATTCAAAAATAAATCCCGAGCAAATACCGATGAATAGTGTTTTTCGGAAAATTTCTCGAAAAACTTTTATTTTCGTCTTGGAAATTCAAACACCTTAAATCCTTCACATAGCTCAAATACTACGATATTCCAATATCAATAAGTTATAAAACGAAAACCATCTTGATATCCCCATAATATGATTTTATTATTATTTAATTTAATAAAATCATTTTTACATAAGATCCGAATTTCTCGGTCGTTACATTCTTCCCCCCTTATAAAGATTCTGTCCTCAGAATCTCGTTTTTTTTTTTTTTTTTTTTTTTCTTTACTCAAATAAATGAGGAAAATTTTTCTTCATCTTTTCTTCTAACTCCCACGTTGCTTCTTCGGCATCGTGATTCTTCCATAACACCTTCACTGATGGTATTACTTTGTTCCTCAGAACTTGTTCCTTTCTATCAATGATTTGAACCGGCGATTCTTCATATGTTAAATCCTTTTCGATATGAATCGGCTCATACTCGATTACGTGCTTATAGTCCGGCTTATACGGTCGTAATACAGATACGTGAAACACGTTATGTATTCTTTCTAGTTCTGGAGGTAATGCTATCTTATAAGCTACCTCTCCCACCCGGTTTAATACTTCAAAAGGTCCTATAAACCTTGGACTTAACTTTCCTTTCTTTCCAAAGCGTATCTTTCCTTTCCAGGGAGATACCTTCAGAAACACATACGTACCTACTTCAAACTCTCGATTTAATCGATGTGATTCCGCATACTTCTTCTGTCTGTCTTGAGCCGTGACGAGACGCATCCGAATTAACCTTACTATATCCGCTGTTTGCTGCACCAATTCTGGTCCTAGCATCCGGCGTTCTCCCACCTCATCCCAACACAATGGTGTTCTGCATCTTCTTCCATACAGAGCTTCATAAGGAGACATACCTATGCTTGCCTGATAACTGTTGTTATAAGCAAATTCTACCAGTGGTAGGTGATCATCCCAACTACCCTTGAAATCCATGACGCAAGACCTCAGCATGTCTTCTAACGTCTGAATTGTTCTCTCACTCTGCCCATCAGTTTGTGGATGATAAGCCGTACTTAACTTTAACTGTGTTCCCAGTTGTTCTTGCAAACTTCTCCAGAAGTTCGATGTGATTCGTGGATCACGATCTGACACAATCGATATCGGTACTCCATGTCTGGAAATAACTTCCTTGACATAAAGTTTAGCTAACTGGTCCAAGTTATACTTGACCCTAATTGGTAAGAAGTGAACCGATTTCGTCAATCGGTCGACTATTACCCAAATAGAATCGTACCCTTTTGACGTTGTTGGAAGTCCTACCACGAAATCCATCGAGATATGCTCCCATTTCCATTCTGGAATCTCCAATGACTGTAGCAAGCCACTGGGTCGTTGATGTTCGGCCTTAACTTTTTGACAAGTCAAACACCTATTTACATACTCTGCTATTTCCCTTTTCATGTTTGGCCACCAAAAACTCTGTCGAAGGTCTTGATACATCTTAGTGCTACCAGGATGTATCGAGTACCTTGAACTATGAGCTTCCTGTAACACTTGTTCCTTTAATTCCGTCTCATTCGGAATCCAAATTCTTCCTTCAAATCTTAATAATCCTTCATTATCAAGACTATACTTATTATCTCCTTTATCAGCTAACCACTTCTTCATTTGGTTACACTCATCAGTCTTGAGTTGTACCTCCTTGACCCTCTCTACAATGGTAGATTGTCTCTCCGTTGCAAAAAGTATCTGCCCCGATTCACTCGGCATCTTCACTTCTATTTCCATCCTATCCATCTCTGTTATTAACTCATTTTGAGTCGTTAACATAGACAACTTTTCCCGACCCTTCCTACTTAAGGCGTCGGCAACTACATTGGCTTTCCCAGGGTGATACAGGATTTCACAGTCGTAATCCTTTATCAACTCCAGCCATCTTCTCTGTCTCATATTCAACTCCTTCTGAGTGAAGATATACTTTAGACTCTTATGGTCTGTATATATCTCACATTTCTCCCCATAAAGATAATGCCTCCATATCTTTAGGGCAAATACTACCGCGGCCAGTTCCAGATCATGAGTAGGGTAAACTTTCTCATAATCCTTCAACTGCCGTGATGCATACGCAATGACTTTGCCATGCTGCATGAGCACACAACCAAGCCCTCTATGCGAAGCATCACTATATACTACAAAATTTCCTGTGTCATCTGGCAATGACAAAACAGGTGCTTTACTTAGTCTTTTCTTTAGTTCCTGAAAACTGTCTTCACATTTATCCGTCCATACGTATTTCACCGTCTTCCTTGTTAAATTAGTCAACGGGGTAGCTATCTTCGAAAAATCTTGGATAAATCTTCGATAGTAACCCGCTAACCCTAGGAAACTCCGTATTTCAGTCGGCGTTTTCGGTTGTTCCCAGTTCATCACCGCTTCTACCTTTGCTGGATCCACTGAAATCCCTTCCTGATCAATGACATGTCCTAAAAACTGAACTTTCTCCAGCCAAAATTCACACTTAGTGAATTTCGCATATAACTTCTCCTTTCTTAGTGTTTCCAACACTAATCTTAAGTGTTCAGCATGATCTTCTGGCGTCTTTGAATAGACTAGAATATCATCAATAAACACAACCACAAACTTGTCCAAATAAGATTTGAACACTCTATTCATCATGTCCATAAATGCAGCTGGTGCATTTGTCAACCCAAATGACATCACCAGAAACTCGTAATGACCATAACGAGTTCTAAATGCCGTCTTTGGTATATCCTCTTTCCTTACCTTCAACTGGTGATACCCCGTCCGCAAATCTATTTTAGAAAAATACTTTGCCCCTTTCAACTGATCAAATAGATCATCAATCCTGGGCAATGGGTATTTATTCTTTATCGTTAATTTGTTCAACTCTCGATAGTCGATACAAAGTCTTAACGATCCATCTTTCTTCTTGACAAACAACACTGGTGCACCCCATGGGGAAACACTTGGTTGAATGTACTTCCTATCCAACAGTTCCTGTAATTGAACCATTAATTCTTTCATTTCCACCGGCGCCATACGGTACGGTGCCCTTGACACTGGTGCCGCTCCTGGCACAATGTCTATTACAAATTCAATCTCCCTATCCGGTGGTAAACCCGGTAACTCACTTGGAAATACATCCATGAATTCGTTTACTATAGGTATTTGTTCCATGGTTGTTCCCACTCGCTGGGTATCAACAACATGGCACAAGTAACCCACACACCCCTTTCTTAAGAGTTTTCTGGTTTGTGTCATCGTAAGACAACACGATCTCCCCGGTGATTTATTACCGTAGAATACTACAGGAGGTTGCTTCAACATCCTAACGCTCACACGTTTCTTTTGGAAATCTATAATTGCTCCATGGTTAATCAACCAATCCATTCCGAGAATTACATCAAATTCTCCCAACCTTATCGGTATTAAATCTACCGATAACTTACATCCACATACATCTACGCAACAACTCCTATGAATACTATCCACATGAATTATCTCTTCATTTGCTACCTTAATGATCACAGGTATAGGCAACTTTTCGGGAAATAATTCTAATCGTCTAGCAAAATCACATGCTATAAACGAACAAGTAGCACCCGAATCAAAAAGCACATATGCATTAATGTTATTGATTGGGATAATACCTGCAACTACGTCTCTGGATGCCACCGCATCTTGGACTGTCATATTAAAAGTGCGGGCCATTGGCCTACCCGGCTGAGCTGGATCGCTAATAGCTAACTTTCCACTATTAGTGCCCTTATTTCCTTCCATACCCTTCTTCGGGCAATTCTTTGCTATGTGGTCAATTGATCCACATACAAAACATCCGTGATTTTTCTTCGGATTTGGACAGTTAGGCGAAATGTGCCCGTCCTGTCCACAATTATAACATACGGCCTTTCCTTTGAGACAGACTCCCAAGTGAGTCTTCCCACAGGTTTTACAGGCCTCCATCCTTCTTTTTGAATCGCCTTGTTTCACTCCGGTATTCCCAGAGTTAAAACCCTTTCTTTTCTGACCGTCACCACTACCACTGGCTCCTTCGGTCTTAATTCCCCCATCAACTCTTCCTTTATTTTTCTTATCCTTGTGGTACTGGCTTAAAGCCTCATTCCCACCTTCGGCTATTATTGCCTTCTCTAATATGGTTCCAAAGGAAGTACTTTGGAACACAGAGATTCGGCTATAGAGCCAGGGTTTTAAGCCCTGCTCGAATCTTCTAGCCTTTCTCACTTCAGTGTCCACTTGATGTGGAGCAAATCGTGCCAGTTCATTAAACTTGGCGGCATACTGGGGAACTGTCATATCCCCTTGTTTCAATTCCAGAAACCTCATTTCCATTCTCCCTTGCATACTCGTGGGAAAATAATTCTCGAAGAAAATCTCCTTAAACCTCTCCCACGTTAGGTTTCCTATATCGGCCCTAGCCTGGTTTGCCTCCCACCAGAAATTGGCCTCTCCTTTCATCAAATAGGTTGCAAAGGCAACCTTTTGACCCTCCTCCACATTTGTAATTACAAATGCTTTCTCAATTTCTTTCACCCAAGTTTGGGCTTCTATAGGGTCCGTAGTTCCCTTGAACTCCGGCGGACCTACACTTTTAAAGTCCTTAAAAGTAGTAGCTCGTACTACTCCAGGAATTACAGGTACATTAGCCCCCGTTCTATTAAATGCAGCTGTTAAAAGATTAACGAACTCTTGCATTGGATTAACCGGACCACCTTCCGGTTGGTTAACATTAGTTTCTTGATTTCGTTGTCCCCTTCTTGGCGGCATTTCGCTGTTAAGAAAACAACACATCATTATTACTTTCTCCTTGTGATTTAGTTATTATTTGTAATAAAACAATAACTCATACTCATTACTCAATATGTTCCATAAAAGAGGCTTATATTGATTAATATCTTGTAGTATAACACTACATTGTTTACATCATTCAGCCTTAGCTGATTACATTACTCAGTCTTAGCTGATTACATTACCATCCCGCAATTACTTTCCAAAAATTGGGATTTACAAAAGACTACCCTTGTTTATACAAAAGAGGGTTTTACGTCACTACTAGATACATAATATTTACATATCTACTCTACTCTAGCTATTGCTAGATTACATCTGCCGTAAGGCATTCTCAAAATCTTTGCTGGCCAGACCTGCAATAACATCCCGACTGATGGTATGTCGTGTCTGTCCCGCCTCTACCGGATACCCAGCCACTTGCTGCTGGAAGTCCACATGAGAACTCCTATATATATAGGACATTCTCTCCAACCTCCTCTGTTTAGTCTTTAGCTCTTGCTTGAGCTCAAAGACTTCACATTTTAGCTCTCGGACCTTGTCCTTAGCTAAAACACGATCATCGTGTTCCTCCTCCCACATTCCCTCCATGCTAAGCTTGTCCTCACGGACAGCTTGGAGTTCCGCTTTCAACTCCTTTACCTCCTGGCAATAATGGACATTCCTATCCAATACCGCCATAAACAATGCTTTCGTCGAATCCCCCGTAGACATCTCCTCTGCGGGTGGAATTTGGTCAAAGGACATTACGTCCACCTCCTCCTCTAGCATGCCATCGAAAATAGACATATAGTCTAAATTGTCCGAGTCTCCAGACTCTATTACTACCACTTCAGGCTCTATCGCTATGGGATTTGGTAGTATCTCTACCCGATTAACCGAATCCTCGCTTACTACATGTATATTTCTATACATATCATTTTCTCCTGACATCTACAATAAAACAATACAGTTTGATTAGTACATGTCAGTAACATAAATAAAAACACATAACATACTATAATGCATTTTTATAAGGTTATCTTTCTTCTTTTACTTCTTTATTAAGGTTATGACTTAAGGTTCTAATTCCCTTTAAGTTTTATAACCTAGGCTTTGATACCAACTTGTAGCGCCCCCAAATCCGGGTATCTTACAACCCGACAGATGGTGCTATACTGTACAAACATTCACACATTCATTCAATTGAAAGTCTCAAAGAATGAACATAATTTATATATATTAAATTCAATATTTACATTTCCCAGGTTCCAAACCCATTACAAAGGTTCTCTTGTCATAATATTCATTATATTACAACAATAGACCTATACTATTACATGACAGCTTAACAATCTGCCTTAGCTTTTCCTTTATTCTTATTTGATCCTTCAGGACGTTCAGTCTTAGCTGCATTCATATGTTTTAAGCAAGAGTGAGCATGACTAGCTCAGCAAGTATATCAATTTCAATAACAACAAGCTTGATACATATGAATCATATATCTTCGATAACTGAACAATAGCTATGAAGTACTATTGATGATTCAAAATAGCAATTCATCTTTACTTTCAAAATGTTTCACAATGAATAAATTCAGTAAAACATTCACCCGGTCAAAGACCTTGAGCATTCATTCTTTCTTTGAAAAGGACAACCCGGACCTAAGTCCGTAAGCCCGATATTACTTACGAGCACTTCTAGGTGATCAGCCTATTGTACTCTGTATTGATCAATACTACATCCATTAAACGTATGTACGTTTAATCATTTGGCAACCTCGCGTGCCTGTCGTTTTACCGACAAAACATTTGTTTAACAATTCAGTCTTCTTTTGAAAACTATAAGTAGTTGACAAAAGATATTAGCATTTGATAACAGATGAACAGATTATCAATAATCCACTCAATATGTTAAGTCTAGCCAAAGAAATTGGCTTTAACTTCATTATACTTCAATTCATGCGAAAGGATACATGAACATCATAAACTTGTTCAGATTGAACTGAAACAAGAGTTAGAATACTTGCCTTTAGCGTCTGCTACTGTGTATTTTACTTTACGTTCAAGTCTTTCAAGTCTCTACAATACATGATCACATAATGCCTTACATTAGGTCACATATAATCAAGTATGTATCTGAATATATCTTACCCTTTATTTCAATCTAATTATAGATTAAATTTCATTCTTATGCGTTTTGACTTATCGTTTGCTTTATGTTCATTCGACTTGGTTATATTAACCATTCTTCATTACTTTTAAGTCTTTAACTATGTCCCAACAATGTTACTTTAAGTTGTTTAAGGTAGGTTTAGTTCAATCTCTTACTATCCCCTTCTTTTCCCTTCATTTTTATTCTTTACTATCTAAGTTCTGTGCCTCGCGCCGCGGCGCGGGCATTACACTTACATCTCGCGCTGCGGCGCGAGTTAGCAGTACCTGAGCTCCAGACCTCGCGCTGCGGCGCGGTCAAATGGCTTAGGGTTGGCGCCGCGGCGCCAACTCTGTGCACCAGAAAATTTTTCTAACTTTTAATTTTTGTGAACTTCCCGGACGCATAACTTCTTCGTTTTAAGTCCGAATTGGCTCGTTCAAAAGCCCACGGTTCACAAATTACGTAATCTACACGTTCATGCAAGAATTTTATCTATTTGACTTCGTTTGCTAAAAATTCACCTATTGGTTCATTTTTTAACGAAAACGATAAACGTTCGTGAACGTTAAACGCTCGTTTCTTCGTTTTAAGTCGGAATTCGTCCATTTTTGAGTCCACAACTCTTAAATGACAAACATGACTTATCTTCATTAGAAAATACAATTTTCCAACTCAAACTCAAAATTTAACTTTCATTCCGGGAAATTTATAAATTCAACGATTATCGTCTAATCGTGCGATTTCCGGCAATTCTTTGTTCTTAGAACTTGTTTAACACTACCAATGGATTACATTCATAATGTGAACATCTTAACATCTTTATACCAACTATTTATACTCATGGTTGGATTTTAACTTATCTCATTGTAAGCTTATACTTGATAACTTTCAAACTACTTATGAACTTATCATTCATAACTTATGACAATTAAAGTTCTTGATCATCATCCATACATGTTTCCATCATATAACTTTAATTATGTATTCTTGATACATATTTCCTTACAAGATGATGTATATACATATACTTTCATTAATAAACCTATCACAAGTTCATCATGCAATCACATAAGTTTACAACTTATGCTATCTTGAATGACTTATTACCAACTTATGTGGCTTAAGTTCATTACTTATACATACTTCTTTCTTTTTCTTATCATTCATGTTCCTTAATCCAACCTTTTCTTATCAACCTATCATGTTAGAGATAGAAGATAATTGGAGAAGGAGTCTTACATTTGAAGTCTTTAATAAGTAGTTTCTTCTTCTTCTTGACTTATGGAATAACTTACTTGCAACTTAATCTTCCTAACAATTAAGCACTTTGAGAGAGAGTGTTTGGATTATTTGAACAACTATTAAATGACTTGCCAACCTTCACTATTTATAGAATTCCTAAGGTTAGGGCAATTTAGTCAATTCCATCATCCCACCTCCTTTTGCACCTCCTTACTATTCATTACTTGATCAACACCACTCATATCCTTTGCTTGGCCACTACTCTTATTACTTGATCATTACTTATCTTGGTCATTACTCATATTACTTGGTTACCACACATTAACCACATTAATATGGTTTTGCTCCATGGATCACCCAACTATTGGGCTTCTAACTTGGCTTAGTTATCTTAACCTTTGGGCTTTGCATTAATAAACCTTAACTTGTTTATTAATTATCATTGGGCCTTAACATTTAATTTACTTGGGCTTGTACCAATTGTTAACCAATCTTCCAAGTCCATTAACATTACTTAATACATATACATATTGTTTATGTATTATTCTCGTATTATCATTCGTATACAACTTTGTTATATACGATATTTCATTCTTCTTACAAACTCGTATAATACTTCATATTATACTTGTTTTCTTTCCTCGTATAATGCTTGCGTATCATACGATTAATACTTCCTTATTAATACTTCGCTTTCCTTAATATTCTTGCATTAAGTCCGCAAGCGAAATATTACGTTTTCCATAACTAGATTATTATTACATAATCCATCTTACTTTAATATTCTATCATTACGTATTTCTCGGAAATTCAAAAATAAATCCCGAGCAAATACCGATGAATAGTGTTTTTCGGAAAATTTCTCGAAAAACTTTTATTTTCGTCTTGGAAATTCAAACACCTTAAATCCTTCACATAGCTCAAATACTACGATATTCCAATATCAATAAGTTATAAAACGAAAACCATCTTGATATCCCCATAATATGATTTTATTATTATTTAATTTAATAAAATCATTTTTACATAAGATCCGAATTTCTCGGTCGTTACAATATGTCTGGTGGGAGTTAATAGTAGTTACCCATGATAGGGTAACTGACCTCAATGCGTCAGTTGCTTCCTTTATTATACGTCTTCTTCTCTTCATTTTTTCCTAAGTTTAACAAGGAAATCATAGAAAGAGAGAATTAAGAATTTGAGGGAATTGTGAGTTGTTAGATTGATTGAGAAAGTTTCATCTCTCCTATCTACACTAAGCTGTGAGAAATCTCTTCAACCCAATTGTTAATTATGTTGTTTGAGTTTTCATAAATATGGCTTTCAAAGCTTTTGTAAAGTCTCTGTAATTGGGAAAGGTTATGATTATAAGTTTATGTATGTGTTAAATGTTACCATATCGTATTTGATTATATATATATATATATATATATATATATATATATATATATATATATATTATGTAGACCATATCATCAGTATCATAAAACATGTCGCACATGTTGCTCAAAACTTACACAGTATAGAATATGGACATTTGGCCTTATAAGTGATTTTATTATGTCAAACATAAATGTTTTTGTAAAATTCCCACTCTTATTTGATTATGTATGTTGATACAAAGAGACCAAACCTTAAATGAACGGATTCGGTGTTATAACGAATCCGTAGTATTAATTTTCATGATTTATGTTCAAAACCTTCAAGAACATCAAGAACAATGAATTTTACATAATTTAATTTTGTAATTATGTATTTAATGGGTTAAAATCATTTTATAAATGTTGGGTAATGATTATGTATGAATTATATCATGTGGGTATGTCTAAATTCGTGTAGAAAATAAGAAATTGGTTGAAATTGACATATTCTACGATTTTTCGCGAACTGCAAATTCTGCAACTGGTACGCCGCGCCGTAGCGCTGGCTGCCTGCCTAATTCCCGCGCTGCAGCGCCACCGTGCCGCAGCGCCAGGTCTCAAGCCGCAGCATCACGGCGCCGCAGCGCGAAGAACAAGTACAACAGTGGCGCCGCAGCGCCACTCTTCAGAATATTCAGAAATGAATTTTTTAAAGTGTTAAGTCTAGCAATGTGGTATGAACCTAATTTAATAAACATAGAAATATGTTAGAAGTCTAATGAGATGTTAAAATAGATGTTTAACATGTAAATAATATAATTGCATGTGGATTGAATTATTGAATACATAATTAGCTTGTTATTTGTGAAGTGTAAATTATGTGGCAATGAATGTGATAAATTGACTAAGTATAGTCGTAACCGAAGTTAGACAAAAAGAATGAAGTTGATATGATTAGTTACGTTATAATTGACTGGTATTGTGAACATAAATGATATGTAGGATTTAAATCAAGGAACGGGTTTAATTAACGTGTAATCTACGCACGAGGCAAGTTTTATAACCCTACTTGTTATCATTATTCAAGTTTATAAATCAAGTTCATTTGTTATGTTAAAGATTAATATCTTTTCAAAGTATGATTCTGTTATACAATAATTGTTCTATTGTATACTTATTGAGATTGTTATTTATTATAAATATCATTTATTGTTGAACCTTGTTAGACTAGCGAATCCTTATTGATTCAACTAGTCCATAGTTGATAAACGTTCTAAATTCAGAACCCTTATAGATTTATCCAAACCAAACTTCCTTTGGTGCGGACTCTAATGTCAAACTGAGATGAACAACCCTGCAAAAGGATTTACTTATGCGTTAACGTTAAGATATTGTGCACAGTAAGGTACTAATGGCCGATCCCCCTAAGTACGAGAAGAAGAGTCCATAGTCTTAGGACTGTTAAAGGTTTCAAGTATATCCCTTGATAACCTAGGACATAGTTCAAGGTCTTATGACCCTCAGAAATCTGTTGATTCTTGTTATTCATTCTTGATTCAAAAGTTGAGCTTTTATTTCAGAAGTCTTTGATTCACTCGCATGTTATTATACATTGTTATTTCATTATTTTATTTGTGAGCAATCATGCTCACTCTTGGGTAATAATAACATTTCAGTTAAGAACGAAAGAACCGACAAGCCTTCTACTAGTAAAGGCAAAGGAAAGGTTAACAAATATTGAAGACTTGTATTTTATGAGATGTTGAATTTATGTGTTAAGACATAATGTTGTTAAGACTTATTAATTGTTTATGTTTCCGCACATGTGTTTAAGGTTAGTTTAACCTGGGATTGTATTTATTATTCTGATGTTGTAACCCCATAAGGGGAGGATTTTATTTCTATCTATTGCATGGTTTGCATTTATTATGGGTAGATAGATAGATGATATTTGTACAGTGAACACCAAATCCTGTGGAATTTAAGTACCCGAATTTGGGGGTGTCACAAGTTTGTATCAAAGCCGTAGGTTATGAACCTTAGGTTGGGGAACAACCTTAGGTAGTAGCCTTATAGAAAGAATATAGTGATGGAAAACTCTTATCGAGTTCTAGGAAATGAATTTTTGTAATTCATTGAAGATAATAAAAGACTTTATGTGTTTATATGTTAAATTATGTGCTCACTAGTACGACTTAGTAACTAAAACTCAAACTTTTGTTGTCAGGATGTCTGATGTTAGAGGAACTAGTCGAGCTGGGGAGGAGGAACCCCGAGTACCTACAATACCTACAGAGGTGGAGCCTCGAGACATTCATGTCATTAGGGAACAGTTGGTACATAGGGAGTCATCTCCGTTGATCACCGTTGTTGGTCAGGAGCATGAACCTGAAACTGATCCTGAGGAGGAATTTGACGAGGAAGAGGAAGAAGAGGAGTTTCCACATCACTCCATTGATGTTGAGATATACGACATATTATATGACCATAACGTAGAGTTATGAGATGATGTTCAGGATTTGACTGAGCGGGCTATTATTCAACAGATTACTCTAGAGCAGAAGGAGAGGGAGATTTCGACTCTTCACTCACGACTGGGAAATGTAGAATGGTATTTGGTCCACGAGAAGGGTCAAACTGAAGATAAGACCGAGGAGATAGAGAAGCTGAAGAAGGAACTGAAGGAAAGCTCTGAAAGGCTGATCATAGCAGAGGAAGGCTGGGTAAGAGAGTCACGTCGTGCTGATCTTGCACAAGAGGACGGTCGTGCAAAGAAGTTGAAGCTTGGGGAGACATACTCTACACTTAATAAGGTAATGGATGAGGCCCATGATCGAGTTTTGAGGTACCCCATCCAGTTCGAAGGACTTCCATCGTACATGCTGGATCACATGACGATGTCTCGCATTATGGAAGAGGAACGTAGCAAGGCTATTCAACAACTTGACAGATAGTGATAGAATTTGTTACTTATGTGATAAACTTGTCTAGTATTTAGATGTAAATTCCGATGTAGTTATGAACAAAGGAATATTTTAATATTTAAATCATGTGGATTCTTTATCTCAGGATAGTTGATGTAAATAGCAGTGATGCTATCATTTGATGTAAAACTTTTGATTTAAATTAAATATATTAAGTTGTTTGGGATGATGTGTTAAATAATTATATTAAATTATTGAGTTAAGTCTTAACTATTTAGAGAATTTAATAGAGATTTAATAAGAATATATTTTAACAGAAATATGCCGCCAAGAAGAAGACAACAACGTCAACCAGCTCAGGAAGAGTTAACAAATAACAACAATAATGCCAATGCTAATCCCGTTCAGCAGTTGGTTAACTTGCTAGCTGGAGCAATGAATAATTAACCTCAAGCTCCACAAAATACTATGTTTAAAGATTTCAAGGCGGTGGGACCGCCAGAATTTAAAGGTTCCATGAACCCGATCGAGGCTCAAACGTGGGTTATGGAAATGGAGAAGATTTTTGACGTTGCTAGGGTTAGAGAAGATCAGAAGACCGCTTTTACAACGTTTATGCTAAATTCTGAAGCTAGCTATTGGTGACAAGCAAACAAAGTTCATGGAGGTGAATGTGTAATTACTTGGGAAAGATTTAAAGAGATGTTTTTGGAGATGTATTTCCCGACAAGTTCGCAGAACCAGATGAAGGTTCAATTTCTAGAATTAAAGCAGGGAAATATGACCATACCAGATTATGCGGCTAGATTCAACGAGTTGGCGAGGTTTGCCCAGTATCAAGTACACACAGACGAGAGAAAAGCCAGAAGATTCGAACAAGGACTAAAGCCCTTGGTATATAGTAAAGTATCAATGTTTCAGATAAACATATTTGTCGAAGTACTGGAAAAGGCCATCCTCACTGAAGGTGGAAGCAATGCGGTGACTAAGTACAATCAAGATCAGAAGAAGAATAAGAGTGAAAGTGAATGAAATAACAAGACTAGTGGAAGTGGCACAGGAGGTTGTAATTTTAATCAGAAGAAGAGGTGGAATGACAACTCATCATCGGTGAATCAACAAGGAGGTCAGAAGAAGAGGATTGAAGCATGCCTGGCCTGCGAGAAAGCTCATCTGGGGGTTTGTATGAAGGGAAAGCGGGTGTGCTATAATTGTGGTCAAGAGGGCCACATAGCATCTAACTGTCCTAACCCAAAGAAGGGTGCCTGCTTCACTTGTGGTTCAAAGGATCATTTGGCAAGAGACTGTCCTAAGACGGGATCTGGAGGGTCAGGATCAGGAGGAAACCGGGGAAACAACAGTGGAAACACCTTGATTATCACAGGACCAACCGCAACCGACCGACCGACCGCCAGGACTTTCAACATGACGGTGCAGGATGCAGTTCAATCTCGTGATGTGGTGTCAGGTATCATTCTGATCAATAAAATTAATGCATATGTATTATTTGATTTGGGTGCTACTTGTTCCTTTATATCTGATGACTTTGCTAAGAGTTTAGATTTGCCTAAGGATGAGTTGGATTACCCCATGAACATAGAAATTGTGAATAGAGAAATAATCCCTGTTAAGTACGTACATAAGAACTGTAGAGTGGATATTAAGGGTAATATCATGAACGTAGATCTTATCCCTATTCGACTTGGGGAATTTGACGTTATCTTGGGAATGGACTGATTATTCAATTATGGGGCTGTAATTGATTGCCAAAAGAAGCGTATTAACCTTATGACTCCGTCAAAGGTTGTGTTTTATGGTAGAAAGTCGCCTAGACAAGCGAGTTGTCTGATGATGATGCATGCCAGGAAGTTATTAAGACAAGGTTGTGTATGATACTTAGCTTACATAGTCGACAGTCGAAAAGAGAATCCGAAGGTAGAAGAGATACTGATTGTGAGGGACTTCGTCGACGTATTTCCAGACGATTTGCTAGGACTTCCACCAGATAGAGGTAGATTTTATGATCGATTTGGCGCCAGGAACCGCTCCAATATTGAAAGCACCATACAGAAAGGCTCCAGTAGAGATGAAAGAACTAATGGTACAACTACAAGAATTACTAGACAAGAAGTACATTCAATCGAGCGTATCGTCGTGGGGAGCGCCGGTGTTGTTTGTAAAAAAGAAGGATGGATCGATATGGCTCTACATTGACTACAGAGAATTGAATAAGGTCACGATTAAGAATAGATATCCATTACCGAGGATCGACGACCTATTTGATCAATTGAATGGAGCGAGATACTTTTGCAATATAGACTTGAGAAGCGGGTATCATCAACTGAAGGTGAGGCCAAAAGATGTACCGAAGACAGCGTTCAGAACGCGATATGGTCATTACGAATTTTTGGTAATGTCATTTGGTCTAACAAATTCTCCTGCAACATTTATGGGACTAATGAATGGTGTGTTCAAGCCGTTTTTGGACAAATTCATAGTGGTATTTATAGACAACATTTTGGTATATTCGAAAACCAAAGAAGAACACGAAGAGCATTTGAGATTAACGTTGGAGGTATTGAGAAGGGAGAAGTTGGATGCTAAGTTTTTGAAATGTAAATTTTGGATCGAGTGAGTAGAATTTCTTAGTCACGTGATCGATAAAAACATAATTTCGGTAGATCCATCAAAAGTCGAAGCCGTGATTAACTGGGATCAGCCGAGAACGCCGTCAGAAGTAAGAAGTTTTCTTGGATTAGCAGGATATTATAGAAGATTCATTCAAGACTTTTCCAAGATCGCAACTCCGCTAATGAATTTAACACAAAAAGCTGTGAAATTTGTTTGGACGGAGAAGTGTGAGGAAAGTTTTCAAGAATTAAAAAAGAGGTTGAGTACGGCACCTGTGTTATCTCTCCCAGATGATACATGAAATTTTGTTGTTTTTAGTGATGCGTCGCATAAAGGACTTGGCTGTGTGCTTATGCAAAACGGCAAGGTCATTGCGTATGCATCACGATAATTGAAAGATTACGAGAAGGGATACTCGACCCACGACTTGGAGTTAGCTGCAGTAGTTTTTGCTTTGAAAATTTGGAGGAACTATCTCTACGGGGAGAAGTGTGAAATATATACAGACCCCAAGAGTCTGAAATATATTTTTACACAGAAGGACTTGAATATGTGTCAAAGAAGGTGGTTGGAGTTAATTAAAGACTACGACTGTGAGATTTTATACCATCCGGGTAAGACGAATGTCGTTGCCGATGCCTTAAGTAGAAAGGGTTGGGATAAGTTGATGATGTTGACCGCTCAGGAGGAACTAATTTCAGAAATGGAGAAACTGGAGTTAAAAGTGAAGTATCCTATGGAAATTGATGAGAAGCTTTTTCAAATGCAATCTAGTACAACCCTACTGGATAAAGTTAAGGAGGCTCAATTTCAGGACGAAGAATGCAAGAAGGTGACAAAGAAGACATCTGAAGGAACTGAACTGAGGTTTAAGATGGATAAGGAAGGAATACTGAGATTCGAGAGCAGAATTTGGGTACCGCCAGTACCAGAGATTAAGGAAGACATTTTGAGTGAGGCTCATATCTCACGATATTCGATTCACCTTGGTAGTACCACGATGTATCAAGATCTTCGACAACACTTCTGGTGGCCAAATTTGAAACGTGATGTTGCAGAATGTGTTGCCAAGTGTTTGACCTGTCAGAAAGTAAAAGCAGAACATCAGAGACCAAGTGGATTGCTACAACCATTGGAGATCCCAGAATGGAAATGGGAACATATTACAATGGACTTCGTGGTTAGCCTTCCGACGACTCAGAAAGGCTATGACGTAGTATGGGTTATCGTTGACCGACTGAAAAAATCCGCACACTTCATTCCAATAAAAATCAGATTCAACTTAGATCAGTTGGCCAGGCTATATGTAAAAGAGATTATTTCGAGGCACGGAGTGCCGGTGTCAATTATTTCAGATAGGGATTCGCGCTTTACATCGAACTTCTGGAAATGTCTACGGCATATCACCCTCAAACAGATGGACAGAGCGAAAGAACGATTCAGACATTAGAAGATATGTTAAGAGCCTGTGTGATGGACTTTAAAGGAAATTGGGACGATCACCTACCGTTAGTAGAGTTCGGCTACAACAACAGTTACCACGCTAGTATTGGCATACTGCCTTATGAAGCGTTATACGGCAGAAAGTGCAGAACTCCGCTTTACTGGGATGAAGTTGGAGAGAGACAATTATTAGGTCCCGAACTAGTACAGCAGACAACAAAAATAGTTAAGTTGTTCCGAACACGACTGGTAGCAGCTCAAGATAGACAGAAGAAATACGCCGATCCACATCATAAAAACGTTGAGTTTGAATTGGGTAGTTATGTATTCTTGAAGGTCTCTCACTGGAAGGGAAAGATCAGGTTTGGAAAGAAAGGGAAATTAAGCCCAAGATTAATTGGTCCATTTGAAGTACTGCGCAGAATTGGAGAAGTCGCGTACGAGGTAGCCTTACTTCCAGCACTCGAGAATGTCCACAATGTCTTCCATGTTTCTGTTTTACGACCCTACAAAGCCGATTACAAGTATGTAATTGAATACAAACCCTTGCATTTTGAAAAAGACTTATCTTATGAAGAAATTCCTGTTCAAATTATCGACAGAAAAGAACATGTTCTCAGAAATAAAGTAATACCTTCTGTTAAGGTAATTTGGAGGAACCACAACGCTGAAAAAGCTACGTGGGAACTCGAAGTGAATATGATGAAGAATTACCCTCATTTATTTACCTAAATTATGTGTAAGCGATTTTGGGGACAGAATCTTTGTAAGGGGGGAAGAATGTAACGGGTCGAATTTATTGAGTCGTGATTCTGGGGACAAAATCCTTTTAAGGGGGGGAAAGATGTGATGAACGAGATTTTTGTAATTTAATTATTAATATTTATTGAATTAAATAAATATTTTCGATGATTTAATTATTGGATTAAATAATTAATTGATGTAATTGTGGTAGATTAATTTAATTTTATGTGTTATATTATTAAATTAATGAGGAGAATAATTATTATTCAAAGTATGTAATTATGTGAGTTTATTAAATTAAAAGAAATATTTAATAAGCCTAATGTTATTTTAATTAATTTAATAATTAATTAGAGATGTAATAATTTGATATTATTAATAAATAAGAATTTAATTATTTGACTATGTGAATTAATGATAAATTATTATATTTTATTTAAATCAAATTAAATAAGATATTTGAATTATTGTGTAAGGGTGTGACATGATTTAAACTATAGTATAAGAAGTTTAATTAAATTAAATGATTTTGAAAACTGTTATTGCTTACCAAACAAAGCCCTTGTAGCATCCCCGAATCCGGGCCCCGAATCGTCGCGGAATCGGTACACTAATTCTTTCACTAATTGCGGAAGATATAAACATAAATTGTTTATACAGTACATTACACACTATTCCCCAAGGTCGAGTAACCTTAACTTAATACACATTTCCTAAAATATCTATTACACAACAAATATTGATCAAATACACTATTACAAACTAATTGCACTTTATATCCCAAGCTGAACTTAGCTTAACCTTTTCCTGTATACGACGCATTTGCTTTACCTGCAATGTTTTATCATGATATAGCAAGGGTGAGCATGAAAGTTGCCCAGCAAGTTTATATACAATAACATAACAATATATCATGATTGAAGAGTATGAATAATTGGTTGGCTATAATTCAACAATATGATTGTGAATTAGCAGGAACAAAATTTTGACTGAACAAGTATTTTACATGAACAAACATTTCTGAACCAACTGGTAATGAAGGTGATCAGCCTTTCATACATGACTTATACTTGCAAGATGTACAGAGTACAATTTTCATGGCAATCAACAATAATTAACCATAAGCTGGAATAAACTACTCTTATTAGAGTTAAGTATGAGAAAACTTGCCTGAACCGTTGATTACCGCACGCAATTTAATAACGCTTTACCCCGAAGACCTAATATTAATAATATAGATCTCCAATATTAGAATAATATCATCACAGTATAATACTGTTATATTTATATCTAAAATAACCTAAACACATTACCACATAAGCCTATTGGTCTATACATCACATAAGACTTGGTATCAAGTCAAACTATTTCAGTCTGACTTGAAACCGACACAATTCTATCATCCCGACGGTCTAGTCGGACGAATATCGAGTTTAAGTTCAATTAAACTCTGACTTAACACTTAACCATTATCACAGATAATTTCTAATCAGACAAAACATTTTCCTAGGCTCGTAATAATTTTTGGATAATTATTACCATTTATTAACATTTTTCAATCCTTAAAACCGTATTTAAATAGATTAAATACCACTTAATTCCTTAATCATTAATATTTATTTAATATAAAATATTAATCCATTATCCGATAATTGCTATTTATTTAATATTTATTTATATAATTTTCCAACACTTTAATCCATTATCCGATAATTGCTATTAATATTAAAATATTAATATTTTCATGCCAAAATATCAAAAGTTATATTTTATAACTTAAAATATTTTTATAATACTTAAATCATTTTTATATGATTTATAAAGCATTAATTCTAATTTTCCATAATTTATTTAATATATCTATTAAATAAACTAATTATCATTAATATTGATTAATTAATGAATTTCATCAAAAAATATCAAAAGTTATGGAAAATAACTTAAAATATTTTTTTTATCATAATATTATTTTTCATGATTTTTCATGAATTAAAAACTATTTTTAAATAATTTATTTAATATTGTAATTAAATAAATAAATACCATTTATATTCCAAAAATAATAAATATTTTTAAAATATACTTAAAATAATTAAAAACTATTTTTCAGACTTTAAAATAATTTTTCATAATTTATTATGTATTTTTAATAATTAAAAACTATTTTTTTCTAATTTTAAATTAATTTCCGGAAATAATAAATAATTTGTCGCTAAAGGCCTATAGCGACACTTTCTGTCGCTATAGGTGTTCTTGAGTGTTCTTGACAGAGTTCGGGTTGGGTGGTTTGACCACGATTTAACTGGTGTTCTGATCGATTTCTGGGTTGGAAAAAGTGTTTAGATTATAGTGCATGTGTAATACTATAACTATATACCAAGATCATGGCCAAAACATTTCACCAGAACGAGATCTAAGTAACCAAATATCATGTCAGAGCTGTTCTTCATTTCTGGGTTTTCCAGAAATGAAGAACAGTCGTTAGGTCCTACTTTGAGCCTCTGAAGCTAGGCCTTCCAGGTATTATTAATGTAATATTAATGTTTCATTGTGTAGTACTCATGCCCCTGTAGACGTACATAACCTCAGATCATCTTAACATCAACACCATTAAGAAATCATAGCCAGTCAAACTATAGACCAAGAACTGTTCTTGAACAAATCTGGGTTTCCAGATTGTTCTTGAAGCAGTTCGGTCAACTACATTTGACCATAAATATATTCTATTTTGATAAGTATCTTAGTGATATAAAGACTTTAGTATGTAGTATTTATGTCAGGCTACATAATCAAACCAACAAAATATCATAAACACTAACAGATAGCAAGATCCGAGCTTCAAAAATGGTTGTCAGAGTTTCTGGAAAAATCTGGGTTACCCAGAAACCAGACTTTGCGTTTGGTCAACGCTGTTTGACCGATCATAACCTTCGATCTACACATGATTTGACACTGATTCTTTTTGAATATAAAAGACCACATAACAGACTACATGCTACAACATCTAAAACACAACAATAATTAACAAGAAAGGATCTACAGGCCCTGACATTAGGCTGTCAGACCATATTTTTTCCATTTTCCAGATTTCTTAAAATGTCAAATCCGAGCACTTTGATGTTATGGATCTATGATCCAACAACCCAGAACATTAAAAGACACCCTATTACACAACTTTAACCAACAATTAACATTAAACAACATAAGATCAAAGTATTTAAAAATTTAGGTTTTATACCTCTTTTGAGCTTTGATCTTTAATCTGAGGTTCCTGATTTGTTATGGAAGTAGTAGGGACTTGATTGGGGACTGATTTATCATTGGAATTTCGTGGGTTTGGTGAGAGAAGGAGTTGGTGAGAGCAAACAATGAAATTGGCTATGTTTTTGTGCTTTTCTCTCTCCAAAACCTTAAATATTGTTGCTTTGTTGCTATGATCTGTCCAATTTCGGCTGGATTCAATGTTTATAGCTCAAGGCTAATACTAGGGTTGCTCAACCACTCCCCTTAGGTCTAGATCTATAAGCAACATCCAATAATGCATAAAGGGGCATTCTAGTCATTTTTCATTTTATTTTAATGTCATTTTTGTAATTGTCCAATCCCTTAGGGTTTAGGGTTTGGAAATTTTAGGGTTTAGGGTTTGGAGCATTTAGGGTTTAAGTTTTAACCCTTAACTTTGTAATTATTTAATTTCTAAAATTTTCAATTTCGGTTTTCAAATAAGAAAATTAACATTTAAAAATTATAATTAGGATTTACTAATTATATTAAAATTCTTTAATCATACTTTAAATCTTACTAATTAGGATTAGTATTTCCTAATTAGAATCGCTAATTACGCAATTAGAGTCAAAATGGTCATTAGGGTTTATAACCCACAAATTAGGGTTTTCTAATAGAAAATAAAATTTCCAATTTTAGAAATTAAATCTCGTAATTAGATTAGAGTTTTCTAATTACACAAAAATTGAAATAATTAGGATTAGGGTTTCCTAATTAACATTGCTAATTTTAGCAATTGAATCCACAGTTGAGCATTAGGGTTTCTGACGGAACAATTAGGGTTCCAATAAATTGAAAATTAGGGTTTGTAAATTAATTAACCTTTACCCTAATTAGTACCTAATCAATACCACATAAGCATTATAATTCTCCGTTATAATCCCAGATTAGGGATTCAAATTACCAAAATCTGAAATTAGGATTTTCAGATCTGACTTTAGGGTTTCAAATTTGGAATTAGGGTTTTGTAATCATTTTGTTAAGATTATCCCTAATTAATCTTTTAATTATTTACACTTATGCCATTAAGTTCCCGATTTAGGGTTTCATGCACCGAATTAGGGTTTCGGATTCCCGGAACTGAAACTAGGGTTTCCTGAACCGATTTTTAGGATGTCTTATTAATCGCTAGAGTTTTCTAACCGAACGTTGTCGTTCTTAATATATTCTTAGGGTTTGTTACAGATATAATTTATCTGGTCAACCCTTGACCCTTAACCACATTCTGTACACAGAACATAACCATATTCACAGAACTTAATCACATAAACAATTAATCCTGAATAATTCACCTAAAAACCTTCACAGAATTTTGAAATCCTCAAAATTCAATTCCAATAACCATAAACGCATACACTTATTTACTGTCTAGGTCTAATATTTGACCTTAAATTAATCATTTAAGATTTTAATAAATTACCCAAATTCTCGGGTTGTCACAGCCCTAGGGGGAGTTAATAGTAGTTACCCATGATAGGGTAACTGACCTCAATGCGTCAGTTGCTTCCTTTATTATACGTCTTCTTCTCTTCATTTTTTCCCTAAGTTTAACAAGGAAATCACAGAAAGAGAGAATTAAGAATTTGAGGGAATTGTGAGTTGTTTGATTGATTGAGAAAGTTTCATCTCTCCTATCTACACTAAGCTATGAGTAATCTCTTCAACCCAATTGTTAATTACGTTGTTTGAGTTTTCATAAATATGGCTTTCAAAGCTTTTGTAAAGTCTCTGTAATTGGGAAAGGTTATGATTATAAGTTTATGTATGTGTTAAATGTTACCATATCGTATTTGATTATATATATATATTATGTAGACCATATCATCAGTATCATAAAACATGTCGCATATGTTGCTCAAAACTTACACAGTATAGAATATGGACATTTGGCCTTATACGTGATTTTATTATGTCAAACATAAATGTTTTTTGTAAAATTCCCACTCTTATTTGATTATGCATGTTGATACGAAGAGACCAAATCTTAAATGAACGGATTCGGTGTTATAACGAATTCGTAGTATTAATTTTCATGATTTATGTTCAAAACCTTCAAGAACATCAAGAACAATGAATTTTACATATTTTAATTCTGTAATTATGTATTTAATGGGTTAAAATCATTTTATAAATGTTGGGTAATGATTATGTATGAATTATATCATGTGGGTATGTCTAAATTCGTGTAGAAAATAAGAAATTGGTTGAAATTGACATATTCTACGATTTTTTGCGAACTGCAAATTCTGCAACTTGTACAGCCGCGCCGTAGCGCCGGCTGCCTGCCTAATTCCCGCGCCGCAGCACCACCGCGCCGCAGCGCCAGGTCTCAAGCTGTAGCGCCACGGCGCCGCAGCGCGAAGACAAAGTACAACAGTGGCGCCGCAGCGCAACTCTTCAGAATATTCAGAAATTAATTTTTTAAAGTGTTAAGTCTAGCAATGTGGTATGAACCTAATTTAATAAACATTGAAATATGTTAGAAGTATAATGAGATGTTAAAATAGATGTTTAATATGTAAATAACATAATTGCATATGGATTGAATTACTGAATACATAATTAGCTTGTTATTTGTGAAGTGTAAATTATGTTGCAATGAATGTAATAAATTGACTAAGTATAGTCATAACCAAAGTTAGACAAAAAGAATGAAGTTGCTATGATTAGTTACATTATAATTGACTGGTATTGTGAACATAAATGATATGTAGGATTTAAATCAAGGAACGAGTTTAATTAACGTGTAATCTACGCACGAGGTAAGTTTCCTAACCCTACTTGTTATCATTATTCAAGTTTATAAATCAAGTTCATTTGTTATGTTAAAGATTTACTATCTTTTCAAAGTATGATTCTGTTATACAATAATTGTTCTATTGTATACGTATTGAGATTGTTATTCATTATAAATATCATTTATTGCTGAACCTTGTTAGACTAGCGAATCCTTATTGATTCAACTAGTCCATAGTTGATGAACGTTTTAAATTCAGAACCCTTATTGATTTATCCAAACCAAACTTTTTTTGGTGCGGACTCTAATGTCAAACTGAGACGAACAACCCTAAAAATGGATTTACTTATGTGTTAGCGTTAAGATATTGTGCACAGTATGGTACTAAGGGCTGATCCCCCTAAGTATGATAAGAAGAGTCCATAGTCTTATGACTGTTAAAGGTTTCAAGTATAACCCTTGATAACCTATGACATAGTTCAAGGTCTTATGACCCTCAGAAATCTATTGATTCTTATTATTCATTCTTGATTCAAAAGTTGAGCTTTTATTTTAGAAGTCTTTGATTCACTCGTATGTTATTATACATTGTTATTTCATTATTTTATTTATGAGCAATTATGTTCACTCTTGCGTAATAATAACATTACAGTTAAGAACAAAAGAACTGACGAGCCTTCTACTAGTAAAGGCAGGGGCAAGGTTAACAAATGTTGAAGACTTGTATTTATGAGATGTTGAATTTATGTGTTAAGACTTAATTTTGTTAAGACTTATTAATTATTTATGTTTCCGCACAGATGTTTAAGGTTAGTTTAACCTGGGATTGTATTTACTATTCGGATGTTGTAACCCCATAAGGGGAGGATTTTATTTCTATCTATTGCATGGTTTGTATTTATTATAGGTAGATAGATAGATGATATTTGTACAGTGAACACCAAATTCCGTGGAATTTAAGTACCCGGATTTGGGGGTGTCACAGGAATACTTTTTTTAGGAAGACTACTCCGAGGGAGATATGGATATAACATCATACTTTAATATGATGAGCAATTTGGAGGAAGGAATAGAGGTAAAATCGGTTGATACGGTGCTACCTACACTAGAGTCATCACCTCCAGATGCAATGAGATCATTGTATCTGGCAGTGCTTGACATGAATGTACAACTGAGTACAGTTGTGCAGAATCAGAGTGAAGAGATTAGTTATCTCCATGAAGCTAAGATGTCTGCAGAAGTGATAAGTAGGTTTTATACCTACTTATCCGGTATCTATTACTTGAATTAGTTGTTTAAACCTATGTTTCTTAGTTACTTTTCATACATTTTATGTTATTTTGTAGGCTATGACATAACTTTGGGATGAGGAAGTAATGAAAAGCAATTTGGACATCTTTTGGACTAAAATATGCAAGTAAGTGCAAGAAGGAAAGATTTTAGGGCTCTTAACACCAAGTTAGATACATGTTCTTGGCTTGGAACTTAGATAATATTGTAGATCTACTTCTTAGTTTTTCGGAACATCTTGAATCATCTCAATCTAAGTTCGGATGCGATAGTTATGGCCTTTTTATCAACACAGATCAAAATTAAGAGTTGTCATGCTTGCCATTTACATAGCATCTACTTCGAGCCCGATTTCGGCCTTGATCTGGACGTATTCTGTCAATCCTCAAAGAATAAAAGGGTATTCCTTGATCTGAAAGTTGTCGATCACGTCGATATCTTAGATTTGATAGGTGGCAGGCTCTGTAACTCCAAGCGAATCAAAGGGTATGCCTGTTTTACCAAAGGACATCGCAGTAGAAAACAGAGTAGCACGGACCGCGCTAGGGGTGCACTAGTCCATCAGTTCCTCTGCTACAGTAGCATGAGCCATACCCAAATTAGCCTAGGAAGAGCGCGTGGCACACTAGTTGGCGGGAAAACAGCTGAATTGGGTTATTTGATGTCCAATTTGAGCTAGAATCGGATTCTTAGTTGCCTAACTTGCTAAGGTATTCATTAGAACTATAAATACATGATGAGAGGCATAAAAGAAGGGGGAGAGGCTAATTCTAAGACTCCATAAAATCCCTCTTGGGATAGATTTCTATTAAGTTATTCTTTACTTTCTTTCTTAGATTAGGAACCCTAGATTAGATGAGATTGGGAGATTGAAGCAACTTGGAGACCATTGAAGATTCAAAGTAGGAGTAAGGAGGGAGCATCAAATCTACAGACAAAAGATTCTATCTTCTCATCTTCTTCTATCTTTGTCTTTTCATGATTATTCAATTATGGATTCTTAGTTTTAATTCAATAATACTGAACTAATTCTTTGTTTGAGATTACAATGGATCTTATTGTGTAGTTTATTTTAATATGCTTCGCTATCAATTATTATGTTCTATTGTGAGGATTGTCTATTGTGATTTGGACTTAATTACTTAATTACCTAGCTAACAATTACCGTGATAATCTATATGAACTCGAGAGTTGAAGTATTGATTTAGATCTTATCATGATAGAATGTGTTTGTGATTTCTACATAGATGGAATTCATGATTCGTGTTTAGGATAGAGATATGCCTTTACGCCATATGTAATCTTATAGAAAACTTGTGCTTTAAATCCTTTTTAATTGTAATTCACGTAGAGATATAGTGGTTTAGTTAATTATGGTGTCTTGCTTAATTCCATCATATGTGGATTTAAGTGAGTATGAGTATTATGCATCGAGATATGGTTTTATCTGCTTTAATATTCTTAATTAACAATTCATGATAGAGATTAATTGATGAGAAGTGTGTTAACTTAAATGAAGTAATAAGTGAAGTTGTGATCTTAAATCTCCGTAATCTTAATTTAACTAGTGGTAATTAGAATTAGTTTACTTATAAATTGAAATTCATTCGTTTAAAAAAGATTGAGTTGATTACGGGTTAGTACTTGGTGATTTTTATTAAACAATTTCTTGTGGGAACGATACTCTACTTTCACTTTATTACTTGTTGACCACGTATACTTGCGTGTTGTGCGTAAATAGATTTTATCCAACAAGTTTTTGGCGCCGTTGCCGGGGAATTAGTTAATATATTTTTGCCAATATTAGCTTCAATTAAATTAGTTTTAATTTAAGTATTTTTTTCTTTTTATTTAATTCTCTTCCTATTTTTCTTTCTTTTCAAGTACCATGGTGGAATTTAATTATCAATGGTCGTATACGAGAATGACTCAGCCAAGGGGAGCGGGGATTGATGGTCTCAATGTATTTTCCGTATTACCAGCGCAACTTGAGACACTTTCGAGGAGGTTGGACGTTATTGCAAGCCCAACGTAATTGAATGATAGCAGTTAATTGCAATTATTATGCTGGTAATCATCTGAGTCATCAATGCACCGTTAGTTTTGGGCCGGGATAACACGGTGGTGAATTCCTCAACGATTATACATATGTTAATTATCATCAAGTTTGGGGGTATCACCCAGATTCGTCATGGAGCTACAATTATGAAGACCAATACTACGCTCCAAATCCATCATACACACCGGAATTTTCATGTCCACCTCCATTGCCACAAGAAGAAAAGCCAAATCCGAGAGATGTAATATTGAAGGGCATAACAAACCTAGAGGAGATGAGTATTAGCCAAGAATTGTCAACCCAAAATTTTAATAATCGGATGGAACAACTCGTCACTACCTCAACTAATGGTCCTCGATACATGGCTTCCGAGACTGAGACATATAATTCAAGGTTGGAGGAATTGTTGTCCAAGTTCGTAGCATTAAATGAGGAGAGGAGGATTAATCAAGAGCTGTCAATTAAGAATTAAGAGATAGAAATTCAAAATCTACAAAACCAGATGGATCAAATGCTCAAAGCCTTGAACAACTGTCCTCAAAACAATTGGTGTTACGAAGAGGATTTCGAGATTGGTGAAGTGCCCGAGCCAAATCTACAACTGGATGGGCCACGAGATATAGAAAAAGAGGAGACAAGTGGGGATAATGACAACAAGGTCGGTGAAGAACTAACTGTGAGTACCAACGAGGAGGAGCCGATGTTATTAGTGCCCCAAGTTCCTTCTCCATCAATGATCAAGGATCCGGTTAGATTTGTAAAATCGTGCCCACTTGGTAGTCATGTCATCGGCGAAGCTCTTTATGACATAAGAGCGAGTGCAACAATGAAGCCGTGGTGGGACGAGAAAGAGAAGATAGATGAAGAGCCCATTATGTTTGATACACTTCCATGCCTAAATATAATCACAAACACAATGGAGATAGCACCTAGTTATTTTCCCTTGTTCATGGAGATTATACCGAGTCAGAGCATGCTAGGTGACTTTGATGCTATGGTCATCGCTTGTGGGAACCTCCCAAAGGATTATTTGCTACTAATGGATGGAGGATTCCTCAACTTTTGAAGAGGAATTGAATAGTACCGACTAGACAAAGTCGGGCTTACGACGTTAAAACTAGCACTACTTGGGAGGCAACCCAAGCTCTAAACCTTTTCTTCCTTATTTATTATTTATATTTTAGTTTATAGTCTAAGTCATATATTTAGTTTTCAACGAATAATGACTCCATAATGGTATGCTCGCAGGTAAGGCAAGAAAAAGAGAGTCACCAAGCTACTGCCCCCATAGCGCGGACCGCGCTACACAAAGCACAGATACAGCGCGGGGCACGCTACTACCCCAGAACTTACTGATATACCAGCGCGGACCGCACCAATTCGCCAATCCCACAGGCGGGGCGCACTATATCCAATGTATAATGAGCGTGGGGCGCGCCAATGCTTCACTATGCTACTGAACCCCTAGCGTGGGCCGCGCTACCCAATGCTCAGACCCAGCGTGGGGTGCGCTACTACACCAGCAGCTCGTGACCTCCTAGCGCGGGGCGCGCCATCTCCTGCATATCCACAGCGCGGGCCGCGCCGCTCAGAATTTCCAGGCGCTAAAAGTGTTTTAATTGCATTGTTAGTCAAGTCCAACTCAAGTGTGGTTCCTGATTTATTCCAATGTGTATGACCTATTATCCAGACTTAGCAGACAAGGAGGAAAATGCTGTATTTTTAGGGAAATCCTCTCTTTTAATTTTTCCTATTTCAACCATTGAGGACAATGTCTAGTTTAAATTTGAGGGGCATTTTAGTGTCGTATTGCATATAGTTAGTTATTTACATTGGTTGTTTACATTGTAGTTCATATAGTTACATTTATTTTTTGCATTCAGTTTCTTGAAATAAAAAAAAATTAAAAATTGAAAAAATTAGTAGTTAGTTTACTATGTTTATATAGCTTTTAGTACATCTTGCATGAGTCCAGCTATTTGATATTTATAGTTTGTTTTGGCCAATGATGAGATTGGAATTGGGTAGACAAGTATAATACTGATTATTAGAGTGTTGATGTGATTTCTTGTTATGAATTGAGTTTTTTTCTGTTTGAAACTGGTATAATAAAGATAACACAGTAAAAATAACTTGTTGAATGATTGAGTTTAAATTGATACATAAAGGACCTCTAAAGGATAATGCTAGTTTAAATAAGAGAATGACAAGGATAGGCAATGAAGGCGAAAAATTAGGCAAGAACCTAAGTTTGGGAGAAAAAGTGGGGAATATAAACTTTCAAAAAAAAAGAAAAAAAAGAACAAAATATTGAGTTGAATAAATTGAGTCCTGTGGTGGGTCGAGAAGAAGCGTGAAATTGACTCCCTATAAACACAGGCGTGAGATGGAGTGTAAAACGCACTCAGTATTCAAAAAAGAAAAGAAAAAATAATAATAAATAAAACAGAAAATAAGAGCAAAAAGCCCCCGTAGATGAAAAATAAAGCATAAGTATCCCATGTTGACCCTCGATATTGGTAATTGTTTAATTTTAGTTGGATCTAGCTTGTTTTTGGATTTCTTGAGTTTACACTGTATGATGCCTTCGAAGAGACTTATTATGTATTAAATTTTATTTTATATCAGTTAACATTGTTAAGGAGCACACACGCACTATATTAGTGATAACATGCTAAGATTTGATGATTGATTGGGAAGTTAATGATTTGTTTTGATATGATGTATTACCATGTTTACTTGATTTCTCTAAGGCCGGTTGAATAGACTTATTTCTGTCATTACTGCTGGATTCGTAGGCATGTAGATTAGTTGTATTGCATAGCATTATTGTTTTGTGTGTTTGTTTGAGGACAAACAACTATTTAAGTTTGGGGGTCTTTGATAAGTAGGTTTTATATCTACTTATCCGGTATCTATTACTTGAATTAGTTGTTTAAACCTATGTTTCTTAGTTACTTTTTATACATTGTATGTTATTTTGTAGGCTATGACATAACATTGGGATGAGGAAGCAAGGAAAAGCAATTTGGACATCTTTTGGACTAAAATATGCAAGCAAGTGAAAGAAGGAAAGATTGCAGGGCTCTTAACACCAAGTTGGATACATGTTCTTTGCTTGGAACTTGGATTTTATTGTAGATTTACTTCTTAGCTTTTCGGAACATCTTGAATAATCTCAATCGGAGTTCAGATACGAGAGTTATGGCCTTTTTATCAACACAGATCAAAATTAAGAGTTGTCATGCTTTCCATTTATATAGCATCTACTTCGAGCCCGATTTCTGCCTTGATCTGGACGTATTCTGTCAATCCTCAAAGAATAAAAGTTGTCGATCGCGTTGATATCTTCGATTTGATAGGTGGCAGGCTCTGTAACTCCAAGCGAATCAAAGGTTATGCCTGTTTTACCAAAGGACATCGCAGTAGAAAACAGAGTAGCACGGACCGCGCTAGGGGTGCGCTAGTCCATCAGTTCCTCTGCTACAGTAGCACGAGCCGTACCCAAATTAGCCTAGGAAGAGCATGGGGCACGCTAGTTGGCGGGAAAACAAATGAATTGGATTATTTGATGTCAAATTTGAGCTAGAATCGGATTCTTAGTTGCCTAACTTGCTAAGGTATTCATTAGAACTATAAATACATGATGAGAGGCATAAAAGAAGGGGGAGAGGCTAATTCTAAGACTCCATAAAATCCCTCTTGGGATAAATTTCTATTAAGTTATTCTTTACTTTCTTTCTTAGATTAGGAACCCTAGATTAGATGA
Organism: Panax japonicus; assembly: GCA_020205505.1. NCBI lineage: Eukaryota > Viridiplantae > Streptophyta > Magnoliopsida > Apiales > Araliaceae > Panax > Panax japonicus. The sequence goes on along the minus strand of CM035101.1, from coordinate 42,569,107 downwards.
GATTGGGAGATTGAAGCAACTTGGAGACCATTGAAGATTCAAAGTAGGAGTAAGGAGGGAGCATCAAATCTAAAGACAAGAGATTCTATCTTCTCATCTTCTTCTATCTTTGTCTTTTAATGATTATTCAATTGTGGATTCTTAGTTTTAATTCAATAATAATGAACTAATTCTTTGTTTGAGATTACAATGGATCTTATTGTGTAGTTTATTTTAATATGCTTCGCTATCAATTATTATGTTCTATTGTGAGGATTGTCTATTGTGATTTGGACTTAATTACTTAATTACCTAGCTAACAATTACCGTGATAATCTATATGAACTCGAGAGTTGAAGTATTGATTTAGATCTTATCATGATAAAATGTGTTTGTGATTTCTACATAGATGGAATTCATGATTCGTGTTTAGGATAGAGATATGCCTTTACGCCATATGTAATCTTATAGAGAACTTGTGCTTTAAATCCTTTTTAATTGTAATTCACGTAGAGATATAGTGGATTAGTTAATTATGGTGTCTTCCTTAATTCCATCATATGTGGATTTAAATGAGTATGAGTATTATGCATCGAGATATGGTTTTATCTGCTTTAGTATTCTTAATTAACAATTCATGATAGAGATTAATTGATGAGAAGTGTGTTAACTTAAATGAAGTAATAAGTAAAGTTGTGATCTTAAATCTCCGTAATCTTAATTTAACTAGTGGTAATTAGAATTAGTTTACTTATAAATTGAAATTCATTCGTTTAAAAAAGATTGAGTTGATTACGGGTTAGTACTTGGTGATTTTTATTAAAAAATTCCTTGTGGGAACGATACTTTACTTTCACTCCATTACTTGTTGGCCACGTATACTTGCGTGTTGTGCGTAACTAGATTTTACCCAACAAGAAGCATATTTTGAGTCAGAGCACGATAAATAGGTGCTTATGACAGAGCAAGTTAGGGACTATAAGGAAGAGGCTGATGAGCTTCGTAGGGAACTGGGGGAGAAGGACCAGAAGATATCACGGATGTCTTTCATCCATGAGAATACTCATAATGATTTCAAGCTGAAAGTTGCTTGTTATTCCATAGAGTCGGGACAGACTCGACATAGTATTAGTCGGGATACTGTATCGAAGATTGCGAATGAGAAACACGAGGACGCTATTATGCATTATTAGAAGCCTAGAGTTATAGATATGTGTGTAGTGATGTAAAACACTCTGTTGTATAAAAAAGGGGTAGTCTTTTTGTAAATTCCAACTTTTGTGGAGTTCAATTGCAGGATAGAAATGTAATAGCTTTTGGCTATAGAAACAAATTGTAAATAGTTTTAAACTCTGAAGAAACATATGAATATAACGAATTTTTCATTTAATATGCTTTGTTATGGCATGAGTTGGTATGTGGCGAATAATAACGAACTAAGTAAATAGATAATAATGAAATTTTAATTGTTTAAATTAGAAAATGCCGCCACAGACATGGGTAAAAGAAATAGAGAAGACATTTGTTATTACAAGCGTAGGTGAGGCGCAAAAGAATTCTTCTGCGACTTACATGATGAAAGGGGAAGCCAACTTTTGGTGGGAGGCTCACCAGGGTGGGGCTGGAACAAATGTGGTAATGTGGTAACAATTCAAGAAGGTTTTCTTCGAGTATTAATTCCCTACAAACATGTAAGGGAGGATGGAGATTAAGTTCTTAGAACTTAAGCATGGAGACATGACGGTTCCCGAGTATGCGGCCAAATTCAATGTATTAGCAAGGTTTGCTCCACATCAAGTGGACACTGAGGAGAGGAAGGCTCGTAGGTTTGAGCAGGGCCTGAAACCATGGCTCTATAGTAGAATTTTGGTGTTCCAGAGTGTTTCCTATGGGACCATTCTGGAGAAGGCGATTATTGCAGAGGGTGGTAGTGAGGTGTGGACCCAATACCACAAAGAGAGAAACAATAAGAGCAAGGGAGAGGGATGAACCAAGGTAGAGAATGCCAGTGGGAGTGGCAGTATGCCAAAAAGAAAGTATTTTAACTCTGGAAATACTAGAGTGAGAAAAGGGGATCCTAAGCATAGGATCGGAGCGTGTAATACATGTGGAAAGACTCATCTAGGAATCTGTCTGAAAGTTATTATAGGTACCTTTAAACATTAAGGTAGAGGAGGAGGAAATAAATTTTGTTAATTATATTCGTGAAAATTGTTTCATGAATAATAAAGGTAAGCAAGTATCGGTAGAAAAGTACCGATAAAGTTGAGATAATTTGAAGAAATTCTCCGTAGAAATGAGTTAAGTAACCATAGAACTTTAATAAATTGTTAGAATAAAAGTATGAATAGTCGATTTTCTAAGAAAACTCAAGGTAGTATTTTACGGTAATAAATCACCGGAACATTCTTGTTGTCTAACCTTGACGTAAGTTAGGAGGATGTTAAGGAAGAGGATGGGTTGTTACGTTTGTGTATCGACTATCGTAAGAGGAGTAAGTTAGCGGTTAAGAATAAATACCCATTGCCCATGATCGATGATTTAATTGATCAGTTGAAAGGGGCAAAGTATTTTCTAAGATATATTTATGTACGGGTTATCGTCGATAGAAAATAAGGAAGAAGGTGGCAAATTGATAGGTACTCTTGCGAGATGCTATGGTTGAAAGTATCATTAGCGTCACAGAGTGTTCGAATAATATTTGGACGAATGTGTCGTAATGATCATTGGTGATATTCTAGTCTATTTTAAGACGTCAGAAGATCACACTGAACATTTGAAGATGGTGTGAGAAACACTACGGAGGGAGAAGTTGGATACAGAATTCACTAAGTGTGAATTTTAGCTTAAAAGATATACAGATATGTTATTGATAAGTATGTTAGGAATGAGAAATGAGAAAATAGTTTTCAGGAATTAAAAGGAAGGTTAAGTGAGGCACCTGTATTATTTTTATCAGATGATACAAGGAATTTTGTAGTGTATCTCGATGTTTCGTATAGATGACGGGGTAGTGTACTCATGTAGCATGGCAAGGTCATTGTGTATGAATCACGCCAGTTAAAGGATTATGAGGAGGTCTATCATACTTATGATATAAAATTGACAGCTGTAGTTTTTGAATTAAAAATCTGAAGTTTGTAGTTATACAGGGAGAAGTGTGAGATATACACGCACTCTAAGAGTCTAAAATATATCTTCACACAGAAGGAGTGAATATGCGGTAGAGAAGGATTGTGATATCTTATATCATACAGGGAAGGAAAACGTAGGAGCCAACGCGTTAAATAGGAAGGGTAAGGAAAAGCTATCAATGTTAGCGACTCAGAATGAGTTAATAACGGAGATGGCAAGATCAGAGTTAAAAGTTAAATTTTGGAATGAAGGGGTAGACATGTTATTCACAACGTAGACTCAATCCACGATAATGGAATGAGTTAACTAAGTACAACTAGGTAATGAGGAATGCAAGTGAATGAAGAAGTGGATGCAGGAAGAAGAGAAGGTCAAGTATAATCTTGTTTTGAAGGAGGAATTTGAGTTTCAAATAATTATGAGTTAAAAGAAGAACTAATAAAAGGAAGATATCGTAATATGTTAGTAAGTGCTTAACTTCCAACTCAGAATATTGATAGGAAGGGACAAGACAAGGGAAATAGGATAATACCTTCGGTGAAGGTGAAATAAAAGAACCACAATGTTGAAGAAGCATTGTGGGAACTCGAGTTTAAAATGATGGAAAAATTTTCCTCATTGGTATATATAATTGTAATGAGATTCTGGTAACACAATCCTTATAAGGGGGGAAGAGTGTAACGCCCCAGAAAAATTGGATTTTATGAGAATTAAATCTTTATTTGATTATGTGGATAAAATTAATTTAATTGATTATTTATGGGAGTAAGCTATTTGAAGGTCGTTCTATGACCTAGACATATCGAAACGCTGTAGTATTTTGGCTACGTGGTAGAATTAAAATGTTTGAATTTCCAAGACAAAAATAAAAGATTTTCGAGAAATTTTTCGAAAAATACTATTCACGCATTTCTGCTCGAGAATTATTTTTGAACTTCTGAGAAATACGTAACGATAGAATATTGAGGTAAGATAGAATATCCGATAATATTTCATTTATGGCAAACACAATTTTTCGACTGCGGACTTAAAACCTAACGGTTAGGGAAAGTGAGTTCCGAGAAGAAAATGAAATTTGATTAATGAATTAAACGATGATCGTATAATACGTAGGTATTATACGAAGTAATGAATGCGAGTATGATACGAGGTATTATACGAGTATGTATGAATAATGGTATGGCGTAAATGTTGAATAAATATACGAGTTGGAATACGAGATTAATACGTAGAATATACGTTATAAGGCTTTAAGCCATATGTAATGGATTTGTTGAATTATGTAGGAAATTGTATTGTCTAATGTGAAGTATGATAATGCCCAAATGTGGGAAGGGTAATTCCAATAAGAATTAATAAGTAAGCCCAAGATTATGTAATTAAAGCCCAAGGGGTTGTTAAGGCAAAGTCCTAAAGTAATTTAATGCAAGCCCAAATGATTAAGCTAAATTAATTGAACCTAATCCCAATTAAGTATCCATTTGGTAAGTATGAACCTTGGGGAAAACCATGGATGATCTAAAGTAGGGAGCAAGTATACTTAATGGCTAAGTAAGTGTGGTAACCAAGTAGACTTAATGACCAAGTATTGTGGGGAGCAAGATAACTTGATGGCTAAGCTAAAAATAGTAAGGAGGTGGATGGCTTTTTGACCATTATACCCTAACCTAGCAACTCCTATAAATAGCAAGCTTTGTATTCATTTGTTAGTTGTTAGATTTTCCACCAATAACTTATAGCTTATTGGCTTGGGAGAAAAAGGTAAAAAAAGCTAGATTTCATAGTTCAAGAAACAAGAAAGAAGAACAAGGATTAATCAAGTGAACATTAAGGGTAAGTAATCTTGAACCATGTTTCTCTTTCTCTTCCATTAATAGAGAAGTGAGTAGTGGTAGAACATGTATGCTAAAAAGGAGTATGAATGATTAATCAAAGTACTTAAGCCGTAATAAGTCATGAATAAGTCATTTATTCTTAAATGAAGTTTTGAACTTATGAAGAATAAGTGAGAACTTATTATAAATATAATTTAATGATATATGTATGTTAAGATGTTAGTATGTTGGATAAAGTCCATTTGAAACAATGAACAAATCATAAGAAACGAAGTTAAGCCGTAATTTACACGTTTAGACAATAATCGTCGAATTCGTGAAATTCTCAGAATGGAAGTCGAATTTTTATATTGAGCTTGGATACATGGGTTTTCAATGGAGTCAAGTCTTATTTGGAATTATAGATTTGTGGACTCGAGAATGACCGAATTCTTACTTAGAACGAAGAAACGAGCGTTGAACGTTCACGAACGTTTATCATTTTCATTAAAAATGAATTAATAGGTGAATTTTTAGTTAACGGAGTCAAATAGATAAAATTCTTGCATAAACATGTAGAGTATGTGATTTGTGAACCGTAGGCTCTTGAACGACGCAATTCGGACTTATAAAGAAGAAGTTATGAGCCCGGGAATCTCACCTAAAAGAAAATCTGTCAAATTTTTCTAAGACACAGAGTCCGCGCCACAATGCGACTCAAGGCAGAAATGCCCGCGCCGCAGCATTAGGCTGAGCCATAGTGTACTGTTAGTTGGTGCCGCAGCGCGGCTATTTGTGAAGGAGATGGCACCGCAACGCTGTGACTGAATTCTAGGAATAAGAAACCCGCGCCGCAGCGCGAGTTGCAGAGCAAAATCTGGCGTCGCAGCGCCAACACTAAGTGAAGCATAGAGAGGAATGTTTTAGAATGTAAAAGTAAAGGAAGTGAATGAAGAGTAAATTAAATGCTTAATTAACTTTAAGTTACAACAATTAAGATGTTGTAAACTTTAATTAATACACTAAAGATTGAAAGAAAGATTAAATTGAACATAAGTTATTAATACTGAAGCGATGAATGATAATAAGCAGTAAAGGCAGATAAGTACTTGAAACAAGTTTCGTTAAGGAAGTAAGTACGATTAAGAATACAAAAGGAAAGATAGTTAATTGATAATGAATTAATTAGCTTAAAATAACATTTTTCGATGATGACAATTACGTTGCAAGTTTCAACTAAAAGTTGTTGAATATTACGTGAACGCGAACGGTATGTAATAAGTGGTCTTAACCAATGACGACCGAGTTTCGATTAATAATGTTAGAACATTAGTAAGCCGCGAGGAAGGATGATTAACTCGAAATGAGTTGTATTAATGAACTAATTTCAGTTAAGTTGTAGAAGAGAATGAAGTTGGTAAGAACGATGTAAATTATAACGACAAACCGGAACCAATAATAACAAATCTAATTCATAATTAGATTGAGAAGAAGGGTAAGATTCATTAGGAACCATGTATTTTTATTCCTGACCTAATGTGGTATGTTATGTGGTTATGTGTTGTAGAGACTGTAAAGACTCAAAGGAAAAGTAATTTTATTATAGCAGACGCTGAAGGCAAGTTTTTCTTAAACGCTTGTCTAACCTTCGTGCTAGCCAGGTTTTCAGTAATTCATGTTATGAGATGCATGAATTGTTTTACTAAAGAGTCGATTCCAGTTTTAGCTAGGCTAGACTATTCTGGAAAGAGTGATTGATTTATGCACAAGCTTTTCGATATAAAATTGATAACGCAATCCTACGCCAATTTTTTGGTACGGATTCAAGGTAAGCCTAATTATGAATAAACAAATGTATTTTTCATCGATTATTCGATGGGCATGCGAGGTTGCCAAAACTTAAACGTACATACGTTTAACATGATGTAGTGTTGATCAACATAAAGTACTATAGGCTGATCACCTAGAAGTGCTTGTAAGCTATGCTGGACTTACGGACTTAGTGTCGGGTTGTCCTTTTTAAAGAAAATATGAAATACTCATGGTCGTGGACCATAATTGATGTTTTACTGAATATTGTCATTGTAAAACGTTTTGAAGGAAAAGAAATGTTATTTTGATTTATCGATAGTACTTCATAACTATTATCTAGTTATTGAAGATATACGATTCCTATATTTCAAGCATGTTGTTTAAAAGAAATTGTTGTACCTGCTGAGCTTGTTATGCTCACTCTTGCTTGAACCATATGAATGCAGCTTAGACCGAACGGACCGAAGGATTCAACAAGGATAAAGGGAAGGCTAAGACGAACCTGTAGATTACCTATGTAATAGTATAGGTTTGTAAATATAATATTTGATATTATGATAAAAACAAATGTAACGGTTATAAAGAACCTGGGGAATGGTAGTATTGTTATGGAATATTATAAGACATTCGTTCTTTTGAGGCATTTCAATTGGATGTTTGTGTGAACTGTAGCACCGTGTAGCACCATATGTCGGGTTAGAAGAAACCCTAATTTGGGGGCGTCATAGTAGTCCTCACTATTTTATAAAATAGTGTGATAATAATTATACTGGTGACTCCTTTTTGAGTTTGAGTACTGTCTTTTAGACAATATTCGTGTAAAAACTCTCAGCTACGTTTTATCGTATTGTATAAAAGAAGTTTGTATTTGATTTCTGTACCATGTATTTGGCGACTCAAGATGGGTGATGTATACCTATTTTGGGGGCGTTACAGTTGATTGGTATGATAATGGCCAGGGACTATTCGGTATAATTATGACATGTAATGTTACAAATAATATGGTAAATGTCCTCATTAGCTCATAGTGCATTGATGGACAGTTGTTGGCATGATCATGACCATTGGTGATAGCACGAATATTCTAGGCCCGTAGTGCATGGATAATTCGTGGATGTGATACTAATGAATATCCTTGGCCCGTAGTGCATGAATAATTCAGTGATGTGGATTATTTATTAAGTTGAGTCTCAGCGATAAAATTGATGATAAACTTTTTAAATCATAGAAGATAATAGATATCATGCTCTACTTGACTTTTCTAATGGATTGCTTGTTCCGCTGTAGTTAAACTTGTTGTTTATTGTATTCTATCAGTTTAACACTGTTGAAGGCTAACGATAATTTATTATGCATTATCTTAGTCATAATATTTCTTACTGGACTAGTTAAGCTCACCCTTTTGATTTTATTCTTCTCTTCAGAAAATGAGAACATAGCCGAGACTAGTCGGGGATTGGAGTGATGGTTCGAGATGGTGGATGTAGTAGTCCTCACTATTTTATAAAATAATGTGATAATAATTGTAATGAGGACTCCATTTGAGTTTGAATATTGTCTAGAAGATAATATTCGTGTGAAAACTCTCAGCTCATGTTATATATTTATGTTTGTATTTATATTCTGTACCATGTATTTGGCGACTTAGAATGAGTGATGTATACCTATTTTGGGGCGTCACAGATACTAATAATTAAATGATTAACAATCCAAAATAATGAGCATAATTAATAATAAGTATTTTAATATAAGTGAAATAATAAGTGAAGTTATGATCTTAAATCTCCATAACCTGATTTTCAACTAGTGGTGGTAGTACTAATAGTTAATTACATATTTTAATTCACAACATTAAATCGATTGTTTAAATAAAATTAGTTTGTTTAAGAACTAGTACTTGATGATTTTTATTAAATAATTTTTCGTGGGAATGATACTCTACTTTCACTTTATTACTTGTTGACCGTGTACACTTGCATGTATATTTTGATTGTGAAATCGATCAACATATACCATTTACATTTTATCTTTATATTCATTATTCACTTTGTGGTTTCACTTTTCGTTTCACTAAACTCTTAACCAAATAATTTTTTTTATCTTTAAGGGATATTTAAAAAATTAATTCCGCTATAATATAGTCAGTGATTAAAATTATTTGATAATATTTTAAAAATAAAATTTAAAAGATCTATTCAATTCTCTCTTTAAATGTTTTTGTGCCTGTTGGACTTAAGAAATTCTGTACAAGTTGGAATAAAATTCTATACCACAGACTTTAAAAATATATAAAGTATTTTGTAGGTTTATCAACCTATTACCAAATAGAGTCTAACCTATTATCATGGTGTAATTTTGTAAGTAATCATTCCATCTATCTAATAAAATACAAATGATTTTGAATTTCCCGCTCACTCAATAAATCATCTGGGCCGTCCAAAGTTTGAGATAAATCTCACCGTTCATACATCTATCTAATAAAATACATCTATCTATCTAATAATCTAATAATAATTTAATAAAATACAAATGACTTTAAATTTCCTGCTCACTCAATAAATTATTTTGGTCGTTCAAAATTTGAGATAAATCATATTGTTCATACAGTGCCGGAGGCACGTGACCCAGCTAGTATTTATATAATATACCAATGCAATGATACATATGCGTAATTGAGATCATTATCATTATTCTACTGTCAACTACTATCCCCGTTATTAAAAGATTATCGTTTAAGGTTTTTACACATAAATTAAAAAAATATTATTTATCAAATAAAATTTATTTGAAACTACATCACTACCCCTTTATAGGAAGTTGAAAACTATTAATATAAGGGAAAAAATTTCTTGAGACAATGAGAAAATGTAGGGGTAATATAGAAAATAAATAGTAGTAATTTATTCTCCTCGAAAGTTATAAATAACAAACATTTTAAAATAAATTTTTTCTTCTAAAACGACAATTTTTTAGAACGGATGGAGTAGTCTGCTGTGTAACCCTCATTATTCTACTGCCAACTAGTATGATGTGTAACCCTGTGTTCGTGAGTTTTAAAATGAACATAAGAGAAAATAAATAGATAAAAACAAATTAAAATTTTTAATCTAATTTTTTTATTTGTGAGTTCTTTCAAAGATAAATTAAAAAAAAACTGGATCAATTTTATTGTCAATTTTTTTTTGTCAAAAAAAAGTAATCGAATTTGAAGAGAAAATTAAATGACAAAGGCTAATTTGTATAATCCCTATATTACCTTTATCTACAAACACGCTGATGACACTTGATGAAAGAATAAAACAGTAATCTACCTTTAAATCAAAAATTTCTCCATCTTTTTATTTTTTATTTTCTATAAACTCGTAGACAATAGCATAGAAAACGTATTGATTTCCATTATTTTCTATTTTTTATTTTTAATACCATTTTAAGTTTTTCATTCAATACAAAATTCAAGCACATTGTTGTGCAGTGTTTACCTAGACTTTGGAGAAAAATAATTTTTTTGATTGAGTCAAGAGTGAGAAGACTGGATTTGACTCCCATCCATTACGTTTTCTTTTTGAATTTTGTTAAATACATCAAATGTTTTATCTTTATAATTTTGTTAATGATGATCCAATTTTATTAATATATAACTCGTGTTATTGAGATTAATCATGTGAATCATTATAAGTATTTACCGTTAAAATTTTAAAATGTTAAAGAATGTTTAACCGTCGAAATTTTAATTAAAAATTCACATGTTCATCAATTGGTGAAAAATATTGAATTATTTTTATTTTTGGAGCAATTATATTACTCAACATCAATAACAAAAATATAACAATACAAAGATTGAGTCGTTTTCGTTAGTACCGAGTCAATTTGATAGTCTAATTTATTGTTTTTTATGACTCACAACTCAAGTTTGTTTATTTTTTATTTTTTATTTTTTATTTTTGCGTGACATACATTATTTATAGAGACTTCTTAAATTCATAAAGCAAATGGATTGTATCTTTTTTCTTATTCTTATTCTTATTTCAATACATCTGTGTAGTTTATTCTAATTCTATTTTGCCAACTAAGCATGTTTTATTCAAAATGCATACACATGCTCTTTTTTTTTAAAAAAAACAAACCAAACCAAGCCATTCAACTTGGTCAAGTGCATGAATTTTTTAAATTATTTTATTTAAGAAATTAATGCATGTAAACCCATGTTTCGCACGGCTTTTTTTATAAATTAATAGATAAGCATTGCCTACAATTATATTAGTCAAAATTATAAAAATTTAATTTATTGAAATTTGAATGTAACTAGATTGAATGTGAAAAAAATCTTAGACATGTGGGTAAGGTTATTGGAGCTAAACTTTGGTCCATATGGTTAACAAGCAATCAGATGAATTTTAATGGGGACTATGTATGCTGGAAAGAGGTAGTGATGATGATAAAATATAAAGCTTTTAAGTGGCTAAATGCTTGTGGAAAAGTAATGTCTACAGAAATAGATGTGTGACTTGTTAATCCTTGGTTGGTGAGTGTATGAGTCAGCATCATTTAAGAACAGTGCAACGCATCCGATGAATTAGTAGATGTTTGAGTTTGTCTAATGCATTAGTAGATAGTTTCAGTGCAACGCAGCAGATGATGAAGAGTTCTAAAACACAAAAAAATTCAGCAAGTTTGTTAAGGACAGCGGTTCAATCAGCAGTAACCTCAAGGCAGCATTGATAGTTCTATTTATATACCCAGTGCAATTGTAAGGTTAATTACTGAAGTCAGTTTTTATTGATGTAGTAGATGATTTGTAATCTTAAATTTTATTATCTAAATCTTTTATGCTATATTTGTTTGCAACTACTATACTTGGGATATGACTATTAATCTCAATGCTATGTTTATTTGTAAATATTATACTTGAGAAAAGATTATTAATCTAAGTGTCTTATTTATTTTTAAATTTAGACTTGTGACTATTAGTCACAGGATTATAAAATGACTTAATAGTCTTGACATTATAATTATAATCCCAGGATTATAATCCTATGATTAATAGTCTTGAGATTATAATCTAATGGACTATAATCACATACTCCCTCCGTCCCTATTTAAATGACGTTTTAGAGATGGGCACAAGAAGTAAGATAATGATTGGAAAACATTAAATATAGTACTCAATTGTCTATAATACCCTTAAATCATTAATTTATCATACCACAAGAGTTTAAAGTACCAAAAAAATAGGTAGAGTAATGAAGGGTAATTTTGAAAAAAATTATCATTAATTCTCCTAGATTTGAACAAACGTCAATTAATTAGGGACAAATAAAAAAAATTCTAAAACGTCATTTAAATAGGGACGGAGGGAGTAGATAATTATTCCGGGATTATAATCCTTGCAAATAAACATAATCCAAGTGTCTTACTTGTTTTCAAATTTAGACTTGAGACTATTAGTTTCGGGATTATAAAATGACTTAATAATCTTGATAATATAATTATAATCTCGGAATTATAATCCTAGGATTAATAGTCTTGAAATTATAATCTCAAGATTATAATTCTTACAAACAAACATAACCTTAGATTGTTAGATTTATTTCAGTAATAAAATTTATTTTAGCTTTTTGCAAAAACTATATTGAAAGCGTAATGGAAGGAAGTCAAGTCCAAGAAGAATGCAAGACTATAATTTTTTGAGAAAAAAATTCTTGTAAAATTTGAAATATTAGTTACAGAAGAATGATTAATTTTCACTAAAAACCAATAGTGTAAAAACTTTTAGAATTTAAGAAATTGAAACAGATTTTTATATATAGAAACGGGACATATCATTACAAGAAAATACAAGATGTCATTAAGGGGGTATTTTTTACATGATGGATACCCACATAAATATATATTACTAAGAATTTGATTGTTGGTAATATAAAATAGTTATATTGTGTCATTTTTATTTGATGGTATAAATTCAAGATTATTGAATATATTATTTCTAATATTAATTTTTTTACTAAAGTATCCATGTACTGATTTTAGTTGAATGATTCACTCATGTGATTATTATCAAATATAATCAATAATTATCAAAATACTATCAACTAAGTAATTCTGTATTACTTATTAACTCGTATTAAAAATTTTATTATGTTTATAAAATAACAAGTCATGATTTATTAAATTATTTGATACAAAATTTTCAAGTATGTCGTTAATTATAAATTAAAGTTATTATAATAAATAACAAACAACGCACATATTTTGTATGAATAATGAGTTATTTTAGTTAAACTAAACATGTCGACAAATAAAAAAAATAAAAAAATAAAAATTATGTGACTAAAAAGGATATTTATATCTCAGTTATAAAATATAAAGAATATTTGTATCTAAATAAAAATTTTAAGATGTCCACTATGTGTTAATCTCATATTACCACCTATTTTTTGGTTATTTGATTATCAGGAATCTTGATACTTTACTGATTATTTGATTACATGGAATGTAAAATTACCAGTGTAACAAACACGATCTATAAAGATGACCAACTCCCATATGATGAAATACTGGATGGATTTAATTTCGATTAGCTTAGTTTCGACCAAATTGCTGACCAAATATTTTGTCAAAATTAAGCTATTTTCGACAGAAATAAATTATTTATGATAAACATTCTGTTATTCCCAAAGGCACAAAAAGATTTAGAATGGGGATTGAATAGATCTTTTAAATTTTTTTGTGACGCCCCCAAAATAGGTATACATCATCCATATTGGGTCGCCAAATACATGGTACTGAATACAAATACAAACTTAATTATACAGCATGAGCTGAGAGTTTTTACACGAATATTATCTTCTAGACAATATCCAAATTCAAATGGAGTCCTCATTACATTTATTGTCACACTATTTTATAGATGAGTGAGGACTACTATAACACCATCTCGGGCCATCACTCTGTTCCCCGACTAGTTCCGGCTACGTACTCATTTTTTGAAGAGAACAATGTAAGTAAAAGGGTGAGCTCAACTAGCCCAATAAAAAATATTATGACTAAGATAATGCAGAATAAGTTATCATTAGCCTTCACCAATATTAAACTGATAGAATATAATCGTCAACAAGTTTAACTACAGCAGAATAAACAATCCATTAGAAGAGTCAAGTAGAACATAATATCTACTATCTTCTATGATTTAAAAAGGTTTTCATCAACTTTATCGATGAGACTTAGCTTAATAAATAAACAACATCATCGAATCATCCTTGCACCACGGGCCAAGGATATTCATGTAATCATCAATGGTCATGATTATACCGAATAATCTCTGGTCATAATCATATTAATCAACAGTCCATCTATGCATGTAAACCAAAAATGAATTTCATCACAATATAAGCATGAGGATGATGACAATGATATAACCATTTAATTAAATGAAAGCAAATGATAAATTTTAAAGATTTATAATTTAATTTATCCAGTATTCAATAATGTCCAAATTGTCAACATGATACTGCTTTGTGGAGTAAAATTCAAGAATAATATCCATGTATCAAAAATATTTTGGACAGAAAAGAAATCAATTTTTTAGGTGAATAGTAACTGGGTAAATAGTACTCTATGAATAGTACTTCACGAATAGTAACCCGACATGAAAAGTACCCCAAATACCCGAGTGAATAGTATTTGAGTTAATAGTAATTGTGTGAATAGTAACCTGGAATGAAAAGTGTCCCAAATACCCGAGTGAATAATATTATAGTTAATAGTAACCTCGTGAATAGTAACCCGTTAATAGTACTCCGGGTGAAAATATTGATATTTAATAGGAAAGTTTAGATCAATATTCCAATAAAACGATACTGGATGAAGCACAAAACTTCAAGGATATCCCACTAATTTCAGGGATTATAGAAGCAATACTTACCATAGTAAGTTTAGATTTAAGAATATGAAAAGAAATAACATACGAAACTACAAATGGATTTTCACCCGTCATACGCTACGTAATCCGCGTAGACAGGTTATTCCGACATATTAAAGAATGAATACGAAAAGTAGTATTCCTTATGAATACGAAAGAAATAATATCTCTTACCTTAGTAGAAGGCTAGATACTGCAATAGTGAAGTAACATAATAATCTTCTTCTTGCTTTCTATAGTTTCTCTCTCTATAGTGTCTCTTGTGAATCTCAGTGAATTGGTGAGAATGAAAGAAGAATTAAGCTTCTATTTATAGGAGAATGGACTAAATAGTAACTTATTCATGAACGGTCCAGATTAATTTACTATTAGAACGGACTGTCCATATTGATTACTATTAAAACCACAATCGACGGTCCAGATTGATTATTTTTAAAACCACCACCGACGATCCAGATTGATTACTTTTAAAACCATTATCAACGATCCAGATTGATTTACTATAAAAACTGTAAGACCTCAACTTTTATAAATAAAGATGATTTTTCTATAAATATTATTTTTGAATATTATGGAGTAAATTTGATATAATGTTATAGTTGTGGGTAATATTTATAAATTTTGCAAAGTAAGCAAGTTGTTATAAAATATTCGTTTGGTCAGGGAATATTCTTTTTATCGGGGAATATTCGTACGACGGCACAATCATTGGTGGACCCCACAACGGAATTATTATTGGATTGAAAAAACGACAAAAATACTTTATGAAAATAACGGCGGAGGTGTTACCGTCAAAAATGTTAAATTACCCGGTAGTAAAAGTACAGTAATACGTGTGGTTGCATAGTAGCACACGGTATTAATTATTGATGATTACGTGAGAAGTCACTCAACTATACTCAATTATTGCTACAGTAATTGCTGCATCATATCTCTTATATTATTGATTCAATTATTGTCACAGTATCATCTGTATAATATGTTATATTATTAAATCAATAATTGAGACGATAAGTTATAAATGATTAATAATTGTTGAAAGATTAAATATGTATTGATTAAAAATAAAATGATTTGTGGTAATATTTATTCAATCCTTGATGTATATAAAGAGTCTATTATGAGACGTTTGTGGTAAGTTTGGTTATTTTATGGGGGGGGCATATGTCATCATATAAGAGTCTCTTCGTCAATAGTAATTACCTTCGTCAATAGTAATTACCTTCGTCAATAGTAATTACCTTCGTCAATAGTAATTACCTTCGTCAATAGTAATTACCTTCGTCAATAGTAATTACATTCGACAATAGTAACTACCTTTACCAGACGTCAAACCACTTGCCGTTTCATATTACAGGCGTCGAACCAATTGTCGTTTCATATTACAGGCGTCAAACCACTTTTGTTTTCACATCACCAGTCGTCAAGCCACTTGCCTTTTCACATTTCAAGTGCAAAGCTAGAAATCTTCTATAAATAGAGGCCTAGTGCTTTATTATTTTTCACGAATTCATTCAAGCTATAGAGAGAGAAAGTATAGAGAGAATAAGAGAGAAAGAAGAAGAGTATTCTATTACTACACTACTGCAGTATTCAATCTACTACTAATGTAAGGGGTGTTATTCTTTCTTATTCATGAAAAGAACTGTTGTTATTCCATTGCTTATTATTCTATTGGAATAACTTGTATACGCGGTTTACCCTATACTTGGTGACATTCTTCTATTATTCTATTGGAACATCCTGTCTGTGTGTTTTACACCAGACCTGATTCCGTCTTTATTATTATTCTGTTCGGACATCCTGTCTGTGTGTTTTACATCGGACCTGGTTCCGTCTTTATTATTATTCTGTTGGAACATCCTGCCTGTGTGTTTTATACCGGACCTGGTTCATCTTTATTATTCTATTGGAACATCCTGTCGGTGCAAATTTTGCCTGACCTGGTTCCGTTATTTTTATTCTGTTGGAATAACCTATCTATGTGAAGTACCGCATGCATGGTGATTTCTTTTGTTATTCCATTCTTTATTATACTCAGTTGGTTAAAGTTTTGACTTCTATACTCCATGAAATTAGTAGAATATCCTTGATATTTGCGCTTCATCCAGTATCTTTTCATGGAAATATTCTTCTGATCATTCTTAAATTTTACTCTACAAAGCAGTATCATGTTGACAATTTGGACATTATTAGTTCCTGGATAAATTAATTCTTGAACTTGTTTTATTGAATTCTTATATCATTGTCATCATCCTCATGTTTATATTATGTTGAAAGTCATATGTGGCCTGTAGTGCATAGATGGACTTGGTATGCTTATGACTAGGGATTATTCGGTGTAATCATGACTGTAATGTTATAAATGATGTGGCAAAAGTTATCATTGGCCCGTAGTGCATTGATGGACAGTTGTTGACATGATCATGACCATTAATGAATACACGAATGTCCTTGGTTGTAGTGCATGGATAATTTGTGGTCGTGATACTAAAGAATATCCGTGGCCGTAGTGCATGGGTGATTCGATGATGTGGATTATTTATTAAGATGAGTCCCAGCGATAAAAGTCATGAAAAACCTTTTAAATCATAAAAGATAGTAGATTTTATTCTCTACTTGACTCTTTTAATGGATTATTTGTTCCGCTGCAGTTAAACTTGATGTTGTTATATTTTATCAGTTTAACACTATTGAAGCCTAACGATAATTTATTCTGCATTATCTTAGTCATAATATTTCTAACTGGGCTAGTTGAGCTCAACCTTTCTTTCACTGTTCTCTTCAGGAAATGAGAACATAGCAGGTACTAGTCGGGGAACGGAGTGACGGTCTAGAGGATAGCATTAGTAGTCCTCACTATTCTGTGAAATAGTATGTTAATAATTGTAATAAGGACTCTTTTTGAGTTTGTATAATCTCTAGTAGACAAAAATTGTATTCAAACTCACAGTTATGTTTTGTCGTATTGTACACGACTGTTGTATTAGTAAGTTGTATTTAAATTTTGTACCATATATCTGACGACCCAAGATGGGTGATGTATACCTAATTTTGGGGGCGTCATAGTTGGTATCAAAGCTTAGGGATATGATCCCTGGCTAAGATGTGAGAATAGTATTAGGAGGGGAGAGACGGGGAATTCCTTCGCTAGTATGACCTACCTAAGTTTATGTGGTATTTAATTGGTTGGTCAGAATTTAGGGATAATATGTTACATGTCAATTAACCTTTGTTTTGTGGCAGTATCTGAAAATGACATCCGAGAATGTTGAGAATAGCAATGGAGCACAGTCGACCGTTGATTCATCACATATCAATAATCAGGATAATGTGCATCAAGAAGGCGACAATCCTCATGCAAACAACAACACTGACCAAATGATGAATGATCAAATGTTCAGGGGCTTTATGCAATTCATGCAACAGCAGGCGAGAGCGGCTCCTGTCCAAAATACAGGTCGAAATACTGGAAACTCTCGGGCGGTCACCGCTAAATAGTTCACGGAGCTAGGACCACCAGAGTTTAAGGGAGAGACAAAACCACTTATGGCGGAAGCATGGATAAAGCAGATCACCAAGATATTTGATGTCTTGGGATGCTCCGATGAGCAAAAGGTTCCCTTTGCCACCTTTATGTTGCGCGGAGAGGCATATTACTAGTGGGAATCGGTAAAACGTACTCAACCTGCCGTACTGAAGATGTCTTGCGAGAAGTTCCAAGAGCTGTTCAACGATAAATACTTTCCCGAAAGTATTCATCACATGAATGAGGTGGAGTTTATCAAGTTGGAACAAAATAATATGACCGTGTCGCAATACGAGGCTAAATTTGTGGAGTTATCCCGGTTTACATCCCACTTGGTGGATAATGAAGAGAGAATGACACGGATGTTTTTAAGAGGTTTGAAGCCGGAGATACGTCAACATCTTATTTCTCATAAACTGTGTTAATATTCAGATGTTGTAAATAGAGCTCAGTTAGTGGAGCGCGATAATGAGTCAACACAACTAAAAGAGAGTAGCCAACAAAATGATAATACCAGCGAGATCAGTTATTGAAGCGGTGACAACAAGCGTGGAGGGAATCAACAGGCCAGAAATGGTAACCACTTCGGTGGTAATCAGGGCCAAAATAATAAGAATGGACATTTCAAGAAGAGGAGATTCAACAATGATGGAAAGACATCAGCACCAGCACCTATCGTTAAGGAAGGAGAACGACCACCTATCATATGTTTCAAATGCGGAGGGGAGGGGCACATATGTCCAAACTGCGCGATGCCATCCAAAGCATGTTATAATTATGGAAGAGAAGGTCACTTAGCCAAATTTTGTCATTCACCAAAGACAAATTCAGCTAAGATGGAGGCACCAAAGGCCGTCCCAGAAAAGCCAAAACCGGTAGTGCAAGGGAGAGTGTGTGTTGTGACCTCCCAGAAAGCAAGGAACCCGAATGAGGTCATCACAGGTAAGCTTATTGATAAGTGGGTTTTATACCTACTTATACGGTATATGTTACTTGAATCATTTTTTTAATCTTATGTTTCTTAGTTAATTTTCATGCATTTTGTGTTTGTTTTGAAGATTATATGCTTGGGAGTTGATATCGCAAAGAATTGGTATGAAAACGCAAAGAAAAGCAATCCGAACATCGTTTGGGATTTTATTTTTATTTCATGTTCTTGGTTTGGAACTTGGATTACATTCTAGAGCTTCTTCTTAGCGTTCCGGAGCATCTTGAATCATTCCAATCAGAGTTCGGATGCAAGAGTTATGACATTTGTACCAACGGACATCGAACGTCACTATTTTGGATGGCCATTTGCACAATAGTCATTTTCAGCCCAATTTTGACCTTCATCCGTTCATTATTTCTGAAATTTTAATAATGAAAGTTGTATATCTCGTCGATATCTTCGATTTGATAGGTGGCAGGCCTCGTAACTCTTCCCAAATCAAAAGTTATCGCCGTTTTCCCAAGGGACATCAGAGCAGAAAATATTCCGTCTCAAAACCACCGCCGGGGTGGGCGTACCAACCACAAGTCATAACCCTAGCCCACCAGAGCAGGCCCAAATCAAGCATAAACCCTCGTCGGGGCTAGGGTAGCCCAGAAAATGCGCGAAAAATGCGAATTTTGGTCCAATTTGAGTCTGGAAAGGATTGTTTCGATCTAATTGACACAAGGACTTCCAAGAGAACTTCCAAAAGGACTTAAAGACATATGAAGATACTTATAAAAGGACAAGAATCACACGGATTAGAGAGATGAGAGACTAGATAGAGGATTCCATTAGATTAAATTAGAGTAAATTAGAGCAAAACACTAGTTCTAATTAGATTTAGAGATTGAAGCAACTTGAAGACCATTGAAGATCAAGACCAGGAGCTTGAGGAAGATGGAGATCTACTGACAACAGATTTATTCTTTACTCTACTCTTATTTTTATCTTTCAATGTGTATTCAATTATGGATTCTTAGTTTTAATTCAATAATCATGAACTAATTCTTTGTTTGAGATTACAATAGATCTTATTGTGTAGTTTATTTTAATATGCTTCGCTATCAATTATTATGTTCTTTTGTGAGGATTGTCTATTGTGATTTGGACTTAATTATTTAATTGATTGACCATCATTTACCCTGATAATCTATATGAACTCGAGAGATGAAGTATTGATTTAGATCTTATTATGATAGCATGTGTCATGAATTTTGTCAATAGCAGATTTTTGATTATTGTTAAGGTAGAGATACGCTTGACATCGCATGTAATCGGATAGAGAACTTATTCTTCAACCTTCTTCAATTGTAATTCACATAGAGATATAGTGAGTTAGTTGATTAAGGTGTTTAACAGATTTCTATCTTAATTGTGGATTGACATTAATATGGGTATTATGCATCAGGAGGTGGTTTTATCTGCTTTAGTGTTCTTGATTAACAGTTCAGGATAGAGAATAATTGATGAGAAGTGTGTTAACTTAAATGAAGCAATAAGTGAAATTGTGATCTTAAATCTCCGGTATCTTAATTTAACTAGTGGTGATTAGAATTAGTTTACTTATAAATTGAAATTCCTTCGTTTAAATAAGATTGAGTTGGTTACGGATTAGTACTTGGTGATTTTTATTAAATAATTCCTCGTGGGAACGATACTCTACTTTCACTTTATTACTTGTTGACCACGTATACTTGCGTGTTGTGCGTAACTAGATTTTACCCAACAAGTTTTTGGCACCGTTGCTGGGGAATTAGTTTAATATCCTTTTGCCAATATTAATATCAATCAAATTAGTCTTAATTTAAACATTTTTATTTTTAATTGTCTTCCTATATTTCTCTCTTTTCAGGTACCATGGATGACTTTATATATCAATGGCCATACACGAACATGACTCAACCAAGGGAAACAGGGATTGGTAGACTGCATACATCTTTTATAGAGCCAATACAAATTGAGGCAACTTCGAAGACGTTGGAAGTTATCGCAGCCTAGCAGAATCGAAGGATGGCAAGAATGACTCAGCCAAGGGGAGCAGAGATTGACAGACTCGCGACACTTTCCGCAATGTCAGCACAGATTGAAGAACTTTCAAGGAAGTTGGATGTTTTTACAGCCCAATGGAGTCAAAAGATTGCAGTTATTTGTGACTATTGTGCTGGCAATCACCCGAGTAATCAATGCACCATCAATCTTGGGTTGTACAGTATGGTGGTAACTACCTCAATCAGTATGCATATGATAATTATGATCAAGTATGGGGGTATCACCCGGATTTTTCATGGAGCTACAACTATCAAGACCAATACTCTATTCCAGATCCAACATACACGTCAGATTTCTCATATCAACCTCCATTAAAAGAAGAAAAGTCAAAGTTGGAGGAATTATTGTCCAAGTTCATAGCATCAAATGAGGAGAGGAGGATGAATCAAGAGATATCACGTCACAATATGCAGAACCAAATAGATCAAATGCTCAAAGCCTTGAACAACTGTCCTCAAAACAATTGGTGTTATAATGAGGATTCCGAGATTGATGAAGTGCCCAAGCCAAATCTACAACTGGATGAGACACGAGATGTTGAAAAAAAAGAGACAAATGGGGATAATGACACCAAGGTCGGTGAAGAACTAACTATGAGTACCAACGAGGATGAGCCAATGTTATTAGTGCCCCAATTTCCTTCTCCACCAAAGTTCACGGATCCGGTTAGATTTTCAAAACCTGTTAGGTAGTCATGTCGTTGGCAAAGCTCTTTATGACATAAGAGCTAGGGCAACAATGAAGCCGTTGTGGGATGAGAAAGAGAAGATATACGAAGAGTCCATTGTGCTTGACACACTTCCATGCCCAAATATGATCACAAACACAATGGAGAAAGCACCTAGTTATTTGCCCTTCTTCATGGAGATTATACCAAAATAAAGCATGCTGGGTGACTTTAATGCAATGGTCATCGTAAATGGGAACCTACTGATAAGTAGGTTTTATACCTACTTATCCGATATCTTTTAATTGAATTAGTTGTTTTTATTCATATGTCTTAGTTACTTTTCATGCATTTTGTGTTCGTTTTGTAGGTTATACGTTTGGAAGCGATGTGAACGATTATTGGTAAGGAAAAGCACGAAAAATGCAAACAAAAGCAAGCCGAATATCTTTATGCTTTCATGTTCAATTCATATTCTTGGCTTGGAGCTTAGACTATATTGTAGAGAATTTTCTTAGCTTTTCGGAACATCTTGAATCATTCAAATCGGAGTTCGGATGAAAGAGTTATGACATTTCTACCGACGGACGTTGAACTTCACCGTTTTGGGTGGTGATTTTCATAGAAGTCACTTTCAGTCCAATTTAGACTATCATGCGTTCGTTATTTCTCAAAGCTCAAAGAATGAAAGTTGTAGATCTCGTCTATAGCTTCGATTTGATAGGTCGCAGGACTCGTAACTCCTCTCGGTTTAGAAGTTATGACAGTTTTAGCAGAGGAGGTTCCAGCAGAAAATTTTGTTGGCAGATTGGTACCCAGCCGGGGCTGGGCGTTTTTAGCCTTAGGACCCAGCCGGGGCTGGGTGTCTGGGAGCTTTAGCAGATCACTAGCAAGCTGGGGCTGGATATTTACAAGGCAAATACCCAGCCGGGGCTGCGTATACGTGAAAATGAGCGGATTTTGTCCGAATTTGAGTCCGAAAAGGATTGTTTCGAGTTGTTTGATTCAAGGACTTCCAAGAGGACTAAAAGACAGTACAAAGGCTTATAAAAGGAGGGGAATAACACAGATTAGAGGAGATTATTAGGAGATTAGAGAGTATTCTATTAAATTAGATTAGAGTAAATTAGAGAAAAACACTAGTTTTTATGAGATTTGGAGATTGAAGCAACTTGGAGACCATTGAAGATTTGAAGTAGGAGCAATGAGGGAGCGTCAAGTCTACTGACAATAGATTATTTCTTCTCATCTTCTTCTGTCTTTATCTTTTAATGATTATTCAATTGTGGATTCTTAGTTTAAATTCAATAATAATGAACTAATTCTTTGTTTGAGATTACAATGGATCTTATTGTGTAGTTTATTTTAATATGCTTCGTTATCAATTATTATGTTCTATTGAGAGGATTGTCTATTGTGATTTGGACTTAATTGTTTAATTGTTTGGCCATCAATTACCGTGATAATCTATATGAACTCGAGAGATGAAGTATAGATTTAGATCTAATCATGATAGTGTAAAGTCCCCGAACCCGGATACTTGAAACCCGAACTCGGTACTTCACGATACCATTTCTATGAGCAAAAATATTACTAATAATAATAACAATAATATAAATTTTAAACTTAACTTACATTTATCAGAGTCTAATCCCAAGTACGCAACCTTTACTACATTCATTACATGATATATAATTCATATCATTAACTTAATACAGTCTAACTATTACAAAAGATACAAATACACAAATCCTATTTGCTTTCCTTTTCACTTATTTTGGCATGAGCTTTCCAGTCCTTCACACTTAGCTGAAAACATTTAAATAAAGCAAGGGTGAGCATTTGAGTGCCCAGCAAGTATTATATATATATATATATATATAAGCTGAAAGAATTTAAATGTTTTCTTTATAATATTCTTCTACCACCAGTCAATAGTTGTGAAGTAATCTGTATCAATAACAATAACATAACAACCCTCTTTCAAATTTTTGAAATTATGTATTGTCTATGCATGGGATTTCTGTGACACATTATGAACATTGTTTTTCATTTTCGAAAGGGTTTAAACAGAAATTCAACTGTAAACCGGCCATTGCTTACGGGACTGCGGGTGTACAGTCCATGGGCCCTGTATTGATCAATACTACATTGCTAGAACGATATTATCGTTCATCCTTTGTCCGCCGTAGCGCATAAAAATTTTCCCATTATCGGGATGTTCATACCTGTCGGGTTTTTATAACAAAGGTCGTATATAATTCAACATATATGTATATCAAAGGTATATCAACATGTGATTAAATACAATGATTATCCAAGTGGGGACACTTGTGTAATCATTTATAGAAATTAACGAATAGAATATATAACTGAATTATCATATACTAACATGTTGATAATCAATGGGTGTATATAATATAGATTTAACAATCTATACAGTAATAATATAATTTTGAAACATTCTTACACTTGTCCATTGCATAAAGAAAATACAAAGTTAGGATACTTGCCTGATGCGCTGCTTACAATTACGCAACTTAGATCTATCTGTTATACCGAAACCTATCATTAATAAGATCATTATATCGATTAGAATCACATATCATAACACAAAGTACTGCTTATTGCAGTCAGCACATAACCTAATCACATTGTCATACATGTTTCACAGTCATTGCATCACAAACAAACAGTTAACTCATTCCTAATCACATTGTCACACAACTTTATCCACCATTGAATCACAAATAAAATAATTAACTAACTAAATTTCTAAGTCCAGATAAATTTCTGAACCATGTCGGTCTGTCGACATCTTTATCGGGTAATTATCGAGTCTAAGACTCTAAACAGTTGTTCAATATCCATTTAGACTAATTAAATAACAGTCATATCATTTTTCATGACTTTATAATAATTATAAAATAATTATTACCATTTACCATAATTTTTGAAATATCAGAATCATTATTAAATGATTTAAATACTAGTCAATTCTATTATCATCAATATTTAATTAATATAAAACTATTAGTCAAACCATTGCCAAAATATTAAAGTTATGCATAATAACTCAACATATTCTTAACATATTTGTAAAATACTTATATAACACTTAAATGATTTTTAAAACATTTAAAATTATTATTAAATAATTACCATTAATATTTAAATATTAATGAACTATTTAACCAAATATTAAAAGTCATTAATTATAACTTTAAAATATTTTTAATTCTCTTATATCCTTTTTAAATGATTTTTAAATAAATAAAATCACTTTTAAACTATTTATTTTATATAATTATTAAATAAACTTAATATCATTAATCTTTAAATAAATATCATTAATATTAAATTATTAATGAAATTATTCTTTAAATATCAAAAGTTATGTTTTATAACTTAAAATATCTTTAAACACTTTATTTTCATTTAAAATGATTATTATAATATTAAAATCATTTTTAAACTAAATTATTTAATATAATTATTAAATAAATTTAATATCATTAATAATAATTAATTAATGAAATTTACCTTTAAATATTAAAAGTTATATTTTATAACTTAAAATTTTTTTAAATACTTTATTTTCATTTAAAATGATTTTTAATTTAATAAAATCATTTTTAA
Source organism: Panax japonicus (assembly GCA_020205505.1). NCBI lineage: Eukaryota > Viridiplantae > Streptophyta > Magnoliopsida > Apiales > Araliaceae > Panax > Panax japonicus. The sequence goes on along the minus strand of CM035101.1, from coordinate 42,543,589 downwards.
TTCATTTATTTTATTCATTTAATAAATAACTTAATTATCATTAATATTAATTTATTAATGAAAATTATCACATAATATTAAAAGTTATCAAAAATAACTTAAATTATTTTCTTATACCATAATATAATTTTAAATGATTTTTCAAATATAAAAATCATTTTTAAATAATTTATTTAATATTATAAATAAATAAATTAAATACTTTTAATATTCCAAAAATATTAAATATTTATGAAATATACTTAAAATAATTAAAAACTAATTTTTAGAATTTAAAATAATTTTTAATAATTTATTTTGTATTTTTAATAATTAAAAACTATTTTTTTTCTATTTTTAATTAATTTCTGGAAATAAATAATAAAAACCGTCGCTGAAGGCCCCTATAGCGACAAAACCGTCGCTATAGGTGTTCTTGAGCCTTCAAGAACATTCATAGCAGTTTGCAAGGTACCGAGTTTGACCAAGATTTCCGGTCAGATCCTGATGTTAATGGGCATATTATTAGTCAAATATTGTAGTACTAATGCACGACTACAAGATCCAACAACAAACAAGTTCTTACAACATATAATCAACGAGATCTGTGCCTTCAAACATGTTGTCAGGTCTGTTCTTCATTTTCTGGGTTACCCAGAAATTAAGAACAGATCATGAGTGATACTTTGAGCCTTCACTACATGCTAATCGTTCAATGTTTTAATGATCTAACGATTCTAGGTTATACCCAACATGTAACTAAATAGATCTATCACAAAATATTACTAAAACAACAACAAACAAAGAAGATCATGCTCGGTCAAAGTTGTCAGAAAACTGTTCTTAAAATTTTTTGGAAAATTACTAGAAACGTAAATCAATGTCGAGTGGCCTAGTTTGACCACTTTTCACGGTTGATCTATTGCTGTTTGTAGACATATAAAGATCCAAATTTGTAGTATACTATACAAGCTACACGTATGATACGATAACATTAACAAAACACATAAAACCTGATAGATCTAGATAACGCAAATATTGTCAGACGCCACCAAAAGCTTTCTGGGTTTACCCAGATTATCCTCGGTCATGGTCGGTCAACCGACTTTGACCACGATTATCTTACAACTTATGCATGATCTGGTTCGACTACAAGTTTCAGAACACAGATCTCACATCATACAACAAAATCAAATATTTAAACAACAAAAACACATAACAACCAAAGATCTACAACTTCTGACATTCGATGTCAGAACACAAAATGAAAGTTTTCCAAATTTTTTAAGAACATCAAATCCAAGCCTCTATATGTTATGGATCTAACATCTAGCAACCCAGATCATCATTAGACACTATAAACAACATATTAAAATAATTAAACATAACATCTAACACTGAATTTTTGGACAGAAATTAAGGCTAGGGTTTATACCTTCTTTTTATATCATTTGTGTTCAATGAATTGGCTGATTCTTGCTTGATTTGCTGGAGATTTAGAGCATGTGGGGTTGTTGGGTTTGGCCACCAACTTCCCCTAAATGTCAAAACCTAGTTTTTAGCCAAATAATTCAAATAGGGGCATAATGGTCTTTTGTCCAACTCATTTAATGGCAAAATTATAATCATGCAAACCCTTAGGGTTTAGGGTTTGAATTAGGGTTTAGGGTTTGGACTATTTTAGGGTTTAACGATAATTTCAAGAATTTCCAAAATTAGGATTTGCACAAAACTATAATAAATAAATAAAATAATAAATTTCTAGTTTCTAAAAATACAAAATTAGTGTTTCTTAGTTAATTAAGTTTTTAATTAATTAACACCTTACTAATTAGGTTTAAGATACCCTAATTAGTATTAAGCTTTCCAAATTAATAATTAGGGTTTACAATTTAAATAATTTAGGGTTTATAAAATAAATATTAGAGTTTCTAGAAATTATTATTTCTAAATATTAATTAGGGTTTACCTAATCAATATAGAATTATATAATACATAACATGCATGCACCATATAACACAGTTATAGAACAGTGTCGAACTTAACCTGAGTTTTAAATTAGGATTTTTCATTTAGCAATTAGCTAATTATTATTTAGGGTTTCTAATTTAAGAAATTAGGTTTTTAATTCTATATCACCAGTCGTTAATCACATTATTGTGATTACAAATTCTCAAAGTCGTGAATGACTTTCGCTTTAGAGTTTCAATTCAATTAGGGTTCCAAAATTATAATTAAGGATTATAATATAGAATAATAATAATAATAATAAGGGTTTTGAATAATTACGATTATCCCTAATTAAGGTTAATACATAAACACCGATCATAAATCACATTAACATGATTACATAACAGTCTTAAGTCGGCATTCATCTTTAACTTAGGGTTTAACAGCTTAAACTAGGGTTTTGGCATTTTACACCATAATTGACCAACCAGTGTCAGTCTACAAACATACAGTACATATTTATAGCACTGAAAAATCAAAATATTATAATATTATAATATTATTATCATTCCTTAATTTAGACCCATAATTAGGGTTTGATAGTAATATAATAAAACTAATCCAGACATTAACATTACACACATAACTATACTTATCTATAACATTGGTAAATAATAATATAATATTATTATTTTTATTCCTTAATCAAAAACCGGAATTAGGGTTTGGATTCCATATCTGAATTATCTGTCATAATTAACCTTATAATTAAGTAAAAATAATTTACTTAATATCTTGAACAAAAATCATATAATAGAATAAGTATTATAAAAATTCTATGTTCATATCATATGTTATTCATTTAATATAATTATCATATTTTCATGGAAAATATACATTTAAAAACATTTTTACTATAAAACTAATTATTATTATAATATAATTTATAATGAGAAATAATCCTAAAATATAATTATTCATAACCATTTATGTAATAAATATATTTTATATTCATCTCATAAATACATACATAATACCTTTCACGCATTCTTACCTTTAAAATAAATAATTATTCTAAAATCATTTCCTATATTATTTAAATAATATAAGATTATATTTTCCTTAATTAATAAAACATTTCCAATAAGGAATTAATTAGTATAAAATATAATTGATAATAGTCAATAATTCTAAAATAAATTTATTTCCAATACTTAATGTAATAAATAAATTTTATTTATCACACATATAATTATAATTACACATTACCTTGACACATATCATTCATATTTATTTTAATAAATAAATAATAAAAAAATTTACGCAAAATTTATGATTTATTTATATAGAAAATATCGGGTTGTCACATTCACCCTCCCTTATAAAGATTCCGTCCCCGGAATCACCATTTTAAAACCTATACATACCAGGGTACATAGTATACACAATCATTCCAAGTAGATCTCGATCATGGTTGATCGATCCGATCTTTAACTATTCAGCAAAAAGCTTATCTATCTCCTTAAACAGAAATTTAATTTCTAAGAGAACTCAAATTCCTCCTTCAAAATAATTTACTATATATATAAATAATATGAAAATAAAAATTGGTCAAATTAATACCTGGAGTTGCATCCCCGGTTGCTATCGAATCCCGAACAGTCCCGCTGAAGACGCTTGCAGTTGATTTCGTTGGTTTGTTTGTTGAAGTTGATCCCGTTGTCACCAATGTCCTGCTTCCTTGTTCCGTATTCGCATTCCTTGTTTCCATTTCCTTTCTTGGACAGTCTTTTACCTTATGCTTTATTGATTTGCACACAACACATTCACTATACATTCTTGGATTAGGACATTTGGGAGAGATATATATCCCTCTTGTCCTTACTTTCCACACACAAACTTTCCTTTTAATCACATTCCTGGGTTATTTATTGAAATTATCTTCTTTTATCATATAGGTGACAAAAGTTGTCTCTTGCCCCGGCGTTATCCTAGCTATCACATACGCTTTAACAGGGTCGGTTGATCTTCTACATCTTGGCGGTCCGGTTGTCTTGAAGTCTTTGAAGTTTGTCGATCAATTTTCTAGTTGATTTCCTGCGACTGGTATTCCGTTCTGCATAGCTTGATCGTCCGCATTCACAAAATTTTGTGTCGGGTCTGGTTGTCCTCCAGCTTTGTTCACAGGTTCTTCTTCCTTTGGTTTCGTTTTCGTCTTGACGACAATATCGTAAATTATTCTTTATTACCTTACATTCTAAGCCTTATCGTATACGCTTATCATATAACGCAAAATTTTCTATTCAATCAATCATGTACTTAAAATATTAGATTTTGAAAACTCAGTCGACTGTAATAACCAGTGACCAGATAAATATCTACTATCTTTATACCAACTTATTTCCTTAATCCAACATAGACCCATATTCATAACACTTGACATGCCTTAGCACATTATGCTTTAAACATTCGTTATCCCTTTGTGACTTGAAAGTCAGGAATTGCTGCCATAACTTATACAAAACATTACATTACACCAACATACCTATCATATATACCACCTAAAATTATACATATCCAACTAATACTAATACTACCTATTCCTTACACATTCACTAACGATCAATTGCTTAGTAACTTATCTATTTCCATTATCCTCAATATCCATTCACACACAACTATACCTAATTTGTCACAACTTATAACACATTATGAGTTTAAGAACTCATCACAAACATACGAGTTTAAGAACTCACCATAAATATACAAGTTTAAGAACTCAACATTGATCACATATCCTTTAACTATACCTTACCTATCAGTTATACTTAGCATTTCTTGATCCAGTACTATACTTTCCAAAATAACCACCTCTTTGAGGTAGCTTTCAATGTGAGCCTCTATTGCAGCTATTAGCTTTGATATTGGTTTAGTCATGGAGGTTGACTTATTCTTTACGACTTAAGGGTATCCTAATTCTGTTCCTCTCTAACACCTACACACAAAAATTATCTTGATAAACAAATAATAAATACACACAGCACATAATAGTTTTATAAGTTATCTTTTATTTTATTTGACGATGAATTTATTCAATTCATCTATCTTTAAACTCTATATGAGTTATTTGTATTTTCAACGTTTCCCTCTGTTCTAAAGTTATAGCCTAAGGTCTAACCCACCTAAGGTTTCTAACCCTATAGCTCTGATACCAACCTGTAAAGTCCCCAAACCCGGATACTTGAAACCCCAACTCGGTACTTCACGATACCATTTCTATGAGCGGAAATATTACTAATAATAATAATAATAATATAAATTTTAAACTTAACTTACATTTATCAGAGTCTAATCCCAAGTACGCAACCTTTACTACATTCATTACATGATATATAATTCATATCATTAACTTAATACAGTCTAACTATTACAAAAGATACAAATACACAAATCCTATTTGCTTTCCTTTTCACTTGTTTTGGCATGAGCTTTCCAGTCCTTCACACTTAGCTGAAAATATTTAAATAAAGCAAGGGTGAGCATTTGAGTGCCCAGCAAGTATTATATATATAAATATAAGCTAAAAGAATTTAAATATTTTCTTTATAATATTCTTCTACCACCAGTCAATAGTTGTGAAGTAATCTGTATCAATAACAATAACATAACAACCTTCTTTCAAATTTTTGAAATTATGTATTGTCTATGCATGGGATTTCTGTGACACATTATGAACATTATTTTTCATTTTCGAAAGGGTTTAAACAGAAATTCATCTGTAAACCGGCCATTGCTTACGGGCCTGCGGGTGTACAGTCCATGGGCCCTGTATTGATCAATACTACATTGCTAGAACGATATTATCGTTCATCCTTTGTCCGCCGTAGCGCATAAAAATTTTCCCATTATCGGGATGTTCATACCTGTCGGGTTTTTATAACAAAGGTGGTATATAATTCAACATATATGTATATCAAAGGTATATCAACAAGTGATTAAATACAATGATTATCCAAGTGGGGACACTTGTGTAATCATTTATATAAATTAACGAATAGAATATATAACTGAATTATCATATACTAACATGTTGATAATCAATGGGTGTATATAATATAGATTTAACAATCTGTACAGTAATAATATAATTTTGAAACATTCTTACACTTGTCCATTTCATAAAGAAAATGCAAAGTTAGTATACTTGCCTGATGCGCTGCTTACAATTACGCAACTTAGATCTATCTGTTATACCGAAACCTATCATTAATAAGATCATTCTATCGATTAGAATCACATATCATAACACATAGTACTGCTTATTGCAGTCAGCATATAACCTAATCACATTGTCATACATGTTTCACAGTCATTGCATCACAAACAAACAATTAACTCATTCCTAATCACATTGTCACACAACTTTATCCACCATTGAATCACAAATAAAATAATTAACTAACTAAATTTCTAAGTCCAGATAAATTTTTGAACCATGTCGGTCTGTCGACATCTTTATCGGTAATTATCGAGTCTAAGACTCTAAACAGTTGTTCAATATCCATTCAGACTAATTAAATAACAGTCATATCATTTTTCATGACTTTATAATAATTATAAAATAATTATTACCATTTACCATAATTTTTGAAATATCAGAATCATTATTAAATGATTTAAATACTAATCAATTCTATTATCATCAATATTTAATTAATATAAAACTATTAGTCAAACCATTGCCAAAATATTAAAGTTATGCATAATAACTCAACATATTCTTAACATATTTGTAAAGTACTTATATAACCCTTAAATGATTTTTTAAACATTTAAAATCATTATTAAATAATTACCATTAATATTTAAATATTAATGAACTATTTAACCAAATATTAAAAGTCATTAATTATAACTTTAAAATATTTTTAATTCTCTTATATCCTTTTTAAATGATTTTTAAATAAATAAAACCATTTTTAAACTATTTATTTAATATAATTATTAAATAAACTTAATATCATTAATCTTTAAATAAATATCATTAATATTAAATTATTAATGAAATTATTCTTTAAATATCAAAAGTTATGTTTTATAACTTAAAATATCTTCAAACACTTTATTTTCATTTAAAATGATTATTATAATATTAAAATCATTTTTAAACTAAATTATTTAATATAATTATTAAATAAATTTAATATCATTAATAATAATTAATTAATGAAATTTACCTTTAAATATTAAAAGTTATATTTTATAACTTAAAATATTTTTAAATACTTTATTTTCATTTAAAATAATTTTTAATTTAATAAAATCATTTTTAATTCATTTATTTTATTCATTTAATAAATAACTTAATTATCATTAATATTAATTTATTAATGAAAATTATCACATAATATTAAAAGTTATCAAAAATAACTTAAATTATTTTCTTATACCATAATATAATTTTAAATGATTTTTCAAATATAAAAATCATTTTAAATAATTTATTTAATATTATAAATAAATAAATTAAATACTTTTAATATTCCAAAAATATTAAATATTTATGAAATATACTTAAAATAATTAAAAACTAATTTTCAGAATTTAAAATAATTTTTAATAATTTATTTTGTATTTTTAATAATTAAAAACTATTTTTTTTATTTTTAATTAATTTCCGGAAATAAATAATAAAAACCGTCGCTGAAGGCCCCTATAGCGACAGAACCGTCGCTATAGGTGTTCTTGAGCCTTCAAGAACATTCATAGCAGTTTGCAAGGTACCGAGTTTGACCAAGATTTTCGGTCAGATCCTGATGTTAATGGGCATGTTATTAGTCAGATATTGTAGTACTAATGCACGACTACAAGATCCAACAACAAACAAGTTCTTACAACATATAATCAACGAGATCTGTGCCTTCAAACATGTTGTCAGGTCTGTTCTTCATTTTCTGGGTTACCCAGAAATTAAGAACAGATCATGAGTGATACTTTGAGCCTTCACTACATGCTAATCGTTCAATGTTTTAATGATCTAACGATTCTAGGTTATACCCAACATGTAACTAAATAGATCTATCACAAAATATTACTAAAACAACAACAAACAAAGAAGATCATGCTCGGTCAAAGTTGTCAGAAAACTGTTCTTAAAATTTTTTGGAAAATTACTAGAAACGTAAATCAATGTCGAGTGGCCTAGTTTGACCACTTTTCACGGTTGATCTATTGCTGTTTGTAGACATATAAAGATCCAGATTTGTAGTATACTATACAAGCTACACATATGATACGATAACATTAACAAAACACATAAAACCTGATAGATCTAGTTAACGCAAATATTGTCAGACGCCACCAAAAGCTTTCTGGGTTTACCCAGATTATCCTCGGTCATGGTCGGTCAACCGACTTTGACCACGATTATCTTACAACTTATGCATGATCTGGTTCGACTACAAGTTTCAGAACACAGATCTCACATCATACAACAAAATCAAATATTTAAACAACAAAAACACATAACAACCAAAGATCTACAGTGTGACACCCCCAAAATAGGTCCATTCCACCCAACCCATTCTGAGTTGTCAAATACATGGTACAGAAACAACTACAACTTTTACAACCCATAAGCTGTGAGTTTGAATACAAACATTGTCATCTAGGCAATATCCACATTCAAATAAATCCCCATCATAATTATTGATACATTATTTTACAAAAATGGTGAGGACTACTGAACAACTCTCTCTAGAACCATCATTACATCCCCCGACTCGTACTCGCTACATTCTCGTCTCCTGAGAAGAAAAAATAGAACAACAAGAAAAAGGGTGAGCTCAACTAGCCCAGTAAAGAATATTATGACTAAGATAATGTACAACAAATTATCCTTAGTCTTCAACAGGGAAAAATCTGATAGAATACAATAGACAACAAGTTTTAGATCAACAACTGCAGCGGAAACAACAATTCATTAGAAGAGTTAAGTAGCGAATGCAAACTACTATCTTCTATATATGAATTTAAAAGTTCATCGTCGATATTTTATCCCTGTAACATCAATCAATATATATTTGGAATCAAATATTCATCTTTGCACTACAGGCCAAAGATATTCATCAGTTGGTCATGTTCATCTAAACACCTGTTCATCTTTGCACTACAGGCCAAAGATATTAATCAGTCGGTCATGTTCATCTCAACACCTGTTCATCTTTGCACTACAGGCCAAAGATATTCATCAATTGTTCATGTTCATCTCAACACCTGTACATCTTTGCACTACGAGCCAAAGATATTCATAATAAAATCAACCATCTTTGCACTACAGGCCAAAGATATTCAGTAACACCATCATTTAGGACTGAGGATGATGAAAAATATTTTAAAGGAAACGAATCCAGTGAAACAAAATAACAAGTATTAAGGATTCATACTTTAAACAATCAGAGTTCAAAAATACTTCATAAATAATCATACTGAAGTAAAATTCAAGAATGATCAAAACATGGATACAATCAAAGCTAGTATCCAGAATAGATATTTTGGACAAAAAGAAGAAATTTCATTTTTCGGTGAATAGTACCGTATTCGTGACTAGTGTCGTATACGTGAATAATAACTTCGACACCAAAAGATAGAAATTTCACAAAAAACATCATCACGTTTCATGAATAGTACTCGTGAATAGTAACTCGTGAATAGTAACTCATGAATAGTAACTCGTGAATAGTAACTCATGAATAGTAACTCATGAATAGTAACTCCGACATGAAAAAGTTCCAAATTTGATAAAAAAAGTTCCAACCAATATTTCAGCATAATGATATTGAAGAAATAATATCATTTGAGAAGAAAATAACATCCTTTACCTCGAAAGACAGTACTTTTAGTTGAAACACCGAATATAGGCTATGACTTGAACTTGCACCGTATAGCAATACTCAAAGTATACTCAAAATACTCCCAAGAATACGCTCGATAATATAGAGAGAGAAAACTTCAGTTTCTGGTGTGATTTTCAATTCTAACCTAAGCTCCTATTTATAGGAAATTGCTTAGAACACCAAAGCAGAAAATTTAATTTAATATTATTATTATTATTTCTAAATTTTCCTACGCATTCCAACTGAATTCAGCCATCAACCACACATGCAAACCTTCTAGAAAAGTAATAAAAATGTTTTTCTAATTTAAATTATTTTAAACTTCCAAAAATCAATTATTTTGGAGCTTCAGAACTTCAATAATTCACAATAAATAGCCCTTTTGCCAGAAAATTCGAATCTCGCGACTTTTTAATAGGAAATTCAATTCTCTACAACTTTGTAGAAGGAAATAGAAATTAACCGAAATCCATAAACAGGCGATTTTACAGGCTATAATCAAATTTTCAGTCAAGAAATAGGGTCCACCGACACACAAAATATGTGTTAAACATTTAATGCCACAAAAATACTCTTCCTCCTCATATACTCATATATCCCACATTCATTATAAAAATATCACCGTTAATATATTATTAAAATAATATATTTAAATGAATTATTTTATCAGAAAAAGATAAAATATTAATTTTCAACAATTGTCACATTAAAAATTTTCTCCATCTATATCCACATAAAATCAATATTTTCCTCATCATATAAATCAATAATTAATTATTCACAAATAATATTACAGAATCACAATATTGACAACCAGACAGTTCCCAGGAAAGAGGGGGCTTTCCAATAAGAATTTCTCCTTACTGGCGCGCAATTAGGTGACCAAACCTCTCCTTAGACAGAACTTTCTAGACATTGCCAATAATGTTATCAAATAATATTATTCAGATAATATGAATTATTGCTTCGATAATGAAAAATACTGTGTAGTGACAATTATTGAAACAACAGTGATATAAAATATCAATGCAGTAATTATTGAATCAATAACATAAAATACTGAACAGTAATTACTGTAACAATTATTGAGTTGTGCCTTCTTACGTAAGAATCAATAATTGGTGCAATACCGTGTGCTACTGTGCAACAACGCGTATTACTGTCATTCGATGTCAATAATAAATAAAGGAAATTCCTTTTTATTTAATTTTTTTTTGGGGTTGCAGCTTCTGACATTCGATGTCAGAACACAAAATGAAAGTTTTCCAGATTTTTTAAGAACATCAAATCCGAGCCTCTATATGTTATGGATCTAACATCTAGACACCCAGATCATCATTAGACACTATAAAGAACATATTAAAATAATTAAACATAACATCTAACACTGAATTTTTGGACAGAAATTAAGGCTAGGGTTTATACCTTCTTTGATTTTTTTTTTGATTTCGTGGCTTCTAATTGGTTATGGCTGATCGTGGGGCTGGTCTTAGAGACTGATTTGCCTTATAATTTCGTAGGTTTTGGGTGGAGAGAGTTTAGTTGAGTGCTTGTAAAAAAAAATGTGCAAATGCTCACTTTTCTCTCTCCAATTCTATTTATATCATTTGGGTTCAATGAATTGGCTGATTCTTGCTTGATTTGCTGGAGATTTAGAGCATGTGGGGTTGTTGGGTTTGGCCACCAACTTCTCCTAAATGTCAAAACCTAGTTTTTAGCCAAATAATTCAAATAGGGGCATAATGGTCTTTTGTCCAACTCATTTAATGGCAAAATTGTAATCATGCAAACCCTTAGGGTTTAGTGTTTGGATTAGGGTTTAGAGTTTGGACCATTTTAGGGTTTAACAATAATTTCAAGAATTTCCAAAATTAGGATTTGCACAAAACTATAATAAATAAATAAAATAATAAATTTCTAGTTTCTAAAAATACAAAATTAGGGTTTCTTAGATAATTAAGTTTTTAATTAATTAACACCTTACTAATTAGGTTTAAGATACCCTAATTAGTATTAAGCTTTCCAAATTAATAATTAGGGTTTACAATTTAAATAATTTAGGGTTTATAAAATAAATATTAGAGTTTCTAGAAATTATTATTTCTAAATATTAATTAGGGTTTACCTAATCAATATAGAATTATATAATACATAACATGCATGCACCATATAACACAGTTATAGAACAGTGTCGAACTTAACCTGAGTTTTAAATTAGGATTTTTCATTTAGCAATTAGCTAATTATTATTTAGGGTTTATAATTTAAGAAATTAGGGTTTTAATTCTATATCACCAGTCGTTAATCACATTATTGTGATTACAAATTCTCAAAGTCGTGAATGACTTTCGCTTTAGAGTTTCAATTCAATTAAGGTTCCAAAATTATAATTAAGGATTATAATATAGAATAATAATAATAATAAGGGTTTTGAATAATTACGATTATCCCTAATTAGGGTTAATACATAACAGTCTTAAGTCGGCATTCTGCTTTAACTTAGGGTTTAACAGCTTAAACTAGGGTTTTGACATTTTACACCATAATTGACCAACCATTTGACGTCTACAAACATACAGTACATATTTATAGCACTGAAAAATCAAAATATTATAATATTATAATATTATTATCATTCCTTAATTTAGACCCATAATTAGGGTTTGATAGTAATATAATAAAACTGTTCCAGACATTAACATTACACACATAACCATACTTATCTATAACACTGGTAAATAATAATATAATATTATTATTTTCATTCCTTAATCAAAACCCGGAATTAAGGTTCGGATTCCATATCTGAATTATCTGTCATAATTAACCTTATAATTAAGTAAAAATAATTTACTTAATATCTTGAACAAAAATCATATAATAGAATAAGTATTATAAAAATTCTATGTTCATATCATATGTTATTCATTTAATATAATTATCATATTTTCATGAAAATATACATTTAAAAACATTTTGACTATAAAACTAATTATTATTATAATATAATTTATAATGAGAAATAATCCTAAAATATAATTATTCATAACCATTTATGTAATAAATATATTTTATATTCATCACATAAATACATACATAATACCTTTCACGTATTCTTACCTTTAAAATAAATAATTATTCTAAAATCATTTCCTATATTATTTAAATAATATAAGATTATATTTTCCTTAATTAATAAAACATTTCCAATAAGGAATTAATTAGTATAAAAATATAATTGATAATAGTCAATAATTCTAAAATAAATTTATTTACAATACTTAATGTAATAAATACATTTTATTTATCACACATATAATTATAATTACACATTACCTTGACACATATCATTCATATTTATTTTAATAAATAAATAATAAAAAAATTTATACGCAAAATTTATGATTTATTTATATAGAAAATATCGGGTTGTCACAGATAGCATGTATTCAGGATTTTGTTAGTAGCTTAAACTTGATGAGTGTTAAGGTAGAGATATGCTTGACATCGCATGTAATCGGGTAGAGAACTTATTCTTCAACCTTCTTCAATTGTAATTCGCATAGAGATATAGTGGGTTAGTTGATTAAGATGTTTAACGAATTTCTATCTTAATTGTGGATTGACGTTAATACGGTATTAGTGCATCGAGAGGTGGTTAATACTACTCTAGTGTTCTTGATTAACAATTCAGGATAGAGAATAATTGATGAGAAGTGTGTTAACTTAAATGAAGCAATAAGTGAAGTTGTGATCTTAAATCTCCATAGCCTTAATTTAATTAGTGGAATAGTAGTTAATTTATATAGTTTGTAATTCATTCGTTTAAATAAGATTGAGTTGGTTACGGGTTAATACTTGGTGATTTTTATTAAATAATTCTCTGTGGGAACGATACTCAACTTATCACTTTATTACTTGTTGATCACGTATACTTGCGTGTTGTGCGTAACTAGATTTTACCCAACAAGTTTTTGGCGCCGTTGCCGGGGAATTAGTTTAATACAGTTTTACTAATATTACCTTCAATCAAATTAGTCTTAATTTAAACATTTTTATTTTTATTTTTAATTCTCTTCCTATATTTATCTATTTTCAGGTACCATGGATGACTTTGCGTATCAATGGCCATACACGAACATGACTCAACCAAAGGAAGCAGAGATTGACAGACTCGCGACACTCTTCGCAATGTCAGCACAAATTGAAGAACTTTCGAGGAAGTTGGACGTTATCGCAGCCCAACAGAGTCGAAGGATGGCAGTTACCTGTGGCTATTATGCTTGCAATCACCCGAGTAATCAATGCACCATCAATCTTGGGCCGGTACAGTATGGTGGTAACTACCTCAATCAGTATGTATATGATAATTATCATCAAGTTTGGGGGTATCACCCGGATTCTTCATGGAGTTACAACTATCAAGACCAATACTCTACTCCAAATCCAACATATACACCGGAATTCTCATATCAACCTCCATCAAAAGAAGAAAAGTCAAAGTTGGAGGAATTGTTGTCCAAGTTCATAGCATCAAATGAGGAGATGAGAATTGATCAAGAGATATCAATGCAAAATCTGCAGAACCATATGGATCAAATACTCAAAGCCTTGAACAACTGTCCTCAAAACAATCGGTGTTATGATGAGGATTCCGAGATTGATGAAGTGCCCGAGCCAAATCTAAAACTGGATGAGACACGAGATGTTGAAAAAGAGGAGACAAGTGGGGATAATGAAAATAAGGTCGGTGAAGAACTAACTATGAGTACCAACGAGGATGAGCCGATGTTATTAGTGCCCCAAGTTCCTTCTCTGCCAAAGATCAAGGTTCATGTTAGATTTACAAAACCGTGCCCGCTTGGTAGTCATGTCATCGGTCAGGCTCTTTATGACATGAGAGCTACTACAAATGTGAAGCCATGGTGGGATGAGGAGGAAAAGATAGAAGAAGAGCCCGTTGTTCTTGCCAAGCCTCAAAGCCCCAATCGAATCATAGGCTCAACGAACGTAAAAGCACCTAGTTATTCAACATTCTCAATTGGGCATATATTTAAACAAAGTATGCTAGGTGACTTTAACTCGATGGCTATCACAAATGGGAACCTACCAAAAGCTATATTATTTTCGATGGATGGAGGGTTCCTCAACTTTTGAAGAGGAATTGGATAGCTTTGACCAGAAAAAGTCAGGCTGAAAGACTATAAATCAAGCGCTGATTGGGAGGCAACCCAGGAATTTTTTATATTTATATGCTTTACTAGTTTATTTAGTAGATAGGAATTAAGTTGCTTATTAAGTTCTCTTATAATCTAATACATGTTGTCTCTCTTCATTGCAGGTATTGGAGGTCCAATGGATAGCAAAATGATCATCGCCGCCATCGCCACCATCAACTCACGCTTAGCTGATTACAGGGAAGTTCTCTTCTACTTACCGCTATATTCTTACAATGAGGACATTGTAATTGCTAAGTTTGGGGGAGTTTTGTTTATGTTCATTATCGCATGTTTAGTTTATGTTATGTTATTTTGCATATGTTGTTAATATAGTTTAGGTTCATTATTATTAAAAAAAAAATTCAAATATTCAAAAATTCAAAAATAATAGTTAGTTACTATATTCATCTTGCATGAGTCCAGTTGTTAGATAGTTTAGTTTATTTTGGCCAATGATGAGAATGGGATTGAGTAGACAAGTATAATACTGATTATTAGAGCTTTTGATGTGATTTCTTATTATGAATTGAATCTTTTTCTATTTGAAACTGGTATAATAAGGACTTGTTGATTGATTGAGTTTAAATTCATACATAATGGACTTCTTAAGGATAATACTAGTTTGGATGAATGAAAGACATGAATAGGTGGAGATGATTGAATTTAGACAAAAACTTAAGTTCGGGAAAAAAATTTGGGATATATAAGCTTCAAAAAAAAAAAGAAAAAAAATGAAAAAAAAATATACCGTGGCTAGTTTTGTTTTGGGGCCTTTGTTACTTGACAAAGTACGCCCAAAGGGGTATCTTAAAACCTAGCGCCCTAAGGTCTTATATGGTCTGGGAGTCATTGGTCGAAAGCTCGCTAAGGGGTAGCACTGTTAGCCTAATGGAATGAGACATTGCACATTCATGGTTAAAAAGTAAAAAAAAAAGAAAAAAGAAAAAAAATAATAAAACGGGAAAAGAGCAAAAAGCCCCCATAATGAAAAGTAAAGCATAAGTATCCTGGATTGGACTCTTGAACTTGGTGGATGTTTGACTTTAGTTGGATCTAGCTTGTTCGTGAATTTTGTTAGTTTTCACTGTATGATTCCTTTAAAGAGACCTATTATGTGTTAAATTTAATTTCATATCAATTAGCATGTTTGTTGAGCACACACGAACTATATCAGTGATAACAGTTTAAGATTTGATGATTGACTAGGAAATTTTTGATTGGTTTTGATATGATGTATTATCATGTTTACTTGATTTCTCTAAGGCCGAGTGAATAGATTTGATTCTATCAATACTGCTGGATTCGTAGGCATATAGATTAGTTGCATTCCATTCCATTGCATTGCATTTTTGTTTTGTTTTTGCTCGAGGACAAGCAAAGGTTTAAGTTTGGGGGTATTTGATAAGTAGGTTTTATACCTACTTATCCGATATCTTTTACTTGAATTAGTTATTTTTATTCATGTGTCTTAGTTACTTTTCATGCATTTTGTGTTCGTTTTGTAGGTTATACGTTTGGAAGCGATGTGAGCGATTATTGGTAAGGAAAAGCACGAAAAATGCAAACAAAAGCAAGCCGGATATCGTTTATGCTTTCATGTTCAATTCATATTCTTGGCTTGGAGCTTATACTATATTGTAGAGCGTTTTCTTAGCTTTCCGGAACATCTTGAATTATTCAAATCGGAGTTCGGATGAAAGAGTTATGACATTTCTACCGATGGACGTTGAACTTCACCGTTTTGGGTGGTGATTTTCATAACAGTCACTTCCAGTCCAATTTTGACCATCATGCGTTCGTTATTTCTTAAAGCTCAAAGAATGAAAGTTGTAGATCTCGTCGATATCTTCGATTTGATAGGTCGCGGGACTCGTAACTCCTCTCGTTTTAGAAGTTATGACAGTTTATCAGAGGAGGTTCCAGCAGAAAATTTTGTTGGCAAATTGGTACCCAGCCGGGGCTGAGCGTTTTTAGCCTTAGGACCCAGTCGGGGCTGGGTGTCTGGGAGCTTTAGCAGATCACTAGCAAGCTGGGGCTAGATATTTACAAGGCAAATACCCAGCCGGGGCTGGGTATACGCGAAAATGAGCGAATTTTGTCTGAATTTAAGTCCGGAAAGGATTGTTTCGAGTTGTTTGATTCAAGGACTTCCAAGAGGACTAAAAGACAAGTACAAAGGCTTATAAAAGGAGGGGAATAACACAGATTAGAGGATATTATTAGGAGATTAGAGAGTATTCTATTAAATTATATTAGAGTAAATTAGAGAAAAACACTAGTTTTTATGAGATTTGGAGATTGAAGCAACTTGGAGACCATTGAAGATTTGAAGTAGGAGCAAGGAGGGAGCGTCAAGTCTACTGACAATAGATTCTTTCTTCTCATCTTCTTCTATCTTTATCTTTTAATGATTATTCAATTGTGGATTCTTAGTTTAAATTCAATAATAATGAACTAATTCTTTGTTTGAGATTACAATGGATCTTATTGTGTAGTTTATTTTAATATGCTTCGTTATCAATTATTATGTTCTTTTGAGAGGATTGTCTATTGTGATTTGGACTTAATTGTTTAATTGTTTGGCCATTAATTATCGTGATAATCTATATGAACTCGAGAGATGAAGTATAGATTTAGATCTAATCATGATAGCATGTGTTCAGGATTTTATTAGTAGCATAAACTTGACGAGTGTTAAGGTAGAGATATGCTTGACATCGCATGTAATTGGGTAGAGAACTTATTCTTCAACCTTCTTCAATTGTAATTCACATAGAGATATAGTGGGTTAGTTGATTAAGGTGTTTAACGAATTTCTATCTTAATTGTGGATTGACGTTAATACGGTATTAGTGCATCGAGAGGTGGTTAATACTACTTTAGTGTTCTTGATTAACAATTCAGGATAGAGAATAATTGATGAGAAGTGTGTTAACTTAAATGAAGCAATAAGTGAAGTTGTGATCTTAAATCTCCATAGTCTTAATTTAATTAGTGGAATAGTAGTTAATTTATATAGTTTGTAATTCATTCATTTAAATAAGATTGAGTTGGTTACGGGTTAGTACTTGGTGATTTTTATTAAATAATTCTCTGTGGGAACGATACTCAACTTATCACTTTATTACTTGTTGACCACGTATACTTGCGTGTTGTGCGTAACTAGATTTTACCCAACACCTACCAAAAGCTACATTATTTCTGATGGATGGAGGGTTCCTCAATTACTGAAGAGGAATTGGATATCGTTGACCAGACAAAGTCAGGCTAAAAGACTATAACTCAAGCGCTAACTGGGAGGCAACCCATGATTTTTTTATTTATTTATATGCTTTCCTAGTTTATTTAGTAGATAGGAATCGAAGTGTTATTCTAGTCCATGTTGTCTCTCTTTATTGCAGGTATTGGAGGTTCAATGGATAGGAAAATGATCGTCACCGCCAGCGCCACCATCACCACAAGCTTAAATGATTATAGGGAAGTCCTCGTCCACTTTATGCTTTATTTTACAATGAGGAAATTGTAATTGTTATGTTTGGGGGAGTTAAATAATTTAGGGTTATTTATGTTTGCATTCATGTAGTGTGTAATTGCATAATAGTTTGCATAGTAGAGTAGTTGCATAATAGTTTTTATTTATAACTAAGAAAATAGTTCATCTTGCATGATTCCAACTGTTAGATAGTTACAGTTTATTTTGGCCAATGATGAGTTGGGTAGACAAGTATAGTACTGAATATTAGAGCTTTGATGTGATTTCTTGTTATGAATTTAGTCTTTCTCTGTTTGAAACTGATATAATAAGGATAGCATAGTAAAAACAACTTGTTGATTGATTGAGTTTAAATTGATATATAATTGGATTCTAAAGGATAATGCTAGTTTGAATGAAAGAATGACAATAATAAATAGTAATGGCTAAAGTTAGACAAGAACCTAAGTTTGGGGGAATATTTGGGGTATATAAGCTAAAAAAAAAGAAGAAAAGAAGAAAAAAAAGGAAAAAAAAGAAAAAAAAGTATGAATAAACACTGTAGCGTGCTTGTCTAGTTTTGTGGCCTTTGTTACTTGAGTAAGTAAGCCTGATGGGATTGTCTTTACACCTAGCGCCCTAAGGTCTTAATGGTCTGGGAGTCGTTGGTCGAAAGCTCGTTAAGGTAGCATTGGAAAGCCTAAGGGAATAAGACATTGCATATCTATGTGTATGTAAAACAAAAGAAAAAAAATGAATAAAACGGGAAATAAGAGCAAAAAGCCCCCGTAGATGAAAAATAAAGCATAAGTATCCCATGTTGACCAGCGATATTGGTAATTATTTGATTTTAGTTGGATCTAGCTTGTTTTTGGATTTCTTAAGTTTACACTGTATGATGCCTTCGAAGAGACTTATTATGTGTTAAATTTGATTTTATATCAGTTAACATTGTTGTGGAGCACACACACACTATATTAGTGATAACAGACTAAGATTTGATGATTGATTGAGAAATTACTAATGAGTTTTGATATGATGTATTATCGTGTTTACTTGATTTTTTTAAGGCCAGTTGAATAGACTTGTTTCTGTCATTACTGCTGGATTCGTAGGCATGTAGATTAGTTGCATTGCATTGCATTATTGTTTTGTGTTTTTGCTTGAGGACAAGCAAAGGTTTAAGTTTGGGGGTATTTGATAAGTGGGTTTTATACCTACTCATACGGTATCTGTTACTTGAATCATTTGCTTAATCTTATGTTTCTTAGTTACTTTTCATGCATTTTGTGTTCGTTTTGTAGATTATATGCTTGGGAGTTGAAATAGCAAAGAATTGGTATGAAAATGCAAAGAAAAACAATCCGAACATCGTTTGGGCTTTTATGTTTATTTCATGTTCTTGGTTTGGAACTTGAATTACATTTTAGAGCTTCTTCTTAGCTTTCCGGAGCATCTTGAATCATTCCAATCGGAGTTCGGATGCAAGAGTTATGACATTTGTACCAACGGACATCGAACGTCACTGTTTTGGATGGCCATTTGCACAACAGTCACTTCCAGCCCAATTTCGACCTTCATCTGTTCATTTTTTATGAAATCTTAAAGAATGAAAGTTTTATATCTCGTCGATGTCTTCGATTTGATAGATGGCAGGCTTCGTAACTCTTCCCAGATCAAAAGTTATGGCCGTTTTCCCAAGGGACGTCAGAGTAGAAAATTTTCCGTCACAAAACCGCCGCCGGGGTGGGCGTACCAGCCACAAGTCAGAACCCTAGCCCACCGGGGCAGGCCCAAATCAAGCATAAACCCCCGTGGGGGATAGGGTATCAAAGAAAATGCACGAAAAATGTGAATTTAGGTCCAATTTGAGTCTGGAAAGGATTGTTTTGATCTAATTGACACAAGGACTTCCAAGACAACTTCCAAAAGGACTTAAAGACATATGAAGAGACTTATAAAAGGACGAGAATCACAAGGATTAGAGAGATGAGAGACTAGATAGAGGATTCCATTAGATTAGATTAGAGTAAATTAGAGCAAAACACTAGTTCTAATTAGATTTAGAGATTGAAGCAACTTGAAGACCATTGAAGATCAAGACCAGGAGCTTGAGGAAGATGGAGATCTACTGACAACAGATTTATTCTTTACTCTACTCTTATTTTTATCTTTCAATGTGTATTCAATTATGGATTCTTAGTTTTAATTAAATAATCATGAACTAATTCTTTGTTTGAGATTACAATAGATCTTATTGTGTAGTTTATTTTAATATGCTTCGCTATCAATTATTATGTTCTTTTGTGAGGATTGTCTATTGTGATTTTGACTTAATTATTTAATTGATTGGCCATCAATTACCCTGATAATCTATATGAACTCGAGAGATGAAGTATTGATTTAGATCTTATTATGATAGCATGCGTCATGAATTTTGTCAATAGCAGATTTTTGATTATTATTAAGGTAGAGATACGCCTGACATCACATGTAATCGGATAGAGAACTTATTTTTCAACCTTCTTCAATTGTAATTCACATAGAGATATTGTGAGTTAGTTGATTAAGGTGTTTAACGGATTTCTATCTTAATTGTGGATTAACGTTAATATGGGTATTATGTATCAGGAGGTGGTTTTATCTGCTTTAGTGTTCTTGATTAATAGTTCAGGATAGAGAATAATTGATGAGAAGTGTGTTAACTTAAATGAAGCAATAAGTGAAGTTGTGATCTTAAATCTCCGGTATCTTAATTTAACTAGTGGTGATTAGAATTAGTTTATTTATAAATTGAAATTCCTTCGTTTAAATAAGATTGAGTTGGTTACGGGTTAGTACTTGGTAATTTTTATTAAACAATTCCTCGTGGGAATGATATTCTACTTTCACTTTATTACTTGTTGACCACGTATACTTGCGTGTTGTGCGTAACTAGATTTTACCCAACACTTATCATAAACTCTAACGAAATATATACTTTATTTGATACCGGTTCTACCCATTCTTTTATTTCTCCCACTTGCGCTCATCGATTAAATTTGACTCCGTAGAAATTAGACTTTGACTTATCTGTGGAAACTCCGTTGGGAGAAACCTTCATTACATCCACTATTTATAAGTCTTGTTTGATTCAAATCGGTACCCTCACATTACCTGTAGATCTTATTTCATTGAAAATACTTGCATTTGACGTGATTCTAGGGGTTGATTGGTTAACTACTCATCATACAAAAATTAATTATTTATGTAAGGTTGTTAACTTTCATATTCCTAATCAACCTATTATGCGAATTCAAGCGACCAAACCATTAAAATCAGTCACGGTCATCTCAAGCCATAAAGTTATTCATTTATTAAAAAACGGATGTCAAGCTTTCTTAGCTCATGTCACAGATTTAAACAAAAATACATCAGTTTTGAACGATATTTCTATTGTTAATAAATTTCCTGACGTATTCCCCGAAGAACTTCATGGCCTACCCCCTGAGCGCGAAATTGAATTTTGTATCGACCTTGAACCCTGTACAAAACCAATTTCCAAAGCCCCATATCGAATGGCTCCTATTGAACTTCAAGAGTTAAAGACCCAACTGCAGGAATTATTAGACATTGACTTTATTCGTCCTAGTACTTCTCCTTAGGGTGCTCCTGTTCTATTCGTGAAGAAGAAAGATGGGAGTATTGTACTTTGTATTGATTATCGGGAGTTGAATCATATCACCATCAAAAATAGGTATCCATTGCCACGTATTGATGACTTGTTTGACCAGTTGCAAGGAGCCAAATTCTTTTCAAAGATTGATATTCGTTCCGAATATCACCAATTGAAAATTAGAACCGATGACATTCCAAAGACGGCTTTCAGAACTCGGTACGGGCATTATGAATTCCTAGTCATGTCCTTTGGATTGACTAATGCTCCTACTGCCTTCATAGATATGATGAACCGAGTATTCAAGGAATATTTGGATCACTTTGTGGTCGTCTTTATTGATGACATCCTTATTTATTCCAAAAGCCGTGAAGATCATGAGCAAAACTTGAGGCTGACACTCCAAAAGCTTTGTAAATATAAGCTTTATGCCAAGTTGAAGAAATGAGAATTCTGGCTTGAGGAAGTAGCATTCCTTGGGCACGTAGTATCAAGTCATGGAATATCTGTTGACCCAGCAAAGATTGAAGCAATTCAAAGCTGGGAGCAACCTAAATCAGTGACCGAAGTACGTAGCTTTCTCGGTTTAGCTGGTTATTATCGGAGATTCGTGGAAGGATTTTCTCGAATCGCTACTCCATTGACTCAGCTAACTCGGAAAGATACAAAGTTCGGTTGGAGCGAAGAATGTGAGAAGTGTTTTTAAGAACTCAAGAGGAGACTCATTTCGGCACCTGTTCTGATAATACCATCTGGCTCGGAGGGTTTTGTCATCTTTATTGATGCTTCGGGCAAAGGATTGGGATGTGTTCTCATGCAACATGGAAAAGTCATAGCCTATGCCTCAAGACAACTCAAAGAATATGAGAGGAATTATCCTACTCATGATCTAGAGTTGGCAGCTATTGTCTTTGCACTAAAGATTTTGAGGCATTACTTGTATGGGGAGAATGCATACATAAAAGCATACTTATGATTCGAAGAGATCTTTACGGATCATAAAAGCCTCAAATATTTCTTTACTCAAAAGGAACTCAACATGTGACAACGATGTTGGCTTGAACTATTGAAAGATTATGATCATACCATCCAATACCATCCTGGAAAAGCGAACGTGGTAGCTGACGCATTGAGTAGAAGATCATATGCAAGTACGAGTGCGATATTGCCAACGCAAAGGCCCATTTTGTGTGACTTGCAAATGATGAAGATAATGTTAAAGACTCCAGGGACCCATGTGATGATGGAAAATATACGAGTAGAACTGACTTTAATCGATAAAGTTAAAGATGCTCAAGTTACAGACCTGGAGCTGATGCGTATGAGGAAGAAAGTGCAAGAAGGTGCTATGCCAGAAGCAAGAATCAAAGAAGAAGGAATACTTCGAGTCAACTCCAGATTTTGTGTTCCTAACAACCTTGATTTAAAGTATATAATCATGATGGAAGCACACAACACACAGTTTTCAATCCATCATGGGAGTACCAAAATGTATCATGATATTTGTCATACATTTTGGTGGAGCAATATGAAGAAAGAGATAGCGTTGTTTATCTCATGGTGTCTAACTTGTCAACGAGTTAAAACGGATCATAAAGTACCAAAAGGTCCATTGCAACCACTTGAAATTCTATAATGGAAGTGGGAGCACATTACCATGGATTTCGTTACCGGTCTTCCTAAGGTTTCTCAAGGCATAAATGTGATTTGAGTCATTGTTGATAGATTGACCAAGTCTGCTCATTTCTTACCGATACGAAAAACTTATTTACTTGAATGTCTTGCTCGTATGTACATAAACGAGATTGTAAGACTGCATGGTATGCCGGTATCCATAGTTTCTGATCAAGACCCAAGATTTACTTCATAATTTTGGGTTAGTTTGCAAAAAGCTATGGGCACAGACTTACGATTTAGCTCGACATATCATCCTTAGACGAACGGACAGTCGAAGAGGACTATTCAAATTCTTGAAGATCTATTAAGACTCTGTGTCCTTGATTTCAAGGGACGTTGGGACAAGTTCTTATCATTGGTGGAGTTTTCCTACAACAACTGTTATCAAACAAGTATTGGCATGGCTCCATTCGAAGCGTTATATGGAAGAAAGTGTCGTTCTCCAGTATGCTAGGATGAGGTGGGTGAAACAACGTTGTTGGGACCGGAGTTGGTACGTATGACTACAGAAAAGATTCAAATAATCCGATAACGTATAAAAACCTCACAAGATCGACAAAAGAGTTATGCTGATCTTCATCGAAAGGACGTGGAATTCGATATAGGAGATCATGTGTTGTTGCGTGTTGCTCCATGGAAAGGAGTTACGAGATTTGAAAAGAGAGAAAAACTCAATCCTCGATTCATCGGTCCATTTTTAATCCTCGATCGAGTAGGAACTATGGCCTATAGACTCGCTTTACCGCCAAGTATGTCTCGTGTTCATAACATTTTTCACATATCCATGTTACGTAAATATGTGAAAGACCCAAACCACATTATTGAGTTTGAACCGGACGAAATAGCGAAAGATGTGACGTATGAAGAGGTTCCTGTTCAAATCTTGGATAAGAAGGAACATATTCTATGCTCTAAGGTTATACCTCAAGTCAAAGTTTTGTGGAGAAATCACGATGTTGAGGAAATGACTTGGGAGTTAGAATCTAAAATGAAATCAAGGTATCCTTACTTCTTCGACATACCAGGTACGTACCCTAATTTTGAGGGCGAAATTTCATAAGAAGTGGAGGTTATAAGACCCCAACTTTTATAAATAAAGATGAATTTTCTATAAATATTATTTTTGAATATTATGGAGTAAATTTGATATAATGTTATAGTTGTGGGTAATATTTATAAATTTTGCAAAGTAAGCAAGTTGTTATAAAATATTCATTTGGTCAGGGAATATTCTTTTTGTCGGGGAATATTCGTACGACGGCATAATCATTAGTGGACCCCACAATGGAATTATTGTCGGATTGAGAAAATGACAAAAATGCTTTATGAAAATAACGGCGGAGGTGTTACCGTTAAAACTGTTGAACTATCCGGTAGTAAAAGTACAGTAATACGCGTGGTTGCATAGTAGCACACGATATTGATTATTGGTGCTTACGTGAGAAGTTACGCAGCTATACTCAATTATTGCTACAGTAATTGCTGCATCATATCTCTTATATTATTGATTCAATTATTGTCACAGTATCATCTGTATAATATTTTATATTATTAAATCAATAATTGAGACGACAAGTTATAAATGATTAATAATTGTTGAAAGATTAAATATGTGTTGATTAAAAATAAAATGATTTGTGGTAATATTTATTCAATCCTTGATGTATATAAAGAGTATATTATGAGACGTTTGTGGTAAGTTTAGTTATTTTATGGGGGGGGGGCATATGTCATCATCTAAGAGTCTCTTCGTCAATAGTAATTACCTTCGTCAATAGTAATTACCTTCGCCAATAGTAATTACCTTCATCAATAGTAATTACCTTCGTCAATAGTAACTACCTTTACCAGACGTCAAACCACTTACCATTTCATATTACAGGCATCGAACTAATTGTCGTTTCACATTACAGGCGTCAAACCACTTTTCTTTTCACATTACCAGTCGTCAAGTCACTTGCCTTTTCACATTTCAAGTGCTAAGCTAGAAATCTTCTATAAATAGAGGCCTAGTGCTTCATTATTTTTCACGAATTCATTCAAGCTATAAAGAGAGAAAGTATAGAGAGAATAAGAGAGAAAGAAGAAGAGTATTCTATTACTACACTACTGCAGTATTCAATCTACTTCTAATGTAATGGGTGTTATTCTTTCTTATTCATGAAGAGAGCTGTTGTTATTCTATTGCTTATTATTCCGTTGGAATAACCTGTATACGCGGTTTACACTATACTTGGTGACATTCTTCTATTATTCTGTTGGAACATCTTGTCTGTGTGTTTTACACCGGACCCGGTTCCATCTTTATTATTATTATTATTCTGTTAGAACATCTTGTCTGTGTGTTTTACACCAGACCTGGTTCCGTCTTTATTATTCTGTTGGAACATCCTGTCGGTGCAAATTTTGCCTGACCAGGTTCCGTTACTATTATTCTATTTGAATAACCTGTCTATGCGAAGTACCGCATGCATGGTGATTTCTTTTGTTATTCCATTCTTTATTATACTCAGTTGGTTAAAGTTTTGACTTCTATACTCCATGAAATTAGTAGAATATCCTTGATATTTGCGCTTCATCCAGTATCTTTTCATAGAAATATTCTTCTGATCATTCTTGAATTTTACTCTACAAAGAGTATCATGTTGACAATTTGGACATTATTAGTTCCTGGATAAATTTATTCTTGAACTTGTTTTATTAAATTCTTATATCATTGTCATCATCCTCATGTTTAT
Organism: Panax japonicus; assembly: GCA_020205505.1. Lineage (NCBI taxonomy): Eukaryota > Viridiplantae > Streptophyta > Magnoliopsida > Apiales > Araliaceae > Panax > Panax japonicus. The sequence goes on along the minus strand of CM035101.1, from coordinate 42,517,004 downwards.
ATTATGTTGAAAGTCATCTGTGGCCTGTAGTGCATAGATGGATTTGGTATGATTATGACCAGGGATTATTCGGTGTAATCATGATCGTAATGTTACAAATGATGTGGTAAAAGTTATCATTGGCCAGTAGTGCATTGATGGACAGTTGTTGGCATGATCATGACCATTAATGAATACACGAATGTCCTTGGCTGTAGTGCATGGATAATTTGTGGTCGTGATACTAAAGAATATCCGTGGTCGTAGTGCATGGGTGATTCGATGATGTGGATTATTTATTAAGTTGAGTCCCAGCGATAAAAGTCATGAAAAACCTTTTAAATCATAAAAGATAGTAGATTTTATTCTCTACTTGGCTCTTTTAATGGATTGCTTGTTCCGCTGCAGTTAAACTTGATGTTGTTATAATTTATCAGTTTAACACTGTTGAAGGCTAAAGATAATTTATTCTGCATTATCTTATTCATAATATTTCTTACTGGGCTAGTTGAGCTCACCCTTTCTTTCATTGTTCTCTTCAGGAAATGAGAACATAGCAGGGACTAGTCGGGGAAAGGAGTGACGGTCCAGAGGATAGCATTAGTAGTCCTCACTATTCTGTGAAATAGTGTGTTAATAATTGTAATGAGGACTCCTTTTGAGTTTGTATAATTTCTAGTTGACAATAATTGTATTCAAACTCACAGTTATGTTTTGTCGAATTGTACACGACAGTTGTATTAGTAAGTTGTATTTGAATTTTGTACCATGTATTTGACGACCCAAGATGGGTGATGTATACCTAATTTTAGGGGCGTCACAAAAACCATCATCGACGGTACAGATTGATTTACTATTAAAACCACCATCAATGGTCCAGATTGATTTACTATTAAAACCACCACCAATAGTCCAGATTGATTTAACTTATTACACTTTGGTACCCCTAAAGTTTTCCAAATTTGTATTATTCCCCTCTAACTTTTGTAATTCACTTATCTTCAATAAACACATTCTTAATACTTCAACACTTATTCATCACTAAGATTATAACTCACAATATTTAACAACCAGATCATTCCCAGGAAAGAGGGGGATTTTCAATAAGGATTTCTCCCTATTGGCGCGTGTTGCCTAATTTTTAATAGCACTTTACTACGCTAGTATACGCGTTCAATTGTAATATTCAGCAAGCAAGGATATCGTTCCCACGAGGAAATAGACTAATATTTATCAATTACTAATTCTAATGCAATTAATCCTATTTTAAACTAAGAAAATTTTGTTTGTGATTTGAAATTTAAACTTAACAAACTAATAATTAAAATCAAAATTTCACAAGAATAACTGCAGATTTAACAGGTTAAGATTACAACTTCCCTTGGTATTTCATTTAAACTAACTTACTTCCCATTTAAAATAAATCAATTAATATGAATCATTATCCAAGAATGTTTTATGAATATTCACACACTTCTTCCAAAGACACGTGAACAAATCCTCCTAAATCCAATCTTTAAGATGCGGAATTATAAGGAACACCCCAGTTAATCAACTCACTATATTCCTATGTGAATCAAGTTAATTAGGGTTTACACACAAATTCTTTCAATGGATACAAAAGACACATATGTATATTCCTATCCTATACGCTAATCATATTAACCCTATTCAGATTATATGAACAGATGTTATCATATCCAGATCTCAATCTATACTCCATCTTCCAATTTTATATAGATTATCACAGTAATTGTTGGCCAAATAATTAACTAATAAACATAAGATATAATAAACAATTCAATAAAAACCAACTTTCATTCAATGGGAAGCTTGCAATTTAAACTACATACCAAGTTCCGTTGCAATCTTAATTAAAATTTAGTTCATGATAATAATAAAGAAAAACATCATCCAAGTTAATAATCTAAACATCCCAGATAATTACAAAAGATAAAACTAGAAAAGAGAAGAAGAAACTCTGAATTTTCTCTTAAACTCTCTCTTAGATTTTCAGCCTTTGCAATTCTCCTTTGTGCTTTTCCTCCTTTGTTCTCTCTGCAAATCTCTTAAAAAATTGATTGATTCCTTGCAAAATTTGTTACCTCTCCCTTTTCTAGAGTCCTCTCCTATTTGTCTTGGTCTCAGCCCTCATTCAGACTCCTCTTTGGCTTCAAAAACCCACTTGACAGCAGAAAAACACACATCTTTACGCACTAGAGCGCCTAGGCGCTCAACATAGGCTAATTCCAAGCGCCTAGGCGCTTGGCCAGGACCACAGAATTACAAAAATGCCACTCAGCTTTAATTTTCATGATTTTTGACCTTTTTCTTCTTCGAAATGACCAATTTGTCCCTCCAGCTCCAACCTACAACAAATAAACACAAAACACATAAAAAGATACTAAAAAACAATAAAAGATAACAATAATTAAGTTTAATAATATCGGATTCATAGGTATAAAACCTACTCATCAAATACCCCCAAACTTAACCAATTGCTTGTCCCCAAGCAACACAACACAATGCAATAACTAAATATGCAATGCAAATGCAACTAGATAAATGCTTAAATTCCAGCAGTCAAACAGAACAAAATCTATTCATCAAGCCTCGGAGAAATCACACTAAACATGCTAGTACATCATATCAAAACAGATTAATAATTTCCTTGTCAATCATCAAATCTTAACCTGTTATTATTGATATAGTGTGTGTGTGCTTAACATCCATGCTAACTGATATGATGCTAAATACAACACATAATAAATCTCTTTAAAGGAATCATACAGTGTAAACTCACAAAATTCATGAACAAGCAAAAACCAACTAAAGACAAATATCCACCAAGTTCAAGAGTCTAATCTGGGATACTTATGCTTTATTATGCTCTACGGGGGCTTTTTGCTCTTTTCCCGTTTTATTGTTTTTTTTTCATATATATATATATATATATATATATATATATATTTAATCATGACTGTGTAATGTCTCATTCCATTAGGCTAACAATGCTACCCCTTAGCGAGCTTTCGACCAATGACTCCCAGACCATATAAGACCTTAGGGCGCTAGGTTTTAAGATACCCCTTCGGGCGTACTTGCTCAAGTAACAAAGGCCCCGGAACAAAACTAGCCACGGTATTATTTTTTTATAATTTCTTTTTTTTTAAGCTTATATATCCCAAATTTTCCCCCAAGCTTAAGTTTTTGTCTAAATTCAGTCATCTTCGCCTATTCATGTCTTTCATTCATTTAAACTAGCATTATCCTCTAGAAGTCCATTTTGTGTCAATTTAAACTCAATCAGTCAACATGGTTGTTTTTCTGTGCTATCCTTATTATATCAGTTTCAAACAGGTACAGATTCAAATCATGACAAGAAATCACATCAAAGTCTTAACAGACAATACTATAATTGTCTACTCAATTCCAATCTCATCACTGGCCAAAACAGACTTAAACTATCTAACAGCTGGGAACATACAGAAACTACTATATGCAAAACAGACTTAAAACTACTATATGCAAAACAGACTTAATTTTTTTTTTTAAATGAATGCAAACTACATGAAAAACTATTAACTAAATACTATATGAATGCACTAGATGAAAACTACATGCATGAACCTGAAGCTGGACAATTACACCCCCAAACTTAACCAATGCAATGTCCTCATTGTATATAAGAAACAAAAATTAAGAAATTAAGCACTGAGGACTTCCCTGAAAGACAGAAGCTTTATTCCTCGTCAGTATTCTCCTCGTCTTCTTTTTCTTCTTCATCTGGGGGTACGCAAACAATGGTGGAAAGTGGTAGGGAGCGGCACCGAGATTCATGCGGGCAAACATCTCTAGGAATGCTGCACATTGTAATATCTTTCGGACGCTTTAGCACTTGTAAACCTCTTTTTGTCAAACTTTTGCGAAGTGCAAGTCTCTCCTCTATGCCTCTTAGTAGCCATAGTCTTATTTTAGATAGATGTGGCTTGAATGTAAAGTGGTGCCCAATTTGGTGAAGAAGGATGATAAGATGGAGCTTAAGTGCCTTAGTTTGGGTAGGAGATTTAGTGTTTGATTAGGATTTTACAAGAAAAAGATGATTATTGTGGCTATATTAGAGGAGGGTTGAGAGTTGAGTGAGTTTTAGTTGGAGTAGGATAGCAAGAATGTGTTTGATTTGGGTTTGGAAGAGTCTTGCCCGATTAGGGGTTTTTTTTTTGTTGGAGCGCCTAGGCGTTTGAATTTGCACTGTCTGGAGCACCTAGGCGCTTGCCTACAGGAAGCTTGGGTCGTGTGGAGCGCCTAGGCGCTTGATTTGGCCTTGGCTGGAGCGCTTAGGCGCTTGCTTCATTTTTCAACCTTTTCTGCTCCGACGTCCTTTGGGAAAATGGCCATAACTTCTTCGTCCGAACTCCGATTTAGATGATTCAAGATGTTCTGGAAAGAGAAAAAGTAGATCTAAAACTTTTATTCTTGAAGTTTCGCGAAATAATATCCGAAGCTATAGTCAAATGGGCTCTGAAGTGACTGCTGTGTAAATGGCAAGCCGAAAACGCGAATCTAGCCACCCCAAACGTCGATCCATGTAACTTTTGTCCCAAATCTCGTCAAATACCCCCAAACTTAAACCTTTGTTTGTCCTCCTTTCCTGCAATAAATTGAATATCTGTTAGAGAACGATGGATGTACAAATCCTAAACTATAACAATTTAACCACTAAATAAACTAACAGTAGAGCAAATTAATAAAAGTAAAAATAGTAAATAACAATAAAAATTCCTGGGTTGCCTCCCAGTTAGCGCTTGGTTTATAGTCTTCAGCCTGACTTTCTTCTCTTTCTCTATCCAATTCCCCTTCGAAAATTGAGGAACCCTCCATCCATTAGTAATAACGTAACTTTCGAGAGTTTGCCATCAGTAAGGGTTATTGATTCAAATTCACCTAGCTTGTTCTTTATAGGTAGATTCTCTTTTACAACCTTCAAATAACTAGGCATTTTCCGAGTTGTATCCATGAACGAATTTTTACGTTGAAGCTTTTTTAGAACAACTGGTTCTTCATCTCTCTTCCCATTCTCTTCACACCATGGCACCAATTTTAAGCTAGCTATCATATCATATATACCTTTATCGAAAAAATGACTACCAATTGGACACATGATTGCAAATCTAACCGGATCCTTAAACTTTGGTGGAGAAGATATATGGGGCACTATCAAAATTTGTTCATCTATGTCAGAACTCAAGGCTAGATCTTTGGCGACCTTCTTTTCCTGCTCCCCACTTGTCTCTTCCCTTTCCACATCCTTTTCTTTTGGAACATTCGATTCCAGATTTAGCGTGGGCAATCCATCAGTCTCGGGAACCATGTTGCTTGACACTTCACCTTGAGGGCGATTGATGATGGCATTGAAAAGTTGTCCCGCCTGGTTCTCAGGATTTCGAATCGACATCTCCTGACTATTCGTCTGGTCCTCAATCAAAACCATGAACTTGGAAATAAGTCCTTCCAAGCTTAAAATCCTTTCTTCTTCATGATTAGGGAGTTGAACTTGTAATTCAGGAGTGTATGATTGGCATGGAGCAAAGGGTTGGGCTAGATTGTCATCGCTCCATGAAAGATTTAGTGGATTCCCCCACTCATGATGATAATTACTGGAATAATCATAATTGTTGGGATAATCGCTGAAGTTACCACTATATTGTAACGACTCGAAACTGATGGTGGATTGATGACTCGGATGGTTTCCACCACAATACTCACATATCACCGCTACACTTTGAATACGTTGTGCTGATAAAGCATCAATCTTCCTTGAAAGTGTCCCAAATTGTGCTGACAATTCATCGAGTCCATAATTCTTTGCCTCCCTTGGCCGAGTCATTCTCGAATATAACCAATGATAGTCATTGCTGTTCATGGTGCCTGAAGAGGAATTAGACTAGAGACAAAAAAAATAAAAAAAAATGTTTAAATTAAGATTAATTTCATTGAATTTAATAATGACAAAATATTAAACTAACTTCCCCGGCAACGGCGCCAAAAACTTGTTGCCTAATTTTTAATAGCACTTTACTACGCAAGTATACGCGTTCAATTGTAATATTCAGCAAGCAAGGATATCGTTCCCACGAGGAAATAGACTAATATTTATCAATTACTAATTCTAATGCAATTAATCCTATTTTAAACTAAGAAAATTTTGTTTGTGATTTGAAATTTAAACTTAACAAACTAATAATTAAAATCAAAATTTCACAAGAATAACTGCAGATTTAACAGGTTAAGATTACAACTTCCCTTGGTATTTCATTTAAACTAACTTACTTCCCATTTAAAATAAATCAATTAATATGAATCATTATCCAAGAATGATTTATGAATATTCACGTACTTCTTCCAAAGACACGTGAACAAATCCTCCTAAATCCAATCTTTAAGATGCGGAATTATAAGGAACACCCCAGTTAATCAACTCACTATATTCCTATGTGAATCAAGTTAATTAGGGTTTACACACAAATTCTTTCAATGGATACAAAAGACACATAGGCATATTCCTATCCTATACGCTAATCATATTAACCCTATTCAGATTATATGAACAGATGTTATCATATCCAGATCTCAATCTATACTCCATCTTCCAATTTTATATAGATTATCACAGTAATTGTTGGCCAAACAATTAATCAATAAACATAAGATATAATAAACAATTCAATAAAAACCAACTTTCATTCAATGGGAATCTTGCAATTTAAACTACATACCAAGTTCCGTTGCAATCTTAATTAAAATTTAGTTCATGATAATAATAAAGAAAAACATCATCCAAGTTAATAATCCAAACATCCCAGATAATTACAAAAGATAAAACTAGAAAAGAGAAGAAGAAACTCTGAATTTGCTCTTAAACTCTCTCTTAGATTTTCAGCCTTTACAATTCTCCTTCGTGCTTTTCCTCCTTTGTTCTCTTCTGCAAATCTCTTGAAAAATTGATTGATTCCTTGCAAAATTCGTTACCTCTCCCTTTTCTAGAGTCTTCTCCTATTTGTCTTGGTCTCAGCCCTCATTCAGACTCCTCTTTGGCTTCAAAAACCCACTTGACAGCAGAAAAACGCATATCTTTACGCACTAGAGCGCCTAGGCGCTCAACATAGGCTAATTCCAAGCGCCTAGGCGCTTGGCCAGGACCACAGAATTACAAAAATGCCACTCAGCTTTAATTTTCATGATTTTTGACCTTTTTCTTCTCCGAAATGACCAATTTGTCCCTCCAGCTCAAACCTACAACAAATAAACACAAAACACATAAAAAGATACTAAAAAACAATAAAAGATAACAATAATTAAGTTTAATAATATCGGATTCATAGGTATAAAACCTACTCATCAGCGCGCAATTAGGTGACCAAACCTCTCCTCAACAGAACTTTTTAGACATTGTCAATATTGCAAATAATAATATGAATAACTTTATTGTCTCAATTATTGATTTAATAATATAAAATATTATGCAGATGATACTGTGACAATAATTGAATCAAATAACGTGACATACTATGCAACAATTACTGTAGCAATAATTGAGTAAACTGAGTGGTTTCTTACTTAAGCATCAATAATCAATACCATGTGCTAATATGCGACCACGCGTATTACTGTAATTTTACCACCAGGTAGTTCAGCAGTTAACGGTAAAACTTTCGTCGTTATTTTTATAAAAAGATATTTCTGTCATTTTCTAACTATGAAAATACTTCTATTGTGGGGTCCACCAATGATTGTACCATCGTACGAATATTCCCTGTTAAAATGACTATTCCCCGACCAATCGAATATTCCTCGACACAACGAATATTTTATATCAACTTGCTTACTTTGCAAAATTCTTAAATATCACCTTTAACTTTAACCTTTTATCAATTTAACCATTTATTAAATAGAATAATGATTATAAGAAAATTAGATACTTTCATTTCATATAATTCGGGGTCTTACAACCTCCCCTCTTTATGAAATTTCATCCTCGAAATTGGTGTACATACCTGATATGACGAAGAGGTGAGGATACTTTGATTTCATTTCAGATTCTAACTCTCAGGTCATTTCCTCAACATCGTGGTTTCTACATAAAACTTTGACTTGAGGTATAATCTTGGGGCGTAGAATATGTTCCTTCTTATCCAAGATTTTAACAGGTACCTCTTCATACGTTAAATCTTCCGCTATTTCGTCCAATTCTAACTTAATAATGTGGTTCGGGTCTCCCACATATTTACGTAACATAGATATATGATGAACACGAGACATACTTGGCGGTAAAGCAAGTCTATAAGCCACAGTTCCTACTCGATCGAGGATTTTGAATGGCCCAATAAATCAAGGATTGAGCTTTCCTCTCTTTTTAAATCTTATAACTCCTTTCCATGGAGCAACACGTAACAACACATGATCTCCAACATTGAACTCCACGTCCTTTCGATGAAGATCAACATAACTCTTTTGTCGATATTGTGAGATTTTTATACGTTGTCGGATCATTTGAATCTTTTTCGTAGTCATACGTACCAACTCCGGTTCCAACAACGTTGCTTCATCCACCTCGTCCCAGCATACTGGAGAATGACACTTGCGTCCGTATAACACCTCAAATGGAGCCATGCCAATACTTGCTTGATAACTGTTGTTGTAGGAGAATTCCACTAATGGAAAAAACTTGTCCTAACTTCCTTTGAAGTTAAGGACACAGTGTCTTAATAAATCCTCAAGAGTTTGAATAGTCCTCTCCGACTGGCCGTCCGTTTGAGGATGATATGCCGAACTAAATTGTAAATCCGTGCCCATAGCTTTTTGTAAACTAACCCAAAATCGTGAAGTGAATCTTTGGTCTCGATCAGAAACTATGGATACTGGCATGCCATATAGTCTTACAATCTCATTTATGTACATATGAGCAAGACATTCAAGTGAATATGTTTCTCGTATATGTAAGAAATGAGCAGACTTGGTTAATCTATCAACAATGACCCAAATCACATCTATGCCTTGAGAAACCTTGGAAAGACCAGTAACGAAATCCATGGTAATGTGCTCGCACTTCCATTCTGGAATTTCAAGTGGTTGCAATGAACCTTTTGGCATTTGATTCTCCGCCTTGACTCGTTGACAAGTTAGACACCTTGAGATAAACTCCGCTACCTCTCTCTTCATATTACTCCACCAAAATGTATGTCGAAGATCACGATACATTTTGATACTCCTAGGATAGATTATAAACGGTGTGTTGTGCGCCTCCATCATGATCTTATACTTTAAATCAATTTGGAACACAAAGTCTGGAGTTGACTCGAAGTATTACTTCTTCATCAATTCTTGCTTCCGGAACAACACCTTCTTGTACTTTCTTATTCATACGCATCAATTCTAGGTCCGTAGCTTAAGCAGCTTTAACTTTATCAATTAAAGTCGGTTCTACTCATATATTTGCCATCATCATATGGGTCCCTGGAGTCTTTAACTCTATCTCCATCCTTTGCAAGTCATACAAAATCGGCCTTTGCGTTAACAATATCGTACTCGTACCCGTTTATGATCTTCTACTTAATGCGTTAGCTACCACGTTCGCTTTTCTAGGATGGTATTGAATGGTATGATCATAATCTTTCAACAGTTCAATCCAACGTCGTTGCCGCATATTGAGTTCCTTTTGAGTGAAGAAATATTTGAGGCTTTTATGATCCATATAGATCTCCACTTTCTCCCCATATAGGTAATGCCTCCAGATTTTAAGTGCGAAGACGACAGCTTCCAACTGTAGATCATGAGTAGGGTAATTCCTCTCATATTCTTTGAGTTGTCTTGAGGCATAGGCTATGAATTTCCCATGCTGTATGAGAATACATCTTAACCCTCTGCCTGAAGCATCGCTGTAGATGACAAATCCCTTCGAACTAGATGGTATTGTTAGAACATGTGCTGAAATGAGTCTCCTCTTGAGTTCTTGAAAATTCTTGTCACATTCTTCGCTCCAACCGAATTTTGTATCTTTTCTAGTCAGCTGAGTTAATGGAGTAGCGATTCGAGAAAATCCTTCGATAAATCTCCGATAATAACCATCTTAGGTTGCTCCCAACTTTGAATTGCTTTAATCTTTATCGGGTCAACATATATTCCATGATTTGATATCACGTGCCCAAGGAATTCTACTTCCTCAAGCTAGAACTGGAATTTCTTCAACTTGGCATATAATTTGTTCTCACAAAGCTTTTGTAGTATCAGCCTCAAGTGTTGCTCATGATCTTCACGACTTTTGGAGTAAATGAGAATGTCATCAATAAAGACAACCACAAAATGATCTAAATATTCTTTGAATACTCGGTTCATCATATCCATGAAGGCAGCAGGAGCATTTGTCAATCCAAAAGACATGACTAGGAATTCATAATACCCGTATCGAGTTCTGAAAGCAATGTTTGGAATGTCATCAGTTTTAATCTTTAACTAATGATATTCGGAACGAAGACCAATCTTTGAAAAGAACTTGGTGCACTACAACTAGTCAAATAGGTCATCAATGCGAGGCAACGGGTACCTATTTTTGATGGTGACATTATTCAACTCCTGATAATCAATACAAAGTCGAATACTCCCATCTTTCTTCTTTACGAATAGAATAAGAGCACCCCAAGGAGACGTACTAGGACGAATGAAATCGATATCTAACAATTCATGCAGTTTGGTCTTTAACTCCTAAAGTTCAACAGGAGCCATTCGATATGGGGCTTTGGAAATGGGTTTTGTACCGAGTTCAAGGTTGATACAAAATTCAATTTCACGCTCTAGGGGTAGGCTAGGAAGTTCTTCAGGGAATACGTCAGGAAATTTATTAACTATAGAAATATCATTCAAGACTGACGTATTTTTGTTTAAATCCGTGACATGAGCTAAGAAAGCTTGACATCCTTTTTTCAATAAACGAATAGCTTTATGGCTTGAAATGATAGTGTATGACTTTAATGGTTTGGTTGCTTGAATTCGCATAATAGGTTGGTTAGGAACATGAAAGTTAACAACCTTACAAAAACAATCAATTTTAGCATGATGAGTAGTCAACCAATCAATTCCTAAAATTACATTGAATGCAAGTATTTTTAAAGAGATAAGATCGACAGGTAATGTAAGAACCCGAATTTTCAGAAATTATTAAAATAAGAATTTAGTAAATAAAATTCTTAAGGCATGAGAATGGTTCGAATAAGAATACATATAAATGTGTTTTGAGGTATGTGGAATGGTGTTGCATGGGGTAATATAAACTATACAATAAGTGATTTATGTGTATAATAAATATAATATTATTATATATTTGTTATTTATTGAAGAGGTGAGTTATTTGAAGTAAAGAAGATGGATAGAAATTATCTATCGATATTAAATAATTTATTTGAAATTATTTTATCACAGTAAGTTGGTGACATTAAATATCTTTGATAATCACCAACTCCTTGAGTATAGGTATGAGTAGGTATCAAGTCTAAGGTAGTGCAACCGTACCCTTTAATGGTGGATGTATAGGAGTTGGTCTAAACGATTCCTTCAGAGAGCAGAGGTATATACGGATTAGTAACCGATATAACTCATTGTGAAAATAGTGTAGACGAGACGGAAACTAAATTATTGGTTGTTTGTGGGAAACCACTAAGTGTACTATATTGAATACTATTAAAGACTCGATGTGTGCTAAGTTTAGACTTGTATATATGTACGTTGTTGCCGAGAGAAGAAAATCGATATATCTTTAGGTAAATATTAGTTAGAGATTTATTGATTAATATTGAGATATGGTTAAATGTATAGATTAAAGAAGTTGTGTGGAGACAATCTATAGAAATAGAAGATAAATAATTATAGTATATTTCTACTAAAGGATATTAAAATAAATTTTAGCATTTGATTATTTTAATAAAAGGGGGAATATTATTTTGATATTACCTTGTATAACTTTGTACGAGGTAATGTGTGGGATTAAGTAAAATGGTAAATATATTAAAACATATTTGCTATATAAGTTGATGGAAATAATTTATTATAATAGGAAATAAACTTATTTTCTATATATAGTGTGTACGTGTGTCGTGCATGTAAATATTTTTATAATACAAAGATATTATATTAAAAATAATATCTTGAGAAAATGAGTAAATCATTTTATTATGATTAGTTCCTATATTTAGAGAAAACATGATAAAAATATTGTATGTTATGTTCTGGCGAAATACATAATTTTGATTATAGTAATGTATTTCTAAGAGGGTTAAAGTTAAAAGAAAACTAAGTTATGTTAATTTACTAAATAACTTGAGTTATTATATTACCGCAAATGTTATAAAGAATATTTTAGATATCTCCATTCACGATATATTTATATATGTGAACCTTGTGATATAATAGTTCGATGTAAATTGAACATGTTATAAATAGTAATGTGGTGGGAAATTAATAAGTACTGAGAATGAGAATAAGCGTAATGTAAACTTGTGAGATATGCCTAGTGTGACGCCCCCTAAAATAGGTATACATCACCCATCTTGGGTCACCAAATACATGGTAAAGAATACAAATACAATCTTAAATATACAACATGAGCTGTGAGGTTTAATACAAATATTGTCGTCTAGACAATATACAAACTCAAATCCAATATTATTACATTTATTTTCCCACTATTTCACTAAATAGTGAGGACTACTAATGCTATCATCTGGTCCGTCACTCCGTTCCCCGACTAGTCTCTGCTACGTTTTCATTTCCTGAAGAGAACAATGAAAGTAAAAGGGTGAGCTCAACTAGCCCAGTAGGAAATATTATGACTAAGATAATGCAGAATATGTTATCGTTAGCCTTCAACAGTGTTAAACTGATATAATATAACAACCATCAAGTTTAACTACAGCGGAACAAGCAATCCATTAAAAGAGTCAAGTAGAGAATAAAATCTACTATCTTTTATTATTTAAAAGGTTTTTCATCACTTTTATCGATGGGACTCAGCTTAATAAATAATTCACTTCACCGAATCACCCATGCACTTCGGCCAATGATATTCATTAGTATCACGACCACAATTATCCATGCACTACGGGCCAAGAATATTTGTGTATTCATTAATGGTCATGATCATGCCAACATCTGTCCATCAATGCACTACGGGCCAATGAGGACTTTTACCACATCATTTGTAACATTACGATTATGATTACACCGAATAATCTCTGGTCATAATCATACCAAGTCCATTTATGCACTACAGACCACAGATGACTTTCAACAAAATATAAACATGAGGAAGATGATAATGATATAAGAATTTAATAAAACAAGTTCAAGAATTATTTTATCCAGGAATTAATAGTGTCCAAATAGTCAACATGATACTGCTTTGTGGAGTAAAATTTAAGAATGCTCAGAAGAATATTTCAATGAAAAGATACTGAATGAAACACAAATATCAAGGATATACCACTAATTTCACGGAGTATAGAAGTCAAAACTTTAACCAACTGAGTATAACAAGGAATGGAATAACAAAAGAAATCACCAGGCATGCGATAGACCGTACAGGCAGGTTATTCCAATAGAATAATAAATAACGGAATCAGGTCCGACGTAAAATGCACAGACATGATATTCCAACAGAATAATAAGGACGAAATCAGGTCCGGCGTAAAACGAACAGACATGATATTCCAACAGAATAATAAAGACAAAACCAGGTCTGGCGTAGAACGCACAGACAGGATGTTCCAACAGAATGATAAATAATGGAACCAGGTCCGGCGTAAACGCACAGACATGATGTTCCAACAAAATGATAAAGAATGTAATAACAGGAGAATTTCACCAAGTATAGGGCAGCCCGCGTATACAAGTTATTCCAATAGAATAATAAAGAATGGAATAACAGAAGTTCTCTTCATGGATAAGGAAGAAATAATACTCACTACCTTAGAAAAATTGGATACTGGAATAGTGAGGTAGCAGACTTCTCTTCTTCTTTCTCTCTATAATTTCTCTCTATAATAATCCCTGTAAAGCTTTTGTGAATTGGTGAAAAATGAAGGAAGAATGAGCTTCTATTTATTGAAAAATATAGTTTCAATAATTGCACGTTTTGGGGCTCGAAAAATTACAGTATAATACCTCCAACTTTTCTTTTTATTTTTAATTTAGTCCTGCAAGTATTATCAAACTTGCACCACCTGTCCTAATAGTAAATAATGTGAATCAATAGTTTAATCATGTGAATCAATAGTATAATCATGTGAAAAATACGAATTACAGTATAGTACCTTCAATTAACCTCCATTTTAACTAAGTCATGCAAGTATTATCAGTCTCGCACCAACTCCCCTAATAATAAATAATGTGATTCAATAGTACACATATGTGAACAAATAGTTATATAAGCATGTGAATTAGTAGCAATTAATTGTTCATTTATCTGATAAATTACCCGATTTATCAATATAACCTCCAGACATCAATTATCATCGAAAAGGATGTCGATTTCCACTAACACTAATAATCCCAATACAATGGAACTATCAAAATTCATTTTTAATCAACACAACATATTCATCATTAATATTATAACTCACAATATTTAACAACCAGGTCGTTCCCAGGAAAGGGGGCTTTCTGATAAGGATTTCTCCTTATTGGCGCGCAATTAGGTGTCCAAACCTCTCCTTGACAGAAGTTCTAGACATTGTCAATATTGAAAATAATAATATGAATAACTTTGTCGTCTAAATTATTGATTTAATAATAATACATATTATGCAGATGATACTGTGATAATAACTGAATCAATAATATGAGAGATATGATGCAGAAATTACTGTAGCAATAATTGAGTATAACTGAGTGACTTCTCACGTAAGCATCAATAATCAATACCGTGTACTACTATGCAATCACGCGTATTACTGTACTTTTAACACCGGTTGTTTCAACAGTTAACGGTAAAACTTTTGCCGTTATTTTTATAAAGTATTTTTGTCGTTTCCTCAATCCGACAATAATTCCGTTGTGGGGTCCACCAATGATTGTGCCGTTGTACGAATATTCCCTACTAAAACGAATATTCCTCGAACCAATCAAATATTATATAACAACTTGTGTACTTTACAAAACTTGTAAATAATACCCACAACTATAACATTATATCAAATCCACACCATAATATTCAAAAATATATTTTGAGAAAAATAACTCTTTATTCAAACAGTTGGGGTCTTACAACCTCCCCTTCTTATGAAATTTCGTCCTCGAAATTAGGGTGCGTACCTGGTATGTCGAAGAGGTGAGGATACTTTGATTTCATTTCAAATTCTAACTCCCAGGTCATTTTCTCAACATCGTGGTTTCTCCACAAAACTTTGACTTGAGGTATAACATTGGAGTGTAGAATATGTTCCTTCATATCCAAGATTTTAACATGAGCCTCTTCATACGTTAAATCTTCCTCTATTTCGTCCGGATCTTGTGAGGTTTTTATACGTTGCCGGATCTTTTGAATATTTTCCGTAGTCATACGCACCAACTCCGGTCCCAACAACGTTGTTTCACCCACCTCATCCTAGCATACTGGAGAACAACACTTTCTTCCATACAACGCCTCAAATGGAGCCACGCCAATACTTTCTTGATAACTGTTGTTGTAGGAAAACTCCACCAATGGTAAGAACTTGTCCCAACTTCCTTTAAATTCAAGGACACAGAGTCTTAATAGATCTTCAAGAGTTTGAATAGTTCTCTTCAACAGCCCGTCCGTCTGAGGATGATATGCGAAGCTAAATCGTAAATCTGTGCCCATAGCTTTTTACAAACTAACCCAAAATCTTGAAGTGAATCTTGGGTCTCGATCAGAAACTATTGATACTAGCATACCATGAAATCTTATAATCTCGTTTATATACATACTTGCAAGACGTTCAAGTGTATAAGTTTCTCGTTTTGGTAAGAAATGAGCAGACTTGGTCAATCTATCAACAATGACCCAAATTACATCTATGCCTTGAGAAACCTTTGGAAAACTAGTAACGAAATCCATGATAATGTGTTCCCACTTCCATTCTGGAATTTTAAGTGGTTGCAATGGACCTTTTGGTACAAGATGCTCCGCCTTGACTCGTTGACAAGTTAAAAACCTTGAGATAAACTCTGCTATCTCTCTCTTTATATTGCTCTAACAAAATGTATGTCGAAGATCACGATACATTTTGGTACTCCCAAGATGGATTGCAAACGGTTTGTTGTACACCTCCATTTTTATACTTTAAATCAGGGTCGTTAGGAACACAAAGTCTGGAGTTGACTCGGAAGTATTCCTTCCTCATTGATTCTTACTTCCGGCATAACACCTTCTTGCACTTTCTTCTTCATACGCATTAGCTCCAGGTCGATTCTACTCGTATATTTGCCATCATCATGTGGGTCCCTGGAGTCTTTAACTCTATCTCCATCCTTTGCAAGTCATACAAAATGGACCTTTGCGTTGACAATATCGCACTCGTACTTTTATATGATCTTCTACTCAATGCGTCAGCTACCACGTTCTCTTTTCCAGGATGGTATGGGATGGTATGATCATAATATTTCAACAATTCAAGCCAATGTTGTTGTCGCATGTTGAGTTCCTTTTGAGTAAAGAAATATTTGAGGCTTCTATGATTCGTAAAGATTTCCACTTTCTCCCTATACAAGTAATGCCTCCAAATTTTAAGTACGAAAACGATAGCTACCAACTCTAGATCATGAGTAGGATAATTCCTCTCATATTCTTTGAGTTGCCTTGAGGCATAGGCTATAACTTTCCTATGTTGCATGTGAACACATCCTAACCCTTTGCCCGAAGCATCACTGTAGATGACAAATCCCTCCGAGCCAGATGGTATTGTCAGAATAGGTCCTGAAATGAGTCTCCTCTTGAGTTCTTGAAAACTCTTCTCACATTCCACGCTCCAACCGAATTTTGTATCTTTTTGAGTCAGCTGAGTTAATGGAGTAGCGATTCGAGAAAACCCTTCTATGAATCTCCGATAATAACCAGCTAAGCCGAGAAAGATACGTACTTCGGTCACTGATTTAGGTTGCTCCCAGCTTTGAATTGCTTCACTCTTTGCCGGGTCAACAGATATCCCATGATTTGATATCACGTGCCCAAGGAATGTAACTTCCTCAAGCCAGAACTCGCATTTCTTCAACATTGCATATAGCTTATTTTCACGAAGCCTTTGGAGTATCAGCCTCAAGGGTTGCTCATGATCTTCACGGCTTTTGGAATATATGAGGATGTCATCAATAAAGACGACCACAAAATGATCCAAATATTCCTTGAATACTCGGTTCATCATATCCATGAAGGAAGCGTGAGCATTAGTCAATCCAAAAGACATGACTAAGAATTCATAATGCCCGTACCGAGTTCTGAAGGCAGTCTTTGGAATATCCTCAGTTTTAACCTTCAACTGATGATATCCAGAATGAAGATCGATCTTTGAAAAGAATTGTGCTCCTTGCAACTGATCAATCAGGTTATCAATGCGAGGCAACGTGTACCTATTTTTGATGGTGACATGATTCAACTCACGATAATAAATACAAAGTCGCATACTCCCATCTTTTTTGTTCACGAATAGAACAGGAGCACCCCAAAGAGACGTACTAGGACGAATGAAACCGATGTCTAACAATTCCTGCAATTAGGTCTTTAACTCCTGAAGTTTAATAGGAGCCATTCGATACGGGGCTTTGGAAATGGGGTTTGCACCGGGTTCAAGGTCGATACAAAATTCAATTTCACGCTCTGGGTGTAGGCCAGGAAGTTCTTCAGGGAATACGTCAGGAAATTTATTAACAACAGAAATATCATTCAAAAACTGACGTATTTTTGTTTAAATCCGTGACATGAGCTAAGAAAGCTTGACATCCGTTTTTCAATAAACGAATAGCTTTATGGCTTAAAATGACATTGATTGATTTTAATGGTTTAGTTTTATGAATTCACATAATAGGTTGGTTAGGAATATGAAAGCTAACAACCTTACGAAAACAATCAATTTTTGCATAATGAGTAGTTAACCAATCAATCCCTAGAATCACGTCAAATGCAAGTATTTTCAATGAAATAAGATCGACAGGTAATGTGAGGGTACCAATTTGAACCAAACAAGACTTGTAAACAGTGGATGTAATGAAGGTTTCTCCTAACAGAGTTTCAACAGTTAAGTCAAAGTCTAATTTTTCCGGAGTCAAATTTAATCGTTGAGCGCAAGTAGGAGAAATAAGAGAATGGGTAGAACCGGTATCAAATAAGGTGTAGACTTCGCTAGAGTTTAGGATAAGCTTACCCGTGATGACCTCGTCGGATTCCTTGCTTTCTGGGAGGTCACAACAAACGTTCTCCCTTGCACCACCGGCTTTGACTTTTCTGGGACGGCCTTTGGTGCATCCATCCTAGCTGAACTTGTCTTCGGTGAACGATAAAATCAGGCTAGGTGACCTTCTCTTCCACAATTATAACACGCTTTAGATGGCATCACACAGTTTGGACTGATGTGTCCCTCCCCTCTGCATTTGAAGCATATGATAGGTGGTCATTCTCCTTCCTTGACAACGGGTGTTGGTGCTGACGTCTTTCCATCATTGTTGAATCTCCTCTTCTTGAAATTTCCACTCTTATTATCTTGGCTATGATTACCACCGAAGTGGTTTCCATTTCTGGCATGTTGATTCCCTCCACGCTTATTGTCACCGTTTCATTGACTGTTACCACTGGTATTTTTAAGCTGCCGGCTGCTTTCCCTTGGTTGCGTTGACTCGTTACCGCGCTCCAATAACTGAGCCCTGTTTACAACATCTGGGTACAAACATAGTTTATGAGAAATAAGATATTGACGTATCTCCGGTTTCAAACCTCTTAAAAACATTCACGTCATTCGTTCCTCATTATCGACCTAATGGATGCAAACTGGGATAACTCCGCAAATTTAACCTTGTATTGCGACACGGTCATATTGTTTTGTTCCAACTTGATAAACTCTACCTCTTTCATGTGACGAATACTTTCGGGAAAGTACTTGTCGTTGAACAGCTCTTGGAACTTCTCCCAAGACATCTTGAGTGCATCAGGCTGGGTACGTTTTACAGATTCCAACAAGTAATCTGCTTCTTTACGCAACATAAAGGTGACAAAGGGAACCTTTTGTTCCTCGGAGCATCCCAAGACATCAAATAACTTGGTGATTTGCTTTATCCATGTTTACACCTGCATTTTGAACAGGAGCCGCTCTCGCTTGATGTTGCATGAATTGCATGAAGCCTTGAAACATTCCATCATTCATCATTTGGTTAGTGTTGTTGTTTGCATGAGGATTGTCGCCTTCCTGATGCACATTTTCCAAGTTATTGATCTGTGGAGACTCAACGGTCTCCTGTGCTCCATTGATGTTCTCAACATTCTCGGATGCCATTTTCAAACATTGCCACAAAACAAGGGTTAATTGACATGTAACATATTATCCCTATACATTGACCGACCAATCAAATACCAAATAAACTTAGGTAGGTCATACTAGCGAAGGAATTCCCCGTCTCTCCCCTCCTAGTTCTAGTCTGACATCTTAGCCATGGATCATATCCCTAAGCTTTGATACCAACTGTGACGCCCCCAAAATAGGTATACATCACCCATCTTGGGTCGCCAAATACATGGTACAGAATACAAATACAATCTTAAATATACAACATGAGCTGTGAGTTTTAATATAAATATTGTCGTCTAGACAAATTACAAACTCAAATTCAATATTATTACATTTATTTTCCGACTATTTCACTGAATAGTGAGAACTACTAATGCTATCATCTGGTCCGTCACTTCGTTCCCCGACTAGTCCATTCTACGTTTTCATTTCCTGAAGAGAACAATGAAAGTAAAAGGGTGAGCTCAACTAGCCTAGTAGGAAATATTATGACTAAGATAATGCAGAATATGTTATCGTTAGCCTTCAACAGTGTTAAACTGATATAATATAAGAACCATCATTTTTAACTGCAGCGGAACAAGCAATCCATTAAAAGAGTCAAGTAGAGAATAAAATTTACTATTTTTTATGATTTAAAAGGTTTTTCATCACTTTTATCGCTGGGACTTAACTTAATAAATAATCCACATCACCGAATCACCCCTGCACTACGGCCAAGGATATTCTTTAGTATCACGACCACAATTATCCATGCACTACGGGCCAAGAATATTTGTGTATTCATTAATGGTCATGATCATGCCAACAACTGTCCATCAATGCACTACGGGCCAATGGGTACTTTTACCACATCATTTGTAACATTACGGTTATGATTACACCGAATAATATCTAGTCTTAATCATACCAAGTCCATCTATGCACTACATGCCACAGATGACTTTCAACAAAATATAAACATGAGGATGATGACAATGATATAAGAATTCAATAAAACAAGTTCAATAATTATTTTATCCAGGAATCAATAACGTCCAAATTGTCAACATGATACAACTTTGTGGAGTAAAATTTAAGAATGCTCAGAAGAATATTTCAATGAAAAGATACTGGATGAAGTGCAAATATCAAGGATATACCACTAATTTCACGGAGTATAGAAGTCAAAACTTTAACTAACTGAGTATAACAAGGAATGGAATAACAAAACAAATCACCAGACATGCGATAGACCGCACAGGCAGGGTATTCCAACAGAATAATAAATAACGAAATCAGGTCCGGCGTAAAACGCACAGACAGGATATTCCAACAGAATAATAAAGACGGAATTAGGTCCGGCGTAAAACGCACAGACAGGATATTCCAACAGAATAATAAAGACGGAACCAGGTCCAGCGTAGAACGCACAGACAGGATGTTCCAACAGAATGATAAATAATGGAACCAGGTCCGGCGTAAACGTACAGACATGATGTTCCAACAGAATGATAAAGAATGGAATAACAGAAGAATTTCACCAAGTATAGGGTAGCCCGCGTATACAGGTTATTCCAAGAGAATAATAAAGAATAGAATAACAGATGTTCTCTTCATGGATAAGAAAAAAATAATACTTCCTACCTTAAAAAATTGGATACTGGAATAGTGAGGTAGCAGACTTCTCTTTTTCTTTCTCTCTATAATTTTTCTCTATAATAATCGCTGTAAAGCTTTTGTGAATTGGTGAGAAATAAAGGAAGAATGCGCTTCTATTTATAGGATAATATAGTTT
This sequence comes from Panax japonicus, assembly GCA_020205505.1. NCBI lineage: Eukaryota > Viridiplantae > Streptophyta > Magnoliopsida > Apiales > Araliaceae > Panax > Panax japonicus. The sequence goes on along the minus strand of CM035101.1, from coordinate 42,495,692 downwards.
CGATAATTGCACGTTTTGGGGCTCAAAAAATTACAGTACAATACCTCCAACTTTTCTTTCATTTTTAATTTAGTCCTGCAAGTATTATCAAACTTGCACCACCTCCTCTAATAGTAAATAATGTGAATCAATAGTTCAATCATGTGAATCAATAGTATAATCATGTGAAAACTACGAATTACAGTATAGTATCTTCAATTATACCTCCATTTTTAACTTAGTCATGCAAGTATTATCAATTTTGCACCAACTCCCCTAATAGTAAATAATGTGATTCAATAGTACACACATATGAACAAATAGTTATATAAGCATGTGAATTAGTAGCAATTAATTGCTCATTTATCCGATAAATTACCCGATTTATCAATATAACCCCCAGACATCAATTATCATTGGAATAGATGTCGATTTTCACTAACACTAATAATCCCAACACAATGGAACTACCAAAATTCATTTTTAATCAACACAACTTATTTATTATTAATATTATAACTCACAATATTTAACAACCAGGTCGTTCCCAGGAAAGAGGGGGCTTTCCGATAAGGATTTCTCCTTATTGGTGCGCAATTAGGTGACCAAACCTCTCCTTGACAGAACTTCTAGACATTGTCAATATTGCAAATAATAATATGAATAACTTTGTCGTCTAAATTGTTGATTTAATTATAATACATATTATGCAGATGATACTGTGACAATAACTAAATCAATAATATGAGAGATATGATGCAGAAATTACTGTAGCAATAATTGAGTATAACTGACTGACTTCTCACGTAAGCATCAATAATCAATATAGTGTCCTACTATGCAACCTCGCGTATTACTGTACTTTTAACGTCGGGTGTTTCAGCAGTTAACGGTAAAACTTCCGCCGTTATTTTTATAAAGTATTTTTGTCGTTTTCTCAATCCGAAAATAATTCTGTTGTGGGGTCCACCAATGATTATGCCGTTGTACGAATATTCCCTGCTAAAACGAATATTCTCCGACCAATCGAATATTATATAACAACTTGCGTACTTTGCAAAACTTGTAAATAATACCCACAACTATAATATTATATCAAATCCACACTATAATATTCAAAAATATATTTCGAGAAAAATAACTCGTTATTCAAAAAGTTGGGGTCTTACTCCTAGTGTGGCTAGGTGGTGATATGAGAAAGTACTAATTTAACTAGTGATGAAATTAATTAATACTATTAACAAATAAATAATTTCATAATGTGATTGACTAGTTTCTATTACTATTCATTAATTATCATGGATAATAGCATGTAAGGAGAAATCTTATATATAAGGTTTTTCCATTCAATATTAAATGATGTGTGACATTGGAATTATTATATAAAACTATGTGATAAAAGTAAGCTTGACTTAAGTAATTAACCAAGTTGTATGAAAAAGTCTTATGTGACAGCAAGATATGTGTGGGAGTAATTAAATGTGTATTTTAAATCTATGAGAGAAAATAACTTTGATTTAATAAATAATTGATATTAAATGATTATTTTAATATCTATGTAGAATTAGAATAATGAATTTTATGGAAGGTAATTGTGAGCCCAAATATAAAATTAGGACTTATATGTGGTCTAAAGAATTAAATGAACAGGGAGAAGTCTTCACATGTCTCGAGGCAGAAGACTAGTGGAGACGACTCATTTGGGAATTGATTGAGGGATTGGATTGGTGCCTAGAAGGACGGGATGATTTAGGCATTACTTAAGTAATTAAGGGTATTTTTGGAATTTCCTCTGAAATCACATGCCAAGCACAAGACCTAGACATGTGCAAGGCACGTGACCATTTTCCAGGAAACTCTATAAATACCCCCTTTCATTTCAATAGAAAGGGACTTTTGATTCTCTCTGAACTGGAGACTTTGAAGAAGGCTCTTGAATCCTAAGAGTTCTGCCACGTGTTACTCGAGCAATTGCTTACTTGTTCTTCTCCCCTCTTCAACTACTCAATCAAGACCGTACTCTTTGCGGATTTCTCTCCTCCTCAGTCAACACGAAACCCTAACCCTAGTAAGGTACGATTTCCTTACCTACATTTATTGGCGACTCTGCTGGGGAAGTGTAGAATTAGTGAAGGGTATGCCCACGACTCGAAGTGGGAGAACTATAGGAAGAGTTTCACCAACACCTAGCATTACTTCATCGGATCCGGTTCCAAGGCTGACAAATCAACATTTCCAAGGCATGAATCTGGATCTCGATCAACCCCTCGTAGAAGACGCTTCTGAAGGAAGTTCAACATCACCGCATATGACTGATCAACAACAAACCAATGACAAGTAGATGGGCACAAGAAGACAAGGTGAGGAAGTAAGTGGAGAATGAATAACCACGAATGCTATGCAGTTGGAGATGTTCAAGGCCTTAAAGGAGGCAAGAGAAGGAAAAGGGATGATGATGGCAATGATGTCAGAAATGCGGAAGCAACATGAAGAGATGGGAAATTTTCGTCAGCAGTTAATGTAGATTCCAACCTTCAAAGCTATGTTTCCAGGAAGGTCGCAGGTAGAACGAGCAGGAGCGGATATCAACAAAGACAATCAGAAGGTGCCTCCAGCAACGGAGAGCCCGCCGATTCCAATCATCTATTTAGAGCCCCAAACTAGTGGTGATGTACCACAACCCAGAGTGCAAATAAGCCAACCTCAACCAGTAGTCATTCCCACCACATTCCCAACATTTTCACAAGTGTAGATACCGACTATACCAAGCCACGCCCAACAAACAAGCCAACAAGTACAAGCATTGCAAGCTTTGAATGATGCAAGTGTACACTAGCCGATATCCTTACCATATACACCCCCAACGCAATAATACATTACAACCCCTCAGAAAGTCCATACAACAAGTCAGTATGTGATAAAGGATGATATGCTTGACGTAATCAATCAACTCCGAAGACAGACACCCAGACCTTCAGAATTAGACTTCACTCCACTATATCCAACACATATACGGAGAGAGCCTTACCCAGCAAGGTATATTGAGCACCCGCCACAATTTCCGAAGTACAATGGAGAGAAAGGGAATGTGAGAGATCATATATCCAGGTTTGTAGAATCGATGTCTCTGTGGTTGGGTTATGATGAAGTAATCAACCACAACCATTTGCTCTGTGAGTTCAGTAAAACATTGACAGATAGTGCCTTCAGTTGGTACTACAATCTAGAGAAAGGCTCCGTCCAAGATTGGGACGATTTGAAGTTACAATTTTTTAAGAAGTTTTTTTATATGCAGAAACAGGTGACCATCTTGGAGTTAATGAGATTCAAACAAAAGCCAAATGAGGAGCTGTCAGATTACGTAGACAGATTCAGGGCTCAGGCGCAAAAATGTGTGGAGCCGATTGAGGAGAAGAATCTAGTGAACATATGCAACAATGGTGCCCTTGATACCTTTAAGCCCCACTTGGTCACTAAAGCATGTGATTCCTTTGCAACACTCTCAACATTTGCACAAGACTTGGGAGGAATTATGACTTTGCTCGCAAGCTATGCGACTATTACGTGGAAGGGCAAAAGAACCGCTGTTGTGGCTTTGGCAGATTCTCAGCAAAAGCTACAAGGGGTCAAAAGGGAAAAGAGTGGAAAGAATGAAAGGAACCATGGAAAACTAGGAGAAAAGTTTTTGAGATTGTCAATCCCAGGGGCTATTACGTGCAGTGAAAAGGCATTTAGGGATTTGTACGAGCAATGGGTAGAACATGGGGTTGTAAAACCTCTAAGACCCAGATTTTTTATAATAGAAGAAATAAAGAGGAGACCAGACTTCTGTGTACCACCAGTACGCCGGACACTCCACTATGTACTGTTATAGTCTACGAAGGATCTACCATGAGAAATTGGCGGCATGAGAAATTGAATTGGAAGGAGGAAAAAACGTACTGGACAAGCCACTTCCTAACCACAAGGGGAAAGAAATGTGCAACACTATTACTCATAGTGAATCACTAGAGGGAAGAGAAGTGGAGATGATGGAGAACACAGAAATGATGAAGGACAATTCTGATCCAGGTCTGTAGGTGACCGCATTGATGAACGAAGCTAAGTTTAGTAAATTTTTCGATCAGATCGGATTGACCAAGGAAGCAAGGATAGAAGCAACCAAGTCAATCATCAAAGCTGTCGAGGCAAAAGAGACTTACATGGCAATCAGCAAAGGGTTTGTGAACACGGTGGCGGAGGAACAGAACAAAATCACTTTCTCTAAGGCTGATAGAGAGGTGAGATATCCACATAATAGACCACTATATGTGACAGCAATAATTAATGGCATAGAAGTGCGGAGATCATTCATCGATAATGGAGCATCTGTAAATATCATGCCCTATACTTTCTTTAAACATTTAGGTATGCTAGAGAAGAAGATCATGAAGGAAAAGACAAACATCACGGGGTTCGCTAATCAAAGCACGAGAACCTGTGGATACATCAAGGTTGATATGCAAGTGGGGAAGATCCGAGGACCTATGATGTTTCATGTAGCAGAGGTTGACGCAACATATCATTTGTTGCTAGGAAGAGCTTGGCAGAATGATTATGGGGTGGTACCATCAGTTTTTCACCAGTGCATGAAGGCAATTTAGAAAGGCAAGGAGGTTAAGGTACCAACAACAAGGAACTCTTTTTGGCTGGAGGAGGCACATATCACTGAAGCAACTTTCTTCGATGATGTTGCCGAAGAAGGAGAAAACCATATTGCCAAGCCTGATTCTTTGAAACTAAAAAGCTGGGAAGATGTAATGGAGGACAAGTTTGTACCTGTGAAAAAGGAAAAGAAGCAGACTTTAGAACAAGGTGAATGTTTCAAAAATAAGAAACCTGTATTAGTAGATGTAGAGAAAGAAGAAAAAGACCCGAAGAAGCGGGCAGCAGACTCGGAGGATGCCCGAAACATAATCAATGCTAAACGGATAGCCCAATTAGAAGCTGATAAAGTAAATAAAAGAAAAGAAGAACAGAAGACAAAGTGGGAAAGAGTAATCAAACCCGATGGAAAGATAGTGTTTCGCTTGTGATGGTACAAGGGGGAGGAGCTCAAAGGTACACCCAAACTTGAGGGCTCAGGAGAGGCCCCCCACTCTAGTAGCAATAAAAAGGAAGAAATCGTATAGCAGAAGGTGGAACCAGCTCCAGAAAGTTTCGAAGACCGGCCAAAATCTCAGTAGAATGAATTGGAGGAAGTTGATCTGGCAACAGGAGAAGGAACTGCCGAAGCCAACTTACATTAACAAGGAGCTGAACGCCAACCAAAAGGAAGAGCTGGTGAAGCTACTACGAGAGTATAGGTATGTGTTTGCTTGGAACTATAATGAGATGCCCAGAATTGATAAGGAGTTGGTAGAGCATAATCTGAACGTAAGCCCGGGAGCTAAACCAGTGAAGCAAGCGCCTCGCACCTATGCACCAGAAGTTGAAACACAAATAAAAGAAGAGATAAAGATGTTGTTAGATGTAGGATTCATCAAACCAATTCAACATCCAGTATGGTTATCCAGCATAGTACCAGTAAAGAAATCTAATGGGCAGTTATGAATATTCGTGGATTTCAGAGACTTGAACAAGGCATGCCCAAAGGACATGTATCCGCTACCCAATATAGATACTTTGGTGGATGCAATAGCAAATCATGAGATGATGTCATTCATGGATGGGTTTGTAGGCTACAATCAAATAAAAATGTCCGTAGAGGATGCAGAGATGACAGCCTTCCATACCCCATTTGGGAATTTCTTCTATATAGTAATGCCATTCGGGTTAAAGAACGCGGGAACAACTTACCAAAGGGCAATGCATGCCATATTTCATGACATTGTGGAAGACTATGTGGATGACATAGTAGTGAAATCTAAAAAGGAGACAACCCACGTAGAGGATTTAAGAAAGGTGCTTGAACGTTGTCGCAAGTATAAGTTAAAGATGAACCAGAAAAAGTGTCTTTGGGATGACAGCTGGAAAATTTTTGGGCTTCTTGGTGCACAACAGAGGTTTCAAAGTAGACCCAAACAAGGAAAAAGCTATTACAGATATGCCCCCACCAAAAACGCAGAAACAGTTAAAGAGCTTTCTAGGGAAAGTTTCCTACATGAGGAGATTCATGCCAGCATTAGCAGAAGTCACGGAACCTTTCGAAAAATTGCTAAAGGGAAAGACAGAATGGGACTGGGGGCAGGACCAGGAACAAGCCTTCATGAAAGTAAAATAAATTTTGGCCTCAGTGAAGACGATGGTAGTACCACAGAGAGGAATACCATTGCAGCTGTATATCACATTTACTGCAAAGTCTGTAGGAGGATTGATCACACAAGAGGTAGATGGGGAAGAAAAGCATGTATACTACATCAGCCGAATAATCAGGGGACCAGAAACCAGGTATTCACAATTAGAGAGACATTGTCTGGCACTGGTGTTTGTCGCATAGAAAATGCGTCATTATTTTTTGGTACACGAAGTGAAACTTGTAACAAGAACTGACCCGATCAGATACTTACTAACTAGGCCAGCATTGGTAGGAAGACCTGCAAGATGGATGATGATCCTTTCAGAATATGACATCAAGTGTGTAACACCAAAGGCAATCAGATGTCAAGCATTAGCAGACCTGCTCGCTCAGTTTCTATATAGAGAATATGAACCTCCTTCAGAGGTTCTGCCAAGGGGAGAAGTAGAAAAAATTGGCGTGGTGGATGAAGATTCGGAGTCGTGAAACTTGGCCTTTGACGGGTCATCAGCAGAAAGAAAAGGAGGAGCAGGTGTGGTGTTAACTACCAAGGATGGAAAGGAAGTGGCCCTATCATACAAACTGGATTTCCCTTACACGAACAATGAAGCAGAATATGAGGCATTCATATTGGGATTATTAGCGGCTAGAGAATTGGGAGCCAAATGTATTAAAGTAAATGGAGATTCAAATCTGATTGTTCAACAAATAAGAGGTCAATTCGCAGTAAAGGAACCTATCTTGGCACCATACCGAACTGTAGCCCAAAAAGTGATGGAAGCCTTCGAGAAGGTACTGATTGAGTACGTGCTAAGAATACAAAATAGACAACCTGATGCATTAGCCACAGTAGCGTCCAGAGTGTATGTCAAAGAGGAAGACTTGGATGTGAAGGTAATCAAAAGGATCCTCCCAACCACGGTGCTGGAATTATTCCCCAAAGATTTGACAAAAGATTGGAGACATGACATCTCTCATCAATTACAAACAAAAGAAGGGAACATGTTACTGGTGGAGCTTCAGAAATACCGCATCATTAAAGGAGTATTGTACCATAAAGAATCATATGGTGTTTTGACAAGATGTTTGGGGAAGGATGAAGCAAATAAGATTTTATATCAGGTACATGAAGAAAACTACGGATTGGCAGATATTGGATTGTATCAAAGGTTGCAACGTCAAGGGTATTATTGGCCCGAAATGAAGAAAGAAGCAAATGCACTTCAACGATAATGTCTTTCGTGCCAAAAATACCGAATGTCATTTTATCAGACAATGGAACTCCCTTCATTAATAGGGACGTCAAGAGACTGATAGATAGATAGATATAGAATAAAGCATTACAAATCATCTCCTTACTACCCGAAAGGCAACGGACAAGCAGAGGCCACAAACAAAACTTTGATCAAGATTCTCTCGAAAACCCCTTGATGATCACCCAAAAACATGGGCAGAACAGTTACCAATAGCACTATGGGCCTATCAAACTTCAAAAAGAAAGCCTACAGGCGAAACCCCATACGCGCTAGTATATGGTGAAGAAGTTGTCTTGCCTGCTGAAATAGAAATCCCTTCGGCAAGGATGAGACTCCGAAGCTTAGTCGAGGAAGAGAACCGACCAGCTGCCCTAGAAGCCTTAGCTGACTTTCGAGACAAAGCTAAAGAAAAATTAGAATGGTACCATGAAAAACTGCGACAACAATACAATACTGCAGTGGTACCTCGACCAAGTCTGGTGGGGGACTTGGTGCTCAAGACAACGAATCAAGTCATGAGGGGAACACCAACCACCAAATTTTTTCCCAAATGGGAAGGCCCGTATAGGGTGCGAGAGATCTCTGAAAGCGAATATTGCAAAATATCTCGTGTGGGATCAGATCCTATCTCAGGCCCATTGAACCTGAAATGGGTAAAGAAATATTATACATGAGATAGTCATCACAGAAAAGTTATACTTTGAACTTCAAAAGTAATTAAGGCACACGAGTTTAAGTCCTTAAATCCAAGAAAGTTACACTTTATCGCTAAAAGTGGCGAACCTTATGCTTTCTCCGATAAAAGCAAGATTTATGAAAATCTGAAACGTTATGCTTTTCGTTAAAAGCAACATGATTATCAATAAAATGTCAAACTTTCACTTATACTTGAATATTTTTCTGATTTTATAAAGTATGGATTCAAGTGATAGTTTGCAGAATATAAAAAAAACGTGTTTTTTATTACAAAATTCATGTTTTCCTTTTATTATTCAAATTGTTGTGTTAGAATATTAATTTGAATAATTTGAGATTTAATGTTAAGCATTAAGTCTTAAAAAAAGAAATTCAAATTAAAGGCAATTAATAAGGCTAAAGAAACTCTATTCTCATAAAGGGAATATATATAAATAAGTTTTTTGATGCAGGAATAAAAATCTACAAAAAGTCATGATCTAAAGGCCATGATATATCAAACTGAAGCGGGGGCAAAGCTAGGGCCTCTAATTTAGCAATGGCAGCGTCACGAGCCTTCACATTGGTAGCTTTCAGCTTCTGAAAAGTTTAGATATTTGACCTTAAACCCCGAAGTTAGGTCTCAAGTTCGTTTGTGGTTTTCTCAAGATATGAAAGTTGTTCTAAAAATGTGTTATTCTCACATTGATACATAGTAACCTCTGACCGTAGTGCAACGATCTGAAAAGTGGAACTGAGAAGATCCAACCGAGCCCGAAAGGGAGACATATCAAAGCCAACAGTGGAGAAGTCATTAAGCTCACTACTAAATCTATCTAAGTCTTTAGCTCGCAAAGAATAGAAAGAAAGACTGTGCAATTCAAGAATAAGGCTAGCAAGTCGATCCAAAATGAAAGTCTGAATGGGGGCCATGAGGATAGTCAGACGGTCAAGTGTTTGTGGAAACTGAGTAAAGAGACGATCGAGAATTTCTTGACTGGAAGAGGATATTTGAAAACCCCTCCAAGAAATAAAATCTCCACTTGGATTGAAGGAAACTCTAGTAAGAACCACTTCAGAAGCTACCATAATATCACTCGGAACAAAAGATGAAGAAACAGTTGGCTGATGTGCTGCTGATGACTCCTTAACAAAGGATGAAGAAACAGGTGGCTATTGTGTTGCTGATAAATCCTTGAAGCCCTGATCAGTAGGAGGATAACCAAGGTCAGCACTAGATGGCAAGGTGACGACACCCGGATTAAGAGTATCAAATAAAGCAAGCGACTCGACAGATAAAGGCAAATCCTTCTTCTAATTCTAAAAAAAAATTGAATGATAAAACATAATATATTATTGAGAAAGAAAGAAAATATGTATATGTCAACTAAAGAAAATACTCACACTGATGGATAAAGAGTCGTGAGATGCCACTGAAAGCGGAATGTTAGCAATAAGCTCAGATGGATTCTCCCTCAAGAAAATAGGATCCTCACCGGTACCATCTAGATTCTCATGAAGAGGTGCTATAAGAGGACGTGAAGAGAGAGTTATAAAACCCACAACATGACCTGAACTCACATCAGATAAAGAATCATCAGCATCAAGACTTACATGATCATCATGCGGTGAAGAAGACTCGATGGCAACAGTAATAGGTTGAGGAGGCCCACAAGTAGTGGAAGTCGCAACCGTCTCACTTATAGCACCCGCATGAAATCCATTAAGAACATCATCATTTTCTTCATCAGCCTCGGCAATCTAAAAAACAAGAAAATAATGACATAGGGAAACACAAAAATAGATGTATGAATGGTTGAAAGACAAATGAAAATGCTACAAATTTTACTAAAAGTTTGTTTCTTGACTGGATCCTTGGCTGCCGGCATACTGGACCTAGCGTTGTCAAGGGGGCGCTTTGCCAAAGGCTTTAAGATAAGTGTTTGCCCATTTGGCATTCGTCTAGTGACAGAACGAATAGTGAGAACCACAGAAGAATCTGTAGGAGGCATCGCCTCTGAGTTAGTAATAGCAGATGCTCTCATTTTAGAAAAGTAACTTTGATTTCCTCGGCAGCAAAGGATCCTTAGGGAGGAACTGTAGAAGGTATCTGAGGTGAAACCCGTGATGGAAGATTCAAGGAAGTAGTAGGGATCTGTACGGGAGGAACGGCTGACTGAGGAGGAAGAGACTCAGACATTAAAGCGTTACGCTTAAGAAGCCGACTACTAGTTGGCCAAAGCTCCGAACGAGTATTAGTTCTAGGAGAACATAACATTCTGGCCCATTGAAGACGTTCGGGAGGAGAAATTGGTGGCGAACAAATCATAGTATCATTCTGCCATTTTTAAGGTTGATGAGCTAGTAGCTGCATTCAAAGGTAGTATAGCGCCCTTGCCGAGAATCATCTGGTATAAAAAAATGAAGAGGGTCATAAGGAGCAGTAGATGGTTTTGGAAACTCCCATGCAAATGAGGATGATGTGGAGACAAAATTGAGGAGACCACTCTCATAATCCATCTGACAAGAGCGGCCGAAAGGTTGATTCTGGTCAAATCCAAACTGCCTCATGACTTTATGAGGAGAGTAAAGTACTGTGCCAAAAACATCGTCCTCAACAAGATAGGGAAGTTTCGCAGCTCAGAGAAATATGAACCAAGAAAGTAAAGAACCAGTCAATTCCCTGACATTTGAAAAATAACGGAAGTCCCTCTTATATAAACGAGGCAGAGAACCTCCCTCTGGAATAATGGTGTACGGACGGGCATTGAAACAGGAAAAGTTATCAATATAAAGCCGCAAATCTAAAGTAATCCTATGATCAATCCAACGAGCATTGCGGGGAACAATATTGGGCGATGAAAAAGAGGATGGATATTTCCTTCGTTTCTGGGATAAGTGCACAGATGTAGAATGGCCCCAAAAGTGCTCGAAGAGGAAGATCTGAAGAAAGGAGCATGGAACGAAGCAATTCACGTCATACCTGAATAAATGAAAGAAATATTAATAAGAAATAAATATCTATACAATAAATATAATAAATGAGTGAAACTGAAAAGGGGTACCTTACGATAGATTCTCTCATGGCAAGGACAGTTTCATCAAAACGACGATACAAGGTCCCCAAAAAGAGAGCAGCAAAAGGAACATCTAGACCCCGAGATAACAAAGCCGCTAAGCTAAACATACAGGTCGAGGGACCGTCCATAGGTAACCTAGGGAAGATAAAGTGGGACAGCCACATAGCCAGATATGCAGCTAAAGGAAAAGGGCAAGGTTCCTTATGAAGAGCAATAACGAACTCTCTATAAACAGAACTATTCTAGTGGCCAGGCTTGTAATCCCGAAAGAAATAACGGACCCAAGATAGCCAGGAAGTGTCCGGATGGATGGACGTCTCAAAGTCTGAAAGGATTATACTGCCTTGGAACCTCGTGGTGTAATTGGAAGCCCGTTTGAAAGCTTCTGTCAAATACGCGACACATTAGGTATCCCTAGAGGACATGCTGGATGAACCACAAGAAGGTGAAGCAACAACAGGAAGGCTACAAGATATAGTTCAAAATAAATACATAACCCAAGAAAATAATGAGGATGAATATACAAAATAGAAGAAAGAATTACTAGTAAATGGCATAGACATCCTCTAGAGTAGGGGTGAACTCCCCCCAAGCGATGACAAATGTACATGTAGAAGAGCACCAACATGAAATCAATAAGGTAAGGGCGTCATAGTCCTGTTGGATACGAAGATCTCTACATAGATGAACACAACGCAGAATCCCAGCTTTATCCAACAACTTCACATAATCGGGATTCCCGAGGATCTCGTCGGTCCAAGGTTACCATCCCTGAAAGCGACTAGATGAGTCGGACATGAAGCAAACGGAACTGAAAGAATACTCTTGTTTTTCGATACACATGCGAAGAATGTGAGCAGAGCAGGGAAAGCCATCCGCACTTTCGCTAACTGCAGTATATAGAAATACACCCCCTTTGTCATATGGATAAAAAGTTGCACGATCAAAATTCTTCGTTCGTTCCCAGAAATCGTCAAAAGGCCCAAAGAAGGGAGATTTTCCCCACTGACTAATGAAGGGGATTTCCTTAGTATTTTTCGGGTCCGCAGAACGTTCGTCAGAGTTAGCCTACAACGAAGGGAATTTAATATAAGAATTCTATGAAATAGAAAAACGAAGTGGAAATCATTCAAAATATAGTACTTACCATGGTAAAAGAGAAATTATGAATACCGAACAAACGAGATCGCCTTAAAAATAATCTCTTTTTGATAATGTCCGGCGTAAAAAAGTCTAAACTTGAATAAGAAGATTTATTCCAAAAAAAGAGAGATTAAGGACACCTGAAAAGAAGAAGGAACAAAATTATCAAAAGACGGAAAACCCTCTAGGGTTCGGTCATCTCGGGATTCGACCACATTGAGATTCGGCATCCTAAGGTTCAGCCACCCTGGGATTCGGTCCCTACTATAGGGTTCGCCCATCCATGATGGTCCAACTACGGTACCTTGTTTCCTTTCTTGATTCGTTGTTTAATTGATCGGAACGAAGTGCCGCTTGAAGTTCTTTGAAAGTAAGTATTTCTTTTAATAATAATAACATATAAAAAAATTAAAAAAAATGCTTTCTGGGTCAATTCCTGATTTTTATTTAAATTAGTATAATAATAAAATATACATATAAGTTAACGAGCTTGCTGGGTTAATAAGAATAAGAACAGAACCTGCATTATCATCATTAAGTTAGTACAAGTTAGTATAATAAGCCTGCATTCAAAAAAAATTGTAGAAAACGTTCCAGTACTAAAAGTCTGAAACCAAAACCAAGGGATATACATATAGCATGGTACAGGGGTGGTGGTGCAGTTGGCTAGCGCGTAGGTCTCATAGACTCTGAGTAATAGCATGATTGATGAAGTACTCTTCCTCTGAATAATATCAGGATCAATATATATATATATATATATATATATATATATATATATATATATATATATATATATATATATATAGCGTCCTCTTATTCATCACATCATCTTTCAGTACCATCCCACTTTGATATAGGTACATGATAAAAGAAAGTTTTCCTTCTTTTTACCTGAACTTAAAAAAAAAATCAGCGCACCTTTCTTTTTTCCGAATTAGCTTCTTGAATCTTCTCTCCAATACAATACTACTGATATTGTATTACTTCATCAATCGCGAAGAAGAAGCTCAGCCCTTTTCTTTCTATATATACACAATAAAATGCAGAGTATGTATCCTAATAAACTTGTTATTCTACAAAAAATCAATCTCTCTGAAATTGTTTTGTTTTGGAACTCTTACTATGGGTGTTTGAAGTTTGAACCAATTCCAAAAAAAATAAATAATAATAATAATAATAAAAATAAAAAAATAGTTTTAAGTATTGATTTGTTGATGGGGATATATACTTGTATGTGTGTGTGTGTGTATATATATATATATATATATATATATATATATATATATATATATATATATATGGAATTCCATCCACAGCAACCGGTTGTTGGGGAGCAACCCCTTTTGGCTCAGCCGCTACAACCTCTAGCGGCTTGTTACTTAGTTTTTTTTATATAAGCCGCTACAGGTTGTAGCGGCTGGGCCAAAAGAGGTTGCTCCCAACAACCGATTACTGTGGATGGAGACCTTATATATATATATACATATATACATATATATATATATATATATATTGATTACTACACTTTAGCAACAAGACAGCAAGTCCCTATCATGCATTTTCATTTATGAATTTATGAATACTTTATATATACTATTAATTGTTGCAACTAATCCCCTCATTGCCAAGTTTTCATATTTAATTTGAATGAGTAAGATTTGGAAACAAATTTGATAAATAATTTTCAAGATATTTTGGGAGAGTTCTCTTAAGGTTTATTTCTCATAATATTTTTGTTTCTTTTCGAGGTTTGATAGATCGAGCTCCGCGGATTATTCAGAAAATTTGAAGCAAGATTCAAAAACTCGAAATATTTTTTCACAATCGTCACTCCGAAGGCGTGACTCACGTGCAGGGGGTAATTGTGAGCCCAAATATAAAATTAGGGCTTACATGTGGTCTAAAGAATTAAATGAACCGGGAGAAGTCTCCACGTGTCCCGAGGCAGAAAACTCGTGGAGACGTCTCATTTGGTAAATGATTGAGGGATTGGATTGGTGGCTAGAAGGACAAGATAATTTAGGCATTACTTAAGTAATTAAGGGTATTTTTAGAATTTTCTCTGAAATCACATGCCAAACACAAGACCCAGACATGTGCAAGGCACGTGGGCATTTTCCAGGAAACTCTATAAATACCCCCTTTCATTTCAATAGAAAGGGACTTTTGATTCTCTCTGAATTGGAGACTTTGAAGAAGGCTCTTGAATCCTAAGAGTTCTGCCACGTGTTACTCGAGCAATTGCATACCTATTCTTCTCCCCTCTTTAACCACTCAATCAAGACCGTACTCTTCACGGATTTCTCTCCTCCTCAGTCAACATGAAACCCTAACCCTAGTAAGGTACGGTTTTCTTACCTACATTAATATTAGTACCTGACTAAATTATATTCTAGTCCAGGGTAAATATTAGTTGAGATAAATCAATGTAAATGGATTTTATGATTTTATGTGTAATGTATGAATGGGTGTATATGTATGCTCATTTGTGGACAAAGTGTAAAATAAACCTAAGTATGCTAATAATAATATGGAATGCTGAGTTTTAAGGGTAGTGTCCCAATTTGTGTGTCATTTCTCTATTCACGTGAAATACAAAAAGGCTAGCTAGTCTAGATTGCTTTTTCTTCTCAAACTCATAGCTCTGAATGATGAAGAGGGGAGTGGGTTGATTTGATTTTCCACCAAATCCTCCTTAACCAACATCTTCTTCCATCTCCCATTGGATTCAATCTTTGAGTATAGATATGGTCTAGGTAAGAGATTCTCTATAAATTGGAGCCTTCTATTCTCTAATTGGGTTGATTGGGTTCTTGATGAGTTCTATATAGAGAATAAGTGGAAAATTGAGTGAGCAATCTGAGATTGGAAGATTGGAGAGCAATAGTTAGCCAATCAAGCATTAAGAAGGTAACATCCCTCTATGTGTTCTTAAATTCAAGTTTTACAAAGTTCTTAGAAAAAGTAGCTTTTGAGTCACAAAATTGATGGCTAAGGGTTGTTATAATCCATGAATTGATCCATGAATTTGACAGAGCATGTTTTGCTAAAACGGCCATAACCTTTTCATACGAACTCCGATTGAGGAAATTCACGATGATCCGGAACGAGAACGAATATACCTACAACTTTTGTTCTTTAAGTATTTCCATTGGAGGTCATTAAGAAGGGTCAAAATAGTCATTTGTGGGACTGTTACGTAATCAAAGGCCATCAGAAGGCGTCGAGCGAGCACATACGCAAGTATAGTGCTCCCGATGATGGAATAGGTTATTCTAAGTGATAAAACATAAATATGTATGATAATAGACATGACATATAAGATTTCCTTACTCATTACAGAATGCTTTAGCATGGCTTAGTATGTGTTTTAAAAAGAAACTTGGAGTTTTGAAAAATGAATATTGACTAACCTTGAGTCTTTGACGTTATGATATTTTAACACATACATCTTGTTGAGTTATGAGTATACTTAAGAATGAGAAGTGATTTAAATTTGCTTTACTTATTATCAACTTACAATAGCTTAGTTGAAAATGATTTCTAAAGAAACTTAAAACTTTAAGAACAAACTTAAAGTAATTTATGTACTTAAGGTTCTAAACATGATAACATATATTCATGGATTAGTTAGCTATGAAATAAGATTAAAAGTTGCACCTAGTTGCTTTACCTTGGTCTAGAATGACTTTCAAAAAGTGAACTTGAACGCCTTATGCATCTAGACATGACGAATATGTTCATCATTTAGCTAAACATGAATT
The DNA here is from genome assembly GCA_020205505.1 of Panax japonicus. Classification (NCBI taxonomy): domain Eukaryota; kingdom Viridiplantae; phylum Streptophyta; class Magnoliopsida; order Apiales; family Araliaceae; genus Panax; species Panax japonicus. Next base: position 42,479,515 of record CM035101.1, on the reverse strand, counting down.
GGACCTTTTAAGTGTGGTTTTAAATACGTCTTCAAATAATAAACTATGCTATGTCTATGTGAAGCATACTAGTAGAGGCTTATTAGTACCAATATATGGTTTAAAAGCTTATATCATCGAATCTTGTTAAAGAAGGTTGTTAAGCTTTATTGATTGAAATAAATCATCATGAAACTAAGTAGTTTGAATATGAACGACGTAGATCACGTATCTATAAACTTTAAATATGTGCCAAACACATAGCGAGTCAAGTGTGTGATAAATGTATACGAATGTTGATGTCAAGTACGAGTGGTTAAGTATACCTATACATACCTAACTATTCTAAGAGTATGATGAGAAAGCAAAATGAATGTTTTACAAACCTAGTTAGGAAACGATGTAATATTTATTGTTATATTAAGAACGTATGAAATGCATGACTAATGAATCCATGATTATATAACTGTGTAGGAATACACGCAGTGCAAATAAGCTTTAAGCAGTTAAGTCGTAGTTGATAAACTACGAATCAGGCAAGTCTTTCAGTTCCTATTTGATATATAAAATCTATAACTGTTAATTGAGCTATATTATGCCATGAGAATGTTGATGTATATATATGAAATACATATGAGATATATATGAAATGTGAAAGTTGATCTTTGTTGAAATGTTTGTGTTATAAATCTCTATGCGTGTTATGTGAGAAGTAACATGCATAGTAAGTATTAATGGATTATGAATGCATGTGCTGAGTATACTATTATATGCTATGTGCTGCATGAAAACTGTTAGAATTGCTGGGCTGTCGAGCTCACCCTTGCAAATAACAACTTTTGCAGGTTAAGGACACATGGTAAAGGTTACGTGCTACTAGATTGATAAAGTTCAATTACATCAAAAGAGATTGATTTGCCTAATTAAACTAGATGCACTTGAACCATGTTTAGGTTCTAATAGATGTACATGATAGTAGTTTATAATGTGTAATACATATTAAGTTGTACTATGTGATACATTGAGAAATTCGAATCGAGATGTAAAAATTTATACAGTAATTCGAATAGAATGAATCATAATATAATTTGATTCAAGGATATATAATTTATTCAAGTTAAGATATCAATAGAAGATTTATTTTCAAAGGAGATTGAAAAAGTTTAAATTATTCCGCATATTTATATAATATCAAATTTAATGTAAAACAGGAATAGTAAATGACCAAGTTGTGAAACTTATAAAAGTTTGGGGTCAATGTGCAGATCTTAGTAATGGAAAGAAATTATATTCTAAACTATGTAATAAGTAAAGTTATATTCATTAAATTGTGAATAAGAGATATAAATAGTTAACGATAGTAGTATCGTGGCTGACCGGATTCGAGGTTTGAAGGAACCTGGATTTGGGGGTGTCACAGGTAATGTGCGGTTACCTATTTGAATCAAACAAGACTTATAAACAGTGGATGTAATAAAGGTTTCCCCCAACGAAGTTTTAACCGATAAGTCAAAGTCTAATTTCTCCAGAGTCAAATTTAAACATTGAGCGCAAGTAGGAGAAATAAAAGAATGGGTAGAACTGGTATCAAATAAGGTATAAGCTTCGTAAGAGTTTATGATTAGCTTACCCATGATCAGCCTCGTTCGAATTCCTTGCTTTTTGGAAGTTACGGCAAACGCTCTCCCTTGAACTACCTGTTTTGTCTTGTTTGGGACGACCTTTGATGCTTCCATCCCAGCTAGACTTGACTTTGGTGCCTGACAAAATTGGACTAGGTGACTTTCTCTTCCACAATTGTAACATACTTTGGACTGCTGCGTACAGTTTGGACTGATGTGTCCTTCCCCTCTGCATTTGTAACATACGACCGACGGTCGTTCTCCTTCCTTAACAACAGGTACTGGTGCTGACGTCTTTCCATCATTATTGAATCTCCTCTTCTTGAAATTTCAACTTCTATTATCTTGGCCATGATTACCACCGGAGTGGTTACCATTTCTGGCATGTTAATTCCCTCCACGTTTGTTGCCACTGCTTCTATGACTGCTACCATTGGTATTATCGACTTGTCGGCTACTCACCCTGGGTTGGGTTGACTCATTATCGCGCTCCAATAACTGAGCCCTATTTACAACATCTGAATACAAACACAGTTTCTGAGAAATTAAGTATTGACGTATCTCGGATTTCAAACCTCTTAGAAACATTCGCGTCATTCTCTCCTGTAATATCCGAGATTTCTATGTAATCTAACAATTTCAATAAAAAAACTTATGTGAAATTCTTATGTGATAATTATTCATAAATGAATTATTTAATTTCATTATATGTTATGTGATAAGATGTATTGGAATGGTTGGTATAGTTGAGTCAACTATTCAATTTGGATAAATATGAAATTAATTCTAATTAATTTCATGGGATGACCTTAAAATATGACTTTGAGTTTGGAGAGGAATTTAGTGACGCAGACAGTGTATTTGTGTCCGGAACGTCGAAATTAGTCAGGATAGACTGTAACCACAAAAATGCGTCACGGTTGACTTTTTGGTCAAGTCAACCGGTTGACTTTTTTGGGGAAAAAGTTAACTACGAATTTTGAAGTTGAGTTTGACGAAATGGATAGTTCCATGACGTCCAGGACGTCGACTTTAGTAGGAATCGATATAAGTATCGAACACGTTTTGCTACGAGGGGAAAAATGGTCAAAATGATTACTAATTGATTAAATGATTAAATTAATGTTTTTATTTACATAAAGTTCAGTTGCTGGGAGTCCTTGTGACAATCTATATGGGATAAGGGAGGGAGTATACGTACTATAAGGATTGTTGAGGGAGAGGGGGTTACTCTTGTGTTATTAAACAAAAACCTTTCATTTTCTTAACTCCTACCCATAATTAGCCTAATGAATTGTGAGTGTAATGATATCTGATCATGGGGGAGTTGTAATGGGCTAAAGATTTCAGTTTCATTACACTATATATGAGGTATATACATTCCATCTAAGCCTCTTCTTCCTTTCACAACAACTTTCTAACTAGAGAGCAAAAATAAAGAAAAGAGAAGAAAATATTGAGGGTTTTAGAGTGGTTCAAGGTGGGCTACGAATTCTGGAGAATCTTTCATGCAAGGAAGGTGGTTATCAAGCTCCAATCAAGAAGAATTTGCAACTAAGGTAAGCTATGAGACCCACTTGTATGTTCTTGAGGAAAAATAGTGAAAAATGCATATATAGCTATGATAAATGTTTTGTTTTGGCTTGGTGATGCCATGATTTCGTGTATTACTGCTATGTGGATGATAAGAATAAAAATTTTGGTATATAACATGTTACTATTACATAAAGAATCATAGAATTCATGTATGCATGCTAATAAAATGCCTTTTAGTTGCTAATCTAATCAAAACATGAAAAGTTAGAGGGTTTGATTGTTATAACATGTGTATATATGTTAGTAAATGTGGTCTGGACAGTAGGAATCAAATCCATGCATGCTAGAATCAAAATCATGATTTTTCTCAAAAGTTAGGTTAAACTAGTTTGCATGAGTTTTCAGAATTTTTGGTCGCTTGAAATCATGTCTTCGGTAATCCGTTTGGTACATGTAGTAAATTTGTAAAATAGTATTTAGCATGAAGTATAATCTGTCCAAATTTCATTCAGATCAAAGCTATATTGAGTGAGATATGAAAATCGTAAGCAAGCATGTTCACAACAAAAATCTGCAGAAATCTGAAATTCCAGAATTTTTATAAGTATTTAATTAAGTATTAGTTTATAAACATATTAATATTAAAAAGGAAATTATTTTCTTTCGTTTTGAAGTTTGAGAACCACTTCAACTATGTGAGGCTATGTGTTATTTGATTGAATAAGCTTGACCAATGTGATGTAACATGATATGTAATTGAATTGTTTTGAATACATGTTAACTTAATAAATCTTATTAAAATAATAGGAGACCCTTATACTTCAAACTAGATTGTGTATGAATGGTGATTAACGAGACACATGTGATTGAATTATGTGAAGGTTAATTGCTAGCGTTAATTGTAGCGGGATTATCAGGCAAGGTTCCTAACCCTAATTTCTTTTGGGTATTTATTAAATCCTTACTAAAATTATCGCAGTAAGGGTAAGTATTGGACTTGTGTTAGTTATTTATTCGTGCAAGTTTCTTCGTTGAAAGGTCATACAAACTTCAATTATCTTGCAAGCTTATCGATGATTATTCAATTATAATTTTAACTGACATATGTTTAAATTTTATTTCATTATCGAACTGTTCTAAGTATGTTCCTGGCCTTTGTTTCCGGCTAGTTATTATTGATGGAAAAAGTGATTTAAAACAAATCTTTCGAAGCTATTAAATGTTCCTATTTAACATTTGACAATCATTTCAACTGTTGAGGTTTAGCTATTCAACTAATTTCACTCCTGATGTATGTTTTCAAATTTCTGTATATACTTGCTGGGTAATTCGTGCTCATTCTTGCTTAAACCTTTCAGTTAAGGGTGAGAAGGCTGAGGGTTCGGGGCAAGGACAAGGGAAAGTCCAAGATGAAGTGATGCTAATGGTTATGTAATAAGTTAATTATTTCCGCATATGTGTAATGTAGCGATAAACGCTAATACTAAGTTCTAATATGTTTTAAGGTTATAAAGACTTGGGATGTTATTTTGACTATTTATGTAATGGGTAATATAATAATATTATTATTATTGTTAAAGTTACTTAGATAGATGATGTTGTATGTTGTATCATGAGCATCAAGTCCTGTAATCGATGTTACACGGATTTGGGGGCGTCACATCTCCTCATTATCAACCAAGTGGGGCGCAAACCGGGATAATTCAACAAACTTAGCTTCGTACCGTGATACGGTCATATTATTTTGCTCCAACTTGATAAACTACACCTCCTTCATGTGACGAATACTTTCGGGAAAGTACTTGTCGTTGAATAGCTCATGGAACTTCTCCCAAGACATTATCAATGCGACATGTTGAGTACGCTTTACAGATTTCCACTGGTAATCTGCCTCTCCTCGCAACATGAAGGTGGTACAGGGAACCTTTTGCACCTCGAAGCATCCCAAGACATCAAATATCTTGGTGATCTGCTTTATCCACGTGTCCGCCTTAAGTGCTTTTGGCTCTCCAATAAACTCCGATGGTCCCAACTCCTTGAACTGCTCAGCGGTGACCGTCCGAGAGTTGCTAGTGTTTCCACCTGCAATTTGGACAGGACTCGCTCTCGCCTGATGTTGCATGAATTGCATAAATCTTCTAAACATCCCATTATTCATCATTTGATCGGTGTTGTTGTTTACCTGAGGATTATTGTCTTCCTGTTGCACATTATCCTGGGTATTGATCGTTGGTGACTCAACGATCTCATGTGCTTCATTGTTGATCTCAACATTTTCATATGCCATTTTCAAACACTGCCACAAAATAAGGGTTAATTGACATATCACATATTATCCATATACTCTGATCGATCAATTAAATACCAAATAATCTTAGGTAAGTCATACTAGCGAAGGAATTCCCCATCTCTCCCCTCCTAGTTCTTGTCTCACATCTCAGTCAGGGATCATATCCCTAAGCTTTGATACCAACTGTGACACCCCCAAAATAGGTATACATCACCCATCTTGGGTCGCCAAATACATGGTACTGAATAAAAATACAAACTTAATTTTATAACATGAGCTGAGAGTTTTCGCACGAATATTGTCTTCTAGACAATATCCAAACTCAAATGGAGTCCTCATTACATTTATTATCACACTATTTTATAGAATAGTGAGGACTACTATAACACCATCTCGGGCCATCACTCCGTTCCCCGACTAGTTCCGGCTGCGTTCTCATTTCCTGAAGAGAACAATGGAAGTAAAAGGGTGAGCTCAACTATCCCCGTAAGAATATTATGACTAAGGTAATGCAGAATAAGTTATCATTAGCCTTCAACAATGTTAAACTGATAGATTATAATCGACAACAAGTTTAACTGCAGCGGAATAAGTAATCCATTAGAAGAGTCAAGTAGAGCATGATATCTAATATCTTCTATGATTTAAAAAGGTTTTCATCAACTTTATCGCTGAGACTCAGCTGAATAAATAAACCACAACATCGAATTATCCCTGCACAACAGGCCAATGATATTCATGTAATCATCAATGGTCATGATTATACCGAATAATCCCTGGTCATAATCATATCAATCAACAGTCCATCTATGCACGTAAGCCAAAGATGACTTTCATCACAATATAAGCATGAGGATGATGATAATGATATAAGCATTTAATTAATTGAAAGCAAATGATAAATTTTAAAGATTTATAATTTAATTTATCCAATATTCAATAATGTCCAAATTGTCAACATGATACTGCTTTGTGGAGTAAAATTCAAGAATAATATCCATGTATCAAAAATATTTTGGACAGAAAAGAAATCAATTTTTCATGTGAATAATAACCGGGTGAATAGTACCCCATGAATAGTACTTCACGAATAGTAACCCGACATGAAAAGTACCCCAAATACCCGAGTGAATAATATTTGAGTGAATAATAACCGTGTGAATAGTACCCTGGCATGAAAAGTGTCCCGAATACCCGAGTAAATAATATTACAGTGAATAGTAATCGGGTGAATAGTACCCTGGCTGAAAATATTGATATTTAATAGGAAAGTTCATATCAATATTCCAATGACACGATACTGGATGAAGCGCAAAACTTCTAGGATATCCCACTAATTTCAAGGATTATAGAAGCAATACTTACCATAGTAAGTTTAGATTTAAGAATATGAAAAGAAATAACATACGAAACTGTAAATGGATTTTCACCCGTCATACGGTACGTAATCCTCGTAGACAGGTTATTCCGACATATTAAAGGATGAATACGAAAAGTAGTATTCCTTATGAATACGAAATAAATAATATCCCTTACCTTAGTAGAAGGCTAGATACTGCAATAGTGAAGTAGCAGAATACTCTTTTTCTTGCTCTCTATAGTTTCTCTCTCTATAGTGTCTCTTGTGAATCTCTGTGAATTGGTAAGAATGATAGAAGAATTAAGCTTCTATTTATAGGAGAATGGACTAAATAGTAACTTATTCACGAACGGTCCAGATTGATTTACTATTAGAACAGACGGACCATATTGATTACTATTAAAACCACAATTGACGATCCAGATTGATTTACTTTAAAACCACCATTGATGGTCCAGATTGATTACTTTTAAAACCACCATCAACGATCTAGATTGATTTAATATTAAAACCACCACCGATGGTCCAGATTGATTTACTATTAAAACCACCACCGACGGTACAGATTGATTTACTATTAAAACCACCATCAATGGTCCAGATTGATTTACTATTAAAACCACCACCAATAGTCCAGATTAATTTAACTTATTACAATTTGGTACCCCTAAAGTTTTCCAAGTTTTCATTATCCCCCTCTAACTTTTGTAATTCCCTTATCTTCAATAAACACATTCTTAATACTTCAACAATTATTCATCACTAATATTATAACTCACAATATTTAACAACCAGATCATTCCCATGAAAGAAGGGGATTTTCAATAAGGATTTCTCCTTATTGGCGCGCAATTAGGTGACCAAACCTCTCCTCGGCATAACTTTCTAGACATTGTCAATGTTGCAAATAATAATATGAATAACTTTGTTGTATCAATTATTGATTTAATAATATAAAATATTATGCAGATGATACTGTGACAATAATTGAATCAAATAACGTGAGATACTACGCAACAATTACTGTAGTAATAATTGAGTAAGTTGAGTGGCTTCTTACGTAAGCATCAATAATCAATACCGTGTGCTACTATGCAACCACGAGTATTACTGTAATTTTACCACCGGGTAGTTCAACAGTTAACGGTAAAATATTCACCATTATTTTTATAAAAAGATATTTCTGTCGTTTTTTAACTAAGAAAATACTTCAATTATGTGGTCCACCAATGATTGTACCGTCGTAAGAAGATTCCCTGTTAAAACGAATATTCCCCGACCAATCGAATATTCCCTGACACAACGAATATTTTATATCAACTTGCTTACTTTGTAAAATTTTCAAATATCACCCTTAACTTTAACCTTTTATCAATTTAACCATTTATTAAAAAGAATAATAATTATAAGAAAATTAGATACATTCATTTCATATAATTTGAGGTCTTACATTTTTGGTTTAGAAAGTTATTACCAATGTAAAATCAAACTAGTTAATTTATTGATTATGCACAGCGAAATGGTGTTTTGAGAAACCCCTACAAATAATAATAAAAAATTACACTTCTAAATTTTGTGTAAGAAAATGTGGACAAGTCACCGAGATAAAATGTAGAGTTTGGGAAGTAAGAGTAGTAAAGTAAATCACTACAAAGAAAACGACTATTTTCAACGGACGTATCTTCGATCGAAATAAGCTTAATTTCGAGGGAATAATGCGTCGACTATAAGTCCCGCGAAAATAGCATAATTTTGACGGAATTCTGTCAGAATTAGAACTCTACAAGTGGTTCCAAGATTCCTGCCAGCGCAAAAACTAATTTCGACGAACTAAAATTAATTCCGAGGGATGTTTCGTCGAGTTTCATCGGAATTAGCGAATAAAATATATTAACCTTTTGCAGCTGATCCTTTGATCTTTTCACACAATCAATTTCTCTCTCTCGATCTCTCGATCTCCCACTCTCCTTCCCTCTCGCATCCCCCCCTCCCCCACCCATCCGGTCACCGGTACCCCCACCCAACCCCACCCCCTCCCCTTCCCCCGGTTTCCCCCACCCCTGGTCCCCCCAATCCCTTCCACAGTCATCCCCACCCCTCCAATTCCCCCGGTTTCCCCTCACCCCCCTCAATAGCCACCCCCACCCCCAACAGAGGCCTTGAGGCTACAACCACATACCATTGCCCAGATTCTCCTCCTCGTTCAAGGTAAGTTCTTCCCAATTTTTTTAGAGTGCATATATACATTTGATATAATTGCTGAAATTTGGATGAATTTGTGAGTTGTCGATATAATTGCTGAATTTTGGATAAGTTTTTGAGTTATTAATATAATTGTTGAAATTGGGTGTATACTTAAATTAGGAAAGTGATTTTTGAGTTGTTGTTTTGTTGTTGAAATTGGGAAGGGTTTTGTTCTGCAAATTGGATTTTGGAGTTGTTGTTTTGTTTTCGAAATTGGTTTTTATTGTTGAAATTGGGAAGGGTTTTGTTGCAAATTGATATCAAGTACTTTTGGTTTTATTTTGTGCAGTATTACAGCTTCTGTAAGTGTATATCATCCAATGTATTATTTGAATTTGCTTTTCATTATGCAATTCCAACTTATAGTGTATTTTGCTTAATATTTCCGACTGAATTTCCCATGGAAATTCAGTCAGAATTTTGGAAATGCAAAATTTATGGGCCCTACATACTATTTATATATATTTATATATATTGTGAGACCCCAGATTTTATGAATAAAGATTTAATTTTCTCGAAATAATTTTTTGAATATTATGATGTGAATTTGATATAATGTTATATTTGTGGGTAGTATTTATAAATTTTGCAAAGTATGCAAGTTGTTGTATAATATTCGATTGGTCGGGGAATATTCTTTTAATCGGGGAATATCGGTACGACGGTACAATCATTGGTGGACCCCCACAACAGAATTATTATCGGAATGAGAAAATGACAAAAATATATTTATGAAAATAACGGCGGAAGTTTTACCGTTAATACTGTTGAACTACTCGGTAGTAAAAGTACAGTAAACGCGTGATTGCATAGTAGCACACGATATTGATTATTAATGCTTACGTGATAAGTCACTCAGTTTTGTTTTATTGGTATTATTAATGTAATAAAACAGAAAATCTTTTTATATAAAATAGAATACTTTTATAAAGTTATTCTATAAATAGAATATATTATATTCTATTATGCATAGTGTTGCATAGTATCTGCATAGTGTTTTGCATAGTAAAAACTTTTTATATAAAACATAATATTTTTATAAAGTTATTCTATAAATAGAATATATTATATTTTATTATGCATAGTGTTTGTATAGTGCCTGCATAGTATTTGCATAGTAAAATCTTTTATAAAGTTATTCGTTTTATTAGATTATAAATAGAATATATTATATTTTTTAAAAAAGATTTTGCTTTAAATATGGACCGTCAGATTAAAGTAAATCAATCTGGACCGTTCATGAGTTAGTTACTATGTAATCTATTTTTCTATAAATAGAAGTTCATTCCTTCATTATTTCTTACGAATTCACTAAAACTCTAGAGAGAGAAACTATAGAGAGAAAGAAGAAAAGTGTTCTGCTACTTCACTACTTCTATATCCAGTACTCTTCTTTCTAAGGTAGGGAATATTATTTGTTGTACTCATAAATGGTATTTTTTCTTTCTTATTCATGAAGAGAACTTATGTTATTCCATTATTTCTTTTTCTGTTGGAATAACCTGTATACACGGGATACCCTATACTTGGTAAAATTCTTCTGTTATTTCATTCTTTATTATTCTGTTGGAATATTCTGTCTGTGTGTTTTACGTCGGACCTGGTTCCGTCTTTATTATTTTTCTGTTGGAATATACTGTCTGTGCATTTTACGCCGGACCTAGTTCCGTCTTTCTTGGTATTCTGTTGGAATAACATGTTTATGCTAAGTACCGCATGCATGGTGATTTCTGTTATTATTCTGCTCTTTATTATTCTGTTGGAACATCATGTCTGTGCTTTACGCATGACCTAGTTCCGTTACTTATTATTCTGTTGGAATAATCTGTCTATGCAAAGTACCGCATGCATGGTGATTTCTTTTGTTATTCCATTCTTTATTATACTCAGTTGGTTAAAACTTTGACTTCCATACTCCATGAAATTAGTGGAATATCTTTGATATTTGCGCTTCATCCAGTATCTTTTCATGGAAATATTCTTCTGAGCATTCTTGAATTTTACTCTACAAAGCAGTATCATATTGACAATTTGGACGTTATTAGTTCCTGGATAAATTAATTCTTGAACTTGTTTTATTGAATTCTTATATCATTGTCATCATCCTCATGCTTATATTTTGTTGAAAGTCATATGTGCCTATAGTGCATAGATGGACTTGGTATGATTATGACTAGGAATTATTCGGTGTAATCATGACCATAATATTAAAAATGATATGGAAAAAGTCCTCATTGGCCCGTAGTGCATTGATGGACAGTTTTTGATATGATTATGGCTATGGATTCTCTTCGGCCAAGGGTGCAAAGATGAATTGTTTTATGGCATGATCAGGACTGTTGATTAAAACCTGATTATCTTTAGCCGTAGTGCATGGATAATTCGTGGTTGTGATACTAAAGAATATCCTTGGCCATAGTGCTGGGGTGATTCGATGATGTGGATTATTATTAAGCTGAGTCTCAGCGATAAAAGTGATGAAAAACCTTTTAAATCATTGAAGATAGTAGATTTTATTCTCTACTTGATTCTTCTAATAGATTGCTTGTTCCGCTGCAGTTAAACTTGATGTTTATTATAATTTATCAGTTTAACACTATTGAAGGCTAATGATAATTTATTCTGCATTGTCTTAGTCATAATATTTCCTACTGGGCTAGTTGAGCTCACCTTTTCTTTCACTATTCTCTTCAAGAAATGAGAACGTAGCTGGGACCAGTCGGGGAACAGAGTGATGGTCTTAGATGGTGCATTAGTAGTCCTTACTATTCCGTGAAATAGTGTGATAATAAATATAACGAGGACTCCATTGAGTGTGGATATTGTCTAGATGACAATATTTGTATTAAAACTCACAGCCTATGTTTTGTCGTATTGTACACGATAGTTGTATTATTAAGTTGTATTTGTATTCAGTACCTTGTATTTGGCGACTCAAAGTAGGTGATGTATACCTATTTTGGGGGTGTCACAATTGGTATCAGAGCTTAGGGATATGATCCTTGTCTGAGATGTGAAACAAGAACTAGGAGGGGAGAGATGGGGAATTCCTTCGCTAGTATGACCTACCTAAGTTTATTTGGTATTGAATTGGTCGGTCATAGTATAGGGATAATATGTGATATGTTAATTAACCCTTGTTTTGTGACAGTGTTTAAAAATGGCATCTGAAAATGTTTAGATAAGCAATGAAGCACATGAGACCGTTGAGTCAGCTCAACCAAAAGGGAACGACCAACAACACGATAATAATCATACCGGTGGCAAAGACCATCAAAAAATGATAACCATCGTGGGGAAAATTATCATACCAAGAATGGTAACCACTTCGGTGGTAATCATGGCCAAAAGAATAAGAATGGACATTTCAAGAAGAGAAGGTTCAATAATGACGTGAAGACATCGGTACAAGCACCCGTTTCAAAGGAAGAAGAACGACCACCGGTTGTATGTTTCAAATGCGGATAAAAGGGACACATCCGTCCAAACTGTACGCAGCAATCCAAAACGTGTTTTAATTGCGGAAGAGAAGGTCACCTAGCTCGATTATGTCGTATGGTGAAGTCAAGTCCAGCTGGGATAGTGATGCCAAAGGATGTCCCAGACAAGCTAAAGCCGGTAGTTTAAGAGAGAACGTTTTTTTTTCGTGACAAGGAACCCGAATAAAATTATCACTGGTATGTTAGTCATAAACTCTTGTGAAGTCTATACCGTGTTAGATACCGGTTCTACTTACTCTTTTATTTCACCTAGTTGTGTTTAATGTTTGAAGTTAACTCCGGAGAAGTTAGACTTTGATATATCTGTTTAAACTTAGTTGGGAGAAACCTTTGTTACCTCAACTATTTATAAATCTTATTCAAATCTACACTTTCACGTTACGTGTCGATCTTGTCACTTTGAAAAGACTTGCCTTTGATGCGATTTTAGGAATCGATTGGTTAACTACTCATCATGATTTATGTAAGGTTGTTAGCTTTTATATTCCTAACCAACCTTTTATGCGAATTCAAGCAACCAAACCACTAAAGTTAATCATTGTCATATCAAGCCATAAGTAAAGAGCCTCGGTCCTTTCGTTGTTGACTTTCTTGTGTGGAATGCACCGAAGCTAGACTTTCTGTAGGTGATGTCGTGAGTAACGATGGCAAGTTGATAGGTATCAATGTGACATACTATCCAAGTCTTGGATGAGGGTCACAGTTTTGAACGATATTTCTATTGTTAATAATTTTCTGACGTATTCTTGAAGACTTCTTAGCCTACCCCTAGATCGTGAAATCGAATTTTGTATTGACCCTAGTACAAAACTAATTTCTAAAACCCTCAAATATTTCTTCAACTAAAACGAATGTATAACGTGCCAAAGACATTGACTCGAGCTGTTGAAGATTACGATCGTACCATTCAATATCATCGTGGAAGTACGAACGTGGTAGCTGACACGTTGAGTAAAAAATCGTATGCGGTTACAAGTGCGAATATATGAACCCACGTGAAGATAACGAATATACGATTAGAATCGACTTTAATCGATAAAGTTAAAGCCGCTCAAGCTACATACTCAGAGCTGATGAAAGTGAAGAAGAAGGTTCAAGATGGCGTTATTCTAGAAACAAAAATCGACGAAAAGAGGAAATCTCAACCCTCGATTTAATTGGTCCATTTGAAATCCTCGATGAAGTAGGAACTGTGGCCTATAGACTTGTTTTACCGCCAAGTATGTTGCGTGTTTAGAATGTTTTTTACGTATCGATGTTACGTAAATATGTGGACGACCTGAACCACATTATTAAATTAGAACCAGACGAGATAGCAGAAGATTTAACGTATGAGGAGATAGGTGTTAAAATCTTGGATAAGAAGGATTGTATTCAACACTCAAATGTTATACCTCAAGATTTAGAATCTAAAATGCAGTCAAGTTATCCTCATCTCTTCGGCATACCAGGTACGTACGTAAATTTTGAGGGCGAAATTTTATAAGGAGGGGAGATTGTGAGACCCCAGATTTTATTAATAAAGATTTAATTTTCTCGAAATAATTTTTTGAATATTATGGTGTGGATTTGATATAATGTTATAGTTGTGGGTAGTATTTATAAATTTTGCAAAGTATGCAAGTTGTTGTATAATATTCGATTGGTCGGGGAATATTCTTTTTGTCTGGGAATATCGGTACGACGGTACAATCATTGGTGGACCCTACAACGGAATTATTATCGGAATGAGAAAACGACAAAAATATTTTTATAAAAATAACGGCGGAAGTTTTACCGTTAATACTGTTGAACTACTCGGTAGTAAAAGTACAGTAATACGCGTGATTGCATAGTAGCACACGGTATTGATTATTAATGCTTATGTGATAAATCACTCAGTTTTGTTTTATTGGTATTATTAATGTAATAAAACAGAAAATCTTTTTATATAAAATAGAATACTTTTATAAAGTTATTCTATAAATAGAATATATTATATTCTATTATGCATAGTGTTGCATAATGTCTGCATTGTATTTTGCATAGTAAAATCTTTTTATATAAAACATAATACTTTTATAAAGTTATTCTATAAATAGAATATATTATATTTTATTATGCATAGTGTTTGCATAGTGCCTGCATAGTGTTTGCATAGTAAAATCTTTTATAAAGTTATTCATTTTATTAGATTATAAATAAAATATATTATATTATATTTAAAAGATTTTGCTTTAAATATGGACCGTCAGATTAAAGTAAATCAATCTGGACCGTTCATGAGTTAGTTACTATGTAGTCCATTTTTCTATAAATAGAAGCTCATTCATTCATTATTTCTTACGAATTCACTGAAACTCTAGAAGGAAAGAAGAAAAGTGTTCTGCTACTTCACTACTTCTATATCCAGTACTCTTCTTTCTAAGGTAGGGAATATTATTTGTTGTACTCATAAGGGGTATTCTTTCTTTCTTATTCATGAAGAAAACTTCTGTTATTTCATTCTTTATTATTCTGTTGGAATAACCTGTATACGTGGGATACCATATACTTGGTGAAATTCTTCTGTTATTTATTCTTTATTATTCTGTTGGAATATCCTATCTGTGCGTTTTACGTTGGACCTGGTTCTGTCTTTATTATTATTCTGTTGGAATATCCTGTCTATGCGTTTTACGACGGACTTGGTTCCGTCTTTATTGGTATATTGTTGGAATAACCTGTCTATACGAAGTACCGCATGCATGGTGATTTCTGTTATTATTCTGTTCTTTATTATTTCTGTTAGAACATCATGTCTGTGCTTTACGCATGTCCTGGTTCCGTTAATTATTATTCTGTTGGAATAATCTGTCTATGCGAAGTATCGCATGCATGGTGATTTCTTTTGTTATTCCATTCTTTATTATACTCAGTTGGTTAAAACTTTGACTTCTATACTCCATGAAATTAGTGGAATATCCTTGATATTTGCGCTTCATCCAGTATCTTTTCATGGAAATATTCTTCTGAGCATTCTTGAATTTTACTCTACAAAGCAGTATCATGTTGACAATTTGGACGTTATTAGTTCCTAGATATATTAATTCTTGAACTTGTTTTATTGAATTCTTATATCATTGTCATAATCCTCATGCTTATATTTTATTGAAAGTCATATGTGGCCTATAGTGCATAGATGGACTTGGTATGATTATGACCAGGGATTATTCGGTGTAATCATGACTGTAATATTACAAATGATGTGGAAAAAGTCCTCATTGGCCAAGGGTGCAAAGATGAATTTTTTTATGGCATGATCAGGACTGTTGATTAAAACCTGATTATCTTTAGACGTAGTGCATGGATAATTCGTGGTTGTGATACTAAAGAATATCCTTGGCCATAGTGCTGGGGTGATTCGATGATGTGGATTATTATTAAGCTGAGTCTCAGCGATAAAAGTGATGAAAAACCTTTTAAATCATAGAAGATAGTAGATTTTATTCTCTACTTGACTCTTCTAATAGATTGCTTGTTCCGCTATAGTTAAACTTGATGTTTATTATATTTTCTCAGTTTAACACCGTTGAAGGCTAATGATAATTTATTCTGCATTATCTTAGTCATAATAAATCCTACTGGACTAGTTGAGTTCACCCTTTCTTTCACTGTTCTCTTCAGGAAATGGGAACGTAGCTGGGACCAGTCGGGGAACAGAGTGATGGTCCTAGATGGTGCATTAGTAGTCCTCACTATTCTGTGAAATTTTGTGATAATAAATGTAATGAGGACTCCATTGAGTGTGGATATTGTCTAAATGACAATATTTGTATTAAAACTCACAGCCTATGTTTTGTCGTATTGTACACGACAGTTGTATTATTGAGTTGTATTTGTATTCAGTACCTTGTATTTGGCGACTCAGAGTAGGTGATGTATACCTATTTTTGGGGCATCACATATATGTTACTTAATTTTCTAATACTAAAATTCAGTAATTAGGTAGCTTTTACTTAATGAGTTTCCGACTAATAAAATAAAATAAAATAAAAATTTACTAAAATAATATATAATAAAAAAAGAAATAAAATTAAATTAAGCAACTTAATTTGCGCTTCATCTAGTATCACTTCACTGAAATACTTTTCTGGACAGTCTTGTTAAATTTTAATCTTTTAATGCTAGAGTACTATTTATTAGTACTATTCATACATATGACACTATTCATACATACGGTACTATTCATACAGTACTATTCATACATACGGTACTATTCACGGGGTACTATTCACAAAGTACTATTTACGGGTACTATTCATAAAGTACTATTCTAGGGTACTATTCACAGGTACTATTTACGAATTACTATTCATGGGGTACTATTCACTTGGGTACTATTCACCCGAAGTACTATTCATGACAAAAATTGATTTTTTTCGGTCCAAATCTTTTTTGATATAATATTATTCTCGAATTTTACTCCACAAAGCAGTATCATGTTGACAATTTGGACATTATTGAATTCTGGATAAATTAAATTATAAATCTTTAAAAATTTATCTTTTAATTTCATTTAATTGAATTCTTATATCATTGTCATCATCCTCATGATTAGATTGTTATGAAAGTCATCTTTGGCCGTAGTGCATAGACGAACTGTTGATTGGTATGATTATGATCAGGGATTATTCGGTATAATCATGACCCGTAATGTTACAAATGATGTTGTAAAAGTCTTCATTGGCCCGTAGTGCATTGATGGACAGTTGTTGGTATGATCATGACCATCGGTGATAACACGAATATCATAGGCCCGTAGTGCATGGATAATTCGTGGACGTGATACTAATGAATATCATTGGCCCGTAGTGTATGGATAATTCAGTGATGTGGATTATTTGTTAAGCTGATTCTCAGCTATAAAGTTGATGATAAACTTTTTAAATCATAGAAGATAGTAGATATCATGCTCTACTTGACACTTCTAATGGATTGCTTGTTCCACTGCAGTTAAACTTGTTGTTTATTAGTTTAACACTGCTGAAGCCTAACGATAATTTATTCTGTATTATTTTAGTCATAATATTTTCTACTGGGCTAGATGAGCTCACCCTTTTATTTTTATTGTTCTCTTCAAGAAATGAGAACGTAGTCGGGACTAGTCGGGGAACGTAGTGATGGTCCGAGATGGTGATTATAGTAGTCCTCACTACTTTTAGACAATATTCGTGAAAAAAACTCTCAGCTACATTTTGTCTTATTGTATAAAAGAAGTTTGTATTTGATTTATGTACCATGTATTTGGCGACTCAAGATGGGTGATGTATACTTATTTTGGGGGCGTCACAGTTGGTATCAAAGCTTAGGGATATGATCCCTGACTGAGATGTGAGACTAGAACTAGGAGGGGAGAGGCGGGTATTCCTTCGCTAGTATGACCTACCTAAGTTTATTTGTTATTTAATTGGTTGGTTAGAGTATAGTGATAATATGTGGTATGTCAATGAACCCTTATTTTGTGGCAGTATTTGAAAATGTCATCTGAAAATGTTGAGATAGGCAATGAAGCACATGAGATCGTTGAGTCACCAATGATCAATACCCAGGATAATGTGCATCAGGAAGGCAATAATCTTCAGGTAAACAACAACACTGACCAGATGATGAATGATGAGATGTTTAGAGGCTTTATGCAATTCATTCAACATTAGGCGAGACAGACTCCTGTTCAAAATGAATGTGGAAACACTGAAAATTCTCGGATGGTCACTGCTAAGAAGTTCAAGGAGCTGGGACAACCAGCGTTTGTGGAAAAGCTAGAACCACTTAAGGCGGAGACGTGGATAAAGTAGATCACCAGGATATTTGATGTCTTGGGATGCTCCGAGGAGCAAAAGGTTCCCTTTGCCACCTTCATTGTGAGGCCCCCAAATCCAGGTTACCTGACCCCCCCCCCCCCCCCCGAGTTTGGTGCTCACGATCCACAATATAAATAACATCTAACTACCCATTTATTTATGAATAAAAATACACACTTTTTTAATTGATATTGTTAATACATTTTCCTGGGTTATCTAACCATAACTTTACAAACATACCCCTTAGACATACAAAAAGGGTTTATAAATACAACATATATAATATTGTTCAACATAACTATTCCAGCAAAACACCTTTGCCCTTGTTCTTCTCTGCCCCTCCGGCTTCTTCAATCCTAGCTAAAATATTTTATTAAAGCAAGGGTGAGCAACAAATTTTCCCCACAAGTTAAGACATACAATGAATGTATAATAATCATGAATAATGACTATATATTAGATAGCCTAACACCAAAGTTCTGAGAACTTTGAAATAGCTTAACAAATCGTTAATCACTAACAAGTCTTCTCGCATACTATGCAAACCAACAATCTGATAATGAAATAGTACAACGCTTTCAAAGTTTCTACGATATTCAATTGAATAACGATGGAAATATTCTTCAGAGTTTATGCTGAGTGATCCCTAAGGATCTTGAACTTCTCTTCTCGAATAACTATCAAAGATTTTACTTTGATATACCCAGGTGTATCAAATAACCTTAAAGATTAACTCATACCCCTCAACAAGTACTTAGAGCGACCAACTCTTGGTACCCTATATTATGCATAATACTTAAACGCGCGCAACGGTCGAATATACGACCAAAAGGTTCCCTTTATATAAAATGTTGTTCTTCTCAGTCTTATAACCAGAATTTGAATCACAACAATGAATTATAATGATTTCAATATCTAATCACTTTCTCGATCTATCTGAAATAATTGGCTTTGATTTGTCAATAATAATTAAATTCTCTTCTCGAACCTATCAAGTTCTAACAAATGTTCGTTTAGCCAGAATAATTAGCTAAGACTTTTCTCAACACAATTCGATAATAGACATGAATTATCTGTACTGTCAATCATAGCTTCTAAGGATGTAAGTATCCAACAACAATTATTCTCCAAGTATATTTTCAGAATCACTAATTCAATTTGAATTAATAAACATGCACTTACTGTAAATAATCAACAATATTTCTCAGACTTGGTCTAATAAAAAATAATTAACAACCATAATATTTGAAAAGATATAATTCAAGGTTGAGTTAAGGAAACTTGCCTTCCGCGTTGATTACTGATACACAATATACTTATCTACTTTTGAAAGACCTATATTCACAATATCGGTCTCACAATTAGCACAATAATTCACAACACACAATACTATAATTTACAATCAATATTTCTCCTAGACACATTACCATATAGTCACATCAGTGTTTATAACCTATATAAACACTTCTCAAGTCTAACTAGTTCAGTCTGGTTGGACTTCAGTCTGTTCTCGGTGTCTTGGTCACCCTATCCGATAATTAACACTTGCATTGTCAACTAAACTAGGTTTCAAAGTTCCAATATTATTTCAGATAAGTCAAATATCATTTATAATATTTTTCGGAAGCTTTTAATAATTTTCAAACAATTATTATAATTTATATTAATTTTTCAAACACTAGAATCATTTTTAAATGAATTAAATACTAAATAATTCCATCATCATTAATATTGAATAATATTAAAATAATAATGACATACTTGTCAAAATATTAAAGATATTCATAATACCTTAAAATATTTTTAAATCACCAATATTCTCCTTAAATTATTTTTAAAATAGTTAAAATCATTTTTAAACCATTACCGTTAATATTTAAATATTAATGAATTTCTCATAAAAATATTAAAAGTTATTAATTATAAATCTAATATCATTAATATTAAATTATTAATGAAGTTACTCCAAAAATATTAAAAGTTACATTTTATAACTCAAAATATTTTCTAAAACTTTATTCTTATTTAAAATGATTTTTATAATATTAAAATCATTTTCTCTAATTTATTTAATATACTAATTAAATAAATTAAATACCATTAATATTCAAATAAATATAAATATTAATGAAAAATATCCCAAATTATCGAAAGTTATTTTTTCATAACTTAAAATAATTTGTAAAACCACTTTTGTAATTTTTAGAAATTTATTTCTATTTTTCATTATTTTCTGAAAATATAAAAAATAAAATTAATAAAAACCGTTGTTATAGCCTATAGTGACAGTAACCGTCGTTGTTGGTGTTCTTGGGCTCAAGAACACTGACCGTTCAGTTCTCAAGGGGTCATGTGACACCCCCAAATTCACGTACTTGAAACTCGAATTCGGTGCTTCATGATATCATTTCTATGAACGGAATAATACTAAAAATAATATAAATAATATAAATACCAAACTTAATTTACATATCAGAGTTTGAATCCCAGGTACACGAACTTTAAACATTACTTACATGATAATTAATAAGTATCATTGTCTTAATAAAGTATAGTTATTATATAAGAGAACATAAACTTATTCTACCAGCCTTCCTTTCCCTTTGTTCTTGGCAGAGCTTTCTGGTTGATCACGTTTAGCTGAAAATATTTAAATTAAGCAAGGATGAGCATTTGGGTGCTCAGCAAGTAATAACAACAATAAATATTAGCTGAAAGGATTAAATGGTTTTTTTAATGACACATCTACAACGAATCAATATTTGTGAAGTAAGCTGAACCAATAATAACAACATATCCATTATATATCAAAATTTTGAAACTACGTATTGACTATAACTAGAGATCAGTTGACAGACTATGCCAATTGTTTTTAATTTTTGATAAGGTTAAACAAAACTTCATCTGCAAACCATCATAACTTACAAGCACGGGGGTGACCAGTCCGTTATCCCCTGTATTGATCAATACTACATGCAATAACGAGATTATCGTTCATCTAATCTGCCTTTGGCGCACACAAGTTTTCCCATGTACGGGATGTTCATACTTGTGACACCCCCAAATACGGGCACTTCAATTCCACAGGATTTGGTGTTCACTGTACAAATATCATCTATCTATCTACCCATAATAAATGCAAGCCATGCAATAGATAGATTAAAAATCTTCCCCTTAAGGGTTACAACATCTGAATAATAATAATAAAATCCCAGGTTAAACTAACCTTAAACATCTGTGCGGAATCATAAATAAATAAGTCTTAACAACATCATTAAATCAAGTCTTAAACAAAATACATCATCAAATAAACAACAAGTCTTCATCACTTGCTGACTTTGCCCTTGCCTTTACTAGTGGAAGGTTCATCAGTTTTTTCATTCTTAACTGCAATGTTATTATTAAGCAAGAGTGAGCACTATTGCCCACAAGTATAACAATGAAATAATAGTATAATAACATGCGAGAGAAATAATAACTTTTGAAATAAAAGCTCAACTTTTGAATCAAGAATGAATAGCAAGAATCAAAAGATTTCTGAGGGTCATAAGACCTTGAACTATGTCCTAGGTTATCAAGGGTTATACTTGAAACCTTTAACAGTCATAAGACTATGGACCTTTTTACTTGTCCTTAGGGGGATCAACCCTTAGTACCATACTGTGCACAATATCTTAACTGTGACAACCCGAGAAATTGGGCAATTTATTAAATTCTTAAATGATTGATTTAAGGTCAAATAATAGACCTAGATAGAAAATAAGTGTATGCGTTTGATGTTATTGGGATTGAATTTTGAGGATTTCAAAATTCGGTGAAGGATTTAGGTGAATTATTCAGGATTAAGGATTTATGTAAATAAGCTCTGTGTATATGGTTAATGATATGTTCAGAATGTGGTTAAGGGTCATGGGTTGATCAGATAAATTACATCTGTGATAAACCCTAATTATATATTAAGAACTTTAACGTTCGGTTAGAAAACCCTAGCGATGGATAAGAAACCCTAGAAATCGGTTCTGGAAACCCTAGTTTCAGTTCCGGGAAATTCGAAATCCTAAATCGGATATTGAAAACCCTAGATTGGGAATGCAATGTATGTACAAGGTTAAACGTCATTCATATTAAATTAATTAGGGAAAATCCTAATGAATTATTGGAAAACCGAATTGATTATTTAAAAATCCTAATACCAGATCTGAAAACCCTAATTTCAGATTCTAATAAAATGAAACCCTAATCTAGGAATATAACGGAGAATTATAATGCTTTAGTGCTATTAATTAAGTACTAATTAGGGTAAATGTTAATTAATTAGCAAACCCTAATTTATAATTTTTGAAACCCAAATTGTTTTGTCAGAAATCCTAATGCTCAATTGTGAATTTAATTGCTAAAATTAGCAATACTAATTAGGAAACCCTAATCCTAATTATTTCAATTTATGAGTAATTAGAAAACTCTAATCTAATTACGAATATTTAATTTCTATTATAGAAAATTAATTTTTTCCATTAGAAACCTTAATTAGTGGGTTATAAACCCTAATCTGTGATTTTGACCCTAATTGAGTAATTAGCAATTTTAATTAGGAATTATTAATCCTAATTAACAAGATTTAAGTATGATTAAGGAAATTATAATATAATTAGTAAATACTAATTATAAGTTAGAAATATTAATTTTGTACTGTTATAACCAAAATTCGGAAATGTTAGAAATTAAATTTGAAAAGTTAAGGGTTAAAACCTAAACCCTAAAATGCTAAATCCTAAATCCTAAAATCCAAACCCTAAACCCTAAGGGTTTGATCAAATACCAATTTTGGAATTAAAATTTGTGTGGAAATGACATTTATGCCCTTTTGTGCATTATTGGATGTTACTTGTAAATCTAACCCTAAAAGGAGTGGTTGAGCAACCCTAGTACTATCCTTGAGCTACAAACATTGAATCCAGCCGAAATTGGCTAGATCATAGCAACAAAGCAATAAATATAAATAGATTAGAGAGAGAAATGTGCTTACTTTAAATTCATTTTTGCTCCTAACCCTTCTCTCTCTAAAAATTCGGGATTTAGTGTGATATGGAGTGGGGAGATGAAACCATATCAAACCCTAACTCTCCATGATCAGCAGCAAAGGATCAGAAATCAAAGATCAAAGTTTTAAAGGTATAAAACCCTAATTTTATAAATTTCATGATCTGGTGTTAGATGTTAGGATTTGTTGTTTAGATATGTGTTAGGGGGTGTCATTTGATGATCTGGGTTGCTAAAACCTAGATCCATATCATCTTGATGCTCGAATTTAAAGATTTATTAAATCTGGAAAATTTTGTATAAGTGGCCTGACAGTCGAATGTCAGAGCCTTTAGATTCTTTTGTGTTAATGATTTATGGTGTTTAAAGTTGTATATGTGTAGTATGTCATGTATACTATGGTCTGGAATTGGAAACAGGTTGCTATCATGTTTAGATTACAAGATATGAACGGTCAAAGACCGTTGACCGAACACAATTTCTGTTTCTGGGCAACCCAGAAAAATTTGCAGATTTCCAGAAATCTGACAATGATTTTCTAGGCCTTAGATCTTTCTACTGTTAATGATATTTACCATGTTAGTGTTAGATATGGATAGTATGACATGTGATCTACACAACAAAACCCTTATTACAGCCAGATCAGGACCAGGATTGCAAATATTGTTGGTCAAACTTCGTTGACCAATCAACCTTTTGAACTTTCTGGAAAACCCAGAAAGTTCAAAACCCGATTCCTGCTTACTAGTTTGACCGATCCATTTCTTTTAGATTCGGTGTTGTATTGATGTTCTAATGTTATGTCGTTATACCATGTCATGTGATCTGCAATTTTGAACCAATAGATTACATAAAACAAGCCCAGGATGTTATGATTTAAAGCTTCAAAGTAGGCTCCTTGGTTGTTCTTCATTTCTGGGTAACCCAGAAAATGAAGAACATGTCTGACAAGAGTTTTGCATGCCCAGATCTTGTTGTTCGTTTGTTGTATGATCGAGATGATGATTGTTTCATATAGTGTTACATAAACATTACATGATAAACGTTTAACATACCCCAGAAACACTTTTGAATGGAAAATATAAGCGATCAAACCTGCTCACCCGAACACTGACATGAAGGCTCAAGAACACCTCAAGAACACCATTAGCGACGGATTCGTCGCCAAAAACCCCTATAGCGACACTTAATTTCGGAAATTAATTAAATTAATTAAATAAATAGAAAAAATGGTTTTTAATTATTAAAAATACATAATAAATTATGAAAAATTATTTTAAAGTCTGAAAAATAGTTTTTAATTATTTTAAGTATATTTCGAAAATATTTAATATTTTTGGAATATAAATGTTATTTATTTATTTAATTATAATATTAAATAAATGATTTAAAAATAGTTTTAATTCATGAAAAATCATGAAAAATTATTTTTATGATAAAAGAAAATATTTTAAGTTATTTTTGATAACTTTTGATATTTTGTGATGAATTTCATTAATAATTCAATATTAATGATAATTAGTTTATTTAATAACTATATTAAATAAATTAAGGAAAAATGGAATTAATACTTTAAAAATCATATAAAAATGATTTAAGTGTTATAAAAATATTTTAAGTTATAAAAAGTAACTTTTGATATTTTGGCATGAAAATATTAATATTTTAATATTAATAGCAATTATCGAATAATGGATTTAAGTGTTTAAAAATCATATAATTATGATTTTAATGTATTAAAAATACTTTGATATATTATAATTATATTACTCCCTCCGTCCCAGGATAAAAGTCCTGATGGGCTTTTCACGCATATTAAGAAGAGGAATAAATGACAAAATTATCCATAATAATGTCATTAAATATGGAGAGATAATTAGAATAAGAAAAGTATGAGATATTTAATGCTACGGGCATAATAGGAAAAAATGTGTAAAAGTTTGGTTATTAAAAGAAAGTAGACATTTAACATGGGACAACCCAAAATAGTAATAAGGACTTTTATCCTGGGACAGAGGGAGTATAATATTATGTTATGATTTTCATTAATATTTTATATTAAATGAATATTAATGATTAAGGAATTATGTGGTATTTAATTTTTTTAAATACGGTTTTAAGGATTGAAAAATGTTGATAAATGGTAATAATTATCCAAAAATTATTATAAGTCCTTGAAAATTATTTTGACAGCTTAGAAAATTATTTGAGTTAATTGTTAACTGTTAAGTCAGAGTTTAATTAAACTTAAACTCGATAAAAGTCCGACTCGACCGTCGGGAAGTTAGAATTGTATCGGGTTCAACTCAGACTGCAATAGTTTGACTTGATACCTAGTCTTATGTGTGTTATAGACTGATAGGATTATGTGGTAATGTGTTTAGGTTATTCTGTGTGTAAATATATAACAGTATTATACTGTGATGATATTATTCTAATATTAGAGATCTATATTACTAATATTAGGTCTTTGGGTAAAGCGTTATAAATTGCGTTGCGGTAATCAACGGTCCAGGCAAGTTTCTTTTTACTAAACTCTAATAAGAGTATGTTATTCAAGCTTATGGTTAATCATTGCTGATTGCCATGAAAATTGTACTCTGTACATCTTGCATGTATAAGTCAGGTATGAAAGGCTGATCACCTTCATTACCAGTTGGTTCAGAAATGTTTGTTCATGTTTAAAACTTGTTCAGTCAAAAGTTTGTTCGTGATAATTCTCAACTATATTGATGAATTATAGCCAGCTTATTATTCATACTCTTCAATTATGATATATCATTATATTATTGTTTATAAACTTGCTGGGCAACTTTCATGCTCACCCTTGCTATATCATGATAAAACATTGCAGATAAGGCGAATGCGTTCGGATACAGGAAAAGGTTAAAGTCAAGTTCTACTTGGATTAAAACGTGCGACTATTTTGTAATAGTATAGTTTGATAAATGTGTTATATATGATTTTTAAGTTAAGGTTACTCGACCTTGGGGGATAAGTGTGTAATGTATTGTATAAACAATTTATGTTTATATCTTCCGCAAACAGTTATAGAAATAGTGAACCGGATCCGAGGTGATTTGGGGCCGGGATTCGGGGCTACTACATTAACGCTAACACATAAGTAAATCCCTTTGCAGGATTCATCTCAGTTTGACATTTGAGTCCGCACCAAAGGAAGTTTGGTTTGGATAATGAAAGTTTTCACTTTTTGTGCTCTTTTTGTTAGATCTTTATGAACCAAGCAACTTTTGTTTTATATCATTAAAAACTCATGATTTACATGAGTATTTGTATTTTACATGTGTATCAAAGTATTTTTGAAATCAAAAGTTAGATCCACAGTGGGGAAATCAAGTTTTGTACCAAAAGGTTTAAGAAAAAGCTTTCCTTTGTATGCTATATATAATTTTTTATGTTAGATTCTTTGGGTTCATGTGATTAATGGTTTAAAACATGTTAGCATGCTAGATACACGAGTTAAGGGAAAAACTCCTTTGGAATCACTCAAATATGTTAAGAAATGAGCAAGTTATGAATTAAATCCCAAACTACCTCAACTGTTGAACACAAGCTACTGATCAGTCACTTCTGTCCATTTTTTAGGGACCAAAACAGAACCAAAATAAATGTTTGATTCATGGAAACTCTATTTCGGGAAATTATGAATCCAACGATACCTATTGGACCTAAATTCGATTTGTAGATTTCTTTTTATAAGCGTTTCTGTTAAGGACCCCAATTCTGGAAAATGAACCATCTGTTGAAGAAAACCTTGCATGCCCTTGAGGAAATAAGCAAAGGTGTAGGAACCCCAGTCATACTCTCCTATACGGTCCACATGTCGTGTGGCACTGATCAAAGCAAATGACATTGTAGAAGAATTATCAGGAAAAATCACTGAAAAATGTGATCCCTGACTCTTACATCAGCTGGTATGGGCTCACTCAACAGCCCAATCATAGCGTCTACGCTCAAAGGACCTGCACGCATGATCCTGCCCTTGAGCGCCTCAACCAGAACTCCTAGCAAGGATCTGACGGCAGTCGGGGTAATATCTACCGTACAAGGCACTGGTGCCACTCCAAACTCCATACTCGTGATAAACTGCCAATCCATCGGCGTCATCATCACCTCACAGTCCAGCAAATAGAGTGGCTGAGTCTGGTGATACCAACGCTCAAACAATACCCTGAGGTAACCCTAAGGATAGCGACGGAGAAGGATGGAAAAGAACGCCCCAAATCCCCAGTCATGCACAATCGCTCTATAGTCAGGATGTAGAGCCTGTTACATGAAGTAAATGCTGAACCAGTTCCCTCGAGGCTGTGTAAAACCAGGAACCTACATGAAATGCAGATCGACATCAAAATCCTTTACTCCTCATAAATAGGAATGAAGGAAGATTAAGATCTAACTTTATACCTCATTTGCGTTCAAGTACATCGAGGGATGTCGACTCAAATCACCTAGAAGCTCTGCATTTGCCACCTGAATACTCGGGAGGTCCCTACGGGGAACATGTGCAACAGGAGTAGGGTCCGCAACTGGAACATCTTCCTCTTTGTCCTCGACGACCGGCACATCAACCTGGACTGGACGTCTCACTGCCTCCACCAACCGACGAGGCTGTGTAATAGAACGGGGTAGAGGCACTTCAGAAGTCCTCCTTCGTACACAAGAAGTGGTCCTACGGGAGCTATTCGGCTGATTCGAATCCATAATATCTGGACAAAAGTCTCCAAATCACCTCAAAAAGGGTGTGGTAATTATGACACCCCCAAATTCGGGTACTTCAATTCCACGAGATTTGGTGTTCACTGTACAAATATCATATATCTATCTACCCATAATAAATGCAAGCCATGCAAGAGATAGAATAAAAATCTTCCCCTTAAGGGTTACAACATTTGAATAATAATATAATCCCAGGTTAAACTAACCTTAAACATCTGTGCTAAATTATAAACAAATAAGTCTTAACAACATCATTAACTCAAGTCTTAACATAAATACATCATCTAATAAAATAACAAGTCTTCATCACTTGCTAACTTTGGCCTTGCACTTACTAGTGGAAGGTTCTTCAGTTCTTTCGTTCTTAACTGCAATGTTATTATTAAGCAAGAGTGAGCACTATTGCCCACAAGTATAATAATGAAATAACAGTATAATAACAGGCGAGAGAAATAATAACTTCTGAAATAAAAGCACAACTTTTGAATCAAGAATGAATAGCAAGAATCAAAAGATTTCTGAGGCTCATAAGACCTTGAACTATATCCTAGGTTATCAAGGGTTATACTTGAAACCTTTAACAGTCATAAGACTATGGACCTTTCTACTCGTACTTAGGGGGATCATCCCTTAGTACTATACTGTGCACAATATCTTAAAGCTAACACATAAGTAAATCCCTTTGCAGGGTTGTTCATCTCAGTTTGACATTCGAGTCCGCACCAAGGAAAGTTTGGTTTGGATAATTCAATAATGGTTCTGAAATTTAGAATGTTCATCAACTAAGGACTAGTTAAATCAATAAAGTTCACTGGTCTAATAAGGTTCAACAATAATGATATTCGATTTGAATAATAATCTCAAGACGTATACAATAGGACAATTATTGTATAACTGAATCATGCTTTGAAAAGATAATCAATCTTTAATATAACATTTGAACTTGAATAATAGTAATGTTAATTTACTCGAGGTAAATAATAAACTTGAAAAATAATGACAAGTAGGGTTAGGAAACTTGCCTCGTGCGTAGATTACACTTTAACTAAGCACGTTCTGTGAATTTAATCCTACATACCATTCACATTCACAATACTAGTTAATTATAACTTAACTAATCATCATAACTCATTCTCTTTGTCTAACTTCGGTTATGACTATACTTAGTTAAATAACTACATTCGTTGTCCCAAAATAACACTTCATGAATTACAAGTTAATTATGTATTCAATAATTCAATTCATATGCAATTATGTTATTTACATGTTAAACAAATATTTTACATCTCATTATATTTCTAACATATGTCCATGTTCATTACATTAAGTTGTTTTCACATTGCTAGACTTAATCAATTTAAAAATCTCATTTCTGAACTTTCTGGAGAGGGGCGTTGTGGCGCCACTGTTACACTTGATCTTCGCGATGTGGCGCCGTGGAGCTGCGACCGGACTCTTGGCGCTGCGGCACCGTGCCGCTGTGGCTCGAGACTTGGCACTGTGGCGCGGGACTTCAGTTCTGGAGTTGGCGCCGCAGCGCGAAACTCCAGACTTTGATTCCCAGTTTGCGAAGAACACATAGTTCAGCGAAAAGGACACTAAATCATCATTAATTTCACTAAATAAACATACCTACATGCTACTATTTATACATAATCATTACCCAACAATAATAGAATGATTTTAATCCATTAAAACACATAATTAAAGAATTAAAATATGCGAATTTCACTGACTTTGATGTTCTTGGAGGTTTTGAAAATAAAACATAAAAATTGATACTACGGATTCGTTATAACACCGAATCCGTTCATTTAAAGTTTGGTCTCTTCGTATCAACTTGTATAATAATATACGATTCTAAAATTTAGAGATAATATATGATCAACGCATTAAATACCACTTATAGGGCCATAAGGCCAAAACCCATACTCTGTAATTTCGAAATAACAAGTCATCATATAACGACATGGTTTATGATACTGATGATATGGTCTACTCGAATTATTACAAATATTCTTATAACAATCATCATTTCCCAATTCACAAAGACTTACAGAATATATGAAAGCCATTTTTATAAAAACTAAATGACGTAACTTTAAAATTTGGGAAGAAGGAGATTACCCTGAGTGTAAGGTATAGATTAGAAGACTCCTATGTTTTTCTTAAATTCTCCTCTTTCAATCTCTTTCACAATATCTTAATTCTCTTTGAAAATTCTCAACTCTCTCTCTCGGAATATTTCTTAGACTTAGTAAAAATGAAGGAATAAAGAGAAGACGTCGTAATAATAAACTGGCGCATTGAGGTCAGCTATGCATCATGGGTTAACTTCCCTCAACCTCAACTAGTGCCATGTTTGGCTAGCCTTAAAAGGCTTATTCTCATTTAATTTAATAACTCTTTTATCATATAGTTTAAATCATGTCACACCCACTTGCACAATAATTCATATAAGTTATTTAATATAAATAAAATATAATAACTTCTCATAAATTCATTTAGTCATATATTTAATTTCTCATTAATAAATAATGTCAAATCATTAACTCTCTAATTAATAATTAAATAAATTAAATAACATCATGCTTAATTAAATATTTCATTTAATTCAATAAGCTCAAATAAATACATATTTGAATAATAATTATTCTCTACATTAATTTAATAATGTAACACATATAATTAAATTAATCTACCATAATTGCATAGATTAATTATTTAATCCAATAATTGAATCATCGAAAAATATTTATTTAATTCAATAAATATTAAAATTAATTTACAAAATCTCGTTCGTCACATCTTTCTCCCTTAAAAGGATTCTTTCCCCAGAATCACGACTCAATAAATTTCGACCCGTTACATTCTCCCCCCTTACAAAGATTCTGTCCCCAGAATCGCTTACACATACTTAAGTAAATAATTGAGGGTAGTTCTTCATCATATTTTCTTCGAGTTCCCACGTAGCTTCTTCAGCGTTGTGGTTCCTCCAAATTACCTTAACAAAAGGTATAAATTTATTTCAGAGAACTTGTTCTTTTCGGTCGACAATTTGGACAGGAATTTCTTCGTAAGATAAGTTTTTCTCAAAATGTAGGAGTTCATATTCAATTACATGTTTGTAATCGGCCTTGTAGGGTTGTAACACAGAAACATGGAAGACGTTGTGGAATTATTCTCGAGTGATGGAGGTAATGCTGCCTCGTACGCGACTTCTCCGATTCTATGCAATACTTCAAAGGGTCCAATAAATCATGGGCTCAATTTTCCTTTCTTTTCGAACCTAATCTTCCCCTTCCAGGGAGAGACCTCCAAGAAAACATAACTACCTGATTCACACAGGCTCTTAGCATATCTTCTAACGTTTGAATAGTTCGTTCGCTCTGTCCGTCTGTTTGAGGGTGATAAGTTGTACTCATTTGCAATTGCATACCCATGCATTCCTGAAGACGTTTTCAGAAATTTGATGTGAAGCTCGGATCCCTATCTGAAACAATTGATATCGGAACTCCGTACCTCGAAACAACCTCTTTTACGTATAACCTCGCCAACTGATCTAAGTTGAATCAGATTTTGATCAGAAGGAAGTGTTAGGATTTCGTCAGTCAGTCAACGATAACCCATACTGCATCGTAGCCTTTCTAAGTTATCGGAAGACCAACCACGAAGTCCATTGTAATATGTACCCATTTCCATTCTGCGATCTCTAACGGTTGTAGCAATCCACCTGGTCTCTGATGTTCTGCTTTCACTTTCTTAAATGTCAGACACTTGGCAACACATTCTGCAACATCGCGTTTCAAATTTGGCCACCAGAAGTGTTGTCGAAGATCTTGATACATCTTGGTACTACCAGGGTGAATCGAATATCGTGAACTATGATCCTCGCTCAAAATATCTTCCTTAATCTTAGTGACTGGTGGTACCCAAATGCTACTCTCAAATCTCAGTATTCCTTCCTTATACATCTTAAATCTTGGTTCGATTCCTTCAGATATCTTCTTTGTCACATTTTTACATTTTTATCCTGAAGCTGAGCCTCATTTACTTTATCTAGTAGAGTTATACCAGATTGCATCTGAAATAGCTTCTCATTGATCTCCATAGAATACTTCACTTCCAACTCCAGTTTCTCCATTTCTGTAATTAGGTCCTCCTGAGTAGTTAACATCATCAATTTCTCACGACCCTTTCTACTTAAGGCATCGGCAACCACATTTTCTTTACCCGGATGGTATAAAATCTCACAGTCGTAATCCTTAATTAATTCCAACCATCTTCTTTGACGCATATTCAAATCTTTCTGCGTGAAAATATATTTCAGAATCTTGTGCTCCGTATATATTTCACACTTCTCCCCGTAGAGATAGTGCCTCCAAATTTTCAAAGCAAAAACAACTGCAGCTAACTCCAAGTCATGGGTCGGATATCCCTTCTTGTAATCTTTCAATTGTCGTGATGCATACGAAATGACTTTGCCATTTTGCATCAGCACACAACGAATTCCTTTATGCGACGCATCACTATAAACAACAAAATTTCCTGTATCATCCGGAAGAGATAACATAGGGGCCGTACTCAACCTCTTCTTCAATTCTTGAAAACTTTCCTCACACTTATCCGTCTAAACAAATTTCACAACTTTTTGAGTTAAATTCGTTAACGGAGATGCAATCTTCGAAAAGTCTTGTATGAATCTTCTATAATATCCTGCTAATCCAAGAAAACTTCTTATTTCTGATAGCGTTCTCGGCTGATCCCAGTTAATCACGACTTCTACTTTGGATGGATCTACCGAAATTCTATTTTTATCGATCACGTGACCAAGAAATTATACTCGCTCGATCTAGAATTCGCATTTCAAAAATTTATCGTACAACTTCTCTCTTCTCTATACTTCCAACGTTAATCTCAAATGCTCTTTGTGTTCTTCCTTGGTTTTCGAATAAACCAAAATGTCATCTATAAATACCACTATGAACTTGTCCAAAAATGGCTTGAACAGACCATTCATTAGTCCCATAAATGCTGCAGGAGCATTCGTAAGACCAAACGACATTACTAAAAATTCGTAGTGACCGTATCGCGTTCTGAACGCTGTCTTCGATATATCCTCTGGCCTCACCTTCAGTTAATGATAACCGCTTCTCAAGTCTATCTTAGAAAAGTATCTTGCTCCCTTCAACTGATCAAACAGATCATCTATCCTCGGTAATGGATATCTGTTCTTAATCATGACCTTATTCAGTTCTTTGTAGTCAATGCAAAGTCGCATCGATCCATCCTTCTTTTTCACAAACAACACCGGTGCTCCCCACGGCGATACGCTCGGTTGAATGTATTTCATGTCCAACAATTCTTGTAGTTGTACCATTAATTCCTTCATATCTACTGGTGCCATTCGATATGGTGCCTTCGATATTGGAGCGGTTCCTAGCGCCAAATAGATCACGAAATCTACCTCTCTATCTGGTGGATGTCCTGGTAAATCGTCTGGAAATACGTCAACGAAGTCCCTCACAATCGGTATTTCTTCTACCTTCGGATTCTCTTTTCGACTGTCGACTTTGTAAGATAAGTATCCTACACAGCCTTGTCTTAATAACTTCCTAGCCTGCATCATCGTCAGACAACTCGCTTATCTAGGCGACTTGCTACAATAAAATACAACCTTTCACAGAGTTATAAGGTTAATACGCTTCTTTTGGCAATCAATTACAGCCCCGTAATTGAATAACCAGTCCATTCCCAAAATAACGTCAAATTCCCTAAGTCAAATAGGGATAAGATATACGTTCATGATATTACCCTTAATATCCACTCTATAGTTCTTATGTACAAACTTAACAAGGATTATTTCTATATTCGCAATTTCTATGTTCATGGGGTAATCCAATTCATTCTTAGGCAAATCTAAATTCTTGGCAAAATCATCGGATATAAAGGAACAAGTAGCACCCGAATCAAATAATACGTAAGCATTAACTTTATTGATTGGAATGATACCTGACACCACATCACGGGATTGAACTGCATCTTGCATCGTCATGTTGAAAGTTCGGGCGGTCGGTCGGTTTGTTGCGATTGGTCCGGTGATGGTTAAGTCATTTCCACTGTTATTTCCCCGGTTTCCTCCTGATCCTGACCCTCCCGATCTCTTCTTGGGACAGTCTCTTTCCAAATGGTCTTTTGAACCACAAGTAAAACAAGCACCCTTCATTGGGCTTGGACAATTTGGTGTTATGTGGCCTTCCTGACCACAATTGTAGCACACTCTTTTTTCTTTCATACAAACTCCCAGATGGGTTTTCCCGCAAGTCGGGCATGCTTCGATTCTTTTCTTCTGACTACCCTAGTGTTTCCCCGATGATGAGTTGTCGTTCCAACTTTTCTTCTGATTGAAATTTCCACCTCATGTGCAACTTCCACTGGCCTTGTTATTAATTTCACCTTCATTCTTCTTCTTCTTTTGATCTTGATTGTACTTCGTCACCGCATCGCTTCTTCCTTCAGTAAGGATGGCCTTTTCTAGTACTCCAGCAAATGTGTTTATCTGAAACATTGAAACCTTGATGTACACCCAAGGCTTTAGTCCTTGTTCGAATCTTCTGACCTTTCTCTCGTCAGTGTGTACTTGGTACGGGGTGCACCTCGCTAACTCGTTGAATTTAGCCGCGTAGTCAGGTACACTCATGTTTTCATGCTTCAATTCCAGAAATTGAACCTCCATCTGATTCTGCTAACTAGTTGGGAAATACATTTCAAAAACATCTCTTTAAATCTCTCCCACGTAATTACACCTTCACCTCCTCGTACTTTGTTGGTTTGCCATCAGTAGCTAGCCTCAGACTTCAGCATAAACGTTGCAAAAGCGGTCTTCTGGTCTTCTCTAACCCTAGCAACGTCGAAAACCTTTTCCATTTCCATAACTCACTTTTGAGCCTTGATTGGGTTCATGGAACCTTTGAACCCTGGCAGTCCCACTGCCTTGATGTCTTTAAACGTTGTGTTTGGTGGAGCTTGCGGTTGATTATTCATGGCTCCAGTCAATGAGTTAACTAACTGCTGCACGGGATTAACGTTGGAATTATTGTTATTATTGGTTGACTCTTCCTGAGCCGGTTGACGTTGTTGTCTTCTCTTTGGCGGAATTTTTCTGTTAAATAAACGCTTATTAGAACTTTATTTATTTCTCTAAATAGTTAAGGCATTACTTAAAAATTTAACATTCTCATTTAGCACATTATCTCAAACAACTTGATATATTTTCATTCAAATCAAAAGTTTGAACATTAAACGATAATATAATTGCTATTTACATCAACTATCCTGGAATAAAGAATCCACATGATTTAAAACATTCAAATATTCTTTCGTTCATAAACACGTCAGAATTTACATCTAAAACTAAGTATATTCTTCACATAATTAAACAAATTATATCATTGTCGGGCAAGGTACTGATTAGCCTTGTTACGCTCCTCTTCTAAGATGTGATGCATCGTCCTACAATCCATCATGTACAATGGTAGTCCTTCGAACTGGATTGGGTACCTCAAAACTCGATCTTGTGTCTCATTCATTGCCTTGTTAAGTGTAGAGTATGTTTCCCCAATCTTAGCTTTCTTTGCACGACTATCATCCTCTGCACGATCAGCTCGACGTGATTCTCTTATCCAACCTTCCTCTGTTATGTTCAGCCTTTCGGAGGTTTCCTTCAGTTATGTCTTCAGTTTCTCTATCTCCTCGGTCTTATCTTCAGTTTGACCCTTCTCATGGACCAAATCCCATTCTACATTTTCCAGTCAAGAGTGAAGAGTCAAAATCTCCCTCTCCTATTTCTCTAGAGTAATATGCTGAATAACCACTCGCTCAGTCAAATCCTGCACCTCATCTCGTAACTCCACGTTACGGTCGTATAACGTGTCATACATCTCAGCATCAACGGTGTACCGTGGTAACTTCTCTTCTTCCTCATCCTCAACAAATTCCTCCTCAAGATCCTCCTCAGGATCAGTCTCGGGTTCAAGCTCCTGACCAACAACGGTGATCAATGGAGATGATTCCCTCTGCACCAGTTGCTCCCTAATGACATGAATGTCTCGTGGCTCCTCCTCTATCGGCACTATAGGTACATGGGGTTCCTCTTCAGTAGGTACTATAGGTACTCGAGGTTCTTCCTCCCCAGCTTGACTAGCTTCTCCAACATTCGACATCCTGACAACAAAATTTTAAGTTTTAGTTACTAAGTCGTATCATCTAACGCATACTTTAACACATAAACACATAAGGTCTTTTATTATCTTCAATGAATTACATAAATTCATTTCTTATAACTCGATAAGAGTTTTCCATCACTATCTTCTTTCTATAAGGCTACTACCTAAGGTTGTTCCCCCACCTAAGGTTCATAACCTACAACTTTGATACCAACTTGTGACACCTCCAAATCCGGGTACTTCAATTCCACGGGATTTGGTGTTCACTGTACAAATATCATCTATTTATCTACCCATAATAAATGCAAGCCATGCAATAGATAGAATAAAAATCTTCCCCTTAAGGGTTACAACATCTTAATAATAATAATACAATTATAGGTTAAACTAACCTTAAACATCTGTGTGGAATCATAAACAAATAAGTCTTAACAACATCATTAACTCAAGTCTTAACATAAATACATCATCTAATAAAATAACAAGTCTTCATCACTTGCTAACTTTTCCCTTGCCCTTACTAGTGGAAGGTTCATCAGTTCTTTCGTTCTTAACTGCAATGTTATTATTAAGCAAGAGTGAGCACTATTGCCCACAAGTATAATAATGAAATAACAGTATAATAACATGCGAGAGAAATAATAACTTCTGAAATAAAGACTCAACTTTTGAATCAATAATGAATAGAAAGAATCAAAAGATTTCTAAAGGTCATAAGACCTTGAACTATGTCCTAGGTTATCAAGGGTTATACTTGAAACCTTTAACAGTCATAAGACTATGGACCTTTCTACTCGTACTTAGGGTGATCAGCCCTTAGTACCATATTGTTCACAATATCTTAACGCTAACGCATAAGTAAATCCCTTTGCAGGGTTGTTCATCTCAGTTTGACATTCGAGTCCGCACCAAAAGAAGTTTGGTTTGGATAATTCAATAATGGTTCTGAAATTTAGAACGTTCATCAACTAAGGACTAGTTGAATCAATAAAGTTCACTAGTCAAATAAGGTTCAACAATAATGATATTCAATTTGAATCATAATCTCAAGACGTATACAATAGGATAATTATTGTATAACTGAATCATGCTTTGAAAGATAATCAATCTTTAATATAACATTTGAACTTGAATAATAGTAATTATACTTTACTCGAGGTAAATAATAAACTTGAACTGTAAGACCCCAACTTATTATTAATGAAATTTAATTTTTTGTATTTATTATTTTGAAATAGTAAGGGTTGATTTGATTAATGTGGATAGTTATGGGTAGAATATGTAAATAATTCAAAATAAGCATGTGGTTATAAAATATTCATTATAGTCGGGGAATATTCGTTTGGTCGTGGAATATTCGTACTGTCGGGGAATATTCGTACGACGGCGCAGTCATGTGTGGGCCCCATAACGGAAAGCGATTGGATGAAGAAAACGACAAATATAAGTTGTTTAAAAATAACGGCGTAGTTGTTACCGTTAATACTGTTAAAATACTCGGTGGTTAAAACACAGTAGCACACGGTATTGCACCAATTATTAATTCTTACGTAAGAAGGCACTACTCAATAATTCTTACAGTAATTACTGTTCAGTATTTTATTTTATTGATTCAATAATTGTTGCGTTGATATTTTATATTGCTGTTGTTTCAATAATTGTCATTACACAGTATTTTTCATTATCGAAGCAATAATTCATATTATCTGAATAATATTATTAGATAACATTATTGGCATTGTCAAGAAAGTTCTGTCTAAGGAAAGGTTTGGTCACCTAATTGCGCACCAGTAAGGAGAAATTCTTATTAGAAAGCCATCTCTTTCCTGAGAACTGCTTGGTTGTCAATATCGTGATTCTGTAATATTATTTGTGAATAATTAATTATTGATTCATATGATGAGGAAAATATTGATTTTATGTGGATATATATGGAGAAATTTTTTAATGTGACAATTGTTGAAAATTAAAAATTTATCTTTTTCTGATAAAATAATTCATTTAAATATATTATTATATTTTAATAATATAATAATGATGATATTTTTACGATGAATGTGGGATATATGAGTATATTTGGAGGAGTATTTTTGTTACAAAATATTTAAAGCATGTTTTATGTGTCGGTGGACCCCATTTCTTGACTGAAATTTGACTATAGCCTGTAAAATCGACCGTGTGTGGATTTCGGTTAATTTCTATTTGGAATTTGGAAAAACATTCTTCTGCAAAGTTGTAGAGAATTGAATTTCCTATAAAAAGTCGGGAGATTCGAATTTTCTGATAAAAGGGCTATTTATTATGAATTATTGAAGTTCCGAAGCTCTGAAATAATTAATTTTTGGAAGTTTTAATTATTTTTATTATGAAAAACGTTTTTGTCATTAAAGGTGGGTCTTGCATGTGATGAAAATGCTGAATTTCAGATCCTTAAAAGTGGGCGTAGGAATTGTAATATTAATATTAATATTTTATTAAATTTTCTGCTTTGGTGTTCTAAGCATTTTCCTATAAATACGGTGCTTAGGTTAGAATTGAAAATCATACCAGAAACTGAAGTTTTCTCTCTCTATATTATCGAGCATATTCTTGTGAGTATTTTGAATATACTTTGAGTATTGCTATACGGTGCAAGTTCAAGTCATAGCCTATAACCGGTGTTTCAACTAGAAGTACTGTCTTTAGCGTTAAGGGATGTTATTTTATTCAAAAATGATATTATTTCTTCAATATCATTATGCCGAAGTATTGGTTGGAACTTTTTATTAAATCTGGAACTGTGACAACCCGATATTTTCTATATAAATAAATCATAAATTTTGCGTATAATTTTTTTTTTAAAGGATGAGGATTTGTACAAGATTATGTGTATATGTATTTATGTGGTAAATAAAAATATATTTATTACATGAATATTTACAAGTAAATTTATTTTAGAATTATTGATTATTATAAAGTATATTCTTATAATAATTAATTTTAAGATAAAAATGTTTTTATTAATTATTTTCCATGAATATATAATCATATATTATTTAAATAGTATATGAAGTGATTTCTAGAATAAATATAATAATTATTTTATTATATGAATTTTTGCACAGATTATTA
Source organism: Panax japonicus (assembly GCA_020205505.1). Taxonomy (NCBI): domain Eukaryota; kingdom Viridiplantae; phylum Streptophyta; class Magnoliopsida; order Apiales; family Araliaceae; genus Panax; species Panax japonicus. The sequence continues at coordinate 42,440,049 of CM035101.1, read as the reverse complement.
AGTTAATTATTTTACCTTAATTATTATGGTTAAATTGAAAGGATAAATCAGATATGGAATCCAAACCCTAATTTTGGATTATTGTCAAGGTATATGAATAATAATATAATATTATTATTTGTCAGTATTATAGATATGTATGGTTATGTGTACAATGATAATGCTTGGAACAGTTTTATTATATTACGACCAAACCCTAATAGTATTTTTATAAACTCTATTTTGGGTTCTGGAATTAGAAATGGTGATAATAATATAATATTATTATATTTTGATTTTTCAGTGCTATGAATATGTACGGTATGACCGTATTGATAATGGTTGGTCAATTACGGTGTATTTTGACCAAACCCTAGTAATAATGTTAAACCCTAATTTGAGATCCAAATTAGAGTGTGAGATTATTTTATAAGTATGTAATATAATTATGTCATGTATTAGTGTATTAATTAGGTAAACCCTAATTAAAATTTTGGAAACCCTAATATTTAGAAAACCCTAGTTTTCTGTAGAAAACCCTAGTTTTCTGTAGAAAACCCTAATTTCTTATAACTAGAAACCCTAATCCGGAAACCTAAACCGGAGATTTGATTTGTCAAGAATTGTGTTAATATGATTAATATCAAGTGTGATAAACTTTAATTACTAATTAAGGTAAACCTAATTAGTAAATTAAAACCCTAATAAAACCCTAATTAACATTTTGAGGCATTACTTCTAGAAACCCTAATTGCTATAATTAGTAACCCTAAGTTGAAATTAGAGTTTGAGATTTGTTGGTGATTATTGATAATGTGATTAATTAACAAGCATGGTGTTTATAATTATTAAATTTAGAAAACTTAAATTGTCTAAATGTTAGAAACTAAAATTTAGTGTTTTATTTTATTATTTTTGTAATAAACCCTAATTGCTAAATCCTAAATTTGAAATCCTAGTTGCTAAATCTTTAAGGGTTAAATGTTAAATCCTAAACACTAAAATATCTAAACCCTAAACCCTAAAGCAATTTTCTAGAAATTTAAGGAAAAGACCAAAATGCCCCTCTTGCATTATTAAGCTAGAATTTATAGGTTTTGACATTAGGAGTGGTGGTTCACCAAACCAACAACTCCTAACCACTCTAATTGACAGCAACAAGCCAGCAAATCAGCCAATTCATGAATCAAGTGAACTATATATAGATTTAAGAAAGAGAAAGTGTCATTTGTTCAAGCATTTTTGTCCAACACTCAAACCTTTTCTCTCAAACACCACACCTCCGAAATTTGTTGATAATATCAGTCACAAACACAGCCTCACGTCCATCCCTAGCAAATCAGGAGCATAGAAATCAAAATCGGTCAAGAAGGTATAAAACCCTAGCCTTAAATTTGTCCAAAATTTTGTGTTAGATGTTGGTTTTTGTTGTTGTAATATGTTATATGTAGTCTCTAGTAAGGATCTGGGTAGGTATTGCATAGACCAATAACATTTAAATGATCAGATTCACGTTTTTCCAAAAATCTGGAAAAAAATTTCAGGTGATTTAACAGAGGATGTCAGGCCCTATAACTCTCGGGTTGTTTATGATTTGTGTTGTTTTTAAGTTGTTCTATGTAGTATGTAAGGTTCTCTTTAATATTCAAAAAGAATCATGCTCATATCTGTTATAGATCGGGAGTTATTCTTGGTCAAAAACCGTTGACCGAACTGCCTAAAACCGCGAACCCAGAATTATTTTGCAATTTTTGTGGTGAACTTTGACTGGTTATTTCCTGTTAGATATGTTGTTGTTATATGTATGTTAAGCGTTATAGTTCTAGTATTACATGAGGTTTACACACTGAAAGTGATAGATCACAAAAATGTTACACGGATTACAAGTTATTGGCGATCAAAGGTGGTCAGTCGGTCTGTTCTTCAATTCTGGGAAACCCAGAAATGAAGAACAGCCTCTGACAGTAAGTTTGAACGATTAGATCTGGTTGGTGTTATGTGATTTGTCTATGTTGGTTGATGTATCTTGTAGTCTTGTATTTGTACTACATAATCTAACCAAAACCGAGCCAAGAATCACAACACACACGATTTTAATTCCGGTCAAACCTAGCCCCTCACCACTGCCGGAAAATTTCTGGGTAGCTCAAGAACACCTATAGCGACAGAAAGTGTCGCTATAGGCCTTTAGCGACAGTTTTATTAATAATTTTCAGAAATTAATTAATAAATAGAAAAAAATAGTTTTTAATTATTAAAAATACAAAATAAATTATAAAAAATTATTTTAAATTCTGAAAATTAGTTTTTAATTATTTTAAATATATTTCATAAATATTTAATATTTTTGGGATATTAAAAGTAATTAATTTATTTAATTATAATATTAAATAAGTTATTTAAAAATGATTTTAATTCATGAAAAATCATAAAAAAATTATATTATTGTGTTAAAAGATATTTTTGAGTTATTTTAATAACTTTTAATATTATTTGATAATTTTCATTAATAAATTAATAATAATGATAATTAAGTTATTTATTGAATAAATTAAATAAATGAATTAAAAATGATTTTATTATATTAAAAATCATTTTAAATAATAATAAGGTATTTAAAAATATTTTAAGTTATAAAATATAACTTTTAATATTTAAAGGTAAATTTCATTAATTAATTATGATTAATGATAATAAATTTATTTAATAATTATATTAAATAATTTAGTTTAAAAATGATTTTATTATTATAATAATCATTTTAAATAAAAATAAAGTGTTTAAAGATATTTTAAGTTATAAAATATAACTTTTAATATTTAAAGAATAATTTCATTAATAATTTAATATTAATGATTATTTAATGATATTAAATTTATTTAATAATTATATTAAATAAATAGTTTTAAAATGGTTTTATTTATTTAAAAATCATTTAAAAAGGATATTAATGATTTAAAAATATTTTAAGTTATAATTAATGACTTTTAATATTTGGATAAATAGTTCATTAATATTTACATATTAATGGTAATTATTTAATGATGATTTTAAATGTTTTAAAAATCATTTAAGGGTATTATAAATACTTTAAAAATATTTTGAGTTAATATACATAACTTTAATATTTTGGCAATGGTTTCATTAATAGTTTAATATTAATTAAATATTAATGATAATAGAATTGTTTAATAATTAAATCATTTCATAATGATTCTGATATTTCGAAAATATGTTAAATGATAACAATTATTTAATAATTATTATAAGGCCATGAAAAATAGCGCGACTGAGGTTTAAGTTATCCAAAGGATATTGAACTACGGATTAGAATCTTATACTCGATATTTAACCGATAAAGCTGTCGGTAGACCGACATAGATCAGAAATTGATCTGGACTTAGATAAATTAGTTAGTTAACTGTTTATTTGTGATTCAATGGTTACTAAGGTGGTATGACAATGTGATTAGGAATGTGTTGATGTTTGAGTCAACGATTGTTTAACATGTGTGATAATGTGAATAGGAAATGTGCTAACTGCAATAGGCAGTGTTATGTGTACGATATGTTATACTAATCAGTAAAATGATCTGATTAATGATAGGTTGTGATAGAAAAGGGTAGAACTAAGTTGAGAATTGTAAGCAGCGCATCAGGCAAGTATCCTAAACTTTGCATTTTCTTTATGCAATGGAAAGAAGTGAGAAGATCATAATTATTTTTATTATTGTACAGATTGTTAAACTTATATTATATAAGCTCATTGATTATCAACATGTTAGTATATGATAATTCTGTTAAATATATTCTGTTCGTTAATTTCTAGAAATGATTATACAAGTTTCCCCACTTGGATAATCATTGTATTTAATCACATGTTGATACACTTTTGATATACATATATGTTGAATTATATAAGACCTTTGTTATGAAAACCCGACATGAATGAACATCCCGATAATGGGAAAAATTTTATGCGCTACGGCGGACAAAGGATGAACGATAATATCGTTCTAACAATGTAGTATTGATCAATACAGGGTACAACAGGGCTGATCACCCTCCGTGCCCGTAAGCAATGGCCGGTTTACAGATGAATTTCTGTTTAAACCCTTTCGAAAATGAAAACAATGTTCAAAGTATGTCACAGAAAACTCATGTATAGTCTATACGTAGTTTCAAAAATTTGAATGAGGGTTGTTATGTTAATATTATTGGTACAGATTACTTCACAACTACTGACTAGTTGTAGAAGAATATTATAAAGAAAACATTTAAATTCTTTCAGCCTATATATATAATACTTGCTGGGCAATCAAATGCCCATTCTTTCTTAATTTAAATGTTTTCAGCTAAGTGTGAAGGACCAGAAGGATCTGTCAAGAACAAGGGAAAAGGGAAAGTTGCTGAATGACTTTTTATGCTACTGTTTGTAATAGTTTTAGATTATGAATACTATGATATATATATTTATATATGTTATGACATGTAATGAATGATTAAAGGTTACGTACTTGGGAGAAAGACTCTGATGTAATTATAAATTTAAGTTTAAGATTTATATTATTGTTAGTATTATTAGTAGTATTTTGCTCACAGAAATGGTATCGTGAAGTACTGAGTTCGGGTTTCAAGTATCCGGGTTCGGGGACTTTACAAGTTGGTATCAGAGCTATAGGGTTAGAAACCTTAGGTGGGTTAGACCTTAGGCTATAACCTTAGAAAGAGGGAAACGTTGAAAATATAAATAACTCATATAGAATTTAAAGAAAGATGGATTGGATAAATTCATCGTCAAACAAACTAAAAGATAACTTATATAAAACCCTTATGTGTTATTTGTATATATTATATGCTAATCAGGATAATTGTTGTGTGTAGATGTCAGGTGAAAAAGAATTAGGATACCCACGGGTTGTAAAGAAGGAGCTAATATCGAAGCCAATAGCGGAAATAGAAGCTCACAATGAAACCAAATCGGACGAGGTGGTTATCGTGGAAAACATAGTACCAGATCAGGAAATAGTGGATTTGACAGATAATGATTTAGACTCTAAAGCTGAAGTTGGTGAAGCATCAATGGAGATGCAGGAATTGAGGAACAAGGTTTCTTCTCTAGAAGGGTTGTGGAAGACAGAAAAACTGCTTAACAGTCAATTGCGTCAAGCATTAATAGAAACAATGGAAGAGAAGGATAAGCTTCAAATCCAAATCAATCAGATGGGAGCCTCAAGCAACACTTCATTTGCAGTTCCAAAAGATAAGGGAAAAAGGAAGGTAGAAGACCATGATTTAGGAAAACCTGGGAAGAAGAAATGGAAAAGAATATGTTATCTTTGCAGCTATGAAGGGCATACTACTCTGTATTGTCTTGACTATAAACGAGGAGCATGTTTTGTCCGTGGAAAGGAAGATCATCAGGCGAGAAGCTGTCCAAGAAAGAAGACTTAGTAAATAGGTAGTATAGGTTATGTTGTGTAAGCATGTTTATATAATATGTGTGCTTAGTATGTCTGTGTAATGCATTATTATAAAACTTTTGTACAAGTGGTAAAGTAAATCCCGACTTTTGCAGTCACAAAGGGATAACTGATGTTTAAAGCACTATGTGCTATGATATGTAAAATATTTTGAAAGCAATAAATGAATATGAATCAAAGTTTGAGTTATGAAACAAGTTTAATAAGTTTAAACTTATATGATAAGGTTTAGAATGTAAGTTAAATTATGTTTTATTTAACCAGATAATGCCGCCTCGACGAAAAACTCGTAATCAAAGGGCAGAAGAATCTGTCAATAACGTTGAAGGACAACCACAGCCAGATCCAATGCAGCAATTCGCAAATATGATAGCTCAGGCCATGAAACAAGGGATGGCAGCAGCAGAGAACCAACAGGACAACCGCTTGGCAAATTTCAAGGACTTCAAAGCTGTAGGACCTCCCGAATTTAGAGGTACAAATGACCCTGTAGAAGCCCAAACTTGGGTTAGGGAAATTGAGAAGGCGTTTATAATAGCTAGGGTAGCTGAGGGGCAAAAGACCTCTTTTGCCACCTACATGATGAAGGGCGAGGCAAATTTTTGGTGGGAAGCTAATCAGACAAGGGCTGGGGAAGGTGTAGTTGCTTGGGAAAGGTTCAAAACGTTATTTTTCGAAAACTATTTTTCATCTAGTATGCAAGCTAGGATGGAAGTAAAATTTCTTGAATTAAAATAAGAGAATATGACTGTTGCGGAATATGCCTCAAAATTTAATGAATTGGCTAGGTTCGCCCCGCATCAAGTTGATACGGAGGCTAGAAAAGCGCGGAGGTTTGAGCTGGGATTAAAACCCTGGCTCTACAACAAGGTGGAAGTATTGCAAATCCCTACATTTGCAACCTTCATGGAGAAAGCACTTATTGCTGAGGAGGGAAGTGAGGCTATGAGCCTTTACAACAAAGAAATGAGGAACAAAGGAAAAGTTAAGGGAACTGGGAAGGTGGAAGCAAATACTGGGAATAGGAGGGATAAGAGGAAGGTGAACAACTTTGGTGGGGTACAAGTAAAACAAGAAGGTGCAAATAAGAAGCCGTTGGTGCAATGTGGGAATTGTGGGAAAAATCACTTAAGGAGAGTGTCTGAAGGGAAAATTTGCATGTTTCAAGTGCGGGCAGGAGGGCCATATCTCTCCCAACTGCCCCAATTCTAAGACAATTGGTGGGTGTTTTCTATGCGGATCAAAGGAGCATAAGGTTAAAGATTGTTCGAAAAGGAAAGCGGAGGCAACAGGTGTGAACATGGGGAAAAACGGCGGAACTTTGGCAATCACGGGACCAACTTCATCCAGCAAGCCGACAAAATCTACCGCACGAGTCTTCAATATGACAGTCCAAGACACGGTGGCAGCTGGCAGTGGAATTCCAGGTACTTTTCGTATAACTTTTATTTTTATATATATATGATTTTTCTAATTATAGTAAATTATTTTATAAGGAAATTTTGAGGGAGGAATTTGAGTTTCTTTAGAAATCAAATTTTCGTATAATCAGAAAGACAAGCTTTTAAAAAGTTAAAGATCAGTCTGATCAAAGTGATTAAAATCTACTTGCAACGATTATCAATGTCATGTACCCTGGTAGGTATAGGTTTTAAAGTGGTGATTCCGGGGACGGAATATTTATAAGGGAGGGTGAATGTGACAACCCGATATTTTCTATATAAATAAATCATAAATTTTGCGTATAAATTTTTTTTAAAAGGATGAGGATTTGTACAAGATTATGTGTATATGTATTTATGTGGTAAATAAAAATATATTTATTACATGAATATTTACAAGTAAATTTATTTTAGAATTATTGATTATTATAAAGTATATTCTTATAATAATTAATTTTAAGATAGTAATATTTTTATTAATTATTTTCCATGAATATATAATCATATATTATTTAAATAGTATATGAAGTGATTTCTAGAATAAATATAATAATTATTTTATTATATGAATTTTTGCACAGATTATTAAGTTAATTATTTTACCTTAATTATTAAGGTTAAATTGAAAGGATAAATCAGATATGGAATCCAAACCCTAATTTTGGATTATTGTCAAGGTATATGAATAATAATATAATATTATTATTTGTCAGTATTATAGATATGTATGGTTATGTGTACAATGATAATGCGTGGAACAGTTTTATTATATTACGACCAAACCCTAATAGTATTTTTATAAACTCTATTTTGGGTTCTGGAATTAGAAATGGTGATAATAATATAATATTATTATATTTTGATTTTTCAGTGCTATGAATATGTACGGTATGACCGTATTGATAATGGTTGGTCAATTACGGTGTATTTTGACCAAACCCTAGTAATAATGTTAAATCCTAATTTGAGATCCAAATTAGAGTGTGAGATTATTTTATAAGTATGTAATATAATTATGTCATGTATTAATGTATTAATTAGGTAAACCCTAATTAAAATTTTGGAAACCCTAATATTTAGAAAACCCTAATTTCTTATAACTAGAAACCCTAATTCGGAAACCTAAATCGGAGATTTGATTTGTCAAGAATTGTGTTAATATGATTAATATCAAGTGCGATAAACTTTAATTACTAATTAAGGTAAACCTAATTAGTAAATTAAAACCCTAATGAAACCCTAATTAACATTTTGAGGTATTACTTCTAGAAACCCTAATTGTTATAACTAGTAACCCTAAGTTGAAATTAGAGTTTGAGATTTGTTGGTGATTATTGATAATGTGATTAATTAACAAGCATGGTGTTTATAATTATTAAATTTAGAAAACTTAAATTGTCTAAATGTTAGAAACTAAAATTTAGTGTTTTATTTTATTATTTTTGTAATAAACCCTAATTGCTAAATCCTAAATTTGAAATCCTAGTTGCTAAATCTTTAAGGGTTAAATGTTCAATTCTAAATACTAAAATGTCTAAACCCTAAACCCTAAAGCAATTTTCTAGAAATTTAAGGAAAAGACCAAAATGCCCCTCTTGCATTATTAAGCTAGAATTTATAGGTTTTGACATTAGGGGTGGTGGTTCACCAAACCAACAACTCCTAACCACTCTAATTGACAGCAACAAGCCAGCAAATCAGCCAATTCATGAATCAAGTGAACTATATATAGATTTAAGAAAGAGAAAGTGTCATTTGTTCAAGCATTTTTGTCCAACACTCATACCTTTTCTCTCAAACACCGCACCTCCGAAATTTGTTGATAATATCAGTCACAAACACAGCCCCACGTCCATCCCTAGCAAATCAGGAGCATAGAAATCAAAATCGGTCAAGAAGGTATAAAACCCTAGCCTTAAATTTGTCCAAAATTTTGTGTTAGATGTTGGTTTTTGTTGTTGTAATATGTTATATGTAGTCTCTAGTAAGGATCTGGGTAGGTATTGCATAGACCCATAACATCTAAATGATCAGATTCACGTTTTTCCAAAAATCTGGAAAAAAATTTCAAGTGATTTAACAGAGGATGTCAGGCCCTATAACTCTCGGGTTGTTTATGATTTGTGTTGTTTTTAAGTTGTTCTATGTAGTATGTAAGGTTCTCTTTAATATGCAAAAAGAATCATGCTCATATCTGTTATAGATCGGGAGTTATTCTTGGTCAAAAACCGTTGACCAAACTGCCTAAAACCGCGAACCCAGAATTATTTTGCAATTTTTGTGGTGAACTTTGACTGGTTATTTCCTGTTAGATATGTTGTTGTTATATGTATGTTAAGCGTTATAGTTATAGTATTACATGAGGTTTACACACTAGAAGTGATAGATCACAAAAATGTTACACGGATTGCAAGTTATTGGCGATCAAAGGTGGTCAGTCGGTCTGTTCTTCAATTCTAGGAAACCCAGAAATGAAGAACAGCCTCTGACAGTAAGTTTGAACGATTAGATCTGGTTGGTGTTATGTGATTTGTCTATGTTGGTTGATGTATCTTGTAGTCTTGTATTTGTACTACATAATCTAACCAAAACCGAGCCAAGAATCACAACACGCACGATTTTAATTCCGGTCAAACCTAGCCCCTCACCACTGCCGGAAAATTTCTGGGTAGCTCAAGAGCACCTATAGCGACAGAAAGTGTCGCTATAGGACTTTAGCGACAGTTTTATTAATAATTTTCAGAAATTAATTAATAAATAGAAAAAAATAGTTTTTAATTATTAAAAATACAAAATAAATTATAAAAAATTATTTTAAATTCTAAAAATTAGTTTTTAATTATTTTAAATATATTTCATAAATATTTAATATTTTTGGGATATTAAAAGTAATTAATTTATTTAATTATAATATTAAATAAATTATTTAAAAATGATTTTAATTCATGAAAAATCATAAAAAAATTATATTATTGTGTTAGAAGATATTTTTGAGTTATTTTAATAACTTTTAATATTATTTGATAATTTTCATTAATAAATTAATATTAATGATAATTAAGTTATTTATTGACTAAATTAAATAAATGAATTAAAAATGATTTTATTATATTAAAAATCATTTTAAATAATAATAAGGTATTTAAAAATATTTTAAGTTATAAAATATAACTTTTAATATTTAAAGGTAAATTTCATTAATTAATTATGATTAATGATAATAAATTTATTTAATAATTATATTAAATAATTTAGTTTAAAAATGATTTTATTATTATAATTATCATTTTAAATAAAAATAAAGTGTTTAAAGATATTTTAAGTTATAAAATATAACTTTTAATATTTAAAGAATAATTTCATTAATAATTTAATATTAATGATTATTTAATGATATTAAATTTATTTAATAATTATATTAAATAAATAGTTTTAAAATGGTTTTATTTATTTAAAAATCATTTAAAAAGGATATTAATGATTTAAAAATATTTTAAGTTATAATTAATGACTTTTAATATTTGGATAAATAGTTCATTAATATTTACATATTAATGGTAATTATTTAATGATGATTTTAAATGTTTTAAAAATCATTTAAGGGTATTATAAATACTTTAAAAATATTTTGAGTTAATATACATAACTTTAATATTTTGGCAATGGTTTCATTAATAGTTTAATATTAATTAGATATTAATGATAATAGAATTGTTTAATATTTAAATCATTTCATAATGATTCTGATATTTCAAAAATATGTTAAATGATAACAATTATTTAATAATTATTATAAGGCCATGAAAAATAACGCGACTGAGGTTTAAGTTATCCAAAGGATATTGAACTACGGATTAGAGTCTTAGACTCGATATTTAACCGATAAAGCTATCGGTAGACCGACATAGATCAGAAATTGATATGGACTTAGATAAATTGGTTAGTTAACTGTTTATTTGTGATTCAATGGTTACTAAGGTGGTATGACAATGTGATTAGGAAGGTGTTGATGTTTGAGTCAACGATTGTTGAACATGTGTGATAATGTGAATAGGAAATGTGCTAACTGCAATAGGCAGTGTTATGTGTACGATATGTTATACTAATCAGTAAAATGATCTGATTAATGATAGGTTGTGATAGAAAAGTGTAGAACTAAGTTGAGAATTATAAGCAGCACATCAGGCAAGTATCCTAAACTTTGCATTTTCTTTATGCAATGGAAAGAAGTGGGAAGATCATAATTATTGTTATTATTGTACAAATTGGTAAACTTATATTATATAAGCTCATTGATTATCAACATGTTAGTATATGATAATTCTGTTAAATATATTCTGTTCGTTAATTTCTAGAAATGATTATACAAGTGTCCCCACTTGGATAATCATTGTATTTAATCACATGTTGATACACTTTTGATATACATATATGCTGAATTATATAAGACCTTTGTTATGAAAAACCGACATGAATGAACATCCCGATAATGGGAAAAATTTTATGCGCTACGGCGGACAAAGGATGAACGATAATATCGTTCTAACAATGTAGTATTGATCAATACAGGGTACAACGGGGCTGATCACCCTCCGTGCCCGTAAGCAATGGCCGGTTTACAGATGAATTTCTGTTTAAACCCTTTCGAAAATGAAAACAATGTTCAAAGTATGTCACAGAAAACTCATGTATAGTCTATACGTAGTTTCAAAAAATTGAATGAGGGTTGTTATGTAAATATTATTGGTACAGATTACTTCACAACTACTGACTAGTTGTAGAAGAATATTATAAAGAAAACATTTAAATTCTTTCAGCCTATGTATATATAATACTTACTGGGCAATCAAATGCTCATTCTTGCTTAATTTAAATGTTTTCAGCTAAGTGTGAAGGACCAGAAGGATCTGTCAAGAACAAGGGAAAAGGGAAAGTTGCTGAATGACTTTTTATGCTACTGTTTGTAATAGTTTTAGATTATGAAGACTATGATATATATATTTATATATGTTATGACATGTAATGAATGATTAAAGGTTACGTACTTGGGAGAAAGACTCTGATGTAATTATAAATTTAAGTTTAAGTTTTATATTATTGTTAGTATTATTAGTAGTATTTTGCTCATAGAAATGGTATCGTGAAGTACTGAGTTCGGGTTTCAAGTATCTGGGTTCGGGGACTTTACAGGAACTTTTTGTGTCGGGGTTACTATTCACGTATACGACACTATTCACGAATACGGCACTATTCATCAAAAATGAAAATTTTTCCTTTTCGCCTAAAATATCTATTCCGGATACTTGCTTTGATTGTATCCATGTTTTGATCATTCTTGAATTTTACCCCACTCTGATTATTTATGAAGTATTTTTGAATGAGAATTGTTTAAAGTACGAATCCTTAATATTTGTTCTTTTGTTTCACTGGATTCATTTTCTTTAAAATATTTTTCATCATCCTCGGTCCTAAATGATGATATTACTGAATATCTTTGGCTGTAGTGCAAAGATGAGTGATTTCTTGATGAATATCTTTGGCCCGTAGTGCAAAGATGAACATGTGTTGAGATGAACATGACCGACTGATTAATATCTTTGGCCCGTAGTGCAAAGATGAACAGGTGTTTAGATGAACATGACCAACAGATGAATATCTTTGGCTTGTAGTGCAAAGATGAATATTTGATTCCAGATATATATTGATTGATGTTACAGGGATAAAATATCGATGATGAACTTTTAAATTCATATATAGAAGATAGTAGTTTGCATTCTCTACTTAACTCTTCTAATGAATTATTATTTCTGCTGCGAAGATTGATTTAAAACTGGTTGTCTATTGTATTCTATTAGATTTTTCCCTGTTGAGGACTAACGATAATTTGTTCTATATTATCTTAGTCATAATGTTCATTACTGGGCTAGTTGAGCTCATCCTTTTTCTTTTTGTTCCATTTTTCTTCTCAGGAGGCGAGAATATAGTGAGTACTAGTCAGGGTATGGAATGAAGGTTCTAGAGAGAGTTGTGTAGTAGTCCTCACCATTTTTGTAATATAATATATCAATAATTATGATGGGGATTTATTTGCGTGTGGATATTGTCTAGACGACAATATCTGTATTTAAACTCACTAGTTTATATGGTGTAATAATAAAGTTGTAATTATTTCTGTACCATGTATTTGGCAACTCAGAATGGGTTGGATGGAATGGACCTATTTTGGGGGCGTCACATGAACAATAACAACAAGTAGGGTTAGGAAAATTGCCTCGTACGTAGATTACACTTTAACTAAGCACGTTCTTTGAATTTAATCCTACATACCATTCATATTCACAATACCAGTTAATTATAACTTAACTAATCATCAATGATTATTCTTTTTGTCTAAACTTTGGTTATGACTATACTTAGTCAAATTATCACATTTACTGTCACATAATATCACTTCATGAATAATAATTTAATTATGTATTCAATAATTCAATTCACATGCAATTTTGTTATTTACATGTTAAACAACTATTTAATCAACACATTATACTTCTAACATGTTTACATGTTATTACTTTAATTTATTAATACATTGTTAGACTTAAACATTTTAAAAATTACATTTCTGAACTTTCTGGAGAGTGGCGATGCGGCGCCACTGTTACACTTGATCTTCACGTTGCGGCGCCGTGGCGCTGTGGCTGGACTCTTGGCGCTGCGGCGCCGTGGTGCTGAAGCTCGAGACTTGGCACTGCGGCGCGGTGGCGCTGCGACGTGGGACTTCAATTCTGGAGTTGGCGCCATGGCGCGAAACTCCGGACTTTGATTCCCAATTCGCGAAGAACACAGAGTTCAGCGAAAAGGACACTTAATCATCATTAATTTCACTAAATTAACATACCCACATGCTACGATTTATACATAATCATTACCCAAAAATAATAGAATGATTTTAATCCATTAAAACACATAATTAAAGAATTAAAATATGCTAATTTCACTGACTTTGATGTTCTTGGAGGTTTTGAAAATAAAACATGAAAATTGATACTACGGATTCGTTATAACACCGAATCTGTTCGTTTAAAGTTTGGTCTCTTCGTATCAACATGTATAATAATATACGAGTGTAACATTTAGGGATAATATATGATCAACGCATTAAATACCACTTATAGGGCCATAAGGCCAAAACCCATACTCTGTAATTTTGAAATAACAAGTCATCGTATAATGACATGGTTTATGATACTGATGATATGGTCTACATAGTAAACATGTTATACTAGTCGAATTATTACACATATTCTTATAATAATCATCATTTCTCAATTCACAGAGAGTTACAGAATATATCAAAGCCATTTTTATAAAAACTAAATGACGTAACTTTAAAATTTGGGAAGAAGGAGATTACCCTGACTGTAAGGTATAGATTAGAAGACTCGGATGTTTTTCTTAAATTCTCCTCTTTCAATCTCTTTCACAATATCTTAATTCTCTTTGACAATTCTCAACTCACTCTCTGAATATTTCTTAGACTTGGTAAAAATGAAGGAATAAAGAGAAGACGTCGTAATAATAAACTGGCGCATTGAGGTCAATTACCCATCATGGGTTAACTGCCCTCAACCTCTACTAGTGCCATGTTTGGCTAGCCTTAAAAGGCTTATTCTCATTTAATTTATTAACTCTTTTATCATATAGTTTAAATCATGTCACACCCACTTACACAATAATTCATATATCTTATTTAATATAAATAAAATATAATAACTTCTCATAAATTCACATAGTCATATATTTAATTTCTCATTAATAAATAATGTCAAATCATTAACTCTCTAGTTAATAATTAAATAAATTAAATAACATCATGCTTAATTAAATATTTCATTTAATTCAATAAGCTCACATAAATACATATTTGAATAATAATTATTCTCTACATTAATTTAATAATGTAACACATATAATTAAATTAATCTACCACAATTACATAAATTAATTATTTAATCCAATAATTAAATCATCGAAAAATATTTATTTAATTCAATAAATATTAAAATTAATTTACAAAATCACGTTCGTCACAGTATTTTTTTGTTAGGTTTGTAATATTCATGAACACAATCAAATTGTACAAAATAAGCGGAAGCATGAAAAATCAGAGTTTTAAAATTTTACAAACCATATACCCGGATCACCCTTTATGCACAATTATTAATTAAACGAAAATATGAAGAAAAAGAATCATACCCTTGAAGATTCGAGCTTCCTCAGGTACAAGTTCATCTACAATCTTTTTCGTGTTTAACTTGAATCCACCGAGTTTGGTTCCTTCCTTTGATCAACGTTAGCCACCCAAGTGGTTGGCTTCTAGAGGTGATCCACCAAGGAAGAAGAAAGATTCAAGAAGATGGGTATTTGTAAAAACCCTAGTTTTTCTATCTCTCATAGAAAAAGAGTGTACTCTCTAACAATTTTGAATTACATATCATGTGAAAGAGTCAACAACCACCCCCACCCATAATAAGACTCCTCTTATTTATAGATGTGGGCAACCCTCCTGAACAATTAAGGAATTGAGTTTTATTTTAATTAATTAAACTCCTTTAATTAATTAGGCTCCTAATCTTATTAAAAATAATTAATTAAACTCTTTTAATTAATAAGCCTCCTAATCTCATTAGGATATATGAGAGTACTTTTATTAATTAATTTCCAAACTCCTTTAGGAATTAAATAATAATAATAGTAGTAATAAAAATAAGACTCCTCTTATTAATTTATATTTAATATTTCCAAAATATTAAATAATAAATATTAAGCTATTTAATTTATTCCATCACCATAGATTAAATTAAATATACTTAACTTATTATTACGATTATGCCATTTGCTTCTTAAATAATTATTCTTCCTTTTATGGTGTGACCCTTTAGGTTCTCCATATTAAACCGGTTGTGAATAAATCAATTAGAATAATTCTAATCTTATTTAAATAAATAAATTAAAATATTAATTTATTTAAATAAATAATATTTATTCTACAATAAGGATAAGCCTCCCTAGCGATTAATGACTTTCCAGATAATATAGATTTCAACATTAATCATTAAAGAACCTTTGAGTAAGTAGTTACCGTACAATTTAATCCTTTCACCATACAATGTCCCAATTAAATATAAGACATAGAATTACTGCCAAGTCATATTTTATTTAATTATATGTATTTTGACTCTTAAATACACAACTCTAAATAATGCAAAGTAGAAACTCCTTTCTAATTTCATTCTGCCTTGGTCAAGGTCTGCTGGGTTGTCATTTATCGAATCACATAGGACATTTCTCTTTTTTTACTAGAAGTGATAGATTCTTTATTGATCATACATTATCTCCGTGTATAACTTATTATACCCAAGCATACCCTTTGATATACCCTAAGGGTCTTAAGGAATAAGTCAAAGTATAACTCATCATACACAAGATACTATGATGATCTCAAGTCCAAGGATCACTTGTACTACTATCACTACAGGAATTCCTATTGACGGACAAGTAAAACTCCATTAGGTATTTCTTAGCGAGCCACGTTCAGTGAACTTATTCTCTAATAAGCACCTACATACTTGCTTTAGTGTCTCCACACAAATGATCATGAGATCAATCATCCTCATCCAATGTGCAAGCTACGTATGTACCAATCTATCCGGATTCACTAATCCCCAATTTAGTAATCCAACGATTGGGAACTATTTTAGTTTTAAGCTTTCTAAGAATTTAGATCTCATTAGAATGATCATCATCAATATTCTAAAATCATTGCTTAAAACTATGGGTTTATCACATATTATAAAATAGCATCATGTAGATAATTAAAAGCCTTTAATAAATTAATACTTTTTATTAATAAATGAATAAGATTGTTACAAAGTATATGCTTTATCATCAAACATAATTGACTTGTGTGCATAATACTTTCATTTTTAACCTGGAGCTTTCTTTTCAAAATGCATTTTATGACTACATGCATACATGCATCACTTTAACATACGTGTACAGTAGAGTTAAAATGTATGACTACTCAATGCCTATATTTTGAATTTTTTTTGCCATAGTCCCCTCTGTAAAATAGGACTATCAAAATGCCTATAGGCATGAATATGTGTCCATTCAGTAGCACACCTGCCCATAGTCGTATACATATTATATGCATTAAAAAGTCAAATTCATCAATCCATAAGGGTAGTTTAATTACAAGGATTACTTTGCATTTTAATCTTTTGTTCATTTGTCCTCAAATAGGATAAGAAATAACAGAAAAAGGTGCCAATTTGACTATTTCAAAAGTCAAATTTTTTCACATCATTATGTTCAGCATGGTTTAATATTAACATTTACTATTATCAATATTTTTTTATCAAGTTATTTGAGCATGCATATTCACTACTATGAGTTTAGATGCATTTCATGTGATAAGTCATTTTCCAATGGATAAAAACTGGAAAAGAAGACATGCATATGTTACCAGGAAAGTGTTCAACACTTGTACGGTGACAGAATTTGCAGAAAGACGTTCGAACTCAGCATATCTAAAGAAGAGCTCTCAGATTTCCTTCACGACACGACTTGAAAATGACTTAGGAAAGAAACCTGTCCATTTAAGGACATTTACGGTTGGCCACAGGTCCACCTGCGGCTGCTGCAGGTGTACCTATGGCACCCCTACGTGGGTCCCACCCCTCTAGCTCGATCCAGTTTGAGTTGCAAAGCAGATCTCACAAGCTGAAAAGGCCAAAACAGGAATAAAAACGTTTCGCAATTGAGCAAAATATCTTAAAATCCTTGTTTTCTCAGATCGAATAGTGGGTCTGCACATTACTCATTGGTGTACGCCCAAACCCAGGGTACACTATACCAATGATCTCATTTATTACAAGTCATATTCAGCAATACCTCATGCAGGTCCAATTTGAGATCCCAAATTTTATGAAATAAAAGTATTCAATTTTCTTATAATTATTATTTTCTTTTGTAAATGGTTAAATTGATAAAAGGTTAAAGTTAATGGTGATATTTGAAATTTTTTACAAAGTAAGCAAGTTGTTATTCGTTGTGCCGGGGAATATTCTATTGGTCGGGGAATATTCATTTTCACAGGGAATATTCGTACTACAACATAATCAATTGTGGATTCCACAACGGAAGTATTTTCATATTTAGAAAACGACAGAATTATCTTTTTAAAAAAATAACGACGAAAGTGTTACCGTTAAAACTGTTGAACTACCCGGTAGTAAAAGTACAATAATAAACGTGGTTGCCTAGTAGCACACAGTATTGATTATTGATGCTTACGTGAGAAGTTCAGGTATACTTAATTATTACTACAGTAATTGCTGCATCATATCTCTCATATTATTGATTCAATTTTTGTCACAGTATCATCTGCATAATATGTTATATCATTAAATCAATAATTGAGACGGCAAAGTTATTCATATTATTATTTACAATATTGACAATGTCTAGAAGTTCTGTCAATGAGAGGTTTGGTCACCTAATTACGCACCAATAAGGAGAAATTCTTATCGGAAAGCCACCTCTTTCCTGAGAACGACCTGGTTGTTAAATATTGTGAATTATAATATTAATGATGAATAAGTTCGTGTTGATTAAAGATGAAATTGATAATTCTATTATGTGAGAATTATTAGTGTTAATGGAAATCGACATTTATTTCGATAATAATTAATGTCTGGTGGTTATATTAACCAATCGGGTAATTAACCGGATAAATGAGCAATTAATTGCTATTAATTCACATGCTTATAACTATTTGTTCGCATTTGTGTACTATTGATTAACATTCTTGTACTATTAGGGGAGTTTGTGCAAGATTGATAATACATGCATGACTAAATTAAAAATGGAGGTATAGTTGAAGGAACTATACTGTAATTATTTTTTTTCACATGTTTAGAACTATTGAGTCACATGATTTACTATTAATTCACGTGATTTACTATTAGGGGAGGTGCTGCAAGTTTGGTAATACTTGCAGGACTAAATTAAAAATGAAGAAAAAGTGGAAGGTATTATACTGTAATATTTCGAGCCCCAAAATGTGCAATTATCGAAACTATATTTTCCTATAAATAGAAGCTCATTCTTCCATCATTTTTTACCAATTCACTAAAGCTATAGAGCAATTATTATAGAGATGAATTATATAGAGAAAGAAGAAGAGAAGTCTGCTACCTCACTATTCCAGTATCCAGTCTTCTTCTAAGGTAAGGGATATTATTATTATTATGGTAAGGGGTATTATTTATTTCGTATTCATGAAGAGAGCTTCTGTTATTCCATTCTTTATTATTATGTTGGAATAACCTGTCTATGCAAAGTATTGCATACATGTTGAAATTCTTCTGTTATTCTATTCTTTATTATTATGTTGGAATAACCTGTATATTCGAAGTACCGCATATATGGTGAAATTCTTCTGTTATTCCATTATTTATTATTTTGTTGGAATATCCTGTTTGTGCGGATTACGCATGACCTGTTTCTATTCTTTATTATTCTGTTGGAATATCATGTCTGTGCTTATTACGCATGACTTGGTTCTATTATTTATTATTCTATTGGGAATAACCTGTCTGTGCGGTCTATCGTATGCCTGGTGAATTCTTTTGTTATTCTATTCTTTATTATTCTATTGGAATAACATGTATGTTTGGACTACTGCATGCATGGTGAATGATCCTTCGTATTCATTCTTTATTAAATTAGGAAATGATCTGTCTACGTGGATTACCGCATGACGGATGAAAATCCATTTGCAGATTCGTATATTCTATTATACTCGTATGAGATATAATTTCTTTTGTACTCGTCAGGAAATATCATTTTATTTTGTATTTTATGTACGAGTTACTATTCACGAGTTACTATTCACTCTAGTATTATTCACTCGGGTATTCGGGGCACTTTTCGTGTCGGAGTACTATTCACGAGTTACTATTCATCCAAATTACTATTCACCCGAATATTATTCATTCGGATATTTGGGATACTTTTTATGTCGGGGTACTATTCATGAGGTACTATTCCCGAAGTACTATTCATAGGGTACTATTACATGGTACTATTTACCCGAAAAATATATTTCTTTTTTGTCCAAATTATTTTTGGTACACGAATATTATTCTTGAATTTTACTCCACAAATCAGTATCATGTTGACAATTTGGATATTTTTAAACTCTGGATAAATTTAAAGTTTTTAATATTTATCCTTGATTTCGTTTGATTAATGCTTATATCATTGTCATCATCCTCATGCTTATATTGTGATGAAAGTCATCTTTGGCTTACCTGCATATATGGCCTGTTGATTATTGGTTTTACAGTTGTATATCTTTAGCTTATGTGCAAAGATGGACTGTTGATTATTGGTTTTACAGTTGTATATCTTTGGCTTACATGCAAAGATGAACTATTGATTGATGAGTATCTTTGGCTTATGTGTATAGATGAACTATTTATTGGTATGATTATGACCAGGGATCATTCGGTATAATCATGACCCGTAATGTTATAGATGATGTGGTAAAAGTCCTCATTGGGTCGTAGTACATTGAGGGACAGTTATTGGTATGATTATAACCAGGGATTATTCGGTATAATCATGACCATTGATGATTACATGAATATCCTTGGCCATAGTGCAGGGATGATTCGATGATGTGGATTATTTATTAAGCTGAGTCTCAGTGATAAAATATTGATTATACACTTTTAATTCGTAGAAGATAGTAGATATCATGCTCTACCTGACTCTTCCAAAATATAGTTATATATCTTTGGGCGTAGTGCAAAGATGAATTTATTGGTATGATTATGAGCAGGAATTGTGATTTGGTATAACCATGATTTTGATGTTTCAGGTGAAGATAGGTGATGAAAATTATCTTTGTCTTAGGTGCGAAGAGGAATTTAGAATCACAATTATGATTACGAGTTATTCATATGATTGTGGACAGGAATTGTTGATTGATGTTACAGGGATAAACCATTATTGGTGGACTTTTAACCTGGACAAGATAATAGACCTGATGGTCTATTTGACTCTTCAAATGGATTGCTCGTTCCGCTGCAACTATGGTTGAAAAGTTTTATCATCTACCATATGTTCCAAATGTAACGACCAAGAAATTAGGATCTTATTGTAATATGATTTTATTAAATTAAATAATAATAAAATTCTATTCTATGTGTTATCAAGATGGTTGTCATTATATAAGCTATTGATGTTAGAATGTGGTAGTATTTATGCTACATGGATGAATTAAAGTTTTTGAATTTCTAAGACGAAAATAAAAGTTTTCCGGGAGATTTTTTGAAAAATACTATTCATCGATATTTGCTCGGGTTATATTTTTGAATTTTCTAGAAATATGTAATGATGGAATAACAAGGTAAGATGGATTATGTAATAAAAATCTAGTTATGAAAAATGTAAAATTTCGCTTGCGGACTTAATTTATAAACGTTAAGGAAGGCGAAGTAGTAATGAATAAGTGATAATGGTATGATACCTTGGTATTGTACAAAGTAATGAAAACGAGTATAATATGAAGTATTATACGAGTTTTTATGAAGGATGAAATATCGTATATAAATCATATATGAATTAGAATACAAAAATAATACATAAACTATATGTATTAAGTAATGCTAATGGACTTGCAAAGGTTGATTGAATTAATACAAGTCCAAGTGAATTAAAGGGAGAGGCCCAATTATTAGTTAATGAACCAACTAGTATTTATTAATGCAAAGCCCAAAGGTTGATTTAATGTAAGCCCAAACTAGAATCCATGAGTTGTATGACCCATGGGGCAAACCATATCAATATAGTTAATATGTGGTGACCAAGTTAATGTAATGACCAAGACTTAAGAGTAATGATCAAGTTAAATGAGTAATGACCAAGTATAGGATAAGTGTTGTGATTAACAAATAATGAATAGTAAGGATGTGGCTTAAAGGAGGTGGGATGATTTAAAGACTAAACTACCCTAGCTTTGTAACTTCTATAAATATAGGAGGCTTACAAGCTATTTAACACTTGTTCAAATAATCCAACATATTGCAAAGTGCTTAAGTGTTAGAGAGAATAAGCTACAAATAAGTCATTTCATTTGTAAGAAGAAGAAGAAAGCTACTTTACCAAGAATTCAAAAGTAAGACTTCTTCTCTAAATTATCTTCTATCTCTACCATAATAGGTTGATAAGAAAAGATAGATTAAGAAACATGAATGAGAAGAAGCAAGAAGAATGTGTAAGTCATGAACTTAAGCCACATAAGTTGGCAATAAGTCATTTGAACTTATAAAAGTTATAAACTTATTATAAGTTAACCTTGAATGTTAGTATGAAAGTTTTGATCTTGTAATGAGTTTATTAAGAGAAGTGATACGAGAACTTATATGATCATATGTATCATGTGTACGTAAGTGAAGTTATATGTGAAGAACATGTAAAGTATGAGGATTAAGAAACTTTAATTGTCATAAGTCATGAATAATAAAATCTTGAGTAGTTTATAATTTGACATGTTATAAGCTCATTAAGAATAAGTTAAAAATCCACAATGAATATAGGTTGTTGTAATAAGTATGTTGAAATGTTCACATGATGAATGGAATTTATTTGTAATGTTGAACAAATCATAAGAATAAAGAATAGCCAGAATTTGCACGATTGGACGATAATCATCGAATTCGTAAAATTCTCGGAATAGAGGTCAAATTTTGTGTTTGAAGTTCAAACCATTGTTTTCCAATAGAGGCAAGTCATATTTGGCATTTAAGAGTTGCAGACTCAAAAATGATCAGATTCCGGCTTAGAACGAAGAAACGAGCGTTGAACGTTCACTAACGTTTATCGTTTTCGTAAAAAAATGAACCAATAGGTGAATTTTTAGTAAACGAAGTCAAATAGATAAAATTATTGCATGAACATGTAGATTACGTAATTTGTGAACCGTAGGCTTTTGAACGACCCAATTCAGACTTATAACGAAGAAGTTATGCGTCCGGGAAGTTCACAAAATTCAAAAACTAAAATTATTTTCTGGTGCACAAAGTTGGCGCCTAGGTGCCAACCCTAGGCTAAATGAGTCGCACCGCAGCGCGTAACAGTGTCCGAGCACACTGCAAGAGTTCGCTGCAGCGTGAACCATAGTACAATTTGTGGCGCCGTAGCGCCATGTACAGTACGAAAATCCTCTGGAGTGTGGCGCCGCAGCGTGACCCAATAAGTAAGGACTCGCGCCGCAGCGCCAGTCTCAGAACAAGGATAGTAATGAAGGTTTCTAAGTACAAAGAAAAGAAAGCTAATTGATGTAAAAGTAAACATAACTTAAGGAATGTAATATAACATTGTTTAAACTTTATGAAACCTTAAGGATGTTGTATACAGGTTGAGATAACCTAGTTGATTATAAATGCAAGGATAATGATAAACCGAAATGAATAGTAATTGAATCTAATACACAGTTAGATTGAGATGAAAGTATGATATAGTCGTATATACATACTTGATTATATGTGACCTAATGTAAGGCATTATGTGATCATGTATTGTAGAGACTTGAAAGACTTGAACATAAAGTTAATATACCGTAGCAAATGCTAAAGGTAAGTATTCTAACTCTTATCTTAGTTCAATCTGAACAAGTTTTTGAAGTTCATGTATTCTTTCGCATGAATTGAGGATTGTTGAAGTTAAAGCCAATTCCTTTGTCTAGACTTGATGCATTGATAATCTATTCATTTATTATCAAATGTTGCTATCTTTTTTCAACTACTTGATATGGTTTTCAAAAGAAGATTGAAATGTTAAACAAACATTTTGTCGGTAAAACGACAGGCACGTGAGGTTGTCAAATGCTTAAACGTGCATATGTTTAATGGATGTAGTGTTTATTAACATAAAATACAATAGCCTGATCACCTAGAAGTGCTCGTAAGTAATATCGGGCTTATGGACTTGCTTCCGGGTTGTCGTTTTCCAATAAAGAATGAATACTCGAGGTCTTTGACCAGAGTGAATGTTTTACTAAATATTGTTATTATTGTAAAACATTTTGAAAGAAAAGATGAAGTGCTATTTTGAATTATCAATAGTACTTCATAACTATTGTTCAGTTATTGAAGATATACGATTTGTATGTGTCAAGCATGTTGTTATTAAATTGGTATACTTGTTGAGCTAGTTATGCTCACTCTTGCTTGAACCATATGAATGCAGCTAAGACTGAACGTCCCGAAGGATCGAAAAAGGATAAAGGAAAAGCTAAGGCATATTACTAAGCTGTCTTATAATAGTATATGTCTATTATTGTAATGTAACTGATATTATGACAAAGAACATTTGTAATGGGAATAGAACCTAGGAAATGTAAATATTACTTTAAATATATAGAAGTTATGTTCGTCTTTGAGATCTTTCAATTGAATGAATGTATGAATGTTGTACAGTATAACACCATCTGTCGGGTTGGAAGATACCCAGATTTGGGGGCGCTTCACTAAATCTATGATTTATTACTGATGAAGGCTATTGATGATGTAAATTATCTATAGTCATGATATTCTTTACTAGGCTAGTTGTGCTCACCCTTTTTGCTTCACAATTTCTTTCAGGTAATAAGAGTCTTGCCGAGTCGAGCGGGGATAACAAGGGAATAGAATAGTGGTCTATAGCTGTTGAGGTTTTCCCTAAATAGTATGGAAATAATTTTGTTGAGAACATTAGATAAGTGTGTCGTATTGTATACGTCAATTGATATTTAATTTTAGTGAACCGAATAGGGTGAGGTGAACCCAACTTTGGAAGGGTGTTTTGCCACTATCATGCAAGATGTCTAATGACATACAACCTCGTGTTATCATAATACAGGGTTGTGCACATCCACTTGCTGAGTATATATACGAGCACTACCCATATGATCTTGGAGTTTATTTGAAATATAATTTTCACTTGGAGACAACAGAGATAATTATATGTTAAGAGAAGACTTACCATTGGAAAAAAGATGATAGTAATCTTATTGTTTTTCTTTGGGGACTATTGGGTCAACCAAGGATAATTTTGTGGACGTATGATATTTATCATAACCTAGACGCATGACCTCCCATGTACGATGGTTTCCTTGAGTATTTTTCCAAAGATTTTAATTTCTAAAATAATTATTGAATGTACCTTTATGTAAGGTACCATTGCAAGGTCTTGTGGTCAAGGCACCACGAGAGAATTATATATATTTGTATTAAAACTCACATCTTATCTGTTGTCGTACTCTGCACGACAGTTCAATAGTTGTATAAATGAAGTTTATATTTGATTTTTATAGTACGATATCTGACGACTCAGAATGGGTCATGTGGACCTATTTTGGGGGTGTCACATCAAATGCTGCCAATTCAGGGTCGTCACCCTAATCCTTTTGGAATCCCCAGTGGGGGCAGCATGCATTCTCAAATAAAGAAATCCCCAACGGGGGCATCACATATTCTCAAATTAAGAAGACCCCGGTGGGGGCATCACGCATTCTCAAGTAGGATCCCCGGCGGAGGCATCACGCGTTTTCATCTGTCCAAATACAGAAACCCCAGCCGGGGTATCATGCATTTTCCGTTGATGCATAAGTCAATGAAGGTCAAGCAACCTTGACAGTTTGCCCAACAGGGATATTATCTGGTGATGTACATGTCAACGAAGGTCCTGGCGATAACATTGATATGTCCTGACGATACAAAACAGGAAGGATCATCCTCATCGGGGGAGTAGTGATGATGGAATATGTTATACACATCCTTAAATAGACAAGGCTACATCCACACAGAGTCTTTTGTACATGAGAGATATATCTTCAGTATAAAGTATGTATCAAGGATTCAAGGCTTTGGTGATAACCCCAATGTCAACAATCCTAAAGATTCCTGGTAGTTGTGGATCGCACGTCCATGACAGTTCATCAGGCTACTTATCTATTGCCATCCTCGGTAGGAGCAACAGGGAGTTGGCAACCTTCCCACCGTGTTGGAGAACAATCCAACAAAACATATGCATCATACATTTGCATCATGTTGTTGCACATGGCATCATGTTTCTCTTGTTGCATTTCAAGTGTTTAGGATTCTTTATCCTATCCATGCCATTGGATTGCATGAATATGATAAAGAGGGGCATCTGTAGACACTCAAATTTTTTTGCACACTTGTCACTAACATTGCAGGAGGGCAGATTCGTCTTTCAGAGATAACCCTAGAAGATAATGTAGTTCAAATATCAAAAATTCCACCGGAGAGGACAGTTCTGTCTTAGAGATGACCCCAAGACGCTCAGTTCCGGTCCCGGAAACAACACCGGGAATAGCGGTGCTAACCTTGGAGATAACCCCAAGGAGTGCAGTTGCAGTTCCAGAGATAACCCAAGAAATGCTTGTTTTAAATGCATACAGTCAGCTTCAACCTCGGAACTCACACCAAGGCACTCAGTACAAGACCCGAGGATAACACCGGGAAGACATGCATACCTCAGAGATAACCCTGAGGACCTTCAGTACTTACAGTAGTCCAATCTCAGAGATAACCCTGAGCAACGTCTACTTTATCAGCCCAAATTGGAGATAACCCTTGTGTGGGGTAAAATTGTCATTTTTCCACCTCGACCCTACTTTGCGCCGTCTCAATAATAACATACATACATTTTTACACAACAATATCCAATAAGAACCAAGGAGGTCCAATCCCGAGTGACTACTACGTAGGGTAGGACACCGGATAGAGTTTTAAGCTTGAAGACCAGGGGCATGGTCCTTTTGACACCCCCAAAATAGGTATACAGCACCCATCTTGGGTCGCCAGATACAAGGTACTGAATACAAACACACCCTTAAATATACAACATGAGCTGTGAGTTTTAATACAAATATTATCTTCTAGATAGTATTCAAACTCAAAATAAGTCCTCAATACATTTATTATCACACTATTCCATAGAATATTGAGGACTACTAATGTTATCATCTAGACCGTCACTCCTTTCCCTGACTTGTCCCTGCTACATTCTCATTTCTTGAAGAGAACAATGAAAGCAAAAGGGTGAGCTCTTTGACGCCCCCAAATACGGGTATCTTCTAACCCGACAGATGGTGCTCCACGATACTACAATCCATACAATCATTCAATTGAGATAACAAAAAATGAGTGTAATTACTATCTTTATATTACATTTGTAATAAATCCTTTCCCAGGTTCATTAACCGAATAAATTCGTTGTTCTTCATGAGTATATTATATACAAATACACTAGTCTATTATAGGACGATTAATTGTGCATCTTAGCCTTGCCCTTATCTCTCTTAGAACTCTTAGTTCGTTCGGCTTTAGCTGCAAACATATGGTTCAAGCAAGAATGAGCATAACTAGCTGATCAAGTCTTAACAAAGAATCATATGAATATCACAATAACATTTTCATGCTTTAATTTTGTATTTAAACAATTGTCAATGAAGCACTACGAAACATTTTACTAGTACTTCTCATGTCACAACAACAATTCCAAAGTATATAAAATAACTTAGGAATGATGAACCAGTCAATAGACCATGAACATACTCTTTTCGTTTTCATACTTGAAAAGGATATTCGGCACTAAGGCCATGCACCCGTCTTTAATTACGAGCACTTCTAGGTGATCAGCCTATTGTACTCTATGTTGATCAACACTCTTACGTTAAATGTATTTACGTTTAACATTTGGCAACCTCACGTGCCCATCGAATAATCGATGAAAAATACTTTTGTTTGTACATAGACAAACTTACCTTCTCATCCGTACCAAATACTTAACATAGGATAGAGTTAACAGTTCTATATCGAAAGATTTGTAAACAAATCAATCAACTCTTCAATATTAGTCTAGCCGAGTTAAAAAAGGCATCGACTCTTTCCTTAAAATCATTCATGCATTGTATAACATGCATCACGTAAAAACTTGGCTAACTCGAAGGTTAGACAAACATTTAAGAAAGACTTGCCTTCAAGCGTCTTCGAATAAACAATTCAACTATTCCCAGTCTTTACAGGATCTACATGATACATTCACATAGCACACTGCAATTAGTTATCAAACAAACTAACTTTACAGTTTTAACCAACTTATTTCTCTTCTATGTCTTATTTGTATTAACTTTGTTACTAAAGTTGATTCGACTTCCTATACTTTGTTACGTCTCATTAACGTTCTTACGTCATTATCCGACATTCGATCATTATTGGTTAAATACCAACATTGAACGTCTTTCATGGTTTACTTATTACGTCTTCGCGTTCTTTATTTAATTTCTAATAAACCATAAAAGATCTTCTTACAGTAACACCTTATAAGTGATTTAAGGTAAGTCTTATTATGTACTTTAAGTACCTTTAACGTCTTACTTTAGGTCTACATTCAAAATATAACAAAACCTAACTTGGTCAACCTTTTTCTACTGTCGGCGCTGCGGCACGACATCCCTAGTATTCTAGTGGCGCTGCGACGCAAGTTAGCAGGGTACTCGGCTGAGTCTGGCATTGCGGCGCCAACACTTTGTACTGGTTTTGGCGCTGCGGCGCCGAGCCTGTGCACCAGTTGGCCAAAATAGTTTAGTTTCCAAACGAAACTTTCGGCTTCCTAATTTATTCGTTTTACATCTGAATTGACCTATTCAAAAGCTTACAAGTCACAAATCGCATCCTTTATGTGTTCATATAAGAATTTCATATTTTTGAATCTATTAACTCAGAATTCACCTTTAAGTTCATTTTTAAGCGTTCGTTTAACGTTTTCGACCGTTCAATACTCGTTTTCTTCGTTATAAGTTGGAATGCGACGATTCTTTCACCCACGACTCTTAATTACCTTATCTCACATGTTGACATTGGAAACCTACGTTTTCAAGTCACACGGCAACTTCTGACCTTTAATCCGGGCTTTTTACATTTTCGACGTTTAACGTCTATTTTCGCAAAATTCGACTTAACTTCGTTACTCGTGTTCTATAAGACAACTCAAATGGAAAACTCCATTGATTCATCATAGTCATCCTAACCAAACAATAGGCAAATTCCTTAGCTCTAACGGTTTTCAAAACGTTCATTCTTAACAAAGTTGACGTTCAAGATTTTCTATGGTTTTAACTAACGTAAACACTTACGATTTCTATTTCGTCATGACCTATCAATGATTTAATCATTAATAGGCATCCTTATATCTCCTCAATAAACATCCTCCACCAATCCATGATTCTTCTACGATAAAGAAATCGAAAAAGATGAAGATTACGGTTTATAAGAGTTTACCTTTGAAGTAATTCACGTTCTTGATAAACGCATATTGGTTTGCTTGGAAGTAAAAGGATTATATGATTCTAGCTCTTTCTCTCTCTATATATCTTTGGACAAGCTTTGTAAAACCACAAAATGCCAACTCTATCTTTGTATATATAGAAAACCAAAGTGATGGCAAAAATGTCCAATTCCCCACCTCCTTACTATTCCACCTCCTTTGTCAACTTTGCCACCAAGTAAAGTACTTGGTGAGCAAGTTGTCATTTTGCTTGGCCACCAAGTGGCTAGCCCACTCCCTTGTGGATCACCCCATGGGCTACCCCATGGGGTTTACCCATCCCATGACCCACCGGTTCGACCCGCGGTTCAATTCTTTGGATTGGGCTTGACTTTAATAAACGTTAGGACTTTAACTTGGGCCTCAACTTGGGCTTGAACGCTTAATTCATTTGGTTTGTTATTGGTTTAAGTCCAATTAAATTATACCAAAACCTTAACTCATACTCCATTAATACGTCTCGTATTCTATACGTATAACTCATGTATTCTCTTCGTCTAATACTCATATAGTAATCGTACTATACGTCATACTATTCTTCGTACTATACTCATATTTATACTAATATAATACTCATATTCCATACGTATAATATCCGAAACGACTATACGCATCATATTTCCTTTTTGAAAACCACTTTCATAAACCCTTAGGTTTTACGTCCGCAAGCTAAAACTTCGTTTGCCATAACAGAATTATTATTGGATATTCCATACTATCTTCGTATTCTATCATTACACATTTCTAGAAATTTCAAACCCTAGCTCGGAACGAAATTGGAAGAATAGTGTTTTTACACAAACATTCTCGAAAAACCTTCGTTTTCGTCTTGATAATTCACAACAATTAATTCTAGCACAAAGTTAGAATACTAACCACATCCGCACATTCTAGGTCATAGTATGACCTTCGAACATCTTACTCACATAATAACTCAATTAAATTCACTTAATCCACATAATCAAATAAAAATTTAATTCATTCAAAATTTGAAATTCTCGGGCGTTACATTCTTCCCTCCTTATAAAGATTCTTTCCCCAGAATCTCGTTATTCTTACATAAACAAATGAGGAAACTTTTTCTACATTTTACTTTCGAGCTCCCACGTTGATTCTCCAGCATCGTGGTTACTCCAAATTACCTTTACTGAAGGTATTACTTTATTTCTCAAGACTTGTTCCTTCTTATCAATAATCTGAATTGGAATTTCTTCATACGTTAAGTCTTTTTCTACATGAATAGATTCATACTCTATTACGTGTTTGATGTCTGGTTTATAAGGACGCAACCCAGAACGTGAAACATATTGTGTATTCTTTCTATTTCTGGAGGTAAGGCTACTTCATAAGCTACCTCCCCTATCCTTCTTAAAATCTCAAAAGGTCCTACAAACCTTGGACTTAACTTCCCTTTCTTTCCAAAACGTATCTTCCATTTCCAAGGCGATACTTTTAGAAAAACATATAAAACTACTTCAAACTCCCTCTTCTCTCGATGAGGATCAGTATACTTCTGTTGTCTATCTTGAGCCGCTACTAATCGAGCTCTTATTAGCTTTACCATGTCTGTCGTTTGTTGTACCATCTCAGGTCCTAACATTCGATGTTCACATACTTCCTCCCAGCAAAGTAATGTTATACACTTCCTTCCATACAGCACTTTGTAAGGTGGCATGCCTATACTAGCATGAAAACTATTGTTGTAAGCGAATTCTACCAAAGGTAGATGCTCGTCCCAACTCCCCTTGAAATCCATAACACAAGATCTTAACATATCTTCTAGCATTTGAATCTTTCGTTTACTTTGTCCATTTGTCTGTGGATGATACGCCATACTCAATCTCAAATGTGTTCCCATTTACTTTTTCAAACTCCTCCAAAAGTTCGACGTGAATCGTGGATCACGATCGAACACAATCGAAACAGGTACTCCATGTCTGGAAATGATTTCCTTATCAGAAAGCTTAGCTAACTGCTCTAAGTTATACCTAACCCCTATTGGTAAAAAATGAGCCGATTTAGTTAACCGATCCACTATTACCCAAATAACGTCGTACCCCTTTCTCGTTGTTAGAAGTCTCACCACAAAGTCCATGGTGATATGCTCCCATTTCCACTCTGGAATCTCCAGTGGTTGTATCAATCCATTCGGTCTTTGATATTCAACCTTAACTTTCTGACAAGTTAAACATTTACTAACGTATTCTGCGATCTCTCTCTTCATTTTCGGCCACCAAAAGTTCTGACGAAGGTCTTGATACATCTTAGTACTACCAGGATGTATCGAGTACCTCGAACTATGGGCCTCACACATAATCCCTTCTTTTAACTCGAAATTATTTGGAACCCAAATTCTTCCTTCAAAATGAAGTAAACCTTCTTTATCAAGGTTATACTTAGTCTTTACGTCATCCTTCATTATCTTTTTCACACACTCGCATTCTTCAGTACTTATATGTACTTCCTTAACCCGTTCCACTATCATTGGTCGCATCTCTATTGAGAATTTCATCCCTGCTATTTCATTTGGCAACTTAACTTCTAATTCCATCCTGGCCATCTCTGTTATTAACTCATTCTGATTCATTAACATTGATAGCTTTTCTCTACCCTTCCAACTTAACGCGTCGGCTACTACATTCGGCTTCCCCAGATGATATAAGATATCACAATCATAATCTTTTATCAACTCTAACCACCTTCTCTGCCTCATATTCAACTCCTTCTGTGTGAAGATATATTTCAGACTTTTATGGTCCGTGTATATCTCACATTTTCCCCCATTTAAATAATGTGTCCATATTTTTAGAGCAAATACTACAGCTGCCAATTCTAGGTCATGAGTAGGATAGACCTTCTCATAATTCCTTAACTGATGTGACGCATACGCAATGACCTTGATATGCTGTATAAGCACGCAACCTAGTCCCCTATGTGAAGCATCACTATAAACTACAAAATTCCCTGTATCATCTGGTAAAGATAATACAGGTGCCTCACTCAACTATCCTCACACTTTTGTGTCCATACATACTTCACTGAATTCCTTGTCAAATTTGTCAATGGAGTAGCTGTGACACCCCCAAATCCGGGTACTTCAATTCCACGGGATTTGGTGTTCACAGTACAAATATCATCTATCTATCTACCCATAATAAATACAAGCCATACAATAGATAGAATAAAAATCTTCCCCTTAAGGGTTACAACATCTGAATAATAAAATACAATCCCAGGTTAAACTAACCTTAAACATCTGTGCGGAATCATAAACAAATAAGTCTTAATAACATCATTAAATCAAGTCTTAAACAAATACATCATCAAATAAACAACAAGTCTTCATCACTTGCTAACTTTGCCCTTGCCTTTACTAGTGGAAGGTTTATCAGTTCTTTCGTTCTTAACTGCAATGTTATTATTAAGCAAGAATGAGCACTATTGCCCAAAAGTATAATAATGAAATAACAGTATAATAACATGCGAGAGAAATAATAACTTCTGAAATAAAAGCTCAACTTTTGAATCAAGAATGAATAACAAGAATCAAAAGAATTCTGAGGGTCATAAGACCTTGAACTATGTCCTAGGTTATCAAGGGTTATACTTGAAACCTTTAACAGTCATGAGACTATGGACCTTTCTACTCGTACTTAGGGGGATCAGCCCTTAGTACTATACTGTGCACAATATCTTAATGCTAACGCATAAGTAAATCCCTTTACAGGGTTGTTTATCTCAGTTTGACATTCGAGTCCGCACCAAAGGAAGTTTGGTTTGGATAATTCATCAAGTGTTTTGAAATTTAGAACGCTCGTCAACTATGGACTAGTCGAATCAATAAGGGTTCGCTAGTCTAATAAGGTTCAATAGTAATGATATTCAAATTGAATAATAATCTCAGAAAGTATACAATAGGACAATTATTGTATAACTGAATCATGCTTTGAAAAGATAATCAATCTTTAATATAACATTTGAACATGAATAATAGTAATGATAATTTACTCGAGGTAATTAATAAACTTGAACAATAATGATAAGTAGGGTTAGGAAACTTGCCTCGTGCGTAGATTACACTTTAACTAAGTACGTTGTTTGAATTAAATCCTACATATCATTCACATTAACAATACCAGTTAATTATAACTTAACTAATCATCATAAACCTATTCTCTTTGTCTAAACTTTGGTTATGACTATACTTAGTCAAATTATCACATTGTCACATAATTTATACTTCATGGTAACAACTAATTATGTATTTAATAACTCAATCCACATGTAATTATGTTATTTATATAATAAACATCTAATTTACATCTCATTATACTTCTAATATGTTTACATGTTCATTACATTAATTTACTAACACATTGTTATAGTTAATCAATTTAAAAATCTCATTTCTAAACTTTCTAGAGAGTGGCGCTGCGGCGACACTGTTACACTTAGTCTTCGCGCTGCAGCGTGATGGCGCTGCGACTGGACTCTTGGCACTGTGGCGCCGTGGCGCTGCGGCTCAAGATATAGCGATGCGGCGCAGTGGAGCTGCGGCGCTGTGGCGCTGCGGTGGAGCTGCGGCGTGGGAAATAGGCAGGTAGCCGGCGCTGCGGCACGACATACCAGACACAGAAATGGCAGTTCGCGAAAAATTACAGAACATGCCAATTTCTTCCCATTTCTTATTTTCTACTCGAAATTAGACATACCCATATGGTGTAATTCACGCATAAACATAACCCAACTTTTATATAACGACTTTAACCATTTAAAACACATAATCACAAAATTAAATTATGCAATTTGTACTGTTCTTGAAGTTCTTGAAGATTTTGAAAAAAAAAACATAAAATTTAACACTACGGATTCGTTATAACACTGAATCCGTTCGTTTAAGGCTTGGTCTCTTCGTATCAACATGCATAATAATATACAAGTGTAAAATTTAGGGATAATATATGATCAATAGATAAAATATAACGTATAAGGCCATAAGGCCAAAACCTATACTCTGTAAATTTTTGAAATAGCAATTCATAGTATTATGAAACTGATGACATGATAATTCGCCTAATATATATATAATCAAATACGATTTGATATATCTTAACCCATATATAAATTCATAATCAAACCCTTTTTCAATTACAGAGATTTTACAAAATATATGAAAGCCATTTTTATAAAAACTAATGACGTGAATTAGAAATTAGGTTTGGAGAAATTACCCAGAGCGTAGAGTGTAATGTTAAACAATGAATTGAAACTCTTCTCAAACTCTTATTCAATCACACACTCAAAATTCTTAACTTTTCTCTCTGAATTCTCTCTGTTATGTTTTCTAGACTTAGCAAGTATAATAAAAGGAGAATACGTAGAATATCAATTGAGCCTTTATGCGTAGAGTTGAGGTCAGTTGCTCCATACGTGGTTTAACTGCCCTCAACTCCCCTTATGGCCTCATTTGGCTAGCCTTAAAGGCTTATACCCAATTAATTTAATAAACTCATTTATCATATAGTTTAAATCATGTCACACCCACTTGCACAATAAATCAAATATCTTATTTAATTTACTTTAAATAAAATATAATAATTTCTCATAAATTCACATAATTAAATTTTTCATTAATAAATAGTGTCGAATTATTAAATCTCTAATTAATAATTAAATTAAATAAATAATATCATGCTTAATTAAATACTTCATTTAATTCAATAAGCTCATATAATTATATATTTGAATAATAATTATTCTCTACATTAATTTAATAAATGTAACACATAATTAAATTAATCTACCACAATTGCATCAATTAATTATTTAATCTAATAATTAAATCATAAAAAAATATTTATTTAATTCAATAAATATTAAAAATTGATTTACAAAATCTCGTTCGTCACATCTTTCCCCCTTAAAAGGATTTTGTCCCCAGAATCACGACTCAATAAAATCGACCCGTTACATTACCCCCCCCCCCTACAAAGATTCTGTCCCCAGAATCGCTTACAAATAATTAAGTAAATAAATGAGGGTAATTCTTCATCATATTCTCTTCGAGTTCCCACGTAGCTTCTTCAGCGTTGTGGTTCCTCCAAATTAACTTAACATAAGGTATAACTTTATCAATGAGAACTTGTTCTTTTCAGTCGACAATTTGAACAGGATTTTCTTTGTAAGATAAGTCTTTCTCAAAATGTAGGGTTTCATATTCAATTACATGTTTGTAATCAGCTTTGTAGGGTCGTAACACAGAAACATGGAAGACATTGTGGACTTTCTCGAGTGCTGGAGGTAACGCTATCTCATACGCGACTTCTCTGATTCTACGCAATACTTCAAAGGGTCCAATGAATCTTGGGCTCAATTTCCCTTTCTTTCTGAATCTTATCTTTCCCTTCTAGGAGAGACCTTCAAGAAAACATAACTACCTGATCCAAACTCGATATTTTTACGACGTGGATCAGCGTATTTCTTCTATCGATCTTGAGCCGCTACCAGTCGTGCTCGGATCACTTTGACTATTTTTGCCGTCTGCTGTACCAATTCTAGCCCTAGCAATTGTCTTTCACCAACTTTATCCCAGTAAAGCAGAGTTCTTCACTTTCTGCCGTATAATGCATCGTAAGGCGGCATGCCAATACTAGCATGGTAACTGTTGTTGTAGCCGAACTCTACTAATGGTAGGTGATCATCCCAATTTCCTTTAAAGTCCACCACACTAGCTCTTAGCTTATCTTCTAACATTTGAATTGTTCGTTAGCTCTGTCCGTCTGTTTGAGGGTGATAAGTTGTACTCATTCACAATTGCGTACCCATACATTCCTGAAGACGTTTCCAGAAATTTGATGTAAAACACGGATCTCTATCTGAAACAATTAATACCAAAACTCCGTTCCTCGAAACAATCTCTTTTACATATAGCCTCGCCAACTGATCTAAGTTGAATCTTATTTTGATCGGAAGGAAGTGTGCAGATTTCGTTAGTCAGTCAACGATAACCCATACTGCGTCGTAGCCTTTCTGAGTCGTCGGGAGGCCAACCACGAAGTCCATTGTAATATGTTCCCATTTCCATTCTGGGATCTATAACGGTTGTAGCAATCCACTTGGTCTCTAATGTTCCGTTTTCACTTTCTGACAGGTCAGACACTTGGCAACACATTCTGCAACATCACATTTCAAATTCGGCCACCAGAAATATTGTCGAAGATCTTGATACATCTTGGTACTACTAGAATGAATTGAATATCGTGAACTATGAGCCTCGCTAAAAATTTCTTCCTTAATCTCTTGTACTGGCGGTACCCAATTTCTACTCTCAAATCTCAGTATTTCTTCCTTATCCATCTTAAACCTTGGTTCGGTTCCTTCAAATATCTTCTTTGTTACCTTTTTACATTCTTCATTCTGAAGCTGAGCCTCCTTAACTTTATCCTGTAGGGTAGTACCAGATTGCATGTGAAATAGGTTCTCATCAATTTCTATAGGATACTTCACCTCCAACTTCAGTTTCTCCATTTCTGTAATTAGCTTCTCTTGAGCAGTCAACATCGTCAATTTCTCACGACCCTTTCTACTTAAGGCATCGGCAACCACATTTGCTTTCCCCGGATGGTATAAAATCTCACAGTCGTAATCCTTAATTAATTCCAACCATCTTCTTTGACGCATATTAAAATCCTTCTGTGTAAAAATATATTTTAGACTCTTGTGGTCCATATATATTTCACACTTCTCCCCGTATAGATAGTGCCTCCAAATTTTTAGAGCAAAAACAACTGCAGCTAACTCCAAATAATGGGTCGGGTAACCCTTCTCGTAATCCTTCAACTGTCGTGACACATAAATAATAACTCTGCCGTTTTGCATAAGCACACAACCAAGTCCTTTATGCGACGCATCGCTAAAAACAACAAAATTTCCTGTATCATCCGGAAGAGATAACACAGGTGCCGTACTCAACCTCTTCTTCAATTTTAAAAAACTTTTCTCACACTTATTCGTCCAAACAAATTTCACTGCTTTTCGAGTTAAATTCATTAACGGAGTTGCGATCTTTGGAAAAGTCTTGTATGAACCTTCTATAATATCCCGCCAATCCAAGAAAACTTCTTACTTCCGACGGCGTTCTCGGCTGATCCCAATTAATCACGACTTCTACTTTGGATGGATCTACCAAAATTCTGTTTTTATCAATTACGTGACCGAGAAATTGTACTCACTCGATCCTGAATTCGCATTTCAAAAATTTAGCATACAACTTCTCTCTTCTCAATACTTCCAACGTTAATCTCAAATGCTCTTCGTGTTCTTCCTTGGTTTTCAAAAAAACCAAAATGTCATCTATAAATACCACTACGAACTTGTCCAAAAATGGCTTTAATACACCATTCATTAGTCCCATAAATGCTACAGGAGCATTCGTAAGACCAAACGACAATACTAAGAATTCTTAGTGACCATATCGCATTCTGAATGTTATCTTCGGTACATCCTCTGGTCTCACCTTCAATTGATGATAACCGCTTCTCAAATCTTTCTTGGAAAAGTATCTTGCTCCCTTTAATTGATCAAATAGGTCGTCGATCCTCGGTAATGGATATCTGTTCTTAATCACGACCTTATTCAATTTTCTGTAGTCAACGTAGAGCCGCATCGATCCGTCGTTCTTTTTCACAAATAACACCGGCGCTCCCCACGGCGATACGCTCGGTTGAATGTACTTCTTGTCAAACAATTCTTGTAGTTGTAGTATTAATTCCTTCATCTCTACTGGCGCCAAATCGATTAAAAAATCTACTTCTCTATATGGTGGAAGTCCTGATAAATCTTCTGGAAATACGTCGATGAAATCCCTCACAATCGGTATCTCTTCTACCTTTAGATTCTCTTTTTGACTGTCGACTATGTAAGCTAAGTATCCTACACAGCCTTGTCATAATAACTTCTTGGCCTGCATCATCGTCGGATAACTCTCTTGTCTAGGCGACTTGCTACCATAAAACAGAACCTTTGACGGGGTCATAAGGTTAATATGCTTCTTTTGGCAATCAATTACACCTCTGTAATTGAATAACCAGTCTATTCCCAAAATAACATCAAATTCCCCAAGTCGAATAGTGATAAGATCTACGTTCATGATATTACCCTTAATATCCACTCTACAATTCTTATGTACGTACTTAACAGGGATTATTTCTCTATTCTTGATTTCTATTTTCATGGGGTAATCCAATTCATTCTTAGGCAAATCTAAATTCTTGGCAAAATCATCGGATATAAAGGAACAAGTAGCACCCGAATCAAATAATACGTAAGCATTAACTTTATTGATTGGAATAATACCTGACACCACATCACGGGATTGAACTGCATCTTGCACTGTCATGTTGAAAGTTCGGGCAGTTGGTCGGTTTGTTGTCGTAGGTCCGGTGATGTTTAAGGCATTTCCACTGTTATTTCCCCAGTTTCCTCCTGATCCAGACCCTCCCGATCCCTTCTTGGGACAGTCTCTTGCCAGATGGTCCTTCGAACCACAAGTAAAACAAGCACCTTTCTTTGGGTTTGGACAGCTTGGTGCTATTTGGCCTTCCTGACCACAATTGTAGCACAATCTTTTTCCTTTCATACAAACTCCCAGATGGGCTTTCCTGCAGGTCGGGCATGCTTCGATTCTTTTCTTCTTATTACCTTGCTGATTTCCCGATGATGAACTGTCGTTCCACCTTTTCTTCTGATTGAAATTTCCACCTTCTGTGCCATTTCCACTGGCCTTGTTATTAATTTCACCTTCATTCTTCTTCTTCTTTTGATCTTGATTGTACTTGGTCACCGCATTGCTTCCTCCTTCAACGAGGATGGCCTTTTTCAGTACTCCAGCAAACGTGTTTAGCTGAAACATTGATACCTTAATGTACACCCAAGGCTTTAGTCCTTGTTCGAATCTTCTGGCTTTTCTTTCGTCCGTGTGTACTTGATACGGGACGAACCTCGCTAACTCATTGAATTTAGCCACGTAGTCAGGTACGCTCATGTTTCCCTGCTTTAGTTCCAGAAATTGAACCTCCATATGATTCTACAAACTAGTTGGGAAATATATTTCGAAAAACATCTCTTTAAATCTTTCCCGCGTAATTACACCTTCACCTCCTCGCACTTTGTTTACTTGCCACCAGTAGCTAGCCTTAGACTTCAACATAAATGTTGCAAAAGTGGTCTTCTGGTCTTCTCTAACCCTAGCAACGTTGAAAACCTTCT
Organism: Panax japonicus; assembly: GCA_020205505.1. Classification (NCBI taxonomy): domain Eukaryota; kingdom Viridiplantae; phylum Streptophyta; class Magnoliopsida; order Apiales; family Araliaceae; genus Panax; species Panax japonicus. The sequence continues at coordinate 42,400,413 of CM035101.1, read as the reverse complement.
CCATTTCCATAACCCACGTTTGAGCCTCGATTGGGTTCATGGAACCTTTGAACTCTAGCGGTCCCACCGCCTTGAAGTCCTTAAACGTTGTGTTTGGTGGAGCTTGCGGTTGATTATTCATGGCTCCAGTCAGTAAGTTAAACAACTGCTGCACATGATTAGCGTTGGCATTATTGTTATTATTGGTTGACTCTTCCTGAGCCGGTTGACGTTGTTGTCTTCTCCTTGGCGGCATTTTTTTTATTAAATAAACGCTTATTAGAACTTTATTTATTTCTCTAAATAGTTAAGATATTACTTAATAATTTAACATACTCATTTAACACATCATTTCGACAACTTGATATATTTGCATTCAAATCAAAGTTTTAACATTAAACGATAGCATAACTGCTATTTACATCAACTATCCTGGAATAAAGAATCCACAGGATTTAAAACATTTAAATATTCTTTTGTTCATAAACACGTCAGAATTTACATCTAAAAACTAATTAAGTTCTTCACATAATTCAATAAATCATATCACTGTCGGTTAAGGTACTGATTAGCCTTACTACGCTCCTCTTTTAAGATGCGATGCATCATCCTGCGATTCATCATGTACAATGGTAGTCCCTCAAACTGGATTGGGTACCTCAAAACTCAATCTTGGGTCTCATTCATTGCCTTGTTAAGTGTAGAGTACGTTTCCCCAATCTTTGCTTTCTTTGCACGACTATCATCCTTTGCACGATCAGCTCGACGTGATTCTCTTACCCATCTTTCCTCTGCTATGTTCAGCCTTTCAGAGGTTTCTTTCAGTTCCTTCTTCAGCTTCTCTATCTCCTCGGTCTTATCTTCAGTTTGACGCTTCTCATGGACCAAATCACATTCTACATTTTCCAGTCGAGAATGAAGAGTCGAAATCTCCTTCTCCTTCTACTCTAGAGTAATATGCTGAATAACCGCTCGCTCAGTAAAATCCTGGACCTCGTCTCGTAACTCCACGTTACGGTCGTATAACGTGTCATACATCTCGACATCAATGGTGTACCGTGGTAACTCCTCTTCTTCCTCTTCCTCTTCCTCAACAAGTTCCTCCTCAGGATCCTCCTCAAGATCAGTCTCTGGCTCATGCTCCTGACCAAAAACGGTGATCAATGGAGATGACTCCCTCTGTACCAGCTGCTCCCTAACGACATGAATATCTCGGGGCTCCTCCTCATTCGGTACTATAGGTACATGGGGTTCCTCCTCAGTAGGTACTATAGGTACACGGCGTTCTTCCTCCCCAGCTTGACTAGCTTCTCCAACATTCGACATCATGACAACAAAATTTTAAGTTTTAGTTACTAAGTCGTATCATCTAACGCATACTTTAACACATAAACACATAAGGTCTTTTATTATCTTTAATGAATTATAGAAATTCATTTCTTATAACTCGATATGAGTTTTCCATCATTATCTTCTTTCTATAAGGCTACTACCTAAGGTTGTTCCCCCACCTAAGATTCATAACCTACAGCTTTGATACCAACTTGGGACACCCCCAAATCTGGGTACTTCAATTCCACGGGATTTGGTGTTCACTGTACAAATATCATCTATCTATCTACCCATAATAAATGCAAACCATGCAATAGATAGAATAAAAAACTTTCCCTTAAGGGTTACAACATCCGAATAATAAAATACAATCCCAGGTTAAACTAACCTTAAACATCTGTGCGGAATCATAAACAAATAAGTCTTAACAACATCATTAAATCAAGTCTTAAACAAATAAACAACAAGTCTTCATCACTTGATAACTTTGCCCTTGCCTTTACTAGTGGAAGGTTCATCAGTTCTTTCGTTCTTAACTGCAATGTTATTCCACAAGTATAATAATGAAATAAAGTATAATAACATGCGAGAGAAATAATAACTTCTGAAATAAAAGCTCAACTTTTGAATAAAGAATGAATAACAAGAATCAAAAGAATCTTGAGTGTCATAAAACCTTGAACTATGTCCTAGGTTATCAAGGGTTATACTTGAAACCTTTAACAGTCATAAGACTATAGACCTTTCTACTCGTACTTAGGGGGATCAACCCTTAGTACTATACTGTGCACAATATCTTAACGCTAACGCATAAGTAAATCCTTTTGCAGGGTTGTTCATCTCAGTTTGACATTCACTACAAAAAATGGGGCTTCAGCAACAATCAATTTTCGTTGCTAAAGGTACCAAATTTCGTTCCTAAAGGGTTTTGGCAACGACATTACTGTCGTTGCATCTTTAGTTGCACAATGAGCATTGTTAATTGTTCCGCAACGAACGTATTTTTTTCATTGCCAAAAGTAATACATTTTGTAACGAAATTTGACTTTCATGCAGAGACATCGATCCTTTAGCAACAAAATGTATTGTTGCAGAATAACAAATAAATTGTTGCTAAAAACCTCATTTCGTTGCAAAAGCCTGCTAATTGGCAACGAAATGAACTATTTTTTTGCAACGACTATGCATTTTCATTGCAATTGACACCATTTTTCAACGAAATTTTTCGTTACAGTAAATTATGAAAATTGTTGTCTAAGCTTGCTTTCGTAGCGGAATGTAAACTTTTTAGCAACGATTTTCGTTGCTGATTATATTATTTGGCAACGAAATTATGCTAAATCAGCAACGAAAATGTTTGTTGCTGGTTATTTTTCAATAGCAACGAAATTCGTCGATTAGCAACGATATTATATGTTGTTTCTTTATATGTGCAACAAAAATTAATATAATTTACAACGATAAAAATGTAGCCTTTTTATTTTAGTATTAACAACAATATCATCTCCGTTGTTATTAGGTTAATTTTTCATTGCTAAATATTATATTTTTAATGACATTAGCAACAAAAATTTGTTGTTAAATGTATAAAAAATTGTTGCTATATTAAAACTTGTTCAATACTTTGGTAACGAATTATATTGTTACCAAATCAAAATTTGACATTCTTTTTGTGTACCTGACTGGTTCAATATCCCCACAACAAATAATGGCAAAAATATAAAAAACTAAAATATTATTAACTTAATAAAATCATCTACTACATAATCATTCATTATATTTACAATTAACCATCTAAAGCTACCACTGTTCTTCAATTGAAGTATATATCTACATATATAGAGAGAGTACACTTCATAATTTTGTCCCTTGTCTTCCGTAAACGTAGCAAAAAAATTTGATACCCAGTATTGTAAGGCAGGTCGTAGAAGCAGTCTTCCTGCACATATTTAAAAATAATAGCATGTCAGAAAAATGAAACAAATAGGTCATGTTCTGACCTCATGAAATCATAATATCAGTACAATAACTAAAATGCACTGATTAATATCATGTTCTGACCTCAATAACGTAAAACCTTGACACATAATCTCATATCTCTAATAAAGCTAAAATAGTTTGATACTTTGTTTACATGAAGTGTCCGGTATTCTAAATAAACAGATAGGGCAGTCTCAACTGCATCTCCACCTGCAACCACTTGTTTTGTCACAAGTTTGTACAACTAATCAGTCAGTAAGATTTATATTATTATTTCATTTCAAATGATTTTCCTATTTCCTTTTGACAAAAAATTGTACAATGTAATCACACCTTCTACAATCAGGAATCATAAAACAGAATATTTTACTACTACGTTACCAGCTCTGAATATTTTGTAAATCTATTTTGATACTTAATTTGACTTGAGTTTAAAATCTTGGTATTAGTAGATTTAATTGTCCAAAAAACTTTATAACATGAAGACATGGGAGATTACATATACTAGTTTAAGAGAGTAAACTGATGGCCAGTTTCATGGACATAGCATGTACTTAGAAAGACTAAAGAAACATGTACCTACAAGATCATCAGCCCATAATCCAGCTTCATCTCCACCAGTACCAGCCCTCACTGCGACATAAAAATAAATCTGTATACCATTTTATACTCTGTATGGAATATTTGAAAAAAAGAAGTTTGTAAATATCTTATTTCATTTATGAATTTCTAGATCTAGCTTGAAAAAATTCCGAAGAGAGTCAAGTAGTGCATCAAGTATCACATGCTGTATTTTATCCCTCTACCAAATTGAATAAATCACTGTATGTCTTGGGCACCTTGATAAAGCCACAACAAGCAACTACATGACGTTACTGACTTACTGTATCAGATAGCTCTAGGACAACATTTAGTGTATACAAGTACCAAACAATACAAATATGATTTACTCTTCATTATTTCACAAAAACTGCTGTCTAAAATTTGATAAAAATTTCAGAGCACCAGATGTGTGAAAAATATAACAATAAATGCAACAAAGTAGGTCAGGATTGAGTTTAAAAGTCCTATAGTAATATCAATGATGTAGCCCTAGAATGCTTAGAGAAGGCACATCCACTTCAGAAACTAAAACAAGAACTATGACTCACGTAAACACTTACAATTTCTATTTGGTCATGACCTATCAATGATTTAATCATTAATAGGCCTCCTTATATCTCCTCAATAAACATGCTCCACCAATCCATGATTCTTCTACGAGAAAGAAATCGAAAAAGATGAAGATTACGGTTTATAAGAGTTTACCTTTGAAGTAATTCACGTTCTTGATAAACGCCTGGTTTGTTTGGAAGTAGAAGGATTATATGATTCTAGCTCTTTCTCTCTCAATATATATTTGGACTAGCTTTGTAAAACCACAAAATGCCAACTCTAGCTTTGTATATATAGAAAAACAAAGTGAGGCCAAAAATGTCCAACTCCCCACCTCCTTACTATTCCACCTCCTTTGTCAACTTTGCCACCAAGTAAAGTACTTGGTGAGCAAGTTGTCACTTTGCTTGGCCACCAAGTGGCCGGCCCACTCCCTCGTGGATCACCCCATGGGTTTTACCCATCCCATGACCCACCGGTTCGACCCGTGGTTTAATTCTTTGGATTGGGCTTGACTTTAACAAACATTGGGCTTTAACTTGGGCCTCAACTTGGACTTGAACACTTAATTCATTGGGCTTGATATTGGTTTAAGTCCAATTAAATTATACCAAACCCTTAACTCATACTCCATTAATACGTCTCGTATTCTATATGTATAACTCACGTATTCTCTTCGTCTAATACTCATTTAGTAATAGTATTATACGTCGTACTATTCTTCATACTATACTCGTATTTATACTAATATAATACTTGTATTCCATACGTATAATATCTGAAACGACTATACGCATCGTATTTCCTTTTCAAAAACCTCTTTCACAAACCCTTAGGTTTTACGTCTGCAAGCGAAAACTACGTTTGCCATAACAGAATTATTATTGGATATTCCATACTATCTTCGTATTCTATCATTACTCATTTCTCGAAATTTCAAACCCTAGCTCCGAACGAAATTGGATGAATAGTGTTTTTACGCAAACATTCTCGGAAAACCTTCATTTTCGTCTTGATAATTCACAACAATTAATTCTAGCACAAAGTTAGAATACTAACCACATCTGCACATTCTAGGTCATAGAACGACCTTAGAACATCCTACTCACATAATAACTCAATTAAATTCACTTAATCCACATAACAAAATAAAAATTTAATTCATTCAAAATTCAAAATTCTTTGGCGTTACAAGCTCAACTAGCCCAGTAAGAAATATTATGACTAAGATAATGCAGAATAAATTATCATTAGCCTTCAACAGTGTTAAACTGATAAAATATAACAAACATCAAGTTTAACTGCAGCGGAACAAGCAATCAATTAGAAGAGTCAAGTAGAGAATAAAATCTACAATCTCCTATAATTTAAAAGGTTTTTTCATTACATTTATAGCTGAGACTTAGCTTAATAAATAATCCACATCTTCCCTGCAGTATGACCAAGGATATTCATTAGTATCACGACCCCAAATTATCCATGCACTACGGACTAAGGATATTCGTGTATTCATCGATGGTCATGATCATGCCAACAACTGTCCATCAATGCACTACGGGCCAATGATGATTTTTACCACATCATTTGTAACATTACGATCATGATTATACCGAATAATCCCTGGTCATAATCATACCAAGTCCATCTATGCACTACAGGCCACATATGACTTTCAACATAATATAAGCATGAGGATGATGACAATTCAATAAAACTAGTTCAAGAATAAATTTTAAAGATTTATAAGTTAATTTATCCTGAACTCAATAACGTCCAAATTGTCAACATGATACTGTTTTGTGGAGTAAAATTCAACAATGCTCAGAAGAATATTTCAATAGAAAAGATATTGGATGAAGCGCAATTATCAAGGATATTCCACTAATTTCATGGAGTATAGAAGCCAAAACTTTAATCAACTTAGTATAATAGAATTTATGAAACCACAAATGGATTTTTGTCGCTATACAGTAATCCACGTAGACAGATTATTCCAATAGAATAATAAAGAATGGAACTAAGTCATGCGTAACCCGCACAGACAAGATATTCCAATAGAATAATAAAAAATGGAACTAGGTCAAGCGTAATCCGCATAGACAGGATGTTCCAACAGAATAATAAAGAAAGGAACCAGGTCACACATAATGCGCACAGACATGATGTTTCAATAGAATAATAAAGAATGGAATAACAACAGAATTCACCAGGCATGCGATAGACCGTACACACATGTTATTCCAACAGAATAACAAAGAATAGAATAACAGTAGAATTTCACAATGTATTCGATAGTCCACGTATACAGGTTATTCCAATAGAATAATAAATAATGGAATAACAATAGTTCTCTTCATGAATATGAAAGAAATAATACCCCTTACTTTAAAAAGAAGAGTATTCTGACGGGTAGGGTGGGGATTTACTTGAAGAATACTTGCACTATTTTCTACGCTCAAAGATTTCTTAAACTCTAAAGAAACACGCAAGATTATAGAAGAAGAATTCTCTGAATTTTTGGTGTGATTTTCAATTCTAACTAAACATCCTATTTATAGAATAATGAAAAGGATACTATGTTGCACTATTCAATAAAATATAATATATTCTATTTAAAATCTAATAAAATAAATAACTTTATAAAAGTATTCTATTTATATAAAAAGATTTTACTATGCAAACAGTATGCAGATACTATGCAAACACTATACATAATAAAATATAATATATTCTATTTAAAATATAATAAAATAAATAACTTTATAAAAATATTTTGTTTTATATAAAAAGATTTTACTATGCAAACACTATGCAGGTACTATGCAAACATTATGCATAATAAAATATAATATATTCTATTTAAAATCTAATAAAATAAATAACTTTATAAAAGTATTCTGTTTTATATAAAAAGTTTTCTATTTTATTACATTTATAATAATAATAAAACAAACTTTATCATCATTATTATAATTCACAATATTAATCGACTAGGTCGTTCCCAGGAAAGAGGGGGCTTTCCAATAAGGATGTCTCCCTATTGGCGCGTAATTAGGTGACCAAACCTCTCCTTGATAGAACTTCTAGACATCGTTAATATTGCAAATAATAATATTAATAACTTTGTCATCTCAATTATTGATTTAATAATATATAAAATATTGACAATAATTGAATCAAATAACGTGAGATACTATGCAGCAATTACTGTAGCAATAATTGAATAAAATTGAGCGACTTCTCACGTAAGCATAAATAATCAATACCGTGTGCTACTATGCAACAACGCGTATTACTGTATTTTTAACACCGGGTGTTTCAACAGTTAACGGTAAAACTTCCACCGTTATTTTCATAAAGTATTTTTGTCGTTTTCTCAATCCGACAATAATTTTGTTGTGGGGTCTGTGATGCCCCCGAGATTAGGAATACATCACCCATCATGGGTCGTCAGATACATGGTACAGAATTCAAATACAACTTACTAATACAACTGTCGTGTACAATACGACAAACATAAATTATGAGTTTGAATATAAATATTATCTACTAGAGATTATACAAACTCAAAAGGAGTACTCATTACAATTATTATTACACTATTTTATAGAATAGTGAGGACTACTAATGCTATCCTCTATACCATCACTCCGTTCCTCGACTCGTCCTAGCTATATTCTCATTTCCTGAAGAGAACAGTGAAACAAAGGGTGAGCTCAACTTGCCCAGTAAGAAATATTATGACTAAGATAATGCAGAATAAATTATCATTAGTCTCTAACAATGTTAAACTGATAAAATATAATAGACATCAAATTTAACTGCAGCGAAACAAGCAATCCATTAAAAGAGTCAAGTAGAAAATAAAATCTACTATCTTTTATGATTTAAAAGGTTTTTCATCACTGTTATCGCTGAGACTCAGCTTAATAAATATTCCACATCATCGAATCACCCATGCACTACGGCCAAGGATATTCTTTAGTATCACGACCATAATTATACATGCACTACGGGCCAAGAATATTTGTGTATTCATTAATGGTCATGATCATGCCAACAACTGTCCATCAATGCACTACAGGCCAATGAGGACTTTTACAACATCATTTGTAACATTACGGTCATGATTACACCGAATAATCCCTGGTCATAATCATACCTAGTCCATCAATGCACTACAGGCCACAGATGACTTTCAACATAATATAAACATGAAGATGATGACAATGATATAAGAATTCAATAAAACAAGTTCAAGAATTAATTTGTCCAAGAACTACTAATGTCCAAATTATCAACATGATATTGCTTTGTAGAGTAAAATTCAAGAATGATCAGAAGAATATTTTCATGAAAAGATACTGCATGAAGCGCAAATATCAAGGAAATTCTACTAATTTCATGGAGTATAGAAGTCAAAACTTTAAACAACTGAGTATAATAAAGAATGGAATAACAAAAGAAATTACCATGCATGCAGTACTTCGCATAGACAGGTTATTCCAACAGAATACTAAATAACGGAACCAGGTCAGGTAAAATTTACACCGACAGGATGTTCCAACAGAATAATAAAGACGGAACCAGGTCCGGTGTAAAACACACAGACAGGATATTCTAACAGAATAATAATAAGACGGAACCAGGTCCTATGTAAAACACACAGACAGGATGTTCCAACGGAATAATAATAAGATGAAACCAGGTCCGGTGTAAAACACATAGATAGGATGTTCCAACGGAATAATAATAAAGACTGAACGATAGAAGAATGTCACCAAGTATAGGGTAGACCGCGTATACAGGTTATTCCAACAGAAAAATAAGCAATGGAATAACAACAGTTCTCTTCATGAATAGAAAGAATAACACTCCTTACGAGTACAACAAATAATATTCCCTTCCTTATGAAGAAGAGTACTAGATATATAAGTAGTGAAGTAGCAGAATACTTTCTTCTTTCTCTCTATAGTTTATCTCTCTAGAATTTCAGTGAATTCGTAAGAAAATAATGAATGAATGAGCTTCTATTTATAGAAAAATGGAATGCATAGTAACTAACTCATGAACGGTCGAGATTGATTTACATTAATCTGACGGTCCATATTTAAAATAAAATAAAATATAATATATTCTATTTTTAATCTAATAAAATGAATAACTTTATAAAAAAATTTACTATACAAATACTATGCAACATTATGCATAATAGAATATAATATATTCTATTTATAGAATAACTTTATAAAAGTATTCTGTTTTATATAAAAAGATTTTCTGTATTATTACATTAATAATACCAACAAAACTGAGTGACTTATCACTTAAGCATCAATAATTAATACCGTGTGCTACTATGCAACCACGCGTATTACTGTACTTTTAACACCGGGTGTTTCAACAGTTAACGGTAAAACTTCCGCCGTTATTTTCATAAAGTATTTTTGTCTTTTTCTCAATCTGACAATAATTCCGTTGTGAGGTCCACCAATGATTGTGTCGTTGTCCTAATATTCCATGTTAAAACGAATATTCCCCGACCAATCGAATATTATATAACAACTTGCGTACTTTGAAAAATTTATAAATATTACCCACGACTATTATATCAATTTCACTCCATAATATTCAAAAATAATATTTATAGAAAATTCATCTTTATTCAAAAAGTTGGGGTTTTACAATCTCCCCTTCTTATGAAATTTCACCCTCGAAATTAGGGTACGCACCTGGTATGTCGAAGAGGTAAGGATACCTTGATTTCATTTCAGATTCTAACTCCCAAGTCATTTCCTCAACATCGTGGTTTCTCCACAAAACTTTGACTTGAGGTATAACCTTTGTACGTAGAATATGTTCCTTCTTATCCAAGATTTGAACAGGAACCTCTTCATACGTCAAATCTTCCGCTATTTTGTCCTGTTCTAACTCAATAATGTGGTTCCGGTCTTCCACATATTTACGTAACATGGATATGTGAAAAACGTTGTGAACACGAGATATAGTTGGCAGTAAAGTGAGTCTATAAGCCACAGTTCCTACTCGATCAAGGATTAAAAATGGGCCGATAAATCGAGGATTGAGCTTTTATCTCTTTCTAAATCTCGTAACCCCTTTTTATGGAGCAACACGTAACAACACATGATCTCCTATATCTAATTCCACGTCCTTTCGATGAAGATCAGCATAACTCTTTTGCCGATCTTGTGAGGTTTTTATACGTTGTCGGATCGTTTGAATCTTTTCTTTTATCATACGTACCAACTCCGGTCCCAACAACATTGCTTCACCCACCTCATCCCAGCATATACTGGAGAACGACACTTTGTTCCATACAACGCTTCGAATGGAGCCATACCAATACTTGCTTGATAACTGTTGTTGTAGGAAAACTCCACCAATGGTAAGAATTTGTCCCAACTTCCCTTAAAATCAAGGACACGGAGTCTTAATAGATCTTCAAGAGTTTGAATAGTCCTCTCTGACTGTCCTTCCATCTGAGGATGATATGCCGAGCTAAATCGTAAATCTGTGCCCATAGCTTTCTGCAAATTAACCCAAAATCGTGAAGTGAATCTTGGGTCTCGATCAGAAACTATGGATACTGGCATACCATGTAGTCTTACAATCTCGTTTATGTACATACACGCAAGACGTTCAAGTGTATAAGTTTCTCGTATCGGCAAGAAATGAGCAGACTTGGTCAATCTATCAACAATAACCCAAATCGCATCTATGCCTTGAGAAACCTTGGGAAAACCAATAACAAAATTCATGGTAATGTGCTCCCACTTCCATTCTGGAATTTCAAGTGGTTACAATGGACCTTTTGGTACTTGATGCTCCTCCTTAACTCGTTGACACGTTAGACAACTTGAGATAAACAACGCTATCTTTTTCTTCATATTGCCCTACCAAAATGTATGTCGAAGATCAAGATACATTTTAGTACTCCCAGGATGGATTGCAAACGGTGTGTTGTGCGCCTCCATCATGATTTTATACTTCAAATTAGGGTCGTTAGGAACACAAAGTCTGGAGTTGACTCGAAGTATTCCTTCTTCATCGATTCTTGCTTCCGGCATCGCATCTTCTTGCACTTTCTTCATCATACGCATCGGCTCCAGATCTGTAATTTGAGCAGCTTTAATTTTATCAATTAAAGTCAGTTCTACTCGTATATTTGCCACCATCAGGTGGATCGCTGGAGTCTTTATCTCTATCTCCATCCATTGCAAGTCATACAGAATGGGCCTTTGTGTTGACAATATTGTACTTGTACCCGCATATAATCTTCTACTCAATACGTCAGCTACCACGTTCGTTTTTCCAGGATGGTATTTGATGGTATGATCATAATCTTTCAAAAGTTCAAGCCAACGTCGTTTTCGCATGTTGAGTTCCTTTTGAGTGATGAAATATTTGAGGCTTTTATGATCCGTAAAGATCTCCACTTTCTCCCCATATAAGTAATGCCTCCAAATTTTAAGTACGAAGACAACAGTTGCTAACTCTAGGTCATGAGTAGGATAATTCCTCTCATATTCTTTGAGTTGTCGTGAGGCATAGGCTATGACTTTCCCATGTTGCATGAGAACACATCCTAACCCTTTGCCCGAAGCATCACTGTAGATGAGAAATCCCTCCGAACCAGATGGTATTGTCAGAATAAGTGCTGAAATGTGTCTCCTCTTGAGTTCTTGAAAACTCTTCTCACATTCCTTGCTCCAACCGAACTTTGTATCTTTCCGAGACAGCTGAGTTAGTGGAGTAGCGATTCGAGAAAACCCTTCTACGAATCTCTGATAATAACTAGCTAAGCCGAGAAAGCTACATACTTCGATCACTGATTTAGGTTGCTCCCAGCTTTGAATAGCTTCAATATTTACTGGGTCAATAGATATTCCATGACTTGATACCACGTGACCAAGGAATGCTACTTCCTCAAGCCAGAACTCGCATTTCTTTAACTTGGCATAAAGCTTGTATTCACGAAGCTTTTGGAGTATCAGTCTCAAGTGTTCCTCATGATCTTCATGGCTTTTAGAATATAAGAGGATGTCATCAATAAAGACGACCACAAAATGATCTAAATATTCCTTGAATACCCAGTTCATCATATCCATGAAGGCAGTAGGAGTATTAGTCAATCAAAAGGACATGACTAGGAATTCATAATGCCCGTAATGAGTTCTGAAAGCCATCTTTGGAATATCATCGGTTCTAATCTTCAATTGGTGATATCTAGAACGATGATCAATCTTTGAAAAGAATTTGGCTCCTTGAAACTGGTCAAACAGGTCATCAATACGTGGCAATGGGTACCTATTTTTGATAGTGACATAATTTAACTCCCGATAATCAATACAAAGTCGCATACTCTCATCTTTCTTCTTTACGAATAGAACAGGAGCACCCCAAGGACGAATAAAGCCAATGTCTAACAAATCCTCTAGTTGAGTCTTTAACTCCTGAAGTTCAATAGGAGCCATTCGATATGGGGCTTTGGAAATGGGTTTTGTACCGGGTTCAAGGTCAATACAAAATTCAATTTCACGCTCTGCGGGTAGGCCATGAAGTTCTTCAGGGAATACGTTAGGAAATTCATTAACAATAGAAATATTATTCAAAACTGACGTATTTTTGTTTAGATCTGTGACATGAGTTAAGAAAGCTTGACATCCATTTTTCAATAAACGAATAGCTTTATGGCTTGAGATGACAGTGATTGATTTTAATGGTTTGGTTGCTTGAATTCGCATAATAGGTCGATTAGGAATATGAAAGCTAACAACCTTATGAAAACAATCAATTTTTGCATGATGAGTAGTTAACCAATCAATCCCTAGAATTACATCAAATATAAGTATTTTTAATGCAATAATATTGACAGGTAATATGTGGGTACCAACTTGAACCAAACAAGACTTATAAACCATGGATGTAATGAAGGTTTCCCCCAACGGAGTTTCCACAGATAAGTCAAAGTCTAATTTCTCCGGAGTCAAATTTAATCGTTGAGCGCAAGTAGGAGAAATAAAAGAATGGGTAGAACCGGTAACAAATAAAGTGTAGACTTCGCTAGAGTTTATGATAAGCTTACCTGTGATGACCTCATTCGGGTTCCTTGCTCTCTGGGAGGTCACAACAAACGCTCTCCCTTGTACTACAAGCTTTGACTTTTCTGGGACAGCCTTTGGTGCCTCCATCCTAGCTGAATTTGTCTTCGGTGAACGAAAAAATCGGGCTAAGTGACCTTCTCTTCCACAATTATAACATGCTTTGGACGACATCGCGTAATTTGGACTGATGTGTCCCTCCCCTCCGCATTTGAAGCATGTGATAGGTGGTCTTTCTCCTTCCTTAACAACGGGTGCTGGTGCTGACGACTTTCCATTCTTATTGAAATGTCCATTCTTATTGTTTTGGCCCTGATTACCACCGAAGTGGTTACCATTTCTGGCCTGTTGATTCCCTCCACGCTTTTTGTCACTGCTTCGATAACTGCTCTCACTGGTATTATCATTTTGCCGGCTCCTCTGTTTTGGTTGCGTTGACTCGTTATCGCGCTCCACCAACTGAGCCCTATTTAAAACATCTGAATACAAACACAGTTTATGAGAAATAAGATGTTGACGTATTTTCAGTTTCAAACCTCTTAAAAACATTCGCATCATTCTCTCTTCATTATCCACCAAGTGGGACGTAAACCGGGATAACTCCGCATGTTTTGCCTCGTATTGCGACACGATCATATTATTTTGCTCCAATTTGATAAACTCCACCTCCTTCATGTGACGAATACTTTCGGGAAAGTATTTGTCGTTGAACAGCTCTTGGAACTTCTCCCAAGACATCTTTAGCACGGCAGGTTGAGTACGTTTTACCGATTCTCACTAGTAATCTGCCTCTCCGCGCAACATAAAGGCGACAAAGGGAACCTTTTACTCCTCGGAGCATCCCAAGACATCAAATATCTTGGTGATCTGCTTTATCCATGTTTCCGCCATAAGTAGTTTTGGCTCTCCCTTAAACTCCGATAGTCCCAGCTCCTTGAACTGTTTAACGGTGACCGCCCGAGAGTTTCCAGTGTTTCCACCTACATTTTGGATAGGAGCCGCTCTTGCCTGCTGTTGCATAAATTGCATAAAGCCTCTGAATAATCCATCATTAAGCACTTGGTCAGTGTTGCTGTTTGCATGAGGATTGTCGCCTTCCTGATGCACAGTCTCCTGATTATTGATATGTGGAGACTCAACGGTCTCTTGTGCTCCATTGCTATTCTCAACATTTTGGGATGTCATTTTCAGATACTGCCACAAAACAAAGGTTAATTGACATGTAACATAATATCTCAAAACTCTGACCAACCAATTTAAATAAAAAATAAATTTAAGTAGGTCATACTAGCGAAGGAATTACCTGTCTCTCCCCTCCTAGTTCTAGTCTCACATCTTAGCCAGGGATCATATCCCTAAGCTTTGATACCAACTGTGACACCCCCAAAATTAGGTATACATCACCCATCTTGGGTCGTCAGATACATGGTACAGAATTTAAATACAACTTACTAATACAACTGTCGTGTACAATACGACAAACTTAAACTGTGAGTTTGAATATAAATATTATCTACTAGAGATTATAAAAACTCAAAAGGAGTCCTCATTACAATTATTATCACACTATTTCACAGAATAGTGAGGACTACTAATGCTTTGCTCTGGACCATCACTCTGTTCCCCGACTCGTCCCAGCTATATTCTCATTTCCTGAAGAGAATAGTGAAAGAAAGGGTGAGCTCAACTAGCCCAGTAAGAAATATTATGACTAAGATAATGTAGAATAAATTATCATTAGTCTCCAACAATGTTAAACTGATAAAATATAATCGACATCAAGTTTAACTGCAGCGGAATAAGCAATCCATTAAAAGAGTCATGTAGAAAATAAAATCTACTATCTTTTATGATTTAAAAGGTTTTTCATCACTGTTATCGCTGAGACTCAGCTTAATAAATATTTCACATCATCGAATCATCCCTATACTACGGCCAAGGATATTCTTTAGTATCACGACCACAATTATCCATGCACTATGGGCCAAGAATATTTGTGTATTCATTAATGGTCATGATCATGCCAACAACTGTCCATCAATGCACTACGGGCCAATGAGGACTTTTAATACATCATTTGTAACATAACGATCATGATTACACCGAATAATCCCTAGTCATAATCATACCAAGTCCATCTATGCACTACAGGCCACTGATGACTTTCAACATAATATAAACATAAGGATGATGATAATGATATAAGAATTCAATAAAACAAGTTCAAGAATTAATTTGTCCAAGAACTACTAATGTCCAAATTGTCAACATGATACTGCTTTGTAGAATAAAATTCAAGAATGATCAGAAGAATATTTCCATGAAAAGATACTAGATGAAGCGCAAATATCAAGGATATTCTACTAATTTCATGGAGTATGGAAGTCAAAACATTAACCAACTGAGTATAATAAAGAATGGAATAACAAAAGAACTCACCATGCATGCGGTACTTTGCATAGACAGGTTATTCCAACAGAATACTAAATAACGGAACCAGGTCAAGCAAAATTTACACCGACAGCATGTTCCAACCGAATAATAAAGACGGAACCAGGTCCGGTGTAAAACACACAAACAGGATGTTCCAATAGAATAATAATAAGACGGAACCAGGTCTGGTGTAAAACACACAGACAGGATGTTCCAACGGAATAATAATAAGATGAAACCAAGTTCGGTGTAAAACACACAGACATGATGTTCCAACAGAATAATAATAAAGACGGAACGATAGAAGAATGTCACCAAGTATAGGGTAGACCGCGTATACAGGTTATTCCAACAGAATAATAAGCAATGGAATAACAATAGTTCTCTTAATGAATAAGAAAGAATAACACTCCTTATGAGTACAACAAATAATATTCCCTACCTTAAGAAGAAGAGTACCGGATATATAAGTAGTGAAGTAGCAGAATACTTTCTTCTTTCTCTCTATAGTTTATCTCTCTAGAGTTTCAGTGAATTCGTAAGAAAATAATGAATGAATGAGCTTCTATTTATAGAAAAATGGAATGCATAGTACTAACTCATGAACGGTCGAGATTGATTTACTTTAATCTGACGGTCCATATTTAAAGAAAAATAAAATAAAATATATTCTATTTATAATCTAATAAAACGAAGAACTTTATAAAAGATTTTATTATGCAAATACTATGCAGACACTATACAACACTATGCATAATAGAATAGAATATATTCTATTTATAGAATAACTTTATAAAAGTATTCTGTTTTATATTAAAAGATTTTTCTGTATTATTACATTAATAATACTAACAAAACTGAGTGACTTATCACTTAAGCATCAATAATTAATACCGTGTGCTACTATGCAACAACGTGTATTACTGTACTTTTAACACCGGGTGTTTCAACAGTTAACGGTAAAATTTCCGTCGTTATGTTCATAAAGTATTTTTGTCGTTTTTTCAATCCGAAAATAATTCCGTTGTGGGGTCCACCAATGATTGTGCCGTTGTACTAATATTCCCTGTTAAAACGAATATTCCCCGACCAATCTAATATTATATAACAACTTTCGTACTTTGTAAAATTTATAAATATTATCCACAACTATTATATCAATTTCACTGCATAATATTTAAAAAAAATATATTTATAGAAAATTCATCTTTATTCAAAAAGTTGGGGTTTTACAGGGTCCACCAATGATTGTGCCAATCGATTATTATATAACAACTTACATACTTTCCAAAATTTATAAATATTACCCACAACTATAATATTATATCAAATTCATTTCATAATATTCAAAAATGATATTTATAGAAAATTCATCTTTATTCATAAAAGTTGGGGTCTTACAACCTCCCCTTCTTATGAAATTTTACTCTCGAAATTAGGGTATGTACCTGATATGTCGAAGAGGTCAAGATACCTTGATTTCATTTTAGATTCTAACTCCTAGGTCATTTCCTCAACATCGTGGTTCCTCCACAAAACTTTGACTTGAGGTATAACCTTGGAGCGTAGAACATGATCCTTCTTATCCAAGATTTTAACAGGAACCTCTTCATACGTTAAATATTCCACTATTTTGTCCGGTTCTAACTCAATAATGTGGTGCGGGTCTTTCACATATTTACGTAACATAGATATGTGAAAAACGTTATGAACACGAGACATACTTTACGGTAAAACGAGTTTATAGGCCACAGTTCCTACTCGATCGAGGATTAAAAATGGGCCAATGAATCATGGATTGAGCTTTCCTCTCTTTTCAAATCTCGTAACTCCTTTCCATTGAGCAACACGTAACAACACATGATCTCCAATATCGAATTCTACGTCCTTTCGATGAAAATCAGCATAACTCTTTTGTCGATCTTGTGAGGTTTTTATACGTTATCGGATCGTTTGAATCTTTTTCGTAGTCATACGTACCAACTTCGGTCCCAACAATGTTGCTTCACCCACCTCATCCCAGCATACTGGAAAACGACACTTTCTTCCATACAATGCCTCAAATGGAGCCATGCTAATACTTGCTTGATAACTGTTGTTGTAGGAAAACTCTACCAGTGGTAAGAACTTATCCCAACTTCCCTTGAAGTCAAGGACACAAAGTCTTAATAAATCTTCAAGAGTTTGAATAGTCCTCTCTGACTTCCCGTCCGTCTGAGGATGATATGCCGAGCTAAATCATAAATTTGTACCTATATCTTTCTACAAACTAACCCAAAATTGTGAAGTGAATCTTGGATCTCGATCAGAAACTATGGATACTGGCATACCATGCAGTCTTACAATCTCGTTTATGTAAATACGAGCAAGATGTTCAAGTGTATAAGTTTTTCGTATCGGTAAGAAATGAGCAGACTTGGTCAATCTATGAACAATGACCCAAATCGCATCTATGCCTTGAGAAACCTTAGGAAGACCGATAACGAAATCCATGGTAATGTGCTCCCACTTCCATTCTGGAATTTCAAATGGTTGCAATGGACCTTTTGGTACTTGATGCTCCACCTTGACTCGTTGACAAGTTAAACACCTTGAGATAAACAGCACTATCTCTCTTTTCATGTTACTTCACCAAAATATATGACGAAGATCACGATACATTTTGGTACTCCCAAGATGGATTGCAAACGGTGTGTTGTGCGCCTCTATCGTGATTTTATACTTTAAATCAGGATCGATAGGAACACAAAGTCTGTACTTGACTCGAAGTATTCCTTCTTCATCGATTCTTGCTTCCGGCATAGTACTTTCTTCCTCATACGCATCAGCTCCAGGTCTGTAGCTTGAGCAGCTTTAACTTTATCGATTAAATTCGGTTATACTCGTATTTTCGCCATCATCACATGGGTCCCCAGAGTCTTTAACTCTATCTCCATCCTTTGCGAGTCACATAAAATGGGCCTTTGCGTTGACAATATCGCAGTCGTACCCGCATTTGATCTTCTACTCAATGGTCAGCTACTACGTTCGCTTTACCAGGATGGTATTGAATGGTATGATCATAATCTTTTAACAGTTCAAGCCAACGTCGTTGTCGTATGTTGAGTTCCTTTTGGGTGAAGAAATATTTGAGGCTTTTATGATCCGTAAAGATCTCCACTTTCTCCTCATACAAGTAATGCCTCCAAATTTTAAGTGTGAAGACAACAACTGCCAACTCTAGATCATGAGTAGGATAATTCCTCTCATATTCTTTGAGTTGCCGAGAGGCATAGGCTATGACTTTCCCATGTTGCATAAGAACACATCCTAAACCTTTGCCCGATTTATCATTGAAGATGACAAATCCCTCCGAGCCAGATGGTATTGTCAGAACAGGTGCTGAAATGAGTCTTCTCTTGAGTTCTTGAAAACTCTTCTCACATTCCACGCTCCAATCGAATTTTATATCTTTTCGAGTCAGCTGAGTTAATGGAGTAGCAATTCGAGAAAACCCTTCCACGAATCTCCGATAATAACCAGCTAATCCGAGAAAGCTACGTACTTCGGTCACTGATTTAGGTTGCTCCCAGCTTTGAATAGCTTCAATCTTTGTCGGGTCAACAGATATTCTATGACTTGATACTACGTTCCCAAGGAATGCTACTTCTTTAAGCCAGAACTCGTATTTCTTTAACTTGGCAAAAACCTTATTTTCACAAAGCTTTTGGAGTATCAGCCTCAAGTGTTGCTCGTGATCTTCACAGCTTTTGGAATATATGAGGATGTCATCAATAAAGACGACCATAAAGTGATCCAAATATTCCTTGAATACTCGGTTCATCATATCCATGAAGGCAGCAGGAGCATTAGTCAATACATAAGACATGACTAAGAATTCATAATGCCCGTACCGAGTTCTGAAGGCAGTCTTTGGAATATCATCAGTTTTAACCTTCAACTGATGATATCTAGAACGAAGACCGATCTTTGAAAAGAATAGTGCTCCTTGCAACTGGTCAAACAGGTCATCAATGCGAGGCAACGGGTACCTATTTTTGATGGTGACATGATTCAACTCCCGATAATCAATATAAAGTCACATACTTCCATCTTTCTTCTTCACAAATAAAACAGGAGCACCCCAAGGAGACGTACTCGGACAAATTAAACCAATGTCTAACAATTCCTGCAATTCGGTCTTTAACTCCTGAAGTTCAATAGGAGCCATTCGATATGGGGCTTTGGAAATGGGTTTTGTACCAGGTTCAAGGTCGATACAAAATTCAATTTAACGCTCTTGGCATAGGCCAGGAAGTTCTTCAGGGAATACGTCAGGAAATTTATTAACAATAGAAATATCATTCAAAACTAACGTATTTTTGTTTAAATCCGCGACATGAGCTAAGAAAGCTTGACATCCATTTTTTAATAAACGAATAACTTTATAGTTTGAGATGATAGTGATTGATTTTAATGGTTTGGTTGCTTCAATTCACATAATATGTTGGTTAGGAATATGAAAGCTAACAACCTTACGAAAATAATCAATTTTTGCATGATGAGTAGTTAACCAATCAATCCCTAGACATCAAATGCAAGTATTTTCTATGAAATAAGATCGATAGGTAATGTGAGGGTACCGATTGAACCAAACAAGACTTATAAACAGTGGATGTAATGAAGGTTTCTCCCAACGGAGTTTCCACAGATAAGTCAAAGTCTAATTTCTCTAGAGTCAAATTTAATCGTTGAGCGCAAGTAGAAGAAATAAAAGAATGGGTAGAACCGGTATCAAATAAGGTGTAGACTTCGCTAAAGTTTATGATAAGCTTACCCGTGATGACCTCGTTTTGGTTCCGTTCATTCTGGGAGGGCACAACAAATGCTCTCCCTTGAACTACTGGTTTTGACTTGTCTGGGACAGTATTTTGTGTCACCATTCCAACTAGACTTGTCTTTGGTGCGCGACAAAATCGGGCTAGGTGACCATCTCTTCCACAATTATAACACGCTTTGGATGGCATCGCGCATTTTGGACTGATATGTCTCTCCCCTCCGCATTTGAAGCATATAATAGGTGGTCGTTCTCCTTCCTTATCAACGGGTGCTGGTGATGACGTCATTCCATCATTGTTGAATCTCCTTTTCTTGAAATGTACACTTTTATTATCTTGGTCATGATTAACACCGAAGTGGTTACTATTTCTGGCATGTTGATTCCCTCCACGTTTGTTATCACCTCTTCGATGACTGTTACCACTGGTATTTTCATTCTGCCGGCTGCTTTCTCTTGGTTGCGTTGACTCGGTATCGGGCTCCAATAACTGAGCCCTATTTACAACATCTGAATACAAACACAGTTTATGAGAAATAAGATATTGACGTATCTCCGGTTTCAAACTTCTTAAAAACATTCGTGTCATTCTCTCCTCATTATCAACTAAGTGAGACACAAACTGAGACAACTCAGCAAACTAGCTTCGTACTGTGACACGGTTATATTGTTCTGCTCCAACTTGATGAACTCTACCTCTTTTATGTGACGAATACTTTTGGGAAAGTACTTATCGTTGAATAGTTCTTGGAACTTCTCCCAAGACATCTTCAGTGCGGCAGCTTGAGTACGCTTTACCAATTCCCATAAGTAATCTTCCTCTCCTCGCAACATAAAGGTGGCAAAGGGAACCTTTTGTTCCTCGGAGCATCCCAAGACATCAAATATCTTGGTGATATGCTTTATCCACACTTCTGCCTTAAGTGGTTTTGGCTCTCCAATAAACTCTGGTGGTCCCAGCTCCTTGACCTATTTAACGGTGACCATCCGAGAGTTGCCAGTGTTTCCACCTATATTTTGGACAGGAGCCGCTCTCTCCTAATGTTGCATGAATTGTTTAAAGCCTCCGAACATTCCATCATTCATCATTTGGTCAGTGTTGTTGTTTGCATGAGGATTGTCGCCTTCCCGATGCACATTATCCTGATTATTGATATGTGGAGACTCAACGGTCTCCTGTGCTCCATTGCCATTATCAACATTCTCGGATGTCATTTCCAGATACTGCCCCAAAACAAGGGTTAATTAACATGTAACATATTATCCCTATATACTATGACCGACTAATTAAATACCAAATAAACTTAGGTAGGTCATACTAGCGAAGGAATTCCCCGTCTCTCCCCTCCTAGTTCTAGTCTCACATCTTAGCCAGGGATCATATCCCTAAGCTTTGATACAAACTGTGACGCCCCCAAAATAGGTATACAACACCCATATTGGGTCGCCAGATACAAGGTACTGAATACGAATACACCCATAAATATACAACATGAGCTGTGAGTTTTAATACAAATATTGTCTTCTAGACAGTATTCAAACTCAAAATAAGTGCTCAATACATTTATTATCACACTATTTCATAGAATAGTGAGGACTACTAATGCTAAAATCTGGACCGTCACTCCGTTCCCCGACTAGTCCCTGCTACATTCTCATTTCCTGAAGAGAACAATGAAAGAAAAAGGGTGAGCTCAACTAGCCCAGTAATAAATATTATGACTAAGATAATGCAGAATAAATTATCATTAGCCTTCAACAGTGTTAAACTGATAAAATATAACAAACATCAAGTTTAACTGCAGCGAAACAAACAATCAATTAGAAGAGTCAAGTAGAGAATAAAATCTACTATCTTCTATGATTTAAAAGGTTTTTTCATTACATTTATAGCTGAGACTCAGCTTAATAAATAATCCACATCTTCCCTGCACTATGACCAAGGATATTCATTAGTATCACGACCTCAAATTATCCATGCACTACGGACTAAGGATATTCGTGTATTCATCGATGGTCATGATCATGCCAACAACTGTCCATCAATGCACTATGGGCCAATGATGATTTTTACCACATCATTTGTAACATTACGATCATGATTATACCGAATAATCCCTGGTCATAATCATACCAAGTCCATCTATGCACTACAGGCCACATATGACTTTCAACATAATATAAGCATGAGGATGATGATAATTCAATAAAACTAGTTCAAGAATAAATTTTAAAGATTTATAAGTTAATTTATCCTGAACTCAATAACGTCCAAATTGTCAACATGATACTGTTTTGTGGAGTAAAATTCAACAATGCTCAGAAGAATATTTCAATGAAAAGATATTGGATGAAGTGCAATTATCAAGGATATTCCACTAATTTCATGGAGTATAGAAGCCAAAACTTTAATCAACTGAGTATAATAGAATTTATGAAACCACAAATGGATTTTTGTCGCTATACAGTAATCCACGTAGACAGATTATTCTAACAGAATAATAAAGAATGGAACCAGGTCATGCGTAACCCGTACAGACAGGATATTCTAGCAGAATAATAAAGAATGGAATCAGGTCATGCGTAATCCGCACATACAGGATGTTCCAACAGAATAATAAAGAAGGGAACCAGGTCATGCGTAATCCGCACAGATAGGATGTTCCAACAGAATAATAAAGAATGGAATAACAACAGAATTCACCAGGCATGCGATAAACCGCACAGACAGGTTATTCCAACAGAATAAAAAACAATAGAATAATAGAAGAATTTCACCATGTATACGGTAGTCCGCGTATCCAGGTTATTCCAACAGAATAATAAGAAATGGAATAACAATAGTTCTCTTCATGAATATGAAAGAAATAATACCCCTTACCTTAAAAGAAGAGTATTTCGACGGGTAGGGCGGGGATATACTTGAAGAAAACTTACACTATTTTCTACGCTCAAAGCTTTCTTAAACTCTAAAGAAACACGCTCAAGATTATAGAAGAAGAATTCTCTGAATTTCTGGTGTAATTTTCAATTCTAACTAAGCATCCTATTTATAGAAGAATGGAAAGGATACTATAATGCACTATGCAATAAAATATAATAAAATCTATTTAAAATCTAATAAAATAAATAACTTTATAAAAGTATTCTATTTTATATAAAAAGATTTTACTATGCAAACACTATGCATGCACTATGCAAACACTATGTATAATAAAATATAATATATTCTATTTAAAATCTAATTAAACAAATAACTTTATAAAAGTATTCTGTTTTATATAAAAACTTTTATTTTTTATTACATTTATAATAATAATAAAACAAACTTTATCATCATTATTATAATTCACAATATTAATCGACCAGGTCATTCCCATGAAAGAGGGGGCTTTCCAATAAGAATTTCTCCCTATTGGCGCGCAACTAGGTGACCAAACCTCTCTTTGATAGAACTTCTAGACATCGTTAATATTGTAAATAATAATATTAATAACTTTGTCATCTCAATTATTGATTTAATAATATATAAAAATATTGACAATAATTAAATCAAATAACGTGAGATACTATGCAGCAATTACTGTAGCAATTATTGAACAAAACTGAGTGACTTCTCACATAAGCATCAATAATCAATACCGTGTGCTATTATGCAACCACGCGTATTACTGTACTTTTAACACTGGGTGTTTCAACAGTTAACGGTAAAATTTCCGCCGTTATTTTCATAAAGTATTTTTGTCGTTTTCTCAATTCTACAATAATTTTGTTGTGGAGTCCACCAATGATTGTGTCGTTGTACGAATATTCCCTGTTAAAATGAATATTCCCCAACCAATCGAATATTTTATAACAACTTGCATAATTTGCAAAATTTATAAATATTACCCACAACTATAACATTATATCAAATTCATTGCATAATATTCAAAAATAATATTTATAGAAAATTCATCTTTATTCATAAAAGTTGGGGTCTTATAGTCCCATCTTCCTGACTTCGTACAACCTGTAATCCCATGTCATGGCGTAACTCTCGACAATGATGGTCCGAAATAGGTCTTATACACCTCAATTGGATGCCCAAATTGCAGTTTTGAAAGTTCGAGCGGACATCACAGTGCATGAGTTCATGTACTTCGAGACGGCCAGACCGCGGAGCCCGTGGCACCCAGGGCAGCCGCATGTATATCTACGGCTAGCCGCAGGTACCTGCGGCTCCCCCCCCTCTATAAGTAGAGGGCTTGGGGTGGCCATTTTTGAAAGAAAAATGGTGAGGAAGCCCTGTCCAATAAACTGAGTGATTTCTCATTTTAAACACTTGTGAGCTCACATATAGCTACTATTTTTACCGGCGGGAGCCGAGTGTTCATCCACTTAAAGTTATAGAAGTCTTCTTTGGCAGTCCACTGTAAGCCTTTTTTACACATTTTAAAGCATTTCTCTTCATCTTTATACACATCATTCTTCACGTTGAGAGTTGTGTTGCGTATGTATGCCCAGACTTCGGTTCGTGGTTTCATTTCAGTTTGTATATATATATATATATATATATATATATATATATATATATATATGAAATGTGTGTTGAACTCTGTTCGATGAGCCTGGATTTTACATCCGGTGCGTTTACAGCTTTAATAGCTTCATGGCGGTTGATTGCTTTTACATCTTTATTTATATTTCTGATCCCACATGGAGGTGCTTCGTGATGGTTGATCATGTTTGTATATATATATATATATATATATATATATATATATATATATATATATATATATTTATAGTTTTTATATATATAACTGCTTACTACTTTCATATAAACTGCGGCATCATGTGAGCCTATGAATCATGTGATCATAGATTCAGTCTACTGTATCTAGATCCGGTTCTTGTGGTGGACCTTTTCAGCTGTAAGCAGCTTGTAAATTTATTCACGGTGATTGGATTTCCTCAGATGGTTTTCATGCCCACGAGGAGTTCGGCACTGCTTTGTACATTATTTCCTCGAGGATACTTTGCATCTCGAAAAATTAAAAACAATCGAGTCGAACACTTAATAAAAAAATTGAAGTGTAAAAGGTCTTAATTGCTATAGAGCATAAGGGTTTGAAAAACCTTTTTTTACAAAACATCACTGTAATATCTTTTTTAAAACTGAATTTTTATATAAATTCAAACCCTGTGTATATAGGTGCGAACGAGGCCTCGCACTACTTCCATATAACTGCACATTGCCCCACACACGTACACATTCATATAACAGTTTCTTGAAAAGTGGCGGTCACCATGGTAACACGGATGTCGGGGGGGTGCCTAACACCTTCCCTCCGCATAATTAAGCCCCCGTACCCTAATGAATCTCGGTTTTACAGACCCGTTTAGCAGTGTCACATCACTGGGTCAATGTATAAACCTTTTCTCGGTTGTGTTGTTACAACCATATAAAAAGCCAATTTATGACTCTTACAGTCCATTGGTCGACATATACATGTCGGACCTTTTTACAACTTGTTTTTTTCAAATAAATCTCACCTAACATGAGAACACCAAAGAACAAGAACAAAAAAGGGACAAATAAAATTATCGACGTCGATAAAACAGTTTCGTATTCTTAAAGGTTTGTCCATGGAAGGGAAAAATCTGTTTTGGCAAGAAAGGAAAACTGAGTCCAAGATTCATAGAACCGTTCGAGATACTGAAGTGAATGGGCGAAGCGGCGTACAAAGTTGCATTACCACCTGAGTTGGAGTACATCCATAACGTGTTCCACATCTTCGTGTTGCGACCGTACAACCCTGACTAAAAGCACATGATTTCTTATGAACCCATTCAAGTGGAGAAGAACTTATCATATGAAGAGATTCTTGTCCAAATTCTAGATAGGAAAGAGAAAACTTTAACGAACAAATTCATTTCCTCTTTAAAATTACTTTGGTGTAACCACATACCGAGGAGGCTACGTGGTAGTTAGAAGATAGGATGATGAGGGACTATCCACATCTATTTGTGTAACCTTGTAGAAATTTCGGGATGAAATTTTTACAAGGGGGGAGGATGTAATACCCGAGAATTTTCACATCTTATTTAATGAATATATTAATGAAAATAAATATTTATTGGAATATAAAAGTTTATGTATGATAAGATAAGTGATTCAATTAAGTGTAAATTAAAGTTATAAGTGTGAAGTTGTGATGAGCTTTCGTAAAGTGCCTTGTGTGGCATAATGTAAAATGAGGAAATTCACTAAGTGAGATAAAAGATAATTAGGAAGATTAATCGTGTATTATAATGTGATTTCATATAAGAAATGAATTCACTCTTAGATTAGCAATATGACTCATGTGGACATTAATTCATGTTATGTAAAACTAATATGGAGATAAAAGTTGGAACTGCATTGAAGCTAAACCAGTTTAGCACTGCCAGGGTCAGGCGCAACTGTGCCCTCCCAGCAGTACAAACTGGCGTAGCTGCGCCAATGATCAGTTGGAGAAAAGTTATTTTCTTCTGTAGCAATGAAATGGGACACTTTTGTAATATGTGTGACATTACGAAACCATAGGATAAAAGTATATTATGTTGATATTAATGGACGAAGGAATTGTTAAGTGAACAATTAATTATTAAAGAGATTAACAATTACATTAATCAATAAGGAATGGATTAATTAATATTATGGTTAATTAATCAATAAGATGAATAGTTTATCTATTTGACATAAAACAAATAAGTAAGTTATTAATATACTAAGATTATATTGACTGTTATGTGCAAGTGTGCAATAATTAAATATCTGTGTATTCTATAAACTGGGAAAGAAATTAAATGTTTAAATAAACATTAATATTAAATAATGTTATAAAATGGTTATGTTAGTAGTAAAAATAATTATGAGG
Source organism: Panax japonicus (assembly GCA_020205505.1). Taxonomy (NCBI): domain Eukaryota; kingdom Viridiplantae; phylum Streptophyta; class Magnoliopsida; order Apiales; family Araliaceae; genus Panax; species Panax japonicus. Next base: position 42,372,691 of record CM035101.1, on the reverse strand, counting down.
AATACCCGGACAATAATACCTAAATGCGTTATTTTATTGCGTGTATTTAATGTACATGGATTATATGATGTGAGTATAAAATTTATCTTTAAATTCCTAATATGGTAACAATTGTACCTTAAGATTTCATTTTGGGAATTAAAAGGACCAAACCAAGCCTTAGTTAATAAAGTTGCTGAGAATTTTTCTTGTTCCAAATTAAGTGTCACAAAGGTACATGAATAGTGAGTTGAAGCTAAAATATGTAACTTCCAAATGGCTAAGTGTAGGTGATGATGGCTAAGCATTTGGGTGGTTGGCCAACTCTTGAATAACCAATGTTTTCTTCCATTACACCATGAACTCCAACCTTAGTGTAATGCCAATGTCTAGTCCAAGTTCCTTCTATAAATATAAGCTCTATTTTAAGTTTTTGTGAGTACTAGAAGTTTTTTGATAGTCTAATTAGAGAGTTATAAGTTGTTGAGCTACTATAGAAGCATACTCAGAGTGTAGGGAGTCCAATTCGAGCTTGAGAAGGTATAAACCCTAACTATGTTCTTGAAATGGGTCTTGTTTAGTTCTTGAAATTTCTTGAATTTCTATGTCAATTAATATGAATTAACATGTTATAATGTGTTTAAGCAGTTTACTTACATGTGTGAACACTTTAATGATGGTTTGGAACTAGCTTAAATCACTGGAAATCAAGTTGGTAGTTGCTCTGCAAAATAGACTCTGCTTACTACTTCTGAACTCGACGTGGCGCAGCTGCGCCCTGTTTATACTAGGGTGCAGCGCAGCTGCACCGTACCTTAGAATCAGTTTCTCATTTCTATTATGCTACATGTCGTGAACTTGGTATTATGACTTATATATATATACCTAAAAAGAGGTATAATATGAGGTATAAGGTTTTCTTATGTAGTATAAAGTGTCCAACATGAATTAGTAGAAGATCGTTAACAAGGGCTTTTAGTCTTGAAAATAATCTTTGTTAAAATTCATGTTCTGCAAATTTTGAGCTTAGTAGTCTATACACATGACTAATTTTACACATAAATGAACATGCTATAGTGTACATAGTTCCTTTGTTCGTAATCAAACTCGTTAGACCTTGTGTGAGATATGTTTTTGAGAAAACTTGGTATAATAGAACTAAGGTACATAAATGCTATATGGTATACATTCTAATCTTGCGAGCATGTTAACATGACTTGACTACACATGATAAGAGCTTTAAAGTTGTCTTGTATGTGTTAAATTGAATCGTTCAAGTTTAAAATGGTTTCAAAAGCAAACTTGAACATATTTTCAAAATCTAGTTGCATCATATGAATATCTAGATTCTAAAGGGTTAAGATGTCATGTTATGTCTATAATATCCCTAGACATGATCCATATGTATTGAATATGATGATAACTAAACCAAACATGAATTTAAAGTATAATTCGAAGTGTTAAACAATGATAGTTGTGAACAAGCAATATGAATACTATAAGCATGTGTTGGTCGGGAAACTGATTACTATACACGCACAAGTATACGCGGTCTAACAAGTAATACAGTGATAAGGAGAGTGTCGTACCCACGAGAAATTATCACTAATATTTACCAAATACCGACTTTGTATCGCTAAAGTCTTATTCAAATAGCAGACTAATAGGGTTGTGGTTAATCTAGATATAACTAATTAACAAAGAAAATAAATGGATAATGAAAGGAATTGAAGGCACTACAAGCTAATCTACCTAATCTATATTTACAAACATTAACTAAGAACTAGAGTGAGAAAGTGCAAATGAGGAGAGAGAATTATCATATGCTAAGCTAATCTATTCGAATATATCATATGCAGAGGCTTGGCTTTGGCGCTGCGGTGCTAGTGCATTTAAATTCGCCGTTTTGCCCCCTGAAGGATAGAAAAGACCCGTTAAGCCCTACAATGCATCGTTTAAGCATATAAATACTATAATTATGTAAAACTATATAAAATCTACGAAGATCAGGCAACTATTTAAGCCATAAAGTATCCGATTAGCAGGTATAAATCCTACTCATCAGCATGTGTATTAACAGATTGTGAAATCTCTATGTGGACATATAGCCAAGTTGTAAAACATGGTAAATACATGATCTTGGTATGATTTAATACCTTGTAAGTTGTAAGTTAAAACTTGTACAGATAAACTCAATAATGGTCATGTGCTATGTGAAAGCTTCTAACGTGCACATATGTTAAAGTATGAGTGTAGTGGTATATTAGAATGGGACTGAAACCAGGAATGCAAAGTTTAACCTTGGTCTGGCCAAGGGACAACACAGTTGCGCCGTCCCTAAGCCTAGACAAGGCGCAGCTACACCATCCTACATTCAAGATTAGTTTCTATTTTTGATCTGAAGTTCAAGGCATGCTTATATGATTACTTTAACTTGTAATATATGACCAATATGCTATGTAATGTGTTAAGAAGCATGTTATGTGATAGAGATGAATGTTAATTATGATTTTCAAATGTTAAGTCCAAAAGAATGTTTACAAGATATAAAACAATGATACGTTGTTTAAATTTGTGATGTCTTACAATCTGATTTGTGCTAATGAAAATATAGAATAGGTGATGTTGTATGAAGTTATAACTAAGTTAGACATTTATAGGCAAAATACACTTTTACCCCACTGTGGTTGTAGTGTTTTAAGCAATTAGTCACTGTGCTTTTAAAATATTCAATTGACCCACTGTGGTTTTTAATAATGTACAATCAAGCCATTCTGTCCAATTTGACTTAAAGACGTTAAAAAATTGGACCAATTTTCCTAAGTGGATTTTGAAAAAAATAAATAAAACAAGTTATTTCTTACGTGGCAAGCCAGTCAGCCAAATTCCTATTACTATTGAGTTACTGCACTTTAAAAAAATGCAATTGACACACTGTGGTTTTAAAAATATTTTTATGTTTTATTTTCTTTCTTTTTCTTTACCTAAATATTTATAATACGTATAATATTAATAAAAATTAATATTATAATATTTATAATATGTATGTTTTATTTTAAAAATAAAAATAAAAATACTTTTATGTTTTAAAATACTTATAAAATGTTTAAAAATAAAAATATTTTTATGTTTTATGTGATAACCCAGGATTTCGAATAATCCAAAATTTTCGAATAATTTTTTTTTAATTAATATTAATATTAATTGTTAATTTTGTGAGAAGTATCTGTGATACGAGTCTCGAGAAAGTAAATTTGTGTATTGACTAATAAATTTAGAGTAGAGTTGTGCTTAACAACTTTAGAAAACCCTAACCCTAATTTTCGGAAAGGGATTCGATAGAAAATACAATTAAAATAATTGTATTGTTGATTATATGTTTGTACGGTTTAGAAATGTTGACCAATGATTGATCGGATAAGGCTTAATATTAATAAACCCTAATAAGGGATTAAAAACCCTAATCTCAGTTGTTGAAAATCCTAATTGTACGCCAGAAAACCCTAATTTAAAATATGGGATTTTCTAAACCCTAATTAGGCAACCCTATTTTAATTAGCATGCCTAAAGTGTTTGTTAAACTTAAATATGATTAGAAAGCTCTAATTATATTTTTGTATGTTAAATTTCTATTTTAGAAACCCTAATTTTATTTTAGAAAATTTATTTTTCTAATTAAACCCTAAATTTGAAAATTGTGGGAACTAGAATTTTGAATACCTAAAGGGTTCAAATCTTAAACCCTAATTCAAGCCCCAAACCCTAAGGGTTTGTACAAATTTCATGTTTACCATTTAATTTAAATTGTTAATGAAAAAATTACCCTTTATGGGATTTTTATATGTTAACTTGCAAAAATGGCTATCACTTTAGTAGGTCACCAACTATGTTGACTTATGAGACATTTATATCAGCCAAATCAGCTCCAATTTACAGCTATATCATGCCATTCAATGAATCCAAGCACAATATATTAGTTTAGAGAGAGAAAGTGTACCCATTTTGTTTAAATTCTCTCCAAGCTCCTACCAACTCCCTCTCACACAAAAACCTCCGAAAATCTAAGTTAGATCAGTCACAATATCAGTCCTTAAAACACCTAAATCAGATTGGAGAGTATAGATCAAGGATTGGATAAGAAGAGGTATAAACCTAAACCCTACGTTTGATCTTGTATGCTACGGTAAAAATTGTGTTTCTGTGTTTATATAAGTGTTATAAGATGTTTTTAGATGATCTATGATGATCTATCATAGATCCATAGCATCAAAGTTGGTAAAAATTAAAGTTTTTCAAAACTGTTCTTGAGCTCTAAAGGTCGTCTGACAACCAAATGTCAGTGGCTATCAATCCTTGCTCGTATATGCTTTGAGTTGTTTTAAAGCTTTAATATGTACCATGACATGTTGTCTTTAAACTGGAAGTGGTATTACAGATAGTTGATGTCTAGATTTGAAGTTATTCATGGTCAAAACCCGTTGACAGGGCATGACCATGAACTTTCTGGGTAACCCAGAAAGTGTTAAAGAGCGTCTGACAAGATTTTTTAACGAGCATATCTGACAGATTTGATTTTGTTTAATGGTATTTTTGTAACCAACATATGTGGACCAAAATCCGAACCATTTGATGAACCAAACATGAAGGAAATTAAGCTTGAAAGTGCCTGCTCGCACTGCCTTGGTTTCTGGAAAACCCAGAAACCGTCTGACAACAACTTTGGAGGCTTTGATCTCCTTGTTGTGATGTTGTTTGACTAAAGTATCGATTAGGTATTGTAGTGTTACATTAATACTACAATACCAAAGTTTTAGATAGCCAAAAACATGAGCATATTGGAAATTATTAACGGTCAAACTGAGCACCTTGAACTGCCAGCTGTCAGTGTTCTTGAGCTCAAGAACACCAACAGCGACGCTTTCTGTCCCTAAAGACCTATAGCGACGGTTTTATTTATTTTATTTTTTGAATATTCCAAAAATTAATAAAAAATAGAAATAAATTCTAAAAATTAGTAAAAATGGTTTTAAAAATTATTTTAAATTACGAAAAATAATTTTTGACCAATTGGAATAATTTTCTTTAATATTTATAATTAAATAAATATTAATGGTATTTAATTTATTTAATTAGTGTATTAAATAAATTAGAGAAAAATGATTTAATATTATGAAAAATCATTTTAAATAAGAATAATGCATTTAAAAATATTTTGAGTTATAAAATGTAACTTTTAATATTTTTGGAGAATTTTCATTAATAATTTAATATTAATGATATTAGATTTATTTGATTATTAAATTAAATAAATAAAATAAAAATGATTTTTATGATTTAAAAATCATTTTAATTGAGAATAAAAGTGTTAGAAAATATTTTAAATTATAAAATATAATTTTCAATATTTTTGGAGAATTTTCATTAATAAATTAATATTAATGATGTTTGATTTATTTAATTATTATATTAAATAAATGATTTAAAAATGATTTTATTGATTTAAAAATCTTTTAAAAATGAGAAAAATGGTTTAAAAATATTTGTAGTTATAATTAATGACTTTTAATATTTGGATAATAATTTCATTAATATTTATATATTAATGGTGATGATTTAAAAATGATTTTAATTACTTTAAAAACCATTTAAGTAGAATATTGATGATTTAAAAATATTTTAAGTTATTGATAATAACTTTAATATTTTGGAATGTATGTTACTAATATTTTGATATTATTAAATATTAATAATGGTAAGATTATTTGATAATTAAATCATTTAAAAATGATTCTGATATTTGAAAAATTATTATAAATTATAATAATTGCTTGATAATTATTAAAAGCTTCCGAAAAATATTATAATTGATAATTGACTTATCTAAATTAATATTGAAGCTTAGAGACCACGTGTAATTGACAGATAACTGTGTTAATTGTCGGATAGGGTGACCAGAACACCGAGAATAGACCGAAGTCCAACCAGACTGAATTAGTATGACTTGTTAAGTGTTTATATAGGTTATAAATACTGTTGTGACTATGTGGTAATGTGTTTAGGAGAAGTTTAACTGTGAACTACAGTGTTGTGTGTTATGTGGATTATTGTGCTAATTGTTAGACCGATATTATTGGTTATAGGTCTTTCGAAAACTGATAAGTATTTTGTGTAGCTGTAATCAGCGGAAGAGGCAAGTTCCCTAACTCAACCTTGAGTTATTTTATTCAATTATTATTGGTGGATAATTATTGCTAATTATACCACGTCTAGGAATTTATTGTTGAAATTAAATTATTGAATTAGAAAATATATATTCGTAGAATTACTGTTGTTGGATATTCATATCTGTAGAAGTTAGAATTGACAGTACAGATAATTCTTGTTTATTGTCAAATTATGTTGAGAAATATCTTAGCCAATTATTCTGGTTAGACAAAAATTTGTAAAAACTTGTTAGGTTTGAGAAGAGAAGCAAATAGAATTTGAAATCCCAGTATTTCTTTGTAAAATCAAACTTTTGATTCTAAGACTGAGAAGAACAACCTTTTATATAAAGGGAACATTTTGTAGGTCGTGAATTCGACATTTGCGCGCGTTTTGAGTATTATGCATAATATAGGGTATAATAAGTTGATCACTTGTTGTACTTGCAGATAGTTATGATTTAATCTTTATGGTTATCTGATACACCTGAGTATTTATCAAAGTAAATCTTTGATATCTACCCGAGAAAATAAGTTCAAGATCTTGTGTGATCGCTCAATATTAAATCTGGAAAACATTCCACTTTGATATTTCGTAGAATTGATTCTTGATTATTCATTAGAATATCGTAGAAACTTTGAAAGCGTTGTACTCTTTCATTATTGAATCATTGTGTTGTATAGAATACGAGAAAACTTGTTATTAAATAATGATTTGTTCAGCTATTTCAAAGTTCCCCGAACTTTGGTTTCATTCTATCAAAACAGATAGTCTGTTGTTTTTAATTCTTATACATTTATTGTATGTCTTAACTTGCGGGGTAAATTAGTTGCTCACCCTTGCTAAATAAAATTTTTCAGCTAGGGACGAAGTTGCAGGAGGTGCTGCAAAGGACAAGGGAAAAGGCGTAGTTATAAATTAGTTATGTTGAACATATTTATTATGTTGTATTGTAAACCCTTTTTGTATAACTAAAGGGTATGTTTGTAAAGTTGAGGTTAGAGAACCTGGGTGTTGTATTATTATTAAACTCTGATAAAATCTTACGTGAGATACTATCTATATATATTATGGGTAGTTAAATGTTATTTATATTGTGGATCGTGAACACCAAACTCGGGGGTCAGGTAACCCGGATTTGGGGGTGTCACAAGTTGGTATCAGAGCTGTAGTGACCAAGGTGTCACCAGCTGGTAGTGGAGCTGTAGGTTATAAACCTTAAGTGGGGTGGGGGAAAACCCTAGGATTATGACCATAGCGAGATAGAGAATACTCATTTAGAGTACCAAGTGAGGGATCGTTGAAGTGTATCAATAGTAAGATAAGTAAATTCGTAGTGAGAGAAATTTGTACTGGTGAAGTACTAATCAAGTTGTGTAAAACTGATTGTAGGATGTCGGGAGAAGATGAAATGAGTACGGAGAAGCCAGCGGCTGTCGCACCAATGCCAGTAGCCGAGGTGCCAGTACAGAGCGAATCGGTTGAAGAAGTAGGGAAAGATGAACCAATGATTAATCTTGGGAGCGATCATGACGATTATCCTGAGATGTATCTAAGTGGTGATGAAGAAGCGGAGTCTGAAGAAGCTAGGGTGGAACTAAAGAATAAGATCAAGGTTGGTGAACAAGATCAGTTATCTGTGGAAGTCCAGGAACTCCGGAGCAAAGTATTTCTTTTGGAGGAGTTGTGGAAGATGGAGCGGGCGTTACGTGAAATGACTGAAGAACGGAACGAGCTGAAAGTGCTGGTGGAACGAATGAAGGCTGAAGTTGGTGGATTGTCTGAAGGAACCAGCAAAAAGGACAAAAGAAAAGAAAGAGGAACAAAGACAGCGACAACTCTGGAAATTCGAACCCGAAGAAAAAGAAAGCATGTAGTAAGTGTGGCAAAACTCATGTGGGGGAATGCATGATGTGGAAGAACGTGTGCTTCAACTGTAAGCAGGAAGGACATATCTCTTTGCATTGTCCTAAACCGAATATGAGGAAGTGTTTTTCCTGTGGGCAAACGGGTCATGGATTTAGCAAGTGTCCCGACAAGAAGAAGATTGATGAAGGAAGTGGTCGGTAGACAACTTATATATATGTAATCATATCTTTTGGTAGAAGTTTCTAATATTAAGATATGTAATATCAAGAACGATGTTTGAACATATGTAAATATATGTTTGTATGAATAAAATCTTTATTTTCTATATGAATATAAGATTAAAATGAAATTGTGTGTTCTTAAAACTCATACTTATGGTATGTTCATGACTCATAATTATATGAAATGTCCTGAACCCCTCAGCGAATGGACGCCAAAGGTCTGACTAGGATAAGTTCATACACTCATATGATTGTGGCAAGTTACTGAACTCCTAAGTGTGGTAAGTTTGATGAACTGGAAATAATAATGTGAAATTGGAGAATGCCAACTTTTTGTGTAAAGTTGGGGAATTGCAACTTTTGTAAAGTTGAGTGTGTTAATCCTAGTATTATTTTATAAGGATAGTAATATGTGAAGTACTAAATGTACTATGTGTTATTTGAATAAATATGCAATTACTTGAGAATTATGTGTTGAATTCTTATTGTGTTAAGAATTTGTGTAGAATAAGAATATTAATATAAGATTTTCATTAAAATCAGATCATGCCCCCTAGACGACAGAATCGAAACCAAAAAGAAGAACAATCAGTGAATAACGAAGGAGGTCAAGCAGACCCGATGCAGAATTTTGTGGATATGCTTGAAAGTAGTATGCACACAAGCCAATCATGTTTGATGATAAAACATATACTTTGTAAACAATCTTATTCATTTATTAATAAAAAGTATTTATCTATTAAAGGCTTTTAATTATTTACACGATGCTGTTTTATAATTTGTGATAAACCCATAGTTTTAAGCAATGCTTTTAGAATAATGATGATGATCATTATAATGAGATCTAAATTCTTAGAAAGTTTAAAACTAAAATAGTTCCCAATCGTTGGATTACTAAATTGGGGATTAGTGAATCCGGATAGATTGGTATATACGTTGCTTGCTCATTGGATGAGGATGATTGATCTCATGATCATTTGTGTGGAGACACTAAAGCAAGTATGTAGGTGCTTATTAGAGAATAAGTTCACTGAACGTGACTCGCTAAGGAATACCTAATGGAGTTTTACTTGTCTGTCAATAGGAATTCCTGTAGTGATAGTAGTACAAGTGATCCTTGGACTTGAGATCATCATAGTATCTTGTGTATGATGAGTTATACTTTGACTTATTCCTTAAGACCCTTAGGGTATATCAAAAGGTATGCTTGGGTATAATAAGTTGTACATGGAGATAATGTATGATCAATAAAGAATCTACCACTTCTAGTAAAAGAAGAGAAATGTCCTATGTGATTCGATAAATGACAACTCAGTAGTCCTTGGCCAAGGCAGAATGAAATTAGAAAGGAGTTTCTAATTTGCATTATTTGGAGTTGTGCATTTAAGAGTCGAAATACATATAATTAAATAAAATAAGACTTGACAGAAATTCCATGTCTTATATTAAATTGGGACATTGTGGTGGAAGGATTGAATTGTACGATAACTATTTACTCAAAGGTTCTTTTATGATTAATGTTGAAATCTATATTATCTGGAAAGTCGTTGATCGCTAGGGAGGCTTATCTCTATTGTAGAATAAATATTATTTATTTAAATAAATTAATAGTTTAATTTATTTATTTAAATAAGATTAGAATTGTTCTAATTGATTTATTCACAACCGGTTTAATATGGAGAACCTAAAGGGTCACACCATAAAAGGAAGAATAATTATTTAAGAAGTTAATGGCATAATCGTAATAATAAGTTAAGTATATTTAATTTAATCTATGGTGATAGAATAAATTAAATAGCTTAATATTTATTATTTAATATTTTGGAAATATTAAATATAAATTAATAAGAGGAGTCTTATTATTATTATTACTATTATTATTATTTAATTCCTAAAGGAGTTTGGGAATTAATTAATAAAATTACTCTCAAATATCCTAATAGGATTAGGAGGCAAATTAATTAAAAGAGTTTAATTAATTATCTCTAATAAGATTAGGGAGTTTAATTAATTAAAAGGTTAATTAATTATTCCTAATAAGATTAGGAGCCTAATTAATTAAAAGAGTTTAATTAATTAAAATAAAACTCAATTCCTTAATTGTTAAGGAGGGGTTGCCCACATTTATAAATAAGAGGAGTCTTATTATGGGTGAGTGAGAGGTTGACGTATTATTAGAATACGTAATTCCAATAGTTGAGAGAGTACACCTTTTTCTATAGAGATAGAAAAACTAGGGTTTAGCCAACCACCCATCTTCTTGAATCCTTCTTCTTCCTTGGTGGATCACCTCTAGAGGCCAAACACTTGGGTGGCTAACGTTGATCAAAGGAAGGAACCAAACCCGGTGGATTCAAGTTGAACGCGAAAAGGATTGGAGGTGAACTTGTACCTGAGGAAGCACGAATCTTTAAGGGTATGATTCTTGTTCTTTCTTTTTCGTTTAATTAATAATTGTGCATAAAGGGTGATCCAAGTTTATGGTTTGTAAAATTTTTAAACTCTGATTTTACACGTTTTCGCATTATTTTTGCAATTTGATTGCGTTCATGAATATTACAAACCTAACAGTGGTATCAGAGCCAAACCTTTATGCGAATTATTAATTGTTTTAATTTGATATGCATATTGATATATGTTTAGAACAATTTAATTGGGCATAATTTTGTTGTATGAAATTTAAAATAAAAAAAAAATCGTGAGTCCAAATTTTTTTTTTCTTTTGCTGAAATCCACGGTTTTTATTCAATGTTTCATGTAAATTCGTGGAATTACACACAAAAAGGAGAGAGAGGCAGGATTCAATGTTTTTTTTAAGGAGATTCTGATTATATATATTTATATATGTAAGTTGGGATTCACGTTTTTTTAAGGGGAATCCAGTTGTTCTTGTTACCAAGTAATCAGGGATTTCAAAGTCAGTCACTTTACTGGAATCTTTAAATTAACGTGATTTTCACTTTCTATATATATATATATATATTATATATATATATATATATATATATATATAATCACGATAATTATTTTATTATTAAAATAAAATTTTGTTTTAATTTTAAAATAAAAAGTTTATTTTAATCTTAAAATATAATGTTTATTTTAATTTTAAAATTAAAATTTCATGCTAACTAATTAGAGTTGGAATTTGATTCCATGCTAACTAATTGGAGTTGAAATTGGATTGTCTAATTTCCTTAAATAAAGGAGTTTATTTAGATATGAAATAAGATTTCATATTATTCAAAATAAAGGAGTTTATTTGTGAATAGGAAAGAGAATCCTAATTTCCTTAAATAAAGGAGTTTATTTAGATATGAAATAAGATTTCATATTATTCAAAATAAAAGAGTTTATTTGTGAATAGGAAAGAAAATCCGTGTTTCCTTTAATAATTTTTTTTTATATATATGGAATTGGATTCCATAATTAATTAAAATAAAGGAGTTTATTTTGATTAAAATTTTGATTAAAATAAAATAGTTTATTTTATTCAAAATTGGATAAATTAAAATAAAATAGTTTTATTTTGATTTAAATTTGGATTAAAATAAAGGAGTTTATTTTGATTCAAAATTAGATTTTATACTAACTAAATTTTGCCCATTAAATGATATCAATATATATATATTAAATATTTATTATTCATAAGATGAATGTTATTTATTGATGCACATGGTGATGTGTATGATAATAAATGGGATTGATTATGGACTATTGACCAATGTGATTGGATTTTATTTTAGTTGGATGCATGAATGTATGGGTTTTTTTTAAATGGGGTCTGTGTACCTCGTCTTCTATAATTTTTTTAATGTAAATTCTTTCTCCCTCCTATGTACTTCCCCTTGACTGCTGATCAAGGTTTCTATTTATTTTAAATAGTTTTGTAATAGGAATAGTTAGAATTAATTTTAAAAAATTGGAAATCAAGGAACAAGGAGCGCTTGAAGACCCGTTTGTAATGGAGCCCGGGTTTAAATGTAATAGTTATAATTAAATATCAATTCTTGCACCCCTAGGGTTTGACCTTTTGGTTCACTTGGTGGCTCTAGTGAACCAAAATAGAATAAAAGTTCATAATCAATCCGGGTAGAATATAGTATTCTATATATGCATGCTTATATTATATATATTATATATTTTGCAAACATGCTTCGCATGTTAATTAATATGACGCGTATTTTATATATATATGTGCATGCGCGCTAAACAAGATGAGACATATTAATAACAAACCCCTCAAATATTTTATATTAAGTTGTAACATTCAAAGATATTTGGAATATCGAACGTCGCCTTCTAGCATGATAGAAACAATAGAGTATTAAATATTTAATATGAGTTTGTTGTGCACACACAAGGCGAGTATTAAATATTTAAGATGTTGTTTTTATTACATATGATGTTTATAAGGAATTGAACATTACTGCTTTGTTGTGCACACACAAGGGCTGTAGTTTTCTCTTCACTTATATGGAAATGCTGGGTCTGACTTAACTTAAATCATTTTAGTTCGGATGTGCACACACTTGACCATTATGATTTAAGAGGCAAAATACAAGGAGTTACATAGTTGATGTAATTGACAAGAGTTGTCTACCTATTTATTTATATATAGTTTGTTGTGCACACACAAGACTATATACATTTGAAATGGGATCCTTATTCTCACTAGCAAATCTTTAATTAGATTTTGCCGAACTATATATATTGAGGGTAATATAGTTTGAAGAAAATAGTGGGAGATACCAATTTAAAATAAGACCTAAATTATTTTGGTAATTAATAAAAGAATGTATGTTAAAATGTTGTTAATTACAAATTCATTTACAGAATTTTACAATGTCTAAATTACTATCACTGCGTAGCATATTACATGCTAAATTAACCGGACCGAATTAAACGGATTGGTTAAGGTAATTGAGAATAGTTCTCACGGCTGAAAAGCTATCTTATGTCCTTAATACGCCTATCCCTGCAATGGTTGCAGACAATGCCTCTGAGGAAGATATTACTGCTTTTAGAAAGTGGCAAGATGATGCATAGTTGACTCAATGCATCATGCTCGCATCCATGAGTAACCAGCTTCAGCGTCAGCATGAAACTATGGATGCTCCTACTATACTACTGCACATCAAGTAGTTGATGGTGAGGAAAGTAGGACTGATAGATATCAGATATCTAAGGAGCTCTTCCGATCTAGAATGACCGATGACACTACAGTACAGATAAAAGTCCTTAACATAATCAATTTGATTGATCAATTAGGACAACAGGTTTTGTCATGGATGGAGAGTTGAACTAAGATTTGATCTTGCACTAACTCTCGGACTCCTTTCACAATTGTTGTGAATTTTTCATATGAACAAGCTAGATACCAGCCTCGCTGATTTGCTTAACATGTTGAAAAATGTTGAGAGTCACTTTCCAACTAAGAAATACCATGTCTTACTGGTAGGGGCCAAATGATCTTCTGAAAAGAAGAACGATTCTAAGAAGGTAAATATAAAGGCAAAAACAAAGGATAATAAGAACAAAACTGATACGGATAGCAAATGAGTTTGCTTCCACTGCAATAAGCCTGGACACTGGAAGGAAACTGCAAGAAGCATCTTGCAGAGGCTAACTAAAGAAGCTTAGAGAAGTTTGATTACAAATACAAATTTGTTCATAATTTAAAATAAATTTTTCTTTAAGTCAATGTTCTACTTAGGTATTGGATACTGACTTTGGTTATCATAAATATAGATTTATGAAGGGACCAAACAGAAGTAGAAAGCTAAACAAATATAAGTAAACCTATATGTGGGAAATGAAGCAAAGGTTGCTGCATTAACCATAGAAACTTATAGTTTAGCAATGCCTACGGGCAAATCTATTAAGTCAATAAGTTGTTATTGTATTCTAGTTCTCGTTGGAAACATTATTTCCATTTTATTGTTGGACAATAAAATCTTTGGTATTATAATTAGGAACAATTGTTGTTCTATTTATAATAATAATGTTTTGTATAGAACTGAAATATTACTTAATGGATTTTATATACTTGACTTACGTGAAAATAATTTTGCAAATTGATCAAACTAGTATAAGAAAAGGAGATGATCATTCAAAGAGTTGAATGTGTGTATTTACTGAAATACAAGTGTGAATTATTTGAAAGGTTCAAAGAATTCAGAAGTGAAACAAATTGGCAAAGTATTAAGATTCTTTGATTAGATCAAGGAATAAATACTTGTGCAATAAATTTCTAGATCATCTCAAATGGTTTTCTCATAATGGACACATCTTGATATGCAATAATTGATTGATGTATCTGAAAGGAAAAATCGTACCTTGTTGGACATGGTGCGGTCCATAATGATTTTACCGACATTCTAGTATCCTTCTAGGATCATGTCCTAGAAATGGCTGCATATCTACGGAAAAGGTAACCTCAAAATCCGGCCCCAAGACTCCATAAAAGTTATGGACAGGGTGGATTCCTAATCTTAAGTATGTTAAGATAAATGGTTGTCCAACTTATGTGAAAAAGGTTTCAAAGGATAAGCTTAGGACAAAATTTGACATGTACAGATTTGTGGGACATCCTAAAGTAAGTTTAGGGCATATGTTCTATAATCCTACTTATCAAAAGGTGTTTGTTGCGAAACATGCTGCCTTCTAAGATAAAGGTGTTTATCATTGAAGGGGATAGTGGGAGGATAATACATCTTGAAAAGTTCAAGAACCATAAAACACTACAAGTCAAATAAGAGGAACCTACAGATAAACCTATTGTACCACAAACGAATCGTAAATCTGGAATAGTACCGAAGATACCTAGGAGGTATGGATTCATCATGGATGATGATGATGAGGTACGTATCATAGAAGATGATGATCCAGTTACATAAGATGAGGTAAGAGTTGTAGACACCCAGAGAAATGGATTGAAGCAAGCTTCTCAAATATGGAACATTCGTTTTGATGAGACAATCAAAAGAGTTTGATTTTATCAAAAACAAGAATGAACCTAGTGTGTACAAAAGAGTCAGTGGGAGCGTCGTGAAATTTCTAGTATTATATGTTGATATACTACGGATGAGGAATAACATTCCAATGCTTCAATCAGTAAAGATAAAGTTGTCTAAACATTCCTCCATGAATGATTTGGGAAGAGTATCTTAATTGGGGATGCAAATCTATATAGATAGATTTAAAAGGATGCTCGGCTTAACCCAAGGAACGTATATTCATTTGATGTTAAAGTCGTTTAGCATGGCAAACTCCAAGAGATATCTCATGTTGATGATCCATGGAGTGTATCTCTCTTAATAGTCCCCATAGACTCCTAAAAGAGAGATCGCATGAGTGACAATCATGTATGCAATGAAATATACGCGACCTGATGTTGATCAGTCATATTCTGGAGAAGTTCACTGTGAGACAGTGAAAAACATCTTAAAGTACTTAACCAGCACTAAGGATGTGATATAATTCATTGCGGGTCTGAATTAAAACTAGAGGGCTTAACAGACACAAGTTTTTTTCAAACAGACCAAGACGACAGAAAATCCACTTTAAGGTAAAGGGTTACCTTGAACGACGGTGCAGTGAATTGGAAAGGTTCCAAACAACAAAGAGTTGTTTGTTTAGTGATAAAGACAAAGTATATACCTATAAATGAAGCTACAAGTTGATTGTTTGGATGAAAAGTTCATTACAGAACTAGGAATAGTTCCTAAGTCTCATCTTAGATCTAAACATGTGTTGTGGCACTTTCATTTGATTATAGGAATCATTGAAAGATGGGAAATCACTATAGAGATAGTGGACTCTCAAGAACAACATTAAATATCCATTAACTAAAGCTTATCCAACAGCAGGATAATCGTCACTTAGAGAAGAAGAGTATGAGATACCATGACGATTGGCTTTAGTGCAAGTGGGAGATTGAAAGTAGTATGCACACAAGCCAATCATGTTTGATGATAAAGCATATACTTTGTAAACAATCTTATTCATTTATTAATAAAAAGTATTTATTTATTAAAGGCTTTTAATTATCTACACGATGCTGTTTTATAATATGTGATAAACCCATAGTTTTAAGCAATGCTTTTAGAATAATGATGATGATCATTATAATGAGATCTAAATTCTTAGAAAGCTTAAAACTAAAATAGTTCCCAATCGTTGGATTACTAAATTGGGGATTAGTGAATCCGGATAGATTGGTATATACGTTGCTTGCTCATTGGATGAGGATGATTGATCTCATGATCATTTGTGTGGAGACACTAAAGCAAGTATGTAGGTGCTTATTAGAGAATAAGTTCACTGAACGTGACTCGCTAAGGAATACCTAATGGAGTTTTACTTGTCTGTCAATAGGAATTCCTGTAGTGATAGTAGTACAAGTGATCCTTGGACTTGAGATCATCATAGTATCTTGTGTATGATGAGTTATACTTTGACTTATTCCTTAAGACCCTTAGGGTATATCAAAGGGTATGCTTGGGTATAATAAGTTGTACATGGAGATAATGTATGATCAATAAAGAATCTACCACTTCTAGTAAAAGAAGAAAAATGTCCTATGTGATTCGATAAATGACAACTCAGTAGTCCTTGGCCAAGGCAGAATGAAATTAGAAAGGAGTTTATAATTTGCATTATTTGGAGTTGTGCATTTAAGAGTCGAAATACATATAATTAAATAAAATAAGACTTGAAAGAAATTCCATGTCTTATATTTAATTGGGACATTGTATGGTGGAAGGATTGAATTGTACGGTAACTATTTACTCAAAGGTTCTTTTATGATTAATGTTGAAATCTATATTATCTGGAAAGTCGTTGATCGCTAGGGAGGCTTATCCCTATTGTAGAATAAATATTATTTATTTAAATAAATTAATAATTTAATTTATTTATTTAAATAAGATTAGAATTGTTCTAATTGATTTATTCACAACCGGTTTAATATGGAGAACCTAAAGGGTCACACCATAAAAGGAAGAATAATGATTTAAGAAGTTAATGGCATAATCGTAATAATAAGTTAAGTATATTTAATTTAATCTATGGTGATAGAATAAATTAAATAGCTTAATATTTATTATTTAATATTTTGGAAATATTAAATATAAATTAATAAGAGGAGTCTTATTATTATTATTATTACTATTATTATTATTTAATTCCTAAAGGAGTTTGGGAATTAATTAATAAAATTACTCTCAAATATCCTAATAGGATTAGAAGGCAAATTAATTAAAAGAGTTTAATTAATTATCTCTAATAAGATTAGGGAGCTTAATTAATTAAAAGGTTAATTAATTATTCCTAATAAGATTAGGAGCCTAATTAATTAAAATAAAACTCAATTCCTTAATTGTTAAGGAGGGGTTGCCCACATCTATAAATAAGAGGAGTCTTATTATGGGTGAGTGAGAGGTTGACGTATTATTAGAATACGTAATTCCAATAGTTGGGAGAGTACGCCTTTTTCTATAGAGATAGAAAAACTAGGGTTTAGCCAACCACCCATCTTCTTGAATCCTTCTTCTTCCTTGGTGGATCACCTCTAGAGGCCAAACACTTGGGTGGCTAACGTTGATCAAAGGAAGGAACCAAACCCGGTGGATTCAAGTTGAACGCGAAAAGGATTGGAGGTGAACTTGTACCTGAGGAAGCTCGAATCTTCAAGGGTATGATTCTTGTTCTTTCTTTTTCGTTTAATTAATAATTGTGCATAAAGGGTGATCCGGGTTTATGGTTTGTAAAATTTTTAAACTCTGATTTTACACGTTTCCGCATTATTTTTGCAATTTGATTGCGTTCATGAATATTACAAACCTAACAATGCTGGCCCAAGCTATTTAAAATAGGGCTCCAGCCAGGGGAAGACCAAGGGATCAGCCAGCCGACAGATTGGCTAATTTTAAGGATTTTAAAGCGGTAGGACCTCCTGAATTCAAGGGGACTACGGATCCGATCGAAGCCCAAACTTGGGTGAAAGAAATGGAGAAAGCGTTCGTGATTGTGCGAGTGGCGGAAGAGCAAAAGACGGCTTTTGCAACATAATTAATGAAGGGAGAAGCCAATTATTGGTGGGAGACAAATCAAGCGAGAGCGGGTACGGTGGTAGTAGCATGGACAAGATTTAAGGAGTTGTTCTTTGAGAACTACTTCTTGCCGAGTATGCAATCTCGGATAGAAGTTAAGTTCTTGGAACTTAAGCAGGAGAACATGTCTGTTTCTGAATATGCGGCTAATTTCAACGAATTGGCACGATTTGCACCTCATCAGGTGGACACAGAAACAAGGAAAGCAAGAAGATTTGAGAACGGATTAAAGCCAGGGATTTACAGCAAAGTAGTTGTGTTGCAGATCAACACTTTTGCGGCTCTACTGGAGAAAGCTTAAATTGCTGAAGGAGGAAGCGAGGCTGCATCTCGTTTTCATCAGGAGAAGAAGAAGAATACTAGTGAAGGTGGAAGTAGTGGTGGTAGTAACCTGAATAAAAGGAAGTGGAGTGAGATTACTCAATCAGGTAGCAAAGCTGAAGGGAATAAGAAAGGGGGAGGGCCTTGTGCAAATTGTGGGAAGAATCATGCAGGTGTTTGTTTGAAGAAGAAGGGGGTTTGTTACAACTGCGGACAAGAGGGACATATGTCGCCAAATTCTCCCAGCCCAAAAAAGATTCAAGGTTGCTATGCGTGTGGATCGACTAATCATCTGGTACGGAACTGTCCGAAGAAGAATGCAGAAAAAGAAAGTACCAACAAGGAACCTGGTGGTGGAACCTTGGCAATTCGAGGACCTACACAGCCAGGAAGACCAACAGCCCGTACATTCAACATGACGGCGCTAGATGCAGTAGCTACTCAGGAGGTGGCAGCAGGTAACGATTTCGTTTAATACTGAAATTACGCGATTGATATTGGATAAATATGGCTGTGAATTGTTTTCTTTTATAGATTCAAGTCATACGTTAGAATTTGAAACACAAATTAATATTGTGTTGGTAAAAACGAATTGATGATA
Source organism: Panax japonicus (assembly GCA_020205505.1). Taxonomy (NCBI): domain Eukaryota; kingdom Viridiplantae; phylum Streptophyta; class Magnoliopsida; order Apiales; family Araliaceae; genus Panax; species Panax japonicus. The sequence goes on along the minus strand of CM035101.1, from coordinate 42,353,381 downwards.
CAACTTTAAAAGTTTGTATAGAATAAGAAAGCGGTGATTCCGAGGACGGAATCCTTTTAAGGAGGGGTGAATGTGATAACCCAGGATTTCGAATAATCCAAAATTTTTGAATAAATTTTTTTTAATTAATATTAATATTAATTATCAATTTTGTGACAAGCATCTGTGATACGAGTCTCGAGAAAGTCAATTTGTATATTAACTAATAAATTTAGAGTAGAGTTGTGCTTAACAACTTTAGAAAACCTAACCCTAATTTTCGGATAGGGATTCGATAGAAAATACAATTAAAATAATTGTATTGTTGATTATGTGTTTGTACGGTTTAGAAATGCTGACCAATGATTGATCGGATAAGGTTTAATATTAATAAACCCTAATAAGGGATTAGAAACACTAATCTCAGTTGCAGAAAACCCTAATTGTACGCCGGAAAACCCTAATTTTAAATATGGGATTTTCTAAACCCTAATTAGGCAATCCTAATTTTTATTAGCATGCCTAAAGTGTTTGTTAAACTTAAATATGATTAGAAAGCTCTAATTATATTTTTGTAAGTTAAATTTCTATTTTAGAAACCCTAATTTTATTTTAAAAATTTATTTATCTAATTAAACCCTAAATTTGAAAATTATGGGAACTAGAATTTTTAATACCTAAAGGGTTCAAATCTTAAACCCTAATTCAAGCCCCAAACCCTAAGGGTTTGTACAAATTTCATGTTTACCATTTAATTTAAATTGCTAATGACAAAATTGCCCTTTATGGGATTTTTATATGTTAACTTGCAAAAATGGCTATCACTTTAGTAGGTCACCAACTATGTTGACTTATGAGACATTTATATCAGCCAAATCAGCTCCAATTTATAGTTATATCATGCCATTCAATGAATCCAAGCACTATATATTAGTTTAGAGAGAGAAAGTGTACCCATTTTGTTTAAATTCTCTCCAAGCTCCTACCAACTCCCTCTCACACAAAAACCTCCAAAAATCTAAGTTAGAACAGTCACAATATCAGTCCTTAAAACACCAAAATCAGATTGGAGAGTATAGATCAAGGATTGGATAAGAAGAGGTATAAACCTAAACCCTACGTTTGATCTTGTATGCTACGGTAAAAATTATGTTTTTGTGTTTATATAAGTGTTATAAAATGTTTTTAGATGATCTATGATGATCTATCATAGATCCATAGCATCAAAGTTGGTAAAAATTAAAGTTTTTCAAAACTGTTCTTGAGCTCTAAAGGTCGTCTGACAACCAAATGTCAGTGGCTATCAATCCTTGCTCGTATATGCTTTGAGTTGTTTTAAAGCTTTAATATGTACCATAATATGTTGTCTTTAAACTGGAAGTGGTATTATAGATAGTTGATGTCTAGATTTGAAGTTATTCATGGTCAAAACCCGTTGACCGCGCATGACCATGAACTTTCTGGGTAACCCAGAAAGTGTTAAAGAGCGTCTGACAAGATTTTTTAACGAGCATATCTGACAGATTTGATTTTGTTTAATGTTATTTTTGTAACCGACTTGTAGCCTGACATTTGTACTGTATTCTTATGGCTTCATATCGTTTATATAATCAGTATATTGATCGGGGTAGGTGATCAGACAAGGCAAATAGACCCTGATTGGGAGTTTCTGGAAATTCCAGAAACGGGGAGAGCAATGATTCTGACATACTTTGACCAAGTGATAACGTTTAGATTTATTGTTTATGGACTGAGATGTTAACATCTCGTTGTTCCTTGTCATGCTTACAACATCTGTGGACCAAAATCTGAACCACTTGATGAACCAAACATGAAGGAAATTAAGCTTGAAAGTGCCTGCTCGCACTGCCTAGGTTTCTGAAAAACCCAGAAACCGTCTGACAACAACTTTGGAGGCTTTGATCTACTTGTTGTGATGTTGTTTGACCAAAGTATCGATTAGGTATTGTAGTGTTACATTAATACTACAATACCAAAGTTTTAGATAGCCCAGAACATGAGCAGATTGGAAATTATTAACGGTCAAACCGAGCACCTTGAACTGCCGGCTGTCAGTGTTCTTGAGCTCAAGAACACCAACAGTGACGCTTTCTTTCGCTAAAGACCTATAGCGACGGTTTTATTTATTTTATTTTCTGAATATTTAGAAAATTAATAAAAAATAGAAATAAATTCTAAAAATTAGAAAAAATGGTTTTAAAAATTATTTTAAATTATGGAAAATAATTTTTGACCAATTGGAATATTTTTCTTTAATATTTATAATTATTTAAATATTAATGGTATTTAATTTATTTAATTAGTGTATTAAATAAATTAGAGAAAAATGATTTAATATTATGAAAAATCATTTTAAATAAGAATAATGTATTTAAAAATATTTTGAGTTATAAAATGTAACTTTTAATATTTTTGGAGAATTTTCATTAATAATTTAATATTAATGATATTAGATTTATTTGATTATTAAATTAAATAAATAAGATAATAATGATTTTTATGATTTAAAAATCATTTTAATTAAGAATAAAAGTGTTAGAAAATATTTTAAATTATAAAATATAATTTTCAAAATTTTTGTAGAATTTTCATTAATAAATTAATATTAATGATGTTTGATTTATTTAATTATTATATTAAACAAATGATTTAAAAATGATTTTATTGATTTAAAAATCATTTAAAAATGAGAAAAATGGTTTAAAAATATTTTAAGTTATAATTAATGACTTTTAATATTTGGATAATAATTTCATTAATATTTATATATTAATGGTGATGATTTAAAAATGATTTTAATTACTTTAAAAATCATTTAAGTAGAATATTGATGATTTAAAAATATTTTAAGTTATTGATAATAACTTTAATATTTTGGAATGTATGTTATTAATATTTTGATATTATTAAACATTAATAATGGTAAGATTATTTGATAATTAAATCATTTAAAAATGATTCTGATATTTGAAAAATTATTATAAATTATAGTAATTGCTTGATAATTATTAAAAGCTTCCGAAAAATATTATAATTTATAATTGACTTATCTAAATTAATATTGAAGCTTAGAGACCACGTGTAATTGACAGATAACTGTGTTAATTGTCGGATAGGGTGACCAGAACACCGAGAATGGACCGAATTCCAACCAGACTGAATTAGTGTGACTTGTTAAGTGTTTATATAGGTTATAAACACTGTTGTGACTATGTGGTAATGTGTTTAGGAGAAGTTTGACTGTGAACTACAGTGTTGTGTGTTATGTGGATTATTGTGCTAATTTTTAGACCGATATTATTGGTTATAGGTCTTCCGAAAGCAGATAAGTATTTTGTGTAGCTGTAATCAGTGGAAGAGGCAAGTTCCCTAAATCAACCTTGAGTTATTTCATTCAATTATTATTGGTGGATAATTATTACTAATTATACCACGTCCAGGGATTTATTGTTGAAATTAAATTATTGAATTAGAAAATATATATTCATAGAATTATTGTTGTTGGATATTCATATCTTTAGAAGTTAGAATTGACAGTATAGATAATTCTTGTTTATTGTCAAATTACATTGAGAAATGTCTTAGCCAATTATTCTGGTTAGACAAACATTTGTAAAAACTTGTTAGGTTTGAGAAGAGAAGCAAATAGAATTTGAAATCCCAGTATTTCGTTGTAAAATCAAACTTTTGATTCTAAGACTGAGAAGAATAACCTTTTATATAAAGGGAACATTTTGTAGGTCGTGAATTCGACCTTTGCGCGCGTTTTGAGTATTATGCATAATATAGGGTATAATAAGCTGATCACTTGTTGTACTTGCAGAGGGGTATGATTTAATCTTTATGGTTATCTGATACACCTGAGTATTTATCAAAGTAAATCTTTGATATCTACCCGAGAAAATAAGTTCAAGATCTTGTGTGATCGCTCAGTATTAAATCTGGAAAACATTCAACTTTGATATTTTGTAGAATTGATTCTTGATTATTCATTAGAATATCGTAGAAACTTTGAAAGCGTTGTACTCTTTCATTATTGAATCATTGTGTTGTATAGAATACGAGAAAACTTGTTATTAAATAACGATTTGTTCAGCTATTTCAAAGTTCCCCGAACTTTGGTTTTATTCTATCAAAACAGATGGTCTGTTTTTTTAATTCTTATACATTTATTGTATGTCTTAACTTGCGGGGCAAATTAGTTGCTCACACTTGCTAAATAAATTTTTTTAGCTAGGGACGAAGTTGCAGGAGGTGTTGCAAAGGACAAGGGAAAAGGCGTAGTTATAAATTAGTTATGTTGAACATATTTATTATGTTGTATTGTAAACCCTTTTTGTATAACTAAAGGGTATGTTTGTAAAGTTAAGGTTAGAGAACCTGGGTGTTGTATTATTATTAAACTCTGATAAAATCTTACGTAAGATACTATCTATATATATTATGGGTAGTTAAATGTTATTTATATTGTGGATCGTGAACACCAAACTCGGGGGTCAGATAACCCGGATTTGGGGGTGTCACATTTTATTTTCTTTCTTTTTCTTTACCTAAATATTTATAATATGTATAATATTAATAAAAATTAATATTATAGTATTCATAATATGTATGTTTTATTTTAAAAATAAAAATAAAAATACTTTTATGTTTTAAAATACTTATAAAAAATTTTAAAAAAAATTATGTTTTATTTTCTTACTTTTTATTTACCTAATCAGATCAGATCTTGTCCTCCCTCCCCGGTTCGCCGTCATCTAGAGCTTCTTCTGGCCTAGATGAATTCTGTCAATTCGTCGAGCTTTGCCTTTCTCTCTCACACACACACCCTTCCCTAGCAGTGGTGGTGCCGGTGGTAGTTTTCGCCATAGAGTTTAGTTTATTTATAAATAAATAAATGGCGTATAGAAGGAGAAATGGATTGGGAAGGGATTCGATGACCACTTTCAAAGATAAAGATGAAATTGGGAACCCTAGCCCCGTCCCTAGCCAATTGAGAGTTAGGCCGGATGAAAGTTCATCGTCTTTCTCTGTATCATCTCTCGCTGCCAAAGCAATCAGAGCTTCCTCTTCTTATCGGGACTCTTCCTTCTCTTATGCTTATGGTCATTCCTCTCTTTAGTCCCCATCCAATAAGCTTTGATCCTCTTCTCCCTCTAAGGTCAAACTCCATCTCTGCTTGCTTCAATTGTTATTCACTTCTTTTATTAACTCTAAAATGTTTCTAAAGTGACGTAACTCTGATTTACTTGTGATCATAGAATACTCTTACAGTTGGCAACTCTTACAGTTTGGTGAGGAAGAAGATGAACAATAGGGTTTGAGTTTGAATTAATTAGGAAAAAATGAGGATAAATAATGTTTTAATGAGTTATGTTTGTAATTTGTATTATTTCTTTTTTGTCTAAAAATTTAAGAAAAAAATTGGTCTTATACCGTCAAATATAATCATGTACATGGCAAAATTGTATTTTTATTTATTGTTTTATTTTAGGCTTATTTATTTATTTTGAAGGAGAAAGAAGATAGGAAATGAAAAAATTATTAAAAAATGAATTAAAATATTTATTTTAATTTTATTATTATTATGATTATGATTATTTTTTGCCTCGTAATCAATGATTTTATTTTATTATTTTTTTTGTGTTGCCACATCAGAAAATAATGATTTTTTGATTTTTTTTCAATGTCACGTGTGTAATTATTTGACGTCTGTCCGAGAAATTAGACGGAATGACTTGATTGTACATTATTAAAAACCACAGTGGGTCAATTGAATATTTTAAAAGCAGAGTGACTAATTACTTAAAATACTACAACCAAAGTGGGGTAAAAGTGCTTTTTGCCGACGTTTATGTGTACGTTTGAACTTACCTATATGAGTTTATATAACTAATGGATTACCTATACGTGTAACTATATTATGTTAGGATTCTAAAGAGGATATTATGCTTTACTTTGGTAAACTATGCTTAAGGCAAGTATCCTAAACCCTTGCATTACTTTATTCAACGGATATATATCGTAAGCAAACCTTATCTCTTTGAATGCAAGTTATCTTACTTTTTCGTTCAATTGAACTAGTATGTTAAACTCTTGAGAAAATTATTATTCATGTTGAACTTGATATTGTTCTTGAATATTGTGAAAGTGTCTATGCCATTTGATTCGGCTAGACTATATGCATGTTTATAAAACTGTCCAAACCAATTGACTGGTGCGTAAATCTTGAAAACTGAGTTGAACAACCCTTATGGTAAGGGGAGTGTTTATTGTTGGAAGCCCCAACACACACGTGAATATTACTGTATATTTTATGCATAACTTAGTGTATTGTAGACTGATCATCTATCATACTTGATTCTTTTGGGTTATCAATTTAATATTGGTAATTCTAGTAGATGTTCAATAATCCTTAATGAATGCTCATTATAAATTGTTTTATCCAGTTGGATACATTGATAGCTTTGAATTCATAAATATATGTTGATCTATATTGAATTATCGTTCCTTATTCCAAGGATTTGATTCAAGAATTATTGATATTCATTATTCATGATATTATTCTGAAATCCTGAACTATCTTAGAGATGTTACTTCGATATTTCAAACTCGTGTTATAGAACTCTCTACCCTTGTCGTATATTACTTGCCGGACAATTTTTGCTCATTCTTGCTTATTTAAAACCTTCTAGTTAAGGCGGAACAGGGAATTGTGTCTGGGAAAGACAAGGGCAAGGGAAAGGCTACCGACTAGCTTATTCCTATATGCTTAAAAGTGTTATGTTGTATTAAGACTATTTTCAGACTATATTTAACCTTAAGTAGGATTATGTAATAGGTCTTTATTCGATATTATTATGTAATCTATTAAGTACTGTAGGTTGTGAGACTTGGGGGAATAATTATAATAAATCATTGTATATTATTCTAAATTAGATTTTTCGCTGTGAATGTGTAATTCTAGTTATTATTATATTACCACGAGCACGTGATGAACTAAATTCGAGTGACCAAGTGGAGGTCCAAATTTGGGGGCGTCACAATTCAAGACCCACATAACAAATTAATCTTAATATGTAGTATCAAGCGAGATCATATCAGAAAGGGAAATCCAAAAGGACGAGGTTCTGAAAAAGATAACATGAGTCCACTTTGTGTGGATTCACTTGGTTTATATGTTAACGATGTACATTAGAAAACATTAGAACTTTCAACTCGGCTTCTGAAGAATGCTGCATAGTTACATATTCTTCTACGAGCAAACATATATCTTTCAGTAAGTATTTTATATTAACATCTTGATGATATTATATTTTGTGAACAAACAGATTGCGACTTCTCATTCACTATAGATACAAGACTATCACGATAAAGTTTCCCCCCCAATACTCCTTGAGAAGTTTAAAAGTTGGTTTGTCCCATTTGTCCATGAAATCGAGAAACTACCTAGGTTTAAAAGCCCTAGGCCTTTCAATGATACTTCTGTTTTTGCAAAATCAACTGCCATAGAGTGAAGGGTTGTCAACTGAGACATTTTTTATTCACAGTCTTATCTGACTCAAGGTCTGCACATGTACTAAATGTGAAGTAAAGATTGTACCTCTGACAACCCGAGAATTTAAAGAAATTTTAAAATTTTAATTAATTGATTTAAGGTTCGATATTAGAACTTAGACATAAAATAAGTGTATGCGTTTGATATTTCCAAGAAGGAATTTTGTGAATTTAAAATTTATATGATGAATTATTCAGGATTAAGTATATACGTGTATATATTATGTGTAAAATGTATCATATGTGTACCGAATGTGGTTAAGGGTCAAGGGTTGACCAGATAAACTATATCTGTGATAAACCCTATGTATATGTTCAAAACGTCAACGTTCGATTAGAAAACCCTAGCGATTAACAAAAAACCCTAAAACCAATTTTGGAAACCCTAATTTCAGTTCCGGGAATCCGAAATCCTAATTCGGAAATTTAAAACCCTAGTTTGGGAATGTGAATGTTAGTATAAGGTTTAGATGTTATTAATAATAACCTAATTAGGGATAACCCTAATTGATTTAGAAAACCCTAATTTATAATTTGGGAAAATCTAATTGTTAGTTTAATAATTTTAATGTTAATTAGGAAACTTTAATCCTAATTTTCAGGTTATAAGTAATTAGGAAACCCTTATCTAATTAGGAAACCTAATTTCTAATCAGAAAGATTATTTTCTATGTAAAAATCTAATTCGTGGGTTATAAACCCTAATGACCAATTTTGACCCTAATTGCTAAATTGGCAATTTTAATTAGGAAATACTAATCCTAATTAGCAAGATTTAAATTATGATTTCGAATTTTTAATATAATTTGAAAATTCTAATTATAATTTAGAAATATTAATTTTCTATTTTGTAAACCTAATTTGGAAATTCTAAACCCTAAGGGTTCAAATCCTAAATCCTAAGGGTTAGAGCAATTGACAAAAATGCCATTAAAACTAAATGACAAATGACATTTTTACCCTTAATGCATTATTGTGACATAACTTGCAATCTTGCCATACATTGGTTGGTGAGCAACTATAACCACTCCATGTGCAATATATCAAACATATCATCTATCTAAAGGCCAACCAACTCATTACATTAATAATATATATAGATTGAGAAAGAGAAAAGGTTCACTTTAATTTAATTTTCTCCAAAACCCTTCTCTCTCTAAAATTCGGTAATGTAGAGTGAGAAAATGAGAAACGTTACCAAATACATGGTACAGAAAACAACTACAACTTTATTACATCAATTGTAGTGCAAAATACAACAACACATATGTTGTGAGTTTTGATACAAATATATACCAACTGTGACTCTCATCCCAACCTTGGATAGCACGTCACAATGGCACCTTACATAAAGGTATAGTCAAAAACTATTTTAGAAATTAGAATCTTTGGGAAGTGCTCAAGGAAACCTTCGTACATGGGAGCCAATACGTCTAGGTTATGATAGATATCATATGTCCACAGAATTATCCTTGGTTGACCCAAAAGACCCCAAAGAAAAATTAGAAGATTATTATCATATTCTTTCCAATGGTGAGTCTTCTCTTGACATATCATTATCTCCACTGTCTCTAATTGAGAGTTATACTTCAACCAAAAACCAAGATTATATAGGTAGTACTCGTAGATATACTCAGTAAGTGGATGTGCACAACCCTATCTTATGATGACACGAAGTTGTATATCATTAGACATCTTGTATGATAGTGGTAAAACACCCTTCCAACGTTGGGTTCGCCTCACCCTATTTGATTCACCAAACATAACTACTAAATGATGTATAAAATACAACAAACTTTTCTATATTGTTTAGGGAGAACTCCACAGCTAGAGACCATCGTTCTATTCCCTTGTTACCCCTGCTCGACCCAGCTACTCTCTTATTACCTGAAAGGAATTGTGAAGCAAAAGGGTGAGCTCAACTAGCCCAGTAAAGAATATATTGAATAAAGATAAATAAATTATCAATAGCCTTCAACATTAATAAATCAGAGATTTAGAACATATGGTAGATGATAAAAATTTTCAACCATAGTTGCAGCGGAACGAGCAATCCATTAGAAGAGTCAAATAGACCATAAAGTCTATTATATTATCCATGTTAAAAATCCACCAACAATGTTTTATCCATGTAACATCAATAACAGTTCTGGTCTACAATCATATTAATAACTCATAATCATAATTGTGATTCTAAATTCCTCTTCGCATCCAGGACGAAGATAATTTTCATCACATGTCTTTACCTGAAACATCAAAGATCATGGTTATACCAAATCATAGTTCATGTTCATAATCATACTAATAAATTCATCTTTGCACTAAGGGCTAAAGATATTCATCAACAGTTCATCTTTGCACTACGAGCCAAAGATATTCAACAACAATTCATCTTTGCACTAAAGGCTAAAGATATTCAACAATAGTTCATCTTTGCACTACAGGCCAAAAAGAACCCATAGTCACGATCATACCAATAATCTACACATCTTTACACTCAAGCCAAAGAGAAATTTCATCACCAGGATTATAAAAATGTTATATATAATAATAAAAACATTATGATCAACAACTGCATTTGATTTCAAGAGTAAAATTCATAAATCAACGATGATTTCGTCAGAAAAAGAAACCAATTTTGTCGAAAATAGTATCCCGTGAATAGTAGCTCGTGAATAGTAACTCGTAAATAGTAGCTCGTGAATAGTAACTCGTAAATAGTAACTCGTGAATAGTACTCCGTATTCGTACATAGTAATGTATACATAAATAATGTCACATACGTAAATAGTACCATATACATGAAATATGTCGTATACGTGAATAGTGGCGTATACGTGAATAGTAACTCCTACACAAAAAGGTAGAAATTCCACAATAAAATCCATACCAATATTTCAGTATAATGATATTGAAAGAATAACATTTCTTAAACTTATAAATAATTTATTTTAATTGTTTACACTTTACTAAATAATGCATTTAATCATCCTAAAATGCCAAACTCATAAGATTTTATCACCAATAACCAAAACCCTCATAAAAAATCTACATATACCTCATATAGGATTCTTAAGCCATAAAATTCTATTTTCTAATTTTCTTACTTCACATAACATATTTAATTCATTTACTCATAACTAGTTCATTTTTCATGAAAAATACCAAATCAGTCCCAAAAATATTTCTTTTCTGGGATTTAGCAGAATATAATCCCATATTGAACATATATTTTCCCCGAAATTTTTAAAATTCATTTACTATTTTTCATATGGCCAAAACTGTCGAATATTTAGACATTTATAATAAATTTTACTTTTGTGCAAAAATTTAGAAATTTACAGAGTATACTTCTGTTATATACTTGTACTCCCAATACAAATTTCACCAATTTTGGAGTTAACCACAAGGTGTTATAAAGGTTTACTTTTAAAATAGTATTTTCCTATAAAATTCATAACTCCTAATCTATACATCCAAAAATCGTCATTTTTGGACACAATCTAGAAAACTCATTAAATTATCATTTCAAATTTTTTCAAAATTTTTTATTGTCAGAAAAATTACGAAACTGAAAAACATAACAACCCTTAAAATCTCTTACCTCAAAATAACAATACTTTAGATCGGAATATAGGTATAAGGATAAAGGAAATTGCACAGATAAATAGAAACTCACAAAGTATCTAAATACTCACAAAATACACTAGATAATATAGAGAGAGAAAGAGAGAAAGCTTATGTTTCTGGTGTGATTTTCAATTCTAACTTAGCCCTCTATTTATAGGAAAATGTTAGCACGCCGAAGCAGACTTGACCTGCTACCTGATGACTTTACCTACTACTATTACCACCCACCATATTTGAAATAAAATTCAGCACATTTCTTCATCAATCACAAGTGGGGCCTACTCAATTCTAGAATTTTCCACCAAAATCATTTATAACCTAATTTCTGAATCAGTCACCTCTTAAACTTTATAACAAATTATACGTTTATTTTTAAAAATTCAAAATTTGTGGACATATACTCAACTTATATATGTATAACATATCCAAAAATCACAACGATTCAACAATCAGATTAAAAATTATAACTCACGCAATATATCTCAAAAACAGTGATTTAATTTTTAATACCTCCATTTCGACAAAAACACCTCAACATTAATTCCTTCAATTATATCCACATAAAATAAATATATCCATCAATTATATCCACATAAAATAAACATTACCTTATCATATAAATCAATAATTAATTAATCACAAATAATATTACAGAATCACAATTATGACAACCAGGCTGTTCCCAGAAAAGAGGGGGAAATTAGGTGACCAAACCTCTCCTTGACAGAACTTTCTAGACATTACCAATAATGGTATCTCATAATATTATCCAAATAATATGAATTATTGATCCGATAATGGAAAATATTGTGCAGTGACAACTATTGAAACAACAATAATATAAAATATCAACGCAGTAATTATTGAACCAATAAAATAAAATATTGAACTGTAATTAGTGTAACAATTATTGAGTAGTGTCTTCTTACGTAAGAATCAGTAATTCAAAAATACTGTGCAAAACCGTGTGCTACTGTGCAACCACGCATATTACTATATTTTAACCACCGGGTATTCCAACAGTGTTAATGGTAACAACTACGTCGTTATTTGTAAAAATTCAAATTTATCATTTTCTTCATCCGAGAGTTATTCTTTTATGATACCTACAAATGGCTGCGCCGTCGTATGAATATTTCCTGACAGAAAGAATATTCCACGACCAAACGAATATTCCCCGACAACAATGAATATTTTATAACCACTTGTTTATTTTTTAAAATTTGAATATTTCTCCTATAACCAAAGCATTATATCGAATTAACACCTTATTATTCACAATAATAATTAGAGGAAATTCGATTTTATTTATAATAAGTTGGGGTCTTACAACATCCCCTCTTTATAAAATTTCGTCCTCGAAATTGATGTACGTACCTGGTATTTCAAAAAGTTGAGAATACCTTGCTATCATATCAGATTCTATCTCCCCGATCATCATGATTTCTCCATTGCTCATCTCCCGTGATAACTTCATTTGGGTTCCTCACTTGTTGGGAAGTAATGACAACCGCTCTCCCTTGAACAACCCGGCTTTGACTTGTCTGGGGCAGCATTTGGTGTCATCACTACCGTTGAAATATACTTTTCAATAGGGCATATTCCACCCTCAACTACTTCTTCGTACTCCTGATTCATGATCTAAATCATCAATCTTTGATCCATATCGAATTGAGGTTGACCGCTCTGTACAGGGTAATTCAAAACACGATGTTGGGTTCTCCCAATTGTTGTCCAAAAAGAGAAATACATATCATCTATTTTAGCCTTCTTAGATCGGACATCTCTTTCCACAATATCAATGCGCCGTGCAGCTTTTACCCATGCATCACTCACTCTCACTTGTTCAGTTGTTTCTTCTTTCAGGTCAAATTCCATCTTTATCATCTTATACTCTGCCAAAGAATGCTTCTGTTCAAGCATTACATATCAGGGAACACAAGCTTGAATTTTTTCATCCTTTTGCTCCACGACCTCCTGTCGTTCTTCAACATGCTCTTCTAACTCATGAATACGATTTTACAATTCAACATTTCGATCATAAAATTCTTCTAATAAATTTTCCTCAGGTTCTTCTTCTTCCTCACTCTCAGCTGCTACCTCTTCGACTAGCTCGGGTGCAACTATTAATTCTTCCCTCACTACAAGAATATCTCTAATTCCTTCTTCGCTAGACATCACATTATCATGGTTGGTGATTATAAGTATCCCCACGGTCTCATTCACTCTATTGTTAACATTCTCAGCTGTCATTCTCAAATACTGCTATAAAATAAGGGTTAATTGAATAAATTAACGTATCACATAATATCCATATATTATGACCGACCAACAAATAAACTTAGGTAGGACACACTAGCGAAGGATTTACTCATCTCTCCCCTCCTAGTTCTATTCCCCGATCTCCACCAGAGACAATATCCCTAAGCTCTGATACCAACTGTGACAACCCCAAAAAAGGTCCATTCCACCCAACCTATTCTGAGTCACCAAATACATGGTACAGAAAATAACTACAATTTTATTACAACAATTGTCGTGCAAAATACAATAACACATATGTTGTGAGTTTTGATACAAATATATACCAACTGTGACTCTCATCCCAACCTTGGATAGCACGTCACAATGGCACCTTAATAAAGGTATAGTCAAAAACTGTTTTAGAAATTAGAATCTTTGGGAAGTGCTCAAGGAAACCTTCGTACATAGGAGCCCATGCGTCTAGGTTATGATAGCTATCATATGTCCACAGAATTATCCTTGGTTGACTAAATAGACCCCAAAGAAAAATGAGAAGATTACTATCATATTCTTTCCAATGGTGAGTCTTCTCTTGACATATCATTATCTCCACTGTCTCTAATTGAGAGTTATACTTCAACCAAACACCAAGATTATATAGGTATTGCTCGTAGATATACTCAGCAAGTAGATGTGTACAACCCTGTCTTATGATGACACGAGGTTGTATGTCATTAGACATCTTGTATGATAGTGGCAAAACACCCTTCCAACGTTGGGTTCGCCTCACCCTATTTGATTCACCAAATATAACTACTAAATGATGTATAAAATACAACACACTTTTCTATATTGTTTAAGGAGAACTTCACAGCTAGAGACCATCATTCTATTCCCTTGTTACCCCCGCTCGACCTAGCTACACTCTTATTACCTGGAAGGAATTGTCAGACAAAAGGGTGAACTCAACTAGCCCAGTAAAGAATATCATGACTAAAGATAAATAAATTATCAATAGCCTTCAACAATAATAAATAAGAGATTTAGAACGTATGGTAGATGATAAAAATTTTCAACCATAGTTACAGCAGAACGAGCAATCCATTAGAAGAGTCAAATAGACCATAAAGTCTATTATCTTCTCCATTATAAAAATCCACCAACAATATTTTATCCATGTAACATCAATCAACAGTTCTGGTCCACAATCATATTAATAACTCATAATCATAATTGTGATTCTAAATTACTCTTTCCATCCAGGACGAAGATAATTTTCATCACATGTGTTTACCTGAAACATCAAAGATCATGGTTATACCAAATCACAGTTCCTGTTCATAATCATACTAATAAATTCATCTTTGCACTACGACCGAAAGATATTCATCAACAGTTCATCTTTGCACTACGGGCCAAAAATATTCAACAACAATTCATCTTTGCACTACAGGCCAAACATATTCAACAACAGTTCATCTTTGCACTACAGGCCGAAAAGAACCCATGGTCACAATCATATCAATAATCTACACATCTTTACACTCAAGCCAAAGAGAAATTTCGTCACCAGGATTATAAAAATTTTATATATAATAATAAAAACATTATGATCAACAACTGCATTTAATTTCAAGAGTAAAATTCATAAATCAATGATAATTTGGTTAGAAAAAGAAACTAGTTTTGTCGTAAATAGTACCCCATGAATAGTAACTCGTGATTAGTACTCCGTATTCGTACATAGTACTGTATACGTAAATAATGTCACATGCATAAATAGTACCATATACATGAAATATGCCATATACGTGAATAGTGGTGTATACGTGAATAGTAACCCCAACAAAAAGGTAGAACATCCACAATAAAATCCATACCAATATTTTGGTATAACGATATTGAAAGAATAACATTTCTTAAACTTATAAATAATTTATTTTAATTGTTTACACTTTACTAAATAATGCATTTAATCATCCTAAAATGCCAAACTCATAAGATTTTAACACCAATAACCAAAACCCTCATAAAAAATCTACATATACCTCATATAGGATTCTCAAGCTACAAAATCCTATTTTCCAATTTTCATACTTCACATAACATATTTAATTCACTTACTCATAACTAATACATTTTCATGAAAAATACCAAATCAGTCCTAAAAATATTTCTTTTCTGGGATTTTGCAGAATATAATCCCATATTGAACATATATTTTCCCCGAAATTTTTTAAATTCATTTACTATTTTTCATATGGCCAAAACTTCCGAATATTTAGACATTTATCATAAATTGTACTTTTGTGGGAAAATTCTAAAATTTACAGAGTATACTTCTGTTATATTCTTGTACTCCCAATAACAATTTCACCAATTTTGGAGTTAACCACAAGGAGTTATAAGGGTTTACTTTTAAAATAGTCTTTTCCCATAAAATTCATAACTCCTAATCTATACATCCAAAAATCGCCATTTTTGGACACAATCTAAAAAACTCATCAAATTATCATCTCAATATTTTCAAGAATTTTTGAATGTCAGAAAAATTACGAAACTGAAAAACATAACAACCCTTAAAATCCCTTACCTCAAAATAACAGTACTTCAGATCGGAATATCGGTATAAGGCTGAAGGAAACTTGCACTGATAAATAGAAACTAACAAAGTATCTAAATGCTCACAAAATACACTCGATAATATAGAGAGAGAAAGAGAGAAAACTTATGTTTCTGGTGTGATTTTCAATTCTAACTTAGCCCTCTATTTATAGGAAAATATTAGCACGCCAAAGCAGACTTGACCTGCTACCTGATGGCTTTACCTGCTACTATTGCCACCCACCACATTTGAAATAAAATTCAGCACATTTCTTCACCAATCACAATTGGGGCCCACTCAATTCTAGAATTTTCCACCAAAGTCATTTATAACCTAATTTCTGAATCAGTCACCTCTTAAACTTCATAACAAATTATAAGTTTATTTTTAATAGTTTAAAATTTGTGGACATATACTAAACTTATATATGTATAACATATCCAAAAATCACAACGATCCAACGGTCAGATTAAAAATAATAACTCACGCAATATATCTCAAGAACAGTGATTTAATTTTTAATACCTCCATTCCGACAAAATACCTCAACATTAATTCCTTCAATTATATCCACATAAAATAAATATATCCACATAAAATAAATATCTCCTTATCATATAAATCAATAATTACTTATTCACAAATAATATTACAGAATATAATTATGACAATCAGGTCGTTCCCAAGAAAGAGGGGGCTTTCCAATAAGGATTTCTCCTTACTGGCGCGCAATTAGGTGACCAAACCTCTCATTGACAGAACTTTCTAGACATTGCCAATAATGTTATCTCATAATATTATTCAAATAATATGAATTATTGATCTGATAATGGGAAATACTTTGCAGTGACAATTAGGGAAACAACAATAATATAAAATATCAACACAACAATTATTGAACCAATAAAATAAAATATTGAACAGTAATTACTGTAACAATTATTGAGTAGTGCCTTCTTATGTAAGAATCAGTAATTCAAAAATACTGTGTAAAATCGTGTGCTACTGTGCAACCACACATATTACTGTATTTTAACCACCGGGTATTCCAACAGTGTTAAATGTAACAACTACGTCGTTATTTGTAAAAACTCAAATTTATCATTTTCTTCATCCGAGAGTTATTCTTTTATGAGGCCTACAAATGGCTGCGCCGTCGTACAAATATTTCCTGACAGAAAGAATATTCCACGACCAAACGAATATTCCCCGACAACAATGAATATTTTATAACCACTTGCTTATTTTGCAAAATTTGCATATTTCTCCCATAACCAAAGCATTATATCAAATTAGCACCTTATTATTCACAATAATAATTAGAGGAAATTCAATTTTATTTATAATAATTTGTGGTCTTACAACATCCCCTCCTTATAAAATTTCGTCCTCGAAATTCACTACAAGAAAATGCTCTAACAGCGACCAAACTTATCAGCGACCGCATTTTGTGGTCGCAGATAGGATTTGTAGCGACCAACATTAGCGACCGAACTTGAATTTGGTCGCTAGATTATGTTAGCGACCGATCCCGGTCGCTATTCGGTCGCAGGTTCATTTTTACCTCCAAAAAATTGGCTGGAAATGTTGGCGCGCTACTTGTTTGCGACCACTATATAACAGCGACCGCATTCGGTCGCTGATACTTCCACATCATTTAAAAGCAGCGACCGCATGCGGTCGCTGATAGCGGTCGCAGATGTATTTCAATAAACCAGTATCAGTTCGTCACTCTCGATCCAGAACAGAAGAAAAAAAGAGGGAGAAAAGAAGAGGGAGAAGAGGGAGTAGGGGGAGAGAGAAGAGGGAGGAAGACTGCCGCCGACGCCTTCACCACTGACATCACCGGCCGACGCCTTCACCACCACCGGTAACCCAGATCCGCGCGCGATTTTGACGGTAACTTCCACATACCCAAACTATATTTAGCCTGTTTGGTGTTCTGTCATGTACCCCTACTAGGGATGATAATTTCGCCACTCCTCAAGCTGATTCTTAAGTCATTTCGAAGAATGAGAAGAGAATCGAGAATGAAGAATCATAAAATATTATTTATGAAGATGAGGAGGAGATGATATTTATTTTTATTTTTTTTCGTCCCATATCTGCTCCCAAGTAGTTATATATTAATTAAATTAATATTTATAGTATTATATATTACATAATTAAAATATCTGTCCATGTATGTGTGTATATATTATTATTATTTGTTTTTTCTTAATCTTATCCAGCACTAAAACATGATTAAATTTTCAGCGATGGTATAAATTTCCTGTGGAGGATTAAAATCCTCACGGCACAGAAATATAGATGACTATTAAAATTTAATCCCCGAATGAAATGACGCGGGCTTGAAATGGGGTACGATGTGTAATTCCGGTCGCGCCCCATCCCATCCTTAACCTCTACTATATTCTAATGCCTTTGTAGTGGAGACATATAAGAATAACTACCAAATTTATGCAGCTTCTCTTCCTACTTCCTAGAGTACGTAATACTACTAGTGGTATTAGAAAGATTCATGTTTTAATATGAGATTATCTGAATTTGGATAATTTTTTATTACTGACTAACAGTTGCTGAAATTTGGAAAAATTTTGAATACAACATTACTGCTGAATATATTGTTGCTGAAATTTAGATAAATTGTTGTTGATATTGCTGAAATTGGGACAATTTTTGGGCTTCTTATTGTTGCTACTAATATTGGATTCTCCTAAATTATGCCCTGAAATTGGTCAAGTATGCATGCCCTCGTGCATGTGGATAGTCCATATTATAGGGGAGACTCTGCCGAATTTTTTTCATATATAAGTCAAATGGCTATATAACTTGAACATTAGGGCTTAACCCAAAACCTTGGTTGCAATATATGATCATACTTATACCAATCCCGCAGATGGGAAGGCTTGGAAAGATTTCAACTTAGCACATCCTGGATTTGCATTTGAACCTAGAAATGTGAGGCTTGGATTGTCCACCGATGGTTTCAATCCGTTTGGCCACTCAGCTGTTCCGTACTCATGTTGGCCTGTGATTGTTACTCCGTACAACTTGCCTCCTTGGATGTGTATGAAACAGCCATACTTGTGATTCAGGCTTCGGTGATTCAGACATTATTCTGGCAGAAGTGCGGGGTCCGTACCAAGGATAACTTAAATAAAGAACGACAAAAAGCCATTCACAATGCCGAGATCGACCATCCAGGCCAGGGAGAAGATTATATGCACGATCATAGCCCCTGGTGGTGCACCCAGTCCATATGGGCTGAGATGTGTGCCCAATGGAGAGCTGAGAGCTGGGTGAAAAGACGAAAGACTGCCGCCACCAACAAAGCCTCGGGTGTATCCGAAGGCGAAAAGGCTAAAGGAACATACAAGGGCGGCAATATTTCACAGTTGCAGCATATCACTGCCAGGGTACGTATTTACAAGTTTTAATATGTTTTACATCATGAATTGTAGAAAATATATCCCATTTTTACTTAGTAATATTGTGTTATTTTTGTATAGGAGTCTCAGTCTCAAGGTCAGCCTATCCATTGGCTGGATGTGTACGTGGCCACCCGTGATGGTCTGCCTGAGGCTATCCAGATAGCGGTAATAAATTTTAACAACTTGATCTTTAATTAATGCTTACAAAATTAATTTATTTTTAACTATTTAATGGTTAACATGATGACATGCAGGACACTTATAAGTGTTTATTGAATGAGCGCTATCCTGAAGGCACTCCACGTCCGTCTATCGATCAAGAGTTGTGGGAGAGGGCGTCTGTTGTGAAGAAGAACTACGTTAAAGGTCAAGGACAACGACGACGCCCATCCTTCAGTGGCTCATGCTGCTCTTCTACCCAGTCTACACAGTCATCTAGCCATCCAGTTGTTCATACTCTGGCTGACTGTGTGAGAGCTATATGTCAAGATCGGTTCTTCTGAAGATACTGGGCGGACATCTGGGGGCTCTGAGTGCTGAGGAGTTAGCTGAAGCAGTAGCGGCAGCAGCAACATCACAACACGGGGATGGCGACGAGGTATAAAATCAATTTGTTGTATATTGTCGTAATATACCAATATTAGCATAGTTAGTAAATATTTATAACTTGTTTTATTATTTTGTTAATATTACAGGGTGATCAAGGAGGCGGTGATGCTTGATTAGTACCTACTTTAGATTAGTTTTATAGTTATAATATAAGTTTGTACTTGTTTCATTCTTAGGATGTTTGTATATTGTTACTTAAACAATTTTTAAAATGTTATTATATTTATTCAAAATCATATTGGTTTTGAATGGTTTATATTCTAGTTTAGTGTATTTGTTATATGATGGACGATGGATGTTTATATTGTTGTGTATGTTGTTATTGTGTATGTGTGTTGGGATAAAATAGGTACAAAACAGGTACATGTTTTTGGGATTTATGCAAAAACAGCAAGATTCTGTTATTTTATTTTTTAATATCAGCGACCGCATGCGGTCGCTGATTCCGGTCGCTGACACGACACGTGAAACACGTCAGCTTTGGTCATGGCCCATGCTGACTCAGCTTAGCGACCGGATTTTCCATTTCTGTCGCTGATATCGGTCGCTAAGAATCGGTCGCTAATAGTGGTCGCTGATGTGCATTTTAGCGACCAGATTTTGTGCGACGCCTTTTAGCGACCGCAGACGGTCGCAGATAGATATCAGCGACCACAGGCAGTCGCTGATAGGCGGTCGCTGATAAGCTTTTTTGTTGTAGTGATTGATGTACGTACCTGGTATTTCAAAAAGTTGAGAATACCTTGCTATCATATCAGATTCTATCTCCCCGATCATCATGATTTCTCCATTGCTCATCTCCCGTGATAACTTCATTTGGGTTCCTCACTTGTTGGGAAGTAATGACAACCGCTCTCCCTTGAACTACCCGGCTTTGACTTGTCTGGGGCAGCATTTGGTGTCATCACTACCGTTGTAATATACTTTTCTATAGGACATATTCCACCCTCAACTACTTCTTCGTACTCTTGATTCATGATCTAAATCATCAATCTTTGATCCATATCGAATTGAGGTTGACCGCACTGTACAGGGTAATTCAAAACTCGATGTTGGGTTCTCCCAATTGTTGTCCAAAAAGAGAAATACATATCATATATTTTAGCCTTCTTAGATCGGACATCTCTTTCCACAATATCAATGCGACGTGCAGCTTTTACCCATGCATCACTCACTCTCACTTGTTCAGTTGTTTCTTCTTTCAGGTCAAATTCCAGCTTTATCATCTTATACTCTGCCAAAGAATGCTTCTGTTCAAGCATTACATATCAGGGAACACATGCTTGAATTATTGCATCCTTTTGCTCCACGACCTCCTGTCGTTCTTCAACTTGCTCTTCTAACCCATGAATACAATTTTGCAATTCTACATTTCGATCATAAAATTCTTCTAATAAATTCTCCTCAGGTTCTTCTTCTTCCTCACTCTCAGCTGCTACCTCTTGGACTAGCTCAGGTGCAACTATTAATTCTTCCTCACTACAAGAATATCTTTAATTCCTTCTTCACTAGACATCACATTATCATGGTTGGTGATTATAGGTATCCCCACGGTCTCATTCACTCTATTGTTAACATTCTCAGCTGTCATTCTCAAATACTGCTATAAAACAAGGGTTAATTGAATAAATTAATGTATCACATAATATCCGTATATTATAACCGACCAACAAATAAACTTAGGTAGGACACACTAGCGAAGGATTTACTCATCTCTCCCCTCCTAGTTCTATTCCCCGATCTCTGCCAGAGACAATATCCCTAAACTCTGATACCAACTGTGACAACCCCAAAAAAGGTCCATTCCACGCAACCTATTCTGAGTCACCAAATACATGGTACAGAAAACAACTACAACTTTATTACAACAATTGTCGTACAAAATACAACAACACATATGTTGTGAGTTTTGATACAAATATATACCAACTGTGACTCTCATCCCAACATTGGATAGCACGTCACAATGGCACCTTACATAAAGGTATAGTCAAAAACTGTTTTAGAAATTAGAATCTTTGGGAAGTGCTCAAGGAAACCTTCGTACATGGGAGCCCATGCATCTAGGTTATGATAGCTATCATATGCCCACAAAATTATCCTTGGTTGACTCAATAGACCCCAAAGAAAAACGAGAAGATTACTATCATATTCTTTCCAATGGTGAGTCTTCTCTTGACATATCATTATCTCCACTGTCTCTAATTGAGAGTTATACTTCAACCAAACACCAAGATTATATATGTACTGCTCGTAGATATACTCAGCAAGTGGATGTGCACAACCCTATCTTATGATGACACGAGGTTGTATGTCATTAGACATCGTGTATGATAGTGGCAAAACACCCTTCCAACGTTGGGTTCGCCTCACCCTATTTGATTCACCAAATATAACTACTAAATGATATATAAAATACAACACACTTTTCTATATTGTTTAGGGAGAACTCCACAGCTAGAGACCATCATTCTATTCCCTTGTTACCCCCGCTCGACCCAGCTACACTCTTATTACCTGGAAGGAATTGTCAGGCAAAAGGGTGAGCTCAACTAGCCTAGTAAAGAATATCATTACTAAAGATAAATAAATTATCAATAGCCTTCAACAATAATAAATCAAAGATTTAGAACTTATGGTAGATGATAAAAATTTTCAACTATAGTTACAGCGGAACGAGCAATCCATTAGAAGAGTCAAATAGACCATAAAGTCTATTATCTTCTCCATTATAAAAATCCACCAACAATGTTTTATCCCTTTAACATCAATCAACAGTTCTGGTCCACAATCATATTAATAACTCATAATCAAAATTGTGATTCTAAATTACTCTTCCCATCCAGGACGAAGATAATTTTCATCACATGTCTTTACCTGAAACATCAAAGATCATGGTTATACCAAATCACAGTTCCTGTTCATAATCATACTAATAAATTCATCTTTGCACTATGGCCGAAAGATATTCATCAACAGTTCATCTTTGCACTACGTGCCAAAGATATTCAACAACAGTTCATCTTTGCACTACAGGCCAAATATATTTAACAACAGTTCATCTTTGCACTACAGGCCAAAAAGAACCCATAGTCACAATCACACAAATAATCTACACATCTTTACACTCAAGCCAAAGAGAAATTTCATCACCAGGATTATAAAAATGTTATATATGATAATAAAAACATTATGATCAACAACTGCATTTAATTTCAAGAATAAAATTCATAAATCAATGATAATTTGGTTAGAAAAAGAAAGCAATTTTGTCGTAAATAGTATCCCATGAATAGTAACTTGTGAATAGTACTCCGTATTCGTACATAGTACTGTATACGTAAATAATGTCACATGCGTAAATAGTACCATATACATGAAATATGCCATATACGTGAATAGTAACCCCTACAAAAAGGTAGAACATCCACAATAAAATCCATACCAATATTTCGGTATAACGATATTGAAAGAATAACATTTCTTAAACTTATAAATAATTTATTTTAATTGTTTACACTTTACTAAATAATGCATTTAATCATCCTAAAATGCCAAACTCATAAGATTTTAACACCAGTAACCAAAACCCTCATAAAAAATCTATATATACCTCATATAGGATTCTCAAGCCATAAAATCCTATTTTCTAATTTTCTTACTTCACATAACATATTTAATTCATTTACTCATAACTAGTCCATTTCCATGAAAAATACCAAATCAGTCCCAAAAATATTTCTTTTCTGGGATTTTGCAGAATATAATCCCACATTGAACATATGTTTTCCCCGAAATTTTTAAAATTCATTTAATATTTTTCATATGGCCAAAACTTCTGAATATTTAGACATTTATCATAAATTGTACTTTTGTGGAAAAATTCCGAAATTTACAGAGTATACTTCTGTTATATACTTGTACTCCCAATAACAATTTCACCAATTTTGGAGTTAACCACAAGGAGTTATAAGGGTTTACTTTTAAAATAGTCTTTTCCCATAAAATTCATAACTCCTAATCTATACATCCAAAAATCGCCATTTTTGGACACAGTCTAAAAAACACATCAAATTATCATTTCAATATTTTCAAGAATTTTTGAATGTCAAAAAAATTACTAAACTGAAAAACTTAACAACCCTTAAAATCCCTTACCTCAAAATAACAGTACTTCAGGTCGAAATATCGGTATAAGGCTGAAGGAAACTTGCACTGATAAATAGAAACTCACAAAATATCTAAATGCTCACAAAATACACTCGATAATATAGAGAGAGAAAGAGAGAAAACTTATGTTTCTGGTGTGATTTTCAATTCTATCATAGCCCTCTATTTATAGAAAAATATTAGCACGCCGAAGCAGACTTGACCTACTACCTGATGGATTTACCTACTACTATTGCCACCCACCACATTTGAAATAAAATTCAGCACATTTCTTCACCAATCACAAGTGGGGCCCACTCAATTCTAGAATTTTCCACCAAAATCATTTATAACATAATTTCTGAATCAGTCACCTCTTAAACTTCATAACAAATTATAAGTTTATTTTTAACAGTTTAAAATTTGTGGACATATACTAAACTTATATATGTATAATATATCCAAAAATCACAACGATCCAACGGTCAGATTAAAAATAATAACTCACGCAATATATCTCAAGAACAGTGATTTAATTTTTAATACCTCCATTCCGACAAAAATACCTCAACATTAATTCCTTCAATTATATCCACATAAAATAAATATTTCCTTATCATATAAATCAATAATTAATTATTCACAAATAATATTACAGAATTACAATTATAACAACCAGGTCGTTCCTAAGAAAGAGGGTGCTTTTCGATAAGGATTTCTCCTTACTGGCGCGCAATTAGGTGACCAAACCTCTCATTGACAGAACTTTCTAGACATTGCCAATAATGTTATCTCATAATATTATTCAAGTAATATGAATTATTGATCCGATAATGGGAAATACTGTGCAGTGACAATTAGTGAAACAACAATAATATAAAATATCAATACAACAATTATTGAACCAATAAAATAAAATATTGAACAGTAATTACTGTAACAATTATTGAATAGTGCCTTCTTACGTAAGAATAAATAATTCAAAAATACTGTGCAAAATCATGTGCTACTATGCAACCACGCGTATTACTGTATTTTAACCACCGGGTATTCCAACAGTGTTAATGGTAACAACTACGTCATTATTTGTAAAAACTCAAATTTTTCGTTTTCTTCATCCGACAGTTATCCTGTTATGGGGCCCACAAATGGATGCGCCGTCGTACGAATATTCCCCGACAGAAAGAATATTCCACGACCAAACGAATATTCCCCGATAACAATGAATATTTTATAACCACTTGCTTATTTTGCAAAATTTGCACATTTCTCCCATAACAAAAGTATTATATCAAATTAACACCTTATTATTCACAATAATAATTAGTGGAAATTCGATTTTATTTATAATAAGTTGGGGTCTTACACGTTAAGCTAAGATCATGTGTTAGATCTCCAAGAACAAACATCAAGGATCAGAATCAAAAATCAAGGCTCAAAGTGGTATAAACCATAACTTTTTGAAATCCTATGATATGATATTATATGTTGTAATTGATTGTTTAAAGTTATGTATTAAGGTGTATTTTAGTGATCTGGGTTGATAGATCATGGATCTATAACATCTAGATGTACGAAATCAAGTTTTAAACAAATCTGGAAAACTAGAAAATTATGGCCTGACAGTCTAATGTCAGAGGCCTTAAATCTTTATGTGTTAGATGTTTTCTGTGTTTTATGTTTTGGATCTGTTCTATGCCATGTAGGCTTTGATCTAGAACTGGAAGCAGGGTGGAATCAAGTATAGATCTTCAGTTATGCTCGGTCAAAACTCGTTGACCGATCACGAAAAATGTTTCTGGGTAACCCAGAATTTTCCCAGAATTCCTGACAAACTTTTGCAAGCCTCTGATCTTGCAGTCGTTTGATCTTTTGGTCATGTTGTTAGTTTGTTGTTGTAGAGGGGTATATTAACTACACATGTATGCTATTAATTAGATCACTTAGATCATAAATAGAATGAAATATAATCACGGTCAAAGTAAGTTGATCAAACTGCCTCATGAAGGTTTTCTGGAAAACAAAGATCTTCATCAGCCGAGTTTTCTGTCAAAGATTGATCGGCCTTGATCTTTTAATTGCGTTGATGTTATAATGATCCGATGAGATAGAATTGTTCTTTGTCATGTTTACTGCAAGTGGAAACTCATAGATCACGCAAAACAGCCTTAGAACGCAAGATCTAAGGATCTAAATATAGCACCTTGTGATGTTCTTCATTTTTTGGAAAACCCAAAAATGAAGAACAACGTTATCAAACTTTTTGAGGGCTAATAACTCACTGATCTGATGTTGTTTAACCCTAATGTTTGTTTGTGAGTGTAGTAGTACATAAATACTACAATAAGATTGCCCTAGACTTACCAGAATCATTAAAACCAAGAATATATGCACGGTCAAACCACCCACCTGGTTAACTGCCATGAGTTTCTGGGTTCTTGCTCAAGAACACCAAAAACACCTATAGCGACGGTTCTGTCGCTATAGGGCCATTTTATTAATTATTAAATTCTGAAAATTAATTACTTTAATAAATAAATTGAAATAAATACTTTTTAATTATGAAAAATATAAAATAAATTCCTAAAAAATATTTTAAAGTTCGAAAATTAGTTTTTAATTATTTTGAGTATATTTCATAAATATTTAATATTTTTGGAATATAAATGGTATTTAATTTATTTAATTAGAATATTAAATAAATTATTTAAAAATGATTTTAATACTTGAAAAATCATAAAAAATTATATTATGGTATAAGAAAATATTTAAAGTTATTTTTAGTGACTTTTAATATTTTGTGAAAAATTTCATTAATTGAAATGATAATTAATTTATTTAATAACTATATTAAATAAATTGTGAAAAAACAGAATTAATGTTTTACAAATCATATAAAAAATAATTTAAGTGTTATAAAAATATTTGAAGTTATAAGATATAACTTTTGATATTTTGTCATGAAAATATTAATATTTTAATATTAATAGCAATTATCGGATAACGAATTTAATTGTTTAAAAATTATATAATGGTGATTTTAAAGTATTAAAAATACTTTGTGATATTATAAATATATTATAATATTATGACATTTATTTTATTAATATTTGATAATACATAGATATTAATGATAATAAAATTATGTGGTATTTAATTCGTATAAATACGTTTTTAATGATTGAAAATTCATGATAAATGATATTAATTATCTAAAAATTAGTATGAGCTTACGAAAAATATTTTGATTGTTAATAAATTATCTTAGATAATGGTTAAGTGTTTAGACAGAGTTTAAATTTAACTTAAACTCGACGATTATCCGACTAGACCTGAATTTTGCTGAACTCGACTCAAACTGTAAAAGTTGGACTTGAGATTAAGTCTTATGTGCTGTATAGACTGATAGGGTTATGTGATAATGTGTTTAGGTTATTTTATATATTGTGATGATATTATTATAACTTAGTAATCGATATTATTTATATATTAGGTTCAGACAAAGCTTATTAATTGCATAGCGGTAATCAACGGTTCAGTCAAGTTTTACTTAACTCTACTTAGATTTGTTTCATTCAGATATGCTTATGGATAATCATTGTTGATTGCCATTTTAGAATTGTACTCTGTACATATTGCATGTTTAAGTCATGTATGAAAGCCTGATCACCTTCATTACCATTTGGTCCAAATATATTTGTTCATGTTTAATACTTGTTCAGTTAAAAGTTTATTCGTGCTAATTCACAACTATATTTTTGAATTATAGTCAGCTTATTATTCAGATTCTTTCAATCATGATATATCGTTAAATTATTAAATTTAAACTTGATGGGCAACCTTCTTGCTCACCTTTGCTATATCATGATAAACATTGCAGATTAAGACGATTACGTCATATACAAAGAAAGGTCAAAGATAATTCTAGCTTTAGTATATATGTGCAGCTAAATTTGTATAAGTATTGTATATTAATGTTATTGTAAGTTAAATAAGTTATGTATTGTTTATAAGTTAAGGTTACTCAACCTTGGGGAAAAGTGTATAAGTTTAATGTATAAACAATTTATGTTTATATCTTCCAAAAATAGTAATAGTTGTAGAATTTATTGTACCGGATCCACGGTGATTCAGGACCTGGATTCGGGGCTCTCACAGTACCCAACACATCATTGATCAGATAAGTGGTTCAATTAATTCTACTGTATTTTCCTCTTGAATTCCTGAACAAATTGGTTAAACTATGAGCCACTTTGTTCGGGAATTAACCATTTTGTTTTGGGAATTCAAGAGGAAGTACAATATATGCAGTAGAGATTGTAGTTCTTTGTTGCTAAGTTATCTGATCAATGATACTTTGGGTACAATCTCTACTACACATTTAGTACATATGCAGACCTTGAGTCAGATAAGACTACGAGTAAAAAATGTCTTAGTTGACAACCCTTCACTCTATGGAAGTTAATTTTACAAAAAATAGGAGTAACAACTGAAAGCCTAGGACTATAAACCGGGGATGTTTTCCTGACTTCAAGGAGAGGTGTGCCATAACTAGCTTACACTTCTCAAAGAGTAATGAGGACAAGCTTTATCGACGACGACCGACTATCAAAATCGTAATCTACTTCTTACACTTGTCGGACATTAGCTTTTGCAGTGGCGAGAGTAACGTTAACAAAATAGCAGGATGATGATGTCGAGGTAATTTTGTCATGAATTTAGCTTTATGTTTGTAACTTTTATGGTACTTCCAACCATAGCACCTTACAAGGGTACCTATCAGCTTGCCACCGACTGAATCGGCGTCCCTTACGGAGAGTCTGGCTTGGGTGTATTCCACACAAGGAAGTCACCAGCGAGAGGCTCGGGGTTCTTCGCAAATTCATTCTTATAGCTCTTATACCATCCTGTAAAGTCCCCGAACCCGGATACTTGAAACCCAAATTCGGTACTTCACGATACCATTTCTATGAGCGGAAATATTACTAATAATAATAACAATAATATAAATTTTAAACTTAACTTACATTTATCAGAGTCTAATCCCAAGTACGCAACCTTTACTACATTCTTTACATTATTTATGATACATATCATTAACTTATTACAATTTATCTATTACAAATGATACCAATAACATATTCTATTTACTTTCCTTTTCACTTGTTTTGACATGAGCTTTCTGGTCCTTCACACTTAGCTAAAAACATTTAAATTAAGTAAGGATGAGCATTTGAGTGCCCAACAAGTATTATATATATTTATAAGCTGAAAGAATTTAAATGTTTTCTTTATAATATTCTTCTACAACCAGTCAATAGTTGTGAAGTAATCCGTACCAATAATAATAACATAACAACCCTCTTTCAAATTTTTGTAACTGTGTATTGACTATACATGGGGTTTCTGTGACATACTATGAACATTGTTTTTATTTTCGAAAAGGTTAAACAGAAATTCATCTGTAAACCGGCATTTCTTACGGGCCTGAGGGTGTACAGTCCATGGGCCCTATATTGATCAATACTACATTGCTAGAACGATATTATCGTTCATCCTTTGTCCGCCCTAGCGCATAAAAATTTTTCCATTATCGGGATGTTCATACCTGTCGGGTTTTCATAACAAAGGTCTTATATATTTCAACATATATATATATATATATATATATATATATATATATATATATATATATATATATATATATATATATATATATATATATCAAAGGTGTATCAACATGCGATTAAATACAATGATTATCCAAGTGGGGACACTTGTATAATCATTTCTAGAAATTAAAGAATAGAATATATATAACTGAATTATCATATACTAACATGTTGATAATCAATGGGCTTATATAATATAGGTTTAACAATCTGTTTAATAATAATATAATTCTAAAACATTCTTACACTTGTCTATTGCATAAAGAAAATGCAAAGTTAGGATAGTTGCCCGATGTGTTGCTTACACTTTGCAACTTAGTTTTATCTTTTATGAATACACCTATCAGTAATAAAGTCATTGTACTGATTAGAATTACATCATATCACATAATACTGCCTATTGCAATCAGCACATCCCTAATCACATTGTCACATAACCTTAACCATTAACAACCATTGAATCACAATTAAACATTTATCTAGCCAATTATCTTAGTCCAGATCAATTTCTGAAACATGTCGGTCTACCGACGACTTTATCGGATAATTATCGAGTCTAAGACTCTATCTCAAAGTTCAACATTCGTAAATATCAGTCATATAATTTTTTTTAAATGACTTATAATAATTTTTAAATAATTATTATCATTTATCACAATTTTTGAAATATTAGAATCATTATTAAATGATTTAAATATCAACAATCCTATTATCATTAACATTTAATCAATATTAAATTATTAATGAAACCATTGCCAAAATATTAAAGTTATGTATAATAACCCAAAATATTTTTAAAGTACTTATATTACCCTTAAATTATTTTTAAAACATTTAAAATCATTCTTAAATAATTACCATTAATATTTAAATATTAATGAACTATTTATCCAAATATTAAAAGTCATTAATTATAACTTAAAATATTTTTAATTCATTTATATCCTTTTTAAATGATTTTTAAAGTAATAAAATCATTTTTAAACTATTTATTTAATATAATTATTAAATAAATTTAATATCATTAATCATAAATTAATAATCATTAATATTAAATTATTAATGAAATTATCCTTTAAATATTAAAAGTTATATTTTATAACTTAAAATATCTTTAAACACTATTTTTTCATTTAAAATGATTATTATAATATTAAAATCATTTTTAAACTAAATTATTTAATATATTTATTAAATATCTTTAATATCATTAATATTAATTAATTAATGAAATTTACCTTTAAATATTAAAAGTTATATTTTATAACTTAAAATATTTTTAAATACCTTATTATCATTTAAAATGATTTTTAATATAATAAAATCATTTTTTAATTAATTTAATGCATTTAATAAATAAATTAATTATCTATAATATTTAAATAAATACTAATATTTATGAAAATATTTCAAATTATTAATATTTTATTTTTATAATTTAAAAATAATTTTTAAAATTATTTTTGTAATTTTCAAAAATTAAATACTATTTTAAAATAATTTTCAGAATTAAAATAATTAATTTTATTAAAAGTGTCGCTGAAGACTGCCTATAGCGACAGAATCGTCGCTATATGTGTTCTTTGTGTTCTTGGCTAAACCCAGAATTTCATAGCCAGTTTGCAAGGTATCGAGTTTGACCAAGATTTTCGGTAAGATCCTGATGTTACTGGGCATGTTATTAGTCAGATATTGTAGTACTAATACACGACTACAAGATCCAACAACTAACATGGCCATACAACCCATAACAAAGTAGATCTAGAGCCACGAACAAGCTGTCAGAGCTGTTCTTCATTTTCTGGATTACCGAGAAATGGAGAACAATTCGACTGGCTCGTTTTGGGCTTCCACAACTTGTTGATCTTGTAATGTTTTAGTGATATTAAGCCTTCATTATGTAGACCACATTAAGTCTACAGATTCATTACATAAAAACATTTTAAGAACATCACATAAAACAATTATGGACCGGTCAAAGTAGTTGTCCGAAACTACTTATGAATGTTTCTGGGTTACCCAGAAACTTTATCCGGCAGTTTCGTCCGCACTACTTTGACCACTGATTTCTTTGATTCAGAGAAGGATATAATGATTTTAGAGGCATGTTCATGTAGACTAGACGTCAGACAACAATATTACAACAATAACAAGGTCTAACACATAAACAGAAGCAAGATCCAAGTGCATGAACAAGCTGTCAGACTTTCTGGGCACGTTCTGGGTTACCCAGTAACGTGTGGTCAATGCCGGTCAACTTGGTTTGACCGCTAATAACTTTCTACTGACTTAAGATCTGACTTTGATTCCAGTTTCAGATCAAAGATCTTCCAACATACTACCAGATCAATGCTTAAAAACATAAAAACACATAACAGGACGATATCTAATGGACCTGACATTTGGTTGTCAGACCATATTTCTCATTTTTCCAGATTTTACAAATCTTCAAATCCGAGCCTCTAGATGTTATGGATCTAACATCTAGAAACCCAGATCATCATTAGACACTATAAACAACATATTAAAACACTTAAACACAAAATCAAACAACAAATTTTGGCAGAAATTAAAGTAGGGTTTATACCTTTCTTGGTTTGATTTTCTGATTTTTTGTTGCTGTTTTGATTATGAATTTCGTGGGGTTGTGTTTGGGAGTAATAATGCTAGATAAATTCGTTGGTTCTAGAGAGAAAAGTTATTGTTTGAGTATTGAATAAAAATGGCTAACAAAAGTAGCTTTCTCTCTCCTTAAATCTTTATATAGGCAACCATGATACATGAATTTGCTGATTAGAGGCCGTGTGCTGTCCATATGAGTCATCAAGAGTTGTTAGGGTTAGTAAGAGTTGGTTAACAACCCAACCTAAATGTCAAAACCTATATCTTATCTTATTTAATGCTCAAAAGGGTATAATGGTCTTTTGTCCAACACATTTAATGGCAAAAATGGAAATTGGCCCACCCTTAGGATTTAACCCTAAGGTTTAGTACATAGCATTTGTAGGATTTAGCAATTAGGGTTTGCACAAAATAAAAATAAATAAAAATAAAAATTTTTAGTTTCTACAATTTGAAAATTAAAATTTGTTAACTAGATTAGGTTAATAATTAAATTATAAAAGAACATTAGGGTTTAGTACCCCTATCCATATTAACCTTGCCAATTTGGCAATTAGTGTTTATAATTCCGATAATTAGGGTTACCATAAGCAAATTAGGGTTTCTAACTTTTGAAATTAGGGTTTATAATATAGAAAATAATAAGGATTTTGAATCATTGTGATTCTCCCTAATTAGGGTTAATACATATAACACCGATCATAAATCACATTATCGTAATTACATAACGACTTAACAAATTCTCAAAGTCGTAATTGACTTTCCCATTAGGGTTTCAATTCAATTAGGGTTTATCAGTTTGAAACTAGGGTTTCTATTTTTTTAAAATTATAGTTTCTAAATATTAAATAGGGTTTAATAACAAAATTATATAATGCATAACATATATCATATAACACAGTAAAATAACAGTCTTGAACTCATAGCTGAGTTTCAAATTAGGGTTTTATCAGGTCATAAGGAAATTAATTTCCAAATTAACCTTACACGCATAATATACATATTTATAACACTGAAAAAATCAAAATATAATTAATATTATATTATTATCATCATTCCTTAATCCAGCACCAGAATTAGGGTTTATCAGACTAGTATTTAGGGTTTATAAAAATATTAATAGGGTTTGGTCGTAATATAATAAAACTGTTCCACACATTAACATTACACACATAACCATACTTATCTATAACACTGACAAATAATAATATAATTTTATTAATCTCATTCCTTGATCAAAACTCAAAATTAGGGTTAAGATTCCATATCTGAATCATCTTTCATATATAACCTTATTAATTAAGTAAAAATAATTTACTTAACTATTCTAAAATAATTTCATATAATAAAGTAAGTATTATAAAAATTCTATAATCATATCATCTATTATTTAAATAATATAATTATCATATTTTCATGGAAATTAAATATTAAAAACATTTTTACTGTAAAATTATTTATTATAAGAATATAATTTATAATGAGCAATAATTCTAAAATAAATTTATTTGCAATTCTTAATGTAATAAATAAATTTTATCTGTCAAATATATAAATATATATATTACACATTACCTTGACACATATCATTCATATTTATTTTAATAAATCAAAAAAAATTATACGCAAAATTTATGATTTATTTATATTGAAAATATCAGGTTGTCACATTCACCCTCCCTTATAAAGATTCCGTCCCCGGAATCACCTTTTAAAACCTATACATACCAGGGTACATAACATACACAATCATTACAATTAGATCTCAATCATAATTGATTGAATCGATCTTTAACTATTCAGCATAACGCTTATCTATCTCATTAAACAGAAATTTGATTTCTAAGAGAACTCAAATTCCTCCTTCAAAATAATTTATAAAAATAATTTACTATATATAAAAAAATAATAAGAAAATAAAAATTGGTTAGATTAATACCTGGAGTTGCATCCTCGGCTGCTACCGAATCCCGAACAGTCCCGCTGAAGACGCTTGCGGTTGATTTCGTTGGTTTGTTTTTTGAAGTTGATCCCGTTGTCGCCAATGTCCTGCTGCCTTGTTCCGTATTCGCATTCCTTGTTTCCATTTCCTTTCTTGGACAGTCTTTCACCTTATGCTTTATTGATTCGCACACAACACATTCACTATACATTTTTGGATTGGGACATTTTGGAAAGATATATATCCCTTCTGTCCTTACTTTCCACACACAAACTTTTCTTTTAATCACATTCCTGTCTTATTTATTGAAATTATCTTCTTTTATCATATAGGTGACAAAAGTTGTCTTTTGCCCCACCGTTATCCTAGCTATCACATACGCTTTAACAGGGTCAGTTGATCTTCTACATCCTAGCGGTCCGGTTGTCTTGAAGTCTTTGAAGTTTGTCGATCGATTGACTAGTTGATTTTCCGCGACTGGTATTTCGTTCTGCATAGCTTGATCGTCCGCATTCGCAAAATTATGTGTTGGGTCTGGTTGTCTTCCAGCTTTGTTGATAGGTTCTTCTTCTTTTGGTTTCGTTTTTGTTTTGACGACATTATCATAAACTATTCTTACATTATAAGCCTTATCGTAAATGCTTAACATATAACGCAAAACTTTCTATTCAAATAATCATCTACTCAAAATATTATATTTTGAAAACTCGGTCTACTGTAATAACCAGTGACCAAATAAATATCTACTATCTTTATACCAATTTATCCCATTAATCCAACATAAACTCATATTTATACCACTTGACATGCCTTAGCACACACTGCTTTAAACATCCGCTATCCCTTTGTGACACGAAAGTCGGGAATCGCTGCCATAACTTATACAAAACATTACATTACACCAACATACCTATCATATATACCACCTAAAATCATACATATTCAACTAATACTAATACTACCTATTCATTACACATTCACTAACGATCAATTTCTTGGTAACCTATCTATTTCCATTATCCTCAATATCCATTCACACACAACTATACCTAATTTGTCACAACTTATAACACATTATGAGTTTAAGAACTCATCACAAACATACGAGTTTAAGAACTCACCATAAATATACGAGTTTAAGAACTCAACATTGACCACATATCCTTTAACTATACTTTACCTATCAGTTATACTTAGCGTTTCTTGATCCAGTACTATACTTTCCAAATTAACCACCTCTTTGAGGTAGCTTTAAATGTGAGCCTCTATTGCAGCTATTAGCTTTGTTATTGGCTCAGTCATGGACGTTGACTTATTCTTTATAACTTAAGGGTATCCTAATTCTTTCTATCTAACAGCCATACACAAAATATCTTGATTAACAAATAATAAATACACAACACATAAAGGTTTTATAAATTATCTTTTATTTTGTTTAATGGTGAATTTATTCAATTCATCTCTTTTTTTAAACTCTATATGAGTTATTTATATTTTCAACGTTTCCCTCTGTTCTAAGGTTATAGCCTAAGGTTTAACCCACCTAAAGTTTTTAACCTCATAGCTCTGATATCATTCTGTAACTTTTATGGTACTTCTAATCATAGCACCTTACAAGGGTACCTACCAGCTTGCCACTGACTGAATCGGCATCCCCTACGGAGAGTCTGGCTTCGGTGCATTCCACACAAGGAAGTCACCAGCGAAAGTCTCGGGGCTCTTCGCAAATTCATCCGTACAGCTCTGATACCATCCTGTAAAGTCCACGAACCCGGATACATGAAACTCGAATTCTGTACTTCACGATACCATTTCTATGAACGGAAATATTACTAATAATAATAACAATAATATAAATTTTAAACTTAACTTACATTTTTCAGAGTCTAAACCCAAATACACAACCTTTACAACATTCTTTACATGATTTATAATATATATCATTAACTTATTACAATTTATCTATTACAAATGATACCAATAACATATTCTGTTTTCTTTTCTTTTCACTTGTTTTGACATGAGCTTTCTGGTCTTTCACACTTAGCTAAAAACATTTAAATTAAGCAAGGATGAGCATTTGAGTGCCCAGCAAGTATTATATATATATATATAAGCTGAAAGAATTTAAATGTTTTCTTTATAATATTCTTCTACAACCAGTCAATAGTTGTGAAGTAATCCGTACCAATAATAATAACATAACAACCCTCTTTCAAATTTTTGTAACTGTGTATTGACTATACATGGGGTTTCTGTGACATACTATGAACATTGTTTTTATTTTGGAAAAGGTTAAACAGAAATTCATCTGTATACCGACATTTCTTACGGGCCTGAGGGTGTACACTCCATGGGCCCTGTATTGATCAATACTACATTGCTAGAATGATATTATCGTTCATCCTTTGTCCGCCGTAGCGCATAAAAATTTTCCCATTATCGGGATGTTCATACCTGTCGGGTTTTCATAACAAAGGTCTTATATAATTCAACATATATATATATATATATATATATATATATATATATATATATATATATATATATATATATATATATATATATATATATCAAAGGTGTATCAACGTGCGATTAAATATAATGATTATCCAACTGGGGACACTTGTATAATCATTTCTAGAAATTAAAGAATAGAATATATATAACTGAATTATCATATACTAACATGTTGATAATCAATGGGCTTATATAATATAGGTTTAACAATCTGTATAATAATAATATAATTCTGAAACATTCTTACACTTGTCCATTGCATAAAGAAAATGAAAAGTTAGGATAGTTGCCTGATGTGCTGCTTACACTTTGCAACTTAGTTTTATCTTTTATGAATACACCTATCAGTAATAAAGTCATTGTACTGATTAGAATTACATCATATCACATAATACTGCCTATTGCAGTCAGCACATTTCTAATCACATTATCACATAACCTTAACCCTTAACAACCATTGAATCACAAATAAACATTTATCTAGCCAATTATCTAAGTCCAGATCAATTTCTGAAATATGTCGGTCTACCGACAGTTTTATCGGGTAATTATCGAGTCTAAGACTCTATCTCAAAGTTCAATATTCGTAAATATTAGTCATATATTTTTTTAAATGACTTATAATAATTTTTAAATAATTATTATCATTTATCACAATTTTTGAAATATTAGAATCACTATTAAATGATTTAAATATGAACAATCCTATTATCATTAACATTTAATTAATATTAAATTATTAGTGAAACCATTTCCAAAATATTAAAGTTATGTATAATAATCCAAAATATTTTTAAAGTACTTATATTACCCTTAAATGATTTTTAAAACATTTAAAATCATTCTTAAATAATTACCATTAATATTTAAATATTAATGAACTATTTATCCAAATATTAAAAGTCATTAATTATAACTTAAAATATTTTTAATTCATTTATATCATTTTTAAATGATTTTTAAAGTAATAAAACCATTTTAAACTATTTATTTAATATAATTATTAAATAAAAATAATATCATTAATCATAAATTAATAATCATTAATATTAAATTATTAATGAAATTATCCTTTAAATATTAAAAATTTATATTTTATAACTTAAAATATCTTTAAACACTTTATTTTCATTTAAAATGATTATTATAATATTAAAATCATTTTTAAACTAAATTATTTAATATATTTATTAAATATCTTTAATATCATTAATATTAATTAATTAATGAAATTTACCTTTAAATATTAAAAGTTATATTTTATAACTTAAAATATTTTTAAATAACTTATTATCATTTAAAATGTTTTTTAATATAATAAAATCATTTTTTAATTAATTTAATGCATTTAATAAATAAATTAATTATCTATAATATTTAACTAATACTAATATTTATGAAAATATTTCAAATTATTAATATTTAATTTTTATAATTTAAAAATAATTTTTAAAATAATTTTTGTAATTTTTGAAAATTAAATACTATTTTAAAATAATTTTTAGAATTAAAATAATTAATTTTATTAAAAGTGTCGCTGAAGACTGCCTATAGCGATAGAACCGTCGCTATATGAGTTCTTCGTGTTCTTGGCTAAACCCAGAACTTCATAGCCAGTTTGCAAGGTATCGAGTTTGACCAAGATTTTCGTTCATCCTAATGTTACTGGGCATGTTATTAGTCAAATATTGTAGTACTAATGCACGACTACAAGATCCAACAACTAACATGGCCATACAACCCATAACAAAGTAGACCTAGAGCCACGAACAAGCTGTCAGAGCTGTTCTTCATTTTCTGGGTTACCCAGAAATGGAGAACAGTTCGACTGGCTCGTTTTGGGCTTCCACAACTTGTTGATCTTGTAATGTTTTAGTGATATTAAGCCTTCATTATGTAGACCACATGTAAGTCTACAGATTCATTACATAAAAACATTTTAACAACATCACATAAAACAATTATGGACCGGTCAAAGTAGTAGTCCGAAACTGCTTATGAAGGTTTCTGGGTTACCCAGAAACTTCATCCGGCAGTTTCGTCCTCACTACTTTGACCACTGATTTCTATGATTCAGAGAAGGATATAATGATTCTAGTGGCATGTTCATGTAGACTAGACGTCAGGCAACAATATTACAATAATAAAAAGGTCTAACACATAAACAGAAGCAAGATCCAAGTGCATGAACAAGTTGTCAGACTTTCTGGGCACGTTCTGGGTTACCCAGAAACGTGTGGTCTATGCCGGTCAACTTGATTTGACCGCTAATAACTTTCTACTGACTTAAGATCTGACTTTGATTCCAGTTTTAGATCAAAGATCTTCCAGCATACTACCAGATCAAAGCTTAAAAACACAAAAACACATAACAGGACGAGATCTATGGGACCTGACATTTGGTTGTCAGACCATATTTCTCATTTTTCCATATTTTACAAATCTTCAAATCCGAGCCTCTAGATATTATGGATCTAACATCTAGCAACCATATCATCATTAGACAATATAAACAACATATTAAAACACTTAAACACAAAATCAAACAACAAATTTGGGCAGAAATTAAAGTAAGGTTTATACCTTTCTTGGTTTGATTTTCTGTTTTTTGTTGCTGTTTTGATTATAAATTTCGTGGGGCTGTGTTTGGGAGTAATAATGCTAGATAAATTCGTTGGTTCTAGAGAGAAAAGTTATTGTTTGAGTATTGAATAAAAATGGCTAACAAAAGTAGCTTTCTCTCTCCTTAAATCTTTATATAGACAACCATGATACATGAATTTACTGATTAGAGGCTGTGTGCTGTCCATATGACTCATCAAGAGTTGTTAGGGTTAGTAAGAGTTGGTTAACAACCCAACCTAAATGTCAAAACCTATATCTTAGCTTATTTAATGCTCAAAAGGGTATAATGGTCTTTTGTCCAACACATTTAATGGCAAAAATGGAAATTGGCAAACCCTTAGGGTTTAACCCTAAGGTTTAGTACATAGCATTTGTAGGATTTAACAATTAGGATTTGCACAAAATAAAAATAAAATAAAATAAAAAATTTTAGTTTCTACAATTTGAAAATTAAAATTTGTTAACTAGATTAGGTTAATAATTAAATTATACAAGAACATTAGGGTTTAGTACCCCTATCCATATTAACCTTCCAAATTTGGCAATTAGTGTTTACAATTCCGATAATTAGGGTTACCATAAGCAAATTAGAGTTTCTAAATTTTGAAATTAGGGTTTATAATATAGGAAAATAATAAGGATTTTGAATGTTTGCGATTCTCCCTAATTAGGGTTAATACATATAACACCGATCATAAATCACATTATCGTGATTACATAACGACTTAACAAATTCTCAAAGTTGTAAATGACTTTCGCATTAGGGTTTCAATTCAATTAGGGTTTAACAGTTTGAAACTAGGGTTTCTATTTTTTTTTAAATTATAGTTTCTAAATATTAAACAGGGTTCAATAACAAAATTATATAATGCATAACATATATCATATAACACAGTTAAACAATAGTCTTGAACTCACAGCTGAGTTTCAAATTAGGGTTTTATCAGGTCACAAGGAAATTAATTTCTAAATTTACCTTACACGCATAACATACCTATTTATAATACTGAAAAATCAAAATATAATTAATATTATATTATTATCATCATTCCTTAATCCAGCACCTGAATTAGGGTTTATCAGACTAGTATTTAGGGTTTATAAAAATATTAATAGGGTTTGGTCGTAATATAATAAAATTGTTCCACACATTAACATTACACACATAACCATACTTATCTATAACACTGACAAATAATAATATAATATTATTATTCTCATTCCTTGATCAAAACCCAAAATTAGGGTTTGGATTCCATATCTGAATTATCTTTCATATATAAACTTATTAATTAAGTAAAAATAATTTACTTAACTATTCTAAAATAATTTCATATAATAAAGTAAGTATTATAAAAATTCTATAATCATATCATCTATTATTTAAATAATATAATTATCATATTTTCATGGAAAATAAATATTAAAAACATTTTTACTGTAAAATTATTTATTATAAGAATATAATTTATAATGAGCAATAATTCTAAAATAAATTTATTTGCAATTCTTATTGTAATAAATAAATTTTATTTATCACATATATAAATATATATTACACATTACCTTGACACATATCATTCATATTTATTTTAATAAATCAAAAAAAAATTATACGCAAAATTTATGATTTATTTATATAGAAAATATCAGGTTGTCACAATTTTTAGTCACTGATGATTCTTCTATTGTATCTTTTCTTCAGGAAGAGTCTCTTTGTCGGAGGTCTATAAATATGACCGCTAAAAGTAGTTTGATGCTATATATATATTTAGATTGTATATAATTCATTTTTGTATATATTATGGAGTATTGTACGTAGTTCAAGAGTATTTTTGTATATATTTTATGGAGATTAGGACATATTGTAGTTAATATAGGGTATGAAAATGTTTTTGTTGGACTTGTATGCATGTGAACAAAAGTTACATATGTTGGACTTGCATATGTGACTAGGATTGTATGCATGCATGTGAACAAGGTTATTATTATGTTGAATGTATTATTTACACGTATAAACAAGTTTACATGTATAAAAATATGGGTTAAAACCCTGGAGGTTGCCAAAATAGAGCAGATATTTAAAAAAAAATACTTTTTATACTGTCTATTTTAATTCTCTCATACGGACTAATTCATTTTTTTTTGTATCAACAGGGTGACGCTACTATCGATAGTGATGGAGAGCAGGATTTCCGGACACCCGAGCAAAATCATCGACCCCCGCCAGATGACTCTGATCCTACTAGTGGTAGTAATAGTTTAGGTTGATGTATATATATATATATATATATATATATATAAATATATATATATATTGTCTATTATATTTCTATTTAGATGTTTTGTAGACCATTGTTATCTGTACATGATTACTGTTCTATATTTTTGTAGTTTTATTTTGCAGTTTAGTTTTGAAGTTTATATACGCCATTTGTAGTTTATAAGTTTAGTTTAGTTGCACAATGTTGTATTATGGGTTGATTATGATATATATATGGTGTTGTTGGTTGTTGGATGTAGATCTAGAAAAGAGTGTTCCAACAGTATTTAGATAATTTTGTTGACGTATTCATAAATGACATACTAGTGTATTCAGAGATGGAGGAAGAACACATCGAGCATCTTTGGATAGTGTTAGAGACATTAAGGAGTGAGAAGTTGTACGTAAAATTCTGTAAATGTGAGTTTTGGTTGCAAAGAGTGTAGTTTTTAGGGCACGTTATCGACACAAATGGTGATTCAGTGGATCGAGCGAAGGTAGAAGCGGTTATCAATTGGGAGCAGCTAAAGACGTTGACAGAAGTCCGGAGTTTCTTAGGATTGGCGGGATACTATCTAAGATTTATTCGGGATTTTTCGAAATTAGCATCACTGTTGACCTATCTTACCAGAAAAATAGTTAGGTTCGTTTGGACGGAGAAGTGTGAAGAAAGTTTCCTATAATTGAAGAAGAGGCTTAGTCAAACACCCATGTTGACTTTACCGGACAACACGGGATGATTTATAGTTTATAGTGATGCGTCACGCAAGGGTCTTGATTGTGTACTGATACAACACGGTAGGGTCATTGCGTACGCGTCACGTCAGCTAAAAGATTATGAGAAGGGATATCTGACTCATGGCCTGAAGTTAGCAGCAGTAGTTTTTGCCTTTCAGATTTGGAGGAATTATTTGTATGGCGAGAAGTGTGAGATATATACGGATCACAATAGTCTGAAGTACATCTTCATGCAGAGAGAGTTAAACATGAGGCAACACCGATGGTTAGAATTGATCAAAGATTATGATTGTGAGATTCTGTACCATCAAGGCAAAGCAAATGTAGTGGCAAATGCCTTGTGACACCCCCAAATCCGGGTTACTAGACCCCAGAGTTTGGTGATCACAATCCATAATATAATAACATCTAACTACCCATTCATATAGAAATAGTAATACATAAGTCATTAACAGAGATTGTTAATACATTAGTCCCATGTTCTCTAACCTTAACATTACAAACATAACCTTTAGTTATACAAAAACGGTTTACAAACATAACATAATAATAATGTTTATAAAAACTAATCCAGCATTTTGCCTTTGCCTTTGTTCTTCTTTTACCCACTGGCCTCTTTGTTCCTACCTGAAATATTTTATTTAGTAAGGGTGAGCAACAAGTTTACCCCACAAGTTAAGACATACAATAAATGTATACGAATCAATAAGAACAGACTATCTATTTTGATAGAATAAAACCAAAGTTCGGGGAACTTTGAAATAATTGAACAAAGCTTTAATACTTAACAAGTCTTCTCACAATCTATGCAACACAATAATTTGATAATGAAAGAGTACAACGCTTTCAAAGTTTCTACGATATTCTATTGAATAATCAAAAATAAATTCTACACGATAACAAAGTGGAATGTTTTCAAGATTTATGTTGAGCGATCCATTGGATCTTGAACTTCTCTTCTCGGGTATATATTAAATTTTTACTTTGACATATACGCAGGTGTATCAGATAACCATAAAGATTAAATCATACCCCTCTGTAAGTACTTAGAGCCGGCCAACTCCTTGTACCCTATATTATGCATAATACTTAAGTCGTGTGCAATGGTCGAATATATGATTAAAAATGTTCCCTTTATATAAAAGGTTGTTCTTCTCAGTCTCAGAATCAAGATTTGAATTAACAATAAAATTCTTTGATTTTAATTTCTATTTACTTATCTATCTAGCCGAAATAATTGGCATCAATCTGTCAATAATAATTAAATTCTCT
This sequence comes from Panax japonicus, assembly GCA_020205505.1. Taxonomy (NCBI): domain Eukaryota; kingdom Viridiplantae; phylum Streptophyta; class Magnoliopsida; order Apiales; family Araliaceae; genus Panax; species Panax japonicus. Next base: position 42,309,499 of record CM035101.1, on the reverse strand, counting down.
TCTCTTCCCTTCTCGAACCTATCAAGTTCTAACAAATGTTCGTCTAACCAGAATAATTAGTTAAGACATTTCTCAACATAATTCGACAATAAACAGGAAGTATCTGTACTGTCAATATTAGCTTCTACAAATATGAATATCCAACAACACTAATTCTACGAATATATATTTTCTGAATCAGTAATTCAATTTGAATTATTAAACATGCACTAACTGCGAATAATCAACAATAAATTCTTGGACGTGGTATAATTAACAATAATTAACCATTATAATAATTGAATGAATATAACTCAAGGTTGAGTTAGGAAACTTGCCTCTTCCGCTGATTACAACTACATAATATACTTATCTGCATTCGTAAGACCTATAACCAATAATATTGGTCTTACAATTAGCACAATAATTTATAACACATAATACTTTAATCTACAGTCAAATTTCTCCTAGTCACATTACCACATAGCCAAATCAGTATTTATAAACTATATAAACACTTATCAAGTCTAATTATTTCGGTCTGGTTGGGCTTTGGTCCATTCTCGGTGTTCTGGTTACCCTATCTGACAATTAACACAGTTATTGTCAATTAAATATGGTTTCAAAGATTCAATACTATATTAGATAAGTTAAATATCATTTATAATATTTTTCAGAAGCTTTTAATAATATTTAAACAATTATTATAATTTATAACAATTTTTCAAATACTTAAATCATTTTTAAATGATTTAATTATCAAATAATCTTATTATCATTAATATTTAATAATATATAAATATTAATGTTATGCTTGTCAAAATATTAAAGTTATTTTTAATAACTTAAAATATTTTTAAATCATCAATATTCTACTTAAATAATTTTTAAATTAATTAAAATCTTTTTTCAACCATCAGCATTAATATTTAAATATTAATGAAATTATTATCATAATATTAAAAGTCATTAATTATAACTTCAAATATTTTTAAAACATTATTCTTATTTTTAAATGATTTTTAAATCAATAAAACCATTTTTATTTCATTTATTTAATATAATAATTAAGTAGATCTAATATCATTAATATTAATTTATTAATTAGAATTCTCTAAAAATATTGAAAATTATATTTTTTAATTCAAAATATTTTCTAACACTTTATTCTTATTTAAAATGCTTTTAAATCAATAAAATCATTTTAATGTATTTATTTAATTTAATAATTAAATAAATCTAATATCATTAATATTAAATTATTAATGAAAATTCTCTAAAAATATTAAAATTTACATTTTATAACTCAAAATATTTTTAAATACATTATTCTTATTTAAAATGATTTTTTTATAATATTAAATCATTTTTCTCTAATTTATTTAACACACTAATTAAATAATTTAAACATCCTTAATATCCAAATAATTATAAATATTAATGAAAAATATCCCAAATAATTAAAAGATATTTTTTAGAATTTAAAATGATTTTTAAAACCATTTTTATAATTTTTTGAATTTATTTTCTATTTTTAAGCATTTTCTGGAATATTTATAAAATAAAATAAATAAAACCATCGCTAAAGCCTATTGCGATACTTGTCTGTCGTCTTAAGTGTTCTTGAGCTCAAGAACACTGTCAAACTCGAGTTCAAGGTACTCGGTTTGATCAATCTTATTTATCAATCCATGTATGTTCAGGACTTTCTAAGACACTGCTTTGGTAGTGTGTTTGTAACACTATAATTATCAACTAACATCTTGATCATACAACAATTAAACAAATAGATCCAGCGTCTCAAAGTACTTGTCAGATCACATCTGGGTTTTCTGGGTAACCCAGAAACCCAAACAGTGTCGGCTAGACACTTTCAAGTCCACTTTTCACAAGGTTCTGTTCTTGATTCAAGTCATCTTAAGGTTCCAATATATAGTCCTTATGTCAAGGAACATCATTACAACAACATATCAGTTCAATAACAACAGAATCATAAGTTATAAGACGGTCAAAGGCTGTCAGAAATTTTGTTCAAACTGTTTTTGGAAATTCCTAGAAAATGCATCCGTGATCAAATGGTCTAGTTTGACCATTCATTACAACAATGTTATGTGTTGTTTAAGCGATCTAAAAGCATGGATCTGGATCTAGAGTCCACATAACCAGCTACAAATATGTTACAACAATAACATTATAACACTAAAAACCTGACAGATCTGGGGCTAAAGAAAACTTGTCAGACTCGTTTCACGTATTTCTGGGTTACACATATTTCAGCCGGTCAAGCACGGTCAACGGGTTTTGACCGATTATATCTTCAAATCCAGACATCTAATGACTATGATTTCACTTGCAGATCACAGACAACATAACAAGCTACCAATAACATCTTTAAAACAACAAATATAACAAACACATAAAGATCTAGAGCGACTGACATTTCTTGTCAGACCACTATAAATGCTCAAGAATAGTTTTTACCCACTTTGATGTTATGGATTCATGATAGATCATCATAGATCTTCATAAAATATCTATTAGCAAAGATTCTAAACACTTAAACACAAAAATTATCTAAGCATACAAGATCAAATTAGATTTTAGGGTTTATACCTCCTTGCTAAATCTTTGATCTTGGATCTCCTTATCTGATATTAGTTGATCTAGGGTTGTATTTAGGACTGATCTACTTATATATTTCAGAGCTTTGGTTGAGAAAAATAGTTGGTGAGAGCAAAAGAGAAAATAAGCAAGTAAATGGACTTTCTCTCTTTCTAATTCTATATATATTGTGACATGTTGCTAGATCTGAGGTTGGCTGACTGATATGGCTCAATTTTTAGGTCACCAAGTCAATGTAGTTGGTCACCCACTCCAATAATTGCTAGATTTGTAAGCTACATATAAAAAAATATAAAAAGGGTATTTTTGTCATATGCAAAATAAATTTAATGGCATACTTGGAATTTGCACAAACTCTTAGGGTTTAACCCTAAGGTTCTAACCCTTAGGTTTTAAAACATCTGATTTTAAAATTTTCTAATTAGGGTTTAAAAATAAAAAATTAAGAATTTCGAAAATGTCATTAGGGTTTTAAATAGAAATTAATATTTCTAAAGTATAATTAGGGTTTCCTAATTATATTAACATATACTAATCACTTTAGACTTGCTAATTAGGATTAGGGTTTTCTAATTAGGGTTTAGGATTCCTGAATATGAAATTAGGGTTTCCCAACTTATGATTATGGTTTTCTAATCTGGAGATTAGGGTTTCTAACTGCGCATTAGAGTTTCTAATTATGAGATTAGGGTTTCTAATATCTTATTAGGTTTTATAAATTTTAAACTTTATCCGATCAATCATTGATCAAAATATCTATACAGTACAAACACGTACTTATCAAAATAATTATTTTAATTATACTTTCTATCAAATCCCTAACCAGAAATTAGGGTTAGGTTTTCTAAAGCTGTTAAGCATAACTCTACTTTAATTTACCAGTCAACACATAAATTGACCACTTGTCGAATTTCGTATCACAAATACTTATCACAAAATTGATAATCAATATTAATATTAAATAAAAAAAAATTATTCGTAAAATTTTGATTATTCGAAATCCCGGATTATCACATTCACCCCTCCTTAAAAGGATTCCGTCCTCGGAATCACCGCTCTCTTATTCTCTACAATCTTTTAAATTTGTATCATCATTTCATTTTACTAACACAATATTAATTTTGTGTCTCAAATTCTAACATGTGACTTGGGTCTATAAAAGAAAACAATTCACAGTAATTATCTAACTCAATATTACTCACATAATTTAAGTATTAAGCGAAATCGTTACATGTCGCCACCTTCTAGATAACCCCTGAATCTTGCGTCGTCATGTTGAATGTACTACTGGCTGTTGGTCTTCCTGGCTGTGCAGGTCCTCGAATTACCAAGGTTCTGCCACCGGGTCCCTTGTTGACCCTTTCCTTCTCAGCATTCCTCTTTGGACAGTTCCGAAATAAATGATCCGTCGATCCACACGCAAAGCAACCTTGTATCTTCTTCTGACTGGGACAATTTGGTGACATGTGCCCCTCTTGCCCACAGTTATAGCAGACTCCTTTCTTCTTCAGACAAACACCTGCATGGTTCTTCCCAAAAATTGCACATGGTTCCCTCCCTTTTCTATTCTCCTCTGTTTTATTACCCGACTGTGTATTCTCACTCCACTTCCTCTTATTCGGGATATTACCACCACTACTTCCACCATCATTTATCTTCTTCTTCTCCTGATGAAATCGAGATGCAGCTTCGCTCCCTCCTTCAGTAATTAACGCCTTCTCCATCAAAGCCGCGAACGTATTGATCTGCAATATTGCTATCTTGTTGAATATCCCCGGCTTCAATCCATTCTCAAATCTTCTCTCCTTTCTCGCCTCTGTGTCCACCTGATGAGGTGAAAATCTAAACTACTTGTTGAATTTGGCAACGTATTCTGATACCGACATGTTCTCCTGTTTCAATTCTAGAAATTTAACTTCCTTCCTAGATTGCATACTCGGCAAAAAGAAAGTTTCAAAGAACAACTCCTTCAATCTGGTCCATGTTACTATAGTTGTACCGGCTCTTGCCTGATTAGTCTCCCACCAGTAATTGGCTTCTCCCTTAATCAGATAAGTTGCAAAAGCCGCCTTCTGCTCCTCCTCTACTCTGGCGATAACAAATGATTTCTTCATCTCCTTCACCCATGTTTGGGCTTCAATCGGATATGTGGTCCTTTTGAATTCAGGCGGTCCTGCCGCTTTAAAGTCTTTGAAGTTAGCCAATCTGTCGGCTAGCTGATTCCTCTATCTTCCTCTTGCAGTTGGAGCTCTATTCTCCATAGTGTGTGCTATCATATTTGCAAAGTTTTGCATCCGGTCAGCTTAACCTCCTTCATTATTTACCGACTGCTCTTTTTTTTTATTTCAATTATGTCATCTAGGCGGCATGATCTGATTTAAATAAAAATCTTATATTAATTCTCTTTCTCTATACAAATTCTTAACACAATAAGAATTCAACACATAATTCTCATAGTATTCAAATAGCACATAGTACATTTAGTATTTAACACATATTACTATCCCTTTTTAAAATAATTTTAGGATTAACATACACAACTTTACACAATAAGTTGCAATTCTCAAACTTTACACAAAAAGTTATCCAAGTCATCAAACTTACCACACTTATGAGTTCAGTAACTTGCCACAATTATATGAGTGTATGAACTTATCCTAGTCAGACCTTTGGCATCCATTCGCTGAGGGGTTCAAAACATTTCATATAATCAGGTGTCAATAACTTACCATAAGTATGAGTTTTAAGAACTCACAAATTAATCTTAATCTTATATTCATATTGAAAATAAAGATCTCATTTATAAAAACATATATATATTTACAAATGCCCAAACATCGTTCTCGATATTACAACTTTTAATATCATAATCTTTTACCAAAAGATATTAACGCTCAAACTTAAACTATCTACTGTCCACTCCCTTCACCCATCTTCTTCTTGTTGGGACACTTGCTGAATCTGTGACCCGTTCTTCCACATGAGAAACACATCCTCAAATTCGGCTTAGGATAATGTAGAGAAATATGTCCTTCCTGCTTACAGTTGAAGCACACGTTCTTCCACATCATGCATTATCCCGCGTGAGTCTTCCCACACTTGCTACAAACTTGCTTCTTCTTTGGGTTTGACTTTTCAGAATTAGGGTTGTAGTTGTCCCTCTTTCTCTTTTTCTTTTCTTTCTGCTGCTTGATTGTTTCTTCAGACGATCCATCATCTTCAGTCTTCATTCTTTCCACCTGCGCCTTTAGCTCGTTTCGTTCTTTAGTCATTTCGAGAAAAGCTCACCCCGTCTTCCACAACTCCTCCAAGAGAAACACTTTACTCTGGAGTTCTTGAACTTTTTTCGATAGTTGATCTTGTTCTCCAACTTTGATCTTATTCCCTTTCTCCATCTTAGCTTGCTCAGACTCCGTCTCCTCATCACCACTCAGATACATCTCGGGATAATCATCATGATCACTCCCTAGATTAATCATTGGTTCATCTTCTTCCAACTTCTCAACTGATTTTCTTTGCGCTGGCACCTCGGCTTCTGGAATTGGTGTAACAGCTGCTAGCATCTCCGCACTCATTTCATCTTCTCCAAACATCCTACAATCAGTTTAAATAACTTGATTAGTTTCTTTACCAGTACAAAATTCTCACACTATGTGTCCACTTATCTCACTATCGATATGCTTCAACAATCTCTCACTTAGAACTCTAAATGAGTTTTCTCTATCTCGCTTATGGTTATAATCCTAGGGTTTTCCCCACCCCACTTAAGATTTATAACCTACAACTTTGATACCAACCTGTGACACCCCCAAATCCGGGTTACCTGACCCCAGAGTTTGGTGCTCACGATCCACAATATAATAACATTTAACTACTCATTCATATAGAAATAGTAATACATAAGTTATTAACAGAGATTGTTAATACATTAGTCTCAGGTTCTCTAACCTTAACATTGCAAACATACCCTTTAGTTATACAAAAAAGGTTTACAAGCATAACATAATAATAATATTTATAAAAACTAATCCAGCATTTTGCCTTTGCCTTTGTTCTTCTTTGACCCACTGGCCTTATCGTTCCTAGATGAAATATTTTATTTAGCAAGGGTGAGCAACAAGTTTGCCCCTCAAGTTAAGACATACAATAAATATTTACGAATCAATAAGAACAGACTATCTATTTTGATAGAATGAAACCAAAGTTCGGGGAACTTTGAAATAGCTGAACAAAGCTTTAATAATTAACAGGTCTTTTCGTAATCTATGCAACACAATAATTTGATAATGAAATAGTACAACACTTTCAAAGTTTCTACGATATTCTAATGAATAATCAAGAATCAATTCTACGCAATAACAAAGTGGAATGTTTTCCAGATTTATGCTGAGCGATCCATTGGATCTTGAACTTCTCTTCTCGGGTATATATTAAAGTTTTACTTTGACATATACGCAGGTGTATCAGATAACCATAAAGATTAAATCATACCCCTCTGCAAGTACTTAGAGCCGGCCAACTCCTTGTACCCTATATTATGCATAATACTTAAGTCGCGTGCAATGGTCTAATATACGACTAAAAATGTTCCCTTTATATTAAAGATTGTTCTTCTCAGTCTCAGAATCAAGATTTGATTTAACAACAAAATTCTATGATTTCAAATTCTTTTTACTTATCGATCTAGCCGAAATAATTGGCATCGATCTGTCAATAATTATTAAATTCTCTTCTCTTCTTTTCTCGAACCTATCAAGTTTTAACAAATGTTCGTCTAGCCAGAATAATTAGTTAAGACATTTCTCAACATAATTCGATAATAAACATGAATTATCTGTACTGCCAATATTAATTTCTACAGATATGAATATCCAACAACAGTAATTCTACGAATATATATTTTCCGAATCAGTAATTCAATTTGAATTATTAAAAATGCACTAACGGCGAATAATCAACAACAAATTCTTGGACGTGGTATAATTAACAATAATTAACCACTATAATAATTGAATTAATATAACTCAAGGTTGAGTTAGGAAACTTACCTCTTTCGCTGATTACAGCTACACAATATACTTATCTACGTTCGTAAGACCTATAACCAATAATATTGGTCTCATAATTAGCACAATAATTTATAACACATAACACTGTAATCTACAGTCAAATTTCTCTTAGGCACATTACCACATAGCCACATCAGTGTTTATAACCTATATAAACACTTGTCAAGTCTAATTATTTCGATCTGGTTGGACTTTGGTTCATTCTCGGTGTTCTGGTTACCCTATCTGACAATTAACATAGTTATTATAAATTAAATATGGTTTCAAAGCTTGAATACTATATTAGATAAGTCAAATATTATTTATAATATTTTTCGGAAGCTATTAATAATATTTAAATAATTATTATAATTTATAACAATTTTTTAAATACTTAAATCATTCTGAAATGATTTAATTATCAAATAATCTTATTATCATTCATATTTATAGTATAAAAATATTAATGTTATACTTGTCAAAATATTAAAGTTATTATTAATAACTTAAAATATTTTTAAATCATCAATATTCTACTTAAATGATTTTTAAATTAATTAAAATCATTTTAAACCATCACCATTAATATTTAAATATTAATGAAATTACTATCATAATATTAAAAGTCATTAATTATAACTTCAAATATTTTTAAATATTATTCTTATTTTTAAATCAATAAAATCATTTTTAATTCATTTATTTAATATAATAATTAAATAGATCTAATATCATTAATATTAATTTATTAATTAGAATTCTCCAAAAATATTGAAAATTATATTTTATAATTTAAAATATTTTCTAACAATTTATTCTTATTTAAAATGAATTTTAAATCAATAAAATCATTTTTAACTTATTTATTTAATTTAATAATTAAATAAATCTAATATCATTAATATTAAATTATTAATGAAAATTCTCTAAAAATATTAAAAGTCACAATTTATAACTCAAAATATTTTTAAATACATTATTCTTATTTGAAATGATTTTTCATAATATTAAATTATTTTTCTCTAATTTATTTAACACACTAATTAAATAATTTAAATATCCTTAATATCCAAATAATTATAAATATTAATGAAAAATGTCCCAAATACTTAAAAGTTATTTTTCAGAATTAAAAATGATTTTTAAAATCATTTTTGTAATTTTTAGACTTTATTTTCTATTTTTAAGCATTTTCCGGAATATTCAGAAAATAAAATAAATAAAATTGTCGCTAAAGCCTATAGCGGCACTTGTCTGTCGTCTTAGGTGTTCTTGAGCTCAAGAACACTTTCAGACTCGAGTTCAAGGTGTTCGGTTTGACCAATCTTATTTATCAATCCATGTATGTTCAGAACTATCTAAGACACTGATTTGGTAGTGTGTTTGTAAAACTATAATTATCAACTAACATCTTGGTCATACAACAATCAAACAAATAGATCCAGCATCTCAAAGTCCTTGTCAGATCACATCTGGGTTTTCTGGGTAACCCAGAAACCAAGACAGTGTCGACTAGACACTTTTAAGTCCACTTTTCACAAGGTTCTGGTCTTTATTCAAGTCATCTTAAGGTTCCAATATATAGTCCTTATGTCAAGGAACATCATTGCAACAACAGATCAGTTCAATAACAACAGAATCATAAGTTATAAGACAGTCAAAGGCTGTCAGAAATTTTGTTCAAACTGTTTCTGGAAATTCCCAGAAAATGCATCCGTGATCAAATGGTCTAGTTTGACCATTTATTACAACCATGTTATATGTTGTTTAAGCGATATAATAGCATGGATCTAGAGTCCACATAACCAGCTCCAAATAAGTTACAACAACAACATCATAACACTAAAAACTAGACAGATCTGGGGCTAAAGAAAACTTGTCAAACTCGGTTCACGTATTTTTGGGTAACCCAGATTTCAGCAGGTCAAGCTCGGTCAACGGGCTTTGACCGATTTTATCTTAAAATCCAGACATATAATGACTATGATTTCACTTTCAAGTCACAGACAACATAACAAGCTACCAATAACAACTTTAAAACAACAAATATCATAAACACGGAAAGATCTAGAGGTACTGACATTTCTTGTCAGATCACTATAAATGCTCAAGAACAGTTTTTGAAAAACATAGATTTTACCCACTTTGATACTATGGATTCATGATAGATCATCATATATCTTGATAAAACATCCATTAGTAAGATTCTAAACATTTAAACTCAAAAATTATCTAAGCATACAAGATCAAATTAGATTTTAGGGTTTATACCTCCTTGCTAAATCTTTGATCTTGGATCTCATTATCTGATATTGGTTGATCTAGGGTTGTATTTAGGACTGATCTACTTATATATTTCGGAGCTTTGGTTGAGGGAAATAGTTTGTGGGAGCAAGAGAGAAAATGAGCAAGCAAATGGACTTTCTCTTTCTCTAATTCTATATATATTGTGACATGTTGCTAGATCTGAGGAGGTTGGTTGACTAATATGGCTCGATTTTAAGGTCACCAAGTCAATGTAGTTGGTCACCCACTCCAATAATCGCTAGATTTGCAACCTACATATAAAAAAATATAAAAAGCGTATTTTTGTCATTTGCAAAATAAATTTAATGGCATACTTGGAATTTGCACAAACCCTTAGGGTTTAACACTAAGGCTCTAACCCTTAGGTTTTAAAACATCCGATTCTAAAATTTTCTAATTAGTGTTTTAAAATAGAAAATTAAGAATTTCGAATATGTCATTACGGTTTTAAATAGAAATTAATATTTCTAAAGTATAATTAGGGTTTCCTAATTATATTAACATATACTAATCATTTTGGCTTGGTAATTAGGATTAGGGTTTCCTAATTAGGGTTTTGGATTCCTGAATATGAAATTAGGGTTTCTCGGGTTATGATTAGGGTTTCTAATCCCTTATTAGAGTTTATAAATTTTAAACCTTATCCGATCAATCATTGATCAAAATTTCTATACAGTACAAACACGTACTTATCAAAATAATTATTTTAATTATATTTTCTATCAAATCCCTAACCAGAAATTAGGGTTAGGGTTTCTATAGCTGTTGAGCATAACTCTACTTTAATTTACCAGTCAATACATAAATTGACCACTTCTCGAATTTCGTATCACAGATACTTGTCAAAAAATGAATAATTAATATTAATATTAACTAAATAAAAAAATTATTTCGTAAAATTTTGATTATTCGAAATCCCGGATTATCACATTCACCCATCCTTAAAAGGATTCCGTCCTCGGAATCACCGCTTTCTTATTCTCTAAAATCTTTTAAAGTTGTATCATCAATTAATTTTACTAACATAATATTAATTTTGTGTCTCAAATTCTAACCTATAACTTGGGTCTATAAAAGAAAACAATTCACAGTAATTATTTAACTCAATATTACTCGCGTAATTTAAGTATTAAGAGAAATCGTTACATGTCGCCACCTCCTGTACAACCCCTGCATCTTGCGCCGTCATGTTAAATGTACGGGTTGTTGGTCTTCCTGGCTCTGCAGGTCCTCGAATTGCCAAGGTTCCACCACCGAGTCCCTTGTTGACACTTTCTTTCTCAGCATTCCTCTTTGGACAGTTTCGAACTAAATGATACGTCGATCCACACGTAAAACAACCTTGTATCTTCTTCGAACTTGGACAATTAGGTGACATGTGCCCCTCTTGCCCACAGTTATAGCAGACTCCTTTCTTCTTCAGTCAAACACCTGCATGGTTCTTCCCAAAAATTGCACATGGTTCCCTCCCTTTTCTATTCTCCTCTATTTTATTACCTGACTGGGTATTCTCACTCCACTTCCTCTTATTCAGGATACTACCACCACTGCTTCCACCATCATTTGTCTTCTTCTTCTTTTCCTGATGAAATCGAGATGCAGCTTCGCTACCTCCTACAACAATTAATGCCTTCTCCATTAAAGCCGCGAACGTATTGATCTGCAATACCGCTACCTTGTTAAATATCCCCGGCTTCAGTCCATTCTCAAATCTTCTCTCCTTTCTCGCCTCTGTGTCCACCTGATGAGGTACAAATCTAGCCAACTCGTTGAATTTGGCAGCGTATTCTGATACCGACATGTTCTCCTGTTTTAATTCTAGAAATTTAACTTCCATCCAGGATTGCATACTCAGAGAAAAGTAATTCTCAAATAATAACTCATTGAATCTGGTCCAAGTAATTATAGTTGTACCGGCTCTTGCCTGACTAGTCTCCCACCAGTAATTGGCTTCTCCCTTCATCAGATAAGTTGCAAAAGTCGTCTTCTTCTCCTCCGCTACTCTGGCGATGGCTAATGCTTTCTCCATCTCTTTCACCCATGTTTGGGCTTCAATCGGACCTGTGGTTCTTTTGAATTCAGGCGGTCCTACCGCTTTAAAGTCATTGAAGTTAGCTAATCTATCGGCTGGCTGATAGCTCAATCTTCCTCTTGCAGCTGGAGCTCTATTCTCCATAGCTTATGCTATCATATTTGCAAAGTTTTGCATCCGGTCAGCTTGACCCCCTTCATTATTTACCGACTGCTCTTTTGTTTGATTTTGATTCTGTCGTCTAGGCGGCATGATCTAATTTAAATAAAAATCTTATATTAATTCTCTTTCTCTATACAAATTCTTAACATAATAAGAATTCAACACATAATTCTCATAGTATTCAAATAGCACATAGTACATTTAGTATTTAACACATATTACTATCCCTTTTTAAAATAATTTTAGGATTAACATACACAACTTTACACAACAAGTTGCAATTCTCCAACTTTACACAAAAAGTTGCCATTTTATCATTTTCACATAACTATTCCTAGTTCATCAAACTTACCACACTTATGAGTTCAGTAACTTGCCACAATTATATGAGTGTATGAACTTATCCTAGTCAGACCTTTGGCATCCATTCGCTGAGGGGTTTAGAACATTTCATATAATCATGAGTCATAAACTTACCATAAGTATGAGTTTTAAGAACACATAAATTAATCTTAATCTTATATTCATATAGAAAATAAAGATCTCATTCATAAAAACATATATATATTTACAAATGCTCAAACATCATTCTCGATATTACAACTTTTAATATCATAATCTTTTACCAAAAGATACTAACGCTCAAACTTAAACTGTCCACTCCCTTCACCCGTCTTCTTCTTGTTGTGACACTTGCTGAATCTGTGACCCGTTCTTCCACATGAGAAATACTTCCTCAAATTTGGCTTAGGACAATGTAGAGAAATATGTCCTTCCTGCTTACAGTTGAAGCACACGTTCTTCCACAACATGCATTCTCCCGCGTGAGTCTTCCCACACTTGCTACAGGCTTGCTTCTTCTTCGGGTTTGACTTTTTAGAATTAGGGTTGTCGTTGTCCCTCTTTATCTTTTTCTTGTCTTTCTGCTGCTTGATTGTTCCTTCACACGATCCACCACCGTCAGTCTTCATCCTTTCCACTTGTGCCTTTAGCTCGTTCCGTTCTTTAGTCATTTCGCGTAAAGCTCGCTCCATCTTCCACAACTCCTCCAAGAGAAACACTTTACTCCGGAGTTCTTGAACTTCTTTCGATAGTTGATCTTGTTCTCCAACTTTTATCTTATTCCCTTTCTCCATCTTAGCTTGCTCAGACTCCGCCTCCTCATCACTACTCAAATACATCTCGGGATAATTGTCATAATCGCTGCTAGATTAATCATAGGTTCATCTTCCCCCATGTGACACCCGCAAATTTGGGTTACTTGACCCCCGAGTTTGGTGTTCACGATCCACAATATAAATAACATTTAACTACCCATTTATTTATAAATAGGAACATACACTTCATTAACTGATATAGTTAATACATTATCCCAGGTTCTCTAACCTTAACATTACAAACATACCCTTTAGTTATACAAAAAGGGTTCACAAATACAACATAATAATAATATTATCCATAACTAATTAATCACTATGTCTTTGCCTTTTTTTCTTCACAGCACCTCCTGCCACTTCGTCCCTAGCTGAAAAGTTTTATTTAGCAAGGGTGAGCAACAAATTTGCCCCGCAAGTTAAGATATACAATGAATGCATAAGTATCAGAATAATAGACTATCTATTTTGATAGAATGACACCAAAGTTTGGGGAACTTTGAATTAGCTGAACAATGCGTTAATCAATAACAAGGCTTCTACCTTTTTATGCAACACAATAATTTGATAATAAAAGAGTACAACGCTTTCAAAGTTTCTACGATATTCAAATGAATAAACAATAATCAATTCTACGCAATAACAAAGTGGAATATTTTCCAAATTTATGCTGAGCGATCCATTGGATCTAGAACTTCTACCTTCTCGGGTATCTATCAAAGATTTACTTTGATACATACGCAGGAGTATCAGATAACCATAAAGATTAAATCATACCCATATGCAAGTATAACAAGTGATCAACTTTATTATACCCTATATTATGCATAATACTTAGGTCGCGCGCAATGGTCGAATATACGATTTAAAAAAAATTTCCCTTTATATAAAAGATTGTTCTTCTCAGTCTCAGAATCAAGATTTGATTTAACAACGAAATTTAATGATTTCAATTTCTATTTACTTATCGATCTAGCTGAAAATATTGGCATCGATCTATCAATAATAATTGAATTCTCTTCTCGAATCTATCAAGTTCTAACAAATGTTCATCTAGCCAGAATAATTAGCTAAGACATTTCTCAACATAATTTGACAATAAACAGGAAATATCTGTACTGTCAATTCTATCTTTTACGAATATGAATATCCAACAATAGTTATTCTACAAACATATATTCTTCGAATTAGTAATTCAATTTGAATTATTAATCATCCGCTAACTGCGAATAATCAATAATAAATTCTCTGGACATGGTATAATTAGCAACAATTAACCATTATATTAATTGAATGAATATAACTCAAGGTTGAGTTAGGAAACTTGTCTTACGCATTGATTACAGATACATAATAAACTTATCTGCGTTTGAGAGACCTATAACCAATAATATCGGTCTCACAATTAGCACAATAATTCACAACACACAACACTGTAATTCTCAGTCAAACTTCTCCTAGGCACATAACGACATAGTCACATCAGTGTTTATAACCTATATAAACACTTATCAAGTCTAACCATTTCGGTCTGGTTAGATTTCGGTCTCTTCTCGGTGTTCTGGTCACTCTAGCCGACAATTAACACATTGATTGTCAATTAAATCTTGGTCTCTAAGCTTTAATATTATTTTAGATAAGCCAAATATCGTTTATAATATTTTTCGGAAGCTTTTAATAATTTATAAATAATTATTATAATTTATAATAATTTTTCAAACACTTAAATCATTTTTTAAATGATTTAATTATCAAATAATCTTATTATCATTAATATTTAATAATATAAAAATATTAATGTTATACTTTTCAAAATATTAAAATTATTGTTAATAAATTAAAATATTTTTAAATCATCAATATTCTACTTAAATGATTTTTATATTAATTAAAATCATTTTTAAATCATCACCATTAATATTTAAATATTAATGTAATTATTATCAAAATATTAAAAGTAATTAATTATAACTTAAAATATTTTTAAAACATTTTTCTCATTTTAAAATAATTTTTAAATCAATAAAATAATTTTTAATTCATTTATTTAATATACTAATTAAATAAATCCAATAGCATTAATATTAATTTATTAATGAGAATTCTCCAAAAATATTGAAAATTAAATTTTATAATTTCAAATATTTTCTAACACTTTATTCCTATTTAAAATAATTTTTAAATCAATAAAATCATTTTTATCTTATTTATTTAATCTAATAATTAAATAAATTTAATATCATTAATATTAAATTATTAATGAAAATTCTCTAAAAACAATAAAAGTTGTATTTTATAACTCAAAATATTTTTATATACATTATTCTTATTTAAAATGTTTTTTCATAATATTAAATTATTTTTTTTCTAATTTATTTAACAGACTAATTAAATAAATTAAAAATCAATTTTATTCAAATAATTATAATTATTTAATAAAAATGTCCCAAATAATTAAAAGTTATTTTTTAGAATTTAAAATGATTTTTAAAACCATTTTTAGTAATTTTTAAAATTTATTTCTAATTTTAAATAATTTCCGAAATATTCAAAAATTAAAAATTAATTAATCCGTCGTTGTAGGTCTTTAGCGACACTAACCATCGCTGTTGGTGTTCTTGAGCCTCAAGAACACTGACAACCGGTTTAGCAAGGGGTCAACTTTGACCGGCTTTAATTCTCGGTGTAATTAGGTACTGGGCTAGCTCGAACTGTGATCGTGTAGTGTTTATGCAACACTACAATCATCAACTGACACCTTGGTCGTACAACAATTCAAAATTGAGATCTGAGCCTCTAAACCTTCTGTCAGACGGTTTTTGGGTTTTCCAGAAACCCAGACAGTCCCACCAGTCAGCTTCATGCTAACTTATCTAAGTGTTCTGATCATTAGTTTGGTTGTTTTATGGTTCATAAATATAGGACACATGTCAGGGAACATGTTTAACGCAACATCACAGTTTAAAAACATCTAAATCGCTAGAATCAGTATGGTCAAAATCTGTTAGAAACTTGGCTCATGAACTTTTTTGGAAATTCCAAAATTTCAAAATCAGTGCGAGTGGCCTTGTTTGACCACCTAATCTATTCAATATATTGATGTTTTAAGAGATCTAAAGACCCAGATCTATAGTCCAGTTTACAGGCTACAATATGGTTACAAATGAAACATCAAATAACATAACATTTGTCAGATCCGGACCTTCAAAGAACTTGTCAGACGATGAAAATTTCTTTCTGGGTTACCCAGATTATACTCGGTCATGCCCGGTCAACGGGTTTTGACAGATTATATCTTCGAATCCAGACATGTAATGACTCTGATTTCTTTTGCAAACTAAAGACCTCATACCAATCAACAAAACCAAAACTTAAAACAACAAAACTCTTAAACGAGCAAGGATCTGTGGCGACTGACATTACTTGTTAGACCACAAAAATTGCTCAAGAACAATTTTTTGAAAACTTCATTTTTAAGACACTTTGATGTTATGGATCCATGATGTAACATCATACATCATCATAAAACATCTTCTAACACTTATATAAACACATAAACACGAAGTCTTTCTTAGCAACTTGGATCAAATATAAAAATTAGGTTTATACCTCTCTTGGTCTAATCTTGTTCTATGCTCTCCAATATGATATTGGGTGATCTAGGGGCTGGTTATGTGACTGAATTACTTAAGGAATTCGGAGGTTTGAGAGAGAGAGAGAAGGAGAGTTGTTGAGAGTAAGTTAGCAAAATGGCTAGTTTTATACACTTTCTCTCTCTTAATCTATATATAATACAAAGATACATTGTATATTACATATATATGATGTTTCTAGCTGCTTTTCTCAGATATTAGTAGTCACAAAGTCAAGTGGGTTGGTCACCAACTAAAGCTCTTGGCCATTTTACAAGTTACTTTAAAAAAAATCCAAAAAGGGAATTTTGGTCTTTAGCAAATTAAATTTAATGGCATACTAGACAAATGCACAACTCTTAGGTTTTAACCCTATGGTTCTAACACTTAGGTTTTAAAACATTAGCTTATATAATTTCTAATTTAAGGTTTTTAAATTAGAAAATTAAAAGTTTTAAACTAAAATTAGGGTTTCCTAATTAAATTAGGTTTTCCTAATCACATTAGTGTTTAATAAATATATTAGGCCTTCCAATTAGAATTAGGGTTGCCTAATTAGGATTTAGAAATCCCGAATATGAAATTAGGGTTTTATTTAGAAAAATTAAAATTTCTAAATTACAATTAGGGTTTGTAAAATAGAAATTATTATAACTAAAAATATAATTTGGGTTTTCTAAACATATTTAAGTTTAATAAACACATTAAGCTTACTAATTAGAATTATAATTTCCTAATTAGGGTTTTAGGTTTCCCGAATAGAAAATTATGGTTTCCCGGCTTTTGATTAGGATTTCTAACAGTACGTTAGGGTTTCTAATCCTGAGATTAGGGTTTCTAATATCTTATTATTGTTTATTAATTTTAAACCTTATCTGATCAATCATTGATCAATATCTCTATACAGTACAAACACGTACATATCAATATAATTAGTTTAACTATATTTTCTATCGAATCCATATCAGGACTTAGGGTTAGGGTTTTTAATCTTGTTAAGCACAACTCTACTCTAAATTTATTAGTCAATACATAAGTTGACCTTCTCGAGACTCGTATCATAGATACATGTCGCAAAATTGATAATCAATATTAATATTAATAAATAAAAAATTTATTTAAAAAATTTTAATTATTCGAAATCCCGGGTTATCACATCCCAACTTCTCAACTGATTCGCTTTGCGCTGGCACCTCGGCTTCTGGCATTGGTGCAACAGCTGCTAGCATCTGGCACGCGTTTCATCTTCTCCAAACATCCTACAATCAGTTTAAATAACTTGATTAGTTCTTCACCAGTACAAAATTCTCACCCTATGTGTCCACTTATCTCACTATTGATATGCTTTAGCAATCTCTCACTTAGAACTCTAAATGAGTTTTCTCTATCTCGCTTATGGTTATAATCCTAGGGTTTTCCCCATCCCACTTAAGGTTTATAACCTACAACTTTGATAGCAACATGTGACACCCCCAAATCCGGGTTACCTAACCCCCAGAGTTTGGTGCTCACGATCCACAATATAATAACATTTAACTACCCATTCATATAGAAATAATAATACATAAGTCATTAACAGAGATTGTTAATACATTAGTCCCAGGTTCTCTAACCTTAACATTACAAACATACCCTTTAGTTATACAAAAAAGGTTTACAAACATAACATAATAATAATGTTTATAAAAACTAATCCAGCATTTTGTCTTTGCCTTTATTATTCTTTGACCCACTGGACAACTATTTTCTCGTTGTCTGTCCACTCTTCTTTAACTTTGATCTGTATACATTTTGGATTGTCAGTGGTTGGTGCAAGCTTGGCTGGAATATAGGGCCCATTTTGAACGGTCTCAAATAGATCATCATCTATTGAGTCCATATACGCTTGCATCCTGACTTTCCAGTTATCAAATTTATCCTTTTTGCACATTGGTGGCTTGCTGCCTCCCCGGGTCCTGGATTTGCTTGGTACGAGTGCCATTGGATCTGCTAAAGCTTGTAAGCTATAAAATAGAACCTGCTCTGATACCAATTATTAGTTCCTAGTTGGCACAATAGTTATCTAGAAAGGGGGGTTTGAATAGATATTTAAAAATCTTTTTGTTTTAAACTTGTTCTTTGATAATGATTAAAACTAAGCGGAATAAATATTTTTGTTAATCTTCTTTACCAAGCAATGGAGTAATGAGGGTGAGGCGGTTATGGCATTTATAATAGATATAGCAGTTATTATATGAATGTAAATGACACAGCCATTTTTAAGTGGTTCAGAGCACTTAAAGCTCCTAGCCCACTCTTCTACTCAACGAGTAGGATATCCACTAAGGATGTCTGTTACAACTTCTGAATCACACAGATTCCTTCTAGACTAGTAGTCTAGGAACTTCTTAGTTTACTCTTGAACTCTTTAAGTCCAGCGGACTTGGCTTTCTTATAGTTCACTATGAACTCTTCAAGTCCAGCAGACTTGGTACTCTTCTTTAGTTTGTTGATAATGTTGTGTTCTTGATGGTTGCTACTCATTCGCTGTGTAAGCACTTGTTCTAAAGAACTGAGTAGCTGAGCAACCTTTGCAATATCTCAGATCGTAGAGTTGAACTTGAGAGAGATGTTCACTTTGTTTGTTCAATGCTTGCTTGCTTAGTTCTCTCTCATCTATATGATCTGCATGTATGTGATGTTGAAAACTATCCATTGGATCCATCCGTTGTGCCATTAAATGCGTTTGAACTTTTTGTACTGTGATGGAGACATTTATGCACATCTTCTGAAATTACATTCTGGCCCACTGACACAGCAGACTACTTTTCACCTATCACCTGAAAAAGTGTTTTGTCCCTCTTTGTTGCATACTAAGGATATTTCTTTACTCTGGGACTGATGAGTATTGATCAGATGATATACTAAAAAGTGTTTTGTCCCTCTTTGTTGATCAGATGATATACTATAATTTCTTCAAACCCTATCTATTACATCTCAAGATCAACCTAACAGCTTTGATCTTTTCTATCTATACATTCTATTAAAGAATGATACACATTAAGATCTTAGATCAACCTAACAATTTTGATCTATCACTAAGTCCTTGTACATATATTCATTTAAGGACCTTACAAATAATAATGAGCATATACATTAAAACATCAAATCATAATATGCATTCTCCCAACAATCTCCTCCTATTTGATGTTGACATAACCAAGGAGATTTGTTGTCATGATTATTAGTGACTAGATGCATTTGCAGAAAATTTAAACATGACTTAGTATTTTAGTGAACATCTGAAATTTCTAGAGAATAAACATGAATTTATTTATGATCAGAAGATATTACAATTCAACATTACATCAAAAAGAAATTTAAGTTTCAACTTATCTCTATTTCCTTGACCTCTTTCGTGAAGGTGGGTTGGCGTACTCCTCAGCCCTTCTTTTTCTTTAAGCTTCCTCATTTCTGCTTAACTCTTCCAACTCGCTTAGACTTAGTATTGGATTCTCCTCATGCCTGTGCATGAATGTAGGATCTCTAGTTGGCATTCTTATGCGTACAGTAGACACATCTTATGAGCTGGGAGTTGACTCTTGACGGCTTAATGGTATAGCCATTACAATTCCCTGTTGATCAGATCGTTGAGTCTAACTGTGGAATTGTCTTGCAGGAGGACTTCGTGATGCTTGAGCTTGATATTGTCGTCTTCCCCTTTCTTGAGTTCTATGACCTCCTCTGCCTCTGCCTTGTCCACCATGAACTCCTTTCCCTTTATTCTCCCCCTTTATGTCGGCATCAAGGGTTCGAATATCGGCAGACAGTCGATTAACACCTTGGATAAGCTCGTTCAGTTGGCTTTATGTCTGAGCAATTTCCTCTCTATTTTCCTTGATCTATTTTTCAGATCTTGCTTCTTTGTTTTGGAGAACTGAAAGAATCATATCATTATGTTTTTCCTGATTGGTATAAGATTTCTGAAAGTCATAGACAGAGGCTTTAAAGTTTATGATATTCTCCAGCATTAGGGTATGTTGGCCGTCTTGATGTTTATGCATTGCAAGAACAACCTATCTTTGCTTGGCAGCTATCTAGAAGTGAATTTCATCTCTTTCCTTCATGCTATTAAGAATTTCTTGGATAATCTCCCTCAAATTCTTTGTAAGCTCAGTATTCATAGTGCCTGGGAAATTATTTGCAGCTGTGATCATTTGATTCAGCCGGATATTGATGAGATCAGAGTGAGATTCCAAACTTGCTTCTATAAACTTGACGATTTTCTCAAAAGTTTCTTTCTAGAAATCCTTTGTAGGCAGGCTTGGGAGAGAATCATTGGTTTTAGGATTGTTGGTTGGGGGGGTTGTATGCTGGGGTTGATCTTGCAAGTTGTAAAGAGCAAGGTCCAGACTAAAGTAGTCATTTGAGGAGGAGGATGGTATGTTTGATGGAGGGGCTTGTGTTTCAATGTTTAGACTTGGGAGATCTACGATATCTATCTGGGACTCTACGACTGGGCTAGAGTCAGGGATCGTAGAGACAGTGGTTTGTGAGAGCAAAACGAAGTTGGCTGTATTTGGTTCCTCAGTTACAGAATTTTGGGATTCTGCAACTGGAAATTGATTTAATGGATTGAGACTCACTTCCAACCATCGAGGGAATTCATAAAAATAGCTAAATAAAGAATATGGTAAGTGATTAACTCGAAATTTGGTAGGGATAGACAGTACCTCAGGTTTATCTTTTGAGGAAGAGTTATTTGTAAGCAGCTTCTTGGCAAAGATGACTTTTCCTGGAAATCCATGAGCCAGAACTGAGATGGATGGATACTCTTTAAAGCTCCAGAACATGTGATCCCATGAGTTCAGGATTTGAGCTTGATGGTATGACATCATAGGTAGGTAGGAAATCATTTGAGTGTACAGATAGCTCCTATATCCATCTATCCCCACGCCAGTGATTACAAGCTCATCATCATCTTCTTCCTCTTCTTTGTCTTCATTGGAGGATTCCATTATCTCAATGGGCTCTGGATTGTCTGGCACTGATTCATTTTTATCTTGGGCAGGAATCTCTTCTTCTGCCATGGATATATAATGAGGCTCCCCCTCAAGCATAATTATCTTCTTGTAAGTTCAGAAAATCCCCCTCTACTGGAACATTTTCTTGAGAGTTCAGAAACTTCCCCTCAGCTTGTAAAATCTTCTTGAGCTGTAGACTTCTCCCCCTCAGCCGGTGTATTCTCTGTCATGAGAATTTTAGGGGTTTCCCCCTTAGCTGGAGCACTGTCCTCTTTATTTGCTTGGGACAGTTCTTCTTTTACAGCCACACTCTTGGCTTCCTTTTTCAGCACCTTTTCACTTTTCAAGAATGTACTTCTTGACTAGCTTTCTCCTTGATTTTTTGGGTTTAGCCACAACTTCAGTGCTCTCTTGAGTCTTAGCTTTGTCTTGTTGAACAGCTATTATACTTGAAGCAGCTACCTCCTTTTCTGCTACACTTGGTCTTGTCTTAGTGAGCAGCAGAGACTCTACGATAGAGGTGACTGATGGTCTTTTGGACTTATGTCAAACTTTGTTCTTCTTTAGGATCTGTGATATGGTGGCTTGATCCTCATCAGCTTCATCTTGATGTTGCTTCCTTCTCAGCAATCTCAGAGTCTCTATATCTGAGGACTCTATAGGAATATCTGTTGTAGATCCTTGAGGCTCTTCTATATGTCTAGCTCTCAGCTTTCTCTTGCCCTTACTTTTTCTAGAAAGGGTAGAGGGTTCTTCCTTGTTGATTTCTCCTTCATCTTCTTCTTCCCTGACAACAGACATGTTTTCAGGAATGCGTGCGTTCTTCAGATCCCCAGTTCTTTCACTGGATTCTGTCATCATTCGAACATGCTCTGCTGGGTTTCTCTTCCAATTTTTAAACAACTGCTGGATCATTCTTCGATTTGGGTTTATGGCTTCTCCCTCTTCATCCCAAATTTTGTCACCCAGTGCTGATTCCAGAATGATACTTATGAAATGCCCATATAACATCTTTAGAGGGCTTTTTGATTTCTTCGAGTTGAGGATCCACCTTCCGATCCACTCGAGTAATACAACTCCATAGTTAAGTTGTATGCCATAAAACATGGCCGTCCTGAGTTTAAGTTGAGCTTCATTCACCGAGTCATGACCTGAGCTCTTGCAGCATATGCATTTTCCAATAATGTCAGCCAAGAACTCATACCTTTTTGGGAACTCCTTCTTTTTGTATCCTTTTACAGAGGGGTTTTTCTTGTGATGCATTTTCCTTAGTGCCTCTTGGAAGTTTATGTTGTCTAAGAATGGTTTCCCTTCATTCTTAAAACCTAGGGCCAGATTAAAGTCTTCTTCCCTTAGTCTCATTTATACTCCCTTTACTCGAGTAGTGGCGGTGTTGTGTTCGAACACACCATTCTTATAGAACTCCTTCACTAACTTGGGATATATGAGTGTATCGGTGCTCAACGCCTCTTCGAGGCCCACGTTCTTCAGTAAGGCCAACGTCTTGTGAAATTTTGGTGGAGTAGTCTTGAACTCGTCGAAGCAGAGTCTATAGCCTAAAACCACATTTGAAGCAGCCATTGATTCTATAGATGGAAGTGAGATACGACTGAGCTTTCTGCTGATTTAGGGTTTCTCTTTGAGAGAGATAAATCTTTTGAACTTTAGATTTCAAAAACATGATTTCAATTTGTACTTGTAACTTCCGTCTCTCTGTTTCACTTAGTGGGACAGGTGTCGATTTTTGCTTGGCTCTACGATTTTGACTGTGCATGAATGTACTGATTTACCCTTGGCCTTTTCAGAACTGAGGTGTCCTTAGGAAGACTACGATCGTTAAGGTAGTCTTATGTTCGTTGAGTCTGTCCTGCGATCGTCGAGTCTGTCCTACGATCGTCGAGTCTGTCTAGCAGTCGTTGAGTCTGATTAGCATTTGTTGAGTCTGTCCTACAATCGTCGAGTCTGTCTGAATCTTTCTGATGATTTTTTAATAAAGCATTCTTTTAAGGCAGCTCGGGAAGGGCCAATCTCTTGGAGAGATTCAAGGGTTAGGTTTGTTCCTGAGCCACCACTTGGAGAGATTGTTATGTTATGAAGCTTGTCATCACATGATAGATTTTTTCTTTGTGGATGGAGCTTGTGTCATCGTTGAGTCTGTACTACGATAGTTAAGTCTTTGCTATGATCGTTGAGGTAGTTTTCTTTTCAGCTCTACGATCATGAGCTTTCCTTGATCATGTCTACGATTTTGAGTTCAGCCTTTGTATCTGTCATGTTTAGCACAATCTAGAGCACATATTTCATGGTTGAAGATTTAGCATGCCTAGCTCACTTATTAAATTATTAAATCTTGATTCATATAGTGGTTTTGTAAAAATATCAGCAAGCTGATTTTCAGTAGGGATATATTGTAAAGATATAGTTCCATTTTGCACATAATCCTTAATGAAGTGATACCTTATTTCTATATGCTTGGTCCTAGAATGCATGACAGGATTATGAGTTATTGCTATGGCACTTGTGTTGTCACAGTGTATGGGAATAGATTTGATGTCGAACCCATAGTCAGCTAACTTATTTCTCATCCATAGGATCTGAGCACATCATCTGCCAACATCAATATATTCAGCTTCTGCAGTTGAGATAGACACTGAGTTTTGCTTTTTGCTAAACCATGACGCAAGTTTGTTTCCTAGAAGTTGACAAGTGCCACTGGTACTCTTTCTATCTATTTTGCATCCTGTAAAATCAGCATCTGTGTATCCTATTAGTTCAAATGAGGATTCCGTGGGGTACTACAACCCCAAGTAAGCTGTACCCTTGATATACCTGAAGATCCTCTTTACTGCAGACAAATGTGACTCTTTAGGGTTAGCCTGAAATTTAGCACATGTGCATGTTGCAAACATTATGTCTGGTCTACTGGCAGTTAGGTATAGAAGAGAACCTATCATACCTCTATATTGAGTGATATCAATACTTTTATCTTTCTCATGTGACAACCCGAGAATTTGGGCAATTTAGTTAAATCTTAAGTGATTGATTTAAGGTCAAATATTAGACCTAGACAGAAAATAAGTGAATGCGTTTGAGGTTATTGAGATTGAATTTTGAGGATTTCAAAATTCTGTAAAGGAAATAGGTGAATTATTCAGGATTAAGTGTTTATGTGAATATGCTTGGTGTATATGGTTAAATGATGTGTACAGAATGTGGTTAAGGGTCAAGGGTTGACCAGATAAATTACATCTGTGTCAAACCCTAAGAATATATTAAGAACGACAATGTTCAGTTAGAAAATCCTAGCGTTTAGCAAGAAACCCTAAAAGTCGGTTCTGGAAACCCTAGTTTCAGTTCCGGAAATCTGAAACCCTAATTCGGTGTATGAAACCCTAAATTGGGAACTCAATGGCATAAGTGTAAATAGTTAAAAGATTAATTAGGGTTAATCTTAACAATTGATTACAAAACCCTAATTCCAAAATTAAAACCCTAATGCCAGATCTGAAAACCCTAGTTTCAGATTCTGTTAAAGTTAAACCCTAATCTGGGTATATAACAGAGAATTTTAATGCTTTAGTGCTATTGATTAAGTACTAATTAGGGTAATGGTTAATTTATTTACAAACCCTAATTTTTCAATTATGGAACCCTAATTGTTCCGTCAGAAACCCTAATTGTTCAGTGGTGGAATTAATCACTAAAATTAGCAATGCTAATTAGGAAACCCTAATCCTAATTATTTCAATTTATGAGTAATTAGAAAACCCTAATCTAATTACGAGATTTCAATTATAAATGAGAAAATTTAGTTTTTCTATTTAAAACCCTAAAGTGTGGTTTTGAACCCTAATCTGTAATTTTGACCCTAATTGCGTAATTAGCAATTTTAATTAGGAATTATAAATCCTAATTAACAAGATTAAAGCATGTTTAAAGAATTTTAAATATAATTAGTAAATTCTAATTATAATTTTTATATGTTAATTTTCTAATTTCTATAACCGAAATTCGGAGATTGTAGGAAATAAATTTTTTGCAAAGTTAAGGGTTAAAACCTAAACCCTAGTATGCTCAAACTCTAAACCCTAAGGGTTTCATGAATTGGAAAATCTAGAATAATTGGGAAATGTCCAAAATGCCTTAAATCATATTCTTTAAATAAGGTAACTTGCAAATCTTGCAAAATCAAGGTTGGTGAACAACCCTAGCCTAAACCTAGCTAGCCTTTGACTTAAAATCCAGTAACTCAGCAGCTAGGTAGCATCATGCAATGTATCAAGCTTGGTATAAATGAATTTAGAGAGAGAAAAAGCTTAAAACTTAACCAATTTCATTATTTGCTCTCACCAACTCCCACACTCACTCAAACCCACGAAATGTCAAGTAAATTCAGTCCCAAAATGCAGCCACACGTGTATCATAAACATATTAAAGGATCAGAAATCAAAATCAAGCATGAAAAGGTATAAAACCTTCAAATTTCGAAATCTATGATTTTTATGTTAAATGTTACAATTGATTGTGCAAATATGTGTAATAAGGTGTCAATTAGAGATCTGGGTTGTTGGATCATAGATCCATAAAACCTAGAGGCTCGGATTTAATGTTTATAGAAATCTGGAAAATGTTGGAAAAAGTGTCTGACAGTCAAATGTTAGAGCTCCTAGATCCGGTTGTGTTATGTATTATGTGTGTTTTATGTTATAGATCTATTCTATGTCATGAGATCTTTCATTTAAAACTTGAATCAACCTCATACCATGTATAGATCAAAAGATATGAGCGGTCAAAGGTCATTGACCCATCACGATTTCTGAAAATCTGGGTAACCCAGAATTTTCAGATCGGTCTGACAACGTTTTTGCAGGTCATGAATCTTGCTTTTGTTTGTTAATTTGGTCATTTTGTTGCTTTAAGGTTATAGTATGACATGATTTATATCGTTTAAAAGCTTTAGATCACCCATATCTGCATCAGGATCATAAATAAATCATGGTCAAAGGTAGTGGACCGAACTGCCTCAAGAACAATCTGGAAAACCCAGATTTGTTCAAGAACAGTTCTTGGTCGCCACTTTGACCGGCTTGAATCTTGTCCATCCGTTGTTGTTTATATGATCTGATGAGTGTTTATTGTACCTTGACAGCAGGACTATAAACTAGAACCTTTATATCAAACTATAAATACTTAGACTGAACGTTACAAGGATTGAAAACTAGTACCTCGGCTGTTCATCATTTTCTGGAAAACCCAGAAAATGAAGAACAGCCTTGTCAGACTTTTTGGAGGTCGAGATCTTGCTGTTGTGATGTTGTATAGCCATGAAACAAGTTGTTAATTGTAGTATTACATAAATACTACAAAAAGAAATCAATCACGAGTCCAGAAATTGATCAGAACCCGGATTAAATTATAGTCAAACTAGGTACCCCGAATTCTGTCAAGAACACCAAGAACACTGAAGAACACCTATAGCGACAGAAAGCATCGCTATAGGCCTTTAGCGACAGTTTATTTTTATTTTTCCGGAAATTAATTTAAAATTAGAAAAAAATGGTTTTTAATTATTAAAAATACATAATAAATTATGAAAAATTATTTTAAAGTCTGAAAAATAGTTTTTAACTATTTTGAGTATATTTTGAAAATATTTAATATTTTTGGAATATAAATGGTATTTATTTATTTAATTACAATATTAAATAAATTATTTAAAAATAGTTTTTAATTCATGAAAAATCATGAAAAATAATATTATGGTATAAGAAAATATTTTAAGTTATTTTTGATAACTTTTGATATTTTGTGGTAAATTTCATTAATAATTTATTATTAATGGTAATTAGTTTATTTAATAAATATATTAAATAAATTAAGAAAAAATGGAATTAATGATTTAAAAATCATATAAAAATGATTTAAGTGATATAAAAATATTTTAAGTTATAAAATATAACTTTTGATATTTTGGCATGAAAATATTAATATTTTTATATTAATATTAATTATCGGATAATGAATTTAAGTGTTTAAAAATCATATAATTATGATTTTAAAAGTATTAAAAATACTTTGATATATTATAATATTATGTAATGATATTCATTAATATTTTATATTAAATGAATATTAATGATTAAGGAATTATGTGGTTATTAAATACGGTTTTAAGGATTGAAAAATGTTGATTAATGGTAATAATTATCCGAAAATTATTACGAGCCTGGGAAAAATGTTTTGTATGATTAAAAATTATCGGTGGTATGGTTAAGTGTTAAGTCAGAGTTTAATTAAACTTAAACTCGATAAAAGTCCGACTAGACTGTTAGGATGTTAGAATTTTGTCAGGTTTCATCTCAGACTTAAATAGTTTGACCTGATACTAAGTCTTATGTGCTGTATAGGACTGATAGAGTTATGTGGTAATGTGTTTAGGTTATTGTGTGTATAATTATAACAGTATATTACTGTGATGATATTATTCTAATTATTGGAGATCTATATTATTAATATTAGGTCTTCGGGTAAAGCGTTATTAAATTGCATGCGGTAATCAACGGTTCAGGCAAGTTTTCTCATACTTAACTCTAATAAGAGTAGTTTCTTCAAGCTTATGGTTAATCATTGTTGATTGCCTAGAAAATTGTACTCTGTACATCTTGCATGTATAAGTCAGGTATGAAAGGCTGATCACCTTCATTACCAGTTGGTTCAGAAATGTTTGTTCATGTATAATACTTGTTCAGTCAAAAATTTATTCATGCTAGTTCTCAATTATATTGATGAATTATAGCAAGCCATTATTCATACTCTTCAATCATGATATATCGTTATATTATTGTATATAAACTTGCTGGGCAACTTTCATGCTCACCCTTGCTATATCGTGATAAAACATTGCAGGTAAAGCAAATGCGTCGTATACAGAAAAAGGTTAATGCCAAGTTCGGTGTGTGACAAAACGTGCGGCTATCTAATAATAGAATAGTTTGATAAATATGGTTGTGTAATAGATATTTTATGAAATGTGTAATAAGTTAAGGTTACTCAATTTTGGGTAATAGTGTGTAATGTATTGTATAAACAACTTATGTTTATATCTTCCGCAAATAGTGATAGAAATAGTATACCGGATCCTAGGCGATTTGGGGCCCGGATTCGGGGATATCACAGTTGGTATCAAAGCTGTTGGTTATAAAGCTTAGGTAGGAATACCTGAGACCAATAACCGCAGTGATTAGGATAAGACTAACTCACATAGAGTTAGTTGGTCGGTAAGATTCAAAGACGAATCTCGGTAAGTTGTTAACCTACAGAGTTCCCTAACTCTGGTTATAGTGGTGAACAATAGCGGTGAACAGAAGTGCAGGGATAGGAGATCGTAAAATAAAACGACCATAGGCATAGAAATAAATCGTAATATATACGATAAGATCACCCCGTGATCTAATAAGGTTATGACAGTCAGAAAGAATCAATTTTATTGTTTGAAAAGTTTACAGCAAGATACTGTGTGAAAGTTGTACTATGAAATAGTACTATGAAAACTCATAAATGAGTTATGGATAATGAATACGAATTTAATTCGTATTGAAAAAGGGGGTTAAGATTGGGTGGGAATTTCAATGAGGACTCGTGTTAGCAACTGAGTTGTATGATTCCTTGTACTACTTAGTTGGTGGCATTGGTAATAGTTGAAATGTTGTGTCACGCTAGTTATTATATATAGATAAATAGGTCATAGGTAGAGAATATAGGATTAAGTACGAGTTCTTAGAACTCATACTTATGTGACATTCTTGGCGCATAGTTATATGAAATGTTTATGAGCCCCTCAGCGAACGGACGCCAAAGGTCAGACTAGGGTAAGTTCGTAAACTCATATAATTGTGGCCAGGTTATGAAATCATAAGTGTGGTTTTATGAATTGGGTATAGTTGTGTGTGAATGGAGTGTTAATGATTATAGGAACATATAGAATGTTTAAGAAAATGATCATTAGTGGAGAATTAGGTTTTCCTAAACCTCTATCTATGCTAAATTTCAAAATTTTGGCATCAGCTAAATACGCACTATGTGCCTTTTAAAATAAAAATTGTTTTTATTTATCACTTATGTACCATGTGACCTGGTGCAGAGATGATAAAAATGATGGAGTCATCAATGCAGTATTACTTAGTCTGAATTTGACTTAAAGTCACTATTCCACTATGGTATGATGTAGCATGATAAAATCACAAAATGACGAAATCCTCAACGGACTGTTATATACAGTGCGACATCATGACGTCATTCTCAAAAATGTTTTATTGAAAGAAATTTCTCAACCAAAATTATTTTGTTGCGGAATCAAATAAGACTGAGGTAAGGAATTTTGTGCGCCTAAGGCGGATAAGAGGAACAAATTGTTCCGACCAACAGTACCTGATCAGTACAGGGCATATCGGGCTGATCACCCTTTGTGTCCGTAAGTAATGTCGGTTTGCGGATGAATTTCCATAAAACCTTTTCGAAAATGAAAAACAACCAGTCTATACGATTTCTCAGCACAGTTTTAAAAATATTTACCCTTGTGAGAGGTGTATTGGGTAGCATGTGAAATATGTGTGTGAATGGTATATGTGTGAAAGGTGTAAGGTTCATGTGTGAATGGTGTAAAGTGCACGGTGTAAGGTGTAAGGTGAATTTCGGGGACGAAATTCTTATAAGGAGGGGTGAATGTGACAACCCGAG
The DNA here is from genome assembly GCA_020205505.1 of Panax japonicus. Classification (NCBI taxonomy): domain Eukaryota; kingdom Viridiplantae; phylum Streptophyta; class Magnoliopsida; order Apiales; family Araliaceae; genus Panax; species Panax japonicus. The sequence continues at coordinate 42,278,824 of CM035101.1, read as the reverse complement.
AATTTGGGAAATTTAGTTAAATCTTAAGTGATTGATTTAAGGTCAAATATTAGACCTAGACAGAAAATAAGTGAATGCGTTTGAGGTTATTGAGATTGAATTTTGAAGATTTCAAAATTCTGTAAAGGAAATAGGTGAATTATTCAGGATTAAGTGTTTATGTGAATATGCTTAATGTATATGGTTAAATGATGTGTACAAAATGTGGTTAAGGGTCAAGGGTTGACCAGATAAATTACATCTGTGTCAAACCCTAAGAATATATTAAGAACGACAATGTTCGGTTAGAAAATCCTAGCGTTTAGCAAGAAACCCTAAAAGTCGGTTCTGGAAACCCTAGTTTCAGTTCCGAAAATCCGAAACCCTAATTCGGTGTATGAAACCCTAAATTGGGAACTCAATGGCATAAGTGTAAATAGTTAAAATATTAATTAGGGTTAATCTTAACAATTGATTACAAAACCCTAATTCCAAAATTAAAACCCTAATGCCAGATCTGAAAACCCTAGTTTCAGATTCTGTTAAAGTTAAGCCCTAATCTGGGTATATAACAGAGAATTTTAATGATTTAGTGCTATTGATTAAGTACTAATTAGGGTAATGGTTAATTTTTTACAAACCCTAATTTTTTAATTATGGAACCCTAATTGTTCCGTCAGAAACCTTAATTGTTCAGTGGTGGAATTAATCACTAAAAATAGCAATGCTAATTAGGAAACCCTAATCCTAATTATTTCAATTTATGAGTAATTAGAAAACCCTAATCTAATTACGAGATTTCAATTATAAATGAGAAAATTTAGTTTTTCTATTTAAAACCCTAAAATGTGGTTTTGAACCCTAATCTGTAATTTTGATCCCTAATTGCGTAATTAGCAATTTTAATTAGAAATTATAAATCCTAATTAACAAGATTAAAGCATGATTAAAGAATTTTAAATATAATTAGTAAATTCTAATTATAATTTTTATATGTTAATTTTCTAATTTCTATAACCGAAATTCGAAGATTGTAGGAAATAAATTTTTTGCAAAGTTAAGGGTTAAAACCTAAACCCTAGTATGCTCAAACTCTAAACCCTAAGGGTTTCATGAATTGGAAAATCTAGAATAATTGGGAAATGTCCAAAATGCCTTAAATCATATTCTTTAAATAAGGAAACTTGCAAATCTTGCAAAATCAAGGTTGGTGAACAACCCTAGCCTAAACCTAGCTAGCCTTTGACTTAAAATCCAGCAACTCAGCAGCTAGGTAGCATCATGCAATGTATCAAGCTTGGTATAAATGAATTTAGAGAGAGAAAAAGCTCAAAACTTAGCCAATTTCATTATTTACTCTCACCAACTCCCACACTCTCTCAAACCCACGAAATGTCAAGTAAATTCAGTCCCAAAATACAGCCCCACGTGTATCATAAACAGATTAAAGGATCAGAAATCAAAATCAAGCATTAAAAGGTATAAAACCTTCAAATTTCGAAATCTATGATTTTTATGTTAAATGTTACAATTGATTGTGCAAATATGTGTAATAAGGTGTCAATTAGAGATCTGGGTTGTTGGATCATAGATCCATAACACCTAGAGGCTCGGATTTAATGTTTATAGAAATCTGGAAAATGTTGGAAAAAGTGTCTGACAGTCAAATGTCAGAGCTCCTAGATCCGGTTGTGTTATGTATTATGTGTGTTTTATGTTATAGATCTATTCTATGTCATGAGATCTTTCATTTAAAACTTGAATCAACCTCGTACCATGTATAGATCAAAAGATATGAGCGGTCAAAGGTCATTGACCCATCACGATTTCTGAAAATCTGGGTAACCCAGAATTTTCAGATCGGTCTGACAACGTTTTTGCAGGTCATGAATCTTGCTTTTGTTTGTTAATTTGGTCATTTTGTTGCTTTAAGGTTATAGTATGACATGATTTATATCGTTTAAAAGCTTTAGATCACCCATATCTGCATCAGGATCATAAATAAATCATGGTCAAAGGTAGTGGACCGAACTGCCTCAAGAACAATCTGGAAAACCCAGATTTGTTCAAGAACAGTTCTTGGTCGCCACTTTGACTGGCTTGAATCTTGTCCATCCGTTGTTGTTTATATGATCTGATGAGTGTTTATTGTACCTTGACAGCAGGACTATAAACTAGAACCTTTATATCAAACTATAAATACTTAGACTGAACGTTACAAGGATTGAAAACTAGTACCTCGGCTGTTCATCATTTTCTGGAAAACCCAGAAAATGAAGAACAACCTTGTCAGACTTTTTGGAGGCCGAGATCTTGCTGTTGTGATGTTGTATAGCCATGAAACAAGTTGTTAATTGTAGTATTACATAAATACTACAAAAAGAAATCAATCACGAGTCCAGAAATTGATCAGAACCCGGATTAAATTATGGTCAAACTAGGTACCCCGAATTCTGTCAAGAACACCAAGAACACTGAAGAACACCTATAGCGACAGAAAAGCGTCGCTATAGGCCTTTAGCGACAGTTTATTTTTATTTTTCCAAAAATTAATTTAAAATTAGAAAAAATGGTTTTTAATTATTAAAAACACATAATAAATTATGAAAAATTATTTTAAAGTCTGAAAAATAGTTTATAACTATTTTGAGTATATTTTGAAAATATTTAATATTTTTGGAATATAAATGGTATTTATTTATTTAATTACAATATTAAATAAATTATTTAAAAATAGTTTTTAATTCATGAAAAATCATGAAAAATAATATTATGGTATAAGAAAATATTTTAAGTTATTTTTGATAACTTTTGATATTTTGTGGTAAATTTCATTAATAATTTATTATTAATGGTAATTAGTTTATTTAATAAATATATTAAATAAATTAAGAAAAAATGGAATTAATGATTTAAAAATCATATAAAAATGATTTAAGTGATATAAAAATATTTGAAGTTATAAAATATAACTTTTGATATTTTGGCATGAAAATATTAATATTTTTATATTAATATTAATTATCGGATAATGAATTTAAGTGTTTAAAAATCATATAATTATGATTTTAAAAGTATTAAAAATACTTTGATATATTATAATATTATGTAATGACATTCATTAATATTTTATATTAAATGAATATTAATGATTAAGGAATTATGTGGTTATTAAATACGGTTTTAAGGATTGAAAAATGTTGATAAATGGTAATAATTATCCGAAAATTATTACGAGCCTAGGAAAAATGTTTTGTATGATTAGAAATTATCGGTGGTATGGTTAAGTGTTAAGTCAGAGTTTAATTAAACTTAAACTCGATAAAAGTCCGACTAGACCGTTAGGATGTTAGAATTTTGTCAGGTTTCATCTCAGACTTAAATAGTTTGACCTGATACTAAGTCTTATGTGCTGTATAGGACTGATAGAGTTATGTGGTAATGTGTTTAGGTTATTGTGTGTATAATTATAACAGTATATTACTGTGATGATATTATTCTAATTATTGAAGATCTATATTATTAATATTAGGTCTTCGGGTAAAGCGTTATTAAATTGCGTGCGGTAATCAACGGTTCAGGCAAGTTTTCTCATACTTAACTCTAATAAGAGTAGTTTCTTCAAGCTTATGGTTAATCATTGCTGATTGCCTAGAAAATTGTACTTTGTACATCTTGCATGTATAAGTCAGGTATGAAAGGCTGATCACCTTCATTACCAGTTGGTTCAAAAATGTTTGTTCATGTATAATACTTGTTCAGTCAAAAATTTGTTCATGCTAGTTCTCAATTATATTGATGAATTATAGCAAGCCATTATTCATACTCTTCAATCATGATATATCGTTATATTATTGTATATAAACTTGCTGGGCAACTTTCATGCTCACCCTTGCTATATCATGATAAAACATTGCAGGTAAAGCAAATGCGTCGTATACAGAAAAAGGTTAATGCCAAGTTCGGTGTGTGACAAAACGTGCGGCTATCTAATAATAGAATAGTTTGATAAATATGGTTGTGTAATAGATATTTTATGAAATGTGTAATAAGTTAAGGTTACTCGATTTTGGGTAATAGTGTGTAATGTATTGTATAAACAACTTATGTTTATATCTTTCGCAAATAGTGATAGAAATAGTATACCGGATCCGAGGCAATTTGGGGCCCGGATTCGGGGATATCATATCTCATCCTTGTCAAGCTTGGTTGCAGGAGCAATTGGTGTTTTCATGGGAGAGGCTGATTCCATGCCTATACTTCTTTAGTAAGTCTTTGATGTACTTGGCTTGGTTTATAAAAATTCCTTCTTCAGTCTGCTTTACTTGCAGTCTAAGGAAGAAGTTCAGCTCACCCATCATGCTCATTTCAAACTTTCTCTGCATTAGCTTAGAGAATCTCTTGCATAACTTTTTTTCAGTAGAACCAAAGATAATGTCATCAACATTGATTGAACTGGTAAGAATTTGTCTTTATGCTTTCTAAGAAATAGTGTGGTATCTACTCTACCTCTAGTGAACCCATTTTCGATTAAGAAGTTAGTCAGTGTTTCATACCATGCTCTAGGTGCTTTTTTTAAGACCATATAAGGCTTTATCTAATCTATAGACATAATTGGAAAGTGATGGATTGATGAAACCTGGAGGTTGTTCTATATAGACTTCTTCTTGGAGTTCTCCATTTAGAAATGCACTCTTGACATCCATCTGAAAGACTTTGAACTTCATATGGGTAGCAAAGGCAAGAAAGATTCAGAAGGCTTCCAGTCTGGCAACAGGTGCAAATGTTTCATTGTAGTCTGTACCTTCTTCTTGAGAATAGCCCTTTGCCACTAATCTTGCTTTGTTTCTGGTTATGACCTCATCTTCATCCATTTTGTTTCTGAAGACCCACTTAGTTCCTATCACAGGATGACTCTTTGGTCTCGGTACCAATCTCCATACTTTTCTTCGTTTAAATTGGTTGAGTTCTTCCTGCATGGCTTCTATCCAACTGGAGTCTTCCATAGCATCCTCTATCTTCTTTGACTCTATTTGTGACAGGAAACTTAGATAAAAACATTCATTCTTAGTAGAAGCTCTTGTTTTGACTCTGGCACTTGGATCTCCAATGATTAGATCCTGAGTGTGATCTATTTCCCATCTATTACCGGTTGGGACATTTGTCCTGATTCCTTCCTTTCTTAAATCTTCAAGGTCTATCTCTTCTTCTTGGAGTGGAGGCTCGTTGTCTTGCATGGACCTCTCTATGATCACATTTCATGCTCTACGATTTCACTATCTGGCACTACGGTCGTAGTGTTGAGCTTGACAACTTCATTTGTAGTGTCTGCACTATCGGTCGTAGTGTCTTGAGGTACTATTTTGTCTAAGTCAATTTCATCAAAGATGATGTGTATTGAGACTTCAACATTCAGTTTCTTCTTGTTGAACACCCTGTAAGCCTTGCTGTCTGTGGTATATCCAAGAAATATCCCTTCGTCTGACTTGGGTTGGAATTTTGTCAGATAATGCTTTCCATTATTGAGAATGTAGCATGCACAGCCAAAGACATGGAAATAGCTGACACTTGGCTTTCTTCTTTTCCACAGTTCGTATGGCGTCTTCTTAATCGTAGAGTTTATGAGTGATCTGTTCTGCGTGTAGCATGCAGTGTTGATAGCTTCTGCCCAGAAGTATTCAGGCAGATGGGCTGTAGTTAGTAGAGTTCTTCCAGCCTCTATCAAAGTTCTGTTCTTTCTTTTAGCTATTCCATTTTGTTGAGGAGTTTGTGGAGCTGAGAAGGTGTGACTGATCCCATTATATGTGCAGAAATGATCCATTTCTGAGAAGTCAAATTCTCTACCATGATCACTCCTTATGGCCTTGATTTTCTCTCCTTTCTTGTTCATCACCAGTCTGAACATCTTGAATAATTCGGAGCTCATTTCATCCTTTGAAGTTAGGAAGAATACCCATGTGAATCTGGTGTAGTCGTCGACTATGACTAGAGAGTATCTTTTTCCTCCAAGAATGTTTGTTGTGATTGGCCCAAAGAGATCCAAGTGAAGCAACTGCAGTGGCTTGTCAATAGAGTTGGCAGTCTTGCTCTTGAATGAGCTTCTAGTTTGCTTTCCAAGATGACAGTCATTGCATGGCCTTTCTTTCACGAATTTAAACTTGGGTAGGCCAGCTACTAGGTCTTTTGATGCCAGTTTGGACATACTTTTGAAGTTTAAGTGAGACAACCGTCTATGCCATAGCCAGCTCATTTCTTCAGATGCTTTTGCCAGAAAACATATTGTCTCATCTGAGCTTAGTTGACAAAGATCCACTGTGTAGACATTTCCTTCTCTTGTCCCGGTTAGCTTTACAGAAGATGTCTTCAAATCTCTGACTTGACATTGATTATTGAGGAATGTCACTTGATGACCCTTGTCACAGAGTTGGATGATACTTAGAAGGTTGTGTTGAAGACCTTCCACACATGCTACTTTCCTAAAAGATACTGCACCATTGCTAGCAGAGTCATATCTTCTTGTCTTGCCCGAGCCGTTATCTCCAAAGATGACTGAGGGAGCTTCATTTTCTATGTAGTTAGATAGTAGAGCTTTGTTCCCTGTCATATGCCTCGAGCATCCACTGTCCAGATACCATGTTGAGGTTGTGGAGCTCTTTTCCTGTCAAAATATTTGAACCTTCATTTTGGTACAAATATTTGCATGGGACCTTCATTGTTAGTACCTTTGGGGACCCAAATATGTCTAATCTTGGGTCTCACATGCATGGAGTTATAATGACATTTTGTGGCCCTATGACCATATTTATTGCATATAAAACATCTGTTATGATGCATGTCTGTGTGTGCATGATGATTCATCTTCCATTTGGACTTGTGTGGTTCTTTAGTTAACCTTCTGTTAAACTGATTCTCTTTCTTCCACGTGTCCTTAGGTTTCATAAATAGTTATGAGTGTGCCTTACCTCTACTGTACCTTCCCAATTAATTCGTAGAGTTGTTCTTGCTTGACTCTACGATTCTTTGAGGTTGGTGAGTAGAGGTTAGGTTACTATTCTCCTTTATGAAGCCCAGGCCAACGTTAGATCATTTAATTCTTTAAGTAGAACAAGGTTGAACTGGCTCTTCCAACTATGAGGATTTCACAAAGGCAATGCCTCTATCAAAACTTGAGGCATTACTAGTGCTAGTTTCCATTGTCTTTTCCACAGAAGGCTCTGGGATGAATTCCCCAAAGCCTAGACTTGTTCTATCAAAAGTGCTTCTCTGACTAGAGAGCATGCAGTCCATGGACGATTAGGATTTGTTCCATGCAGAGATAGTCTTCTCTAGGTCCTCAACTTTAGAGGTTAGAATAGACTCTCTTTGTGCATTGAGTGTTTTTGTCTGTTTTAAGGTCTCATTCTCATCCTCAAGCTTGAAAAGAAGATTAGTACTTAGAAGGGCTATTTCAAGCTCTTCTTGAACTTTCTTCTTTTCCTCATAAAGAGGTGAATGATCTTCAGGCAAGACTCTGAACCACTTCATGTATTGATGTAGATAAGTAGTTATGCCATGCAGTGCAGTTCTTAAGTCATTCATGTCTACATCAGCTGAGTTCATGTATGTTGAGGCTTTGTTTGTCCTTTACATGTTTGGCCATTAATCACAGATTGGCCATATGCGGTTCTTCCTCATCTCCAGAGTCAGTATTTGAGTCATTATCTGAGTCACTCCACGATCCTCCAGCTACCAGGCCTTTGTCTCTTTTCTGAGGCATCTTGTTTCCTTTGTATTCCTTCTTTGCATGTGTTTTCTTCTTTAGTTCTTCTTTGATGGGTTTGTTGCAGTTGGCGATGAAGTGGCCAGGCTTTTTGCAGTTACATCATAGGTCATTAATTTGCTTTTGACTGCTGTAATTGCTGACCTTCTTTGGCTTGCTAATTCTTCCTTATCGCATGAACCTTCTTAGTCTCTTTACCAGCATATCAAAGTCATCATCATCGTCTTCATCATCGTCAGAGTCAATCTCAGTGTTGACCTTTGATGCACTTTCAGTTGCCTTGAGAGTAACACCCTTATCCTTCCTTCTTCCTTCTGATAAGGTTTCAGCACGTTGGGTCAGCTCCAGTTCATATGTCAGGAGATTTCCATATAGTTTTTGAACTGTCATTTTGTTAAGATTCTTTGACTCTCTTATTGCAGTGGTCTTGGCATCCCACCTTCTTGGTAGGGCTCTGATGAATTTTATGGTCAGATCTTTGTTAGGATAGACCTTTCCATATGCTCGTAGAGAGTTGAGCAGAACATTGAATCTTTCATAGGTGGCAGTTATATTTTCTCCTTGCACATGAGCGAATATTTCGTACTGCTGTGTTAGAAGACACTGTTTGTTCTCTCTAACTTCTTCAGTTCCTTCGTGCATGATCAGTAGAGCTTCCCAAACTTCCTTAGTTGTTTTGATGTTTACAACATTTTCAAACAGATCGTCCTCTAAGGATTGGAACAAGATGTTCTTAGCCTTCTTATCAAGTTGGACAGCTCTTTTCTCGTTGTCTGTCCACCCTTCTTTAACTTTGATCTGTATACGATTTGGATTGTTAGTGGCTGGTGCAAGCTTGGTTAGAATTTAGGGCCCATTTTGAATGGTCTCAAATAGATCTTCATCTATTGAGTCCATGCACACTTGCATTCTGACTTTCCAGTTAGCAAATTTATCCTTGTTGCACAATCGTGGCTTGCTGCCTCCCCCGGTCCTGTATTCACTTGGTACGAGTGCCATTGGATCTACAAAAGCTTGTAAGCTATAAAATAGAACCTGCTCTGATACTAATTATTAGTTCCTAGTTGGCACAATAGTTATCTAGAAGGGGGGTTGAATAGATATTTACAAATCTTTTCGTTTTAAACATGTTCTTTGATAATGATTAAAACTTAGCGAAATAAATGTTTTTTTTAATATTCTTTACCAAGCAATGGAGTAATGAGGGTGAGGCAGTTATGGCAGTTATAACAGATATAGTAGTTATGATATTAATGTAAATGACATAGTTGTTTTTAAGTGGTTCAGAGCACTTAAAGCTCCTAGTCCACTCTTTCACTCAACGAGTAGGATATCCACTAAGGATGTCTGTTACAACTTCTGAATCACACTAATTCCTTCTAGACCAGCAGTCTAGGAACTTCTTAGTTCACTCTTGAACTCTTCAAGTCCAGCAGACTTGGCTTTCTTATAGCTCACTACGAACTCTTCAAGTCCAGCAGACTTGGTACTCTTCTTTAGATAATGTTGTGTTCTTGATGGTTGCTACTCAGTCATTGTGTAAGCACTTGTTCTAAAGAACTGAGTAGCTGAGCAACCTTTGCAATATCTCAGATCGTAGAGTTGAGCTTGAGAGAGATGTTCACGTTGTTTGTTCAATGCTTGCTTGCTTAGTTCTCTCTCATCTGTCTGATTTGCATATATGTGATTTTGAAAACTATTTGTTAGATTCATCCGTTGTGGAATTAAATGTGTCTGAACATTTTGTAATGTGATGGAGACATTTCTGCACATCTTCTAAAATTGCATTCTAGCCCACCACAACAGACTGCTTTCTCACCTACCACCTGAAAAGGTGTTTTGTCCCTCTTATCCATTGTATTATCCTTAGCTTCTTTAATACGCTTCTTTGTTGCATACTAAGGATATTTCTTTACTCTAGGACTGATGAGTACTACAGCGTCTAGAATCCATTCCTCATATGTTGAAATCAACCTTTACACAAATCATGAGGCTCGACGTTTTCTGACATGAGACAGATGATGCTCTACGATTTGGATCATGATTCTCTACGATTCAGATCGTAGTGACTTGTTGCTTTGGTGCTTGATCTGATGCTATCATTTAGAGAGCACTGCGATTTCTCTTAAACCCTTGCACACTACGATCCTTACTTGCTCGTGTTGTTGACTCTACATTTTCGAGAGCACACTACGATCGTTGACTTATAAACTTTACGTTTCCTTCAGCATACTACGATCGTGGAGTTGACTCGGCAAAGGTTGGGACCACTCTATGATTTTCGAAGAGTCCCTTCAAGGCAGGCACACACTACGATCCGTTAAGCTCTACGTGTTTGCCTTGACTTCTGCACTGTTGATCAGATGATACACTACGATTTCTTCGAACCATATCTATTACATCTCAAGATCAACCTAACAGCTTTGATCTTTTCTATCTATACATTCTATTAAAGAATGATACACGTTAAGATCTTAGATTAACCTGATAATTTTGATCTATCATTAAGTCCTTGTACATATATTCATTTAAGGACCTTACAAATAATCATGACCATATACATTAAAACATCAAATCATAATATGCATTCTCCCAACATACAGTAATACGCGTGGTTGCATAGTAGCACACAATATTGATTATTGATGCTTACGTGAGAAGTCACTCAGTTTTGTTCAATTATTGCTACAGTAATTGCTGCATAGTATCTCACGTTATTTGATTCAATTATTGTCGATATTTTATATATTATTATATCAATAATTGAGATGACGAAGTTATTAAGATTATTATTTGCAATATTAATGATGTCTAGAAGTTCTGCCAAGGAGAGGTTTGGTCACCTAATTGCGCGCCAATAGGGAGAAATCCTTATTGGAAAGCCCCCTCTTTCCTGGAAATAACCTGGTCGATTAATAGTGTGAATAATAATAATGATGATGAGTTTTGTTATATTAGTATTATTAATGTAATAAAACAGAAAAGCTTTTTATATAAAATAGAATACATTTATAAAGTTATTTGTTTTATTAGACTATAAATAGAATATATGATATTCTATTATGCATAGTGTTTGCATAGTAAAATCTTTTTATATAAAACAGAATAATTTTATAAAGTTATTTGTTTTATTAGACTATAAATAGAATATATAATATTCCATTATGCATAGTGTTTGCATAGTGCCTGCATAGTGTTTGTATAGTAAAATATTTTTATATAAAACAGATACTTTTATAAAGTTGTTTGTTTTATTAGATTATAAATAGAATATATTATATTTTATTTAAAAGATTTTATTTTATTAAATCAATATGAACCGTAAGATTAAAAGTAAATTAATCTGGATCGTTCATGAATTAGTTATTATTCAGTCCATTATTCTAGAAATAGAAGCTCATTCCTTCATTATTTCTTACGAATTCACTGAAAACTCTAGAGAGAGAAACTGTTGAGAAAGTTCTTCTTCTGTAATCTCGAGCGTATTTCTTTAAAGTTTAAGAAAGCTTTGAGCGTAGAAGATAGTGTAAGTTTTCTTCAATTATATTCCCGCCCTACCAATCGGAATACTTTTCTTTTTAAGGTAGAGGATATTATTTGTTGTACTCGTAAGGGATATTATTTGTTATACTCGTAAGGGGTATTCTTTCTTTTTTATACATGAAGAGAACTTCTGTTATTCCATTCTTCATTATTCTGTTGGAATAACCTGTATACGCGGACTACCGTATACATGGTGAAATTCTTCTGTTATTCTATTATTTATATGTTGGAATAACATGTCTATGCGAAGTACTGCATACATGGTGAAATTCATCTATTATTTCATTCTTTATTATTCTGTCGAAATATCCTGTCTGTGCGTTTACGCATGACCTGGTTCCATTCTTTATTATTCTGTTAAAATAACTTGTCTATGTGGATTACCGCATATATGGTAAATGATCCTTCGTATTCATACGAATAGTATTTTCATAAAAAAGGGGCTTTTGCCAGGGGCTGTTTCATAAATTTTCTGACCCTCAAAACTTCTGGAAAAATTTGAAATGATAATTTGATGAGTTTTCTAGATTGTGTCAAAAATGACGATTTTTGGATGTATAGATTAAGAGTTATGGATTTTATGGGAAAAGAGTATTTTAAAAGTAAACCATTATAACTCCTTGTGGTTAACTCTAAAATTCGTGAAATATTTATTGGGAGTACATGTATATAACAGAAATATACCCTGTAAATTTCAGAATTTTTGGACAAAAGTATAATTTATGATAAATGTCTAATTATTCGGCAGTTTTAGCCATATGAAAAATAGTAAATGAATTTTAAAAATTTTAAGAAAAATATATGTTCAAGATGGAACTATATTCTGCTAAATCCAAGAAAATAAATATCTTTGGGATTGATTTGGTATTTTTCATGAAAATGAACTAGTTATGAGTAAATGAATTAAATATGTTATGCGAAGTAATAAAATTGGAAAATAGGATTTTATGGCTTGGGAATCCTATATAGGGTATATGCAGATTTTTGATGAGGGATTTGATCATTGATGATGAAATCTTATGAGTATGACATTTTTGAATGATTAAATGCATTATTTGATAAAGTGTAAACAATTGAAATAAATTGTTTATAAGTTTAAGAAATGATTAAAATATTGTTATAATATTAATGATATTAGATTATGAGATTATTAAGTGATTGATAACATTTGGTTATTATTGAACACTGGATAAATTGTATTACAAAAGTTTAATATTTATCCTTTATTTCATTTGATTGATTCTTATATCATTGTCATCATCCTCATACTCATATTGTGTTAAAAGTCATCTTTGGTCGTAGTGCATAGATGGACTTGGTATGATTATGACCATGGATTATTCGGTATAATCATGACCGTAATGTTACAAATGATCTGGAAAAAATTCCTCATTGGCCTGTAGTGCATTGATGAACAGTTTTGGTATGATTGTGACTATGGATTCTCTTCGGCCAAGGGTGCAAAGATGAATTATTTTATGGCATGATCATGCCCATTGATGAAAACACAATTATCTTTAGCTCTTAGTGCATAGATAATTCGTGGTCGTGATATTAACGAATATCATTAGCCGTAGTGCATGGATAATTCAGTGATATGGATTGATTATCGAGCTGAGTCTCAGCGATGAAATATAAATTCATGGATGTGATATTAACGAATATCCTTGGCCGTAGTGCAGGGGTGATTCGATGATGTGGATTATTTATTAAGCTGAGTCTCAACGATAACATATTTATTATACACTTTTAATTCGTAGAAGATAGTAGATATCATGCTCTACTTGACTCTTCTAAAATCAAGTTGTATGTCTTTGGCATATAGTGCAAAAATAAATTGTTAATGAATATCTTTGGCCGTAGTGCAAAGATGAATTTATTAGTATGATTATGAGCATGATTTCTTATTTGGTATAACCATGATTTTTGATGTTTTAGGTGAAGATAGGTGATGAAAATTGTGACACGCCCAAATCCGGGTTACCTGACACCCGAGTTTGGTGTTCACGATCCACAATATAAATAACATTTAACTACCCATAATATATATAGATAGTAACTTTCATAAGTTTTTATCAGAGTTTAATAATACATCACCCAGGTTTTCTAATCTTAACTTTACAAACATACCCTTTAGATATACAAAAAGGGTTTATAATACAACAATATAAATAATACTGTTCATAAAACTAATTTATTATGATGCTTTTGCCCTTATTCTTCTTCGCAGCACCTTCTTCAACTTCGTCCCTAGCTGAAAAGTTTTATTTAGCAAGGGTGAGCAACTAATTTGCCCTGCAAGTTAAGACATACAATAATTGTATAAGAATTCAAAACAACGGACTATCTATTTTGATAGAATGAAATCAAAGTTCGGGAAACTTTGAAATAGCTGAACAAATCGTTGTTCAATAACAAGTCTTCTCGTATCTTGTACAATACAATAATTCAATAATGAAAGAGTACAACGCTTTCAAAGTTTCTACGATATTCTAATGATTAATCAAAAATCAGTTTTACGAAATAGCAAAGTGGAATGTTTTCCAGATTTATACTGAGCGATCACACTAGATCTTGAACTTATATTCTCGGGTATCTATCAAAGGTTTACTTTGAAAAATACTCAGGTGTATCAGATAACCATAAAGATTAAATCATACCCCTATACAAGTACTCAGAGCCGGCCAACTCTTTGTACCCTATATTATGCATAATACTTAAAACGCGCGCAAAGGTCGAATTCACGACCAATAAAATGTTCCCTTTATATAAAAGGTTGTTCTTCTCAGTCTTAGAATCAAGATTTTGATTTTACAACGAAATACTGGGATTTCAAATTCTATTTACTTCTCGGTCAAGCTGAAATAATTGGCATCGATCTGTCAATAATAATTGAATTTATTTTCTTAAATCTATCAAGTTCTAACAATTGTTCGTCTAGCCAGAATAATTAGCTAAGACATTTCTCAGTATAATTTGACAATAAATAGGAATTATCTATATTGTCAATTCTAACTTCTATAGATATGAATATCCAACAACAGTTATTCTACAAATATATATTTCTGAATCAAAACATGCACTAACTGCGAATAATCAACAATAAATTCATTGTATGTGGTGTAATTAACAATAATTAACCACTATAATAATTGAATGAATTTAACTCAAGGTTGATTTAGCAAACTTTCCTCTTCTGCTGATTACAGCTACACAAAATACTTATCTGCTTTTGAAAGACCTATAACCAATAATATCGGTCTATCAATTAGCACAATAATTCACATAACACACAACACTGTAATTCACAGTCAAACTTCTCCTAGACACATTACCACATAGCCACAACAGTGTTTATAACCTATATAAACACTTAACAAGTCAAACTATTTCGGTCTGGTTGAACTTTGGTCTATTCTCGGTGTTCTGGTCAACCTATCCGACAATTAACACAGTTATCTGTCAATTACACTTGGTCTCTAAGCTTCAATATTAATTTAGATAAGTCAATTATCATTAATAATATTTTTCGGAATCTTTTAATAATTATCAAGCAATTATTATAATTTATAATAATTTTTCAAATATCAGAATCATTTTTAAATGATTTAATTATCAATTAATCGTATCATTATTAATATTTAATAATATCAAAATATTAATAACATACTTTTCAAAATACTAAAGTTATTATTAATAAATTAAAATATTTTTAAATCGACAATATTCCACTTAAATGATTTTTAAAGTAATTAAAATCATTTTTAAATCATCACCATTAATATATAAATATTAATGAAATTATTATCCAAATATTAAAAGTCATTAATTATAACTTAAAATATTTTTAAACTATTTTTCTCATTTTTAAATGATTTTTAAATCAATAAAATCATTTTTAATTCATTTATTTAATATAATAATAAAATAAATCAAACATCATTAATATTAATTTATTAATGAAAATTCTCCAAAAATATTGAAAATTATATTTTATAATTTAAAATATTTTCTAACACTTTATTCTCAATTAAAATGATTTTTAAATCATTAAAATTATTTTTATCTTATTTATTTAATTTAATAATAAAATAAATCTAATATCATTAATATTAAATTATTAATAAAAATTTTCCAAAAATATTAAAAGTTACATTTTATAACTTAAATTATTTTTAAATACATTTTTCTTATTTAAAATGATTTTTCATAATATTAAATCATTTTTCTCTATTTTATTTAATACACTAGTTAAATAAATTAAATACCATTAATATTTAAATAAATATAAATATTAATGAAAAATATACTAATTGGTCAGACATTGTTTTTCATAATTTAAAATAATTTTTAAAACCAATTTTAGTAATTTTTAGAATTTATTTCTAATTTTTATTAATTTTTGGAATTTTCAAAAATTCAAAAATTAATTAACTGTCGCTAAAGGGCTATAGCGACAGAAAGCGTCGCTGTTGGTGTTCTTGAGCCCAAGAATACTGACAGCCGGCAGCTTCAAGGGTGCTACTTTGACCGCTTGTAATTCTGAATCCACAAAGTTTTTGGACAAACTTGAAGTTTGATAATGTAGCCAAAATGTAATACTACAACAGACAATCAACATCTTAGTCAAAAAAATAACAATCTTGCAAGATCTAGAGCTTCAAAGAAGCTGTCAGACTCATTCTGGGTTTCTCCAGAAACCCAGAAACTCGACTAGGCACATTTGAGCTCAATTTGATCAAGGTTCCGGTCATGTTTATTGTGATTTCTTTGTTCATACATGTATTGATCGTGTCAAGGAACAACTTGATAACAATAGATAAGTCCAACAACAACAGATTCATACTTTATGGCTCAGTCAAATCCTGTCAGAAAAACGTGTTCTTCATTTTTCTGGAAATTCCAGAAAATGACTTTGTGTTCAGACGTGCATTTTTGACCATCTGTTTCGTACAACAGATTTGTTGTTTAAGAAATATAAAGGCATGGATTTAAATTCAATCTAGCAGCCTACAACATGTAATCAACAACATCAACAAAAAAACAAATATTCTGATAGATCCGGACGTCGTAAAAACCTGTCAGACGCTGATTTAACAGTTCTGGGTTACCCATATTTACAGCTAGTCAACGTCGATCAACCGACTTTATCCGTTAATAACTTCTGATCTAGACATCCAATGACCCTGATACCACTTGCAGTTTAAAGACAACATATCAGGCTACAAATTAAAAACTTAAAACAACACATATCATATACTAGCAAGGATCTGTGGCGACTGACATTACTTGTCTGACCACATTTCAAACTCAAGAACAGTTTTGAAAAACTTCGAATTTTACTAACTTTGATGTTATGGATCTATGATAGATCAACATAGATCATTGAAAAACATTATGTAGCAAAGATTTAAACACATAAACACAAATATTTCTTAAGCATAAAAGATCAAAAATTAAAATTAGGTTTATACTTTTTCTTGAATAGTTTTAGATCTTGGCTCTCCAATCTGTTATTGGTTGATCTAAGGCTGAAATTAGAACTGATATTCTTAGATATTTCGAAGCTTCTAGTTAGAGAGGGAGTTGGTGAGAGAAAAATAGCAAAATGGCTAATGTAAATGAATTTTCTCTCTCTAAATCTCTTAAATAAGTCATAACTTGTTTTCTAGGCTGAGATTTTCGGCTGGAGGCTGCAGATTTGTGTCACAAAGTCAAGGTAGTGGTTCAACCACTAAAGCTTTAGCCATTTCTACAAGTAATCTAATAAAAAAATCCCATAAAGGGCAATTTTGTCATTTGCAAATTTATTTAAATGGCATTCTTGGAATTTACACAAACCCTTAGGGTTTAGGGTTTGGGTTAGGATTTAGGGTTTAAACCATTTAGGGTTTATAATTTACTTTCCAAAATTTTCGAATTTCAGTTTTCAAAATAGAAAAATAATATTCCAAAATTATACTTAGGATTCAATAATTATATTAATATTTCTTAATCATAAAATTCAATCTTGCTAATTAGGATTAATATACCTAATTAAAATTGCTTAATTTAGCAATTAGGGTTGATAACCCACAAATTAGTGTTTTAATTAGAAAAATAAATTTTCTAAATTACAATTAGGGTTTGTAAAATAGAAATTAAAATAACTAAAATATAATTAGGGTTTTCTAATCATATTAAAGTTTAATACACACATTAGGCTTGCAAATTAGGATTTTGGTTTCCTAATTTAGGGTTTAGGATTCTCGAATTCGAAATTAGGGTTTTTTGGCGTATAATTAGGGTTTTCAAATGTACAATTAAATTTCTAAATCTGAGATTAGGATTTCTAATCCCTTATTAGGGTTAATTAATTTTAAACCTTATCTGATCAATTATTGATCAAAATTTCTATACAGTACATATACATTCTCATCAACATAATTATTTTAAATTATATTTTTTACTGAATCCCTATCCGACAAATAGGGTTAGGGTTTTTAAATCTTGTTAAGCACAACTCTACTCTAAATTTATTAGTCAATACACAAATTCACTTTCTCGAGACTCGTATCACAGATACTTGTCACAAAATTGATAATTAATATTAACATGAAATAAAAAAAATTATTCGCAAATTTTTGATTATTCGAAATCACGGGTTATCACATTCACCCCTCCTTAAAAGGATTTCGTCCTCGGAATGACCGCTTTCTTATTCTCTACAATCTTTTAAAGTTGTATCATCAATTCATTTTTATCAGCACAATATTAATTTTTGTTTCAAATTCTAACCTATGACTTGAATCTATAAAAGAAAATAATTCACAGCCATATTTATTCAATATCAATCGCGTAATTTAAATATTAAGCGAAATCATTACCTGCTGCCACCTCCTGCGTAGCTACCGCATCTAGCACCGTCATGTTGAATGTACGGGCTGTTGGTCTTCCTGGCTGTGCAGGTCCTCGAATCGCCAAGGTTCCACCACCAGGTCCCTTGTTGGCACTTTCTTTTTCTGTATTCTTCTTCGGACAGTTCCGAACCAGATGATCAGTCGATCCACACGCATAGCAACCTTGAATATTTTTCGGGCTGGGACAATTGGGCGACATATGCCCCTCTTGTCCGCAGTTGTAACAAACCCCCTTCTTCTTTAGACAAACACCAGCATGGTTCTTCCAATTCGCACAAGGCACTCCTCCTTTCCTATTCCCTTCAGTTTTACTACCCGATTGGGTATTCTCGCTCCACTTCCTCTTGTTTAGATTACTGCCACCACTACTCCCACCATCATTGGTCTTCTTCTTCTCCTGATGAAAACGAGATGCAGCCTCGCTTTCTCCTTGAGCAATTAACGTTTTCTACAGTAAAGCCACAAACGTGTTGATCTGCAATACTGCCACCTTGTTGAATATCCCTGGTTTCAGTCCGTTCTCAAATCTTCTTGCTTTTCTAGCTTCGGTGTCCACCTGATGAGGTGCGAATCTTGCTAATTCGTTGAATTTAGCCGCGTATTCAGAAACAGACATGTTCTCCTGCTTAAGTTCCCAGAACTTAACTTCTATCCGAGCTTGCATACTCGGTGAGAAGTAGTTCTCAAAGAACAATTCCTTAAATTTGGTCCACGTCACCACCGATGTACCCGCTCTCGCTTGATTGGTTTCCCACCAATAATTGGTTTCTCCATTCATTAAGTATGTTGCAAAAGCCGTCTTTTGCTCTTCCGCCACTCACGCAATCATGAACATTTTCTCCATCTCTTTCACCCAAGTTTGGGCTTCAATTGGATCCGTAGTCCCCTTAAATTCTGGCGGTCCTACCGCTTTAAAATCCTTAAAATTAGCCAATCTGTCGACTGGCTGATTCCTTGGTCTTCCCCTGGCTGGAGCCCTATTTTCCATAGCTTGGGCCAGCATATCCACAAAATTCTGCATCGGGTCCGCTTGACCTGCTTCGTTATTCACTGATTGTTCTTCTCTTTGGTTTCGATTCTGTCGTCTAGGCGGCATGATCTGATTTAAATGAAAATCTTATATTAATATTCTTTCTCTATACAAATTCTTAACACAATAAGAATTCAACACGTAATTCTCAAGTAATCGAATATTTATTCAAATAGCACATAGTACCTATAGTACTTAACACATATAACTATCCCTTTAAAATAATACTAGGATTAACACACTCAACTTTACAAAAGTTGCAATTCCCCAACTTTACACAAAAAGTTGACATTCTCCAATTTCACATTACTATTTCCAGTTCATCAAACTTACCACACTTAGGAGTTCTGTAACTTGCCACAACTATATGAGTGTATGAACTTATCCTAGTCAGTCCTTTGGTGTCCTTTCGCTGAGGGGTTCAGGACATTTCATATAATTATGAGTCATGAACATACCATAAGTATGAGTTTTAAGAACACACAATTTCATTTTAATCTTTTATTCATATAGAAAATAAAGATTTCATTCACACAAACATATATTTACATAGGTTCAAACATCGTTCTTGATATTACATATCTTAATATCAGAAACTTCTACCAAAAGATATTATAACTTATATCTAAGTTATCTAACGTCCACTCCCTTCACTAGTCTTCTTCTTGCTAGGACACTTGTTGAACCCGTGCCCCGTTTGCCCACAGGAAAAACACTTCCTCATATTTGGTTTAGGACAATGCAAGGAGATATGTCCTTCCTGCTTACAGTTGAAGCACACGTTCTTCCACATCATGCATTCCCCCACGTGAGTTTTACCACACTTGCTACATGCTTTCTTTTTCTTCGGGTTCAAATTTCCAGAGTTGTCACTGTCATTGTTCCTCTTTCTTTTCTTCTTGTACTTCTTGCCGGTTCCTTCAGAAGATCCACAACCTTCAGCCTTCATCTTCTCCACCTGCACTTTCAGCTCGTTCCTTTCTTCAGTCATTTCACGTAACGCCCGCTCTGTCTTCCACAACTCCTCCAAAAGAAATACATTACTTCGGAGTTCTTGGACTTCCACAGATAGCTGATCTTGTTCACCAACCTTGATCATATTCTTTAGTTCCACCTTAGCTTCTTCAAACTCCGCCTCCTCATCACCACTTAGATATATCTCAGGATAATCGTCATGATCACTCCCAAGATTTATCATTGGTTTATCTTTCCCCACTTCTTTAACTGATTCGCTTTGTGCTGGCACCTCGGCTACTGGCATTGATGTGACAGCCGCTGGCATCTCCGTACTCATTTCATCTTCTTTTGACATCCTACAATCAATTTTAACAACTTGATTAGCACTTTTCTAGTACAAACTTCTCACCCTATGTGTCCACATTTCTCACTATCGTTGCACTTCGGCAATCTCTCACTTAGTACTCTAAATGAGTATTCTCTATCTCGCTATGGTTATAATTCAAGGGTTTTCCCCACCCCACTTAAGGTTTATAACCTACAGCTCTGATACCAACCTGTGACACCCCCAAATCTGGGTTACCTAACACCCGAGTTTGGTGTTCACGATCCACAATATAAATAACATTTAACTACCCATAATATATATAGATAGTAACTTTCATAAGTTTTTATCAGAGTTTAATAATACATCACCCAGGTTTTCTAACCTTAACTTTATAAATATACCCTTTAGATATAAAAAAAGGGTTTGCAATACAACAATATAAATAATATTGTTCATAAAACTAATTTATTACGATGCTTTTGCCCTTATTCTTCTTCGCAGCACCTTCTGCAACTTCGTCCCTAGCTGAAAAGTTTTATTTAGCAAGGGTGAGCAACTAATTTTCCCCGCAAGTTAAGACATACAATAATTGTATAAGAATTCAAAACAACAGACTATCTATTTTGATAGAATGAAATCAAAGTTCGGGAAACTTTGAAATAGCTGAACAAATCGTTATTCAATAACAAGTCCTCTCGTATCCTGTACAATACAATAATTCAATAATGAAAGAGTACAACGCTTTCAAAGTTTCTATGATATTCTAATGAATAATCAAAAATTAGTTTTACGAAATAGCAAAGTGGAATGTTTTCCAAATTTATACTGAGCGATCACACTAGATCTTGAACTTATATTCTCGGGTATCTATCAAAGGTTTACTTTGATAAATACTCTGGTGTATCAGATAACCATAAAGATTAAATCATACCCCTATGCAAGTACTCAGAGCCGGCCAACTCTTTGTACACTATATTATACATAATACTTAAAACGCGCGCAAAGGTCAAATTCACGACCAATAAAATGCTCCCTTTATATAAAATGTTGTTCTTCTCAGTCTTAGAATCAAGATTTTGATTTTATAACGAAATACTGGGATTTCAAATTCTATTCACTTCTCGGTCGAGCCGAAATAATTGGCATCGATCTATAAATAATAATTGAATTTATTTTCTCGAATCTATCAAATTCTAACAATTGTTCGTCTAGCCAGAATAATTAGCTAAGACATTTCTCAGTATAATTTGATAATAAATAGGAATTATCTGTATTGTCAATTCTAACTTCTACAGATATGAATATCCAACAACAGTTATTCTACAAATAAATATTTCTGAATCAAAACATGCACTAACTGTGAATAATCAACAATAAATTCCCTGGATGTGGTGTTATTAACAATAATTAACCACTATAATAATTGAATGAATTTAACTCAAGGTTGAGTTAGGAAACTTGCCTCTTCTGCTGATTACAGCTACACAAAATACTTATCTGCTTTTGAAAGACCTATAACCAATAATATCGGTCTAACAATTAGCACAATAATTCATATAACATAAAACACTGTAATTCAAAGTCAAACTTCTCCTAGAAACATTACCACATAGCCACAACAGTGTTTATAACCTATATAAACACTTAACAAGTCAAACTATTTCGGTCTGGTTGGACTTCGGTCCATTCTCGGTGTTCTGGTCACCCTATTCGACAATTAACACAGTTATATGTCAATTACACTTGGTCTCCAAGCTTCAATATTAATTTAGATAAGTTAATTATCATTAATAATATTTTTTGGAAGCTTTTAATAATTATCAAGCAATTATTATAATTTATAATAATTTTTCAAATATCAGAATCATTTTTAAATTATTTAATTATCAATTAATCCTATCATTAATAATATTTAAAAATATCAAAATATTAATAACATACTTTTCAAAATACTAAAGTTATTATTAATAACTTAAAATATTTTTAAATCGACAATATTCCACTTAAATGATTTTTAAAGTAATTAAAATCATTTTTAAATCATCACTATTAATATATAAATATTAATGGAATTATTATCCAAATATTAGAAGTCATTAATTATAACTTAAAATATTTTTAAACCATTTTTCTCATTTTTAAATGATTTTTAAATCAATAAAATCATTTTTAGTTCATTTATTTAATATAATAATTAAATAAATCAAACATCATTAATATTAATTTATTAATAAAAATTCTCCAAAAATATTGAAAATTATTTTTTATAATTTAAAATATTTTCTAACACTTTATTCTCAATTAAAATGATTTTTAAATCATTAAAATTATTTTAATCTTATTTATTTCATTTAATAATAAAATAAATCTAATATCATTAATATTATATTATTAATGAAAATTTTCCAAAAATATTAAAAGTTACATTTTATAACTTAAATTATTTTTAAATATATTTTTCTTATTTAAAATGATTTTTCATAATATTAAATCATTTTCCTCTAATTTATTTAATACACTAATTAAATAAATTAAAAAGCATTAATATTCAAATAAATATAAATATTAATTAAAAATATACTAATTGGTCAGACATTATTTTTCATAATTTAAAATAATTTTTAAAACCAATTTTAGTAATTTTTAGAATTTATTTCTAATTTTTATTAATTTTCAGAATTTTCAGAAATTCAAAAATTAATTAACCGTCGCTAAAGGGCTATAGCGACAGAAAGCATCGCTGTTGGTGTTCTTGAGCCCAAGAACACTTACAGCCGGCAGCTTCAAGGGTGCTACTTTGACCGCTTGTATTTCTGAATCCACAAAGTTTTTGGACAAACTTGAAGTTTGATAATGTAGCCAAAATGTAATACTACAACAGACAATCAACATCTTGGTCAAAAAAATAACAATCTTGCAAGATCTAGAGCTTCAAAGAAGCTGTCAGACTCATTCTGGGTTTCTCCAGAAACCCAGAAACTCGACTAGGCACATTTAAGCTCAATTTGATCTAGGTTCCGGTCATGTTTATTGTGATTTCTTTGTTCATACATGTATTGATCGTGTCAAGGAACAACTAGATAACAATAGATAAGTCCAACAACAACAAATTCATACTTTATGGCTCAGTCAAAGCTTGTCAGAAAAACGTGTTCTTCATTTTTCTGGAAATTCCAGAAAATGACTTTGTGTTCAGACGTGCATTTTTGACCATCTGTTTCGTACAACAGATTTGTTGTTTAAGAAATATAAAGGCATGGATTTAAATTCAATCTAGCAGCCTACAACATGTAATCAACAACATCAACAAAAAAACAAATATTCTGATAGATCTGGACGTCGTAAAAACCTGTCAGACGCTGATTTAACAGTTCTTGGTTACCCAGATTTACAGATGGTCAACGTCGATCAACCGACTTTGTCCGTTAATAACTTCTGATCAAGACATCCAATGACCCTGATACCACTTGCAGTTTAAAGACAACATACCAGGCTACAAATTAAAAACTTAAAACAACACATATCATATACTAGCAAGGATCTGTGGCGACTGACATTACTTGTCAGACCACATTTCAAACTCAAGAACAGTTTTGAAAAACTTCGAGTTTTACCAACTTTGATGCTATGGATCTATGATAGATCAACATAGATCATTGAAAAACATTATCTAGCAAAGATTCAAACACATAGACACAAATATTTCTTAAGCATACAAGATCAAAAATTAAAATTAGGTTTATACCTTTTCTTGAATAATTTTAGATCTTGGCTCTCCAATCTGTTATTGGTTGATCTAAGGCTGAAATTAGAACTGATATTCTTAGATATTTCGAAGCTTCTAGTTAGAGAGGGAGTTGGTGAGAGAAAAATAGTAAAAAGGCTAATGTAAATGAATTTTCTCTCTCTAAATCTCTTAAATAAGTCATGACTTTTTGCTAGGCTGAGATTTTCGGCTGGATGCTGCAGATTTGTGTCACAAAGTCAAGGTAGTGGTTCAACCACTAAAGCTTTACCCATTTCTACAAGTAATCTAATAAAAAAATCTCATAAAGGGAAATTTTGTCATTTGCAAATTTATTTAAATGGCATTCTTGGAATTTACACAAACCCTTAGGGTTTAGGGTTTGGGTTAGAGTTTAGGGTTTGAACCCTTTAGGGTTTATAATTTACTTTCCAAAATATTCGAATTTCAGTTTTCAAAATAGAAAATTAATATTCCAAAATTAAAATTAGGATTCAATAATTATATTAATATTTCCTAATCATAAAATTCAATCTTTCTAATTAGGATTAATATACCTAATTAAATTTGCTTAATTTAGCAATTAGGGTCAAAATGGTCATTAGGGTTGATAACCCACTAATTAGGGTTTTAATTAGAAAAATAAATTTTCTAAATTACAATTAGGGTTTGTAAAATAGAAATTAAAATAACTAAAATATAATTAGGGTTTTCTAATCATATTAAAGTTTAATACACACATTAGGCTTGCAAATTAGGATTTTGGTTTCCTAATTTAGGGTTTAGGATTCCCGAATTCAAAATTAGGGTTGGTTTTCAACTGTACAATTAATTTTCTAAATTTGAGATTAGGGTTTCTAATCCCTTATTAGGGTTTATTAATTTTAAACCTTATCTGATCAATTATTGATCAAAATTTCTATACAGTACATATACATTCTCATCAATATAATTATTTTAAATTATATTTTCTACTGAATCCCTATCCGGCAATTAGGGTTAGAGTTTCTAAAGCTTGTTAAGCACAACTATACTCTAAATTTATTAGTCAATACACAAATTGACTTTCTCGAGACTCATATCACAGATACTTATCACAAAATTGATAATTAATATTAACATTAAATAAAAAAAATTTATTCGCAAATTTTTGATTATTCGAAATCTCGGGTTATCACAAAAATTATCTTCGTCTTGGTTGCGAAGAGGAATTTAGAACCACAATTATGATTATGAGTTATTCATATGATTGTGGATAGGAACAGTTGATTTATTTTACAGGGATAAAACATTGTTGGTGGACTTTTAACACGGAGAAGATAATAGACCTTATGGTCTATTTGACTCTTCTAATGGATTGCTCATTCCGCTGCAATTATGTTTAAAAAGTTTTATCATCTACCATATGTTCTAAATCTCTGATTTATTAATGATGAAGGCTATTGAAGATGTAAATTAGCTTTAGTCATGATATTCTTTACTGGGCTAGTTGTGTTCACCCTTTCTGCTTCACAATTCCTTTCAGGTAATAAGAGTGTTGCCGGGTCGAGCGGGGATAATATGGGAATAAAATGATGGTCTCTAGCTGTGGATGTTCTCCCTAAACAATATAGAAAAGTGTGTTGTATTTTATACGTCACTTAGTAGTTATATTTGGTGAATCAAATAGGGTGAGGCGAACCCAACTTTGGAAGGGTGTTTTGCCATTATCATACAAGATGTCTAATGACATACAACCTCGTGTTCTTATAAGACATGGTTGTGCGCATCCACTTGATGAATATATCTACGAGCACTATCTATATGATCTTGGAGTTTATTTGAAATATAATTTTCACTTGGAGACAACAGAGATATTTATATGTCAAGAGAAGACTCAGCATTGGAAAGAAGATGATAGTAATCTTCTTGTTTTTCTTTGGAGACTTTTGGGACAACCAAGGATAATTCTGTGGACATATGATATCTATCAAAACCTAGACGCATGGCCTCCCATGTACAAAGGTTTCCTTGAGCACTTCCCAAAGATTTTAATTTCTAAAATAATTTTTGACTATACTTTTATGTAAAGTATCATTGTAAGGATATGGTTGAGACACCATGAGAGTTACATACATTTATATTAAAACTCACAATTAACTGTGGTGGTATTCTATATACGACATTTCAACAGTTGTATAAATGAAGTTTGTATTTGATTTTATAGTGTGATATCTGGCAACTCGGAATGGGTCGTGTGGACCTTTTTTTGGGGGCGTCACATACAATAAATGTATACGAATCAATAACACCAGACTATCTATTTTGATAGAATCAAACCAAAGTTCGGGGTACTTTGAAATAGCTGAACAAAGCTTTAATAATTAACAAGTCTTCTCGCAATATATGCAACACAATAATTTGATAATGAAAGAGTAGAACGCTTTCAAAGTTTCTACGATATTCTATTGAATAATCAAGAATCAATTATACGCAATAACAAAGTGGAATATTTTCCAGATTTATGCTGAGCAATCCATTAGATCTTGAACTTCTCTTCTCGGGTATATATTAAAGCTTTAGTTTGACAAATACACAGGTGTATCAGATAACCATAAAGATTAAATCGTACCCCTCTGCAAGTACGTAGAGCCGTCCAACTCCTTGTACCCTATATTATGGATAATACTTAAGTCGCGCGCAATGGTCGAATATACGACTAAAAATGTTCCCTTTATATAAAATGTTGTTCTTCTCAGTCTTAGAATCAAGATTTGATTTAACAACAAAATTCTATGATTTCAATTTCTATTCACTTATCGATCTAGCTGAAATAATTGGCATCGATCTGTCAGTAATAATTAAATTCTCATCTCTTCTCTTCTCGAACCTATCAAGTTCTAACAAATGTTCGTCTAGCCAGAATAATTAGTTTAGACATTTCTCAACATAATTCGATAATAAACAGGAATTGTCAGTACTGTCAATATTAGCTTCTACAGATATGAATATACAACAACAATAATTCTATGAATATATATTTTTCAAATCTGTAATTCAATTTGAATTATTAAACATGCACTAACTGCGAATAATCAACAATAAATTCTTATACGTGGTATAATTAACAATAATTAACCACTATAACAATTGAATGAATATAACTCAAGGTTGAGTTAAAAAACTTGTCTCTTCCCCTTATTACAGCTACACAATATACTTATCTACGTTCATAAGACATATAACCAATAATATCGGTCACACAATTAGCACAATAATTTATAACACATAACACTGTAATCTACAGTCAAATTTCTCCTAGGCACATTGCCACATAGCCACATCAGTGTTTATAACCTATATAAACACTTATCAAGATAATTAACATAAATAATTAGGTCTGGTTGGACTTTGGTTCATTCTCGATGTTCTAGTCACCCCATCCGATAATTAACATAATTATTGTCAATTAAATATGATTTCAAAGCTTCAATACTATATTAGATAAGTCAAATATTATTTATAATATTTTTTGAAAGCTTTTAATAATATTTAAACAATTATTATAATTTATAACAATTTTTTAAATACTTAAATCATATTTAAATGATTTAATTATCAAATAATCTTATTATCATTAATATTTAATAATATAAAAATATTAATGTTATACTTGTCAAAATATTAAAGTTATTGTTAATAACTTAAAATATTTTTAAATCATCAATATTCTACTTAAATGATTTTTAAATTAATTAAAATCATTTTTAAACCATCACCATTAATATTTAAATATTAATGAAATTATTATCATAATATTAAAAGTCATTAATTATAAATTAAAATATTTTTTAAACATTATTCTTATTTTAAATGATTTTTAAATCAATAAAACAATTTTTAATTCATTTATTTAATATAATAATTAAATAGATCTAATATCATTAATATTAATTTATTAATGAGAATTCTCCAAAAATATTGAAAATTATATTTTATAATTCAATATATTTTCTAACACTTTATTCTTATTTAAAATAATTTTTAAATCAATAAAATCATTTTTAACTTATTTATTTAATTTAATAATTAAATAAATCTAATATTATTAATATTAAATTATTAATGAAAATTCTCTAAAAATATTAAAAGACACATTTTATAACTCAAAATATTTTTAAATACATTATTCTTGTTTAAAATGATTTTTCATAATATTAAATCATTTTTCTCTAATTTATTTAACACACTAATTAAATAATTTAAATATCCTTAATATCCAAATAATTATAAATATTAATGAAAAATGTCCCAAATACTTAAAAGTTATTTTTCAGAATTTAAAATGATTTTTTAAACCATTTTTGTAATTTTTAGAATTTATTTTCTATTTTTAAACATTTTCTGGAATATTCAAAAAATAAAATAAATTAAATCGTCGCTAAAGCCTATAGCGACACTTATCTGTCGTCTTAGGTTTTCTTGAGCTCAAGAACACTGTCAGGCCCGAGTTCAACGTGCTCGGTTTGACCAATCTTATTTATCAATCCATATATGTTCAGGACTTTTTAAGACAATGCTTTGGTAGTGTGTTTGTAACACTATAATTATCAACTAACATCTTGGTCATACAACAATCAAACAAATAGATCGAGCGTCTCAAAGTCCTTGTCAGATCACATCTGGGTTTTCTGGGTAACCCAGAAACCCAAACAATGTCGACTAGACACTTTCAAGTCCATTTTTTCACAAGGTTTTGGTCTTGATTAAAGTCATCTTAAGGTTCCAATATATAGTCCTTATGTCAAGGAACATCATTACAACAACATATCAGTTCAATAACAACAGAATCATAAGTTATAAGACGGTCAAAGGTTGTCAGAATTTTTTTTCAAACTGTTTCTGGAAATTCCCCGAAAATGCATCCGTGATCAAATGGTCTAGTTTGACCATTCATTACAACCATGTTATGTGTTGTTTAAGCGATCTACTAGCATGAATCTAGAGTCCACATAACCAGCTACAAATAAGTTACAACAACAACATCATAACACTAAAAACCTGACAGATATGTGGCTAAAGAAAACTTGTCAGACTCGGTTCACGTATTTCTGGGTTACCCAGATTTCAGCCGGACAAGCTCGGTCAATGAGTTTTTGTAATAGCCCCAAATCTGGGCCCCAAATCGCCGCAGGTCCGGTATACTATTTCTATAACTATTTGCGGAAGATATAAACATAAATTGTTTATACATTAAACTTACAAAAAATCCCCAAGGTCGAGTAACCTTAACTTAATACACATTTCATAACTTTTCTAACACATAACATCTTTATCAAACTATACTATTACAAAATAGCTGCACGTTTTATCCCAAGCTGAACTTGGCCTTAACCTTTTCCTGTATCCGAACGTATTCGCATTACCTGCAATGTTTTATCATGATATAGCAAGGGTGAGCATGAAAGTTGCTCAGCAAGTTTAAGTTCAATAATATAACGATATATCATGATTGAAGAGTATGAATAATAAGCTGGCTATAATTCATCAATATAATTGAGAACTAGAACGAACAAACTTTTGACTGAATAAGTATTAAACATGAACAAACATTTTTGAACCAACTGGCAATGAAGGTGATCAGCCTTTCATACCTGACTTATACATGCAAGATGTACAGAGTACAATTTTCGTGGCAATCAGCAATGATTAACCATAAGCTTGAATAAAATACTCTTAGTAGAGTTTAGTAAAAAGAAACTTGCCTGAACCGTTGATTACCGCTACGCAATTTATAACGCTTTACCCGAAGACCTAATATTAGTAATATAGATCTCCAATATTAGAATAATATTTCACAGTATAATACTGTTATATATATACATAGAATAACCTAAATACATAGCACATAACCCTATCAGTCTATAACACACATAAAATTTAGTATCAGGTCAAACTATTTCAGTCTGACTTGAGACCGACATAATTTTATCATCCCGACGGTCTAGTCGAACAATACTCGAGTTTAAGTTCAATTAAACTCTGCTTAAACGCTTAACAATTATCCCAGATAATTATCTTATCTGTCAAAATAATTTTTAAAGACTTATAATAATTTTCAAATAATTATTATCATTTATCAACATTTTTCGATTATTAAAACCATATTTAATTGAATTAAACATCACATAATTCCTTAATCATTAATATTCATTTAATATAAAATATTAATGAAAATCATAACATAATATTATAATATAATTATAATACACCAAATTATTTTTAATACCTTAAAATCATAATTATATTATTTTTAAACACTTAAATCCATTATCCGATAATTTCTATTAATATTATAATATTAATATTTTCATGCCAAAATATCAAAAGTTATATTTTATAACTTAAAATATTTTTATAACACTTAAATCATTTTTATATGATTTTTAAAACATTAATTCTATTTTTCCATAATTTATTTAATATATCTATTAAATAAACTAATTATCATTAATATTTATTAATTAATGAATCTCATCACAAAATATTAAAAGTCATCAAAAATAACTTAAAATATTTTCTTATACCATAATATTATTTTTCATGATTTTTCATGAATTGAAGTTATTTTTAAATAATTTATTCAATTTCATAATTACATAAATAAATACCATTTATATTCCAAAAATATTAAATATTTATGAAATATACTTAAAATAATAAAAAACTATTTTTCAAGCTTTAAAATAATTTTTCAGAATGTAATATGTATTTTTAATAATTAAAAACTATTTATTTCTATTTTTTAATTAATTTTCTGCTTTTTCCGAAAATAAGCGTCGCTAAAGGGACCCTATAGCGACAGACCCGTCGCTAAAGGTGTTCTTGAGCAAACCCAGAAATCATGTCAGACTTCGAGGTTACTACTTTGACCAACATTTAATCCATGCTACACTTGATTCATGGTCTGCTAATGATGATAGTTATGTAGTATAAGTGTAATATTACAATTAATGACAGATTTCAGGACCAAACAACAATATATCTGTGAGATTTAGAGCCTACAAAATCATGTTAGACACTGTTTTTCACCAAGAACAGTTCGAGGTGCCTACTTTGGACCTCTATAACTTGATGATAGTGTAACTTTTATGTGATCTATCAACTCCAGTTTGTAGACAACATGTAGTACTACAACTATAAAGCATAATAACACTGAAACATCAAACATCAGCAAAATCTGCCCGGTCAAACTTGAACACGGAAGTTACGCTTGAAATTTCTGGGTTTGTGTTCTTGACAGTTTTCGGGCAACGGGTTTTGACCGTTTATATCTTGTGATCTATAATGAATCTGGCTCTGATTCTTTTTGTATATTAAAGAACACATATCAGGATACATGTTAAAAGCTTTAAACATCAAAAACACTTAACACACACGGATCTATAAGATCTGACATTTGGCTGTAAAACGAAATTTTCCAGATTTCCAGATATTGAAAATCTTTAAAATCGTGAACTTTGATGTTATGGGTTCATGATTTATCAACCCAGATCATCAATTGACACCCTATTACACAATTTTGAACAATCAATTCCAACATTTAACAAAAAAAATCATAGGATTTCTAGAATTAGGATTTTTACCACTTTTTGCTTTGATTTTTGATTTTGATCCTTTGTTGCTGATCTTGGCTTGCCGATTCTTGATCATAGCTTAAATTCTCACTCCCTCTCAATCTAAAATTTCGAGATTGAGGAGAGAGAATGGCTTGGTTCAAATGAAAAATAAAGTTAGTATTTTCTCTCACTTTAATCTTTAATACTTCTAGATGCAATGAATGTGGCTAGTAATTTAATCAATTTGCTTGCAATAGAGGCCTTATCAAGTCAATTGAGTTGGTCACCAACTCTTGATTTGGTAAGATAAGACTCCACATAAAAAAAGTGACAAAAGGGCATTTATGTTATTTACTTTTATTTCTAGAATTTGTCATTTGATGAAACCCTTAGGGTTTAGGATTTGGAGCATTTAGAGTTTAGGGTTTAACATTTAACCCTTAAAGATTTAGCAACTTGGAGTTTAAAATTTTTCTAATTAGAATTTAAAATAGGAAATCATGATTTCTAATTTATAATTAGGACTTCCTAATTATATCTTAATTTTCTAATCATAAATCAATCTTTGCTAATCAGGACTAATTTATCCTAATTAAAATTTCTAATTTAGCACTTAGGGTCAAATTTGTACATTAGGTTTCAAAACCACTTTTAGGGTTTTAAATAGAAAAATAATATTTAAATTTTAGAAATTAGATTTCCTAAATAGATTAGGGTTTCTAATAACTTGACAATTAGGATTTATAATTCCTAATTAATATTACTAATTTGGCAATTAAATCCACCACTGAACAATTATAGTTCAAAATGATCATACTGGTTTTCAATCCCACAAATTAGGGTTTCTAATATAAAATAATTTTCTAAAATAGAAATTAAATATTCGTAATTAGATTAGAGTTTTCTAATTACATAACTTGAAAATAGAATTAATATATCCTAATTAACATAAAAAGTATTAAATTAACACTTTCGTTTTCCCTAACTATAAAATTAGGGTTTCAAATCCCGAAATTAGGGTTTTCTAAATTTGAAATTAGGGTTTGCTAATAATTAAGCTTTGCCCTAATTAGTAGTATAATTAATACCACATAAGCAGTATAATTATCCTTTCTATTCCAGATTAGGGCTTCAATTTATCAGAATCTGAAACTGGGGTTTTCAGATCTGGTATTATGGTTTTCTAATAATCAATTAGGATTTCAAAAAATTCGTTAGGGTTTTCCCTAATTAATTTATAATTAATGACGTTTAACCTTATACATATCATTGCATTCCCAATCTAAGGTTTTTAATATCCGAATTAGGATTTTAGATTCCCGGAACTGACATTAGGGTTTTCAGAACCAGTTTCTAGGATTTCTTATTAATTGCTAGGGTTTTCTAACCGAACGTTAAAGTTCATAATATATAATTAGGGTTTGACACATATATAATTAATCTGGTCAACCCTTAACCCTTAACCACATTCAGCACACATACATAACCATATTCACAGAATTTAATCACATATATCTTTAATCCTGAATAATTAAGCTATATCCTTCATAGAATTTTGAAATCATCAAAATTTCACCCCAAATAATATCAAACGCATACACTTATTTTTTGTTTAGGTCTATTATTTGACCTTAAATCAATCTTTTAAGATTTTAATAAATTGTCCAAATTCTCGGGTCGTCACAGTTTTGACTTATTATATCTTCAAATCCAGACATCTAATGACTATGATTTCACTTGCACATCACAGACAACATAACAAGCTACTAATAACAACTTTAAAACAAAAAATATCATAAAAACAGAAAGATCTAGAGCGACTGACATTTCTTGTAAGACCACTATAAATGCTCAGGAACAGTTTTTGAAAAACAAATTTTTACCCACTTTGATTCTATGGATTCATGATAGATCATCATAGATCTTCATAAAACATCCATTAGCAAGATTCTAAACACTTAAACACAAAAATTATCTAAGTATACAAGATCAAATTAGATTTTAGGGTTTATACCTCCTTGCTAAATCTTAGATCTTGGATCTCCTTATTTGATATTTGTTGATCTAGGGCTGTATTTAGGACTGATCTACTTATATATTTCGGAGCTTTGGTTGAGAGAAATAGTTGGTGAGAGCAAGAGAGAAAATGAGCAAGTAAATGGACTTTTTCTCTCTCTAATTCTATATATATTGTGACATGTTGCTAGATCTGAGGTTGGCTGACTGATATGGCTCGATTTTTAGGTCACCAAGTTAATGTAGTTGGTCACCCACTCCAATAATTGCAAGATTTGCAAGATACATATAAAAAATATAAAAAGGGTATTTTTGTAATTTGCAAAATAAATTTAATGGCATACTTGAAATTTGCACAAACCTTTAGGGTTTAACCCTAAGATTCTAACCCTTAGGTTTTAAAACATCCAATTCTAGAATTTCTAATTAGGATTTAAAAATAGAAAATTAAGAATTTCGAAAATGTCATTAGGGTTTTAAATAGAAATTAATATTTCTAAAGTATAATTAGGGTTTCCTAATTATATTAACATTACTAATCACTTTAGGCTTTCTAATTAGGATTAGGGTTTCCTAATTAGGGTTTAGGATTCCTGAATATGAAATTTGGGTTTCCCGGCTTATGATTAGGGTTTCTAATCCAGAGATTAGGGTTTCTAACTGCGCGTTAGAGTTTCTAATCCTGAAATTATGGTTTCTAATCTCTTATTAGGGTTTATAAATTTTAAACCTAATCCGATCAATCATTGATCAAAATCTCTATACAGTACAAAAACGTACTTATCAAAATAATTATTTTAATTATATTTTCTATCAAATCCCTAACCAAAAATTAGGGTTAGGGTTTCTAAAGCTGTTAAGCATAACTCTACTCTAATTTACCAGTCAATACATAAATTGACCACTTCTCAAAACTCGTATCACAAATACTTGTCCCAAAATTGATAATCAATATTAATATTAAATAATAAAAAAATTATTCGTAAAATTTTGATTATTCGAAATCCTGAGTTATCACATGCCTTGAGCAGAAAAGGCAGAGAGAAGTTATAATTGAAATTGACCATTCAAGAAGAATTGGTGAAAGATTTTGAATGACTAAACTTGGAAATTGGGTATCCGATGGAGACCGACGAGCAATTATTTACAGTGTCAGCGAGCCCGACTTTATTGGATAAGGTTAAAGAGTCACAAGAAAAGGACTAAGAGTGCAATAACATCCAGAAACGATTGACTGAAGGGGATAAATTGAAATTTAAGGTTGATAGCACTGGACTGCTAAGATTTGAAGGACGAATTTGGGTACCGTTAGTACCAAAATTGAGAGAAGTGATTTTGCAAGAAGCTCACAGTACAAGATATTCGATACACCCAGGAAGCACAAAGATGTACCAAGATTTGCGTCACCACTTTTGGTGGCCAAACATGAAGAGAGAGGTTGAGGAATGCGTAAGTAGATGTCTAACTTGTCCGAGGGTCAAGGCAGAGCACCAACGACCAAGCGGGTTATTACAACCATTAGAGATTCCATAATAGAAATGGGAGCACATCACAATGGACTTCGTGGTGGGACTTCTGACAACGCAAAAAGGGCACGACGCCATATAGGTGATTGTATATCGTATTACAAAGTCAGCTCACTTTTTGCCGATTAAGATTAAGTATAGTTTGGACCTGTTAGCCAAATTGTATGTTAAGGAAATTATCTCGAGGCATGGGGTGCCAGTATCTATTGTATCAGATAGGGATCCGTAATTCACGTCATAATTCTGGAAGAGTCTTCACGAAAGAATGGGGACACAACTACGAATGAGTACATCATATCATCCGCAGACCGATGGGCAAAGCGAAAGAACAATTCAAACACTTGAAGACATGCTCCGAGCTTGTGTGATAGACTTCAAGGGTAGTTGGGAGGATCACCTTCCATTAGTAGAGTTCTCATATGACAATAATTATCATGTGACACCCCCAAATCTAGGTACTTTAATTCCACTGGATTTAGTGTTCACTATACAAATATCATCTATCTATCTACCCATAAAAATGCAAACCATGCAATAGATAGAAATAAATCCTCCCCTTATGGGGTTACAACATCTGAATAATGAATACAATCCCAGGTCAAACTAACCTTAAACATATGTGCGGAAACATAAACAAATAATGAGTCTTAAACAACATCAAGTCTTGATAATAACATTCATAAAATTAAATAACAAGTCTTCATCACTTATTAGCTTTGCCCTTGCCTTTGCTAGTAGAAGGCTCATCGTACCTTTCGTTCTTAACTACAATGTTATTATTACGCAAGAGTGAGCATGATTGCCCACAAGTATAAAAATGAAATAAAAATATATAATAACATGCGAGTGAATCAAAGACTTCTGAAATAAAAGCTCGACTTTTGAATCAAGAATGAATAACAAGAATTTAAAAGATTTCTGAGGGTCATAAGACCTTGAACTTTGTCCTAGGTTATCAAGGGTTATACTTGAAACCTTTAACAGTCATAAGACTATAGATTCTTCTACTCGTACTTAGGGGGATCAGCCCTTAGTACCATATTGTGAACAATATCTTAACGCTAACGCATAAGAAATCCCTATACAGGGTTGTTCATCTCAGTTTGACATCAGAGTCCACACCAAAGGAAGTTTGGTTTGGATAATTCAATAAGGGTTCTGAAATTTAGAACGTTCATCAATTATTGACTAGTCGAATCAAATAAGGGTTCGCTAGTCTAATAAGGTTTAACAATAAATGATAATTAAATTGAATCAAAATCTTAAGAGGTATACAATAGAACAAGTATTGCATAACAAAATCATACTTTAAAATGATAGATAATCTTTAATATAACAACCTGAACTTGATTTATAAACTTGAATAATGATAACAAGTAGGGTTAGGAAACTTGCCTCGTGCGTAGATTACACGGTAATTAAACACATTCCTTGAATTAATCATACATATCATTTCTATTCACAACTCTAGTTAATTATAAAGTAACTAGTCATCATAAGTTCATTCTTCTGTCTAACTCGAATTATGATTATACTTAGTCAATTTATCATACTTATTGTTACACAATTTATACTTCACGAATAATAAGCTAACTATGCATTCAATAACTCAATCCACATGCAATTATGTTATTGACATGTTAAGAATCTATTTAACATCTCATTATACTTCTAACATATTTTTATGTTCATTAATTTAGGTTACTATCACATTCATGGACTTGAACACTTTAAAAAAAATACATTTGTGGACATTCTGCAAAGTGGCGCTGCGGCGCCACAAATAGACTTGTACTCGGCGCTACAGCTAGGCTTTTGGCGCTACGGCACGGGTATTAAAATGTGGGACTGGCGCCGCAGCGCAGCGAACCAGTAACAGTTCTATAATTCGAGAAAAATTCCAGGACATGGCCAAAAAATTCCAATTAATTTATTTTTACATGAAATTAGACATACCCAAACACTGTAATACACATCTAATCATTACTCAACCCTTTTAGCATGATTTTAATAAGTTAAAACACATAATTAACAAAATCAATACATTTAATTTTACTGTTCTTGATGTTCTTGAAAGTTTTGAAAACAAAACATGCAAATCAATACTACGGGTTCGTTATAACACCGAATCCGTTCATTTACAGTTTGGTCTCTTTGTTTTAATATACATAATCCATTACAAGCATAAATTTATGATATAACATATGATAGACGTATCAAATTTGTTACGCAAGGCCATATGGCCATATTTTATACTCTGTAATTTTGTAGCAACAATATACGACATGTTTTGTGCAACTGATGGTATGGTTTATACAATATATATAATCAAATACGATATGATAACATATCATTACATAATCAATGTGACGCCCCCAAAATAGGTATACATCGCCCATCTTGAGTCGCCAAATACATGGTACAAAATTCAAATACAACTTAATTATACAACAGTCGTGTAAAATACGACTAAACATATGCTGTGAGTTTTAATACAAATATTGTCATCTAGAAAATATACAAACTCAATGGGGTCCTCATTACATTTATTGTCACACTATTTAACAGAATAGTGATGACTACTAATACTATCATCTGGTACATCACTCCGTTCCCCGACTCGTCCCAGCTATATTCTCATTTCCTGAAGAGAACAGTGAAAGAAAGGGTGAGCTCAACTAGCCCAGTAAAAAAATATTATGACTAAGATAATGCAGAATAAATTATCATTAGCCTTAAATAGTGTTAAACTGATACAATATAACAAATATCAAGTTTAACTGCAGCGGAAACAAGTAATCCATTAGAAGAGTCAAGTAGAGAATAAAATATACTATCTTCTACGATTTAAAAGGTTTTTCATGACTTTTATCGCTGAGACTCAGCTTAATAAATAATCCAGATCATCGAACCACCCCTACACTACGACCAAGGATATTCTTTAGTATCACGACCACAATTATTCATGCACTACAGGCCAAGAATATTTGTGTATTCATTAATGGTCATGATCATGCCAACAACTATCCATCAATGCACTACGGCCAATGAGGACTTTTACCACATCATTTGTAACATTACAGTCATGATTATTCCGAATAATCCCTGGTTATAATCATACCAAGTCCATATATTCACTACAGGCCACAGATGACTTTCAACATAATATAAACATGAGGATGATGGCAATGATATAAGAAATTAATAAAACAAGTTCAAGAATTAATTTATCTAGGAACTAATAACGTCCAAATTGTCAACATGATACTGCTTTGTAGAGTAAAATTCAAGAATGCTCAGAAAAATATTTCTATGAAAAGATACTGGATGAAGCGCAAATATCAAGGATATTCCACTAATTTCATGGAGTATAGAAGTCAAAACTTTAACCAACTGAGTATAATAACGAATGGAGTAAAAAAAGAAATCACCATGCATGCGGTATTTCGCATAGACAGGTTATTCTAACAGATTAATAAGTAACGGAACCAGGTCAGGCGAAATTTGTACCGACAGGATGTTCCAACAGAATAATAAAGACGGAACCAGGTCCGGCGTAAATGCACAGACATGTTATTCCAACAGAATAATAATAAAGATGGAACCAGGTCTGACATAAACGCACAGACAGGCTATTCCAACAGAATAATAATAAAGACAGAATATTAGATGAATGTCACCAAGTATAGGGTAGTCCGTGTATACTGGTTATTCTACCAGAATAATAAAAAATAGAATAACAGAAGTTTTCTTCATGAATACAAAAGAAATAATACCCCTTACGAGTATAACAAATAATATCCCTTAACGTAAAAGAAACTGAATATAAGAGTAGGGAAGGAGCAGGATACTTTTCTATAACTTCTCTATAATTTCTCTCTCTAGAGTTTCAGTGAATTCGTAAGAAATAATGAAGGAATGAGCTTCTATTTATAAAAAAAATGGACTACTTTGTAACTAACTCATGAACGGTCGGGATTGATTTACTTTAATCTGATGGTCCATATTTAAAGCAAATTCTTTTAAATAAAATATAATATATTCTATTTATAATATAAAAAAACGAATAACTTTATAAAAGATTTTACTATACAAACACTATGCAGGCACTATACAAACATTATGCATAATAAAATATAATATATTCTAATTATTGTCTAATAAAACAGATAACTTTATAAAAGTATTCTGTTTTATATAAAAAGATTTTCTGTTTTATTACATAATAATACCAATAAAACAAAACTGATTGACTTATCACATAAGCATCAATAATCAATATCGTGTGCTACTATGCAACCACGTGTATTACTGTACTTTTAACACCGGGTGTTTCAACAGTTAACGGTAAAACTTTCGCCATTATTTTAATAAAGTATTTTTGTCAATTTCTCAATCCGATAATAATTCCGTTGTGGGGTCCACCAATGATTGTGTCATTGTACGAATATTACCTATTAAAATGAATATTCCCCGACCAATCGAATATTATATAACTACTTGCGTACTTTGAAAAATTTATAAATATTACCCACAACTATAACATTATATCAAATTTACTCCATAATATTCAAAAATGATATTTATAGAAAATTCATCTTTATTTATAAAAGTTGAGGTCTTACAACCTCCCCTTCTTATGAAATTTCGCCCTCAAAATTAGGGTACGTACCTGGTATGTCGAAGAGGTAGGATACCTTGATTTCATTTCAGATTCTAACTCCCAAATTATTTCCTCAACATCGTGATTTCTCCACAAAACTTTGACTTGAGGTATAACCTTGGAGCGTAGAATATGTTCCTTCTTATCCAAGATTTGAACAGGAACCTCTTCATACGTCAAATCTTCCGCTATTTCGTCCGATTCTAACTCAATAATGTGGTTCGGGTCTTTCACATATTTACGTAACATGGATATGTGAAAAATGTTATGAACATGAGACATACTTGACGGAAAAGCGAGTCTATAGGCCACAGTTCCTACTCGATCGAGGATTAAAGATGGGCCGATGAATCGAGGATTAAGTTTTCCTCTCTTTACAAATCTCGTAACTCCATTCCATGGAGCAACACGTAACAACACATGATGTCCTATATCGAATTTCACGTCCTTTCGATGAAGATGAGCATAACTCTTTTATCGATCTTGTGAGGTTTTTATACGTTGTCGGATCATTTGAATCTTTTCTGTAGTCATACTTACAAACTCCGGTCCCAACAACATTGCTTCACCCACCTCATCCCAGCATACCGGAGAACGACACTTTCTTCCATACAACGCTTCGAATGGAGCCATGCCAATACTTGCTTGATAACTGTTGTTGTAGGAAAAATCCACCAATGGTAAGAACTTGTCCCAACTTCCCTTGAAATCAAGGACATGGAGTCTTAATAGATCTTCAAGAGTTTGAATAGTCCTATCCAACTGTCCGTCCGTCTGAGGATGATATGTCGAGCTAAATCATAAATCTGTGCCCATAGCTTTTTGTAAACTAACCCAAAATCGTGAAGTGAATCTTGGGTCTTGATCAGAAACTATGAATACCGGCATACCATACAGTCTTACAATCTCATTTATGTACATATGAGCAAGACGTTCAAGTGTATAAGTTTCTCGTATCAGTAAGAAATTAGCAGACTTGGTCAATCTATTAATAATGACCCAAATCGCATCTATGCCTTGAGAAATCTTAGGAAGACCAGTAACGAAATCTATGGTAATGTGCTTCCACATTCATTCTAGAATTTCAAGTGGTTGCAATGGACCTTTTGGTACTTTATGCTCTGCTTTAATGCGTTGACAAGTTAGACACCTTGAGATAAATAGAGCTATCTCTCTCTCTTCATATTGCTCCACAAAAATGTATGACGAAGATCAAGATACATTTTGGTACTCCCAGGATGGATTGCAAATGGTGTGTTGTGCACCTCCATCATGATTTTATACTTTAAATCAGGGTCGTTAGGAACACAAAGTCTGGATTTGACTCGAAGTATTCCTTCTTCATCGATTCTTACTTCCGGCATAGCACCTTCTTGAACTTTTTTCCTCATACGTATTAGCTCCAGGTCTGTAGCTTAAACAACTTTAACTTTATCAATTATAGTCAGTTCTACTCGTATATTCGCCATCATCAAATGGATCCCTGGAGTCTTTAACTCTATCTACATCCTTTGCAAGTCACACAAAATGGGCCTTTGTGTTGACAATATCGCACTTGTACTTGCATATGATCTTCTACCCAATGCATCGGCTACCACGTTCGCTTTTTCAGGATGGTATTGGATGGTATGATCATAATCTTTCAACAGTTCAAGCCAACGTCGTTGTCGCATGTTGAGTTCCTTTTGAGTGAAGAAATATTTGAAGCTTTTATAATCCGTAAAGATCTCCACCTTCTCCCCATACAAGTAATGCCTTTCAAATTTTAAGTGCGAAGACAACAGCTGCTAAATCTAGGTCATGAGTAGGATAATTGCTCTCATATTCTTTGAGTTATCTTGAGGCATAGGCTACGACTTTTCCATGTTACATGAGAACACATCCCAACCCTTTGCCCAAAGCATCACTGTAGATGACAAATCCTTCCGAGCCAGATGGTATTGTCAGAACAGGTGCTGAAATGAGTCTCCTCTTGAGTTCTTGAAAACTCTTCTCACATTCTTCGCTCAAACCAAACTTTGTATCTTTTCGAGTCAGCTGAGTTAATGGAGTAGCGATTCGAGAAAATCCTTCCACGAATCTCTGATAATAACCAGCTAAACCGAGAAAGCTACGTACTTTGGTCACTGATTTAGGTTGCTCCCAGCTTTGAATAGCTTCAATCTTTGCTGGGTCAACTGATATTCCATGACTTGATACCACGTGCCCAAGGAATGCTACTTCCTCAAGCCAGAACTCGCATTTCTTCAACTTGGCATAAAGCTTATATTCACGAATCTTTTGGAGTGTCAGCCTCAAGTGTTGCTGTTGGGTAAAATCTAATTACGCACAACATGCAAGTATACGTGGTCAAAAAGTAATAAAATGAAAGTAGAATATCGTTCCCACGAGGAATTGTTTAATAAAAATCACCAAGTACTAACTCGTAACCAACTCAATCTTATTTAAACGAATGAATTTCAAATTATATAAATTAAACTACTATTAAATTCCACTAGTTAAATTAAGATAACGGAGATTTAAGATCACAACTCACTTATTGCTTCATTTAAGTTAACACACTTCTCATCAATTATTCTCTATCCTGAATTGTTAATCAAGAACACTAAAGCAGATAAAACCACCTCTTGATGCATAATACCCATATTAACGTTAATCCACAATTAAGATAGAAATCCGTTAAACACCTTAATCAACTAACCCACTATATCTCTATGTGAATTACAATTGAAGAAGGTTAAAGAATAAGTTCTCTATCCGATTACATGCGATGTCAAGCATATCTCTACCTTAACAATAATCA
Source organism: Panax japonicus (assembly GCA_020205505.1). Taxonomy (NCBI): domain Eukaryota; kingdom Viridiplantae; phylum Streptophyta; class Magnoliopsida; order Apiales; family Araliaceae; genus Panax; species Panax japonicus. Next base: position 42,235,978 of record CM035101.1, on the reverse strand, counting down.
AAAATCTGCTATTGACAAAATTCATGACACATGCTATCATGACAAGATCTAAATCAATACTTCATCTCTCGAGTTCATATAGATTATCACGGTAATTGATGGCCAATCAATTAAACAATTAAGTCCAAATCATAATAGACAATCCTCACAATAGAACATAATAATTGATAGCGAAGCATATTAAAATAAACTACACAATAAGATCCATTGTAATCTCAAACAAAGAATTAGTTCATGATTATTGAATTAAAATTATATAAATTAAACTACTATTAAATTCCACTAGTTAAATTAAGATAACGGAGATTTAAGATCACAACTTCACTTATTGCTTCATTTAAGTTAACACACTTCTCATAAATTATTCTCTATCCTGAATTGTTAATCAAGAACACTAAAGAAGATAAAACCACCTCTCGATGCATAATACCCATATTAACGTCAATCCACAATTAAGATAGAAATTCGTTAAACACCTTAATCAACTAACCCACTATATCTCTATGTGAATTACAATTGAAGAAGGTTGAAGAATAAGTTCTCTATCTGATTACATGCGATATCAAGCGTATCTTTACCTTAACAATAATTAAAAATCTGCTATTAACAAAATTCATGACACATGCTATCATGATAAGATCTAAATCAATACTTCATCTCTCGAGTTCATATAGATTATCACGGTAATTAATGGCCAATAAATTAAACAATTAAGTCCAAATCATAATAGACAATCCTCGCAATAGAACATAATATTTGATAGTGAAGCATATTAAAATAAACTACACAATAAGATCCATTGTAATCTCAAACAAAGAATTAGTTCATGATTATTGAATTAAAACTAAGAATCCACAATTGAATACACATTGAAAGATAAAAATAAGAGTAGAGTACATAATAAATCTGTTGTCAGTAGATCTCCATCTTCCTCAAGCTCCTGCTCTTGATCTTCAATGGTCTTCAAGTTGCTTCAATCTCCAAATCTAATTAGAACTAGTGTTTTGCTCTAATTTACTCTAATCTAATCTAATGGAATCCTTTCTCTAGTCTCCAATCTCCCCAAATCCTTGTGATTCTCCTCCTTTTATAAGTCTCTTCATATGTCTTTAAGTCCTCTGGGAAGTTCTCTTGGAAGTCCTTGTGTCAATCGGATCGAAACAATCCTTTCCAGACTCCAATTGGACCAAAATTTGCACTTTTCGCGCATTTTCTGGGCTACCCCCACCCCGGTGGGGGTTTATGCTTGATTTGGGCCCGCCCCAATGGGCTAGGGTTCTGACTTGTGGCTGGTACGCCCACCCCGATGGCGGTTTTGTGATGAAATATTTTCTGCTCTGACGTCCCTTAGGAAAATGGCCATAACGTTTGATTCGGGAAGAGTTACGAGGCCTGGTACCTATCAACTCGAATATATCGACAAGATCTACAACTTTCATTCTTTGAGCATTGAGAAATAACGAATGGATGAAGGTTGAAATTTTGCTGGAAGTGGCTGCTGTGCAAATGACCATCCAAAACAGTGACGTTCGATGTCCGTTGGTACAAATGTCATAACTCTTGCATCCGAACTCCGATTGGAATGATTCAAGATATTCTGGAAAGCTAAGAAGAAGCTCTACAATTTAATCCAATTTCCAAATAAAGAACATGAAATAAATATAAAAGCCCAAACGATTTCCGGATTACTTTTCTTTGCGTTTTCATACCAATTCTTTGTGATTTCAACTCCCAAGCATATAATCTACAAAACGAACACAAAATGCATGAAAAGTAACTAAGAAATATGAGATTAAGAAAATAATTCAAGTAATAGATACCGAATAAGTAGGTATAAAACCCACTTATCAGTTACTCATGATCTTCACGGCTTTTGAAATAAATAAGGATGTCATCAATAAAGACAAACACAAAGTGATCCAAATATTCCTTGAATACTCGGTTCATCATATCCATGAAGGCAGCAGGAGCATTAGTCAATCTAAAGGACATGACTAGGAATTTATAATGCCCGTACTGAGTTCTGAAAGCCGTCTTTGGAATGTCATCTGTTCTAATCTTCAATTGGTGATATCCGGAACGAAGATCAATCTTTGAAAAGAATTTGTCTCCTTGCAATTGGTCAAACAAGTCATCAATACGTGGCAATGGGTACCTATTTTTGATGGTGACATGATTCAACTCCCGATAATCAATACAAAGTCGCATACTCTCATCTTTCTTCTTCACGAATAGAATAAGAGCACCCCAAGGAGAAGTACTAGGACGAATAAAGTCAATGTCTAACAATTCCTGCAGTTGGGTCTTTAACTCCTGAAGTTCAATAGGAGACATTCGATATGGGGCTTTGGAAATGGGTTTTGTACCAGGTTCAAGGTTGATACAAAATTCAATTTCACGCTCTGGGGGTAGGCCAGGAAGTTCTTCAGGGAATACGTCGGGGAATTTATTAACAATAGAAAGATCATTCAAAACTGACGTATTTTTGTTTAGATCCGTGACATGAGCTAAGAAAGCTTGACATCCATTTTTTAATAAATGAACAGCTTTATGGCTTGAGATTACCGTGATTAATTTTAATGGTTTGGTCGCTTGAATTCCCATAATAGGTTGATTAGGAATATGAAAGCTAACAACCTTACGAAAATAATCAATTTTTGCATGATAAGTAATTAACCAATCAATCCCTAGAATCACGTCAAATACAAGTATTTTCAATGAAATAAGATCGACAGGTAATATGAGGGTACCGATTTAAACCAAACAAGACTTATAAACAGTGGATGTAATGAAGGTTTCTCCCAATGGAGTTTCCACAGATAAGTCAAAGTCTAATTTCTCCGGAGTCAAATTTAATCGTTGAGCGCAAGTAGGAGAAATAAAAGAATGGATAGAACCGGTATCAAATAAAGTATAGACTTCGCTGGAGTTTATGATAAGCTTACCTGTGATGACCTCATTCGGGTTCCTTGCTTTCTGTGAGGTCACAACAAACGCTCTCCCTTGCACTACCAGCTTTGACTTTTCTGGGACGACCTTTGGTGCCTCCATCCTAGCTGAACTTGTCTTCGGTGAACGACAAAATCGGGCTAAGTGACCTTCTCTTCCACAATTATAACATGATTTGGACGGCATCGCGCAGTTTGGACTGATCTGTCCCTCCCCTCCGCATTTGAAGCATATGATAGGTGGTCGTTCTCCTTCCTTAACAATGGGTGCTGGTGCTGACGTCTTTCCATCATTGTTGAATCTCCTCTTCTTGAAATGTCCATTCTTATTGTTTTGGCCTTGATTACCAACGAAGTGGTTACCACTTCTGGCATGTTGATTCCCTCCACGCTTGTTGTCACCGCTTCGATGACTGCTCTCATTGGTATTATCATTTTGGCGGCTGCTCTCTTTTGGTTGCGTTGACTCGTTATCGCGCTCTACTAACTGAGTCATATTTACAACATCTGAATACAAACATAGTTTATGAGAAATAAGATATTGATGTATCTTCGGCTTTAAACCTCTTAAAAACATTTGCGTCATTCTCTCTTCATTATCCACAAAGTGGGACGCAAACCGGGACAACTCGGCAAACTTTGCTTCGTACTGCGACACGGTCATATTATTCTGTTCCAACTTGATGAACTCCACCTCCTTCATATGACGAATACTTTCGGGAAAGTACTTGTCGTTGAATAGTTCTTGGAACTTCTCCCAAGATATTTTCAATGCGACAGGTTGAGTACGCTTTACCGATTCCCACAAGTAATCTACCTCTCCTCGCAACATAAAGGCGGCAAAGGGAACCTTTTGCTCCTCGGAGCATCCCAAGATATCAAATATCTTGGTGATATGCTTTATCCATGGTTCCGCCTTAAGTGGTTTTGGCTCTCCAACAAACTCCGGTGGTCCCAGCTTCTTGAACTATTTAGCGGTGACCGTCCGATAGTTTCTAGTGGTTCTACCTACATTTTGGACAAGAGCCGCTCTTGCCTGATGTTGCATGAATTACATAAAGCCTCTGAACATTCCATCATTCATCATTTGGTCAGTGTTGTTGTTTGCATGAGGATTATCGCCTTCCTGATGCACATTATCCTGATTATTGATATGTGCTGAATCAACGGTCGCCTGTGCTCCATTGCTATTCTCAACATTCTCGGATGTCATTTTCAGATACTGCCACAAAACAAAAGGTTAATTGACATGTAACATATTATCCCTATATTCTGATCGACCGAATAAATAACAAAAAACTTAGGTAGGTCATACTAGCGAAGGAATTCCCCGTCTCTCCCCTCCTAGTTCTATTCTCACATCTTAGCCACGGATCATATCCCTAAGCTTTGATACCAACTGTGACTCCCCCAAAATAGGTATACATCACCCATCTTAAGTCGCCAAATACATGGTACAAAATTCAAATACAACTTAATTATACAACAGTCGTGTAAAATACGACTAAACATATGCTGTTAGTTTTAATACAAATATTGTAATCTAGACAATATACAAACTTAATGGGGTCCTCATTACATTTATTGTCACACTATTTAACAGAATAGTGAGGACTACTAATACTATCATCTGGTCCATTACTCCGTTCCCCGACTCGTCCCAGCTATATTCTCATTTCCTGAAGAGAACAGTGAAAGAAAGGGTGAGCTCAACTAGCCCAGTAAGAAATATTATGACTAAGATAATGCAGAATAAATTATCATTAGCCTTAAATAGTGTTAAACTGATACAATATAACAAACAACAAGTTTAACTGCAGCGGAAACAAGCAATCCATTAGAAGAGTCAAGTAGAGAATAAAATCTACTATCTTCTATGATTTAAAAGGTTTTTCATGACTTTTATCGCTGAGACTCAGCTTAATAAATAATCTACATCATCGAATCACCCCTGCACTACGGCCAAGGATATTCTTTAGTATCACGACCACAATTATCCATGCACTACGGGCCAAGAATATTTGTGTATTCATTAATGGTCATGATCATTCCAACAACTGTCTATCAATGCACTACGGCCAATGAGGACTTTTACCACATCATTTGTAACATTACGGTCATGATTATTCCGAATAATCCCTGGTCATAATCATACCAAGTCCATATATTCACTACAGGCCACAGATGACTTTCAACATAATATAAACATGAGGATGATGACAATGATATAAGAAATTAATAAAACAAGTTCAAGAATTAATTTATCTAGGAACTAATAACGTCCAAATTGTCAACATGATACTGCTTTGTATAGTAAAATTCAAGAATGCTCAGAAAAATATTTCTATGAAAAGATACTGGATGAAGCGCAAATATCAAGGATATTCCACTAATTTCATGGAGTATAGAAGTCAAAACTTTAACCAACTGAGTATAATAACGAATGGAATAAAAAAAGAAATCACCATGCATGCGGTATTTCGCATAGACAGGTTATTCTAACAGATTAATAAGTAACGGAACCAGGTCAGGCGAAATTTGTACCGACAGGATGTTCCAACAGAATAATAAAGACAGAACCAGGTCCGGCATAAATGTACAGACAAGATATTCTAATAGAATAATAATAAAGACGGAATATTAGAAGAATGTCACCAAGTATAGGGTAGTCCGCGTATACTGGTTATTCCAGCTGGATAATAAAAAATGGAATAATAGAAGTTTCTCTTCATGAATACAAAAGAAATAATTCCCCTTACGAGTACAACAAATAATATCTCTTACCATAAAAGAAACTGAATATAAGAGTAGGGAAGGAGCAGGATACTTTTCTATAGCTTCTCTATAATTTCTGCCTCTAGAGTTTCAGTGAATTTGTAAGAAATAATGAAGGAATGAGCTTCTATTTATAGAAAAATGGACTGTATAGTAATTAATTCATGAACGGTAGAGATTGATTTACTTTAATCTGATGGTCCATATTTAAAGAAAAATCTTTTAAATAAAATATAATATATTCTATTTATAAACTAATAAAACGAATAACTTTATAAAAGATTTTACTATGTAAACACTATGCATGCACTATGCAAACACTATGCATAATAATATATAGTATATTCTAATTATTTTCTAATAAAAAAGATAACTTTATAAAAGTATTCTGTTTTATATAAAAAGATTTTCTGTTTTATTACATAATAATACTAATAAAACAAAACTGAGTGACTTATCACATAAGCATCAATAATCAATACCATGTGCTACTATGCAACCACGCGTATTACTGTACTTTTAACACCGGGCGTTTCAACAGTTAATGGTAAAACATGGTGAAATTCTTCTATTATTTCATTCTTTATTATTCTGTCAGAATATCCTGTCTGTACTTTTACGCCGGACCTGGTTCCATTATTTATTATTCTATCGGAATATCCTGTCTGTACGTTTACGCCGGACCTGGTTTCATTATTTATTATTCTGTCGGAATATCTTGTTTGTGCGTTTACACCGGACATTGTTCCATTATTTATTATTCTGTTGGAATATCCTGTCTGTGCGCCCGATTCCATTATTTATTAATCTGTTGGATTAACCTGTCTGTACAGTTTATCGCATGCATGGTGAATTCTTCTGTTATTCCATTCTTTATTATTCTGTTGGAATAAACTGTCTATGTGGATTGCCACATGCATGGTGAATGACCCTTCATATTCATTTCTTATTAAATTGTGGAAATGAGCTATCTACGTGGATTACCGTATGGCGGGTGAAAATCCATTGCAGTTTCATATATTATATGATACTCTTTTGGTTAAAGTTTTGGCTTTTATACTCCATAAAATTAGTGGAATATCCTTGATATTTGCGCTTCATCCAGTATCTTGTCATGGAAATATTCTTCTGAGCATTCTTGAATTTTACTCCACAAAGCAGTATCATATTGACAATTTGGACGTTTTTGGTTCCTGGATAAATTAATTCTTGAACTTGTTTTATTGAATTACTATGTCATTGTCATCATCCTCATGTTTATATTATGTTGAAAGTCATCTGTCGCCTGTAGTGCATAGATGGACTTAGTATGATTATGACCAGGGATTATTCGGTACAATCATTACCGTAATGTTACAAATGATGTGGAAAAAGTCCTCATTGACCCGTAGTTCATTGATGGACAGTTTTTGGTATGATTATGGCTATGGATTCTCTTTGGCTGTAGTGCAAAGATGAATTGTTTTATGGCATGATCAGGACCGTTGATGAAAACACGGTTATTTTTAGCCGTAGTGCATGGATAATTTGTGGTCGTGATACTAAAGAATATCATTGGCCGTAGTGCAGGGGTGATTTGATGATGTGGATTATTTATTAAGCTGAGTCCCAGCGATAAAAGTGATGAAAAACCTTTTAAATCATAGAAGATAGTAGATTTTATTCTCTACTTGACTCTTATAATGGATTGTGTGATAGCCCAGAATTTCGAATAATCCAAAATTTGCGAATAAATTTTTTTTTAATTAATATTAATATTAATTATCAATTTTGTGACAAGTATTTGTGATACGAGTCTCGAGAAAGTCAATTTGTGTATTGACTAATAAATTTAGAGTAGAGTTGTGCTTAACAACTTTAGAAAACCCTAACCCTAATTTTCGGATAGGGATTTGATAGAAAATACAATTAAAATAATTGTATTGTTGATTATGTGTTTGTACTGTTTAGAAATGTTGACCAATGGTTGATCGGATAAGGTTTGTATTTAATAAACCTTAATAAGGGATTTAAAACCCTAATCTTAAATTTAGAAAATAAATTGTACAGTTAAAACAACCCTAATTGTACGCCGAAAAACCATAATTTTAAAACCGGGGATTATAAACCCTAATTAGGCAACCCTAATTTGTATTAGCATGCCTAAAGTGTTTGTTAAACTTAAATATGATTAGAAAGCTCTAATTATATTTTTGTATGGTAAATTTCTATTTTAGAAACCATAATTTTATTTTAGAAAATTTATTTTTTCTAATTAAACCCTAAATTTGAAAATTGTGGGAACTAGAATTTTTAATACCTAAAGGGTTCAAATCTTAAACCCTAATCCAAGCCCCAAACCCTAAGGATTTGTACAAATTCCATGTTTACCATTTAATTTAAATTACAAATGACCAAAATGCCCTTTAGTGTAAATTAGTGAGCTAGCTTGCAAATCTTGGCAAATATGTGTTAGGTCACCAACTTTGTTGACTTTGTGGCCTTAAAATCCCAGCATATCAGCTCCTTGTGCCAGCAAGATCAGATCTATCAACTAAATATGCTATATAAAGAATCAAGAGAGAGAAAATGCAAAGAATTTGCCATATTGCTAACCAAGCTCTTACCAACTCTCTCTCTCCACTAAACCCACGAAAATCTGTAGTAGATCAGTCCTAGAAACATCGTCAATATCAATCATAAACAGATTGGAGAGCCAAGATCGAAAATTATTCAAGAGAAGGTATAACCCTATTTTTATTTTTGGATCTTTGTTGCTTGAGAAATTTTTGTGTTTATGTGTTTAAGATATTGCTAGAAGATGTTTTTAGTTTATCTATGTTAATATAACACGGATCCATAACATCAAATGGCTTTAAAATGGTGTTTTTCAAAAATTGTCAAGAACACTATCTGTGGTCTGACAAGCTAATGTCAGGTACCATAGATCCGTGTCTGTTTTTGATTTTTCTTGTTTTATGTTTTGGATTGGTAGCCTGGTAGGATGTCTTTAATATTTAGTTGGTATTACTGCTAAATGATGTCTGGATCGGGAGTTATTAACGGTCAAAACCCGTTGACCGGGATTGACCGAGTGACTTTCTGGGCAGCCCAGAACGTTGAAATCAGTGTCTGACAAGTTTTTGTAATGATCGTATCTGTCAGTCTGTTTAGTGTTTGATGTTTTGTATTAGTACATCTTGTAGCTGGTTATGTGTACTACAGATCTGGGTAGTTAGATCGCCTAAAACATCCAAGGATTTAACATATCAATTGGTCAAAGTAGGTCACTTGGCCACGGATGGAAATTTCTGGAATTTCCAGAAAAGTGAAGAACATGTTTTCTGGCAGAGTTTGACCGGATTGTATCTTAAAGATCTGTTGTTTTTAAACGAACTGGTTGTTATATTCATGTACCTTGACACTAGTACTAACGATTAGGACCACAACATAAGTAATTTGAAGCGTAGAACATAGAATTATTTGAGACCCAAAGTAGTACCCTGAAGCTGCCTGGGTTTCTGGGTTACCCAGAAAACCCAGGAGCTGTCTAACAGTAGTTTGGAAGGGTCGGATCTTGCTAGCTTGTTATGATATGTCTCTGTTAATGATTAATAGTTGTAGTGTTACATAAAAACTACACAATCACAGTTCAAGCTAGCGCAGAAACATATTACACCGAGAATCATGGCTGGCCAAACAAGGCAGGTTATTAACTGGATGTCAGTGTTCTTGGGCTCAAGAACACCAACAGCGACGCTTTCTGTCGCTAAAGACCTATAGCAACGGTTTTATTTATTTTATTTTCTGAATATTTCGAAAATTATTTAAAAATAGAAATAAATTCTAAAAATTACCAAAAATGGTTTTAAAAATTATTTTAAATTATGAAAAATAATTTTTGACCAATTGGAATACTTTTTCTTTAATATTTATAATTATTTAAATATTAAAGGTATTTAATTTATTTAATTAGTGTATTAAATAAATTAGAGAAAAATGATTTAATATTATGAAAAATCATTTTAAATAAGAATAATGTATTTAAAAATATTTTGAGTTATAAAATGTAACTTTTATTATTTTTGGAGAATTTTCATTAATAATTTAATATTAATGATATTAGATTTATTTTATTATTAAATTAAATAAATAAGATAAAAATAATTTTAATGATTTAAAAATCATTTTAATTGAGAATAAAGTGTTAGAAAATATTTTAAATTATAAAATATAATTTTCAATATTTTTGGAGAATTTTCATTAATAAATTAATATTAATGATGTATGATTTATTTAATTATTATATTAAATAAATGAATTAAAAATGATTTTTATTGATTTAAAAATCATTTAAAAATGAGAAAAGTGGTTTAAAATATTTTAAGTTATAATTAATGACTTTTAATATTTGGATAATAATTTCATTAATTTTTATATATTAATGGTGATGATTTAAAAATGATTTTAATTATTTTAAAAATCATTTAAGTAGAATATTGATTGTTTAAAAATATTTTAAGTTATTGATGATAACTTTAATATTTTGAAAAGTATGTTATTAATATTTTGATATTATTAAATATTAATAATGATACGATTAATTGATAATTAAATCATTTAAAAATGATTCTGATATTTGAAAAATTATTATAAATTATAATAATTGCTTGATAATTATTAAAAGCTTCCGAAAAATATTATTAATGATAATTGATTTATCTAAATTAATATTGAAGCTTAAGAACCGAATTTACTTGACAATAAATGTGTTAATTATCGGATAGGGTGACCAGAACACCGAGAATGGATCGAAGTCCAACCAGACTGAATTAGTTTGACTTTTTAAGTGTTTATATAGGTTATAAACACTGTTGTGGCTATGTGGTAATGTGTTTAGGAGAATTTTGACTGTAAATTACAGTGTTGTGTGTTATAAAGATTATTGTGCTAATTGTTAGACCGATATTATTGGTTATAGGTCTTTCGAAAGCAGATAAGTATTTTGTGTAGCTGTGATCAGCGGAAGAGGCAAGTTCCCTAACTCAACCTTGAGTTATTTCATTCAATTATTATTGGTGGATAATTATTGCTAATTATGCCACGTCCAGGGATTTATTGTTAAAATTAAATTATTGAATTAGAAAATATATATTCGTAGAATTACTGTTGTTGGATATTCATATCTGTAGAAGTTAGAATTGACAGTACAGATAATTCATGTTGATTGTCAAATTATGTTGAGAAATGTCTTAGCCAATTATTCTGGGTAGATAAACATTTGTAAAAACTTGTTAGGTTTGAGAAGAGAAGCAAATAGAATTTGAAATCCCAGTATTTCGTTGTAAAATCAAACTTTTGATGCTAAGACTGAGAAGAACAACCTTTTATATAATGGGAACATTTTGTTGGTCGTGAATTCGACCTTTGCGTGCGTTTTGAGTATTATGCATAATATAGGGTATAATAAGCTGATCACTTGTTGTACTTGCAGAGGGGTATGATTTAATCTTTATGGTTATCTGATACACCTGAGTATTTATCAAAGTATATCTTTGATATCTACCCGAGAAAATAAGTTTAAGATCTTGTGTGATCGCTCAGTATTAAATCTGGAAAACATTCCACTTTGATATTTCGTAGAATTGATTATTGATTATTCATTAGAATATCGTAGAAACTTTGAAAGCGTTGTACTCTTTCATTATTGAATTATTGTGTTATATAGAATACGAGAAAACTTGTTATTGAATAACGATTTGTTCAGCTATTTCAAAGTTCCCCGAACTTTGATTTCATTCTATCAAAATAGATAGACTGTTGTTTTGGATTCTTATACATTTATTGTATATCTTAACTTGTGGAGCAAATTAGTTGCTCACCCTTGCTAAATAAAATTTTTCAGCTAGGGACGAAGTTGCAGGAGGTGCTGCAAAGGACAAGGGAAAAGGCGTAGTTATAAATTAGTTATGTTGAACATATTTATTATGTTGTATTGTAAACCCTTTTTGTATAACTAAAGGGTATGTTTGTAAAGTTAAGGTTAGAAAACCTGGGTGATGTATTATGAAACTCTGATAAAAACTTATGTAAGATACTATCTATATATATTATGGGTAGTTAAATGTTATTTATATTGTGGATCGTGAACACCAAACTCGGGAGTCAGGTAACCCGGATTTGGGGGTGTCACAGGTTGGTATCAGAGCTGTAGTGACCAAGGTGTCACCAGCTGGTAGTGGAGCTGTAGGTTATAAACCTTAAGTGGGGTGGGGGAAAACCCTAGGATTATGACCATAGCGAGATAGAGAATACTCATTTAGAGTACTAAGTGAGGGATCGTTGAAGTGTATCGATAGTAAGATAAGTAAATTCGTAGTGAGAGAAATTTGTACTGGTGAAGTACTAATCAAGTTGTGTAAAACTGATTGTAGGATGTCGGGAGAAGATGAAATGAGTACGGAGAAGCCAGCGGCTGTCGCACCAATGCCAGTAGCCGAGGTACCAGCACAGAGCAAATCGGTTGAAGAAGTGGGGAAAGATGAACCAATGATTAATCTTGGGAGTGATCATGACGATTATCCTGAGATGTATCTAAGTGGTGATGAGGAGGCGGAGTCTGAAGAAGCTAGGGTGGAACTAAAGAATAAGATCAAGGTTGGTGAACAAGATCAGTTATCTGTGGAAGTCCAGGAACTCCGGAGTAAAGTATTTCTTTTGGAGGAGTTGTGGAAGACGGAGCGGGCGTTACGTGAAATGATTGATGAACGGAATGAGCTGAAAGCGCAGGTGGAAAAGATGAAGGTTGAAGGTGGTGGATCATCTGAAGGAACCATCAAAAAGGAAAAGAAGAAAAGAAAGAGGAACAAAGACAGCGACAACTCTGGGAATTCGAACCCGAAGAAAAATAAAGCTTGCAGTAAGTGTGGCAAAACTCACGTGGGGGAATGCATGATATGGAAGAACATGTGCTTCAACTGTAAGCAGGAAGGACATATCTCTTTGTATTGTCCTAAGCCAAATTTGAGCAAGTGTTTTTCATGTGGGCAGACGGGTCACGGATTCAACAAGTGTCCCAACAAGAAGAAGATTGGTAAAGGAATTGGTCAGTAGACAACTTAGAAATATGTAATAATATCTTTTGGTAGAAGTTTCTGATATTAAGATATGTAATATCAAGAACGATGTTTGAACATATGTAAATATATGTTTGTATGAATAAAATCTTCATTTTCTATATGAATATAAGATTAAAATGAATTTGTGTGTTCTTAGAACTCATACTTATGGTATGTTCATGACTCATAATTATATGAAATGTTCTGAACCCCTCAGCGAATGGACGCCAAAGGTCTAACTAGGATAAGTTCATACACTCATATGATTGTGGCAAGTTACTGAACTCCTATGTGTGGTAAGTTTGATGAACTGGTAATAGTAATGTGTAATTGGAGAATGTCAACTTTTTGTGTAAAGTTGGGGAATTGCAACTTTTGTAAAGTTGAGTGTGTTAATCCTAGTATTATTTTAAAGGGATAGTTATATGTGTTAAGTACTATAGGTACTATGTGCTATTTGAATAAATATGCAATTACTTGAGAATTATGTGTTGAATTCTTATTGTGTTAAGAATTTGTGTAGAATAAGAGTATTAATATAAGATTTTCATTTAAATCAGATCATGCCGCCTAGACGACAGAATCTAAACCAAAGAGAAGAACAATCAGTGAATAACGAAGAAGGTCAAGTGGACCCGATGCAGAATTTTGTGGATATGCTGGCCCAAACTATGTAAAATAGGGCTCCAGCCAGGGGAAGACCAAGGAATCAGCCAGCCGACAGATTGGCTAATTTTAATGATTTTAAAGCGGTAGGACCGCCTAAATTTAAGGGGACTACGGATCCGATTGAAGTCCAAACTTGGGTGAAAGAGATGGATAAAGCGTTCGTGATTACGCGTGTGGCGGAAGAGCAAAAGACGGCTTTTGCGACATACTTAATGAAGGGAGAAGCCAATTATTGGTGGGAGACGAATCAAGCGAGAGCGGGTACGGCGGTAATAGCATGGACAAGGTTTAAGGAGTTGTTCTTTGAGAACTACTTCTCATCGAGTATGCAATCTCGGATGGAAGTTAAGTTCTTGGAACTTAAGCAGGAGAATTTGTCTGTTTTGGAGTATGCTGCTAAATTCAACAAATTGGCGCGATTTGCACCTCATCAGGTGGACACAGAAGTAAGAAAAGCAAAAAGATTTGAGAACGGACTGAAACCGGGGATTTACAATAAGGTGGCAGTATTGCAGATCAACACTTTTGCAGCTCTACTGGAGAAAGCATTAATCGCTGAAGGAGGAAGCGAGGCTGCATCTCGTTTTCATCAGGAGAATAAGAAGAATACCAATGAGGGTGGAAGCACTGGTGGTAGTAACCCGAAAAAAAGAAAGTGGAGTGAGAATACCCAATCGGGTAATAAAATAGAAGGGAATAAGAAAGGAGGAGGGCCTTATGCAAATTGTGGGAAGAATCATGTAGGTGTTTGTTTGAAGAAGAAGGGAGTCTGCTATAATTGCGGACAAGAGGGGCATACGTCGCCCAATTGTCCCAGCCCGAAAAAGATTCAAGGTTGCTATGCGTGTGGATCGACTGATCATCTGGTGCGAAACTGTCCGAAGAAGAATGCAGAAAAAGAAAGTGCCAACAAGGGACCTGGTGGTGGAACCTTGGCGATTCGAGGACCTGCACAGCCAGGAAGACCAATAGCCCGTACATTCAACATGACGGCGCTAGATGCAGTGGCTACTCAGGAGGTAGTAGCAAGTAATGATGTCGTTTAGAAATTTTATTTCGCGAGTATTATGATTTAGATAATTCTGTGAACTGTTTTCTTTTATAGATTTAAGTCACAGGTTAGAATTTGAAACAAAAAGTAATATTGTGTTTATCAAATAAATTGATAATACAACTTTAAAAGATTGTAGAGAATAAGAAAGCGGTGATTCCGAGGATGGAATCCTTTTAAGGAGGGGTGAATGTGATAGCCCAGGATTTCGAATAATCCAAAATTTGCGAATAAATTTTTTTTAATTAATATTAATATTAATTATCAATTTTGTGACAAGTATCTGTGATATGAGTCTCGAGAAAGTCAATTTGTGTATTGACTAATAAATTTAGAGTAGAGTTGTGCTTAACAACTTTAGAAAACCCTAACCCTAATTTTCGGATAGGGATTTGATAGAAAATACAATCAAAATAATTGTATTGTTGATTATGTGTTTGTACTGTTTAGAAATGTTGACCAATGGTTGATCGGATAAGGTTTGTATTTAATAAACCTTAATAAGGGATTTAAAACCCTAATCTTAAATTTAGAAAATAAATTGTACAGTTAAAAAAACCCTAATTGTACGCCAGAAAACCCTAATTTCAAAACCGGGGATTATAAACCCTAATTAGGCAACCCTACTTTTTATTAGCATGCCTAAAGTGTTTGTTAAACTTAAATATGATTAGAAAGCTCTAATTATATTTTTGTATGTTAAATTTCTATTTTAGAAACCCTAATTTTATTTTAGAAAATTTATTTTTTCTAATTAAATCCTAAATTTGAAAATTGTGGGAACTAGAATTTTTAATACCTAAAGGGTTCAAATCTTAAACCCTAATCCAAGCCCCAAACCCTAAGAATTTGTACAAATTCCATGTTTACCATTTAATTTAAATTGCAAATGACCAAAATGCCCTTTAGTGTAAATTAGTGAGCTAGCTTGCAAATCTTGGCAAATATGTGTTAGATCACCAACTTTGTTGACTTTGTGGCCTTAAAAATCCCAGCATATCAGCTCCTTGTGCCAGCAAGATCAGATCTATCAACTAAATATGCTATATAAAGAATCAAGAGAGAGAAAATGCAAAGAATTTGCCATATTTCTAACCAAGCTCTTACCAACTCTCTCTCTCCACTAAACCCACGAAAATCTGTAGTAGATCGGTCCTAGAAACAGCCTCAATATCAATCATAAACAGATTGGAGAGCCAAGATCGAAAATTATTCAAAAGAATATATAACCCTATTTTTATTTTTGGATCTTTGTTGCTTGAGAAATTTTTGTGTTTATGTGTTTAAGATATTGCTAGAAGATGTTTTTAGTTTATCTATGTTGATATAACACGGATCCATAACATCAAATGGCTTTAAAATGGTGTTTTTCAAAAACTGTCAAGAACACTATCTGTGGTCTGACAAGCTAATGTCAGGTACCATAGATCCGTGTCTGTTTTTGATTTTTCTTGTTTTATGTTTTGGATTGGTAGCCTGGTAGGATGTCTTTAATATGTAGTTGGTATTACTGCTAAATGATGTTTGGATCGGGAGTTATTAACGGTCAAAACCAGTTGACCGGGATTGACCGAGTGACTTTCTGGGCAGCCCAGAACGTTGAAATCAGTGTCTGACAAGTTTTTGTAATGATCGTATCTGTCAGTCTGTTTAGTGTTTGATGTTTTATATTAGTACATCTTGTAGCTGGTTATGTGTACTACAAATTTGGGTAGTTAGATCGCCTAAAACATCCAAGGATTTAACATATCAATTGGTCAAAGTAGGTCACTTGGCCACGAATGAAAATTTCTGGAATTTCCAGAAAAGTGAAGAACATGTTTTCTGGCAAAGTTTGACCGGATTGTATCTTAAAGATCTGTTGTTTTTAAACGAACTGGTTGTTATATTCATGTACCTTGACACTAGTACTACCGATTAGGACCACAACATAAGTAATTTGAAGCGTAGAAGATAGAATTATTTAAGACCTAAAGTAGTACCCTGAAGCTGCCTGGGTTTCTGGGTTACCTAGAAAACCCAGGAGTTGTCTGACAGTAGTTTGGAAGGGTCGGATCTTGCTAGCTTGTTATGATATGACTCTGTTAATGATTAATAGTTGTAGTGTTACATAAACACTACACAATCACAGTTCAAGCTAGCGCAGAAACATATTACACCGAGAATAATGGCTGGTCAAACAAGGTAGGTTATTAACCGGCTGTCAGTGTTCTTGGGCTCAAGAACACCAACAGCGACGCTTTCTGTCACTAAAGACCTATAGCGACGATTTTATTTATTTTATTTTCTGAATATTCTGAAAATTATTTAAAAATAGAAATAAATTCTAAAAATTACCAAAAATGGTTTTAAAAATTATTTTAAATTATGAAAAATAATTTTTGACTAATTGGAATATTTTTTCTTTAATATTTATAATTATTTAAATATTAAAGGTATTTAATTTATTTAATTAGTGTATTAAATAAATTAGAGAAAAATGATTTAATATTATAAAAAATCATTTTAAATAAGAATAATGTATTTAAAAATATTTTGAGTTATAAAATGTAACTTTTAATATTTTTGGAGAATTTTCATTAATAATTTAATATTAATGATATTAGATTTATTTGATTATTAAATTAAATAAAGAAGATAAAAAAAATTTAATGATTTAAAAATCATTTTAATTGAGAATAAAGTGTTAGAAAATATTTTAAATTATAAAATATAATTTTCAATATTTTTGGAGAATTTTCATTAATAAATTAATATTAATGATGTTTGATTTATTTAATTATTATATTAAAAAAATGAATTAAAAATGATTTTTATTGATTTAAAAATCATTTAAAAATGAGAAAAGTGGTTTAAAAATATTTTAAGTTATAATTAATGACTTTTAATATTTGGATAATAATTTCATTAATATTTATATATTAATGGTGATGATTTAAAAATAATTTTAATTATTTTAAAAATTATTTAAGTAGAATATTGATGGTTTAAAAATATTTTAAGTTATTGATGATAACTTTAATATTTTGAAAAGTATGTTATTAATATTTTGATATTATTAAATATTAATAATGATACGATTAATTGATAATTAAATCATTTAAAAATGATTCTGATATTTAAAAAATTATTATAAATTATAATAATTGCTTGATAATTATTAAAAGCTTCCGAAAAATATTATTAATGATAATTGATTTATCTAAATTAATATTGAAGCTTAGGAACCGAATTTACTTGACAATAAATGTGTTAATTGTCGGATAGGGTGACCAGAACACCGAGAATGGACCGAAGTCCAACCAGACTGAATTATTTTGACTTGTTAAGTGTTTATATATGTTATAAATACTGTTGTGGCTATGTGGTAATATGTTTAGGAGAAGTTTAACTGTGAATTACAGTGTTGTGTGTTATGTGGATTATTGTGCTAATTGTTAGACCGATATTATTGGTTATAGGTCTTTCGAAAGCAGATACGTATTTTGTGTAGCTGTAATCAGCGGAAGAAGCAAGTTTCCTAACTCAACCTTGAGTTATTTCATTCAATTATTATTGGTGGATAATTATTGCTAATTATGCCACGTCTAGGGATTTATTGTTGAAATTAAATTATTGAATTAGAAAATATATATTCGTAGAATTACTGTTGTTTGATATTCATATCTGTAAAAGTTAGAATTGACAGTACAGATAATTCCTGTTGATTGTCAAATTATGTTGAGAAATGTCTTAGCCAATTATTCTGGTTAGACAAACATTTGTAAAAACTTGTTAGGTTTGAGAAGAGAAGCAAATAGAATTTGAAATCCCAGTATTTCGTTGTAGAATCAAACTTTTGATTCTAAGACTGAGAAGAACAACCTTTTATATAAAGGGAACATTTTGTTGGTCGTGAATTTGACCTTTGCGCGCGTTTTGAGTATTATGCATAATATAGGGTATAATAAGCTGATCACTTGTTGTACTTGCAGAGGGGTATGATTTAATCTTTATGGTTATCTGATACACCTGAGTATTTATCAAAGTAAATCTTTGATATCTACTCAAGAAAATAAGTTCAAGATCTTGAGTGATCGCTCAGTATTAAATCTGGAAAACATTCCACTAAGATATTTCGTAGAATTGATTATTGATTATTCATTAGAATATCGTAGAAACTTTGAAAGCATTATACTCTTTCATTATTGAATTATTGTGTTATATAGAATACGAGAAAACTTGTTATTGAATAATGATTTGTTCAGCTATTTCAAAGTTCCCCGAACTTTGATTTCATTCTATCAAAATAGATAGACTGTTGTTTTGAATTCTTATACATTTATTGTATGTCTTAACTTGCGGAGCAAATTAGTTGCTCACCCTTGCTAAATAAAATTTTTCAGCTATGGACGAAGTTGCAGGAGGTGCTACAAAGGACAAGGGAAAAGGCGTAGTTATAAATTAGTTATGTTGAACATATTTATTATGTTGTATTATAAACCCTTTTTGTATAACTAAAGGGTATGTTTGTAAAGTTAAGGTTAGAAAACCTGGGTGATGTATTATGAAACTCTGATAAAAACTTATGTAAAATACTATCTATATATATTATGGGTAGTTAAATGTTATTTATATTGTGGATCGTGAACACCAAACTCGGGAGTCAGGTAACCCGAATTTGGGGGTGTCACAGATTGGTTGTTTTGCTGCTGTTAAACTTGATGTTTATTATATTGTATCCGTTTAACACTGTTGAAGGCTATGAATAAATTATTCTGCATTATCTTAGTCATAATATTTCTTACTGGGCTAGTTGAGCTCACCCTTTCTTTTATTGTTCTCTTCAGGAAATGAGAACGTAGCTGGGACTAGTCGGGGAATAAAGTGATGGTCCTAGATATTTGCATTAGTAGTCCTCACTATTCTGTGAAATAGTGTGATAATAATTGTAATGAGGACTACTTTTGAGTTTTTATACTCTCTAGTAGACAATATTTGTATTCAAACTCACCGTTTATGTTTTGTCGTATTTTACACAACTGTTGTATAATTAAGTTATATTTGTATTTTGTACCATGTATCTGGCGACTCATAATAAGTGATGTATACCTATTTTGGGGGCGTCACAGTTGGTATCAAAGCTTAGGGATATGATCCATGGCTGAGATGTGAGACATGAACTAGGAGGGGAGAGACGGGGAATTCCTTCGCTAGTATAACCTACTTAAGTTTATTTGGCATTTAATTGGTCGGTCAGAACTTAGGGTGTCGACGTCGGGATTTTTGTGTGTCCCTTTCCGTTACTTTTTCTTTGGTGTTTTTATTTTAGGTGAGATTTGTTTGAAAAAACAAGTGAAAAAGGTCCGAGATGTATGATTTCGATGATGAGACTATTAAAAGTCGCCAGTTGGTTTTTTAAATGGTTGTACCAACACAACCGAGAAAAGGCTTGCACATTGACCCAGTTTTGTGACACTGATATACGGGTCGGTGAAACCGAGATTCAATTAGGATCCGGGGACTTGGTTATACGGGGGGAAGGTGTTAGGCACCCCCCCTGACATCCGTGTTACTATGGTGACCGCCTCTTTTTAAGAAACTATTATCTGAGTGTGTGTGTGTGGTTCAATGTGCTGTTATATGGAAGTTGTGCGAGGCCTCGTTCGAACCTATATATACAGGGTTTGAATTTGTGTAAAAATTCATATTTAGCAAGATATGGCAGTGATGTTTCATAAAAGAAGTTTTTCAAACCCTGATGCTCAATAGGAATTGAGACCTTTTACACTCCCATTTTTATTAAGTGATCAGCTGGATTGATTTTATTTGACGGATGCGAGGCATCCGTATGAAAATAATATACAAAAATAATATCGACTTCCTCGTGGGTATGGAAACCATCTGATGAAATTCAGACATCGCAGAATAATTTACAAGCTGCTTACAGCTGAAAAATGTCCATCACGGGAAACGAATCTAGATCCAATGGGATGAATCTATGGTCACATGATTCCTAGGCGCACAGAATGTTGCAATTTGTATAAAAGCAATAAGCAGGGATATATATAAAAGCGATAAATATATATATACAAACATGATCACCAACCATGAAGCACCTCCATTGGGGATCAGAAAATGTAAATAAAGCTGTTAAAGCTATCAACCGCCACGGAGGAAACTCCAGGCGGGACAAAACATAAATAAAGTTATAAAGCGATCAACTGCCATATTGAAAACTCCAGGTAGGATATATATATATATATATATATATATATATATATATATATATATATATATATATATATATATATAAGCAATAAATGAACCGGATCTAAAATCTAGGCTCATCGAATAGAGTTCGACCACAGTTCATATATAAGTATATATATATAAAAGCGAGTAAACCATCGGATATAAAATCCAGGATCATCGAACAGAGTCTGACACATAGTTATTATATATAAATGTACATATATATATATATTAAAGCAATAAATGCTCCAGATCGAAGTCTAGGCTCATCGAACAAAGTTCGACACACAGTTCATATATTTAAATATATAGAGAAAGAAAAGCAAGTAAACGCTCCAGACCGAAGTCTAGGCTCAATCGAGGCATAACTCGATAATGTTAGTCGATATATATATAAGTATATATATATATACAAACTGGAATGAAACCACAGACCGAAGTCCGGGCAAAAGAAAGCAACACGACTCTCAACGTGTAGAATTGTGTGTGCAAAGATGAAGAGAAAGACTCTAAAGTGTGTGAGAAGGCTTACAGTTGACTGATAAAAAAGGCTTCTATATCTTTAGAGTGGGTAAACACTGGCTTTTGTGGGTATAAAAGAGGCTATATATGAGCTCACAGGTGTTTGAAAGTGGAAAATATACTGTATGGGCGAGTGCAGAGCGAATTGTGCAGGGTTTTCCCATCTTTTATCTCTTAAAAATCAGCACCCCAAGCACTCTATTTATAGGCATATGAGCCACAAGTGTACCTGCGGCTGAGCCGCAGGTGTACCAAAGGCGGGTCAGGTCTTCCTGAATTTTTCGGGTCGGGTCGGGTCGTCTCGAAGTACGTGCACTTAAGCACTGTAATGTCCACTCAGATTTTGAGAAGTGCAATCCGGGCATCTGTTTGAGTTATACAGGACCTATTTGGGACCGCCGTTGTCGAGAGTTGTACGATGGCATGGGATTAGAGTTTGTACGAAGTCATTAAGATGGGACGATGCCCTCCGGTCTTCAAGCTTCAACTTTCATCCGTTACCCCATACAATAGTCACTCGGGATTGGTTATCCTTATGGGATATTATTTCATAGAGACGTGACGTGGCATCATGTTTGACGAGATGACGATGTTTCCCCTCACCGGTGTTATCGCCGGATTGGGCCAATAAAGCAGACGTTGCTCAGACTTCGTTGAGATTAGACTGCTACAATTGTTGAAGGTCCTCATTGTCATCTTTGAGGTGTGCCTGTCTTCCCGATGTTATTGCCAGGTTGGTGCAATGTATCTCGTTGTGAGTGTCGAGATTGAAGCTGGTCATATTTGAAACAAGCACTTTCGGGGTTATCGCCGAAACTGCATTCCTTGGGTTTATCACCAAGGTTGGTGGCTATTCCTATGGTTGGGACTGAGACTAGATACCTTGGGGCTGTCTTCGAGATTAATCGATCTTCTCCGGTGTGTGTTCCGGTATTGTATCTGCAGGTCTCGGGGTTATCTCCAAGGTTGGATTTGGTTACTCCCAGACTGCGATCCGGGGTTTGATGCTGAACTTTCGGTAGTATCCGGCATGGATTTGGATTGTCTTTTAAAGTTCTCTCTTAAAAGACGAATCTGTCCTCCTATAATGTTAGTAATAGTAGTACAGAAAATTTCGAGTGTCTACAGATGCCCCTCTTTATCATACCCATGCATGGCGATGCATGGGTAGGATAAAGAATCCTAGACACTTGAAACGCAACAAGATAATCATGATATTATGGGTAGCAACATGATGCAAATGTATGATGCATTTGTATGGGGTTATAGCCCAACATGCTGAGGATTTTTGATGGCTCCCTGTTGCTTCAACTGGGGATGGGCAATGACGACCGGATTTGATGTGTAAGTCGAATCTGTTAGGATGTTGATGTTGGAGTTATCACCAAATTCATGTGTACTTGATAACGACTTGATCCTGAAGGTGTCCCTCTTATGTGTAAGAGATCTGTGGGGATAAAGCTTGATCTGTTTGAGGATGTGTATAACATATTACATCATTTATCCTCTTTGATAATGTTGACCTCTCCTGGTTAGTATCGCCAGAATATGTTGCGAATCTGTTTGATTTACTGCCAACATCAAATGTTGTCAGGGATGCCTGACCTTCGTTGACGTGTGAATCAACGGCTAAAACATTCGTTGATAGTAAAGGTTGTTTAACCTTCGTTGTCGTGTGAATCAACGGCTAAAACATTTGTTGATAGTAAAGGTTGTTTAACCTTCGTTGTCGTGTAGATCAATGGAGCATTTCGTTGTGACCCCCGTCGGGGATCCGCTGGGGAATATGAGCAGTTGGGTATGAGAACCTCAAATAGCTCTATAGCTCTGATAGGTTTAAACACTATCGGCTGAAATGACGTCAAGGTTGCTTGACCTTTGTTGATATGTGTGTCAACGGCTAAGCATGTATTGCTACTCCCACTGGAGATATATGTTGTAACCCCCGTCGGGGATCTACTGGGGACGTATGAGTACGTACGCAACTATCGAACGGTTCTCAATGCTCCGATGGGTTTACTTGTCATTGGCTGAAATAACGTCAAGGCTGCTTAACCTTCGTTGATGGATATGTCAACGGATGAACTTGTTGTAACCCCCACCGGGGATCTACGTTGTAACCCCCATCGGGGACCTACGTTGTAACCTCTATCGGGGAACTACATTGTAACCCCCGTCGGGGACCTACGTTGTAACCACCGTCGGGGACCTACTTAGGGTAATGACCCGGAGTCGGCGGCATCAGACCTGTACCAGGTATTGCCAGATGTGATTTGTGACAAATGGGATCATTAGAAGGGTATACCTCGTGTTCGCGTGACTACCAATGAGTGAGGTACAGGTTCAAAATCTCATCTGAGAAGACCAGGATTGTATGTTGTTTTGCTCAATCACGTGGCATGTTCATTCCTGATTTGACCTTTTTAGCCCGTAAGAACTCCATTAAAACTCGAACAGGACCGAGCTAGAGGTGTAGGACCCACATAGAGGAGCCACAGGTGCACCTGCTATAGCCACAGGTGAGCCTACGGCCAGGCGTGTTATCCTACCTTCGCAAGTTCATTTCTAACTCACTTCGCTTAGAAAAAACCGTGAGCCTTCTTCAGATCTACTGAGTTCGGGCTATTTTCTGCAAATTCTATCATCGTACAAGTTTTCTACATTATCGTGGCAACGTATGCATGTATTGTTTTTCAATTTCTGTCCGTTGGATTGTGAGTTATCGCACGAAATGCATCTAAACACATAGTAGTGATTATGTATGCACAAATGACTTGATAAAAAATATTCATCATAGTAAATGTTAGTATTAAACCATACTGAACATAATGATGTGAAAAAATTCAACTTTTGAGACAGTCAAATTGACACCTTTTTCTGCTATTTTTTGTCCTATTTGAGGTCCAATGAACAAAAGGTAGAAAGGCAAAATACTACTAGCATTGAGGTTGGCCTTATGCATGATGATTTTAATTTTTAATGCATATATTATGTATATAACTTTGGGGCAGGTGTGCTACTGAATGGCCACCTAGACATGCCTATGTGCATGTGGATAGTCCTATTTTCAAAGGGGACTATGATAAAAATTTTCCAAATGTAGGCATTGGGTAGTCATGCATTTTAACTCTATTATATGTTATAGTAAATGCATGCATGTATATAGTTATAAATGCATTTAAAAAGCTCCAGGTAAGGAAATACCACACCCTTTCTGAGGTGATTTGGAGACTTGTTGTCCAGATATTATGGATCCGGATCAGCCGAGTAGTTCTTACATGACCGCTTCTGGCGTGCGAAGGAGGGCTTCTGAAGTGCCTCATCCTCGTTCTGTCAGACAGCCTCGTCGGTTGGTGGAGGCTGTGATACGTCCTATCTAGGTAGATGTTCCAGACGTCGAGGACGAGGAGGCGGATATTGAGGATCCTGCTCCTGCTGCACATATCCCTCGCAAGGAGCTTCCTAGCATTCAGGTGGTGAACCCAAAGTTGCTGGGTGATTTGGGTAGACATCCATCGATGTACTTGCATGCTAACGATGTATGGCGTTAGACTTTATCTTCCTTCTTTCTTATTGATGAGGATTAAAGGGTTCTAATGTTGATCTGCATTTCATGCAGGTTGCAGGTTTTACACAGCCTTGAGGGAACTGGTTTAGCATCCACTCCATGTACCAGGCGCTTCATCCTGATTATAGAACAGTAGCATATGAGTGGGGATTTGGGGCATTTTTCTCCATCCTTCCCCGTCGTTGTCCCTAGGGTTACCTCAGGGCATTGTCTGAGCGATGGTTTCATCAGACTCAGTCACTCCACCTGCTGGATTGCGAGGTAATGATGACGCCTATGGATTTGCAATTTATCACAGGTATGGATTTTGGAGGGGAGCCAGTGCCTTGCATGGCGAATATTACCCTTACTGCCATCAGATCATTATTAGGAGTTCCGGCAAAGGCGCTCACAGGTAGGACTGTCCTTTCAGGTCCTTTGGGCGTAGATGTTATGAGCGGGCTATTGAGTGAGCCCATGCCTGATGATGTCAGGATCAGGGATCGTGTTCTGCGGCGATTGTTCCTGATGATCATTCGAGGCTGTTTCATAGCAGATAACTCTTCCACGGTATCTTTTGCTTTGGTCAGTGCCACACGCAATGTGGACAGTATAGGAGAGTATGACTGGGACTCGTACACCTTTACCTATTTCCTTCGGGGCATGCGTCTGCGCTCAGAGGGTTTGACCGAGGCTTGGCTAGGATTTTACCCGTTTCTGCTGGTGAGTATTTCACTTATCTGTTCCCATTCATAGGTTAAGAGTGTTTACTGATAGCAAATGTTTTGCCATTGTGTTGGCAGTTTTGGACCAATGAGAGGCTCTCATGTTTGCGTCCCATGAGTGTGTTAGGCTTAGATACCTATCCACGAGGACGACGATGGCACCATTCTATTTTGCCAGAGGTCCCTATTTTTGAGGGCTTCCCTAACTGCCGTATGCAGCTGGAGTTGCTGACAGTTGATGCCATCACATGGCTTCCATACTCAGGGGATCATTTGACCATCGATTTTGAGGATGGACACCCTACTGGAGTAGAGTATTTGATTTCCACCCAGAGATTTTCTCTCTTCACATATGGAGGCTGGGAGCTCTATTTAGGAGAGCGTGATATTAGGAGCACCACAGGGGAGATTCGTATACCAATCTTGACTCCTGTCAGGCGTCATTATCCTGTATCACAGTCACCCATCACGGATATTCCATTGTTGGGAGTTGACGGTTTTGATTTATTCGAGGGTCCATATACTCAGGAGATAGTCCAGCGTTTGTGGCTACCTCGCACTATTGGGGCCCAGTCCAGTGCCACACAGTTTATGGGGGACATGGTTCCAAGATCTTTGATGATGACGGATTGGGTGGCTTGTGTCCGAGCTTCGACTCATCTGACCCAGATTGATAGTTTGACTTGGCAGTTGGACCAGGCACATGTATTTATTCGGCATTTGGGCAGAGATCTAGCAGAAGCGGAGTCATTTGTTCCTTCCAACTCAGGTGCTGGCCCCTTAGACGACCCATTTGGTTTTGCCGACGCAGATCCTCCTCTTTATAGTCCTGACATCCCTGTTGATAGAGATCCAGTGACTCAGGAGGAGTTACATCAGGTGGACAGGATTGAGGACGTGGACATCGAGACCCTGGTCTTCTTCTGATGTATATTCTCGTTATATCTTTTGATAGGCCTCTATTATATATTGAGTGGTTGTTCCCCATTCTCGCTATATCTTTTGATAGGCCTCTGTTAGTAGTAGGGCATCTATGCCCCATTTTCATGTATTTGTAGCTGTATAGTGCTGATGTATTAGATGATGATATATTCAGGAATGTATGCACCGTTTTCATTCCCTATATCATATTGTCATCCATTATCTGTTATGCATGTATCATGTTATGCATATATATGTTTGTCCAGAGATATTCGGCATTGACCCCTGGATGGTCTTATGACACGGCCCGCATAGATGTCTTCTTCAACAGTTAGCCATATAGATCATACCCCACCGTCAGTGGTCGCATTGGGTATGCGATCGTGGTATGATAGCATGTCACCGCCAGACAGGGTGACTGTAGATCTGTTGCTACCATGACCCTTTTGGCATTTCAGGTTCCTGCAGGATTTGTAGATGAGATGCTAGAGCATTGGCTACCTGATAGGCAGGTATTCCGTTTTGGCACCCATGAGTTGACTCCTACTCTGGAGGGGTATGCATGTTTGACGATGCTGCCCTTAGACATACCTTGCGTGCACATGGCTTTGGGAGACATGTGTAGACGATTCATGACTCTCACAGGATTGAGGCGTAGAGTAGTGCAGGATGAGCTGACATCTAGCCACGTGATCTCTCAGCATTTTCTACATGACCGATTTGGCGCGGAGGATAGCTACTCACGACATTCTGGGGATTTCACCGTGTCGGAGGATCATTGGCGTTTGGCCAGAGTTGATGTACTGATGCTATGTGTACTGTCATACGTGTATATGGCGCAGTATATGGATGAGATAGATATAGGAGTTATCATGGCCGTGAGAGCTCTCAGGGAGGGTCGTACCATTGTACCTATGATCGTGGCAGAGACCCTGCGATCAGCATCCTACTGTAGTACTTACCCGTCAGGCGTGTTTACTGGGAGTTCGGTCATATTGTATGTGTGGTTTATGTCACACTTGTGACCGGTTGGTACCCTTAGGCGGCATGGGTATTGCTTTTCCCATGATGTGGCTATGTCATACTACTTTCAGCCATTCGAGTGTACAGATGCTCAGTCCTGGTCCGCATTTTTGGCAGATATTGGAGATCCATTTAGCATATTGTTGTGCTCGGGGCTTTGCTCACCATACAGCTTCATTACTCATGCTCTGGGCATGGATTTCCTCCCTTTGGCTGGCTTGAGGGGCGTGACTACTTATCACCCATTGCCCGTGATGTCGCAGTTCGACCAGTTCTAGGATTTTCATCCGTTCGAGGGGGCGGCAGGTCAGCGTTCAGCTTCTTGATACCTCTCAGTCGAGGACCAATCTCGTGTATACGCTTGCTGGGATCAGCATGAGCTAGCTGCTTTTCCTGTCAATCATCCTGGTTATTCCGAAGAGTACTCCGCATGGATGGAGACGGAGGTTTTATCGGCTGTAGCAGTACTTGCAGTACCGAAGAGCGAGTTATACGATGTAGAGCCTATGGAGGACGTTGATGCCTACATTGAGAAGGAGCCCGCTGCTGGGTTGCCAGCATTTCTTCCAGATTCTCCTAGTACCAGTACTTTTTGTGATTCAGCACTCGGCACAGTATTAGAGCAGAGTCTTCATCTGATGACCTTTGAGAAAGATCAGATTCGATCTATGATGTCGACTGCTCTTGATGTGAGGGATGTCGCCCTATTAGAGAGAGACGAGGCATTGCCTCGTCGAGATGCCATCGTCGCTAAGCGTGATGAGGCCAGGTCAGCCATAGACGCAGTGGTAGTTGAGCGGGATATCGCCATATCTGCCCGGGATGTGGCTGTCACAAATAGTACTGCAACGAGGTCCCTTACCACTGTTATGATCACAGAGATTAGCGCTTATATTGATGAGCATATGGTCATCATGCAGATGGCTACATATCTGTTGGGTCGTGTGGATATTCTCACCCAGGAGACTACAACTTTACCTCCTTCATCTGAGAGGGAAGCCATGTTGGTCTTGCTAGCTCGCATGTACCCTAACTCGTACATGAGCTTTATATTCACATGCACAAACTAGCTTAGCCATTTTGTCATGTACAGTTTACATTGTATATATATCAAACATCATTATATATGACAGGGAAATATATTTTTGGATCACTTCCCTTTTAGATATGTCCTGCTATTTGCTTGATATTTTGCATGCTTCTTTAGGGCTTATGATCTTGATGTATTCTGAATTTCTCCTGGGTGGATGGACATTGAGTTGTCTCTAGGTAGTTCAAAATGGATCATCGATCTATGTATCCCTACCATCTTTGGTGTCTTGGGACTTGTTTTTGAATGGAGAATGTGGAAATGGGTGTGGCTTTCCTCTCTGAGATTAACCGCACCACAGATGGTCGCCAGTACTTCTATTCAGGAGAAGCCTAGTTGATTCCATCTCTTATGGGTTGGTGTCGCTCTTCAAGGCATGACCGCAGCTTAGATGGTCGCCGAATCTCCTATTTGGGAGGAGTTCAGGTAATTCCATCCCTTTGGTCTGAAGCCGAATGAAATGTAGTGGATTGAAAGAGGATTCCAGTACCAGTTGACAATGGTTTGTGTTTTGGTAGGGGTGAGACCGAACCATAAATGGATGCCTACGTACTCCTATTGAAGATGAGATTAGGTCTGCGTAGTTCGAACATGGTGTAAGAGGTTCAATGATGTATATGGCTGACATGGTCTAGGAATGTTTTTGGTTGTTTTTGTTTTATGTAAAGGCAGAAATGTTTTTGTTGTTTTTGTTTTATTATGACCGGGCCATGTAACATGGTTGCCTACGTACTCCTATTGAAGAGGAGATCAGGTCGACGTAGTTTGCCCCTCAGGGCGAGTGAAAAAGTGTGATCCCATGTGCAGGTCAGAGTGCGGGGGGGAGAAAGTTTAATCCTAGATTGAGGATAAACTGCAGGTGAAGAGTTTAATCCAAGGAATGGGTATCCAAACTATAAACGCAAGAGGTTCAATTCATGGTGGGATGACCTAAGTTGTAGGAATGGAAAGGAGAAAGCCAGGATGCGGGCTTTGAAAAGTATGTTTCCCTAAGGGGCAAAGTGTAAAAAATTTGTATGTGGTAAAGGGTTTAAGAACCGGAATGACTGGTGACCAGATGATTATGCACCAGGGTGTTTGCTGGTTACTTCAGATATAATACCGTTTCACGGTGTCTGAGTTGATGAGTTGTGGAAATTCATCGCCTTCCATTTCTTGCAATCTAAGAGCGCCTCCTATCAATACTTCCTTGACAATAAACGGGCCTTCCCAGTTAGGAGAAAATTTTCCTTTAGCCTGATCCTAGTTGTCAAGAATCTTTTTCAAAACCAAGTCATGTTGTTTGAACTGCCGTAACTGAACTTTTTTGTTGTAGGATCAGGTGATCCTTTGCTGATATAACTGACCATGGAAGATAGCCGCGGTTGGCCTTTCGTTTATTAGAGAAAATTAGTGATACCTGTCTTGTACCCATTGGTCTTCATCCAGCTGAGCGTCAATCAATACTCCGGGAGATTCCATTTCAACTTCTATGGGGAGCACTGCTTCCATCCCATAGGTCAAAGCGTAGGGGGTTGCCCCAGTTAAAATACTCATTGAGGTTCTATAGGCTAACAGAGTCAGAGGTAATAGGTCAGGCCAATCTTTGTGGTTGGCAGACATCTTCTACATAATCTTCTTGATGTTTTTGTTAGCCGCTTCAACAACACCGTTCATCTTCGGATGATAGATGACAGAGTTAGGATGTATGATGTGGAATTTACTGCATAATTCCTCCATCATTTTGTTGTTGAGGTTTTTGGCATTGTCTGACACAATCACCTCTGGTTGTCCATATCGACAAACGACATTGTTTCTGATGAAAGCAATGATGACTTCTTTAGTGACCCTGGGGAAGGAGGCTGCTTCTACCCACTTAGTGAAGTAGTTGATCATGGTGAAGATAAATCGGTGACCATTACTGGCTTTAGGCTCGATGGGCCCGATAACGTCCATTCCCCACATTGAGAAGGGCCAAGGCGAACTCATATTGTGGAGTTCCCGTGGAGGGGTGTGTATAGCATTCCCATGAATCTGGCACTGATAGCATCTTTTGACGTGGTCATTGTAATCAACCTTGAGAGATAACCAATAGTGTCCCGTCCTGAGGACTTTCTTGACAAGGAGGGGGCCACAGACTCCACCATGGATTTCATCCATAAGCCTTTGGGCTTGATCTTTGTCTAGACACCTGAGGAGGCCTAGTCCTGCATCTCTTTTGTAGAGCGCATCTCCACTCAGGTAGAACTTCATAGCAAGTCGATGGATCCGCCTTGTCTCAGTTAGGCTTGCCTCAGCGGGTGTAGATCCATCTCGCAAATATTCCTTGATATGCTGATACCAAGGAGGTTGGATGGGAAGTAGCTCATCCGATACTTCTCCAATGTAATTCCCATAGGCTGGGGCCTTGTTCAGGGAAATTGTGATACTTGGCAAGTGTTCCTTGTGTGATATTCGAATCAAGGAGGCCAAAGTTGCTAACGCATCTGTGAAATCATTCCTATTACGAAGAACATGTAGAAAGGAGATTTATTCGAACTCCACAGTAATCTTCAAAACCTGTCGATGGTAAGGCGACAAATGTAGCTCCTTGGTTTGATAGATTCTGGTGGATTGTCTGATTACCAACTCCGAATTTCCAAGGACAGTTAACTTCCTGATGCCCATTGAACGGGCAAGTTTTAGCCCCATGAGACAGCCTTCATACTCAGCCATATTGTTGGTGCTGACAAACTATAATTTGACGACAATGGGATACTGCTCCCCCGTACCAGATACTAGAACTGCCCCAACTCCAGAACCTTCCATATTAACAGCTCCATCAAAATACATCTTCCATGATTGGCGTGTATCGTATTGATGGTGTTGCTATACTGCCATTACTCCTTCATCATGGAAATATGTTTCCAATGCTTTGAAATCTCCTGAAGGTGCGACAGCCAGTAGATACGTGATTCCTTGACCTTTGATGAACTTTTAAGTCACATAAATGATGTCAAATTGTTGTAGGATTAATTGCCATCTGGACAGCCGGTAATTTAACATGGGTTTGTTGAACACGTATTTGAGAGGATCCATGCGGGATATGAGATGTGTTGTGTGACCATGGAGGTAATGCTGTAAATCATGGAAGCCCATGCTAAAGCACAACACGTCTTTTCGATCAGAGTGTACTTGTGTTCACTGCTGCTGAACCTTTTACTGAGGTAATAGATAGCTCGTTCTTGGCCTCTATCGTCTTTCTTTCCCAGCATGCAGCCCATGGCATTGTCACTTACTGATAGATACATGAACAGGGGAATATCATCCCTGGGTGGTACCAAGACGGGAGCTTTGACTAGTTGTTTCTTGATTGTAAGGAAGGCATTCTGGCACTCATCATTCCATTTCATAGAGGAGTTCTTCCTTAATAACTTGAAGATTGGCTCACAGGTTGCTGTGAGTTGGGAGATAAACCTGCTGATGAAGTTGATTCTTCTCAAAAATTCCCGTATTTCCTTCTCTGTCTGAGGAATGGGCATTTCAGTGATGGCTTGGATTTTGGCAGGATCCAGCTCTATCCCTTTGTGGCTGACTAGAAATCCTAGCAACTTACCTGATTTAATGCCAATGGCACACTTAGCTGGATTCAACTTCAAGTTGTACCTACGCAATCTATTGAACAACTTTTTGAGATGGTCTATATGGTCATCCTCCTTCCGGGACTTGACAATGATGTCATCCACGTAGATTTCAATCTCTTTATGCATTAAGTCGTGGAAAAGAGCCATCATAGCTCGTTGATAGGTAGGTCCGGCATTGATGAGGTCGAATGACAATCGTCTATAGCAAAAAGTTTCCCAAAGAGTGATGAAAGCAGTCTTCTCACGATATTCCTCGGCAACCATGATCTGATGGTACCCCGCAAAGCAATCAGCAAAGGAGTACATGTCATACTGCGCAGTATTATCAATGAGAATATGGATAAATGGCACGTGAGAGCTGTCCTTTAAGCAAGCTTTATTCAATTCCCGGTAATCCACGCAAACTCGTACCTTCTCTCCAGGTTTAGGTACAGGCACGATGTTGGATATCCACTCAGGATATGTAGACACCATGATGATGCCAGCTTGAAATTGTTTCACAATTTCTTCTTTCACCTTTAAACTCCACTCCGGTTTCAATCGCCTGAGTTTCTGCTTGACTGGCTTAAATCCCTCTTTGATGGGAAGGCGATGAAGGGCAATGTTAGTGGACAAACCCACCATGTCTTCATGAGACCATGCAAACACGTCTTGAATTGGGTTAATAGCGTAACCATGTCATTCCGTTGGTTTGGGGTAAGGTCTGAACAAATCTGGATTAACTTAGGGCTTTATAAGGTTCCGAGATTGAAAGAAGTGGTTTGATCAAGGTTGGGTTTGGGTTTGTCTTTGACCAGTTCTTGAATTTCTGGAGGCACCTCAATGTCATCCTGTATATCCATCAAGGCTAAATTCATCTCTACATCAAAGGTATAATCCCTGTGTAGGAGAGACATCGTATCCTGCAAGTACAGGCGCATCTAAATTCAGAGTCTTGAAACAAGATATGCTTTCACTTAGTATATATGAAATGTGTTGATCATACACGGTGTTATCATATACTGGCAAAATAAACTGCTAAGACTGTACAAAAAAGTAAGCAGTTATTATATCTACAGGGCAGAAAGAGTTTCTGCCCGCTTTACCCTCGTAAACCAAAGCAAGGAATGTTGTCCCAATTGGCAAGGGTAAAGTCTGGGTGGACCGCAGTGATGGAGGGATTGTCATCATCCTCCATGTCCCGAATGATGGCAATTACGTCTGGGCAATCATCGTCCGGGTTATATCGGTTGGTATGTTCATCATGAACGATGATGCGTATACCGGACATCATCCGTATGACGTCTTGTTTGATTCTTCGTAACTCTTCTTCCACTGTAGGATTTGGAACAACGATTTCTTTCTCCTTCACCGGTACCGTCTTGGGAAATAACATAGCCATTACATTGGTTGGCACCTTTTACTGGAGGTTGTGCGGACTCAGAGTTTGAAGGCGAAGCCAAATGCCACATGGTTGAAGCTGAAGGAACATGTTGATGCTTATGAGGATTCCTAAACCAGAGCTGGCAGAATAGCCTAGTCCAGTTGTTCCAGCTTGCTTGGTTAATAGAATGGGGTATTTGATACCCTGGCAATCTTTACCCAAGCCTTGTCCCGGTTTATGACCTAACGATATCATTTCTTGAGTGGCTGACATCACTTTGGCAGAGATCTTAGGTTCGGGCAATGGTGCTCCAATAGCGTGGTATTGGGTGTTGCTTATTTCCAAAGCATGAAAACTAATTGGCTCAACATACTCATTGGCATTGATGAATGGTATGTCCCCATACTGAGGAATCTCCGGTTCAGCGTTGACTGTAACCAGGCTATTGTTGATAATGTATTTCAACTGTTGGTGAAGAGTGGAGGAGACTGCCCCAGCCATATGAATCCATGGTTGTCCCAGGAGCAGGTTATATCCTGAATCTATCTTGATCACATCAAAAGATACGTAGAATATGTGAGGGCCAATTTTGATTGACAGTTTAATTACTCCAACCGAGTTACGGTGGGCTCCATCAAAAGCTTTGATGATAGTATGGCTACTCCAAATTCTGTTGAGATTGATATTCATCTTCACTAAGGTAGCGTATGGGCAGATATTCAAAAAAGAACCTCAATATATTAAGACTCCAGCTACCATATATCTGGAGGACAAGACCGCGATGTGCAATGATTTGCAATGACCGGTCCCTTCGAGCGGTATGTCATCATCAGTGAAGGATATCACATTGTTGTAGAAAATGTAATCAACCATGTGTTAAAACTTTTCCATATCTATTGATGTCGAGAGATAGGCTTCTTCCAAAACCTTTAACAAGACCTTCCGGTGATTCTCTGAAGTTAGGACCAAGTCCAAGATTGATATTTGGTGTAGAGCTTCTCTCAAGCTTAAAACCACCGCAGCTTCATTATGACCCACAGCGCGGAGGAATTTTTCAATCTTCTCCATGGGTATTTTTCCCTTTGATTTGGTGGTGGGCTTCTTCACTCGATGGAGGGGATACAGTGGATTTTCCTTCGACACTGCAGCAGTTGTATGTGAGGTGGATCCTTCACCTTCTCCATAATTCCACGGAACCTTGCACAAGCTAACATTAGGATATTGTGCTCTGCACAACAAGTTGATTGGCTCAGGAGCGACCACTTTCAAAGGATCGTTTCCTCCTTTGAGCTGAATTGTCGGTGTTGTGAGTAAAGTATTAATCCCCTCAGCTTCAGTGGATATGACTGCAACCACACTTTTCCACTTAGTAGGGTCTGCATTCTCACTTGCACGTAACACAGTGTCGTTATCTGCCAAGCTCAGTACACCACTGTCGATTAGATTTTGGATAAGGTGGTGGAGTGCCCAGCATTCTTCTGTGTTGTGACCACGAGACTGGGAATGATATTTACATACTCCATCAGAGTTGTACCGTCTCGAACGAGGGTTGATTGGAGGTAGAAGGGAACTGATCCTTCCTTCATTGATTAACATATGAAGAATTTCCTCCATGGGTTGGCCCAAATAGGTGAATTCCCTCTTGTTGGCGAAATCCCGACGGGCTTTGGCATTTGGTCTCTTCGTCACTTTGTCTTCCAGCATTTCATTTTCTAAAAGTGATGAGGGAATATTCATGACCATAGGTAAGAGACTGGCATGCTCCTGGCTGATTAACTACCGAGTTACTTGATGTTGATAAGTCACCAGTTCCGCCAATTGCTCAATTTGTTTGCCGAGAGCTTTTATCTTTCGTTCCATTGTGAATTGGAACTTGGCATAATCCCATCTGTCATCACCGTCTTTGATGGTCTGGGAGGAATCACAGCTGAAAATGGAACTTTGTCCATTGCTCCAATTGATCATATTGACCTCTTCTTCTTTGTGTTGAGGAAGAGGGTTGTCTTGAACATGAGGCTGATCGGGTTTGGTGACTATGATCTCCCCATTTTCTATCAGGTCATGGATCTTATGTTTCAAGGCCCAACAATCCTGAGTATCATGTCCAGGTGGCCCGACATGATAAGTACATTTCCTAGCAGCATTGAAACCCCGTCCATTAGGGCTGGCTGGTGGAATAAGATGCTTAATTTTCTTCTGTGTTGTCAGAAGATTAAGAATGTTCTCGAGAGTATCCCCTAAGTGTATAAAAACTCGATGGCATTTGACTTCTCCACCTTTTGGTACTGGAGGATTTGCAGACTGTGCTGGAAAGGGAGTGTAGTTTCTCCTTTGAATGGGCATACTTTGATTGCCTTTTTGTCCCTGTAGTATCAGGGAAACATCTTCCTCTTTCTTTTTATGGATCCTCCGGGGGTTGTTCCCATAATTTCCAGATTAGATGTGATCTGCAACAGCTTTGAGTGCAGCTAGGTCTTGAAGCTTTCCTGACTTCAATCCCATCTTTGCAATCTCCCCATGTTTAACCATTTTAGAAAACTGTTTGCCGATGCCGGCTAAAACTCCCTCATAGAAGGGAGCTTCTTGTATGTCTATGAATGTCATGACCATTTTTGATTCTGTCATGGCAGGACTAACTTGGGCAGCCAGGCGTCTCCACCTTTGAGCATACTCTCTGAAAGACTCATTAGACTGTTTCTTGATCTTGGTAATTTGATACCAATCAGGAGCCATTTGAGTTTGAAAACTATATTGGGTGAGTAAGGCATGCGCTAGCTCTTCCCAGCTGTGGATTTTGGAGTTGTCTAATCTTGTGTACCACGAACGGGCTTCTCTAGTTAGACTCTTTTGGAACAATTGAATTCTGAGCTTTTCATCCTGTGTATAGGATCCCAGTTCTCCAATAAAGACTTTTAAATGTGTATAAGGATCCCCTAACCCGTCATATTTTTCAAAGTTAGGAGTTTTTAATTTTCCTAGGTAATGAACACCAGGAAAAATACACAAATCAGCATATGAAACACTCCCGTGTGTTCCAATTCCTTTGATAGCGCGAAGGGTCTCTTCCATTTGGAGGACTTTCTTTTTGATGTCACCAGTGTCTAGATCTCCAGTGGGATGGGTAGCATCATGAATTTTGTTGGTTATATCCAACTGTAGTTCAGGTATGTAATGACTGGGATTCCTCCTTGTGTGGAGGATTCAGTATGTATGGGTATTTTTTGACCCTGGGTAGACTGTTGTAATTCTTTTAATAGAACAGCCGAATATGTAATCTGCTTGCTTAATCCGTCGAATTCTTTACGAGAAACTGGATTAAGTTCAGTCTAGTCGGATGACGACATGATTGACTGTGGGCATGTTGCCTTTTTGGACTTTGACCAGGTGATAGGTCCGATTGATTCCCTGCGAAAGACTTGCATAGTTTAGTCTTTAGGGGAGGTGCATAATAACATGTTATGTGATGAGTTCGTTTTAGGAATTTTATCCTTCAAAATGGGTGTCAGCTGTTTGTAACATGTATGTGGACCCATTGCTTCATATTTTTCATTACATGGAGATATATATGGAATGAAATTACAAGTAATTGTGTTTACAAGTAATTGAAATGAGAGCATGAAGAGACTTTCCTCCGTTTTGGGTTTATCAGAGGCTGACCTATATTAGGTTACTCTCGCAGTTTTTTGGAATGAAGGTTCCCAAATCATCGCAATCTACTTGACGGGAAGTTAATCCGGTCTTTCAACTAGAGCGAATTTGGGTGGTACCTTTCCTGAGCCTCGGAGAATTAGTCTTCTCACGAGTCCAGTAATCAAACACCGACGGGATAGCCTCCTGGTGGAGGGACCACAAAACATACATTCATATACATCGCGTCTCACCATATGAAATGATGACATATGCGAAGCACTAAAATCATAAACAGTTTATAGTGCGAAGCACTAACATCACACGCAGATATGATGCGAAGCACTAAGTTCAATCAAGACATGCATTCGTACACATTCATCCAATGTAAATGCAACATCACACACAAGAATATAACAGTTTTGAAAAGATTGCAATAGTGGCTGAAGTTCTCTTACTGGAGTCCCCAGCAGAGTCGCCAACTGTCGACGTCAGGATTTTTGTGTGTCCCTTTCCGTTACTTGTTCTTTGGTGTTCTCATTTTAGGTGAGATTTGTTTGAAAAAACAAGTGAAAAAGGTCCGACGTGTATGATGTCGACGATGGGACTGTTAAGAGTCGTCGATTGGTTTTTTAAATGGCTGTACAAACACAACCGAGAAAAGGTTTGCACATTGACCCAGTGGTGTGACACTGATATACGGGTCGGTGAAACCGAGATTCGTTTAGGGTCCGGGGACTTGGTTATGCGGGGGGAAGGTGTTAGGCACCCCCCGACATCAGTGTTACCACGGTGACCGCCTCTTTTCCAGAAACTATTATCTGAGTGTGTCTGTGTGTGGGTCAATGTGCTGTTATATGGAAGTTGTGCGAGGCCTCGTTCGAACCTATATACACAGGGTTTGAATTTATGTAAAAATTCATTTTTTAGCAAGATATGGCAGTGATGTTTTATAAAAGAAGTTTTTCAAACCCTGATGCTCAATAGGAATTGAGACCTTTTACACTCCCATTTTTATTAAGTGATCGGCTGGATTGATTTTATTTGACAGATGCAAGGCATCCGTATGAAAATAATATACAAAAAAATGCCGACTTCCTCATCGGTATGGAAACCATCTGAGGAAATTCAGACATCACAGAATAATTTACAAGCTGCTTACAACTGAAAAATGTACATCATGAGAACCGAATCTAAATCCAATGGGATGAATCTGTGATCACATGATTCCTAGGTGCACAGAATGTTGCAATTTGTATAAATGCAATAAGCAGGTATATATATAAAAGCGATAAATATATATACAAACATGATCACCAACCACGAAGCACCTCTTTGGGGGATCAGAAAATGTAAATAAAGCTGTTAAATCTATCAACCTTCACGGAGGAAACTCCAGGAGGGACAAAACATAAATAAAGCTGTGAAGCGAGCAACTGCCACGAAGAAAACTCAAGGCAGGATGAAAATATATATATATATATATAAGCAATAAATGCACCGTATGTAAAATACAGGCTCATCGAACAGAGTTCGACCACAATTCATATATATATATATATATATGAACTGTGTGTCGAACTTTGTTCGATGAGCCTAGACTTTGGTCTGGAGCATTTATTGCTTTAATATATATATATATTATATATATATATATATATATATATATATATATATATAGAAAAGCAAGTAAACAATTCAGACAAAAGTCTAGGCTCAATCGAGGTATAACTCGATAATGTTAGTAGATATATATATATAAGTATAAATATATAGTATATATATACTGACTAGAATGAAACCACGGACCGAAGTCCAGGCAAAATCAAGCAACACGACTCTCAACGTGTAGAAGGGTGTTTACAAAGATGAAGAGAAAGACTCTAAAGTGTGTGAGAAGGCTTACAGCTGACTGATAAAAAAGGCTTCTATATCTTTAGAGTGGGCAAAAACTGGCTTTTATGGGTACAAAAGAGGCTATATATGAGCTCACATGTGTTTGAAACTTGGAAATACACTGTATGGGCGAGTGCAGAGCGAATTGTACAGGGTTTCCCCGTCTTTTTTTTCTTAAAAATCAGCACCCCAAGCCCTCTATTTATAGGCATATGAGCCGCAGGTGTACGAGAGGCGGGTCGGGTCGGCCCGGATTTGTCGGGTCGGGTCATCTCGAAATACGTGCACTCAGGCACTGTAATGTCCACTCGGATTTTGAGAAGTGTAAATCGGGCATCCGTTTGAGGTATATAGGACCTATTTCGGACCGCCGTTGTCGAGAGTTGTACGATGACATGGGATTAGAGTTTGTACGAAGTCATTGAAGATGGGACGATGCCTTCCGGTCTTCAAGCTTAAACTTTCATCCGTTACCCTGTACAATAGTCACTCAGGATTGGTTATCCTTGTGGGACATTGTTGCGTAGAGACGTGATGTGGCATCATATTTGACGAGATGACGATGTTGCCCCTCACCGGTGTTATCGCCGGATTGGGC
This sequence comes from Panax japonicus, assembly GCA_020205505.1. Lineage (NCBI taxonomy): Eukaryota > Viridiplantae > Streptophyta > Magnoliopsida > Apiales > Araliaceae > Panax > Panax japonicus. Next base: position 42,196,290 of record CM035101.1, on the reverse strand, counting down.
CGATAAAGCAGACGTTGTTCAAACTTCGCTGAGATAGGACTGCTGCAATTGTTGAAGGTCGTCATTGTCATCTTTGAGGTGTGCCTGTCTTCCCGATGTTATTGCTGGGTTGGTGCAGTGTATCTCATTGTGAGTGTCGAGATTGAAGCTGATCGCGTTTGAAACAAGCATTTTTGGTGTTATCGTCGAAACTGTATTCCTTGTGGTTATCACAAAGGTTGGTGGCTATTCCCATGGTTGGGACTGAGACTGGATACCTCGGGGCTGTCTCCGAGATTAATCAGTCTTCTCCGGTGTGTGTTCCGGTATTGTATATGCAGGTCTCGGGGTTATCTCCGAGGTTGGATTTGGTTACTCCCAGACTGCGATATGGGGTTTGATGCTGAACTTCTGATAGTATCCGGTATGGATTTGGATTGTCTTTCAGTGTTCTCTCTTAAAAGACGAATCTATCCTCCTGCAATGTTAGTAACAGTAGTACAGAAAATTTTGAGTGTCTACATAGGAATAATATGTGATATGTTAATTAACCCTTGTTTTGTGGCAGTATTTGAAAATGACATCCGAGAATGTTAAGAATAATAATGGAGCACATGAGACCGTGGAGACACCTCTAATTACCAACCAAGATAATGTGATTAGAGATATCCATGTGGTGATTGAGGAATTAAAAGTTGCACTCAAGCTAGTCGCAAAGGTAGCAACTAAGAGTGAGAATGAAAGATGCATGGGTAAAAGCCACATGATGCGTTGATATTGTGGAAAAAGAAGTCCGATACAAGAAAGCTAAAATAGATGATATGTATTTCTTTTTTTCAACAGTAATTGGGAGAACCCAACATCGAGTTTTAAATTACCCTATACATAGCGGTCAATCCCAATTCATTATGGATGGAAGGCTAATGATTCAGATCATGGAGCAGGAGTACGATGAATCAGTTTAGGGTGGAATATGCCCTACAGCGAAAGTCAATTCCAGTGGTAATGACGACACCAAAGACTGTCCCGAACAAGTCATATTCTGTAGTTTAAGGGAGAGCATTTTTCGTGACGAGGAATCGAACGAAGTTATCACGGGTTAGTTAATTATAAATTCTTGCGAAGTCTATGCCTAATTCGATACCGGTTCTACCTATTCTTTTATCTCTCTTGCTTGTGCTCAGCGTTTAAATTTAACTCCAGAGAAGTTAGACTTTGACTTATTGGTTGAAACTTCGTTAGTAGAAACCTTCGTTACCTCCACTATTTACAAATTTTGTTGATTCAAATCGACACTTTCACGTTACCTGTCAATCTTATCTCTTTGAAAACACTTAACTTTGATGCGATTTTTAGAAATCAATTGGTTAACTACTCATCATGCTTTTCGTAAGGTTGTTAGCTTTCATATTCCTAACCAATCTGTTATGCGAATTCAAGCAACCAAACCACTAAAGTCAATCATTGTCATATCAAGCCATAAGTAAAGAGCCCCGGTCCTTTCGTTGTTGACTTCCTTGTATGGAATGCACCGAAGCCAGACTTTCTGTAGGCGACGTCGTGAATGACGATGGCAAGTTGATAGGTATCAATGTTACGTACTATCCAAGTCTTGGATGAGGGTCACAGTTTTGAATGATATTTCTATTTTTAATAAATTTCCTAACGTATTATTGAAGACTTCTTAGCCTACCCCTAGAGCGTGAAATCGAATTTTGTATTGACCCCAGTACAAAACCCATTTCTAAAACCCTAAAATATTTCTTTACTTAAAACAAACGTAACATACGCTAAAGACGTTGGCTCGAGCTGTTGAAGATTACGATCGTACCTTGCAATATCATCGTGGAAGTGCGAACATGGTAGCTGACGCGTTGATTAGAAGATCGTATGCGGTTATAAGTGCGAATATAAAAACCCACGTGAAGATAACGAATATACGATTATAATCAACTTTAATCGATAAAGTTAAAGCCGATCAAGCTACATACTCAGAGCTGATGAATGTGAAGAAGAAGGTTCAAGAGGGCGTTATTCTAGAAGCAAGAATTGACGAAGAGAGGAAATCTCAACCCTCGATTTAATTGGCCCATTTGAAATCCTCGATGAAGTAGGAATTGTGGCCTATAGACTCGTTTTACCACCAAGTATTTTGCGTCTTCAGAACATTTTTTTTACGTATCGATGTTACGTAAATATGTGGATGACCCGAACCACATTATTAATTTAGAACCGGACGAGATAGTAGAAGATTTAACGTATGAGGAGATACGTGTTAACATCTTGGATAAGAAGGATCATATTCGACAGTCAAAGGTTATACCTCAAGAGTTAGAATTTGAAGTGAAGTCAAGGTATCCTCACCTGTTCGGCATACCAGGTACGTACGTAAATTTCGAGGGCAAAATTTCATAAGGAGGGGAGATTGTGAGACCCCAGATTTTATGAATAAAGATTTAATTTTCTTGAAATAATTTTTTTAATATTATGGTGTTGATTTGATGTAATGTTATAGCTGTGGGTAATATTTATAAATTTTGCAAAGAAAGCAAGTGGTTATATAATATTCGATTGGTCAGGGAATATTCTTTTTATCGGGGAATATCCGTACGACGGTACAATCATTGGTGGACCCCACAACGGAATTATTATCGGATTGAGAAAACAACAAAAATATTTTATGAAAATAACGGCGAAAGTTTTATCGTTAATATTGTTGAACTACTTGGTAGTAAAAGTACAGTAATACGCGTGGTTGCATAGTTGTACACGGTATTGATTATTGATGCTTACATGATAAGTCACTCAATTCTGTTTTATTGGTATTATTAGTGTAATAAAACAGAAAAGCTTTTTATATAAAACAGAATACTTTTATAGAGTTATTTGTTTTATTAGACAGTAATTAGAATATATTATATTTTATTATGCATAGTGTTTGCATAGTGTCTGTATAGTGTTTGCATAGTAAAATACTTTTATAAAGTTATTTGTTTTATTAGACAATAATTAGAATATATTATATTTTATTTTACATAGTGTTTGCATAGTGCATGCACAGTGTTTGCATAGTAAATTTTTTTATAAAGTTATTCGTTTTATTAGATTATAAATAAAATATATTATATTTTATTTAAAAGATTTTGCTTTAAATATGGACCGTTAGATTAAAGTAAATCAATCTGGACCATTCATGAGTTAGTTACTATGCAGTCCATTTTTCTATAAATAGAAGCTCATTCCTTCATTATTTCTTACGTAATCACTGAAACTCTAGAGAGATAAACTATAGAGAAAAAGAAGAAAAATATTCTGCTACTTCACTACTGTAACACCCGAGAATTTTGAATTTTCAATGAATTATATTTTTTATTTAATTATGTGGATTAAATGAATTTAATTGAGTTATTATGTGAGTAGGATGTTCGAAGGTCATTTTATGACCTAGAATGTGTGGATGTGGTTAGTATTATGTCCTTGTGCTATAATTAATTGTTGTGAATTATCAAGACGAGAACGAAGGTTATCTGAGATTGTTTGCGTAAATACACTATTCATCCAATGTTGTTCAGAGCTAGGGTTTGAAATTCTGAGAAATGTGTAATGTTAGAATATGACGATATTATGGAATATCCAATAATATTTCTGTTATGGCAAACAAAATTTTCGCCTGCGGACTTAAAACCTAAGGGTTTGTGAAAGAGGTTTCCGAAAGGGAAATGTAAGGCGTATAGTCGTTTATATATTATACGTATGAGATACGAGTATTATACTAGTACGTATACAAGTATGATATGAAGAATAGTACGAAGTATAATACGATTATTATATGAGTATTATACAAAGAGAATACGTGAGTAGTACGCGTAGAATACGAGTTTTATTATTAGAGTATTAGTTAAGGATTTTATCCAATCTAATTGGACTTGGATTAATAAACAATCCCAATAAATTAAGTATACAAGCCCAAGTCATGGCCCAATATTAGATTGGTTAAAGCCCAATGTTAACTAATGTCAATCCCAATCCAAAGAATTAAACCGTGGGTCGAACCGGCGGGTCAAGCAATGGGTAAAACCCATGGGGATAACCCATGGGCAAGGTGGGCCGGCCACTTGGTGTGCAAGGCAAGATTAACAATTGGTCACCAAGTACTTTACTTGGTGAAAAAGTGGTAAATAAGTGATGAGGTGGGGAATTGGACTATTTTGCCCCTTATGTGGTTTTCTATAAATATAAGGCTTATGTTGGCCATTTGGTTGTCTTATAAAGTTTGTCTAACATATTTGAGAGAGAAAGAGAGCTAGACTTAAACTATTCTTCTACCTTGAAGCTTTTACATTAGAAGTTCAACAAGAACACTAACGGTTCTTAAGGTAATACTCTTCAATTCTAATTCCATCTCTTTTGATTTTCTTTTATCATGGAGAATCATAAATGGGTGGGGTATGGCTTGAAGGGTGGAATGAGAGTGACCTACCATAGATTCAATCTCTATAAGTCAAGACCAAATAAGAAATCGTAAGTAGTTATGTAACAACCCGATATTTTCTATATAAATAAATAAGAAATTTTTACGTATAATTTTTTTTTTATTTTATGGATTAAGATTTGTACAAGAATATGTGTATATGTATTTATGTGATAAATAAAAATATATTTATTACATGATTATTTACAAGTAAATTTAATTTAGAATTATTGATTATTAAAAGTATATTTTTATAATAATTAATTTTATAGTGAAAATATTTTTATTAATTATATTCCATGAAAATATAATCATATATTATTTAAATAATATATGAAGTGATTTTTAGAATAATTATAATAATTATTTTATTATATGAATTTTAGTACAGATTATTAAGTTAATTATTTTACCTTAATTATTAAGATTAAATATGAAGAATAAATCAGATATAGAATCCAAACCCTAATTTTGGATTATTGTCAAGGTATGAGAATAATAATATAATATTAATTATATTTTGAATTTTTCAGTGCTATAAATATGTATTGTATATGCGTGTAGATGATGATTGGTTAATTATGGTGTTTAATATCAAAACCCTAATATTATTTGGCTAAACCCTAATTTAAAAATCAATTATGGGTTTAAGACGGTTATTTAACTGTGTTATATGTTTTATGTTGTGTATTATATAATGATTTGATTAATTAGGTAAAGCCTAATTAAAGTTCTAGAAACCCTATATTATTAAAAAAAACCCTAATTTTCTATTAAAACCCTAATTTTTAATTAGTAAGTTATAATTAAAATTTTATTGAACTTTAGTCTTAATTGTTCAAACCCTAGAAATTATTTGGAAAACCTTAAGCTTTAAAATCTAGTGATTAAAACCTAGATTCAAGCACCATGGACAAGTATACCCTTAAAATAACAATGCAAATGACTATTTTACCCTTTTGCACATTCTTTAATTGGATAACTTGTGTATCTAGCCAAAATATAGTTGGTGAACTACTCTACCAACCCCATGTGCTCTAAATAATCAGCAACATGCCACATAGCCAGCCAATACATTGTATCTTAGTTGTATAAATAGATTTGGAGAGATAAAGTGTACCATTTAGCTCATTTCATGCCTAAGCTCTCAATTCTCTCTCACATAATCAAGCCCCACGATCACTCATAACCAAATCAGTAGTCCAGAATCAGAAATCGATCAAAGAAGGTAAAACCCTAGCATGATTTCTGTCCAAAAATTGTGTTAGATGTTATGTTTGATTGTTAAAATATGTTGTATAAGGTGTATAATGATGATCTGGGTTTCTAGATGTTAGATCCATAACATCTAGAGGCTCGAATTTGAGTTTTTGCAAAATCTAGAAAAACTTAGTTTTGTGGTCTGACAACGATTGTCAGAGGCCACAGATCCCTTATAGTTTATGATTTGTGTTGTTTATAAGTTTTTATATGTAGTTTGTAGTGTTGCCTTTAATCTGCAAAAAGAATCGAGGTCATTTGATGTGTATATTGTTAGTTATTAACGGTTAAATACCATTGACCGGTGTTGACCGGACAATTTCTGGGCAGCCCAGAAACCATGAACGAGCGTCTGACAGTGTATTCAAGCGTCTAGATCTATCATTTTGTTGATGTTTTAGTTTGATTGTTGTATCTAACTTGTAGTCGTGTATATGATCTCAAATATTATGCCTTAAAATCTCCTAAAAATCTAGTATGATGGCTTCAGGGATCGGTCAAAGTGGGTATCTTAATCACGGATCCGGTTTTCTGGGCAACCCAGAAAACCTTTAGCCATGTGTTCTGGCAGCCTTTAACCGATCTATATCTTGCTATTGTTTTGTTGTTATGGTTATGTTTTGTGATAGATTTGTAGTGTTACATGTGGGATAGAACCTAGAAGTCCTAGATCACTAAAATAGTACACGATCCGAATGTAGTGGAGGTTCAAAGTGAGCCCCACGATCTGTTCTTCATTTCTGGGCAACCCAGAAATGAAGAACAACCTCTGACAGCCACTTTGATGGCTTAGATCTTTCATTTGATGTATGATATTAACGTATTTGTTGCTGGATCTTGTAGTCTTACATTAGCTCTACTCGATCTGTCCAGAAACGAGTCCAGAAACACACTACACACGGTTTTAATCTTGGTCAAATAGAGCCCCTCGAAATTGCCTGATGAATGCTCAAGAACATGAAGAACACCTATAGCGACAATTTTGTCGCTATAGGTGGCCTTTAGCGACAGATATTATATTATTTTCCGAAAATTATTTAATAAATAGAAAAAAATAGTTTTTAAGTATTAAAAATACCTAATAAATTATTAAAAATTATTTTTAATTCTGAAAATTAGTTTTTAATTATTTTAAATAGATTTCATAAATATTTAATATTTTTGAAATATTAAAAGTATTTAATTTATTTAATTATAATTCTAAATAAATTATTTAAAAATAATTTTAATACATGAAAAATAATTTAAAATTATAATATGATATAAGAAAATATATTAAGCTATTTTTAATGACTTCTAATATTTTGTGATAAATTTCATTAATAAATTAATATTAATGATAATTAAGTTATTTACTAAATGAATTAAATAAATCAATTAAAATGATTTTATTATATTAAAAATCATTTTAAATAATAATAAGGTATTTAAAAATATTTGAAGTTATAAAATATAACTTTTAATATTTAAAGGTAAATCTCATTAATTAATTATTATTAATGATTTTAAAGTTATTTAATAATTATATTAAATAATTAAGTTTAAAAATGATTTTAATATTATAATAATCATTTTAAGTGAAAAAAAAGTGTTTAAAGATATTTTAAGTTATAAAATATAACTTTTAATATTTAAAGGATAATTTTATTAATAATTTAATATTAATAATTATTAATTTATTATTAATGATATTAAATTTATTTAATAATTATATTAAATAAATAGTTTAAAAATGATTTTATTAATTTAAAAATCATGAAAAAGGGATATAAATGAATTAAAAATATTTTAAGTTATAATCAATGACTTTTAATATTTTGATAAATAAAACATTAATACTTTAATATTAATGATAATTATTTAAAAATAATTTTAATTGTTTTAAAAATTATTTAAGGGTAATATTAATACTTTAAAAGTATTTCAAGTTATTATAAATAACTTTAACATTTTGGAAATAATTTCATTAATAGTTTAATATTAATTAAATATTAATGATAATATGATTGTTTAATACTTAAATCATTTAATAATGATTCCTATGTTTGAAAATTCATGATAAATTATAATAAATGTTTTAAAAATTATTATAAGTCATTTAAAAATAATATGACTAATACGTACGGATATTGAGTTACAGAATAGAGTCTTAGACTCGATAATTACCCGATAAAGCTGTCGGTACACTGACATGTTTCAGAAATTGATCTAGACTTAGATATTTTGACTGTATATGTGTTTATTTGTGATTCAATGGTTGTAGAACATATGTGACAATGTGATTAGGTTATGTGCTGACTGCAATAAGAAGTGTTATGTGTTATATATAGTATGTTATTCTAATCAAACGAACGATCTTATTAATGATAGGTCGTGATATAAACGATAGAACTAAGTTACAAATTGTAAGCAGCGCATCAGGCAAGTATTTTACCTTTGCATTTTCTTTATGCAATGGACATGAGTAAGAATGTTTTTAAACTATATTATTACTGTACAGATTATTAACCTTATATTATATACGCTCATTGAATATCAACATGTTAGTATATGATAATTCAAATATATATATTCTGTTCATTAATTTCTATAAATGGTTATACAAGTGTCCCCACTTGGATAATCATTGTATTTAATCACATGTTGATATACCTTTGTCAACTACCCGTATAAATATATGTTGAATTATAGATTATTGTTGAAAAAGATAAAACCTTTGATTTGAAACCCAAAAAAGTATGAACATCCCTCACGGGAAAACTGTTTATGCACCCAAGGTAGACAGAGTGAACGATCATATCGTTCTTGTAATGTAGTATTGATCAATACAGGGCATAACGGGCTGATCAGCCCCCGTGCCCGTAATTTATGACGGTGTACAGATGAATTTCTGTTTAACCTTTTCAAAAATGAAAACAGTGTTCATGACACGTCACCATAACCCCAGTTATAGTCAATATGTAGTTTCAAAAATTTGAAAGAGAGTTGTTATTATCGGTTCAGAATACTTCACAACTATTGACTTGTTGTAAAAGAATAGTACAAAGAAAATATTTAAATTTTTTCAGCTTATATATATATAATTATTACTTGTTGGGCACTCAAATGTTCATCCTTGCTTAATTTAAATGTTTTCAGCTAAGTGTGAACGATCAGAGAGCTCTGCTAAGAACAAGGGAAAGGGAAAGGTTGCTGAATGAATGAACGTTATCTTATGTAATAGTTTAATATTATTCAGACAAGTGTGGTATATATTATCTATCATAGTTTGTAATGAATGTTTAAAGGTTACGTACTTGGGATTAGACTCTGATGATATGTAAATTAAGTTGATCTTTATATTATTTTTATTATTATTAGTATTATTCCACTCATAGAAATGGTATCGTGAAGAACCGAGTTCGGGTTTCAAGTACCTGAGTTTGGGGTCTTTACAGGTTGGTATCAGAGGTTAGGGTTAAAAAAATCATAGGTGGGTTAGACCTTAGGCTACAACCTTAGAACAGAGGGAAACGTTGAAAATATAAATAACTCATATAGAGTTTAAAAGGAGATGAATGAATAAATTCATCGTCATACAAAATAAAAGATAACTCATATAAAACTATTGTTTGTTGTGTGTGTATATACTATATGTTAATCAGGATAATTTATGTGTAGATATCTGGTGGAAAAAGCTTGTTATATGCATATAGCATGAAGAAGGATCAAACCCATACAGCCGAGCTGATATCGAAGCCGATAGCTGAAATAAAGGCTCACAGTGAAAAAAACTCAGACGATGTGGTTATTGTAGAAAATGTAGTACCAGATCTGGAGATGGTGGAGCTGACGGATAGCGATTCGGACACTAACGTTCAAGCTGATCGAGCATCAACGGAGGTGAAGGATCTTAGGAACAAGGTTTCTTCTCTGGAAAGGCTGTGGGAGATAGAAAAGCTATTGAATAGTCAGTTGCGTCAAGCGTTAATAGAAACAATGGAATGACAAGATAAGCTTAAGATCAAAATTAGTCAGATGGGAGCCACAAGCAACACATTGTGTGCAGCTCCGGACAAGAAGGGAAAAAGAAAGATAGAAAACCATGACTTAGGAAAATCCAATAAGAAGAAATGGAAAAGAATATGTTATCTTTGTGGCTATGAGGGACATACCACTCTGTATTGTCCTGACTATAAAAAAGGAGCATGTTTTATCTGTGGGTGTCCAAGAAAAAGATGTAATAAATAGGTAGTATATGTTCTATTGTGTAGGTGTGTTTAATGTAATATGTGTGCTTAGTATGTTTGTGTAAGGTTATATTCTAAAACTTTTGTATTAAGTCAAGACTGTAAATCCCGACTTTTGTAGTCACAAAGGGATGAATGATGTTTAAAGCATTATGTGCTATGTTATGTAAAATATTCGTTGAATTAATATGAATCTAAGTTTGAGAAGTGAAACAAGTTTAAAATATTAAACTTATGTGATAAGATTTAGAATGTAAGTTAAATTTATGATTTTATTTAACCAGATAATGCCACCAAGACGTCGAACACGCAATCAAAGGGCAGAAGAATCTGTCAATAACGTTGAAGGACAACAACAAGCAGACCCGATGCAACACTTTTCCAACATAGTAGCACAAGCTATGCAGCAAGGAATACCAGTCGCTGGGAACCAGCCAGAAAACCGTTTGGCAAACTTTAAAGACATTAAGGCTGTAGGACCGCTGGAATTCAAAGGTACAACTGACCGTGTTGAAGCCCAAACTTGGGTCAAGGAGATTAAGAAGGCGTTCACAATAGCTAGGGTAGCTGAGTGGCAAAAGACCGCTTTTGCCACTTACATGATGAAGGGTGAGGCAAATTTTTGGTGGGAAGCGAATCAAGCGAGGGCAGGAGTAGGTATAGTTACATGGGATAGGTTTAAAATACTGTTTTTCAAAAATTATTTTTCACCTAGTATGCAGGCTAGGATGGAGGTGAGATTTTTAGAATTGAAGCAAGAGAATATGACTGTTGTGGAATACGCCGCAAAATTCAATGAGTTAGCTTGGTTTGCCCCGCATCAAGTGGATACGGAGGCTAGAAAGGCAAGTAGGTTTGAGCTGGGATTGAAAGGGCTCTACAACAAGATGGCGGTGTTACAGATTCCTACATTTGCAGAACTCATGGAGAAGGCGATTATTTCTGAGAAGGGAAGTGAGGCCACGAGCCTCTACAACAAGGAGAGGAAGAATAAGGGTAAGACCGAAGGAGCTGGGAAGGTAAGAATTAATAGTTGGAGCATGAGTGGAGATGGAAAGAGGAAGGTGAGCAGTTTTGGAAGTGTACACGTGAAGCAAGAAGGTATAAAGAAACAGACTGTACAATATAAGAATTGTGGAAAGAACCACTCTAGAGAATGTTTGAAGGGGAAGTTCGTGTGCTACAAGTGCGGGCAGGAGGGCCATATCTCTCCCAACTGCCCTAATCCTACGATGAATAGTGGATGTTTTCTGTGCGAATCGACTGAACACCGGGTGAAGGATTGTTTGAAGAGGAGGACGGAGGCAGGAAGTGTGAATACTGGTAAGGGCAGCGAGACGTTAGCAATCACGGGACCTACGTCTTTGAACAAACCAATAAAATCAATAGCAAGGGTCTACAATATGATTGTTCAGGATACGATGGCAGCTGGCACTACAAATACCAGGTATTATTCATACAACTTTTGTTTTATTATACATGATTTTCCTATATATAGTAAATTATTTTATAAAGAAATTTTTAGGAGGAATTTAAGTTCTTTTAGAAACCAATTTTTTCGTTTAATCAGAAAGACAAGCTTTATGTGTATAGTTAAAGATCAGTTCGATCAAATTATGATCAAGATCTACTCTCAAAGATTGTGTATGCTATGTAAGCGTATATGTGTAGGTTTAAAAAACAGTGATTCTGGGGACGAAATCTTTATAAGGGAAGGCGAATGTAACAACCCGATATTTTCTATATAAAACCCTAATTAAATTTTTACGTATAATTTTTTTTTATTTTATGGATGAAGATTTGTACAAGAATATGTGTATATGTATTTATGTGATAAATAAAAATATATTTATTACATGATTATTTACAAGTAAATTTAATTTAGATTTATTGATTATTAAAAAGTATATTTTTATAATAATTAATTTTATAGTGAAATTTTTTTTATTAATTATTTTCCATGAAAATATAATCATATATTATTTAAATAATATATGAAGTGATTTTTAGAATAATTATAATAATTATTTTATTATATGAATTTTAGTACAGATTATTAAGTTAATTATTTTACCTTAATTATTAAGGTTAAATATGAAGAATAAATCAGATATGGAATCCAAACCCTAATTTTGGATTATTGTCAAGGTATGAGAATAATAATATAATATTAATTATATTTTGAATTTTTCAATGCTATAATTATGTATTGTATGTACGTGTAGATGATGATTGGTTAATTATGGTGTTTAATTTCAAAACGTTAATATTATTTGGCTAAACCCTAATTTGAAAATCAATTGTGGGTTTAAGACGGTTATTTAACTGTGTTATATGTTTTATGTTGTGTATTATATAAAGATTTGATTAATTAGGTAAACCCTAATTAAAGTTCTAGAAACCCTAAATTATTAAAAAAATCATAATTTTCTATTAAAATCCTAATTTTTAATTAGTAAGTTATAATTAAAATTTTATTGAACTTTAGTCTTAATTGTTCAAACCCTAGAAATTATTTGGAAAACCTTAAGATTTAAAATCTAGTGATTAAAACCTAGATTCAAGCAGCATGGACAAGTATACCCTTAAAATTATAATGCAAATGACTATTTTACCCTTTTGCACATTCTTTAATTGATTAACTTGTGTATCTAGCCAAAATGTAGTTGGTGAACTACTCTACCAACCCCAAGTGCTCTAAATAATTAGCAACATGCCATATAGCCAGCCAATACATTGTATCTTAGTTGTATAAATAGATTTGGAGAGCTAAGGTGTACCATTTAGCTCATTTCATGCCCAAGCTCTCAACCAATTCTATCTCTATCAAAACCTACGAAAATATAAGCTAGATCAGTCACATAATCAAGACCCACGATCACTCATAACCAAATCAGTAGTCCAGAATCAGAAATCGATCAAAGAAGGTAAAACACTATCATGATTTCTGTCCAAAAATTATGTGTTAGATGTTATGTTTGATTGTTAAAATATGTTGTATAAGGTGTATAATGATGATCTGAGTTTCTAGATGTTTGATCCATAACATCTAGAGGCTCAGATTTGAGTTTTTGCAAAATCTGGAAAAACTTGGTTTTGTGGTCTGACAACGATTGTCAGAGGCCACAGATCTTTAATAGTTTATGATTTGTGTTGTTTATAAGTTGTTATATGTAGTTTGTAGTGTTGTCTTTAATCTGCAAAAAGAATCGAGGTCATTTGATGTGTATATTGTTAGTTATTAACGGTCAAATACCGTTGACCGGCGTTGACCGGACAATTTCTGGGCAGCCCAGAAACCATGGAGTAGTGTCTGACAGTGTATTCAAGCGTCTAGATCTGTCATTTTGTTGATGTTTTAGTTTGATTGTTATATCTAACTTGTAGCTGTGTATATGATCTCTAATATTATGCCTTAAAATCTCCTAAACATCTAGTATGCTGGCTTCAGGGATCGGTCAAAGTGGGTAGCTTAATCACGGATCCGGATTTCTGGGCAACCTAGAAAACCTTTGGCCATGTGTTCTGACAGCCTTTGACCGATCTATATCTTGCTATTGTTTTGTTGTTATGGTTATGTTTTGTGATAGATTTGTAGTTTTACATGTGGGATAGAACCTAGAAGTCCTAGATCACTAAAACAGTACACGGTCTGAATGTAGTGGAGGTCCAAAGTGAGCCCCACGATCTGTTCTTCATTTCTGGGCAACCCAGAAATGAAGAACAACCTCTGACAGCCACTTTGATGGCTTAGATCTTTTATTTGATGTATGATATGAACTTATTTGTTGCTGGATCTTGTAGTTTTACATTAGCTCTACCCGATCTGTCCAGAAACGAGTCCAGAAACACACTACACGGTTTTAATCTTGATCAAATAGAGCCCCTCGAAACTGCCTTATGAATGCTCTAGAACAGGAACACCTATAGCGACAGTTTTATCACTATAGGTGGCCTTTAGCGACAGACATTATATTATTTTCCGAAAATTATTTAATAAATATAAAAAAGTAGTTTTTAATTATTAAAAATACCTAATAAATTATTAAAAATTATTTTAAATTAAAAAAATTAGTTTTTAAATATTTTAAATAGATTTTATAAATATTTAATATTTTTGGAATATTAAAAATATTTAATTTATTTAATTATAATTCTAAATAAATTATTTAAAAATAGTTTTAATACATGACAAATCATTTAAAATTATATTATGATATAAGAAAATATATTAAGTTATTTTTAATGACTTTTAATATTTTGTGATAAATTTCATTAATAAATTAATATTATTGATAATTAAGTTATTTACTAAATGAATTAAATAAATTAATTAAAAATCATTTTATTATATTAAAAATCATTTTAAATAATAATAAGGTATTTAAAAATATAACTTTTAATATTTAAAGGTAAATTTCATTAATTAATTATTATTAATGATATTAAAGTTATTTAATAATTATATTAAATAATTAAGTTTAAAAATAATTTTAATATTTTAATAATCATTTTAAATAAAAATAAAGTGTTTAAAGATATTTTAAGTTATAAAATATAACTTTTAATATTTAAAGGATAAATTCATTAATAATTTAATATTAATAATTATTAATTTATTATTAATAAAATTAAATTTATTTAATAATTATATTAAATAAATAGTTTAAAAATAATTTTATTAATTTAAAAATCATGAAAATGGGATATAAATGAATTAAAAATATTTTAAGCAATAATCACTGACTTTTAATATTTTGATAAATAAAATATTAATACTTTAATATTAATGATAATTATTTAAAAATAATTTTAAATGTTTTAAAAATCATTTAAGGGTAAAATTAATACTTTAAAATTATTTCAAGTTATTATAAATAACTTTAACATTTTGGAAATGATTTCATTAATAGTTTAATATTTATTAAATATTAATGATAATATGATTGTTTAATACTTAAATCATTTACCAATGATTCCTATGTTTGAAAATTCATGATAAATTATAATAAATATTTTAAAAATTATTATAAGTCATTTAAAAATAATATGACTGATATGTACGGATATTGAGTTACAGAATAGAGTCTTAGACTCGATAATTACCCGATAAAGCTATCGGTACACTGACATGTTTCAGAAATTGATCTGGACTTAGATATTTTGACTCTATATGTGTTTATTTGTGATTCAATGGTTGTAGAACATATATGACAATGTAATTAGGTTATGTGCTGATTGCAATAAGCAGTGCTATGTGTTATAGTATGTTATTCTAATCAAACGATTAATCTTATTAATGATAGGTCGTGATATAAACGATAGAACTAAGTTGTAATATGTAAGCAGCGCATCAGGCAAGTATTTTACCTCTGCATTTTCTTTATGCAATCGACATGAGTAAGAATATTTTTAAACTATATTATTACTGTACAGATTATTAACCTTATATTATATACGCTCATTGAATATCAACATGTTTGTATATGATAATTCATATATAAATATTCTATTCGTTAATTTCTATAAATGGTTATACAAGTGTTCCCACTTGGATAATCATTGTATTTAATCACATGTTGATATACCTTTGTCAATTACCCGCATACATATATGTTGAATTATAGATTATTGTTGAAAAAGATAAAACCTTTGATTTGAAACCCAGACAAGTATGAACATCCATACACGGAAAAACTGTTTATGCACCCAAGGTGGACAGAGTGAACGATTCTATCGTTCTTTTAATGTAATATTGATCAATACAAGGTGTGACAACCCGATATTTTCTATATAAATAAATAAGAAATTTGTGTATAAATTTTTTTATATATATATTAAAGATGAGGATTTGTACAAGATATTGTGAATATGTATTTATGTGGTAAATATGAAATATATTTATTACATGAAAAATTGTAAATGATTTTATTTTAGAATCATTGTTTATTATCAAATATAATTTTATAATAATTAATTCCATATTGGAAATGTTTTTATCAATTATTTTCTATGAAAATAAAATTGACTATTATTTAAATAATCTATGAAATTATTTTAGAATATTTATAATAATTATTTTATTAAATGAATTTTGTTCAGATTATTAAGTTAATTAAGTTATTTATGAAAGGTAAATCAGATATAGAATCCAAACCCTAATCTCGGGTTTCTATCAGGGAATGTGAATAATAATATAATATTATTATTTATTAATGTTATAGATGTGTATGATTATGTGTGTAATGTTAATGTGTGGAACAATTTTATTATAGTACGACCAAACCTTAATAATATTTTTACCAACCCTAATCTTGGTTTTGGATAAAGAATAATAATAACATTATGATATTTTAATATTCTAAGTGTTATAATATGAACTGCATGTACGAGAGCTGATAATAATTGATCAATTGTGTTATAGTATTCGAAAACCCTAGTTTCGCTGTATAAGATTTAATAGTGTTATATATCTGTGTTATATGATATAAATTTATGTGTTACTTTAAGGTGTATTAAATTGGAGACCTCAATTATAATTATATTTTTCTAATTATTAGAAACCCTAATTGTGTTTTTAGAAATCCTAGTTAATTGAATTGATAAACCCTAAATTGCTTAAATTAGCTAGGATAAATATACTAGTGTTATTAAACCCTAATACTTTGTCCAAATTATTTTTGTTCAATAAAAATTAATAATAAAATGAATTTATGCCCTTTTTGCACATGTGGTAGAAGATGGAGTGTGAATCTTGCTATGATTTGGGTTGGTCACCAACGCTTGATATGCTGAAGATTTAAAGCAACATGTGGCAGCAAAATAACTCAGCAAATCATTCCTTAGCTATAGTATATAAAATTAAAGAAAGAGAAAAATGCTCATTTGGCTATTTTATTCACCAACACTCCACTTAGACTTTCTCTCTCTAAAACCAACGAAAATCAGTGCTAAGTTAGTCCCAAAATCAAGCCCCGCGAAATCCCATATCAAATTAGTAGCTTAAAATCAAGATCAAACCAAGAAAGGTATAAAACTCAAGCTAGAAAATCTGTCCATAATTTGTTGTTAGATTTTGTGTTTAAGTGTTGTATTATGTTGGTTTTAATATCTAGTGATGATCTGGGTTGCTAGATGTTAGATCCATAACATCTAGAAGCTCAGAATTGAAGATCTACAAGATCCGGAAAAAGCTTGATTCTGTGGCCTGACAATGAATGTATGTGGCCACAGATCCTTGCTCGATGATGTTTTGTGTTGTTTTTAAGTTGTTATTAGTAGCTTACAATGTTGTATTTAATCTGTAAAAAGAAGCAAGGTCATATCTGTTATAGATCAAAAGTTATTTAAGGTCAAAGCACGTTGACCGAGCTTGACTGGCTGAGATCTGGGTAACCCAAAAATGGGTTTCAGTGTCTGACAATAAGTTTGTGGCTTCTGATCTTGCTGGTAGTTGTTGTTTTGTTTGGTTTGTTGAAGCTAGGTTGTAGTCTAGTATATTAACTATAGAATCATGCTTTTATATCGTTAAAATATTTCATATACTGAAGATGGTGGCTGGTCAAAGTAGTAGAGAATTTCATATTCTCGGTTTTCTGGAAAACCCAGAAAACCCATGAACACAGATTATGTCAGTGGTTGACCGGCTTGTAACTGATTGATGTGTTGATGTTTTGTATATTTTATATAATGAATATGTAGTCCTACATGTTGTCTATACATTAAAGCTCCTAGGTCTCAAAAACAGTTAATATGTTACAAGTAGCTGGCGATCAAAAGTGGTCAGTCGGTCTGTTCTTCAATTCTGGGAAACCCAGAAATGAAGAACAGCCTCTGACATTGAGTTTGGACGACTAGATCTAGTTGGTGTTATGTGATTTGTCCATGCTGATTGTTGTATCTAATAGTCTTGTATTTATATTCCATAATCTGACCAAAACCGAGTCCAGAATCACAACACACACTGAGTTATTCACGGTCAAACATAGCCACTTGGTTCTGTCATTGAAATTCTGGGTTTGTATGAAAAACATGAAGAACACCTATAGCGACGGTTCTGTCGCTATAGGTGGTCTTTAGCGACAGAAAATTATTTAATTTCCAAAAATAATTTAATAAATAGAAAAAAATAGTTTTTATTATTAAAAATACAAAATAAATTATTAAAAATTATTTTATATTCAGAAAATTAGTTTTTAATTATTTTAAATATATTTCATAAATATTTAATATTTTTGGAATATTAAAAATATTTAATTTATTTAATTATAATATTAAATAAATTATTTAAAAATGATTTTAATATTTGAAGAATCATTTAAAATTTTATTATGATATAAGAAAATATTTTAAGTTATTTTTAATAACTTTTAATATTATTTGATAATTTTCATTAATAAATTAATATTAATGATAATTAAGTTATTTACTAAATGAAGTAAATAAATAAATTAAAAATCATTTTATTATTTTAAAAATCATTTTAAATAATAATAAGATATTTAAGAATATTTTAAGTTATAAAATATAACTTTTAATATTTAAAGGTTAAATTTCATTAATTAATGATTAATAATGATATTAAAGTTATTTAATAATTATATTAAATAATTTGGTTTAAAAATGATTTTAATATTATAATAATCATTTTAAATGAAAATAAAGTGTTTAAAGATATTTTAAGTTATAAGATGTAACTTTTAATATTTAAAGGATAATTTCATTAATAATTTAATATTAATGATATATTAATGATATTAAATTTATTTAATTATTATATTAAATAAATAGTTTAAAAATGGTTTTATTTATTTAAAAATCATTTAAAAATGATATAAGTGAATTAAAAATATTTTAAGTTGTAATTCATAACTTTTAATATTTGGATAATGATAAATTAATATTTTAATAGAATTGTTTGATATTTAAATCATTTAATAATGATTCTGATATTTCAAAAATTATGATAAATGGTAATAATTGTTTTAAAATTATTATGAGGTCATGAAAAATAGTGTGACTGTTGTTTAAGTTATCTATTTAAATATTCCGATACAAAATAGAGTCTTAGACTCGATTATTATATAATAAGGCTGTCGATAAGTCGACATATTTCAGAAATTGATCTGGACTTAGATAGGATTGACTTGTAAATTTTTTAATTGTGATATAATGGTCGTTAAGTTATGTGGCAACGTGATTAGGAATGTGCTGACTGCTATATGCAGTATTATGTATTATGATATAATGTTCTAATCGAATGATTGATTTGCTTAATGATAGGTTGTGATAAAAAGGGTAGAATTAAGTTATGATTTTGTAAGTAGCGTAACAGGCAAGTATCCTACCTTTGCATTTTCTTTATGCATTGGATAAATATAAGAATGTTTCAAAGTTATATTATTACTGTACAGATTTTAAAGTCTATATTATATACACCCATTGATTATCAAAATGTTAGTATATGATAATTCAGTTATATATTCTGTTCGTTAATTTCTATAAATGATTATACAGGTGTCCCCACTTGGGTAATCATAGTCTTTAATCGCATGTTGATGCCCCTTTGATATACATATATGTTAAATTATATATTATTGTTGGATAAGATAAAACCTTTGGCTTGGAACCCTGACAAATATGAACATCCCTTACCAGGGAAAAACTTTTATGCGCCTAA
This sequence comes from Panax japonicus, assembly GCA_020205505.1. NCBI lineage: Eukaryota > Viridiplantae > Streptophyta > Magnoliopsida > Apiales > Araliaceae > Panax > Panax japonicus. Next base: position 42,176,672 of record CM035101.1, on the reverse strand, counting down.
GGCGGATAAAGTAAATGGTAACACCATTTTTGTAATGTAGTATTGATCAATGCAGGGCACAACGGTCTGATTACCCCCGTGTTCGTAAGTTATGACGGTTTATAGATGAATTTTCTGTTTAACCTTTTCAAAAATGAAAATAATGTTCATACTATGTCATATAAAACCATTATATAGTCTGTACGTAGTTTCAAAAATTTTAAATAGTTATGTAGTTATTGTTGGTATAGATTACTTCACAACTTTTGCCTTGTTGTAGAAGAATAGTATATAGAAAACTTTTAAATGCTTTCAGTTCATATATATATTGTTAATACTTGTTGGGCACTCAAATGCTCATCCTTGCTAATTTAAATGTTTTCAGTTAAGAGCGAACAACCTGAAGGTTCTGTCAAAAACAAAGGGAAAGGGAAGATAGCTGGTTGACTGCAGTTATTATTATTTGTAATAGTTAAGACTATGAAGACTATAATATATATTTTATTATTAGTATGACTGGTAATTTATGTCTAAAGGTTACGTACTTGGGTGATGAGCTCTGATGAATAAGTATTGTAAAATGATCGTTTATATATTTTTGTTTTTATTATTATTAGAATTCCGCTCATAGAAATGATATCGTGAAGTACCGAGTTCGGGTTTCAAGTATCCGGGTTCGGGGACTTTACAGGATGCTATCAGAGCTGTAGGTTATAAACATTAGGAATGCGAAGCCTAGGATTATAACCTTAGTAGAAAACTTTTATAGAATGTGTTAGTTAGGGGAGGGTTTAACGAGATCCAACAAGTATTATCGTACTGAATAAAATATCTTTTCATTTTATCAATGAATATATTTTATTGTGGTACTAATGTTGTTGTTGATTATTTATTGTGATCATAGGATGGCTGGCGAGGGTTCAAATAGTTACTCGGTGAACCAAGAGTCAAGGGACTCTGGTAGGGAGTCCATGGAGCTTGCAATGATAGGGGATTTGTTGGCTAGAAATGTTGAGCTAGAGAACAGGGTTGAGCAGGTGGAGGCAAAGAATCGCACCCTTCAGATTTCAGAACAACAGTATAGGGACGCCGCTTATCAAGCATAGGCAGAGATAGCTGAGTTACGAAGAAGGTTGAAGCAGAAAGAGCTACAGTTAGGACAGATGAAAGTTGAGATGGAGGCGAAAGATACAAAAATATATACCTTGGAGCAATTTTTAGACAATGCCTTTAGGAAGTTTGACTCGGAGTGGATGGAGCTGTCCTCCAGTAGTGAGAGCAAGCGTTGATTTGTACTGATGTTAGATATAGTCCCACTTTTGTGTTTCTATTAGGGACTGTTTAGTTGTTGTACATCCTTATGCCTTGTTGAATGCATGGGATGGTAGTAGACCCCAATCTATAGTTTATTAGAAGGGTATGTGGTCATGAATCATCACTTTTGTCCATTAGAGGATAGTTGGTGGTAGGCAGTTTAGGTCCTAAGCGTTTATAGAAGTATGTAAGATGTTTAGTCGGTCTGTATTAAACCATGGTATATGGATATATAAGTGGCTCATATAGAGTTTCTAAAGAAATGAATTGACTAAATCCATCGTCAAACGAAATAAAAGATAACATAAATAAAACTATTACTTGTTACATGTATATACTAATCAGGATAATTTATGTGTGTAGATGTCTGGAGAAAAAGGTCTGCTGTATGCCTATAACATGAAGAAGGATCAAACCCATATACCAGAGCTAATATCGCAGCCAATAGCTGAAATAGAATCTCGTAATGAAACCAACTCGGATGAGGTGGTTATCGTGGAAAATGTAGCACCAGATCCGAAAATGGTAGAGCTGATAGATAGTGATTCAGATCCCAAAATTGAAGCCGGACAAGCATCAATGGAAGTACAGAATTTGAGGAACCAGATTTCTTCTCTGGAAAAGTTGTGGGAAATAGAGAAGCTGCTTAATAGTCAGTTACATCAGGTATTAATAGAAACAATAGAAGGGCAGGATAAACTAAAAATTCAAATTGATCAGATGGGGACTTCAAGCAACACTTCGTGTGCAGCTCCGAGATATAAGGGAAAAAGAAAAATAGAAGACCATGATTTAGGAAAACCTAGTAAGAAGAAGTGGAAAAGAATATGTTATCTATGCGGCTATGAGGGACATACTACTCAGTATTGTCCTGATTATGAACAGGGAGCATGCTTTGTTTGTGGAAAGAAAGATCATCAGGCAAAGAATTATCCAAGAAAAAGAGCTTATTAACTAGATATTATAGATTCCGTTGTGTAGGCGTGTTTAGTATAATATGTGTGCTTAATATGTCTGTGTGATGTAATATTCTAAAACTTTTGTGTTAGTAAGGTTGTAAATCCCGACTCCTGTAATCACCAAGGGATGAATGATGTTTTAAGCATTTATGCTATACTATATAAATTATCTATTAAAGTAATATGAATCTAAGTTTGAATTATGTTTAAAAAGTATAAACTCGTATGATAAGGTTTAGAATGTAAGTTAATTTATGGTTTTTACTTAATCAGAAAATGCCGCCAAGACGTCAAACTCGAAACCAAATGGCAGAAGGATCTGTCAACAACGTTGAAGGACAACAACCAGTAGACCCGATACAGCATTTTGCAAATATAATAGCTCAGACCATGCAACAAGGAATACCAGTAGCAGGGAATCAGCCGGGTAATCACTTAGCAAATTTCAAAGATTTTAAAGCTGTAGGACCACCAGAATTTAAAGGTACAACAGATCCTGTTGAAGCTCAAACCTAGATTAAAGAAATTGAGAAAGCGTTTGTGATAGCTAGAGTAGATGAGGGGCAGAAGAAGGCTTTTGCCACCTATATGATGAAGGGTGAGGCGAACTTCTGGTGGGAAGTGAATTAGGCGAGAGCGGGAGAGGGTGTAGTGGCTTGGCAAAGGTTTAAAACTTTATTTTTCTAGAATTACTTTTCTACTAGTATGCAGGCTAGGATGGAGGTAAAAATTTTAGAGTTGAAACAAGGAGATATGTCAGTTACGGATTACGCCGCTAAATTTAATGAGTTAGCTAGATTTGCTCCGCTTCAAGTTGATACGGAGGCTAGGAAGGCGAGAAGGTTCGAGTTAGGATTAAAACCCTGGCTCTATAACAAGGTGGCAGTGTTGCAGATTCCAACATTTGCAGCACTTATGGAAAAGGCGATAATTGCTGAGGAAGGAAGTGAGATCATGAGTCTCTATAACAAGGAGAGGAAGAACAAAGGTAAGGTTGAAGCAGTTGAGAAGGGGAAAATTAATAGTGCAAGTAAGGGAGGAAGCGAAAAGAGAAAAGTGAACTATTTTGAAAACATACAGGTGAAGCAAGAGGGTGTGAAAAAGCAGGCAGTTCAGTGTAAAACTTGTGGAAAGAACCATTCAGGTGTGTGTTTAAAAGGGAAACCTGTGTGTTTTAAATGCGGGCAGAAGGGCCACATCTCTCCCAATTGCCCAAATCCTAGAAAATATAGTGGCTGTTTTGTTTGCGGTTCAATGGAACACAAGGTGAAGGAATGTCCGAAGAAGAGGGAAGAAACTGGTAGTGTGTATACTGGCAGGGGTAGTGGAACGTTAGCAATCACAGGACCAACAACATCTAGCAAGCCAACAAAGTCAACATCAAGGGTCTTCAACATGACGGTTCAAGACACGGTGGCAGCTGGCAAAACAATTCTTGGTATTATTCTAATCAATTATATATTCCTATATATATGATTTTTTTTATATGTAGTAAATTATTTTATAAATAAAGTTTGAAAGAGGAAATTGAGTTATATTTGTAAAAATTAAATCTCTGTTTAATCAGAAAGATCAGTTCGATCAGAAAAGATAAAGATCTACTCACGATGATTGTGTATCTTATGTGCCCGGTGTGTGTAGATTTTTAAAGCGGTGATTCTGGGGACGGAATCTTTATAAGGGAGGGTGAATGTGACAACCCGATATTTTTTATATAAATAAATAAGAAATTTTTGTATAAATTTTTTTTATATATATTAAGGATGAGGATTTGTACAAGATATTGTGAATATGTATTTATGTGGTAAATATGAAATATATTTATAACAAAAAAAATTGTAAATGATTTTATTTTAGAATCATTGTTTATTATCAAATATAATTTTATAATAATTAATTCCATATTGGAAATGTTTTTATCAATTATTTTCTATGAAAATAAAATTGACTATTATTTAAATAATCTATGAAATTATTTTAGAATATTTATAATAATTATTTTATTAAATGAATTTTGTTCAGATTATTAAGTTAATTAAGTTATTTATGAAAGGTAAATCAGATATAGAATCCAAACCCTAATCTCGGGTTTCTATCAGGGAATGTGAATAATAATATAATATTATTATTTATTAATGTTATAGATGTGTATGATTATGTGTGTAATGTTAATGTGTGGAACAATTTTATTATAGTACGACCAAACCTTAATAATATTTTTACCAACCCTAATCTTGGTTTTGGATAAAGAATAATAATAACATTATGATATTTTAATATTCTAAGTGTTATAATATGAACTGCATGTACGAGAGCTGATAATAATTGATCAATTGTGTTATATTATTCGAAAACCCTAGTTTCGCTGCATAAAATTTAATACTGTTATATATCTGTGTTATATGATATAAATTTATGTGTTACTTTAAGGTGTATTAAATTGGAGACCTCAATTATAATTATATTTTTTAAATTATTAGAAACCCTAATTGTGTTTTTAGAAATCCTAGTTAATTGAATTGATAAACCCTAAATTTCTTAAATTAGCTAGGATAAATATACTAGTGTTATTAAACCCTAATACTTTGTCCAAATTATTTTTGTTCCATAAAAATTAATAATAAAATGACTTTTATGCCCTTTTTCCACATGTGCTAGAAGATGGAGTATGAATCTTGTTATGATTTGGGTTGGTCACCAACTCTTGATATGCTGAAGATTTAAAGCAACATGTGGCAGCAAAATAACTCAGCAAATCATTCATTATCTATAGTATATAAGATTAAAGAAAGAGAAAAATGCTCATTTGGCTATTTTATTCACCAACACTCCACTTAGACTTTCTCTCTCTAAAACCAACGAAAATCAGTGCTAAGTTAGTCCCAAAATCAAGCCCCACGAAATCCCATATCAAATTAGTAGCTTAAAATCAAGATCAAACCAAGAAAGGTATAAAACTCAAGCTAGAAAATCTGTCCATAATTTGTTGTTAGATTTTATGTTTAAGTGTTGTATTATGTTGGTTTTATTATCTAGTGATGATCTGGGTTGCTAGATGTTAGATCCATAACATCTAGAAGCTCAGAATTGAAGATCTACAAGATCCAGAAAAAGCTTGATTCTGTGGCCTGACAATGAATGTCAGTGGCCATAGATCCTTGCTCGATAATGTTTTGTGTTGTTTTTAAGTTGTTATTAGTAGCTTACAATGTTGTATTTAATCTGTAAAAAGAAGCAAGGTCATATCTGTTATAGATCAAAAGTTATTTAAGGTCAAAGCACGTTGACCGAGCTTGACTGGCTGAGATCTGGGTAACCCAAAAATGGGTTTCAGTGTCTGACAATAAGTTTGTGGCTTCTGATCTTGCTGGTAGTTGTTGTTTTGTTTGGTTTGTTGAAGCTAGGTTGTAGTCTAGTATATTAACTATAGAATCATGCTTTTATATCGTTAAAATATTTCATATACTGAAGATGGTGGCTGGTCAAAGTAGTAGAGAATTTCATATTCTCGGTTTTCTGGAAAACCCAGAAAACCCATGAACACAGATTATGTCAGTGGTTGACCGGCTTGTAACTGATTGATGTGTTGATGTTTTGTTTATTTTATATAATGAATATGTAGTCCTACATGTTGTCTACACATTAAAGCTCTTAGGTCTCAAAAACAGTTAATATGTTACAAGTAGTTGGCGATCAAAAGTGGTCAGTCGGTCTGTTCTTCAATTCTGGGAAACCCAGAAATGAAGAACATCCTCTGACATTGAGTTTGGACGACTAGATCTGGTTGGTGTTATGTGATTTGTCCATGTTGATTGTTGTATCTTATAGTCTTGTATTTATATTACATAATCTGACCAAAACCGAGTCCAGGATCACAACACACACTGAGTTATTCACGGTCAAACATAGCCACTCGGTTCTGTCATTGAAATTCTGGGTTTGTATGAAGAACATGAAGAACACCTATAGCGACGGTTCTGTCGCTATAGGTGGTCTTTAGCGACAGAAAATTATTTAATTTCTGAAAATAATTTAATAAATAGAAAAAAATAGTTTTTAATTATTAAAAATACAAAATAAATTATTAAAAATTATTTTAAATTCTAAAAATTTGTTTTTAATTATTTTAAATATATTTCATAAATATTTAATATTTTTGGAATATTAAAAGTATTTAATTTATTTAATTATAATATTAAATAAATTATTTAAAAATGATTTTAATATTTGAAGAATCATTTAAAATTTTATTATGATATAAGAAAATATTCTAAGTTATTTTTAATAACTTTTAATATTATTTGATAATTTTTATTAATAAATTAATATTAATGATAATTAAGTTATTTACTAAATGAAGTAAATAAATAAATTAAAAATGATTTTATTATTTTAAAAATCATTTTAAATAATAATAAGATATTTAAGAATATTTTAAGTTATAAAATATAACTTTTAATATTTAAAGGTTAAATTTCATTAATTAATGATTAATAATGGTATTAAAGTTATTTAATAATTATATTAAATATTTGGTTTAAAAATGATTTTAATATTATAATAATCATTTTAAATGAAAATAAAGTGTTTAAAGATATTTTAAGTTATAAGATGTAACTTTTAATATTTAAAGGATAATTTCATTAATAATTTAATATTAATGATATATTAATGATATTAATTATTTAATTATTATATTAAATAAATAGTTTAAAAATGGTTTTATTTATTTAAAAATCATTTAAAAAGGATATAAGTGAATTAAAAATATTTTAAGTTGTAATTCATAACTTTTAATATTTGGATAATGATAAATTAATATTTTAATAGAATTGTTTGATATTTAAATCATTTAATAATGATTCTGATATTTCAAAAATTATAATAAATGGTAATAATTGTTTTAAAATTATTATGAGGTCATGAAAAATAGTGTGACTGTTGTTTAAGTTATCTATTTAAATATTCCGATACAGAATAGAGTCTTAGACTCGATTATTATATAATAAGGCTGTCGATAAGTCGGCATATTTCAGAAATTGATCTGGACTTAGATATGATTGACTTGTAAATTGTTTAATTGTGATATAATGGTCGTTAAGTTATGTGGTAACGTGATTAGGAATGTGCCGACTGCTATATGCAGTATTATGTGTTATGATATAATGTTCTAATCGAATGATTGATTTGCTTAATGATAGGTTGTGATAAAAAGGGTAGAATTAAGTTAAGATTTTGTAAGTTGCGTAACAGGCAAATATCCTACCTTTGCATTTTCTTTATGCATTGGATAAATGTAAGAATGTTTCAAAGTTATATTATTACTGTACAGATTTTAAAGTCTATATTATATACACCCATTGATTATCAACATGTTAGTATATGATAATTCAGTTATATATTCTGTTCGTTAATTTCTATAAATGATTATACAAGTGTCCCCACTTGGATAATCATAGTATTTAATCGCATGTTGATACCCCTTTGATATACATATATGTTAAATTATATATTATTGTTGGATAAGATAAAACCTTTGGCTTGGAACCCTGACAAATATGAACATCCCTTACCAGGGAAAAACTTTTATGCGCCTAAGGCGGATCAAGTAAATGGTAACACCATTTTTGTAATGTAGTATTGATCAATGCAGGGCACAACGGGCTGATCACCCTCGTGTTCGTAAGTTATGACGGTTTACAGATTAATTTTCTGTTTAACCTTTTCAAAAATGAAAATAATGTTCATACTATGTCATATAAAACCTTTATATAGTCTGTACGTAGTTTCAAAAATTTGAAATAGTTATGTAGTTATTTTTGATATAGATTACTTCACAACTTTTTCCATGTTGTAGAAGAATAGTATATAGAAAACATTTAAATGCTTTCAATTCATATATATATTGTTAATACTTGCTGGGCACTCAAATGCTCATCCTTGCTAATTTAAATGTTTTCAGTTAAGAGTGAACAACCTGAAGGTTCTGTCAAAAATAAAGGGAAAGGGAAGATAGCTGGTTGACTGCAGTTATTATTATTTGTAATAGTTAAGACTATGAAGACTATAATATATGTTTTATTATTAGTATGACTGGTAATTTATGTCTAAAGGTTACGTACTTAGGTGATGAATAAGTATTGTAAAATGATCGTTTATATATTTTTGTTTTTATTATTAGTAGAATTCCTCTCATAGAAATGATATCGTGAAGTACCGAGTTCGGGTTTCAAGTATCCGGGTTCGGGGACTTTACACAAGGCATAATGGGCTGATCACCCCTCGTGCTCGTAAGTTATGATGGTTTACAGATGAATTTCTGTTTAACCTTTTCGAAAATGAAAACAGTGTTCATGACACGTCACCATAACCCCAGTTATAGTCAATGTGTAGTTTCAAAAAATTGAAAGAGAGTTGTTATTATCGGTTCAGAATACTTCACAACTATTGACTTATTGTAGAAGAATAGTACAAAGAAAACATTTAAATTCTTTCAGCTTATATATATATATAATTATTACTTGCTGGGCACTCAAATGCTCATCCTTGCTTAATTTAAATATTTTCTGCTAAGTGTGAACGATCAGATAGCTCTGCTAAGAACAAGGGAAAGGGAAAGGTTGCTGAATGAATTAACGTTATCTTATGTAATAGTTTAATATTATTAAGACAAGTATGGTATATATTATCTATCATGGTTTGTAATGAATGTTTAAAGGTTATGTACTTCGGATTAAACTCTGATGATATATAAATTAAGTTGATCTTTATATTATTGTTATTATTATTAGTATTATTTCGCTCATAGAAATTGTATTGTGAATAACCGAGTTCGGGTTTCAAGTACCCGAGTTTGGGGTCTTTACAGGTTATGTGAATAAAAACCATAGAAAGTCTTGAAATTTAACTTAGTTATAATTGAACGTTTTGGAAATCGTTGTAGCTAAGGTACGTGCATCTTGATTGGTTAGGATGTAAATATGAAGTCCATGGAGTATTCCATGTGATTTGGCTTAGAAAACATTAGTAATGAAGTTATGGTGAATTGTACGAAAATAGACGTTAAACGTCGAAAACGTATAAAGTTTGGGTTAAAGGTCAAAAGTTGCCGTGTGACTTGAAAATGTAGGTTTCCAATGTTAACACATGAGATAAAGTAATTAAGAGTCGTTGGCAAAAGAATCGTCGCATTCTGACTTATAACGAAGAAAACGAATATTGAACGGACGAAAATGGTAAATGAACGCTCAAAAATGAACTTAAAGGTGAATTCCGAGTTAAAAATTCAAAAATATGAAATTCTTATATGAACACGTAAAGGATGTAATTTCTAACTTGTAGGAATTCGAATGGGTCAATTCGGATGTAAAATGAACAAATTAGGAAGCCGGCAGTTTCGTTAAGAAACAAACTGTTTTGGCCAACTGGTGCACAGGTTCGGCGCCGCAGTGCCAAACCCTGTGTTATCTGTCACGCCGCAGCGCCAGTTATGGCCAGGAGAAAATAAAAAGGTCTGGAGACTCGTGCCGTAGCACGAGTGCTTGTACATGGACTCGCGCCGCAGTGCCAAGTCCGGGCAAAACCTCTGGAGAGTGGCGCCGCAGTGCCACTAGAATGCACAGGATGTCGCGCCGCAGCGCCGGCAGTAGAAAAAGGTTGACCAAGTTAGTGTTTGTTCCATTTTGGATATAGACTTAAAGTAGGACATTGAAGGTACTTAAGGTACATTATAAGACTTACCTTAACTCACTTGTAAGGTGTTAATGTAAGAAGATCTAGTAAGTTTTCATAGTAATTAAACGAAGAACACAAAGACGTAATGAGTGGATCGTAAATGGCATTCAACGTTGGTAATTAACCATTTATGATCGAATGTCGGCTAAGGACGTAAAAACGTTAATGAACGTAACGAAGTATAGAAAGTCGAATCGACTTTAATAACAAAGTTAAAACATGTAAGATATAGAAGAGAAAGACATTGGTTAGAACCGTAAAGATAGTTTATGTGATAACTAATTACAGTGTGCTATGTGAATGTATCATGTAGATCCTGTAAAGACTGAGAATAGTTGAATTGTAAGTTTGAAGATGCTTAAAGGAAAGTCTTTCTTAACTCTTGTTTGACCTTCGTGTTAGTCAAGTTTTTACGTGAAGCATAATATACAATGCATGAATGGTAAATAGAAAAGAGTCGATGCCTATTTTATCCGGGCTAGACAAGTATTGAAGGATAGATTGAATATGTACTAGCTTTTGGGCTATGTAAAGCAACTTGTAAATAGTTTTGAACTATGAAGAAGCATTTTAATATAAGTAGTTTTTATTTTGAATTGCTTTTTTGAGTATGAGTTATTGTTCGGTTGTTTGTTGACTAATAACGAAGTAATCAAATAAGTAATAACGGAACTTTATTTATTTAATCCGAAATAACGCCAAGAAGAAGACAACGTAACGAAGAGGCGGAATCGCATAATGATAATGAGGGGGGCCCTAATAACCCAATGCAGGAGTTCGTTAATTTATTAACGGCTGCATTTAACCAAGCCGGAGGTAGAGCACCCGCAGGACCTAGAGTAGCCCGAACGACTACTTTTAAGGAATTTAAAAGTGTAGGTACACCCGAATTAATGGGAACAACGGACCCAATGGAGGCCCAGACATGGGTTAAGGAAATAGAGAAGGCGTTTATTATTACAAACGTAGCTGAGGCCCAAAAGACCTCTTTTGCGACCTATATGATGAAGGGGGAAGCCAACTACTGGTGGGAGGCTCACCAGGGTGGGGCTGGAGTGGAAGCTGATAAATGGGAACAGTTTAAGAAGGTATTCTTCGAGAACTATTTCCCTACTAGCATGCAAGGGAGAATGGAGATTAAGTTCTTAGAACTTAAGTAGGGGGACATGACTGTTCCCCAATACGCGGCCAAATTCAATGAATTGTCAAGGTTCGCTCCATACCAAGTAGACACGGAGGAGAGGAAGGCTCGTAGGTTTGAGCGGGGCCTAAAACCCTGGCTTTATAGTAGGATATTGGTTTTTTAGAGTGCTTCCTACGGGACCATTCTGGAAAAAGCGATAATAGCAGAGGGTGGTAGCGAGGCGTTGACCCAGTACCACAAGGATAGGAAGAATAAGAGTAAGGGAGAGGGAGGAAATAAGGCAGAGGTTGCCAGTGGAAGTGGCAATATGCCAAAAAGGAAGAATTTTAACCCTGGGAATACTGGGGCAAAACAAGGGGATCCTAAATGGAGGATGGAGGCATGTAAGACATGCGGTAAGACTCATCTGGGAGTCTGCCTGAAGACTGGTTGTTATAACTGTGGGTAGGAGGGTCATATATCTCCCAACTGTCCTAATCCTAAGAAAAGCTGGGGATGTTTTGTTTGTGGGTCGGTAGACCACATGGCAAGAAATTGCCCGAAGAAAGGGGCGGAGGGTAATAAGGGTTCTGGTAGTGGTACTTTGGCCATTACTGGACCAACACCATCAGGGGGTAGACCCTCAGCCTGAACGTTTAATATGACTGTCCAAGATGCGGTTGCATCAATGGATGTAGTAGTAGGTATCATTCCAGTCAATGAAATAAATGCTTACGTGTTATTTGACTCGGGCACTACTTGTTCCTTTATAGCATGTGGATTTGCTCAACGATTGGGATTAAATCCTAAAACGTTAGAGATACCTTTAGACGTTAAGGTAGCAAACCAGGAGATAGTTCCCATTGAACATATTCATAGGAATTGTTTCGTAGATATCAAGGATAATAGATTATCGGTAGATCTTTTATCGATGAGGTTAAGGGAATTCGATGTGATTCTCGGTATGGATTGGTTAATTAACCATAAAGCAATAATAGATTGTCATAGAAAGAGTGTAAACCTAAGGCTTTCTAAGGAACCTGAGGTGGTGTTTTATGGAAATAAATCATCGGGACGTTCTTGTTGTCTAACCATGACACAAGCTAGGAAGATGTTGAAGAAGGGGTGTAAGGGTTATCTGTGTCACGTGGTGGATACCCAGAGAATGGGAACATCATTGGAACAGATAGCGGTGGTTTAAGAATTTATGGATGTATTTTCGGAGGAGTTACTTGGTATTCCTCCAGATAGGGATGTAGAATTTGTAATTGATTTGTTACCGGGAATGGCACCAGTTTTAAAGGCACCATATAGAATGGCGCCAGTTGAGATGAAGGAGTTAATGGTTCAGTTATAGGAACTATTAGATAGAAAGTGCATTCAACTAAGTGTGTCACCGTGGGGAGCATCGGTGTTGTTTGTAAAGAAAAAGGACGGATCGTTACGACTTTGTATTGACTATCGGGAATTGAACAAGTTAACGATTAAGAATAAATATCCATTGCCCATGATCGATGATCTATTTGATCAGTTGAAAGGGGCAAAGTATTTTTCTAAGATAGATTTGCGCACGGGGTATCGTCAATTGAAGGTGAGGAAGGAAGATATACCTAAGACGGCGTTCAGAACTCGTTATGGGCATTACGAGTTTTTGGTTATGTAGTTTGGGTTGACAAATGCGCCAGCCGTATTCATTGATATGATGAACAGAGTGTTCAAACAATATTTAGACCAGTTCATCGTAGTGTTCATTGATGATATTCTAGTCTATTCTAAGACGCCAGATGATCATGCTGAACATCTAAAAATAGTGTTGGAAACACTACGGAGGGAGAAGTTGTATGCAAAATTCACTAAGTGTGAATTTTGGCTCGAAAAAGTGCAGTTTCTAGGACATGTTATAGACAAAGATGGCATATCCGTAGATCCAGCGAAGGTAGAAGCGATGAATGAGTGGGAGCAACCGAAAACGCCAACCGAGGTTAGGAGTTTTCTGGGGTTAGTGGGATACTATAGAAGGTTCATTCAGGACTTTTCTAAATTAGTTATTCCGCTGACAAATCTGACCAGGAAGTCGATGAAGTATGAGTGGACAAAAAAGTGTAAGCATAGTTTTTGAGAACTAAAAAGGAGGTTGAGTGAGGCACTTTATTATCCTTACCAGATGATACAGGGAATTTTGTAGTTTATAGCGCTGCTTCGCATAGAGGACTAGGTTGCGTGCTTATGCAGCATGGCAAGGTCATTGCGTATGCGTCACGTCAGTTAAAGGATTATGAAAAAGTCTATCCTACTCATAACCTAGAACTGGCAGCTGTGGTGTTTGCTTTAAAAATATGGAGACATTATTTATACGGGGAGAAGTGTGAGATATACACGGACCATAAAAGTCTGAAATATATCTTCACACAGAAGGAGTTGAACATGAGGCAGAGAAGGTGGTTAGAATTAATAAAAGATTATGATTGTGATATCTTATATCATCTAGGGAAGGCGAATGTAGTAGCAGATGCGTTGAGTCGGAAGGGTAGAGAGAAACTGTCAATGTTAACGACTCAGAATGAGTTGATAACATAGATGGCGAGGATGGAATTAGAAGTTAAGTTACCAAGGGAAATGAGGGAGATGTTATTTGCAATAGAAACTCGACCAACGATAGTGGAACGGGTTAAGGAAGTACAGTTGAGTACTGAAGAATGCGAGCGGATGAAGAATATAATGAAGGATGACGTGAAGACTAAGTATAACCTTGATAAAGAAGGTTTACTTCGTTTTGAGGGAAGAATTTGGGTTCCAAATAATTCCGAGTTGAAGGAAGAGATTATGTGTGAGGCCCACAGTTCGAGGTACTCGATACATCCTGGTAGTACTAAGATGTATCAAGACCTTCGTTAGAACTTTTGGTGGCCGAACATGAAGACGGAGATTGCAGAATATGTTAGTAAGTGCTTAACTTGTCAGAAAGTTAAGGCTGAACACCAAAGACCGAGTGGACTGATACAACCACTGGAGATTCCGGAGTGGAAATGGGAGCATATCACCATGGACTTTGTGGTGGGACTTCCAACGACAAGAAAAGGATACGATGCTATTTGGGTAATAGTGGATCGGTTAACTAAATCTGCTCATTTTCTACCAATAGGAGTTAGGTATAATTTAGAGCATTTAGCTAAGCTTTATGTCAAAGAAATCATTTTTAGAGGAGTTTGCAAGAGCAAATGGGAACACAGTTAAGATTGAGTACGGCGTATCATCCACAGACGGATGGGCAAAGCGAAAGAACAATTGAAACTCTAGAAGATATGTTAAGATCTTGCGTTATGTATTTGAAAGGGAGTTAGGACGAACATCTACCATTGGTAGAATTCTCTTACAATAATAGTTTTCATGCTAGTATAGGCATGCCGCCTTACGAAGCGTTGTATGGACGGAAGTGTAGAACACCACTTTATTGGGATGAAATAGGTGAATGTCGAATGTTGGGACCTGAGATGGTACAACAAACGGCAGACATGGTAAAGCTGATAAGAGCTCGATTATTAGCGGCTCAAGATAGACAACGGAAGTATGCAGATCCTCATCGAGAAAAGAGGGAGTTTGAAGTAGGGTCTTATGTCTTTCTAAAAGTATCGCCTTGGAAAGGGAAGATACGTTTTGGAAAGAAAAAGAAGTTAATTCCGAGGTTTGTAGGACCGTTTGAGATTTTAAGAAGGATATGAGAGGTAGCTTATGAAGTAGCCTTACCTCCAGAAATGGAAAGAATACATAATGTGTTTTACGTGTCTGTGTTGCGTCCTTATAAATCGACTATAAGCATGTAATAGAGTATGAGTCTATTCAAGTAGAAAAAGACTTAACGTATGAAGACCTTCTGATTCAGATTATTAATAGGAAGGAACAAGTCTTGAGAAATAAAGTAATACCTTCCGTAAAGGTAATTTGGAGTAACCACGATGCTGAAGAAGTAACGTGGGAGCTCAAAAGTAAAATGAAGGAAAAGTTTCCTCATTTGTTTATGTAAGAATAGCGAGATTCTGGGGATAGAATCCTTATAAGGAGGAAAGAATGTAACACCCGAGAATTTCGAATTTTCAACGAATTAAATTTTTTATTTGATTATGTGGATTAAATGAATTTAATTGAGTTATTATGTGAGTAAGATGTTCAAAGGTCATTCTATGACCTAGAATGTGTGGATGTGGTTAGTATTCTGGCCTTGTGCTAGAATTAATTGTTGTGAATTATCAAGATGAGAACGAAGGTTTTTTGAGATTGTTTGCGTAAAAACATTATTCATCCAATGTTGTTCGGAGCTAGGGTTTGAAACTCTGAGAAACGCGTAATGTTAGAATATGACGATATTATGGAATATCTAATAATATTTTCGTTATGGCAAACGAAGTTTTCTCCTGCAGACTTAAAACCTAAGGGTTTGTGAAAGAGGTTTCTGAAAGGGAAATATAAGGCGTATAGTTGTTTTAATATTATACATATGAGATACGAGTATTATACTAGTACGTATACAAGTATGAAATAAAGAATAGTATGAAGTATAATGCGATTAATATACGAGTATTATACGAAGAGAATATGTGAGTAATACGCGTATAATACGAGTTGTATTATTAGAGTATGAGTTAAGGATTTTATCCAATCCAATTGGACTTGGATTAATAAACAAGCCCAATGAATTAAGTATACAAGCCCAAGTCATGGCCCAATATTAGATTGGTTAAAGCCCAATGTTAATTAATGTCAATCCCAATCCAAAGAATTTAACCGTGGGTCGAACTGGCGGGTCAAGGGATGGGGCAACCCATGGGGATAACCCATAGGAAAGGTGGCCCGGCCACTTGGTGTGCAAGGCAAGATTAACACTTGGTCACCAAGTACTTTACTTGGTGACAAAGTGGTAAATAAGTGAGGAGGTGGGGAATTGGACTATTTTGCCCCTTATGTGGTTTTCTATAAATATAAGGCTTATGTTGGCCATTTGGCTGTCTTATAAAGTTTGTCCAACATATTTTAGAGAGAAGAGAGAGCTAGACCTAAACTATTCTTCTACCTTGAAGCTTTTATATTAGAAGTTCAACAAGAACACTAAGAGTTCTTAAGGTAATACTCTTCAATTATAATTCCATCTCTTTTGGTTTTCTTTTATCATGGAGAATCATAAATGGGTGGGGTATGGCTTGTAGGGTGGAATGAGAGTGACCTACAATAGATTCAATCTCTATAAGTCAAGACCAAATAAGAAATCATAAGTGGTTATGTGAGTAAAAACCATAGAAAGTCTTGAAAGTTAACTTAGTTATAATTGAACGTTTTGGAAATCGTTGTAGCTAAGGTATGTGCATCTTGATTGGTTAGGACGTAAATATGAAGCCCATGGAGTATTCCATGTGATTTGGCTTAGAGAACATTAGTAATGAAGTAATAGCGAATTGTACAAAAATAGACGTTAAACGTCAAAAACGTATAAACTCCGGATTAAAGGTAAAAAGTTTCCACGTGACTTGAAAACGTTGGTTTCCTGAGATAAAGTAATTAAGAGTCGTTGGCGAAAGAATCGTCACATTCTGACTTATAACGAAGAAAACGAGTATTGAACAGACGAAAACAGTAAACGAACGCTCAAAAATGAACTTAAAGGTGAATTCCGAGTTAACGAATTCGAAATTATGAAATTATTAAATGAACATGTAAAGGTTGTAATTCCTGACTTGTAGGAATTCGAATGGGTCAATTCGGATGTAAAACGAACAAATTAGGAAGCCGGGAGTTTCGTTAAGAAACCAAACTGTTTTGGCCAACTAGTGCACAGGTTCGGCGCCGCAGCGCCAAACCTTGTTTTAACTATCACGCCGCAGCACTAGTTATGGCCGGGAGAAAATAAAAAGGTCTGGAGACTCGAGCCGCAGCGCGAGATTTTGTACATGGACTCGCGCCGCAGCGCCTAGTCCGGGCAAAACCTCTGGAGAGTGGCGCCGCAACGCCACTAGAATGCACAGGATGTCACGCCGCAGCGCCGACAGTAGAAAAAGGTTGACCAAGTTAGTGTTTGTTCCATTTTGGATATAGACTTAAAGTAAGACATTGAAGGTACTTAAGGTACATTATAAGACTTACCTTAATTCACTTGTAAGGTGTTAATGTAAGAAGATCTAGTAAGGTTTCATAGTAATTAAATGAAGAACACAAAGACGTAATGAGTGGATAGTAAATGACATTCAATGTTGGTAATTAACCATTTAAGATCGAATGTCGGCTAAGGACGTAAGAACGTTAATGAAACGTAACGAAGTATAGAAAGTCGAATCAACTTTAATAACAAAGTTAAAACATGTAAGATATAGAAGAGAAAGACGTTGGTTAGAACCGTAAAGATAGTTTATGTGATAACTAATTACAGTGTGCTATGTGAATGTATCATGTAGATCTTGTAAAGATTGAGAATAGTTGAATTGTAAGTTCGAAAACGCTTAAAGGAAAGTCTTTCTTAACTCTTATCTGACCTTCGTGTTAGTCAAGTTTTTACATGATGCATGATATACAATGCATGAATGGTAAATAGAAAAGTGTCGATGCCTGTTTTATCCGGGCTAGACAAGTATTGAAGGATAAATTGAATTATTTACAAGTCTGTTGATATAGAACTGTTAACGCTATTCTATGACATGTATTTGGTACGGATGAGAAGGTAAGTTTGTCTATAAACAAACAAAAGTATTTTCATCGATTAGTCGATGAGCACGCGAGGTTGCCAAATGTTAAACGTAAATACGTTTAACATAAGAGTGTTGATCAACATAAAGTACAATAGGCTGATCACCCTGAAGTGAGTATGATAGACTAGTATATTTGTATGTAATATACTTATGACGAACAACGAATGTATTCGGTTATGAACCTGGGAAAGGATTTATTACAAATATAATACAAAGATAGTAATTACACTCATTTTGTTGTTATCTCAATGGAATGATTGTATGGATTATAGTATCTTGAAGCACCATCTGTCGGTTTGGAAGATACCCGAATTTGGGGGCTTCACAACTACTCATATATCCAGTGATGTTCTTCTTAAGGTAAGGGATATTATTTGTTGTACTCATAAGGGGTATTATTTCTTTCTTATTTTTAAGAGAACTTCTGTTATTCCATTCTTTATTATTCTGTTGAAATAACCTGTATACGCGGGATACCCTATACTTGGTGAAATTCCTATGTTATTCCATTCTTTATTATTATGTTGGAATAACCTATCTATGTGAAGTACCGTATGCATGGTGAAATTCTTCTGTTATTCCATTCTTTATTATTATGTTGGAATAACCTGTTTATGCAAAGTACTGCATACATGGTAAAATTCTTCTATTATTTCATTCTTTATTATTTTGTCGGAATATCATGTATGTGCGTTTACGCCTGACCTGGTTCCATTATTTATTATTCTGTCAGAATATCTTGTTTGTGCGTTTACGCCAGACATGGTTCCATTATTTATTATTCTGTCGAAATATCCTGTCTGTGCGTTTACGCCGGACCTGGTTCCATTATTAATTATTCTGTTGGAATAACCTGTCTGTGCGGTTTATCGCATGCATGGTGAATTCTTCTGTTATTCCATTCTTTATTATTCTGTTGGAATAACCTGTCTATGTGGATTGCCACATGCATGGTGAATGACCCCTTCTTATTCATTTCTTATTAAATTATGGAAATGAGCTGTCTCTGTGGATTACCGCATGGCGGGTGCAAATACATTGCAGTTTCATATATTCTATGATACTCTTTTGGTTAAAGTTTTGGCTTCTATACTCCATGAAATTAGTGGAATATCCTTGATATTTGCGCTTTATCCAGTATCTTTTCATAGAAATATTCTTCTGAGAATTCTTGAATTTTTACTCAACAAAGCAGTATCATGTTGACAATTTGGACGTTTTTGGTTCCTGGATAAATTAATTCTTGAACTTGTTTTATTGAATTATTATGTTATTGTCATCATCCTCATGTTTATATTATGTTGAAAGTCATCTGTGGTCTGTAGTGCATAGATGGACTTGGTATGATTATGACCAGGGATTATTCGGTATAATCATGACCGTAATGTTACAAATGATGTGGAGAAAGTCCTCATTGGCCCGTAGTGCATTGATGGACAGTGTTTGGTATGATTTTGGCTATGGATTCTCTTTGGCCATAGTGCAAAGATGAATTGTTTTATGGCATGATCAGGACCGTTGATGAAAATATGGTTATCTTTAGCCATAGTGCATGGATAATTCATGGTCGTGATACTAAAAAATATCCTTGGCCGTAGTGTAGGGGTGATTCGATGATGTGGATTATTTATTAAGCTGAGTCCCATCGATAAAAGTTATGAAAAACCTTTTAAATCATAGAAGATAGTAGATTTTATTCTCTACTTGACTCTTCTAATAGATTGCTTGTTCCGCTGCAGTTAAACTTGATGTTTGTTATATTGTATCAGTTTAACACTATTGAAGGCTAAGAATAAATTATTCTGCATTATCTTTGTCATAATATTTCTTACTGGGCTAGTTGAGCTCACCCTTTCTTTTACTGTTCTCTTCAGGAAATGAGAACGTAGCTGGGATTAGTCGGAGAACAGAGTGATGGTCCTAGATGTTTGCATTAGTAGTCCTCATTATTCTGTGAAATAGTGTGATAGTAATTGTAATGAGGACTCCTTTTGAGTTTTTATACTCTCTAGTAGACAATATTTGTATTCAAACTCACCGTTTATATTTTGTCGTATTTTACACAACTGTTGTATAATTAAGTTGTATTTGTATTCTGTACCATATATCTGGCAACTCAGAATAGGTGATGTATACCTATTTTGGGGGCGTCACAGTTAACTCTCTAATTAATTATTACATTAATAAAAATAACATTATGCTTATTAAATATTTCATTTAATTCAATAAGCTCACATAAATACATACTTTGAATAATAAATATTCTCCACATTAATTTAATAAATATAACACATATAATTAAATTAATCTACCACAACTTCATCAATTAATTATTTAATCTAATAATTAAATCATCAAAAATATTTATTTAATTTAATAAATATTAAAATTAAATTACAAAAATCTCGTTCGTCACATATCACGCCAGTATTGGAATGCCACAGTACGAAGCACTATATGGGAGGAAATGTAGAACGCCCTTATGCTAGGACGAAGTTAAAGAACGTCGACTGTTGGGACGAGAATTGGTACAACAGACGGTAGAAATCTTCAACATGATAAGAGCCCGGCTAGTAGCAGCTCAAGATCGCCTGAAGAAGTATGCGGACCTACATCGCAAGAAGAGAGATTTTGAATTAGGAAGCTATGCATTTCTAAAAGTATCTCCTTGGAAAGGGAAGATTCATTTTGGGAAGAATGGAAAGTTGAGCCCCGGGTTCATAGGACCGTTCAAGATTCTGAGGCGAGTCGGTGAAGTGGCGTATGAGGTAGCATTACCTCCTGAACTTGAGCACATTCACAATGTGTTTCATGTGTCAGTATTACGACCGTATAAACCAGAATACAGGCATGTTATCTCCTATGAACCAATCCAAGTTAAGAAAAACTTATCATACGAGGAAGTTCCTGTCCAAATACTAGATAGGAAGAAACAGAAGCTGAGGAATAAGATTATCCATTCCGTTAAGATTCTCTGGAGGAATCACGCTGTAGAAGAAGCTATGTGGGAGTTAGAAGAGAAAATGAGAGCGAATTATCCGTTTTTATTTGAGTAACCTTATTTTTACAATTTTGAGGACGAAATTTTTATAAGGGGGAGGGATGTAACGTCCACAAATTTGAAACTCCCTTATTAATTAAATATGTAATTTAATTTTAATGAGTTAGCTTTGTGAGTTTATTTAAACCTTATGTGGTTATGGGAATTTATGAAATGATTTAAAGGGAGTCACTAATAGTTATTTAAATTAGTGGACTAACCCTAAGATTTTAATATCAAAGAATTGATAGGATTATTAATAATTAAATATTTAATTTATTTGGATATGGTGGCAAGAGTTGAACATATTGATCGATTTCAATTATGGGTAATTAATTGATAATGTGCTAATTAATAATTATTATGAATAAATAATAATTTATCTAAAAAAGATTAATAATTTATAAAATGAGTATATGTTTACTTGATTAATTTGTGCAATGTAGTAAACATTTATTATATGATAGCTAACTATATATTTCATATAGTACAAGGTGACACATAAATAGGTCTATATTATATATATATATATATATATATATATATATAGACTATATAGTAAGAGTTATTTGCATTCATGTGAGTTGCATAATAATATTGTTATATGATATGAAGTGTATAGGTAAACATTCATGTATACCCTATTGAAATATATTAATATCAATTGTTAAATTAATAATGATTTCATTAATTAAGTTATTATGATAATAACAGTCATGGTAATAAAAAATGTACATGGATTATATGTATGTGCACTACTTGATACCTTATAATTAGGAACTACATTATATGCTCTTTAAATCATTATAATCTATGTATGTTATGTGAAATGAATTGTCCATACATAATTTATAACCAAAGTTTATATTATGGGTATATATGGTATTAGCCAATTGTTGCATTCCATTTTGTACAAATGTTGAGAATTATTCTCTTGTCCCATAATAAGAGTCCCATTTCATTTCTTCTACGTGAAAGCAAAAAGAATCTAGCAAGCCTACTCTATTCTTCATCTTAAATTCATCAATCTAGAGCAATATGTGGATGGGGAGTGGGATTCATGAGTGAATCACCAACTCTCTCTTAACCCTTGTGCATTCTTGAAATTATTTGGTTTGATTTGGGAGGTAATTCCATTATCTAGATAATCAATCTTCTATAAATAAGATCTTCACCTTCCTTGTTGCAATTTGCTGAGGATTAGTTCATATAGAGTGAGTATAGAGCAGCTGAATTTAGTCACAAAGGTATAACTTCCATTCCCATTCTTAATTTTGATAAATTGTTTAATGGGTTGATTCTTTGAATTAAATATGTATTAGTTGATATTTGATTTGGGTTATGTCTCTTAGTGTTATACATACTTATAAATGTGTTGGGTTATGTTAGAAACAATTTTTATAAGGATTTTGTATGGTGTGTTGTTGAACTACCGAACAGAGCAAGTTACTGTCTCTGATGTTGTAAAGTCCCCGAACCCGGATACTTGAAACCTGAACTCAGTACTTCACGATACCATTTCTATGAGCGGAATAATACTAATAATAATAACCATAATATAAAACTTAAACTTAACTTACATTTATCAGAGTCTAATCCCAAGTACGCAACCTTTACTACATTCTTTACATGATATATAATACATATCATTAACTTAATACAATCTATATATTACAAATGATACCAATAACATGTCCTGTTTGCTTTCCTTTTCACTTGATCTTGGCCGAACTTTCCAGTTCTTCACACTTAGCTGAAAACATTTAAATTAAGCAAGGATGAGCATTTGAGTGCCCAGCAAGTATTATATATATATATATATATATATATATATATATATATATATATATATATAAGTTGAAGGAATTTAAATGTTTCTTTATAATATTCTTCTACAACCGGTCAATAGTTGTGAAGTAATCTGTACCAATAACAATAACATAATAACCCTCTTTCAAATTTTTGAAACTGTGTATTGTCTATACATGGATTTCTGTGACATATTATGAACATTGTTTTCATTTTCGAAAGGGTTTAAACAGAAATTCATTTGTAAACCGGCCATTGCTTACGGGCACGGAGGGTGATCATGTGACAACTTGAGAATTTGGGCAAATTATTAAAATCTTAAATGATGGATTTAAGGTCAAATATTAGACCTAGACAGAAAATAAGTGTATGCGTTTAATGTTATTGGGATTGAATTTTTAGAATTTCAAAATTCGGTGAAGGATATAGGTGAATTATTCAGGATTAAGGATTTATGTGTATATGTGTTGTGTTTATGGTTATCCATGTGTACAGAATGTGGTTAAGGATTATGGGTTGATCAGATAAATTATATCTGTGACAAACCCTAAGTTTATATTAAGAATGATAACGTTCAGTTAGAAAACTCTAACGATTAATAAGAAACCCTGGAAATCGGTTCTGGAAACCCTAGTTTCAGTTCCGGAAGTCCGAAACCCTAATACAAGATCTGAAAACCCTAGTTTCAGATTCTGATAAAATGAAACCCTAATATGGGAATATAATAAGGAATTTTAAGGCTTTAGTGCTATTAATTAATTATTAATTAGGGTAATGGTTAATTAATTTACAAACCCTAATTTTCAATTTATTGGAACCCTAATTGTTCCGTCAGAAACCCTAATTGTTCAGTAGTGGTTTTAATTGCTAAACGTAGCAATGTTAATTAGGAAACCCTAATCCTAATTATTTCAATATATGAGTAATTAGAAAACTCTAATCCAATTACGTGATTTAATTTCTAAATTAGAAAATTATTTTCTATTAGAAAACCCTAATTTGTGGGTTACAAACCCTAATATGTGATTTTAACCCTAATTGCATAATTATCGATTGTAATTATGAAATGCTAATCCTAATTAGCAAGAATGAAAGTATGATTAAGGAATTTTAATATTATTAGTAAATCCTAATTATAATTTTGAAATGTTAATTCTCTAATTTTTATAACCGAAATTCGGAAAGGGTAGAAATTAATTTTTTGCAAAGTTAAGGGTTAAAATCTAAACCCTAAAATGCCCCAAACCCTAAACCCTAAGGGTTTCATCAAATGCAAAATCCTAGAAAAAATGGAAAATACAAAAATGCCCCTTTTTGT
Source organism: Panax japonicus (assembly GCA_020205505.1). Classification (NCBI taxonomy): domain Eukaryota; kingdom Viridiplantae; phylum Streptophyta; class Magnoliopsida; order Apiales; family Araliaceae; genus Panax; species Panax japonicus. The sequence continues at coordinate 42,152,668 of CM035101.1, read as the reverse complement.
GTATTAATTTAAATAGCTTGCAAATCTTGGCAAGATCTCGGGTTGTTGAGCAACCCTAGCTATAACCTAGCCCTAGCAATTGACAAATCCAGCAAATCAGCAGCTATGTAGCATCATGCATTGAATCTAAGTATTATAAGAGAATTAAAGAGAGAGAAATAAGCTACTTTACTCTTATTTTCTCCCAAGCAATCCTCTCTCTAAAATCCGAAAATTGGAGTGAGGGAGAGTGAAAAGATGATCCATGATCATGACTCAGCAAACCAAAATCAGAATCAAAAGTCAGAATTGAAAATTTAAAGCATAAAGGTATAAATCCCTAAATTTTAGAAATCTCATGATTCTTTGTTTAATGTTGTTTTTTGTTGGTTAAACATGTGTATTAAGGTGTCAATTAGGGATCTGGGTTGTTAAATCCCAGATCCATAACATCAAAGTGCACGAATCTTGCATTTTTGGAAATCTAGAAAATCTGGAAAATGGGAAAAAGATGGTCTGACAGGCCAATGTCAGACCTCGTAGATCTTTGTGTGTTAGATGTTTAGTGTGTTTGATGTTATAAATCTATTCTATGTCATGAGATATTTCATTTCCAACTTGACTCAAGTCCAGATCTTGTCTAGATCTTAAGATATATGCAGTCAAACTTCATTGACCGACGTTGACTGTGACGAATCTGGGTAACCCAGATTATCCAGAAATTTCTGACAACCCATTTGAATACTTTGATCTCGCGCGTGTATAGTTTTCTGGCTAATTTGTTGTTTTGATATTGTATCCTTACATGAGTACTACACATGTATGGTTTTATATTACTCCGATCATGATTAGGCTGAAAGATATGCTTGGTCAAACGTGGGATGATCAACTTCTCAAGAACATTCCTGGGTAACCCAAAAATGTTCAAGAACAGTTCTTCTGGGCTACTTTGACCAGCTCTGATCTTGCATAGGAAATATGTTTATGATTATATGATTCAATATAAATACTCACTGACATGACGACTACAGGATGGAATCACTATAACACCAAAACAATTACAAGAACCATAATATTTGTGAGCTTAAAAATGCTGGGTCGACACTGTCTGGGTTTCAGGGTTACCCAGAAAACCCAGATGTGTTCTGACAGTACATTTAAAAGCTTAGATCTTGTTGATCGTTTATAGTATGACTAAGATGAAGGTTTATTCATGTAGTGTTACATAAACACTACATTATCAATGCTTAACCTAGCCCAGAACATAAACAGATTGGATTTTATAAGCGGTCAAACTACCCAACCCGAACTCTGTCAAGAACACTCAAGAACACCTATAGCGACTGTTCTGTCGCTATAGGGCCCTTTAGCGACGGTTTATTTCTTATTTTTCGGAAATTAATTAAAAAATTAAAAAAAATGGTTTTTAATTATTAAAAATAAAAAATAAATTATGAAAAATTATTTAAAGTCTGAAAAATAGTTTTTAACTATTTTGAGTATATTTTGAAAATATTTAATATTTTTGGAATATAAATGGTATTTATTTATTTAATTATAATATTAAATAAATTATTTAAAAATAGTTTTAATTCATGAAAAATCATAAAAAATAATATTATGATAAAAGAAAATATTTTAAGTTATTTTTGATAACTTTTGATATTTTGTGAGGAAATTCATTAATTAATCAATATTAATGATAATTAGTTTATTTAATAGATATATTAAATAAATTAATGAAAAATGGAATTAATGCTTTATAAATCATATAAAAATGATTTAAGTGTTATAAAAATATTTTAAGTTATAAAATATAACTTTTGATATTTTGGCATTAAAATATTAATATTTTAATATTAATATTAATTACCGGATAATGGATTTAAAGGTTTAAAAATCATATTAATATGATTTTAAGGTATTAAAAATACTTTGATATATTATAATGATATTATAATATTATATAATGATTTTCATTAATAGTTTATATTAAATGAATATTAATGACTAAGGAATTACGGGGTATTTAATTCATTTAAATACGGTTTTAAGGATTGAAAAATGTTGATAAATGGTAATGATTATCTGAAAATTATTACGAGCCTAGGAAAAATATTTTTGTCTGATAAGAAATTATATGTGATATTGTTAAGTGCTTAGGCAGAGTTTAATTGAACTTAAACTCGATAAAAAGTTCGACTAGATCGTCGGGATGATAGAATTGTGTCGGTTTCAAGTCAGACTGAAATAGTTTGACCTGATACTAAGTCTTATGTGTTGTAAAGACTGATAGGGTTATGTGCTATGTGTTTAGGTTATTCTGTGTGTATAAATATAATAGTATATTACTGTGATGATATTATTCTAATATTGGAAATCTATATTATTAATATTAGGTCTTCGGGGTAAAGCGTTATTAAATTGCGTGCGGTAATCAACGGTGCAGGCAAGTTTTTCTTATACTTAACTCTAATAAGAGTAGTTTATTCAAGCTGATGGTTAATCGTTGTTGATTGCCATGAAAATTGTACTCTGTACATCTTGCATGTATAAGTCAGGTATGAAAGGGTGATCACCTTCATTACCAGTTGGTTCAGAAAACAAGGTTAGAGGAGGTCAGGGTGTGTTCACGTGGGATAGGTTTAAAGAAATGTACTTTGAGATGTACTTCCCAACGAGCTCTCAGGCCAAGATGGAGATTCAATTTTTGGAATTGAAGCAGGGTAATATGACGATGCCAGAATATGCTGCAAAGTTTAACGAGTTGACTAGGTTCACAACTTATCAGATAAATACAGATGAGAAGAAAGCTAGGAGGTTTGAAAAAGGGTTGAAACCATGGTTATACAACAAGGTGTTAATGTTCTAATTGAACACTTTTATGGGAGTTTTGGAGAAGGCAATTATTGCAGAAGGTGGAAGTGATGCCCTGACTAGGTACAAATAGGAACTGAAGAAGAAGAAGAATGAAGGAGAGAACAACAAGGCTAGTGGTAGCAATAGTGGTGGCGGTCATAGTCAGAAGAGGAAGTGGAATGATAATGTCTCTATTGGAAATCAGTAAGGAAGTCAGAAGAAGAAGGTGGAGGCTTGTCCTACCTACAGGAAGAATCACCTAGGGGCATTTATGAAGGGGAAGATGCTACAATTATGGTATGGAAGGCCATATAGCACCAAATTTCCCTAATCCGAAGAAGGGCGGTTGCTTTACTTGCGGGTCGAGAGATCACCTAGCTAGGGATTATCCTAAGAAGGCATCAGGAGGAGCAGGAGCGGATAGAAGTAAGGGAAACAACAGTGGTAGCACTCTGACAATCACTAGACCGACACCGCGCCAAACCGACCCACCGCTAGAACTTTCGGCATGACCGTGCAAGATGCTGTGTAGTCCCGAGATGTGGTGTCAGGTATCATTCCGATAATTAATATTAATTCTAACATATTATTCGATTCGAGTGCTACATGTTTGTTTATATCCGACGATTTTGCTAAGAATTTAAATTTGCCTAGAGTGGAATTAGAATACCCTTTGAACATAGAAATTGCGAATATGGAAGTAATTCATGTTAGATTTGTACACAAGAACTGTAGGGTGGATATCAAGGGCCACGAAATGATGGTATATCTAATCGCGATTAAACTTTGGGAATTTGATGTAATTTTGGGAATGGATTGGTCATTTAATTATGGGGCGATATTTGATTGCCAAAGGAAGTGTGTAAACCTTATTACTCCGTCAAATGTGGTATTTTATGGCAGTAAGTCACCTAGACAAGCGAGTTATCTAACCATGATGCAGGCCAGAAAGTTATTGAGGCAAGGTTGTGTAGGGTATTTAGCCTACAAAGTTGATACACGAAAGGAGAATCAGAAATTAGAGGAGATACCAGTCGTTAGGGACTTTAGAGACATTGTTCTAGATGACTTTCCAGGACATCCGCCAGATAGTGTAGTAGAATTCGTAATCGACTTGCTACCAGGAACTGCCCCAGTATCGAAGGCCCCGTACCGTATGACTCAGGTGGAGATGAAGGAGTTGAAGGTGCAATTGCAAGAACGATTAGACAATAAATATTTTTAGCCAAGCATATCACCATGGGGAGCACCAGTGTTGTTTGTCAAGAAGAAAGATGAGTCAATGCGACTTTGCATTGATTACAGAGAATTAAATAAGGTCACAGTTAAGAATAAATATCCATTGCCAAGAATTGATGACCTATTTGACCAGTTAAAAGGAGCTAGATATTTCTCAAAGATAGACTTGAGAAGTGGGTACCATCAGTTGAAGGTGATGAAGGAGGATATTCCAAAGACAACATTCAGAACTCGTTATGGTCATTACGAGTTCCTAGTGATGTCATTTAGTTTAACGAATGCTCCTTCAACATTTATGGACCTAATGAATAGAATGTTTAAACCGTTTGTAGACACTCGAAATTTTTTTCATTCTTGTTAATAACCTTGCATGAGGGAAAAGTTGTCTTCTAGAGATACCCTGGAAGTCAATTCAGCTCAATCCTGGAGATAACCCTGAGGAGTACAATTCAAGTTTCAGAGATAACATCGGAGTAGTCTTTTCAGTCTCGGAGATAACCCCGAGACCTTTAGTTCTAATCTCGGAGACAACCCCGGGAGATATATTTCAAACCTCGGAGATAACCCCGAGACATGCAGTTGTAGTTTCGGAGATAACCCCAGAAATGCTTGTTTTAAATCACTGGGATCAACTTCAATGCTCGGTGATAGCCTCGAGGCACTTAGTTCCAAACCCAGAGATAACCTCGGGAGGACAGGCACACCTGAGAGACAACCCTGAGGACATTCAGCACTTGTAGCAACCCAATCTCAGAAATAACCATAAGCAATGACTACTAAATCAGTCCAGAACCGGAGATAACCCCGGTGAGGGGCAAAATCATCACTTTTCCACCTCGATCCCACATTCACGCCATCTCAACATTGCAATATACATGCTACACAGAAGTGTCCTATAGGAACCATAGCTCCAATCCCGAGTGACTAATACACAAGACAGTACACCAGATAGAATTTGAAGCCTGAAGACCTGGGCATGGACCCATATTCCTGACTTCGCACAACCTCTTATCCCATTTCGCTATGTATCTCTAGAAACTAGCATGCCATAAAAGGTCTTATACACCTCAATCGGATGCTCGGATTGAATTTTTGAAGGTTCGAGCAGACAACACGTTGCACGAGTGCACGTACTACGAAACAGCGGGGCCCGCAGAGCCCGGGGCACCTCGGAAAGCCGCAGGTACATCTGCGGCTGCCGTAGGTACACCTGCGGCTCCCCCTTCTATAAATAGAGGGCTTGGGGCATCCATTGTCAAAAGGAGAAAAGGCGAGAAAGCTCTGTCCAATTTGCTCTATACACACTATAAATTGAGTGTTTTCTCATTTCAAACACTTGTGAGCTTATATTTGACTACTTGTTTACCGATGGAAACCGAGTGTTCATCCATTTAAAGCTATTTAAGTCTTCTTTGGCAGTCCACTGTAAGTCTTCTTACATTACTTAAAAACTTTTCCACACTTCTTGCACACACTATTATTCACATTGAGAGTCGTGTGTGTGTATATGTCCGAGATGTCGGTCCGTGGTTTATTACTTATATATATATATATATATATATATATATATATATATATATATAGAGAGAGAGAGAGAGAGTCCAGTTCCGGTCCAGACGCCCAGATTTTAGTAGCGTCCGGACCTTCTTTTTTTTTTGCTTTTTTTATACAACTAAAAAAAATAAAAAAATTATGGAACTTGAATCTTTAAATAATACAGTGTTTTGGGTGTGATTTGGATACCTATAACAAAACATGTATGTACAGTCTGTGCAGACTGTACATACATTTCTTGGGATAGGTGTATAAAACACGCCCTAAACATTATATTATGAAAAAATTTCAGTTCCATAATTTATTTATTTTAGTTGTTTTAAAAAAACAAAATTGTCCGTTATTTACTCCAGTCCGGGCGTCCGGACTGGATCCCCGTTGTATATATATATATATTATCGAGTTATCTCGATTGAGCCTGAATATAATCACGACAGAAAGCGTCGCTATAGGCCTTTAGCGCGGATTTATTTATTTATTTTCTGAATATTTCAGAAATTAATAAATAAAATATAAATAAATTCTAAAAATTACCAAAAATAATTTTAAAAATTATTTTAAATTATGAAAAATAATTTTTGACCAATTGGAATATTTTTCTTTAATATTTATAATTATTTAAATATTAGAGGTATTTAATTTATTTAATTAGTGTATTAAATAAATTAGAGAAAAATGAATTAATATTATGAAAAATCATTTTAAATAAGAATAATGTATTTAAAAATATTTTGAGTTATAAAAAGTAACTTTTAATATTTTTGGAGAATTTTTATTAAAATTTTAATATTAATGATATAATATTAATTTGATTATTAAATTAAATAAATAAGATGAAAATGATTTAAATAATTTAAAAATCATTTTAATTGAAAATAAAGTATTAAAAAAATATTTTAAATTATAAAAGATAATTTTCAATATTTTTGGAGAATTTTCATTAATAAATTATTATTAATGGTATTTGATTTATTTAATTATTATATTAAATAAATGAATTAAAAATGATTTTATTGATTTAAAAATTATTTAAAAATGAGAAAAATGATTTAAAAATATTTTAAGTTATAAATTATGCCTTTTAATATTTGGATAATAATTTCATTAATATTTATATATTAATGGTGATGATTTAAAAATGATTTTTATTATTTTAAAAATCATTTAAGTAGAATATTATTGATTTAAAAATATTTTTAAGTTATTAATAATAACTTGAATATTTTGAAAAGTATGTTATTAATATTTTGATATTATTAAATATTAATAATGATACGATTAATTGATAATTTAATCATTTAAAAATGATTCTGATATTTAAAAAATTATTATAAATTATAATAATTGCTTGATAATTATTAAAAGCTTCTGAAAAATATTATTAATGATAATTGACTTATCTAAAATAATATTGAAGCTTAGAGACCAAGTTTAATTGGCAATCAATGTGTTAATTGTCGGATAGGGTGACCAGAACACTGAGATTGGACCGAAATCCAACCAGACAAAAATAGTTAGACGTGATAAGTGTTTATATAGGTTATAAACACTAATGTGGCTATGTGGTAATGTGCCTAGGAGAAGTTTGACTGTAAAGTACAGTGTTATATGTTATAAATGATTGTGCTAATTGTTAGACCGATATTGTTGAATATAGGTCTTACGAACGCAGTTAATTACATTGTGTAGCCGTAATCAACGAGGAAGACAAGTTTCCTAACTCAACCTTGAGTTATATTTCATTCAATTATTATAGTGGTTAATTATTGCTAATTATACCACATCCAGGGAATTTATTGTTGATTATTCGCAGTTAGTGCACACTTAATAATGCAAATTGAATTACTGTTGTTGAATACTCAAATCTGTAGAAGTTAGAATTGACAGTACAGATAATTCCTGTTTATTATCAAATTGTGTTGAGAAATGTCTTAGCTAATTATTCTGGCTAGACAAATATTTGTAGAACTTGATAAATTCAAGAAAAGAGAATTCAATTGTTATTGAAAGATCAATGCCAATTATTTCGGCTAGATCAATAAGTGCATAGAATTTGAAATCACAGTATTTCATTGTTAAATCAAAATCTGGATTCTGAGACTGAGGAGAACAACCTTTTATATAAAGGGAACATTTTGGGTCGTAAATTCGACCTTTGCGCGCTTACTAAGTATTATGCATAATATCGGGTATAATAAAGCTGATCACTTGTTATACTTGCAGGGGGTATGATTTAATCTTTATGGTTATCTGATACTCCTGGTATGTATCAAAGTAAATCTTTGATAGATACCCGAGAAAAAAATAAGTTCAAAGATCTGGTGGGATCACTCAGTATAAATTTGGAGAATAATCTACTTTGTTATTGCGGAGAATTGATTCTTGTTTAATCATTTGAATATCGTAGAACTTTGAAAGCGTTGAACTTTTTCATTATCAAATTATGGTGTTGCATAGAAAAGGAGAAGCCTTGTTATTGATTAACGATTTGTTCAGCTAATACAAAGTTCCTCGAACTTTGGTTTCATTCTATCCAAATAGATAGGATATTATTGTTGATTCATATACATTTATTGTATAATCTTAACTTGCGGGGCAAATTTATTGCTCACCTTTGCTATAAATAAAATTTTTCAGCTAGGGGCGAAGTTGCAGGATGTGCTGCAAAGGACAAAGGCAAAGGAGTAGTTATAAATTAGTTATACTAAATAGTATTATTTATATTGTTGTATTGTAAACCCTTTTTGTATATTCAAAGGGGTATGTTTGTAAAGTTAAGGTTAGTGAACCTGGGTGATGTATTATTAGTAAACTCTGATAAATATTTATGAAAGTTACTATCTATATATATTATGGGTAGTTAAATGTTATTTATATTTGGATCGTGAACACCAAACTCGGGAGTCAGGTAACCCGGATTTGGGGGTGTCACAGGTTGGTATCAGAGCTGTAGTGACCAAGGTGTCACCAGCTGGTAGAAAAGCTGTAAGTATAAACCTTAAGTGGGGTGGGGAAAACCCTAGGATTATAACCATAAGCGAGATAGAGAATACTCATTTAGAGTACTAAGTGAGAGATTGCCAAAGTGCAATGATAGTGAGAAATGGGGACACATAGTGTGAGAATGTTGTACTAGTAAAGTACTAATCAAGTTGTTTAAACTGCTTGTAGGATGTCTGAAGAAGATCAAATGAGTACGGAGTTGCTAGAGGTTGTTGCACCAATGCCACAAGCCGAGGTGCCAGTGCAAAATGAATCAGTTGATAAGGTGGAAGAAGATGAACCTATGGTTAATCTGGGGAGCGATCATGACGATTATCCCGAGATGTACCTGAGTGGAGATGAGGAGATAGAGTCTGAGCCAGCTATGGTAGAGATAAAGAATAAGACTACAGTGGAAGAACAAGATCAACTAGTTGCAGAAGTTCAAGAACTCCAGAGTAAGGCATTTCTCTTGGAGCAGCTATGGAAGACAGAACGAGCGCTAAGCGAAATGACTGAAGAAAGGAACGAACTCAAGTCGCGGGTAGACAGAATGGAGGCGGAAGGTGGTGGATCGTCTGAAGGGATGATCAAACAGCAGAAAGACAAGAAGAAAAGGAAGAGGGACAAGGATAACCCTAATTCAGAAAAGTCAAGCTCGAAGAAGAAGCAAACATGTGGCAAGTGTGGAAAGAGCCATTTGGGAGAATGTATGTGGGGTCAGAATGTGTGTTATAATTGTGGCCAGAAAGGACATCTATCCCCAAATTGTCCTAAACCAAAGAAAGGAGGATGTTTTGCATGTGGTGGAACGAGTCATAAGGTTAAGAATTGTCCTAAAATGAAGAAGGATTAAGTGTGTGGAGAATAATATTTTCTTTGACAGGGGATAACTTTTGTATGCCTCCACTTTTATGTAAAGTTGTAGTAATGAATCCCGACTTTTGTCAAAAAGTGGTAGTACCTATTTGTAGTGGTATAGGTAATGTACTGAAAAGTACTATGTAATATTTGCATGAATATAAATGCAATGTATGTTTGTATGAATGAAATCTTTATTTTCTATATGAATATAAGATTAAAATAAATTTGTGTGTTCTTAGAACTCATACTTAAGGTAAGTTAATGATTCATAGTTATATAAAATGTTTTGAACCCCTCAGCGAATGGATGCCAAAGTTCTGACTAGGATAAGTTCATACACTTATATAATTGTGGCAAGTTACTAAACTCCTAAGTGTGGTAAGTTTGATGAACTGGATATAGTATTGTGAAAGTGGACAATAACAACGTTTTGTGTAAAGTTGTGTTGTTAATTCTGATATGATTCAAAAAGGGATAGTAACATGGGAAGTACTAAATGTACTATGTGCTATTTGAATAAATATGCAACTACTTGAGAATTATGTGTTGAATTCTTATTATGTTAAGAATTTGTATAGAGAAAAAGTATTAATATAAGATTTTTTTTATTTAAATCAGATCATGCCGCCTAGACGATAGAATCGAAACCAACGAGAAGAACATTCAGTGAATAATGAAGAAGGTCAAGTTGACCCAATACAAAATTTTGCAAATATGATAGCCGAAGCTATGGAGAATAGAGCTCCCGCAGGAAGAGGAAGAGCAAGAGAACAGCCCGTTGATAGATTAGCCAATTTCAAGGATTTTAAAGCGGTAGGACCGCCAGAATTCAAAGGGACCACCGATCCGATTGAAGCCCAAACTTGGGTAAAGGAAATGGAGAAAGCGTTCATCATTGCACGTGTGACAGAAGAGCAAAAGACGGCTTTTGCAACTTATCTGATGAAGGGAGAAGCCAATTACTGGTGGGAGACGAACCAAGCAAGAGCTGGTACAGAGGTGGTGTTGTGGACAAGATTCAAGGAATTGTTCTTTGAGAACTACTTCTCACCGAGTATGCAAGCTCGGATGGAAGTTAAGTTCTTGGAACTTAAGCAGGAGAACATGACGGTATCTAAATATGCAGCCAAATTCAACGAACTGGGAAGATTTGCACCTCATCAAGTAGACACAGAAGCAAGAAAAGAGCGAAGATTCGAGAATGGGCTGAAGCCGGGGATATTCAACAAAGTAGTTGTGCTGCAGACCAACACTTTCGCGGCTCTATTGGAGAAAGCGCTAATTGCTGAAGGAGGGAGCGAAGCAGTGTTTCGATTTCATCAGGAAAAGAAGAAGAAGACAAATGACGGAGGAAGCAGTGGAGGAAGTAATCCGAATAAGAGAAAATGGAATGAGAATACCCAGTCGGGTAATAAGTCAGAAGATAATAGGAAGGGAAGGGAGCCATGTTCGAATTGTGGGAAGCACCACGCTGGGGTTTGCCTGAAGAAGAAGAAGGGTGTTTGCTATAATTGCGGGCAAGAGGGGCATATTTCACCCAATTGTCCCAGTCCGAAGAAAATTCAAGGTTGCTTTGGATGCGGATCGACCGACCATATTGTACGAAACTGTTCGAAAAGAAATGCTGAGAAGGAAAGCGCCAACAAGGGACCCGGTGGCGGAAGCTTGACGATTCGAGGACCTGCACAACCAGGAAGACCAACGGCCCGTACATTCAACATGACGGCGCAAGATATAGTGACAACTCAGGACGTGTCAACAGGTAATGATTTAATTACGAGAATAGTAGGAGTTAAACAATACTATGAACTATTTTCTTTTATAGACTCAGGTCACAGGTTAGAATTTGAAATCAAATTAATATTGTGTTGATTAAAATAAATTGATGATACAACTTTAAAAGATTGTAGAATGTAAGAAAGTGGTGATTCCGAGGACGGAATCCTTTTAAGGAGGGGTGAATGTGATAACCCAGGAATTCGAATAATCCAAAATTTGCGAATAATTTTTTTTTTAATATTATTATTAATTATCGATTTTGTGACAAGTTTCTGTGATACGTATATCGAGAAAGTCAATTTATGTATTAACTAATAAAATTAGAGTAGAGTTGTGCTTAACGGAGAATAGAAACCCTAACCCTAATTTTTAAACGGGATTCGATAAAAAATATAATTAAAATAATTATATTAATATGTATGTGTTTGAACGGTATAGAATTTTTGATCAATAATTGATCGGATAGATTTTAATATTATTAAACCCTGATAAGAGATTAGAAACCCTAATCTTAGGATTAGAAACCCTAATATACTGTTAGAAACCCTAATTGTACGCCAGGAAAACCCTAATTTAAAATGTGGGATTTTCTAAACCCTAATTTTTATTAGCATGTCTAAAGTATTCATTAAACTTAAATATGGTTAGAAATCTCTAATTATATTTTTGTATAGTAAATTTCTATTTTAGAAACCCTAATTTTAGTTTAGAAAATTTATTTTTCTAATTAAACCCTAAAATTGCAAATTGTGGGAACTAGAATTTTTGATACCTAGATTGTCCAAACCCTAAACCCTAAGGGTTTCATCTAATGCAAAAATCTAGAAAAAATTGGAAAGGACATAAATGCCCTTTTAGTGTGATATTTTAGTTAACTTGCAAATCTTACTAAATCCTTGGTGGTTTAACAACCCTAAGCCTAAACCTAGCTAGAATTTGACAAAAAGCTCCAGCAAATCAGTCTAATTGACCAGCAATCTCAGCAAACATCAACCATACAATGAATCAAGCAACATATAAATAGATTTAGAGAGAGAAATTGCTCAAAACTTAGCCAATTTCATTTTTGCTCCTACCAACTCCTACTCTCTCTCAAACCCACGAAATATACTGCTAGATCAGTTCTAAAGTACAGCCCCACGTTGATCATAACAGAATCAAAAGGGCAGAAACGAAAATCAAGCTCAAAAGTGGTAAAAATCTCTAATTTTTGAAATCCTTCAATTCCTTGTTAAATGTTGCAATTGATTGTTGAAAGTAGTGTTAATAGGTGTCAATTGATGTTCTGGGTTGTTAAATCCATGACCCATAACATCAAAGTGCACGAATTTAATGTTTTTCAAAATCTAAAAATCTGGAAATCTGTGATTTACAGTCAAATGTCGATGCTTATAGATCCGTGTGTGTTACGTGTTTTTGATGTCTAAAACTTGTAACATGTAGCCTGATATGTGTTCTTTAAGTTTCAAAAAGAATCAGACCTAAATCTATTATAGATCGCAAGATATTCACGGTCAAACGTCGTTGACCGATCTGCTGAAACTGCGAACCCAGAAACGTAAGAACAGTGGTCCGTGTCCTAGTTTGACCGGCCATATCTTGTTTATGCTTTGATGCTTTTGTGTTATTTTGCTTTATAGTTGTAGTACTACATGTTATCTACAACTTGTAATTGATAGATCGCATAAAGGTTGAACGATCACCAAGTTATAAAATGTCAAAGGAGGTACCTTGGCTGTTCTTCATTTTCTGGGTAACCCAGAAAAAATGAAAAACAGGCCTGGCAGGTACTTTGAGAGCTTAGATCTAGCTTATATGTTGTTGTTTGGTCATGAAATTGGTTTGTAGTTGTAGTATTGCATTAGTACTACAATCTGAAAGTTTCAACATGAACAGAAACTCAATAATCAAGGAGTTACGTCCGGTCAAAGTTCCACCCTCGCCCTGCCGAAAAATTCTGGGCAGCCCTCAAGAACACCTATAGCGACAGAAAGCGTCGCTATAGGCCTTTAGCGACGGATTTATTTATTTATTTTCTGAATATTTCGGAAATTAATAAAAAAAAATAGAAATAAATTCTAAAAATTACCAAAAATAATTTTAAAAATTATTTTAAATTATGAAAAATAATTTTTGACCAAATAGAATATTTTTCTTTAATATTTATAATTATTTAAATATTAGAGGTATTTAATTTATTTAATTAGTGTATTAAATAAATTAGAGAAAAATGAATTAATATTATGAAAAATCATTTTAAATAAGAATAATGTATTTAAAAATATTTTGAGTTATAAAAAGTAACTGTTAATATTTTTGGAGAACTTTTATTAAAAATTTAATATTAATGATATAATATTAATTGGTTATTAAATTAAATAAATAAGATGAAAATGATTTAAAAATCATTTTAATTGAAAATAAAGTATTAAAAAAATATTTTAAATTATAAAATATAATTTTCAATATTTTTGGAGAATTTTCATTAATAAATTAATATTAATGGTATTTGATTTATTTAATTATTATATTTAATAAATGAATTAAAAATAATTTTATTGATTTAAAAATCATTTAAAAATGAGAAAAATGATTTAAAAATATTTTAAGTTATAAATTATGACTTTTAATATTTGGATAATAATTTCATTAATATTTATATATTAATGGTGATGATTTAAAAATAATTTTTATTATTTTAAAAATCATTTAAGTAGAATATTATTGATTTAAAAATATTTTTAAGTTATTAATAATAACTTGAATATTTTGAAAAGTATGTTATTAATATTTTGATATTATTAAATATTAATAATGATACGATTAATTGATAATTTAATCATTTAAAAATGATTCTGATATTTGAAAAATTATTATAAATTATAATAATTGCTTGATAATTATTAAAAGCTTCTGAAAAATATTATTAATGATAATTGACTTATCTAAAATAATATTGAAGCTTAGAGACCAAGTTTAATTGGCAATCAATGTGTTAATTGTCGGATAGGGTGACCAGAACACCGATATTGGACCGAAATCCAACCAGACCAAAATAGTTAGACGTGATAAGTGTTTATATAGGTTATAAACACTAATGTGGCTATGTGGTATTGTGCCTAGGAGAAGTTTGACTGTAAAGTACAGTGTTATATGTTATAAATGATTGTGCTAATTGTTAGACCGATATTGTTGAATATAGGTCTTACGAACGCAGTTAATTACATTGTGTAGCCGTAATCAACGAAGAAGGCAAGTTTCCTAACTCAACCTTGAATTATATTTCATTCAATTATTATAGTGGTTAATTATTGCTAATTATACCACATCCAGGGAATTTATTGTTGATTATTCGCAGTTAGTGCATACTTAATAATGCAAATTGAATTACTGTTGTTGAATACTCAAATCTGTAGAAGTTAGAATTGACAGTACAGATAATTCATGTTTATTGTCAAATTGTGTTGAGAAATGTCTTAGCTAATTATTCTGGCTAGACAAATATTTGCAGAACTTGATAAATTCAAGAAAAGAGAATTCAATTGTTATTGATAGATCAATGCCAATTATTTCGGCTAGATCAATAAGTGCATAGAATTTGAAATCACAGTATTTCATTGTTAAATCAAAATCTGGATTCTGAGACTGAGGAGAACAACCTTTTATATAAAGGGAACATTTTGGGTCGTAAATTCGACCTTTGCGCGCTTACTAAGTATTATGCATAATATCGGGTATAATAAAGCTGATCACTTGTTATACTTAAAGGGGGTATGATTTAATCTTTATGGTTATCTGATACTCCTGGTATGTATCAAAGTAAATCTTTGATAGATACCCGAGAAAAAAATAAGTTCAAAGATCTGGTGGGATCACTCAGTATAAATTTGGAGAATAATCTACTTTGTTATTATGGAGAATTGATTCTTGTTTAATCATTTGAATATCGTAGAACTTTGAAAGCGTTGAACTTTTTCATTATCAAATTATGGTGTTGCATAGAAAAGGAGAAGCCTTGTTATTGATTAACGATTTGTTCAGCTAATGCAAAGTTCCCCGAACTTTGGTTTCATTCTATCCAAATAGATAGGATATTATTGTTGATTCATATACATTTATTGTATAATCTTAACTTGCGGGGCAAATTTATTGCTCACCCTTGCTATAAATAAAATTTTTCAGCTAGGGTCGAAGTTGCAGGAGGTGCTGCAAAGGACAAAGGCAAAGGAGTAGTTATAAATTAGTTATACTAAATAGTATTATTTATATTGTTGTATTGTAAACCCTTTTTGTATATTCAAAGGGGTATGTTTGTAAAGTTAAGGTTAGTGAACTTGGGTGATGTATTATTAGTAAACTCTGATAAATATTTATGAAAGTTACTATCTATATATATTATGGGTAGTTAAATGTTATTTATATTTGGATCGTGAACACCAAACTCGGGAGTCAGGTAACCCGGATTTGGGGGTGTCACAGTTCAAAATCCAAAAAGGCAACGAGCTTGCAGCCAAGCATGGCTTCATCTGGGAAAACTAGTCCTACTCCCGTCTCTCACGAGGAGTTTGAAGGACTAAGCAGCCAAATTATAGTGTTGGATGTTCTGCTTAAAGATACTACACAAGTCCACTCAGGGTCCACGAATGCCCGTATATACAGAATCGTCTGCACATGGACGAAATCATGGTCCGGAAAAAGAAATTCCCGCACCTGAGTTGGACACAACCAATAAAATTCCTGAAAACACCCATCTCTAAGAAAATCCAGACACCGGTGATATCAGGAAAAAGGTCCTACAAATGGAAGAGACCATTCAGTCTATGAAAGGAATTGGAACACATGGGGGTGTTTCATATGAAGACCTTTGTATATTCCCTAGGGTACATTATACAGAGAAATTCAAAACTCCTAACTTTGAAAAGTATAAAGGGTTTGGAGATCCTTGCACACATTTGAAAATCTTCATTGGGGAACTCAGATCTTATACCGAGGATGAGAAGCTCAGAATGCAGCTGTTTCAGAAGAGTCTAACTGGTGAAGCTAGATCATGGTATACCAGATTGGACAACTCAAAAATTCATAGCTAGGAGGAGCTAGCTCATGATTTCCTCAGTCGGTACAGTTTCCAACCTCAGATGGCTCCTGAACGATACCAAATTACCAAAGTCAAGAAACAAGCTAGTGAGTCTTTTAAAAAATATGCCCAAAGATGGAGGCATCTGGCTACTCAAGTTATTCCTTCTATGACTGAGTCTGAGATACTGATGACCTTCATAAACATTCAAGAGGCTCTCTTCTATGAGAGAGTTTTAGCTGGCATTGGCAAACCATTCTCCTAAATGATCAAACATGGAGAAATGGCCGAGATGGGATTGAAGTTAGGAAATATTCAAGACCTTGCCACTCTAAAAGCTGTAGCTGAGCATATCCAGTCTAGAAGTTATGGAAACAACCCCCGAAGGGTCCATAAGAAGAAAAAGGAAGATGTTTCCTTGATAATACAAGGGCAAAAAGGCAATCAGAACATGCCTATTTAGAGGAGAAATTACTCCCCTTTCCAATCACAGTCTTCAAACCCTCCATTTCCAAAAAGTGGAGAAGTCAGATGTAACCGAGTGTTCACACCCTTACGGGACTCACTCAACAACATTCTCAAACTTTTGACAGCTCAGAAGAAAATTACCCATCTTCTTCCACCAGCTAATCCGAGTAGAAAGGGTTTTAATGCAAGCAACACATGTGCTTATCATGTTGGAGCTCCGGGACATGATACTCAATATTGTTGGGCCCTGAAGCATAAAATCCAGGACTTAATTGACAATAGTGAGATTGTGGGGACCAAACCTGATCAGCCCAACATTCAAGACAACCCTCTTCCTCAACACAAGGAAAAAGAGGTTAACATGATTAATTGGAGCAGTGGACAGAGCTCCAACTATAAGGGTGGTTCATCCTAATCCAGTAAGGATAGTGCTGATAGATGGGATTTTGCACAGTTCCAGTTTATGATGGAACGGAAAATGAAGGCTCTGAGTGAGCAAGTCAACCAATTGGCAGAACTGGTGGTCCACCAACACCAAGTCACACAACAATTATTCAATCAAGAGCATGCTAGCCTCTCTTCTCTTATTCCAAGTATTCCACCATATACTCCATAAAGTAAAATATTAGGAGAATAAAATTGCAAATCGAGAAAATGCCAAAGCCTGTCGTGATTTATCCAACAAAAGGGAATTCACCTATTTAGGCCAACCGATGGAAGAAATATTGCAGATGCTGATCAATGAGGGAAGAATCACAGCTCTATTACCTCCAATCAGCCCGCGTTTAAGACTGTTTGATTTTAATGGAGTATGCTAATATCACTCCCACTTTCACGGTCACAACACTGAAGAATGTTGGGCACTCCACCACCTTATTCAGAATCTAATTGACAGCGGTGTCCTACATATGACAGACAATGACGTTGTATTATTGGAGAGTGGGGACGCATGTCCTACAAAGTGGAAGGAAGTCGTAGCAGTTATATCTTCTGAGACAGATTCAACTACCCCCTCACATACAATTCAACCTATTTAACTCAAAGGTGTTGATAATCCTTTGAAAGTGGCTGCTCCAGAGCCAATCATTTTACCACTCAGACTACAATATTCTATTGTGAGCCTACAAAAAGTTCCATGGAATTATGGAGAGGTTGAAGGATCCACATCCCACACAACTGCTGCAGTGTCGAAAGAGAATCCAGTGTATCTTCCCCAACGGGTGATGAAGCCCGCCATCAAATCAAAGGGGAAAGTTCCCATTGAAAAGATTGAACAAATCCTCTGTACTATGGGACATAATGAAGCTATGGTAGTTTTAACCTTTAAAGAAGCTCCACAACAGGTTTCCATATTGGATTTGGTATTCTCCTCAGAGGATCACCTGAAGGTATTACTAAGAGTTTTAGAAGAATCTCATTTACCAAAAATCAGTGGATGTCGAAAAGTTCCATCACGTGGTTGATCACATTCTTAACAACAATGTGATATCTTTCACTGATGATGACATACCTCCCGAAGGAACTGGTCATTGCACGTCATTGCACATAACGATTATGTCCTCCGGATATGTGGTCGTAGGAGTATTGATAGATGGAGGGTCCTCCTTGAATATATGCCATTATGCCACCTTGGAGAAGACGAATATCAATCTCAACAGAATCCAAAGAAGCCATACTAATATCAAAGATTTTGATGGATCTCGACGAAATGCTGTCAGGGAGATTGAATTACCAGTAGAGATTGGTCCACATACATTCTGCGTATCCTTTCATGTGCTCCAAATAGCTACATGATGCAACCTACTTTTTGGAAGACCGTGGATTCATATGGCTGGAGTCGTCCAGTCCACCCTTCATCAGCAGCTTAAATACATCATTAACAACAACCTAATCACTGTTAATGCTAAGTCAGAATGTCCTTAACAAGGTGACATCCCGCTCATTAGTTTCAATTCAGAAGTTGAGCCTGTCATCTTTCATTCCCTAGAGGTGAGCAACACTCACTAACATCCCATTGGGGCACCACCTTTGATACCCAGAGTTTCCGTCGAGGTAATGTCGGCAAGCTAATAAATTTTATCGTTGGGCTATCAACCTGGACAAGGGTTGGGCAAAGATCATCAGGGTATCAAGCGCCCAATTCAAGTTCTTAGTCAAATATGGACCACTGGACTAGGCTACTCTGCTAACTCCAGTAACAGGAATCCTCACAAACATAAACAGGTTCTTTCATCTTCAGCCATACGGTGATTGCCACAACCTACAGGAACTGAATCTATACAGACTTCAATAAAGGTTCATATCCATGTGATGACTATGTTATTTCCTAAGCCGATATCGGTCAAAGAAAAAGAAGTCTTGATACCGGATCCGGAGGCGGAGGAAAAGGACCAGAGGCATAAGTAGGACATTGCAAGGCGCTTATCAAACATACGCATTATAGTCCACACGGACAATACAAATAGGGTCACCCCAAACGATGATTGTCCAGATATCATGGTCATTACTCGAGAGAAGGAGGACGCCAACAGCCCCTTCATCACAGTCGTCCACCAGGACTTCACCCTTGGCAATTGGAGCAACACTCCTTGCATTTCCTGACGAGGGTAAAAAGGGCAGAAACTCCCTCTGCCATGTAGATAACAATACATGTTTAATTTTTCTTTACAGTATTAGCAGTTGTTTTGTCATTACAGGCTAACACTTTATATAATTGAACAGTTTCATATATTAAGTGAAAGCATTTTGTTTCAGGACTCTAAAGTTAGATGTGCCTATACTTGCTGATCAGGTGCCTTTTCTCCACAAGGACTGTAACTTTGATGTAAAGTTCGACTCAAACTTGATGGAAATACAAGAGGGCTATGAGATACCTCAGGAGATCAAAGAATGTGTCAAAGTCAAACCCAATCCAAATCTTGATCAAATCACCTCTTTTAACCTCGGTACCTCATAAAACCCCAAACAAATCCAGATTGGTACGGACCTCACTCCAAACCAAAGGAATGATATGGTTACTCTGTTAAACCAATTCTAGGATGTGTTTGCATGGTCTAATGAAGACATGGTCGGTTTATCCACTGACATTGTTATTCATTACCTCCCCATTAAAGAGGGATTCAAGCCAGTCAGGCAGAAGCTCAAGCGATTAAAATCTAAGTGGAGTTTAAAAGTTAAAGAAGAAAGTGGGAAACAATTTCAAGCAGACATCATCATGGTGTCAACATACCCTGAATGGCTATCCAACATAGTCCTCGTGCCCAAACCAGGAGGGAAGGTGCAAGTTTGCGTGGACTACAGGGATCTGAATAAAGTTTGCCTCAAGGATAGCTTTCCCGTGCCATTCATCCACATACCCATTAACAATACATCTCAAGACGACATGTACTCCTTTGCTGATTGCTTTGCGGGGCACCAACAAATCATGGTTGATGAAGAAGATCGTGAGAAAATTGCATTCATCACTCCTTGGGGAACCTTTTGCTACATATGGTTATAATTCGACATCATCAATGCCGGAGCTACCTACCAATGAGCCATGATGGCTCTTTTCCGCGATTTAATGCACAAAGAGATAGAGATCTATGTGGATGGCATCATTGTCAAATCCCGAAGGGAGGAAGACCACCTAGACCATCTCAAAAAGCTGTTCAACAGGTTGCGTTTGCGTAAGTACAACTTGAATTTGAATCCAACCAAATGCGCCTTTGGCGTCAAATCAGGCAAGTTGCTAGGTTTTGTAGTTAGCCACAAGGGGATTGAGCTGGATCCCACCACAATCCAGGCCATCACAGAAATGCACATTCCTCACACAGAATCAACTTCATCAGCAGATTCATCTCCCAACTCACAGCAACCTATGAGCCTATCTTCAAGTTATTAAGGAAGAACTCCTCCATGAAATGGAATGATGAGTGCCAGCAAGCCTTCCTTACAATTAAAGAGCAGCTAATCAAAGGTCCTATTTTGGTACCACCCATGGATGATGTTCCCCTGTTCATGTACCTGTCCATCAATGACAATGACATGGGTTGCATGCTAGGATAAAAAGACGATAGAGGCCAAGAGCGAGCTATCTACTACCTCAGCAAAAGATTCAGCAGTAGTGAACACAAGTACACTCTGATTGAGAAAACTTGTTGTGCTTTAGCGTGGGCTTCCATGAGGTTATAACATTACCTCCATGGTCACACAACCCATCTCATATCCCGCGTGGATCCTCTCAAGTACGTTTTCAGTAAACCCATACTGAATTGCCGACTTTCCAGATAATAGTTGAACCTACAACAATTTGACATCGTCTACGTGTCGCAAAAGTCTATCAAGGGTCAAGTAATTGCGGATCAACTTGCCGCCGCACCTTCAGGGGAATTCAAACCCTTGGAAACATACTTCCCTGATGAAGGGGTAATGACAGTTTAGCAACACCATCAAAATGATACACATCATTCATAGAAGATGTATTTTGATGGAGCTGTAAAAATAAAAGGCTCTGGAGCCGGAGAAGTTCTAGTATCAGTTACGAGGGAGAAGCATCCCGTCGTCGTTAAATTGTAGTTTGGCAACACCAACAACACAGCTGAGTATGAAGGTAGTATCATGGGGCTAAAACTTGTTCAATCAATGGGCATCAGACGGTTAACTGTCTTTGGGGATTCCGAATTGGTAATCAGACAAACCATATGAATCTATCACACCAAAGAGCTACATTTGCTTCCTTACCATTGGCAGGTTCTACAGATGGCCTCGGAGTTTGAAAAAATATCCTTCCTCCACATTCCTCAGAATAGGAATGATTTTGCGGATGCGCTACAAACCTTGGCCTCCTTGATCAATATACATGACAAGGAAAACATGCCAACCATCATATTTGCCCAACGAAAGGCACCAGCCTATAGGAACTACATTGGAGAAGTATCATATTACCTACCTCTCATCTAACACCCTTGGTATCATCATATCAAGGAGTACTTACAAGATGGATCTACACCCGCTGAGGCGAGCCAGACAGAAAGAAGGCGGATCCATCGACTGGCTATGAAGTTCTACCTGGGCGAAGACGCACTCTACAAAAGAGATGCAGGACTAGATCTCCTCAAATGTCTGGACAAGGACCAAGCTCAGAGGCTCATGGATGAAATCTATGGTGGAGTATGTGGCCCACACATGAGCGGCCCCCTACTTGTAAAGAAGATCCTAAGAATAGGGCATTACTGGCTCTCTCTCAAAGCTGACTGTGATGATCACGTTAAGAGATGTTACCAATGCCAAATTCATGGGAATGCTATCCATGCCCCTCCAAGGGATCTCCACAATATGAAATCACCCTGACCCTTCTCAATGTGGGGAATGGATGTGATCGGGCCCATCGAGCCCAAAGTCAGTAATGGGCATCAGTTTATCTTCATCATGATCAACTACTTCACCAAATGGGTAGAAGCGGCCTCCTTCCTCAGGGTTACAAAAGAAGTCATCATTGTTTTCATAAGAAACAATGTCATTTGTCGATATGGACAACTAGAGGTAATTGTATCAAACAATGCTAAGAACCTCAACAACAAAATGATGGAGGAGTTATACAGTAAATTTCACATCAAACATCTCAACTCCATCATCTACCGTCCAAAGATGAATGGTGTTGCTGAAGGGGCTAACAAAAACATCAAGAAGATCATGGAAAAGATGTCCACCAATCACAAAGGATGGCCTGACTGCTTTCCTCTGACTTTATTAGCCTATAGAACATCAATGCGCACTTCTACTGGGGAAACCCCCTACTCATTAACCTATGGGATGGAAACAGTGCTCCCCGTAGAGGTGGAAATGGAATCCCTCAGAGTATTGATAGACGCTCAGCTGGATGTAGACCAATGGTTACAAGATAGGTATCACCAATTGTCTCTAATAGATGAAAGAAGAACCGCTGTTATCTTCCATAGTCAATTATATCAACAAAGGATCGCCAGATCCTACAACAGAAAAGTTCGGTTACGGCAGTTTAAAAAACATGACTTGGTTTTGAAGAATATCATTGACAACCAAGATTACTCCTAAGGAAAATTCGGCCTAAATTGGGAAGGCCCATTTATTGTCAAGGAGGTATTGACAAGAGGCGCTCTTCAATTAAAAAAGATGGATGGCGATGAATTTTCGCAACTCATTAACTCGGACACTGTGAAATGGTACTATGTCTGAAGTTACCATCATGCAAACATCCTAGTTATGGTTCACTAGATCCCCAGTCAATTCAGGTTTTCTAAACCTCACTACATACAACTTTCTTCACACCCATATGCCCCATCAGGGACAAACACACTTTACAACCAGCAGCCTGGTTTTCGGATCACCAGATCCTTCACTCCTCGCAGGTTTTCAAAACCTTTCACACCTTCAAGTTATCCCACCAGATATTAAACCCTTCACACCTTCAGTTTATCCTATACATGGGAATAAACCTTTTGGCTGCAAACCACCCTGTACATGGGCCGAACTATGCCAACCTGATCTCCTTGATACACGGGAGTACGTAGGCAACCATTTTATATGGTCAGGTCACAATAAAACAAAAACAACAAAAAACATTTCTACACCCTTCTCACTACAAAAACAAAAAAAACATCTTTAAACCCCTTTGGCACATACATCATTGAACCTTCACACCAGGTTTGAACTATGCAGACCTGATCTCCTCTTCAATAGTAGTATGTGGGCAACCATTCATGGTTCAGTCTTACCCCCTACCAAAACAGAAAAAATTGTAAAACGGTACTGAGATCATCCTTCAATTCACCACATTTCATTGGCTTCAGACCAAAGGGATGGAACTACCTGACCTCCCCATGTAAACGGGAGAATCGGCGACCATCTAAGATGCGGTTGATTCCTCAAAGAGAAACATAAATCTATAAGAGATAGAACTAACTGGGCTCCCCCATACAAAGGAGTATTGGCGACCATCTGTGGTGCGGTTAACCTCAGAGATCAATGATCCTTTTCTCTCCACATCTATATACATAAACCAGTCCCAAGACACTAAAAAAGGTAGGGAATACATACAAATCAACGATCCATTCTGAAAGATCTTGAGACATCTCAATGTCCGTCCATTAAGGAAGAGTTCAGAATACATCGAGATCACAAGCTCTGGAGAAACATGCAAATATCAAGCAAGTAGTAAGGCATGACTAAAAGGGAAGTGATCAAAATATGTTTCCCTGCTATATATAATGATGTTTGATATATAAATTGTGTACTGTACATGAAAAAATAGCTAAGTTAGTCTGTGCAGGAAAATATGAGCCCATCTACAAGTCAGTGTGTATGCGGGCTATCAAGCTTAACATGGCATCCCTCTCAGAAGAAGGAGGTAACATTGTGATCTCTTGTCCAAGGGTCTTTACACGAGTCAACAGATCTACAACTAACTACATGATGGCACCATGCTCATCAATATACGTGTTCATCTCTATAATGATGCCAGAAGTAAGGGACCTCACTACAGTACTATCTGTAACAGCGATATCCACTCCACAATCACTGCATTTCTAGATGATCTGGCCTCATCCCGCTCAATAATAGTTACATCTCTATGAGCTAATGCCTCATCTCTCTCTAATAGAGCGACGTCTCTCCCATCAAGAGTTGTCAACATCAAGGCCCTAGCCTGATCTCTCTCGAAGGTCATCAGATGAAGACTCTGCTCGAAATATTATGTTGAATGTTGGATCACAATAGCACTCGTATTGGGAAAATCTACAAGAGCTGTTGGCAACCCAATGAATGGCTCATTCTTGGTGTGAGAATCAATGTCCTCCATAGGCTCTCCACTATCTGAATCAATCCCTGACATTGTGGATATTACCACAGCCGATGCAGTCTCTGTCTCCATTCATGCAGAATACTCTGTCGAACAGCCTGGATGGCTAACAGAAAACTCAGCACTCTTACGCTGATCCCAATAGGCATACACTCTGTATCTATCATCTGCTGACAAATGGCGAGATAACAAATGCTGACCTAATGCCCCCTCAAAAGGATGCACATCCTAAAACTGGTCAAACTGTGACATCACGACTAGTGGGTGATATGTAGTCATGCCCCTCAAACCATCCATAGGGAGATAATCCATGCCCATTGCATGAGTAATGAAGCTATAGAGTGAACTAAACCCTAAACACGACAGAATGTCAAATGGATCTCTAATCCCTGCCAAAAACACCGATCATGATGCAGCGTCTACACACTCCACTAGTTGAAAGGAGTAATACATGGCTATCACATGGGAAAAATAATACACATGCCATCGGAATGTGCCAAAAGGTCTCAAGTGTGACATGAACCACACGTACAACAAGACCGAGCTGGCTATAAACACCCATGCAGGATAGGTGTGGCAATACATGTTTGACCTCAATGTTTATGCCACAATCATCATAATAATGGTATGATCCTCCCTTAGAGCTCTCACCACAATGATAACACTGATGTCCAGCTCATCCATGTACAATGGCATGTAAAAATAAGCCACTACTCACAACACGAGTACATCTACTCTGGCCACATGCCACTGATCCTCCGATGTGGTGAAATCCCTGGAGTGATGTGCATAGCTGTCCACGGAGCCAAATTTGTCTATCAAAAAATACTGGGACACTACATGACCTGATGAAATCTCATCCTGCACTACTCTGCGCCTCAACCTGGTGAGGGTCATGAACTGTCGGCGCACATCTCCGACAGCCATTCGAGCGCAAGGCCTGTCTAAGGGCAAAGCCGTTAATCGCTCATACTTTTCTAAGGTGGGAGTCAACTTATGGGTCCCAAATCAGAAAACCTACCTCTCCGATACCCAATGCTCTAGCATGCCATCTACGAAGCCCAATGGAACCTGGAACATCAGGAGGTTCATAGAATGTTGCAATAGTTGATCTACAATCACCCTATCTAAAGGGGATGAGTAAAAGCTAGGTATGGGTATTTGATAGACACGTAATTCATACATTTTATTATCCTTAATTTTGTCTTTTTAATTATATTATTTTATTAAATTAATATGTTTTATTTTATTTTGTAGGATTTAATATTTGTTGTAATAAAGTCAAAATCTTGGCGATCAAGCGATATTTAATGCTCTTACTCACGTAAGGAATATCCAAGAAAAATCCTACAAGGAGAATGAAAGAGGTGGAACAAGCTTAGTGTGCAAGTCAAATCCAACAAGAGAAAGGAAAGTCTATCTAGAAGATCTTTTTTAGAAGTTCATTGCCACTAAGAAGTTAAATCCTACATGGAAAGGAAACAAAAGTGTACAAGTTCAATGAATCTAAATTATAGTTCAAAGTTATTTTCCCTATAAATAGGTCTCTTATTTTAGAGAGAAGGCTATGAGGTATTGTATTACTTTAGGTTAGGAGTAGGAGTAAATTAAATTATGTTTCAACGCTTGTTGGAGGATCATGAATAAAGGGAGTTTTCTTATTTATTTCAATCTTCTACTTCTTCTTTATTTTAGTTAATTTATTTATTTTCATGTCTAGTTAATTTCTTTAATCTAGGATGAAGAAGAAATTAAATAATTATTCTTAATAATATTTTTTATCTCTTCTTTTATTTATGCTTTTATGTTTAATTTATTTCGCCTTCATGTTTCGCTATTGAAATACCTTCGTTTTATAGTTCTTATGTGGTTTTAAATTAATTAAGAGGTTTTGATATATTATTGTTAAGATATGAGTTTTTCATAATCCATGCTTGCTCAAAAAAGTTTTGATGGGTTATAGTTAATCCTTAAATTTTCGTAGTCTATGCATGCCCACGTTAATTGTAAATTACTAAATTAAAGGGAAGGGAGATCAAAATCATAATTTGAGTTATAAAAATAGAAGAGATTGAATTATATGTTATGTTTATTATTTAGTGGATTCAGATTCCTAGATTATTTTCTCATTAATTATTTTTATATTCTAGTTAATTAATTCTCAATCTTTATTTCTAATTTGCCTAAAATAAATATTAAGGAAAAATTAAAATTAATCTAGTCTCCGTAGGTTCGACCTGTACTTGTCAGTTCTTCAATTAGACACTGTGCACTTGCAGTATATATTTTTAACACATCAAGTTTTTGGCGCCGTTGTCGGGGACTAGAATTAATTTTTTATTCCCTAATTTTTATTTATTCGAATTAGTTTTAATTTTTTTTCAGGATTATTGAAGTGGATCGAAGTAGCAAAAAGATAAAGATTTTGTTGATGCGTTTTCTTCGGTACTTCGTATCTTCATATTTTTATAATAAAAAAAATTTAAAAATTGTAGTTTAGTTTTATTTTTTGTACGACTTTCGTGGTTAGTTGTCTGTTTGTTTTGTGATTTTTGGAAAAATGAATTCTTATTATAGTTGGAATAATAATTTTGCTTGGAATCAAGAATCCTACGAATATTTTAATGCACACCAAGTAAATCAATGTTTTCCAACTTATGAAAATTCTTATCTAAGTTCATATACATATCCATATTCGGATCTAGAACCTCAATATTCACAAGAATTATCAAATAAATAAGAGGAAAGACGTAGTGCCTCAGAGAGAATTATGGAAGTTTTAATGGAAAATCAATTCAGCATGCATCAAGTTTTTGAACAAGTTATATCTCGTCTAACAATTCAAATGAACATATTAGCCACTATAATAAATGAACAAGAGGTGAGTGAATTTTCTAGTAACTTTGAAGTTAATTTTCAAAGTTTCGATGGTTGTGGAAATGATGAGGAAAATGAAAATCTTATATTCAATTCTACACAGTTTGAGTCAAGTCATTTTGAGGAGTTTAAAAATTATGAGTTTATGCCTAAAATTGATCATGTTGCATTTAATGAGTCGGTTGAAAAAATCTATAAGCCTAAAGTTCCATACCCTGAAAGACTTACTCCTGAAAAACCACCTAGTGATTTTTTGGACCAACCCATTAAAGTAAACATGATACAAGAGTTGTCAATGACCCAAGAAATAATTGAAAATAGACTCTTGATTGAAAAAGATCCAATTAATTTTTTCTTAAATCACCTTGACCAAAATTGGAATGAATCCGAATATTTAGATAAGGTCAATGAGCTGTTGAGATCCACTACAAATAAGTCAACTAAACTCAACTAGCCTACTTGAACCAATTCTTCCATCATTTGAACATGTTAATAAAAGTTTTCATGAGTTAAACTTGAAACATAAATTTGATGAAAATTTTGACTATTTTAAATTTCCTAGATCTC
The DNA here is from genome assembly GCA_020205505.1 of Panax japonicus. Lineage (NCBI taxonomy): Eukaryota > Viridiplantae > Streptophyta > Magnoliopsida > Apiales > Araliaceae > Panax > Panax japonicus. Next base: position 42,124,610 of record CM035101.1, on the reverse strand, counting down.
CTGAAAATAATGAAAAGTTCACACTCACTTATCTATTTGTAACATTCATTTTTAGTCACATTATTTTTAGGATTTATAAAATTTGTAGATATGTACATTTGTTTTCTTTCTCACCACATCTTCTTGCAGAACAAATACCCCGCATACAAGGTACAATTCTTTCACATCTTTGTTCTCTTTTCTTCATTTGCATACATTGAGGATAATGCATGATTTAGGTATGGGGGGGGAGTTTGTTTGTATTAGATTTTTTTTTCTTTCCTTTTACGAAAAAAACCACACAAAAAATTAAAATTTAAAAATTTTGTTTGACTTTTTATGAATTGAATTAATTCTAATAAGTGTTTGTGGAGCAAAACTCACGAGTGAGATTGAAAGATTTAGAACTCTTGAATTTTTTATAAGATACGAAATCTTAGTTCAAAACACCATCTGGATTTAAAATTGATTTCACAAGCATTTCTGCAGTTCACGTTTGCACTAATTCTTAGTTGTGGGGTATAAACCATGATTCGAGTAATTTCAAAAAAAGAAAAGAAAAAAAAAGATTAGAAAAGAAGAAAGAATGAAAAAAATTGAAGTTGAAAAAAAAGGAATAAATAACTGCTTCAATGTTCATTAAACGAAATAACTGGGTATCCAAGCCTCGGGAAGCATCGATATTCACGCTAAAAGTGTGATGGATAAAAGCAGCCTGACTACTCTTGTTTTGTGGCCTTTGTTACTCGAGTAAGTAAGCCCTTAGGGGTGTCTCTACACCTAGTGCCCTAAAGCCATCTGGTTTGGGAGTCATTGGTCCAACGCTCACTCTACATGCGTAACTTTGAAAAGCCTAAGAAAATGAGACATTGCGCAAGTCAAAAATCAAAATTGAAAAAGAAAAAGAAAAAAAATGAGTTTGCTTGATTTTCATAGTAAAAATCCCTACTAAGAGTTACATCATATACGCAATTCATGCATCACATGAAATTGATTAAATGGAGGATGGTATCTAAAATGAAGATTGAGTATTTTTTATAAGATAAAAGTGTAATATTGAATTTAATCTTGCTTATGTATAATGCCCATAGATATTTAGAAGTTTTCTTTCAATTTCATAATTTGTTGAATCTAAAAATATTTTTGAATTTTGTGGGTATATTCAATGCAAACCCTCATGATGCAAACCCTCACGAGACACAACTCGTCCACTTGGGGTAACCTTGGGGTTTAAAGGCTTGTTGAAAATGCTAAATGCAATCGTGTTTCCTATGAAAATGGGGTAGTGTAATTTTGGTTTTATTTTTATTTTTATTTTTTACTCGAGGATGAGCAAAAGCTAGGTATGGGGTATTTGATAGACACGTAATTCATACATTTTATTATCCCTAATTTTGTCATTTTAATTATATTATTTTATTAAATTAATATGTTTTATTTTATTTTGTAGGATTTAATATTTGTTGCAATAAAGTCAAAATCTTGGTGATCAATTGATATTTAATGCTCTTACTCACGTAAGGAATATCCAAGAAAAATCCTACAAGGAGAAGGAAAGAGGTGGAACAAGCTTGGTGTGCAAGTCAAATCCAACAAGAGAAAGAAAAGTCTATCTAGAAGATCTTTTTGAGAAGTTCATTGCCACTAGGAAGTTAAATCCTACATGGAAAGGAAACAAAAGTGTTCAAGTTCAATGAATCTAAATTATGGTTCAAAGTTATTTTTCCTATAAATAGGTCTCTTATTTTAGAGAGAATGGTATGAGGTATTGTATTACTTTAGGTTAGGAGTAGGAGTAAATTAAATTACGTTTCAACTCTTGTTGGAGAATCGTGAATAAAGGGAGTTTTCTTATTTATTTCAATCTTCTACTTCTTCTTTATTTTAGTTAATTTATTTATTTTCATGTCTAGCTAATTTCTTTAATCTAGGATGAAGATGAAATTAAATAATTATTCTAAATAATATTTTTTATCTCTTCTATTATTTATGCTTTTATGTTTAATTGATTTCTCCTTCATGTTTCGTTATTAAAATACCTTCGTTTTATAGTTCTTATGTGATTTTAAATTAATTAAGATGTTTTGATAGATTATTGTTAAGATATGAGTTTTTTTATAATACATGCTTGCTCAAAGAAGTTTTGATGGGTTATAGTTAATCCTTAAATGTTCATAGTCTATGCATACCCACGTTAATTGTAAATTACTAAATTAAATGGAAGGGAGATCTAAATCATAATTTGAGTTATAAAAATAGAAGAGATTGAATTATATGTTATGTTTATTATTTAGTGGATTCAGATTCCTAGATTGTTTTCTCATTAATTGTTTTCATATTTTAGATAATTAATTCTCAATCTTTATTTCTAATTCGCCTAAAATAAATATTAAGGAACCATTAAAATTAATCTAGTCTATGTGGGTTCAACCTGTACTTGTCAGTTCTTCAATTAGACATTGTGCACTTGCAGTACATATTTTTAACACATCAAGTTTTTGGCGCCGTTGCCGGGGACTAGAATTAATTTTTTATTCCCTAATTTTTATTTATTTGAATTAGTTTTATTTTATTTTTCAGGATTATTGAAGTGGATCTGTGACGAACGAGATTTTGAAAATTAATTTTTAATATTTATTAAATTAAATAAATATTTTTGATGATTTAGTTATTAGATTAAATAATTAATTGATACAATTGTGGTAGATTAATTTAATTATATGTGTTACATATATTAAATTAATGTAGAGAATAATTATTATTCAAATATGTAATTATGTGAGCTTATTGAATTAAATGAAATATTTAATTAAGCATGATGTTATTTTATTTATTGCAATAATTAATTAGAGATTTAATAATTTGATATAATTAATTTATGAGAAAAATTAATTATGTGACTATGTGAATTAATGAGAAATTATTATATTTTATTTAAAATAAATTAAATAAGATATTGATTTATTTTATAAAGGAGTGTGACACTTATTAAACTATATGATAAAGCTTTATTAAATTAAATAGTTTTATAATCTTTTCTTGCTAGCCAAACATGGCCTTAGAGGGAGTTGAGGACAGTTAACCCATGATGGGTAACTGACCACAACGCATCAGTTTATTTGATTACGACATCTGCTTTCTTTCATTATTATTCCTAAGTTTAGAGAATAAGCAGAGCATAATTTAGAGTTCACAGAGAGAATTTGTGAGATTGATAAAAGATTGTGAGTGTGTAATCAATCAAATACTTGTGAAAGGATCATCATTGATCATCTTCTTTATACTCTACAGGGTAATCTCCTCCTTCCCAATTTCTATTTTACATCAATTAAGTTTCATAAATATGGCTTTTAAAGTTTTTGGCTTAAACCTCTATAATTGGGATAGGAGTAATGATTACGTGTTGTGTATGTGTTATGACATATCACATCGTATTTAATGATATATATTATGTAAACCATATCATCAAATTCATGAAAACATGTCGTATTATGATGATTTGTTATTAAAAAATATACAGAGTTTGGGTTTTGGCCATATGGCCATATACGTAACTTTAAGGTTTCAAACATAAATATTTTCGTAAAATTTACACTCTTATTTGATTATGCATGTTGATACGAAGAGACCAAGCCTTAAATGAACGGATTCGATGTTATAACGAATCTGTAGTGTTAAATTTTATGTTTTTGTTCAAAATCTTCAAGAACATCAAGAACTGTACAATTTGCAAAATTTAATTCTGTAATTAAGTGTTTACATTGGTTAAAGTCGTTATATAAATGTTGGGTTATGTTTATGCATGAATTACATCATATGGGTATGTCTAATTTCGAGTAGAAAACAAGAAATTGGCATGTTCTGCGATTTTTCGCGAACTGCCATTTCTGTGTCAGGTACGCCGCGCCGCAGCACCGGCTACCTGCCTATTTCCCGCGCCGCAGTGCCACCGCGCCACAGCGCCATGTCTTGAGCTTCAGCGCCACGTTGCCACTGCGCCAAGAGTTTGACCGCAGCGCCATCGTGTCGCAGCGCGAAGACCAAGTGTAACAGTGGCGCCACAGCGCCACTCTCCAGAAAGTTCAGAAATGAGATTTTTAAATTGATTAAGTCTAGCAATGTGAAAGCAACTTAATGTAATGAACATGTAAACATGTTAGAAGTATAATGTGTTGATTAAATAGTTGTTTAACATGTAAATAACAAAATTGCATGTGAATTGAATTATTGAATACATAATTAAATTATTATTCATAATGTGATATTATGTGACAGTAAATGTGATAATTTGACTAAGTATAGTCATAATCAAAGTTTAGACAAAAGAATAATCATTGATGATTAGTTAAGTTATAATTAATTGGTATTGTGAATGTGAATGGTATGTAGGATTAAATTCAAAGAACGTGCTTAGTTAAAGTGTAATCTACGCACGAGGCAAGTTTCCTAACCCTACTTGTCATTATTGTTCAAGTTTATTATTTACCCTGAATAAATTATCATTACTATTATTCAAGTCCAAATGTTATATTAAAGATTTATTATCTTTTCAAAGCATGATTCAGTTATACAATAATTGTTCTATTGTATACTTCTTGAGATTATTATTCGAATTGAATATCCTTATTGTTGAACCTTATTAGACTAGTGAACTTTATTGATTCAACTAGTCCTTAGTTAATGAACGTTCTAAATTTCAGAACCCTTATTGAATTATCCAAACCAAACTTCCTTTGGTGCGGACTCGAATATTAAACTGAGATGAACAACCCTGTAAAGGGATTTACTTATGCGTTAGCGTTAAGATATTGTGCACAGTATATTACTAAGGGTTGATCCCCCTAAGTACGAGTAGAAAGGTCCATAGTCTTATGACTGTTAAAGGTTTTAAGTATAACCCTTGATAACCTATGACATAGTTCAAGGTCTTATGACCCTCAGAAATCTTATGATTCTTGTTATTCATTCTTGGTTCAAAAGTTGAGCTTTTATTCAGATGTCTTTGATTTACTCTCATGTTATTATACTATTATTTCATTATTATACTTGTGGGCAATAGTGCTTAATCTTTCTTAATAATAACATTGCAGTTAAGAACGAAAGAACGGATGAACCTTCCACAAGTAAAGGCAAGGGCAAAGTTAGCAAATGATGAAGACTTGTTATTTTATTTGATGATGTATTTATGTTAGACTTGAGTTAATGATGTTGTTTAAGACTTATTATTTATATTTCCGCACAAATGTTTAAGGTTAGTTCAACCTGGGATGATGTTTATTTTTCGGATGTTGTAACCCCATAAGGGGAAGATTTTATTTCTATCTATTGCATGGTTTGCATTTTTATGGGTAGATAGTTAGATGATATTTGTAAAGTGAACACCAAATCCCGTGAAATTGAAGTACCTGGATTTAGAGGTGTCACAAGTTGGTATCAAAGTTGTAGGTTATGAACCTTAGGTGGGGGAACAACCTTAGGTAGTAGCCTTATAGAAAGATGATAGTGATGGAAAACTCTTATCGAGTTATAAGAAATGAATTTTTGTAATTCATTGAAGATAATAAAAGAACTTATGTGTTTTTGTGTTGAAGTATGCGTTAGATGATACGACTTAGTAACTAAAACTTAAAAAATTTGTTGTCGGGATGTCGAATGTTGGAGAAGCTAGTCAAGCTGTGGAGGAAGAACCCCGAGTACTTATAGTACCTACTGAGGAGGAATCCCGTGTACCTATAGTACCGACAAAGGAGGAGCCCCGAGACATTCATGTCATTAGGGAGCAGCTGGTGTAGAGGGAATCATCTCCATTGATCACCGTTGTTGGTCAGGAGCATGAACCTGAGACTGATCCTGAGGAGGATCCTGAGGAGGAATTTGTTGAGGAAGAGGTAGAGGAAGAAGAGGAGTTACCACGGTACACCGTTGATGCTGAAATGTATGACACGTTATACGACCGTAACGTGGAGTTACGAGACGAGGTCCAGGATTTGACTGAGCGAGCGGTTATTCAGCATATTACTCTAGAGCAGGAGGAGAGGGAGATTTCGACTCTTCACTCTCGACTGGAAAATGTAGAATGGGATTTGGTCCATGAGAAGGGTCAAACCAAAGATAAGATCGAGGAGATAGAGAAACTTAAGAAGGAACTGAAGGAAACCTCCGAAAGCTGAACATAGCAGAGGAAGGTTGGGTAAGAGAATCGCGTCGAGCTGATTGTGCAGAGGATGATAGTCGTGCAAAGAAAGCGAAGATTGGGGAAACGTACTCTACACTTAACAAGGCAATGAATATGACCCAAGATCGAGTTTTGAGTTACCCAATCCAGTTCGAAGGACTACCATTGTACATGATGGATTGCAGGACGATGCATCGAATCTTAGAAGAGGAGCGTAGCAAGGCTAATCAGTACCTTGACCGACAGTGATATGATTTATTTAATTATGTGAAGAACTTAATTAGTTTTTAGATGTAAATTCTGACGTGTTTATGAACGAAAGAATATTTGAATGTTTTAAATCCTGTGGATTCTTTATTCCAGGATAATTAATGTAAATAGCAGTTATGCTATCGTTTAATGTTAAAACTTTGATTTGAATGCAAATATATCAAGTTGTTGAAATGATGTGTTAAATGAGTATGTTAAATTGTTAAGTAATATCTTAACTATTTAGAGAAATAAATAAAGTTCTAATAAGCGTTTATTTAACAGAAAAAATTGCCGCCAAGGAGAAGACAACAATGTCAACCGGCTTAGGAAGAGTCAACCAATAATAACAATAATGCCAACGCTAATCCCGTGCAGCAGTTGGTTAACTTACTGACTGGAGCCATGAATAATCAACCGCGAGCTCCACCAAACACAACGTTTAAAGACTTCAAGGCGGTGGGACCGCCAGAGTTCAAAGGTTCTATGAACCCAATCGAGGCTCAAACTTTGGTGATGGAAATGGAGAAGGTTTTCGACATTGCTAGGGTTAGAGAAGACCAAAAGACTGCTTTTACAACGTTTATGCTGAAGTCTGAGGCTAGCTACTAGTGCCAAGCAAACAAAGTGCGAGGAGGTGAAGGTGTAATTACGTGGGAAAGATTTAAAGAGATGTTTTTCAAAATGTATTTCCCAACTAGTTCGCAGAATCGGATGGGGGTTCAATTTCTGGAACTGAAAGCAGGGAAACATGAGTGTACCTGACTACGCGGCTAAATTCAACGAGTTGGCAAGGTTCACCCCGTACCAAGTACACACTGACGAGTGAAAAGCCAGAAGATTCAAACAAGGACTAAAGCCTTGGGTGTATAGCAAGGTATTAATGTTTCAACTAAACACATTTATCAGAATACTGGAAAAGGCCATCCTCGCTAAAGGAGGAAGCGATGCGGTGACCAAGTACAATCAAGATCAAAAGAAGAAGAAGAATGAAGGTGAAATTAATAACAAGGCCAGTGGAAGTGGCACAGGCGGAGGAAATTTCAATCAGAAGAAAAGGTGGAATGATAGCTCATCATCGGGGAATCAGCAAGGTAATCAGAAGAAAAGAATCGAAGCATGACCGACTTGCGGGAAAGCCCATCTGGGAGTTTGTATGAAAGGAAAAAGAATGTGCTACAATTATTGTCAGGAAGGCCACATAGCACCAAACTGTCCAAACCCAAAGAAGGGTGCTTGTTTTACTTGTGGTTCGAAGGACCATCTGGCGAGAGACTGTCCCAAGAAGGGATCGGGAGGATCAGGATCAGGAGGAAACCGAGGAAATAACAGTGGAAATGCCTTAACCATCACCGGACCAACTACAACAAATCGACCGACCGCCCGGACTTTCAACATGATGGTGCAAGATGCAGTTCAATCCCGTGATGTGGTGTCAGGTATCATTCCGATCAATAAAATTAATGCTTACGTATTATTTGATTCGGGTGCTATTTATTCCTTTATATCCGATGATTTTGCCAAGAATTTAGATTTGCCTAAGAATGAATTGGATTACCCCATGAACATAGAAATTGCGAATAGAGAAATAATCCCTATTAAGTACGTACATAAGAACTGTAGAGTGGATATTAAGGGTAATATCATGAACGTAGGTCTTATCCCTATTCGACTTAGGGAATTTGATGTTATTTTTAGAATGGACTGGTTATTCAATTACGGGGCTATAATTGATTGCCAAAAGAAGCGTATTAACCTTATGATTCCGTCAAAGGTTGTGTTTTATGATAGCAAGTCGCCTAGACAAGCGAGTTATCTGATGATGATGCAGGCCAAGAAGTTGTTAAGACAAGGCTGTGTAGGATACTTAGCTTACATAGTCGACAGTCGAAAAGAAAATCTTAAGGTAGAAGAGATACTGATTGTGAGGGATTTCGTCGACGTATTTCCAGACGATTTGCCAGGACTTCCACCAGATAGAGAAGTAGATTTCGTGATCGATTTGGCGCCCGGAACTGCTCCAATATCGAAGGCACCGTACCGAATGGCACCGGTAGAGATGAAAGAATTAATGGTACAACTACAAGAATTGTTGGACAAGAAGTACATTCAACCGAGCGTATCATCGTGGGGAGCACCGGTGTTGTTTGTGAAAAAGAAGGATGGATCGATGCGGCTCTACATTGACTACAGAGAACTAAATAAGGTCACGATTAAGAACAGATATCCATTACCGAGGATCGACGACCTGTTTTATCAATTGAAGGGAGCAAGATACTTTTTCAAGATAGACTTGAGAAGCGGTTATCATCAATTGAAGGTGAGACCACAGGATATACCGAAGACAGCGTTCAGAACGCGATATGGTCACTAAGAATTTTTAGTAATGTCATTTGGTCTTACGAATGCTCTGCAGTATTTATGGGGCTAATGAATAGTGTATTCAAGTCGTTTTTGGACAAGTTCGTAGTGGTATTTATAGATGACATTTTTGGTATATTCCAAAACCAAAGAAGAACACGAAGAACATTTGAGGTTAACATTGGAAGTATTGAGAAGAGAAAAGTTGTATGCTAAATTTTTGAAATGCAAATTTTGGATTGAACGAGTGCAATTTCTTGGTCACGTGATCGATAAAAACGGAATTTCGGTAGATCCATCAAAAGTCGAAGCCATGATTAATTGGGATCAGCCGAGAACGCCGTCGGAAGTAAGAAGTTTTCTTAGATTGGCGGGATATTATAGAAGGTTCATACAAGACTTTTCCAAGATCACAACTCCGTTAACGAATTTAACTCAAAAAGCTGTGAAATTTGTTTGGACGGATAAGTGTGAGGAAAGTTTTCAAGAATTGAAGAAGAGGTCAAGTACGGCACCTGTGTTATCTCTTCCGGATGATACAGGAAATTTTGTTGTTTATAGTGATGTGTCGCATAAAGGACTTGGCTATGTGATGATGCAATACGGCAAAGTCATTGCATATGCATCATGATAATTGAAAGATTACAAGAAGGGATGTCCGACCCATGACTTGGAGTTAGCTGTAGTTGTTTTTACATTGAAAATTTGGAGGCACTATCTATACGGGGAGAAGTGTGAAATATATACAGACCACAAAAGTTTGAAATATATTTTTACACAAAAGGATTTGAATATGCGTCAAAGAAGATGGTTGGAATTAATTAAAGATTACGACTGTGAGATTTTATACCATCCGGGTAAAGAAAATGTGGTTGCCGACACCTTAAGTAGAAAAGGTCGTGAAAAATTGATGATGTTAACTGCTTAGGAGGAGCTAATTACAGAAATGGAGAAACTAGAGTTGAAAGTGAAGTATCCTATGGAAATTGATGAGAAAATATTTTAGATGCAATCTGGTACAACTCTACTAGATAAAGTAAAGGAGGCTCAGCTTCAAGATGAAGAATGTAAAAAGGTGACAAAGAAGATATCTGAAGGAACCAAACCGAGATTTAAGATGGATAAGGAAGGAATACTGAGATTTGAGAGTAGAATTTGGGTACCGCTAGTACAAGAGATTAAGGAAGAAATTTTGAACGAGGCTCATAGTTCACGATATTTAATTCACCTTGGTAGTACCAAAATGTACCAAGATCTTCGACAACATTTCTGGTAGCCAAATTTAAAACGAGATGTTGCAGAATGTGTTTCCAAGTGTCTTACCTGTCAGAAAGTGAAAGCAGAACATCTGAGACCGAGTGGATTGCTACAACCGTTAGAGATCCCAGAATGGAAATGGGAACATATTGCAATGGACTTCGTGGTTGGCCTTCCGACGACTCAGAAAGGCTACGATGCAGTATGGGTTATCGTTGACCGACTAACGAAATCTGCACACTTTCTTCCTATCAAAATCAGATTCAACTTAGATCAGTTGGCGAGGTTATACGTAAAAGAGATTGTTCTGAGGCACAGAGTTCCGGTATCAATTGTTTCAGATAGGGATCTGCGCTTCACATCAAATTTCTGGAAACGTCTTCAGGAATGCATGGGTACGCAATTGCGAATGAGTACAGCATACCACCCTCAAACAAACGGACAGAGCGAGAGAACGATTCAAACATTAGAAGATATGCTAAGAGCCTGTGTGATGGACTTTAAAGGAAATTGGGATGATCACCTACCATTAGTAGAGTTCGGCTACAACAACAGTTACCACGCTAGTATTGGCATGCCGCCTTACGAAGCGTTATACAGCAGAAAGTACAGAACTCTGCTTTACTGGGATGAAGTTGGTGAAAGACAATTGCTAGGGCCATAATTGGTACAGCAGACGGCAGAAATAGTCAAAATGATCCGAGCACGATTGGTAGCAGCTCAAGATCGACAGAAGAAATACGTTGATCTACATCGTAAAAATATTGAGTTTGAATCAGGTAGTTATATTTTCTTTAAGGTCTCTCCCTGGAAGGGGAAGATCAGGTTCGGAAAGAAAGGGAAATTGAGCCTAAGATTCATTGGACCATTTGAAGTATTGAGAAGAATCGAAGAAGTAGCGTATGAGGTAGCCTTACCTCCAGCACTCGAGAATGTCCACAATGTCTTTCATGTTTCTGTGTTACGCCCCTACAAGGCCGATTACGAGCATGTAATTGAATACGAACCCCTGCATTTTGAGAAAGACTTATCTTACGAAGAAATTCCTGTCCAAATTGTCGACCGAAAAGAATAAGTTCTTAGAAATAAAGTTATACCTTCTGTTAAGATAATTTGGAGGAACCACAATGCTGAAGAAGCTACGTGGGAACTCAAAGAGAATATGATGAAGAACTACCCTCAATTATTTACTTAATTATGTGTAAGTGATTCTAGGACAGAATCTTTGTAAAGGGGGAATGTAACAGGTCGAATTTATTGAGTCGTGATTCTAGGGACAGAATCCTTTTAAGGGGGGAAAGATGTGACGAACGAGATTTTATAAATTAATTTTTAATATTTATTGAATTAAATAAATATTTTTTGATGATTTAATTATTAGATTAAATAATTAATTGATGCAATTATGGTAGATTAATTTAATTATATGTGTTACATTTATTAAATTAATGTGGAGAATAATTATTATTCAAATATGTAATTATGTGAGCTTATTGAATTAAATGAAATATTTAATTAAGCATGATGTTATTTTAATTAATGTAATAATTAATTAGAGATTTAATAATTTGATATAATTAATTTATGAGAAAAATTAATTTTGTGACTATGTAAATTAATGAAAAATTATTATATTTTATTTAAAATAAATTAAATAAGATATTGATTTATTTTATAAAGGAGTGTGACATTTATTAAACTATATGATAAAGCTTTATTAAATTAAATAGTTTTGTAATCTTTTCTTGCTAGCCAAACATGGCCTTAAAGGGAGTTGAGGACAGTTAACCCATGATGGGTAACTGACCACAACGCATCAGTTTATTTGATTACGACGTCTGCTTTCTTTCATTATTATTCCTAAGTCTAGAGAATAAGCAGAGCATAATTTAGAGTTCACTGAGAGAATTTGTGAGATTGATAAAAGATTGTGAGTGTGTAATCAATCAAATACTTGTGAAAGGATCATCATTGATCATCTTCTTTATAATCTACAGGGTAATCTCCTCCTTCCCAATTTCTATTTTACGTCAATTAAGTTTCATAAATATGGCTTTTAAAGTTTTTGGCTTTAACCTCTATAATTGGGATAGGAGTAATGATTATGTGTTGTGTGTGTGTTATGAAATATCACATCGGATTTAATTATATATATTATGTAAACCATATCATCAAATTCATGAAAACATGCCGTATTATGATGACTTGTTATTTCAAAATATACAGAGTTTGGGTTTTGGCCATATGGCCTTATACATAACTTTAAGGTGTCAAACATAAATATTTTCGTAAAATTTACACTCTTATTTGATTATGCATGTTGATACGAAAAGACCAAGCCTTAAACGAACGGATTTGGTGTTATAACGAATCCGTAGTGTTAAATTTTATGTTTTTGTTCAAAATCTTCAAGAACATCAAGAACAGTACAATTTGCATAATTTAATTCTGTAATTAAGTGTTTACATTGGTTAAAGTCGTTATATAAATGTTGGGTTATGTTTATGCATGAATTACATCATATGGGTATGTCTAATTTCGAGTAGAAAATAAGAAATTGGCATGTTCTGTGATTTTTCATGAACTGCCATTTCTGTGTCTGGTATGCCGCGCCGCAACGCTGGCTACCTGCCTATTTCCCGCGTCGCAGCGCCACCGCATTGCAGCTCCATGTCTCGAGCTGCAGCGCCACGGCGCCGCAGCGCCATCGTGCCGCAGCGCGAAGACCAAGTGTAACAGTGGCGCCGCAGCGCCACTCTCCAGGAAGTTCAGAAATGAGATTTTTAAATTGATTAAGTCTAGCAATGTGAAAGCAACTTAATGTAATGAACATGTAAACATGTTAGAAGTATAATGTGTTGATTAAATAGTTGTTTAACATGTAAATAACAAAATTGCATGTGAATTAAATTATTGAATACATAATTAAATTATTATTCATGATGTGATATTATGTGACAGTAAATGTGATAATTTGACTAAGTATAGTCATAATCAAAGTTTAGACAAAAGAATAATCATTGATGATTAGTTAAGTTATAATTAATTGGTATTGTGAATGTGAATGGTATGTAGGATTAAATTCAAAGAACGTGCTTAGTTAAAGTGTAATCTACGCACGAGGCAAGTTTCCTAACCCTACTTGTCATTATTGTTCAAGTTTATTATTTACCCCGAGTAAATTATCATTACTATTATTCAAGTCCGAATGTTATATTAAAGATTTATTATCTTTTCAAAGCATGATTTAGTTATACAATAATTGTTCTATTGTATACTTCTTGAGATTATTATTCCTATTGGATATCCTTATTGTTGAACCTTATTAGACTAGTGAGCTTTATTGATTCAACTAGTCCTTAGTTGATGAACATTCTAAATTTCAGAACCCTTATTGAATTATCCAAACCAAACTTCCTTTGGTGCGGACTCGAATGTCAAAATGAGATGAACAACCCTGCAAAGGGATTTACTTTTCCGTTAGCGTTAAGATATTGTGCACACTATGGTACTAAGGGCTGATCCCCCTAAGTACGAGTAGAAAGGTCCATAGTCTTATGACTGTTAAAGGTTTCAAGTATAACCCTTGATAACCTAGTACATAGTTCAAGGTCTTATGACCCTCAGAAATCTTTTGATTCTTGTTATTCATTCTTGGTTCAAAGTTGAGCTTTTACTCAGATGTCTTTGATTTAATCGCATGTTATTATACTGTTATTTCATTATTATACTTGTGGAAAATAGTGCTCACTCTTGCTTAATGATAACATTACAGTTAAGAACGAAAAAACTGATGAACCTTCCACTAGTAAAGGCAAGGACAAAGTTAGCAAATGATGAAGACTTGTTATTTTATTTGATGATGTATTTATGTTAGACTTGAGTTAATGATGTTGTTTAAGACTTATTATTTATATTTCCGCACAGATGTTTAAGGTTAGTTCAACCTAGGATGATGTTTATTATTCGGATGTTGTAACCCCATAGGGGGATGATTTTATTTCTATCTATTGCATGGTTTGCATTTTTTATGGGTAGATAATTAGATGATATTTGTACAGTGGACACCAAATCCCGTGGAATTGAAGTACCCGGATTTGGGGGTGTCACAGGATCGAAGTAGCAAAAAGATAAAGATTTTGTTGATGCGTTTTCTTCGGTACTTTGTATGTCCATATTTTTATAATAAATTTTTTTAAAAATAGTAGTTTAGTTTTTTTTGTACGACTTTCGTGGTTAGTTGTCTGTTTGTTTTGTTATTTGTGGAAAAATGAATTCTTGTTATAGTTGGAATAATAATTTTGCTTGGAATCAAGAATCCTACGAAAATTTTCATGCACACCAAGTAAATCAATGTTTTCCAACTTATGAAAATTCTTATCTAAGTTCATATCCATATCCATATTCGGATCTAGAACCTCAATATTCACAAGAATTATCAAATAGAGAAGAGGAAAGACGTAGTGCCTTAGAGAAAATTATGGAAGTTTTAATGGAAAATCAATTCAGCATGCATCAAGTTTTTGATCAAGTTATATCCCGTCTAGAAATTCAAATGAACAGATTAGCCACTATAATAAATGAACAAGAGGTGAGTGAATTTTCTAGTAACTCTGAGGTTAATTATGAAAATTTCGATGGTTGTGGAAATGATGAGGAAAATGAAAATCTTATATTCAATTCTGCACAGTTTGAGTCAAGTTAATTTGAGGAGTTTAAAAATTATGAGTTTATGCCTAAAATTGATCATGTTGCATTTAATGAATCGGTTGAAAAAGTCTATAAGCCTAAAGTTCCATACCTTGAAAGACTTACTCCTAAAAAACCACCTACTGATTTTTTGGACCAACCCATTAAAGTAAACATGATACAAGAGTTGTCAATGACCCAAGAAATAATTGAAAATAGACTCTTGATTGAAAAAGATCCAATTAATTTTTTCTTAAATCATCTTGACCAAAATTGGAATGAATCCGAATATTTAGATAAGGTCAATGAGCTGTTGAGATCCACTACAAATAAGTTAACTAAACTAGAACATGTATTTGAACCAATTCTTCCATCATTTGAACATGTTAATAAAAGTTTTCTTGAGGTAAACTTGAAACATATATGTGATGAAAATTTTGACTATTTTTAATTTCCTAGAGCTCCTGAAAATAATGAAAAGTTCACACCCACTTGTCCATTTGTAACATTCATTTTTAGTCACATAATTTTTAGGATTTATAAAATTTGTAGATATATACATTTATTTTTTTCTCACCACATCTTCTTGCAGAACAAATGCACTGCATACAAGGTACAATTCTTTCACATCTTTGTTCTCTTTTCTTCATTTGCATACATTGAGGACAATGCATTATTTACGTATGGGGGAGTTTGTTTGTATTAGATTTTTTTTCTTTCTTTTTACGAAAAAAAAACACACAAAAAAATTTAAAAATTTTGTTTGACTTTTTATGAATTGAATTAATTCTATTAAGTGTTTGTGGAGCAAAACTCATGAGTGAGATTGAAAGATTTAGAACTCTTGAATTTTTGATAAGATACAAAATCTTAGTTCAAAACACCATCTGAATTTAAAATTGATTTCACAAGCATTTTTGCACTTCACATTTGCATTAATTCTTAGTTGTGGGGTATAAACCATGATTCTAGTAATTTCAAAAAAAAGAAAAAAAAAGTTAAGAAAAGAAGAAAGAATGAAAAAAAAATCACTACTATAAAACAGTAAATAGACAACACTTAAACCACAACGTTTTTTATAAAAACATTGTGGTATTTTTTTTACAACGTTTTTAAAAAAAAACGTTGTAGATATATATACAAAAATGTTGTCTATTGAAAAGGGCATTTTTTTGATTTTTATTAGACAACATTTTTTAAAAAAAACGTTGTCTATCATATAAAACACGGAGCTACTGAATACTTAAAATTAAAAGGCATTCTTTTTCTCTCCAAGGCTCGTTAGTTTCATTCTTTTATCTCTGTGCTCGTCAGTTTGCAGAGCTTCAGTTTCCTTTTCCAAGTGAGTTTTTCGTTCCTTTTCCAAGTGAGTTTTTCGTTCCTTCTCTTCCTCCGGTTGAATTAGTGGCGGAAGTGAATCTGTAATTCCCTCCGAATCTGTAATAGTAGGGTTATTGTACTCGTGTACTTGGACTAGGGTTTGTATCTATTTTAATTTTAGCGATGGAGAAGCTGAGGGATTTATCACTGCCGATTGATGTTCCTTTACTGGATGCCACCGTCGCTGCTTTCTACAGAACCGGATCTAAGGATTGATGTTATTTTCTACTTGTATAACCCAGCTCTGGTCTGATAGTTGCTCGAGGTAGGTTTGTTGCATTTTATGATACCATAACAGAATATGGTTTATATTTTTAATAGGTTAATACCTTTCATTTAATAGGTGAAGCTTTTTTTATCAGAAGAATCCCCTTCATTGATTGGATTGGGTGCTCGGGATTGGGTGCTCAGGCATCATCTCCAGGATCATCCCCTTCATTGATTGGATTGGTTGCTCCAGAGGTTTTCATATTCCGTGAACTGGCTGCTGTAACTCACAACTTCCATCCGGAAATGCTAGTAGGCGAGGGAGGATTCGGAAGGGTGTACAAAGGACAGATTACGCGCATCAGAAGGGCTTTTTAAAAAGGTTAATTAGAAGTAGTTCTTCTTTTTACTGTTTTCCTTATATTATTGGCACTTGAATTATAAATTTTAGCAGTAAATCATTCCACTAGGTAAGTTAAACTCTGGTTTGGGCTATCATGTAGTAAAATTTGTATATCATTACTCAGTCAAGGTCCTGTTGAATGCTAACTTGGTATACTTACAGTGTGGGTACGAATTGGATCATATGTTAGTAATCATAAAGTCAACAATGGCAAGTTAAAACTCAAGAAGCGGCGGCGGCTCCAAGTACAGAAAACATAAACAATTACAGGTATTTTAGTAATTTATTGAACAAGTGATCGATTACTTCTGTTCAATTTGTTTCTGCTGCATAGATTCAATTGATGGAGATAATTAGTTTATATATTTTGCATGTTACTAAAATTAATTACTATGTTTTGGATTTGGAATTGGATTTGTAAAGATTAGGAATTGGATTTGGAAAGATTTGGAATTGGATTTGATTTGGCTGTGCACAATGTTGTTGTGATTTGATTTATATTGCTGTGATTTTATTTGGATGTGATCGTGAACACTGTGTATTGTTGTGGCTGTGATTTATGTTGCTTTCACATTGTTGTTATGCCTGAGATTTATGTTGTTGTGATGTTGCAAGAGGTTTGGTTTACTGGCTTTGATATGGAATAGGAGGTTTGGTTTATGTTGCTGTGATGTTGCTGTATTGTTGTGATGTTGCAGGAGGTATTCTTTTATTTGTTACAGGTTTACACGTTGACAAATAGGTTGTAAACAGGTGGTTTAATATGTTAGTTGTAAACAGGTGGTTTGGGTGTTTAATATGTACAGGTGGTTTAATATATAATTTGTGTAGTGCCTACTGTAAATGCGTTCTTAACTTTGCTTTTATGTCCTTCAGATTGTTGTAGTAAAGAAACTTGACAGGAATGGAGTGCAAGGAAACAGAGAGTTTCTAGCAGAAGTTTTGACATAAAGTCTTGTTAACCACCCAAACCTTGTTAATCTGCTGGGATATTGTGTTGATGGACAACAAAGAATCTTAGTATATGAATATATATCTTACTTTAAACAGGTATTAAAAATCTAGCTGGTATGATATATATTCTTTTTTTATTAATTGTTTCCTTCATTTTGTGTATAGGAATTCTAATATTGCAATAGAGTCGAGAACAAATATTCCATAAACCTGAGTTTTAGTTTTTGAATAGGAGGATTTTTGGTATTCTGGTGGTTTGATTATGGTGTATTCTAGGGCATTATAATTTTATGATAACTTGGAGGTTTTCCAACTTGGTTAATATATATGCGCGTATGCAGAATTAGATAGTTTCTAGGCACATTGGGTATATCAGTAAGGGACTCCAACCACAATCTGACATATTCTGTTTTGATCTTTAAATTGTTGTATTTAACTTGATGCATTTGTAAATCTATTTTTTATCTACTTTTTAATCAGTGCACTTTTTCTTACATTGGGCAGGGAATGAGCACATTGACTCTCTCAGCCTCAGTTCCTGCTTTTATTCCTACTGAATGTGTTGATGGTATATGTCCTACAGCGACTCCTGCTCAGTATGCAGTGTTCTTCTTTGGGCTATATTTGATCGCACTAGGAACTGGAGGGATCAAACCATGTGTTTCATCCTTGGGTGCAGATCAGTTTGATGATACAGATGATAAAGAGCGCGTAAAGAAATGTTCCTTCTTTAATTGGTTTTATTTCTCTATCAATATTGGGGCTTTTGTATCAAGAAGTTTGATAGTGTGGATTCAAGACAATGTTGGTTGGGGCCTAGGTTTTGGCATTCCCGCATTATTTATGGGCATTGCTGTTGCAAGTTTTTTTGCAGGAACACCTCTCTATAGATTTCAGAAACCAGGGGGAAGCCCTTATCACTAGAATGTTCTGGGGCATACTGATGAGCTGAAGTAATCTTCTCAACTTTAAGCATTATTAGTTTTGAATAGGGAATTATTTCTTTTACAACGTATTTTTTGGATATTTCTATATGTCTCCTCTCACATGAGTGTGGGTCCAATTATTATTCTTATGAGGTAGACCTGGTGGAAATATTAATTCCTTTTTATATTATATATGATAACCTGTTTTTTGTGCTCTTTAGGCATCTCAATTCTCAGTAGCAGGTTCACTAATTTGTATGTTGTTTTAAGTCAAATATAATGTAAAGGAAAGATTATACTCTGTTTTTGATTTTTATTGGCCCTCCTTAAGTTAAAACCATTTTAGGTTTGATCTTTCTAGGTTTTTTTTAAAAATTTGAAAATTATGAAATTGTATGTAAAACTTTCCACATTACTTTTTAGATTCCTTTTCACCATTTGAAATCCTTTGCAGGTGCCTTGATAAAGCTGTTATAGTCTCGGATGATGAAAACAACAGTGGGGACTACTCTAATCCTTGGAGGCTATGCACAGTGACACAGGTGGAAGAATTAAAGATTTTAATCCGCATGTTTCCCATCTGGGCCACCGAAATTCTCTTCTCGGCTGTTTATGCTCAAATGTATACAATGTTTGTGGAACAAGGGATAATGATGGACACGAGAATCGGTTCATTCACAATTCCTGCTGCTTCTCTTTTAACTTTTGATGTTATCAGTGTTATTTTATGGGTCCCAATCTACGATGCGGTCCTTGTCCCGATTGCAAGGAAATTTACGGGCAATGGAAGAGGCTTCTCAGAGTTGCAAAGGATGGGAATTGGCCTTTTTATTTCAGTCTTGTGCATGTCAGCTGAAGCTGTGGTGGAGATCAAGCGGCTGCAACTTGCAAGAGACCTTAGCTTGGTAGATGAAGCGGTCGCAGTACCACTTAGTATTTTGTGCCAAATACCCCAATATTTCTTGTTAGGGGCTGCAGATAGGGGTGATCATTCGGTTATAACCGAGCCGAATAGACTATTCGGTTATAACCGAATACTGAATTATCCATAATTTTACTATCCGAACACTAACCGAAATTTGGTAACTAACAGAATTATCGAATACCGAATTACCGAATTGTACATTCGGGTATTTGGGTAATAACCGAAATGAAGGCTTCCATAATTAACATAACATTACAATTCACTGAAATCAGTCGATCAACACTAAACAAAAGAAGCTCATGCCAAATATATGATTAAAATTAACAAAATAAAACAGTCATTAATATAACCAATTCACAATCCATGTGTATTATTCATGGAAAATACACGAGAAATACAAATTTCCATGACAAATTAACAATTACCCACATCCACTTGTTCTAAAAAAATCAAATAAAGAAAAAAATCAACCAAATACAGATTGAAATCACCCACCAAATCCCCTAAAAAGGAAGAGCAGGGGAACTCAGGAAGGGCCTTTTTTCTCCATATCCATTAATGACGGAACTTGATTGGACAAAGTAAAGCAAATAGTCCGTTGAAGAAGAGAGAAACTTCAATAAAATTGGGGAGTTGATGTCATCGTCGGAGCGGCCGAACGGAGGCACAATTTGGGGGTTGGGATTTGTCTTTGGGGTTAGGGGCTTAGGGCACTAGGGGCTAGGGGCAGAGAGTGGGAGATGAGGGCTAAGGGTATACAGATCTGAGAGATGAGAGATTGATTTGGGTTTTAGCGAGATAGTTGGATATTGAGAAGTCTGAGATACTAAGAGAAGTCTGAGATATGAGAGAGAGTTGGATACTAAGACTAAGAGAAGTCTGAGAGACACGGTTTGTTTTTATTTTAAGTCTTCCATTTTTTTATTTTTAATTCGGTTATTCGGTTAACCGAATTACTAAAAATTGGAAATCAAACCCAAACCCGAAAATCGGAAATAAAATCAGATATAACCGAATTATAAAAAAAACCCGAATAACCAAAAAATTTCGGTTAAAAAATTTCGGTTCGGTTCGATAATTCTTTTTTATCCGTTTTTTGCTCAGTCCTAGCTGCAGAGGTATTCACTTTTATTGGACATTGTGAATGCTTTGATTTATATTTATATGCAGACTGACATTGTGATTGGCTTTAGATGTTACACCGCTGATACTTAATCATCTCTACTTAACTGTAGCTCTGCAATTGACTTTCAAATCGCATTACTTTTGTTTGACTGTGCATATTCAGTTGATACAGAAATGAGATTTGGTGGACTAATCAGCACATCAAATATTAGTGATCTAATGAGTATTATTATTTACTAGTTTGGTTAGATTAGTCTTTTGATCAAGTTTAGCTTTTGTTTAGATTGAATTAGATTTGTAAGGGTTTTTGTAAACGAATGATATTATTGGGATGTATTTTGAATGGATGATACATTTTGGCTTTAAATTTAAATGAGAATTTAGATCTTTTTTAGCTATATATTATGGCATTAGCAGATTGCAGGTGCACTGGTAATATAGGTGAATCACATCTTTTTATTTTTTTTTCTTTTTCAAGTCAATCTACAACATTTTATAAACGTTGTCTATTGTTGCCTAAACGTTGTCTGATATATTAAACAACAACATTTTTATCCAAAAAATGTTGTGGAATTATACATTCTACAACGTTTTTAAGCATCTGCTAATTTTTGGAAAATAAATCTACAACGTTTTTTCCCTTAAAAACGTTGTGTATTGTGCTTAACTACAACGTTTTAAAAACGTTGTCTAATGGTGTCAAATAGATGACACCCTTAACCACGACGTTTTTCTGACTGAAACCACAACGTTTTTTCCGCGTTGTCTATTTACTGTTTTGTAGTAGTGAATGAAGTTGAAAAAAAAAAGAAGAAGAAAAGGAATAAATAACTGCTTCAATGTCCATTAAACGAAATAACTGGGTATCCAAGCCTCGGGAAGCATCGATATTCACGCTAAAAGTGTGATGGATAAAAGAAGCTTGACTACTCTTATTTTGTGGCCTTTGTTACTCGAGTAAGTAAGCCCTTAGGGGTGTCTCTACACCTAGTGCCCTAAATCCATTTGGTTTGGGAGTCATTGGTCCAACGCTCACTCTACATGCGTAACTTTGAAAAGCCTAAGAAAATGAGACATTGCGCAAGTCAAAAATCAAAATTATAAAAGGAAAAGAAAAAAAATGAGTTTGCTTGATTTTCATAGTAAAAATCCCTACTAAGAGTTACATCATATACGCAATTCATGCATCACATGAAATTGATTAAATGAAGGATGGTGTCTAAAATGAAGATTGAGTATTTTTGATAAGATAAAAGTGTAATATTGAATTTAATCTTGCTTATGTATAATGTCCATAGATATTTAGAAGTTTTCTTTCAATTTCATAATTTGTTGAATCTAAAAATATTTTTGAATTTTGTGGGTATATTCAATGCAAACCCTCACGAGACACAACTCGTTCACTTGGTGTAACCTTGAGGTTTAAAGGCTTATTGAAAATGCTAAATGCAATCGTGTTTCCTACGAAAATGGGGTAGTGTAATTTTTTTTTTATTATTTTTTTTATTTTTTACTCGAGGATGAGCAAAAACTAGGTATGGGGTATTTGATAGACACGTAATTCATACATTTTATATCCCTAATTTTGTCATTTTAATTATATTATTTTATTAAATTAATATGTTTTATTTTATTTTGTATGATTTAATATTTGTTGCAATAAAGTCAAAATCTTGGTGATCAAGTGATATTTAATGCTCTTACTCACGTAAGGAATATCCAAGAAAAATCCTACAAGGAGAAGGAAAGAGGTGGAACAACCTTGGTGTGCAAGTCAAATCCACTAGGAAGTTAAATCCTACATGGAAAGGAAACAAAAGTATCCAAGTTCAATGAATCTAAATCATGGTTCAAAGTTATTTTTCCTATAAATAGGTCTCTTATTTTAGAGAGAAAGGTATGAGGTATTGTATTACTTTAGGTTAGGAGTAGGAGTAAATTAAATTACGTTTCAACTCTTGTTGGAGAATCGTGAATAAAGGGAGTTTTCTTATTTATTTCAATCTTCTACTTCTTCTTTATTTTAGTTAATTTATTTATTTTCATGTCTAGTTAATTTCTTTAATCTAGGATGAAGATGAAATTAAATAATTATTCTTAATAATATTTTTTATCTCTTCTATTATTTATGCTTTTATGTTTAATTGATTTCGCCTTCATGTTTAGTTATTGAAATACCTTCGTTTTATAGATCTTATGTGATTTTAAATTAATTAAGAGGTTTTGATAGATTATTGTTAAGATATAAGTTTTTCATAATCCATGTTTACTCAAAGAAGTTTTGATGGGTTATAGTTAATCCTTAAATTTTCATAGTCTATGCATGCCCACGTTAATTGTAAATTACTAAATTAAAGGGAAGGGAGATCAAAATCATAATTTGAGTTATAAAAATAGAAGAGATTGTATTATATGCTATGTTTATTATTTAGTGGATTCAGATTCCTAGATTGTTTTCTCATTAATTTTTTTCATATTCTAGTTAATTAATTCTCAATCTTTATTTCTAATTCGCCTAAAATAAATATTAAAGAAACATTAAAATTAATCTAGTATCTGTGGGTTCGACCTGTATTTGTCAGTTCTTCAATTAGACACTGTGCACTTGCAGTACATATTTTTAACACATCAAGTTTTTGGCGCCATTGCCGAGGACTAGAATTAATTTTTTATTCCCTAATTTTTATATATTCGAATTAGATTTAATTTTTTTTTTCAGGATTATTGAAGTGGATCGAAGTACCAAAAATATAAAGATTTTGTTGATGCGTTTTCTTTGGTACTTCGTATCTCCATATTTTTATAATAAAATTTTTTTAAAAAAGTAGTTTAGTTTTTTTTTTGTACGACTTTCGCGGTTAGTTGTCTGTTTGTTTTGTGATTTGTGGAAAAATGAAATCTTATTATAGTTGGAATAATAATTTTGCTTGGAATCAAGAATCCAACGAAAATTTTAATGCACACCAAGTGAATCAATGTTTTCCAACTTATGAAAATTCTTATCTAAGTTCATATCCATATCCATATTCGGATCTAGAATCTCAATATTCACAAGAATTATCAAATAAAGAAGAGGAAAAATGTAGTGCCTTAGAGAAAATTATGGAAGTTTTAATGGAAAATCAATTCAGCATGCATTAAGTTTTTGATCAAATTATATCCCGTCTAGAAATTCAAATGAACAGATTAGCCACTATAATAAATGAACAAGAGGTGAGTGAATTTTCTAGTAACTCTGAGGTTAATTTTGAAAGTTTCGATGGTTGTGGAAATGATGAGGAAAATGAAAATCTTATATTCAATTTAACACAGTTTGAGTCAAGTCATTTTGAGAAGTTTAAAAATTATGAGTTTATGCCTAAAATTGATCATGTTTCATTTAATGAGTCGGTTGAAAAAGTCTATAAGCCTAAACTTTCATACCCTGAAAAACTTACTCCTAAAAAACCATCTAGTGATTTTTTGTTCCAACCCATTAAAGTAAACATGATACAAGAGTTGTCAATGACCCAAGAAATAATTGAAAAATAGACTCTTGATTGAAAAAGATCCAATTAATTTTTTCTTAAATCACCTTGACCAAAATTGGAATGAATCTGAATATTTAGATAATGTCAATGAGCTGTTGAGATCCACTATAAATAAGTCAACTAAACTAGAACATTTATTTGAACCAATTCTTCCATCATTTAAACATGTTAATAAAAGTTTTCTTGAGGTAAACTTGAAGCATAATTGTGATGAAAATTTTGACTATTTTCAATTTCCTAAACCTCCTGAAAATAATGAAAAGTTCACACTCATTTATCCATTTGTAACATTCATTTTAATTCACATAATTTTTAGGATTTATAAAATTTGTAGATATGTACATTTGTTTTCTTTCTCGCCACATCTTCTTGCAGAACAAATGCCCCGCATAAAAGGTACAACTCTTTCACATTTTTGTTCTCTTTTCTTCATTTGCATACATTGAGGACAATGCATGATTTAGGTATGGGGGGTGTCTGTTTGTATAATTTTTTTTTCTTTCCTTTTACCAAAAAAAACACACAAAAATAATAAAATATAAAAACTTTGTTTGACTTTTTATGAATTGAATTAATTCTAATAAGTGTTTGTGGAGCAAAACTCGTGAGTGAGATTGAAAGATTTAGAACTCTTGAATTTTTGATAAGATACGAAATCTTAGTTCAAAACACCATCTGGATTTATAATTGATTTCACAAGCATTTTTGCACTTCACGTTTGCACTAATTCTTAGTTGTGGGGTATAAACCATGATTCGAGAAATTTCAAAAAAGAAAAAGAAGAAAGAATGAAAAAAATGAAGTTGAAAAAAAGAAGAAAAAAAGGAATAAATAACTGCTTCAATGTCCATTAAACGAAATAATTGGGTATCCAAGCCTCGAGAAGCATCGATATTCACGCTGAAAAGTGTGATGGATAAAAGCAGATTGACTAGTCTTGTTTTGTGGCCTTTGTTACTCGAGTAAGTAAGCCCTTAGGGGTGTCTCTACACCTAGTGCCCTAAAGCCATCTGGTTTGGGAGTCATTGGTCCAACGCTCGCTCTACATGGGTAACTCTGAAAAGCCTAAGAAAATGAGACATTGCACAAGTCAAAAATTAAAATTGAAGAAGAAAAAATGAAAAAGAAAAAAAATGAGTTTGCTTGATTTTCATGGTAAAAATCCCTATTAAGAGTTACATCATATACGCAATGCATGCATCACATGAAATTAATTAAATTAAGGATGGTGTCTAAAATGAAGATTGAGTATTTTTGATAAGGTAAAAGTGAAATATTGAATTTAATCTTGCTTATGTATAATGCCCATAGATGTTTAGAAGGTTTCTTTCAATTTCATAATTTGTTGAATCTAAAAATATTTTTGAATTTTGTGGGTATATTCACTGCAAACCCTCACGAGACACAACTCGTCCACTTGGGGTTTAAAGGCTTGTTGAACATGTTAAATGCAATCGTGTTTCCTACGAAAATGGGGTAGTGTAATTTTTGTTTTATTTTTATTTTTATTTTTTACTCGAGGTCGAGCAAAAGTTAGGTATGGGGGTATTTGATAGACACGTAATTCATACATTTTATTATCCCTAATTTTATTATTTTAATTATATTATTTTATTAAATTAATATGTTTTATTTTATTTTGTAGGATTTAATATTTGTTACAATAAAGTCAAAATCTTGGTGATCAAGCGATATTTAATGCTCTTACTCACGTAAGGAATATCCAAGAAAAATCCTACAAGGAGAAGGAAAGAGGTGGAACAAGCTTGGTGTGCAAGTCAAATCCAACAAGAGAAAGGAAAGTCTATCTAGAAGATCTTTTTGAGAAGTTCATTGCCACTAGGAAGTTAAATCCTACATGGAAAGAGAACAAAAGTGTCTAAGTTCAATGAATCTAAATTAGGGTTCAAAGCTATTTTTCCTATAAATAGGTCTCTTATTTTAGAGAGAAATGTATGAGGTATTGTATTACTTTAGGTTAGGAGTATGAGTAAATTAAATTACGTTTCAACGTTTGTTGGAGAATCGTGAATAAAGAAAGTTTTCTCATTTATTTCAATCTTCTACTTCTTCTTTATTTTAGTTAATTTATTTATTTTCATGTCTAATTAATTTTTTTAATCTAGGATGAAGATTAAATTAAATAATTATTCTTAATAATATTTTTTATCTCTTCTATTATTTATGCTTTTATGTTTAATTGATTTCGCATTTATGTTTCGTTATTGAAATACCTTCGTTTTATAGTTATTATGTGATTTTAAATTAATTAGGAGGTTTTGATAGATTATTGTTAAGATATGAGTTTTTCATAATCCATGTTTACTCAAAAAAGTTTTGATGGGTTATAGTTAATCCTTAAATTTTCATAGTCTATGCTTGCCCACGTTAATTGTAAATTACTAAATTAAAGGGAAGGGAGATCAAAATCATAATTTGAGTTATAAAAATAGAAGAGATTGAATTATATGTTATGTTTATTATTTAGTAGATTCAGATTCCTAGATTATTTTCTCTTTATTTGTTTTCATATTCTAGTTAATTAATTCTCAATCTTTATTTCTAATTCGCCTAAAATAAATATTAAGGAAACATTAAAATTAATCTAGTCTCTGTGGGTTCGACCTGTACTTGTCGGTTCTTCAATTAGACACTGTGCACTTGCAGTACATATTTTTAACAAATCAAGTTTTTGGCGCCGTTGCCGGGGACTAGAATTAATTTTTTATTCCCTAATTTTTATTTATTCGAATTAGTTTTAATTTTTTTTCCAGGATTATTGAAGTGGATCGAAGTAGCAAAAAGATAATGATTTTGTTGTTGCATTTTCATCGGTACTTCGTATGTCCATATTTTTATAATTAAAAAAATTTAAAAAATAGTACTTTAGTTTTTTTTTGTACGACTTTCGTGGTTAGTTGTCTGTTTGTTTTGTGATTTGTGGAAAAATGAATTCTTATTATAGTTGGAATAATAATTTTGCTTGGAATCAAGAATTCTACGAAAGTTTTAATGCACACCAAGTAAATCAATCCTTTCCAACTTATGAAAATTCTTTTCTAACTTCGTATCCATATCCATATTCGGATCTAGAACCTCAATATTCACAAGAATTATCAAATAAAGAAGAGGAAAGACGGAGTGCCTTAGAGAAAATTATGGAAGTTTTAATGGAAAATCAATTCAGCATGCATCAAGTTTTTGATCAAGTTATATACCGTCTAGAAATTCAAATGAACATATTAGCCACTATAATAAATGAACAAGAGGTGAGTGAATTTTCTAGTAACTCTGAGATTAATTTTGAAAGTTTCGATGGTTGTCGAAATGATGAGGAAAATAAAAATTTTATATTCAATTCTACACAGTTTGAGTAAAGTCAATTTGAGAAGTTCAAAAATTATAAGTCTATGCCTAAAATTGATCATGTTTCATTTAATGAGTCGGTTGAAAAAGTCTATAAGCTAAAAGTTCCATACCCTGAAAGACTTACTCCTAAAAAACCACCTAGTTATTTTTTGGACCAACCCATTAAAGTAAACATGATACAAGAGTTGTCAATGACCCAAGAAATAATTGAAAATAGACTCTTGATTGAAAAAGATCCAATTAATTTTTTCTTAAATCACCTTGACCAAAATTGTAATGAATGCGAATATTTAGATAATGTCAATGAACTGTTGAGATCCACTATAAATAAGTCAACTATACTAGAACATGTATTTGAACCAATTCTTCCATCATTTGAACACGTTAATAAAAGTTTTCTTGAGGTAAACTTGAAGCATAAATGTGATAAAAAATTTGACTATTTTCAATTTCCTAGACCTCCTGAAAATAATAAAAAGTTCACACTCACTTATCCATTT
This sequence comes from Panax japonicus, assembly GCA_020205505.1. Classification (NCBI taxonomy): domain Eukaryota; kingdom Viridiplantae; phylum Streptophyta; class Magnoliopsida; order Apiales; family Araliaceae; genus Panax; species Panax japonicus. The sequence goes on along the minus strand of CM035101.1, from coordinate 42,096,581 downwards.
GTAACATTCATTTTTAGTCAAATAGTTTTTAGGATTTATAAAATTTGTAGATATGTACATTTGTTTTCTTTCTCGCCACATCTTCTTGCAGAACAAATGCCCCGCATAAAAGGTACAATTCTTTCATATCTTTGTTCTCTTTTCTTCATTTGCATGCATTGAGGACAATGCATGATTTAGGTATGGGGGGAGTCTGTTTGTATTAGTTTTTTTTCTTTTCTTTTACCAAAAAAACACACACAAAAATATTAAAATTTAAAAGTTTTGTTTGACTTTTTATGAATTGAATTACTTCTAATAAGTGTTTGTGGAGCAAAACTCGTGAGTAAGATTGAAAGATTTAGAACTCTTGAATTTTTGATAAGATACGAAATCTTAGTTCGAAACACCATCTGGATTTTGCACTTCACGTTTGCACTAATTCTTAGTTGTGGGGTATAAACAATGATTCGAGTAATTTCAAAAAAAGAAGAAGAAAGAATGAAAAAAACTGAAGTTGAGAAAAAGAAGAAGAAAAGGAATAAATAACTGCTTCAATGTCCATTAAACGAAATAATTGGGTATCCAAGCCTCGGGAAGCATCGATATTCACGCTGAAAAGTGTGATGGATAAAAGCAGATTGACTAGTCTTGTTTTGCGGCCTTTGTTACTCGAGTAAGTAAGCCCTTAGGGGTGTCTCTACAACTAGTGCCCTAAAGCCATCTGGTTTGGGAGTCATTGGTCCAACGCTCGCTCTACATGGGTAACTCTGAAAAGCCTAAAAAAATGAGACATTGCACAAGTCAAAAATCAAAATTGAAAAAGAAAAAAGAAAAAGAAAAAAAATGATTTTGCTTGATTTTCATGGTAAAAATCCCTACTAAGAGTTACATCATATACGCAATGCATGCATCACATGAAATTGATTAAATGAAGGATGGTGTCTAAAATGAAGATTGAGTATTTTTGATAAGGTAAAAGTGTAATATTGAATTTAATCTTGCTTATGTATAATGCCCATAGATATTTAGAAGGTTTCTTTCAATTTCATAATTTGTTGAATCTAAAAATATTTTTGAATTTTGTGGGTATATTCACTGCAAACCCTCACGAGACACAACTCGTCCACTTGGGGTTTAAAGGCTTGTTGAACATGTTAAATGCAATCGTGTTTCCTACGAAAATGGGGTAGTGTAATTTTTGTTTTATTTTTATTTTTATTTTTTACTCGAGGACGAGCAAAAGCTAGGTATGGGGGTATTTGATAGACACGTAATTCATACATTTTAGTATCCCTACTTTTGTTATTTTAATTATATTATTTTATTTTATTTTGTAGGATTTAATATTTGTTACAATAAAGTCAAAATCTTGGTGATCAAGCGATATTCAATGTTCTTACTCACGTAAGGAATATCTAAGAAAAATCCTACATGGAGAAGGAAAGAGGTGGAACAAGCTTGGTGTCCAAGTCAAATCCAATAAGAGAAAGGAAAGTCTATCTAGAAGATCTTTTTGAGAAGTTCATTGCCATTAGGAAGTTAAATCCTACATGGAAAGGGAACAAAAGTGTCTAAGTTTAATGAATCTAAATTAGGGTTCAAAGCTATTTTCCCTATAAATAGGTCTCTTATTTTAGAGAGAAATGTATGAGGTATTGTATTACTTTAGGTTAGGAGTATGAGTAAATTAACTTACGTTTCAACGCTTGTTGGAGAATCGTGAATAAAGAAAGTTTTCTTATTTATTTCAATCTTCTACTTCTTCTTTATTTTAGTTAATTTATTTATTTTCATGTCTAATTAATTTTTTTAATCTAGGATGAAGATGAAATTAAATAATTATTCTTAATAATATTTTTTATCTCTTCTATTATTTATGCTTTTATGTTTAATTGATTTCGCCTTCATGTTTAGTTATTGGAATACCTTCGTTTTATAGTTATTATGTGATTTTAAATTAATTAGGAGGTTTTGATAGATTATTGTTAAGATATGAGTTTTTCATAATCCATGCTTGCTCAAAGAAGTTTGGATGGGTTATAGTTAATCCTTAAATTTTCATAGTCTATGCTTGCCCACGTTAATTGTAAATTACTAAATTAAAGGGAAGGGAGATCAAAATCATAATTTGAGTTATAAAAATAGAAAAGATTGAATTATATGTTATGTTTATTATTTAGTAGATTCAGATTCGTAGATTATTTTCTCTTTATTTGTTTTCATATTCTAGTTAATTAATTCTCAATCTTTATTTCTAATTCGCCTAAAATAAATATTAAGGAAACATTAAAATTAATCTAGTCTCTGTGGGTTCGACCTGTACTTGTCAGTTCTTCAATTAGACACTGTGCACTTGCAGTACAAATTTTTAACAAATCAAGTTTTTGGCGCCGTTGCCGGGGACTAGAATTAATTTTTTATTCCCTAATTTTTATTTATTCGAATTAGTTTTAATTTTTTTTCCAGGATTATTGAAGTGAATCGAAGTAGCAAAAAGATAAAGATTTTGTTGTTGCATTTTCATCGGTACTTCGTATGTCCATATTTTTATAATTAAAAAAATTTAAAAAATAGTACTTTAGTTTTTTTTTTGTACGATTTTCGTGGTTAGTTGTCTGTTTGTTTTGTGATTTGTGGAAAAATGAATTCTTATTATAGTTGGAATAATAATTTTGCTTGGAATCAAGAATCCTACGAAAGTTTTAATGCACACCAAGTAAATCAATCCTTTCCAACTTATGAAAATTCTTTTCTAACTTCGTATCCATATCCATATTCGGATCTAGAACCTCAATATTCACAAGAATTATCAAATAAAGAAGAGGAAAGACGGAGTGCCTTAGAGAAAATTATGGAAGTTTTAATGGAAAATCAATTCAGCATGCATCAAGTTTTTGATCAAGTTATATACCGTCTAGAAATTCAAATGAACATATTAGCCACTATAATAAATGAACAAGAGGTGAGTGAATTTTCTAGTAACTCTGAGATTAATTTTGAAAGTTTCGATGGTTGTCGAAATGATGAGGAAAATAAAAATTTTATATTCAATTCTACACAGTTTGAGTAAAGTCAATTTGAGAAGTTCAAAAATTATAAGTCTATGCCTAAAATTGATCATGTTTCATTTAATGAGTCGGTTGAAAAAGTCTATAAGCTAAAAGTTCCATACCCTGAAAGACTTACTCCTAAAAAACCACCTAGTTATTTTTTGGACCAACCCATTAAAGTAAACATGATACAAGAGTTGTCAATGACCCAAGAAATAATTGAAAATAGACTCTTGATTGAAAAAGATCCAATTAATTTTTTCTTAAATCACCTTGACCAAAATTGTAATGAATGCGAATATTTAGATAATGTCAATGAACTGTTGAGATCCACTATAAATAAGTCAACTATACTAGAACATGTATTTGAACCAATTCTTCCATCATTTGAACACGTTAATAAAAGTTTTCTTGAGGTAAACTTGAAGCATAAATGTGATAAAAAATTTGACTATTTTCAATTTCCTAGACCTCCTGAAAATAATAAAAAGTTCACACTCACTTATCCATTTGTAACATTCATTTTTAGTCAAATAGTTTTTAGGATTTATAAAATTTGTAGATATGTACATTTGTTTTCTTTCTCGCCACATCTTCTTGCAGAACAAATGCCCCGCATAAAAGGTACAATTCTTTCATATCTTTGTTCTCTTTTCTTCATTTGCATGCATTGAGGACAATGCATGATTTAGGTATGGGGGGAGTCTGTTTGTATTAGTTTTTTTTCTTTTCTTTTACCAAAAAAACACACACAAAAATATTAAAATTTAAAAGTTTTGTTTGACTTTTTATGAATTGAATTACTTCTAATAAGTGTTTGTGGAGCAAAACTCGTGAGTAAGATTGAAAGATTTAGAACTCTTGAATTTTTGATAAGATACGAAATCTTAGTTCGAAACACCATCTGGATTTTGCACTTCACGTTTGCACTAATTCTTAGTTGTGGGGTATAAACAATGATTCGAGTAATTTCAAAAAAAGAAGAAGAAAGAATGAAAAAAACTGAAGTTGAGAAAAAGAAGAAGAAAAGGAATAAATAACTGCTTCAATGTCCATTAAACGAAATAATTGGGTATCCAAGCCTCGGGAAGCATCGATATTCACGCTGAAAAGTGTGATGGATAAAAGCAGATTGACTAGTCTTGTTTTGCGGCCTTTGTTACTCGAGTAAGTAAGCCCTTAGGGGTGTCTCTACAACTAGTGCCCTAAAGCCATCTGGTTTGGGAGTCATTGGTCCAACGCTCGCTCTACATGGGTAACTCTGAAAAGCCTAAAAAAATGAGACATTGCACAAGTCAAAAATCAAAATTGAAAAAGAAAAAAAGAAAAAGAAAAAAAATGATTTTGCTTGATTTTCATGGTAAAAATCCCTACTAAGAGTTACATCATATACGCAATGCATGCATCACATGAAATTGATTAAATGAAGGATGGTGTCTAAAATGAAGATTGAGTATTTTTGATAAGGTAAAAGTGTAATATTGAATTTAATCTTGCTTATGTATAATGCCCATAGATATTTAGAAGGTTTCTTTCAATTTCATAATTTGTTGAATCTAAAAATATTTTTGAATTTTGTGGGTATATTCACTGCAAACCCTCACGAGACACAACTCGTCCACTTGGGGTTTAAAGGCTTGTTGAACATGTTAAATGCAATCGTGTTTCCTACGAAAATGGGGTAGTGTAATTTTTGTTTTATTTTTATTTTTATTTTTTACTCGAGGACGAGCAAAAGCTAGGTATGGGGGTATTTGATAGACACGTAATTCATACATTTTAGTATCCCTACTTTTGTTATTTTAATTATATTATTTTATTTTATTTTGTAGGATTTAATATTTGTTACAATAAAGTCAAAATCTTGGTGATCAAGCGATATTCAATGTTCTTACTCACGTAAGGAATATCTAAGAAAAATCCTACATGGAGAAGGAAAGAGGTGGAACAAGCTTGGTGTCCAAGTCAAATCCAATAAGAGAAAGGAAAGTCTATCTAGAAGATCTTTTTGAGAAGTTCATTGCCATTAGGAAGTTAAATCCTACATGGAAAGGGAACAAAAGTGTCTAAGTTTAATGAATCTAAATTAGGGTTCAAAGCTATTTTCCCTATAAATAGGTCTCTTATTTTAGAGAGAAATGTATGAGGTATTGTATTACTTTAGGTTAGGAGTATGAGTAAATTAACTTACGTTTCAACGCTTGTTGGAGAATCGTGAATAAAGAAAGTTTTCTTATTTATTTCAATCTTCTACTTCTTCTTTATTTTAGTTAATTTATTTATTTTCATGTCTAATTAATTTTTTTAATCTAGGATGAAGATGAAATTAAATAATTATTCTTAATAATATTTTTTATCTCTTCTATTATTTATGCTTTTATGTTTAATTGATTTCGCCTTCATGTTTAGTTATTGGAATACCTTCGTTTTATAGTTATTATGTGATTTTAAATTAATTAGGAGGTTTTGATAGATTATTGTTAAGATATGAGTTTTTCATAATCCATGCTTGCTCAAAGAAGTTTGGATGGGTTATAGTTAATCCTTAAATTTTCATAGTCTATGCTTGCCCACGTTAATTGTAAATTACTAAATTAAAGGGAAGGGAGATCAAAATCATAATTTGAGTTATAAAAATAGAAAAGATTGAATTATATGTTATGTTTATTATTTAGTAGATTCAGATTCGTAGATTATTTTCTCTTTATTTGTTTTCATATTCTAGTTAATTAATTCTCAATCTTTATTTCTAATTCGCCTAAAATAAATATTAAGGAAACATTAAAATTAATCTAGTCTCTGTGGGTTCGACCTGTACTTGTCAGTTCTTCAATTAGACACTGTGCACTTGCAGTACAAATTTTTAACAAATCAAGTTTTTGGCGCCGTTGCCGGGGACTAGAATTAATTTTTTATTCCCTAATTTTTATTTATTCGAATTAGTTTTAATTTTTTTTCCAGGATTATTGAAGTGGATCGAAGTAGCAAAAAGATAAAGATTTTGTTGTTGCATTTTCATCGGTACTTCGTATGTCCATATTTTTATAATTAAAAAAATTTAAAAAATAGTACTTTAGTTTTTTTTTTTGTACGACTTTCGTGGTTAGTTGTCTGTTTGTTTTGTGATTTGTGGAAAAATGAATTCTTATTATAGTTGGAATAATAATTTTGCTTGGAATCAAGAATCCTACGAAAGTTTTAATGCACACCAAGTAAATCAATCCTTTCCAACTTATGAAAATTCTTTTCTAACTTCGTATCCATATCCATATTCGGATCTAGAACCTCAATATTCACAAGAATTATCAAATAAAGAAGAGGAAAGACGGAGTGCCTTAGAGAAAATTATGGAAGTTTTAATGGAAAATCAATTCAGCATGCATCAAGTTTTTGATCAAGTTATATACCGTCTAGAAATTCAAATGAACATATTAGCCACTATAATAAATGAACAAGAGGTGAGTGAATTTTCTAGTAACTCTGAGATTAATTTTGAAAGTTTCGATGGTTGTCGAAATGATGAGGAAAATAAAAATTTTATATTCAATTCTACACAGTTTGAGTAAAGTCAATTTGAGAAGTTCAAAAATTATAAGTCTATGCCTAAAATTGATCATGTTTCATTTAATGAGTCGGTTGAAAAAGTCTATAAGCTAAAAGTTCCATACCCTGAAAGACTTACTCCTAAAAAACCACCTAGTTATTTTTTGGACCAACCCATTAAAGTAAACATGATACAAGAGGAATCAATGATCCAAGAAATAATTGAAAATAGACTCTTGATTGAAAAAGATCCAATTAATTTTTTCTTAAATCACCTTGACCAAAATTTTAATGAATGCGAATATTTAGATAATGTCAATGAACTGTTAGATCCACTATAAATAAGTCAACTATACTAGAACATGTATTTGAACCAATTCTTCCATCATTTGAACACGTTAATAAAAGTTTTCTTGAGGTAAACTTGAAGCATAAATGTGATAAAAAAATTTGACTATTTTCAATTTCCTAGACCTCCTGAAAATAATAAAAAGTTCACACTCACTTATCCATTTGTAACATTCATTTTTAGTCAAATAGTTTTTAGGATTTATAAAATTTGTAGATATGTACATTTGTTTTCTTTCTCGCCACATCTTCTTGCAGAACAAATGCCCCGCATAAAAGGTACAATTCTTTCATATCTTTGTTCTCTTTTCTTCATTTGCATACATTGAGGACAATGCATGATTTAGGTATGGGGGGAGTCTGTTTGTATTAGTTTTTTTTTTCTTTCCTTTTACCAAAAAAACACACAAAAAATTAAATTTTAAAAGTTTTGTTTGACTTTTTATGAATTGAATTATTTCTAATAAGTGTTTGTGGAGCAAAACTCGTGAGTGAGATTGAAAGATTTAGAACTCTTGAATTTTTGATAAGATACGAAATCTTAATTCAAAACACCATCTGGATTTAAAATTGATTTCACAAGCATTTTTGCACTTCACGTTTGCACTGATTCTTAGTTGTGGAGGATAAACCACGATTCGAGTAATTTCAAAAAAAAAAGAAAAGAAAAGAAGAAAGAATGAAAAAAAATGAAGCTGAAAAAAAAAAGAAGAAGAAAAGGAATAAATAATTGCTTCAATGTCCATTAAACGAAATAATTGGGTATCCAAGACTTGGGAAGCATCGATATTCACGCTGAAAAGTGTGATGGATAAAAGCAGCATGACTAGTCTTGTTTTGTGGCCTTTGCTACTCGAGTAAGTAAGGCCTTAGGGGTGTCTCTATACCTAGTGCTCTAAAGCCATCTGGTTTGGGAGTCATTGGTCCAACGCTCGCTCTACGTCGGTAACTCTGAAAAGCCTAAGAAAATGAGACATTGCACAATTCAAAAATCAAAATTGAAAAAGAAAAAAAAGAAAAAGAAAAAAGAAAGAAAAAAAATGAGTTTGCTTGATTTTCATGGTAAAAATCCCTACTAAGAGTTACATCATATACGCAATGCATGCATCACATGAAATTGATTAAATGAAGGATGGTGTCTAAAATGAAGATTGAGTATTTTTGATAAGGTAAAAGTGTAATATTGAATTTAATCTTGCTTATGTATAATGCCCATAGATATTTAGAAGTTTTCTTTTAATTTCATAATTTGTTGAATCTAAAAATATTTTTGAATTTTGCGGGTATATTCACTGCTAACCCTCACGAGACACAACTCGTCCACTTGGGGTTTAAAGGCTTGTTGCACATGCTAAATGCAATTGTGTATTTTTATTTTTATTTTTTACTCGAGGACGAGCAAAAGCTAGGTATGGAGTATTTGATAGACACGTAATTCATACATTTTATTATCCCTAATTTTGTTATTTTAATTATATTATTTTATTAAATTAATATGTTTTATTTTATTTTGTAGGATTTAATATTTGTTGCAATAAAGTCAAAATCTTGGTGATCAAGCGATATTTAATGCTCTTACTCACGTAAGGAATATCCAAGAAAAATCCTACAAGGAGAAGGAAAGAGGTGGAACAAGCTCGGTGTGCAAGTCAAATCCAACAAGAGAAACGAAAGTCTATCTAGAAGATCTTTTTGAGAAGTTCATTGCCACTAGGAAGTTGAATCCTACATGGAAACGGAGCAAAAGTGTCCAAGTTCAATGAATCTAAATTAGGGTTCAAAGTTATTTTCCCTATAAATAGGTCTCTTATTTTAGAGAGAAATGTATGAGGTATCGTATTACTTTAGGTTAGGAGTATGAGTAAATTAAATTACGTTTCAACGCTTGTTGGAGAATCGTGAATAAAGAAAGTTTTCTTATTTATTTCAATCTTCTACTTCTTCTTTATTTTAGTTAATTTATTTATTTTCATGTCTAGTTAATTTCTTTAATCTAGGATGAAGATGAAATTAAATAATTATTCTTAATAATATTTTTTATCTCTTCTATTATTTATGCTTTTATGTTTAATTGATTTCGACTTCATGTTTCGTTACTGAAATACCTTCGTTTTATAGTTCTTATGTGATTTTAAATTAAATAAGAGGTTTTGATAGATTATTGTTAAGATATGAGTTTTTCATAATCCATGCTTGCTCAAAGAAGTTTTAATGAGTTATAGTTAATCCTTAAATTTTCATAGTCTATGTTTGCCCACGTTAATTGTAAATTACTAAATTAAAGGGAAGGGAGATCAAAATCATAATTTGAGTTATAAAAATAGAAGAGATTGAATTATATGTTATGTTTATTATTTAGTGGATTCAGATTCCTAGATTGTTTTCTCATTAATTATTTTTATATTCTAGTTAATTAATTCTCAATCTGTATTTCTAATTCGCCTAAAATAAATATTAAGGAAACATTAAAATTAATCTAGTCTATATGGGTTCGACATGTACTTGTCAGTTTTTCAATATTGTTATTCATTATGTTGCATTTATGTAGTATAATTGCATTATAGTTTAGTATTGTAAATAGTTTTGTTTATATTTAATTTCTTATATTGTTATTCAGTTTCAATAAAAAAATAATGGAAAATTGAAAAATTGCAAAAATTGTAGTTAGTTTATTGTGTTTATGTTGCATTTAGACTATCTTGCATGAGTCCAACTGTTTGATAAGTTACAGTTTATTTTGGCCAATGATGAGACTGAATTTGAGTACACAAGTATAGTATTATTTAGTGGATTCAGATTCCTAGATTGTTTTCTCATTAATTGTTTTCATATTCTAGTTAATTAATTCTCAATCTTTATTTCTAATTCGCCTAAAATAAATATTAAAAAAACATTAAAATTAATCTAGTCTATGTGGGTTCGACCTGTACTTGTCAGTTCTTCAATATTATTATTCATTATGTTGCATTTATGTAGTATAATTGCATTATAGTTTAGTATTGTAAATAGTTTTGTTTATATTTAATTTCTTATATTGTTATTCAGTTTCAATAAAAAATAATGGAAAATTGAAAAATTGCAAAAATATTAGTTAGTTTATTGTGTTTATGTTGCATTTAAACTATCTTGCATGAGTCCAACTGTTTGATAAGTTACAGTTTATTTTGACCAATGATGAGACTGAATTTGAGTACACAAGTATAGTATTGGCTATTAGAGCTTTGATGTGATTTCTTGTTATGAATTGAATCTTTTTTTGTTTGAAACTAGTATAAAAAGGTTAGCACAGTAAAAACAACTATGTTGACTGATTGCGTTTAAATTCATACATAAGGGACATCTAAAGGATAATACTCGTTTGAATGAAAGAATGACAAGAATAGGCAGTGAAGGCTAAAGTTAGACAAGAACTTCAGTTTGAGGCAAATTTTGGGGTATATAAGCTATTTAAATATATGTATATATTTATATTTATATATATATATATATATATATGAATAAACACCGTTGCTAGTCTAGTTTTGTGGCCTTTGTTACTTGAGTAAGTAAACCCGAGGGGATTGTCTTTACACCTAGCGCCCTAAGGCCTTAATGGTTTGGGAGTCGTTGGTCGAAAGCTCGTTAAGGTAGCATTGAAAAGCCTAAGGGAATAAGACATTGCACAACCATGAGTATAAAAAAATGGGAAAAGAGCAAAAAGCCCCCGTAAATGAAAAATAAAGCATAAGTACCATATTTTAACCCTTGATATGGGTAATTATTTGATTTTAGTTGGATCTTGACTGTTTTTTAGATTTCTTGAGTTTACACTATATGATGCCTTGAAAGAGACCTATTATGTGTTAAATTTGATTTTATATCAGTTGGCGTAGTTGTTGACCACACACGCACTATGTTAGTGATAACAGCCTAAGAGTTGATGATTGATTGGGAAATTACTGATTGGTTTTGATATAAGGTATTATCATGTTCACTTTATTTCTCTGAGGCCGGTTGAACAGACTTGTTTATATCATTACTGCTGGATTCGTTGGCATGTAGATTAGTTGCATTCCATTCCATTGTATTTTTGTTTTGTTTTGTGCTCGAGGACTAGCATGGGTTTAAGTTTGGGGGAGTTTGATGAGTGGGTTTTATACCTACGAATCGACCTCTAATTTGGACATAAACTGTGTTGATCTTGTATATTTATGTTCGTTTTTACTTGTTTATGTTTGTTTTATGTTTAGGTAGTGTGGCGTAGCATTCGTAGCATAATGGTGGCTTTGTGACAGGACTTGGCATCAAAATGGGCAAAAAGCACATCTGCAGGAATACCCCACGCCGAGGCGGGCACAAATACAAAGGAAATCCCCTCCGGGGCAGGGGTACATTACCCAAATACAGAAGACCCCCCCCCCCCCCGGCCGCCGGGGAAAACCTTTATAGATCAAAAACTCCCGCCGAGGCGGGGGTACGGGAGAGAGAATGAAGTGCGCTTTGATTAGAAGTCTGCAACAGCGTGAAGGAAACAAGTTGGCATGGCTTAGGACTTTGATTGACGTCGGTTTAAGAGCTAATTACATGATTTGTGTTGGACATAACACAATATAATGGGGAGATAACACAACAATTAATCAATTATCAAGAAAAAGCCCTAATTTTCAGAAGATCATTGGAGGAAAGAAAAGAAGGTCAGAATCACGAAGATTGTGAATTGGAGCAAGAAGAAGGGTGATTTTGTATCTATTCTACTTCTTTAATTTAATTATTGTAATTGGGATGATGGATTCTCTTATTATTTTAGTTTTTATTTCATTCATCATGAACTACGTTACTTATTAGGCTTGCAATGGAGCTTTATTGTTGAATAATGCTTGTCATGCCTTGAATTTAGTTCAATAATCTATCAATTCAATTTATCTATTGTGATTTGCACTTTAATTAATGAATTGCTTGATCACCAATTCTGTGTGGATTTATATGGATTCGAGAGATGATGTATGAATCTAGACTTAGTCACTTTAGCATATGTTCTTGAATTCTATGTTTTAATGGAATCTTGATGAATGTTAGGATAGAGATATACCTAGCATCAAATGTAATCGTGTAGAGAACTTGAATTAAACCTTATATGATTTTAATTCACATAGAGATATCGTAAATTAGTTGTTTAGGGTGTTTGGCTTAATTCTATCTAATTTGTGAATTTAAGTTAATATGGTGTTAGTGCATCGAGATATGGCTAATTCTACTTAAGTGTTCTTGATTAATAAACTGAGATAGTGAATTGAACTGGAATAAGGTGTGATAATCGAAGTGAGACTTAAAGTGAAGTTGTAAGCCTAATTCTCCATTATTTGCTTGAAATTATGGTTTTTAAGTTGTGTAGATTAATTAATATTTTTAGTTTCTTAGTTTTTCTTATTTATAATCATTGATTTGAATAGTTTAATAAAATTGGGTTAATATAAAATTGGTAATTCATATGTTTAATTTCTTACTATTCTCCATGGGAACGATTCTTTTCTTATCACTATATTACTTGTTGACCACGTATACTTGCGTGTTGAGCGTATTTAGAATTCGACCAACACTTTGTTGTCCTATCTCTCCTCGTAATGGGCATAACCTCCGCAAATATAACTTCTCCCCAACAAAGTCAGCAAAAATGTAAGTCTAAGGTTAAATGAGCTGGAGAGATGAATGATCCACATAGGTTGGAATAAGGTGTGAAAGGGGAACTAAGGGGAGGAATGTGACGCCCCCAAAATTAGGTATACATCACTCATCTTGAGTCACCAGATACATGGTACAAAATTCAAATACAACTTAATAATACAACTGTCGTGTACAATACGACAAAACATAAACTGTGAGTTTGAATACAAATATTGTCTACTAGAGAGTATACAAACTCAAAAGGAGTCCTCATTATAATTATTATCACACTATTTCACAGAATAGTGAGGAGTACTAATGCACCATCTAGGACCATCACTCTATTCCCCGACTAGTCCCAGGTACGTTCTCATTTCCTGAAGAGAACAGTGAAAGAAAGGGTGAGCTCAACTAGCCCAGTAAGAAATATTATGACTAAGATAATGCAGAATAATTTATCGTTAGCCTTCAACAGTGTTAAACTGATAAAATATAATAACTATCAAGTTTAACTGCAGCGTAACAAGCAATCCATTAAAAGAGTCAATTAAAGAATAAAATTTACTATATTTTATGATTTAAAATGTTTTTCATCACTTTTATCGCTGAGACTCAGCTTAATAAATAATCCACATCATCAAATCACCCTTGCACTACGGCCAAGGATATTCTTTAGTATCACGACCACGAATTATCCATGCACTATGGCTAAAGATAATCATGTTTTCATAAATGGTCCTGATCATGCCATAAAACAATTCATCTTTGCACCCTTGGCCGAAGAGAATCCATAGCCATAATCATACCAAAAACTGTCCATCAATGCACTACGGGCCAATGAGGACTTTTTCCACATCATTTGTAACATTACGGTCATGATTACACCGAATAATCCCTGGTCATAATCATAACAAGTTCATCTATGCACTACAGGCCACAGATGACTTTCAACAAAATATAAGCATGAGGATGATGACAATGATATAAGAATTCAATAAAACAAGTTCAAGAATTAATTTATCCAGGAACTAATAACGTCCAAATTGTCAACATGATACTGCTTTGTAGAGTAAAATTCAAGAATGCTCAGAAGAATATTTCCATGATAAGATACTGGATGAAACGCAAATATCAAGGATATTCCACTAATTTCATGGAGTATGGAAGTCAAAGTTTTAACCAACTAAGTATAATAAAGAATGGAATAACAAAAGAAATCACCATGCATGCGATACTTCAAATAGACAGGTTATTCCAACAGAATAATAATTAATAGAACCAGGTCATGCGTAAAGCACAGACAGGATATTCCAACAGAATAATAAAGAACGGAATAATAACAGAAATCACCATGCATGCGGTACTTCGTATAGACAAGTTATTCCAACAGAATACCAATAAAGACGGAACCAGGTCCGGCATAAAATGCACAAGCAGGATATTCCAATAGAATACCAATAAAGACGGAACCAGGTCCGGCGTAAAACGCACAGACAGGATATTCCAACAGAATAATAATAAAGAATAAAATAACAGAAGAATTTCACCAAGTATAGGTTATTCCGCGTATACAGGTTATTCCAACAGAATAATAAAGAATGGAATAACAAATTTTTTTTTACCAAGTATAGGGTATTCCGCGTATACAGGTTATTCTAACAGAATAATAAAGAATGGAATAATAAAAGAATTTCACCAAGTATAGGGTATCCCGCGTATACAGGTTATTCCAACAGAATAATAAAGAATGGAATAACAGAAGTTCTCTTCATGAATAAGAAAAAAAGAATACCCCTTATGAGTACAACAAATAATATTCCATACCTTAAGAAAGAAGAGTACTGGATATAGAAGTAGTGAAGTAGCAGAACACTTTTCTTCTTTCTCTCTATAGTTTCTCTCTTTAGAGTTTTAGTGAATTCGTAAGAAATAATGAAGGAATGAACTTCTATTTATAGAAAAATAGACTACATAGTAACTAACTCATGAACGGTCCAGATTGATTTACTTTAATCTGACGGTCCATATTTAAAGCAAAATCTTTTTTAAAAAATATATTATATTCTATTTATAATCTAATAAAATGAATAACTTTATAAAAGATTTTACTATGCAAATACTATGCAGGCACTATACAAACACTATGCATAATAAAATATAATATATTCTAATTATTGTCTAATAAAATAGATAACTTTATAAAATTATTTTGTTTTATATAAAAAGATTTTACTATGCAAAATACTATACAGGCACTATGCAACACTATGCATAATAAAATATAATATATTCTATTTATAGAATAACTTTATAAAAGTATTCTGTTTTATATAAAAAGATTTTACTATGCAAAACACTATGCAGATACTATGCAACACTATGCATAATAGAATATAATATATTCTATTTATAGAATAACATTATAAAAGTATTATATTTTATTACATTAATAATACCAATAAAATAAAACTGAGTGACTTATCACATAAGCATCAATAATCAATACCGTGTGCTACTATGCAACCACGCGTATTATTGTACTTTTACTACCGAGTAGTTCAACAGTATTAACAGTAAAACTTCCGCCGTTATTTGCATAAAAATATTTTTGTCGTTTTCTCATTCCGACAATAATTCCGTTATGGGGTCCACCAATGATTGTACCGTCATATGGATATTCTCCGATAAAAAGAATATTCCCCGACCAATCGAATATTATACAACAACTTGCACACTTTGTAAAATTTATAAATACTACCCACAACTATAACATTATATCAAATCCACACCATAATATTAAAAAAAATTATTTCGAGAAAATTAAATCATTATTCATAAAATCTAGGGTCTCACAAGGAAAATATGTAAGAATTGCACGATAGTAAGAAGATAAATATTTTTCTTTCCAGATTAGGTAGACTATGTAATCTTGTCAATTGTAAAATCATGACCTTTATTTATAATGGTTAAAGGTCTAGATTCACATGGCACACTCAGGTGGTGCCATGTGGCAGGTTATATGTATGTCTGACGTCACATGTGACGCCCCCAAATCCGGGTATCTTCTAACCAGACAGATGGTGCTACACGTTGCTACAGTTCACACAATCATTCAATTGAAATACCTCAAAAGAATGAATATATCTTATATATATTCAAAATAATATTAAGATTCTCCCAGGTTCTTTATAACCGTTGCATCTGTTCTTGTCATAATATAAAATATTATCATTACAAAACCTATACTATTACATAGGTAATCTACGGGTTCGCCTTAGCCTTCCCTTTATCCTTTCCGGATCCGTCAGTACGTTCGGTCTTAGCTGCATTCATATGGTTCAAGCAAGAGTGAGCCCAACTAGCTCGGCAAGTACAACAATTCTAGGAAAAATAGCATGCTTGAGACATAGGAATCATATATCTTCAATAACTGAACAATAGTTACGAAGTACTATTGATAATTCAAAATAGCACTTCATTTCCTTCAAACGTTTTACAACAATAATATTCAGTAAATCATCAATTTTGGTTCAAGACCGTGAGTATTTCATAAGTACTTTGAAAAGGACATCCCGGCACGAATTCCGTAAGTCCGGCATAACTTACGAGCACGTCTAGGTGATCAGCCTATAGTACTCTATGTTGATCAACACTACATTCCTTAAACATGTATACGTTTAAGTTGTGGCAACCTCACGTGCCTGTCGTTTGACGATAAAACAATTTAGCATACTCAGTCTCCTTTTGAAAACCATAACAATATTAGTTTGGTAAATCATTGCACGTACTTGAAAGATTAAAAGAATCAAACATATCGTAAGTCTAGCCGAGGGAATTGGCGTTGACTTCATCAAACATTAACGCATGCAAGGAATACATGAATCATAAAGACTTGTCCAAAACGAACTGGAACAAGGGTTAGAGTACTTGCCTTTAGCGTCTACTTACAGATATAACACGTGCACTTTAAGTTATTAAGGTCTTTACAGTAAATGATAACATCACATAGCACATTAGGTCATGGATAAACATACATGGTTCCTAAATAAACTTACCCTTCTTCTCAATCTAATTATGTATTAGATTTGTTATTATTGGTTTCAGCTTTTCGTTACGTCATTCTTACGTTCAAATGTAACTGAGTTTCTTTAACCCTAAGTGGTCATACTTAAGGCTTAATTATGTCTTAACAATGTTACATTAAGATCTTTAGTTAATTGGTAAACATCTACTATCCATGCTCAACATGAAAACCTTGTTCATGATCTAGACCCTATGGTTGGCGCTGCGGCGCCGGCTATTACTCTTTGTGTCGCGTTGCGGCATCACATGTTAATACCTAGAAACCGGACTCGGCGGTGCGGCGCGAGTCCGTTTCGACTTCGTTTGCTAAAAATTCACCTATTAGTCTATTTTTAATGAAAACGATAAACGTTCGTGAACGTTCAACGCTCGTTTCTTCGTTCTAAATCGGAATCCGACCATTTTCGAGTCTGCAACTCTATAATGCCAAATATGACTTGTCTCCATCAAAAACCAACGTTTCTGAGTTCAAACACAAAATATGACTTCCATTCCGAGAATTTCATGAATTCGACGATTATCGTCCAATCGTGTGAATTTCGACAAAGCTTCATTACTAGTGATTTGTTCAACATTCTAAAAGGATTCATTTCATTATCTAGACATCTCAACTTATATAATACAACAACGTATATTCAAATTAAGTTATGGCTTATTCTTCATAAGTTCATAACTTAACAATTTTTACCATACAAGACTTTTATTTCCTTATGACTTACTCTTAATGAAGTCGTTTAAGCTACATGCTTACATCTTATTATTCATACAAACTTCTTAAGTTACTCATATGACAAGTTCTTATGTGTATTCTATAAGTTCATAACTTGTTTAGGTTCAAGTTACTTATTCATAACTTATTCGACTCAAGTTCATTGCTTAACCACTTCTCATATGTTCTTAGCATATAAATTCATTATGTTATACTTCTCTTATCACCCTATTATGATAGATATGGAAGATATATTTATGAGAAGAGCCTTACCCTTGATGAACTAGTACTTCTTTTTCTTGGAAAATCTAGTAATGGAAGTTAAGCTTCAAAGTGCTTATTAGCTCTAACAAATAAGTTGTTTGTAAAAGAGAGTTTGTTGGATGAAATTTGAACAAGTAAATGACAAATCCAAGATTGCTATTTATAGAAGGGCCAAGGTTAGGGTATTAAGGTCATTAAGACATCTCACCTCCTTAGTTAACCTCCTTACTATTCATGTCTTAAGGCCTAAGTAATCTTGTTCATCACTCTTAATTCTTTCCCATCACATAAAGTTCTTGCTCACTACTTCACTCATGGGTTGCCCCATGGATCCTATTTAGTTAATGGATCATTGCTTTGGGCTTGGTTTAGTTAATTACTTCTTGTGGGCTTGCATTCATTTATCTTGGGCTTAATATTATTTACATATAGGTTTACACCTTTAATCTTATTGAACTTGTTCTTCATACAAGATTTACCCTTCCCTTTTCATTAAACTTTTATTACATATATTCTCAATTTAAGTCCGCATGCGAAATATCGCGTTTTCCATACTTAGATTATTATTACATAATCCATCTCGCCATGATATTATATCGCTACATATTTTTCGGAAGTTCAAAAATAATTCCCGAGCGGTAAACGATGAATAGTGTTTTACGGAAAATTTCTCGAAAAGCTTTTATTTTCGTCTTAGAAATTCAAACACTATAATTCCCTCACGTAGTTCAAATACTACGATGTTCCGGCGTTTCTAGGTTATAGAATGACATACGTCTTATTAACACATAATAATAACAAATAATATTATTTTATTCATTATTTAATTCTTTCAAGTATTTTACAAAGGATTCGAATTTCTCAGTCGTTACATTCTTCCCCCCTTATAAAGATTTTGTCCCCAGAATCTCGCCTTATATTACGCAAACAAATGAGGGTAATCCTCCCTTATCTTTTCTTCCAACTCCCACGTTGCTTCCTCGTGATCGTGGTTCTTCCATAACACCTTTACCGACGATATGACCTTGTTTCGCAGAACTTGCTCTTTTCTATCGATGATTTGAATCGGCATCTCTTCATATGTTAGGTCCTTCTCAATTTGAATAGGCTCAAATTCTATTACATTTTTATAATCTGGTTTGTAAGGGCGTAACATCGATACGTGAAATACGTTATGTATTCGTTCTAATTCTGGAGGTAATGCTATCATATAAGCTACCTCACCTACCCGTTTTAATACCTCAAAAGGTCCTATAAACCTCAGACTTAATTTCCCCTTCTTTCCAAAGCGTATCTTTCCTTTCCAGGGAGATACCTTTAGAAATATATACGAGCCTACTTCAAAATTCCTATTCTCTCGATGTAAGTATGCGTACTTCTTATGTCTGTCTTGAGCTGCTACGAGACACATTCGTATCATGTTCACCACATCCGCTATTTGCTACACCAATTCTGGTCCTAGCATTTGGCGTTCTCCCACTTCATCCCAACACAACGGTGTTTGGCAGTTCCTCCCATATAAAGCTTCGTAAGGCGGCATACCTATGCTTGCATGATAACTGTTGTTATACGCAAACTCTACTAATGGTAGATGATCATCCCAACTACCCTAGAAATCCATGATGCAAAATCTTAACATATCTTCTAACGTCTAAATTGTCCTCTCGTTCTGTCCATCGGTTTGTGGATGATATGCCATACTCAACTTCAACTGCGTCCCTAACTGTTCTTGTAGACTTCTCCAAAAGTTTGACGTGAATCGTGGGTAACGATATGACACAATCGAAACGGGTACTCCATCTCTGGAAATAACTTTCTTAACATAAAGTTTCGCTAATTGATTTAAGTTATACTTGACCCAAATTGGCAAAAAGTGAGCTGACTTTTTCAACTGGTCCACTATTACCCAAATCGCATCATACCCCTTTTGAGTAATCAGGAGTCTCACCACAGAGCCCATCGTGATATGCTCCCACTTCCACTATGGAATCTCCAATGACTATAATAAGCCACATGGTCGTTGATGTTCGGTTTTAACGTTTTGACATGTCAAGCACCTACTCACATACTCGGCTATTTCTTTCTTCATGTTCGGCCACCAAAAATTCTGTCAAAGGTCTTGATACATCTTAGTGCTACCAGGATGAATCGAGTACCTCGAACTATGAGCCTCTTGCAGCACTTGCTCCTTTAATTTCGTCTCATTTGGAACCCAAATTCTTCCATCAAATATTAGTAATCCCTCATTATCAAGACTAAACTTAATATCTTTTTCATTGGTCAACTGCTTCTTCATTTGGTCATACTCATCAGTTTTGAGCTTCACCTCCTTGACTCTCTCTACGATGGTAGATTGTATCTCTGTCGCAAACAATCTTTGTCCCACTTCACTTGGCAACTTCACCTCTAACTCCATCCTAGCCATCTCTGTTATTAACTCAGTTTAAGCCGTTAACATAGACAACTTCTCCTGACCCTTTCTACTTAAGACATCGGCCACTACATTGGCTTTTCCAAAGTGATACAGGATTTCACAGTCATAATCCTTTATCAACTCCAACCATCTCTTCTGTCTCATATTTAACTCCTTCTATGTGAAGATATATTTTAGACTCTTATGGTCCGTGTATATCTCACACTTTTCCCCGTAAAGATAATGTCGCCATTTCTTTAGGGCAAACACTACCGCGACCAGTTCCAAATCATGAGTAGGGTAAACTTTCTCATAATCCTTCAACTGCCTAGATGCATATGCAATGACCTTGCCATGCTGCATGAGCACGCAACCAAGTCCTCTATGCGAAGCATCGCTATAAACTACAAAATTTCCTGTGTCATCAGGTAATGACAAAACAGGCGCTTTACTCAATCTCTTCTTCAGTTCTTGAAAATTGTCTTTGCACTTCTCCGTCCACGCATACTTCACCGTCTTCCTTGTCAAATTAGTCAACGGAGTAGCTATCTTCGAAAAATCCTGGACGAATCTCCGATAGTATCCCGCTAACCCTATGAAACTCCGCACCTCAGTCGGCGCCTTTCCCAATTCATCACGGCTTCCACCTTCGCTGGATCTACTGAAATCCCCTCGTGGTCAATGACATGTCCTAAAAATTGTACCATCTCTAACTAAAATTCACACTTAGTGAACTTCGCGTATAACTTCTCCTTTCTTAATGTCTCCAATACTATCCTTAGGTGTTCAGCATGATCTTCTGGCGTCTTAGAGTAGACTAGAATATCATCGATAAACACCACGACGAACTTGTCAAAATATTATTTGAATACCCTGTTCATCATATCCATAAATGCAGATGGTGCATTAGTTGTAACAATCCAAGATTTTATTTGTAATATAAAATATTTATTAAATTAAATAAATATTTTATTGATTAAGTTGTTGTTTTGTAATTTAAAATATTTCTTAAATTAAATGAATATGTGATTTTTTGTTAGTAAATATTTATAAATTATATTTATTAGATAATATTCTAAATTAATGTAATTTATAGTTAATATGTTGTAAGATAACATGAGATGTTATATTGTTGTTGTGATATGATAAATTAAGATGGTATATTAAATTTTTAAATAATATTATAATGAGAATATAATTTTGTGATATAAGTTTAAGTGGAATATTTATTTAAAATATAGTATGTGTAATTAATTTAGTTGATGTAATGTTGGATATGGAAATCCAAATAAATATTATGTGATTATGAATTATAAACTAAATTGTTTATTAAAATAAAATTAAAGTAATTTAATTTACTTTTGACCAAACAAGACTTAAATATATTAAGGTGTTGTTTGTTTACATCTGATTGTCTCTTAATGGACTGCTTCTTATTCGCTAAGAGGCATGATGTGGTTTTTTTGTTACCTCTGAATGCCTCTTAATCGGTAAGACAGAAAATAAAATCTTAATAATTAAGAGGTACCTCTTAATAAAAAAAATTGATACTTTTTTTTGTATAAATATATTCAACAATATTATGCACTCATTTTTATTAAATTGAATATTTAAAATTATTAAATAAAATTTTAACCTTTAAATGGTAAAATAGTGTCATTAAGAGACAACTTACTTTTAAGTTATCAAACAATTTTTTAGATTCAGACCTCATAACCATTCAGATGATATGATTTATTAAGACATCATAATCATTCAGATCTTAATTCCCAGATTTATCAAACACAGCATAAGTCTATATTTTAAAGACTTTTTGCCAAACAAAGCCTTATGACTTTTGGATTTCTTTTAATATTTGAATTATAAATAAAATATATTAAATAATAAATAAAATCTAATATATTTATAACCTAAGTGTTATAGCTGAAACTAATATTCTAATAACTAGACGTATTAAGGTTATAAGTTATTTTTATCTATACGCTTTAGTGGGTATTAGTTTTACGTGATTTGTCTTTTGGCCTAAGAAGAAAAGCTGCAGAGAACTTGAGAGAGAATTGAGAGAGAGATTTGTGAGAATTGTCAAGCAACTTCAGTGTTTAGCAAGAATTAACAAGCCAATTGAAGGTATTTTGTTAACCTTAATATTATGTATGTATATATGTTTATATATGGGTTTTTACGGCATAAAATCTCATGCTCTGTGAATTCAATTTGTTGAATTATTGATATATAACTGGTAATTGTGTGTATATGTGTTGGTCATGGTTGAATTTATGTTTAAACAAAGAATTCATATGCTAATTACAGTAAAAAAGGAAGAAAAGTAAATTATAGTATATATTTGCACGTGGCTTGTAAATGTACCAATTTTAGTGTCAATTTGTATGTTAATTTGTGAATTGAGGCTTGATTATGCTAGTTCATTAAGAAATGAAGATAACGTAATTTGAATGAGGTGATTTGGTCAAGTATAGAGATTACAGTGATGATTTTTCTAAGAGATATCAAAAATGGAGTTTTATATGAAAAATATGAATTTTGAGAAATTAAAATAGTTTTAAATGTTGTTAAATTGTGCTAAGTGATTGAATATGTTAGCAATCATGTTTATAATAGTTGTATATTTATTTTACGTGTTAATTTCACTATTTGATGGGTGAAATTCGTGTTAGTTGGGCTAAAGTCGGCTATAGTTCATAGCCTTTCTGGTTCTGTCTGTGCACTGGCGCAGCTGCGCCGGTGCCAAGGCCAGAAATGGCGCAGCTGCGCCAACGCAGCTGCGCTGGTCCCAGGCTTGTGTATGGCGCAGCTGCGCCATAGCCTGTCCTGAGACAGTGAGGTCTGCTGCTGCTGCAGACTTTGTAACACCACTATAACTTGGTCTAAGGTTATGTTAATGTGACAAATGTGTAACGACAAGGTTAAAATAACATAGTGTTATGTGGTTAGTGATTCTAAAGTTATAAGAAGTTAGTAAACTATGAAAATGACATGTTGTGATTTATTGAGAATGAGGATTAGTAAATAAGTATTATGAAGGTTTACACTTGAAATTTCTGATATTTGTATAGTAGCATAATACTTGTGCTAAAATGAAAAGTTTAACAAGAAATGTACATATTGTGGTATGTTAGCATATCTAATAGATATTGTGGTTCTAAACCTATGTGTAGGTTATTGGAGTACGTGAGTTATAATTGTATAGCTTACACAAGAGGCAAGCTCCCTAACCTTCGCTACTTTATTATTTAGCAAGGTTACTTTTCACTATTACGTTATACCTATGTAGATTCTCTAAGTCTAACCTCTTATTTGACGATTTATTGTCATACGAATTCTTTAACTCTCATTTAATTGTTGAACAAGTTAGTTAATCTTTATTTCTTTATTTCAAACGAGATTACCTTGCTTATTCAAAGTCAGTAATGTTGTTTATTCGGCTACTAATAACTGTTGTTTGATCTTCATTCTCCAATATCATTGTACTATCTTACATTATTGTACCGAACTCTAAGTTGTCTAGCGATTCTTTACCAACTCAACTAATCCTTAGTTGATGAATGTTATAAACTCTAAATTACCTTTGAAGTCAACTCAAACCAAACTTCCTTTGGTTTGTATATATATTCACACAAACTTTGAAAGCATGTTGTCGATGATAACATTTGTTCAATTTAGAAATTATTAATACTCTAGTTCTTATTGATTCATCAATATACCTTATTCATAAAGATATTATAATCAAACTCTTGAATAGTTATTTGTTTCTATCTGATTCCAACTAGTACTTGGTTGATGAGCATTCTAATGATATAGAATTCCTTGAGAGCTAATTCCCAAGAAAACTTCATTTGGTTTGAAACCTGATGATCTAAGCTGAGATGAACAACCCTATTATTAGGGGATTATTTTAGAAATACACAATAGCGTTAAAATATTTACGCAATACATAGTACAAAGGGTTGATCACCTGGAGTACGAAATGATGGTCCATATAGTCGTTTAGACTGTTAAAGGTTACAGTAGAAACACCTGTTAACCTAGGACGAAGATGATGATTATAGTCTTTTAGACTGTTAAAGGTTAAAGTAGAAATACTTGAAACCTAGAGTATGGTTCGTGGTCTTGTGACCCTCAGTGTATTCTTTGATGTTGGTATCTATTGTTAAAGTAATGTTCATTATTCCTTTGAACTCATAGTTGTTGAATTAAATTTTATTTTTTTGCTAAGAATACTTTACCTTGAAAACTCAGTGAATTATTATTCATAAACCGTTATTGTATATTATCCTTCTTGTGGGCAATTATTTGCTCACCCTTGCACAAAATAATGCAGATGAAGTTAAGAAGTTTGAAGAGTTTTCTACAAGCAAGGGCAAGGACAAAGTGATTAATTAGACGATAACATTGAAGTTATGTTTTATTTATGAAGCTTATGTACTAAATTTAATTATGATCATGTTTTAATTTTCGCTGATGATTGTATTAAAGGTTAGATGACCTAGGATTTATCTTGAGATTATGTAACCCTTGATGGGAGATTTATTATTTAAGCTTTTGAGTTTAATTATATCTTTTGTTTATGGGTAGTTAGTTATAATTTATTTGGACAGTGAACACCAAATCTGTGGAACTGAAGTATCCGAATTTGGAGGTGTCACATTAGTCAACTAAAATGACATCACCAGAAACTCGTAATGCCCATAACGAGTCCTGAATGCCATTTTTGGTACATCTTCATTTCAAACCTTCAGTTAATGATACCCCGTCCTTAAATCTATTTTAGAAAAGTACTTTGCCCTTATTAACTGATCAAAAAGATCATCGATCCTGGGAAATGGATACTTATTCTTTATTGTCAACTTGTTCAACTCTCGGTAAGTCTTAACAATCCATCTTTCTTCTTGACAAACAATACCGGCGCTCCCCATGGCGAAACACTCGGTTGTATGTACTTCTTGTTTAACAGTTCTTGCAACTGCACCATCAACTCCTTCATCTCCACTGGCGTTATACGATATGGTGCCCTGGAAACTGGTGTCGCTCCTAGCACAATGTCTATCACAAACTCGGTCTCCATATCCGGTGGAAGACCCGACAATTCACTCGAAAATACATCCATGAATTCATTCACTATAGGTATTTGTTCCATGGTCACTCTCACTCTCTGGGTATCAACCACATGACACAAATATCCAACACACCCCTTCCTTAATAATTTTCTAGTTTGGGTCATAGTAAGATAACACAAACGTCCCGGCGATTTATTACCATAAAATATTACCTGAGGTTGTCTTAATGTTTTAATATTTATACATTTCTTTTGACAATCTATAATTGCCACATGATTAACCAACCAATCCATTCCGAGGATTACGTCAAATTCTCCTAATTTTATCGGTATCAGAACTACTTATAATTTAAAACTTCGTATGTCTACGCAACAACTGTAGCACCCCCAAATCCGGTTATCTTCCAACCCAACAGATGGTGCTATACTTTACAACATTTATACATTCATTCAATTGAAAGATCTCAAAGAACGAACATAACTTCTATATATTTAAAGTAATATTTATATTTCCCAGGTTCTATTCCCATTACAAAGGTTCTTTGTCATAATATCAGTTACATTACAACAATAGACCTATACTATTACAAGACACCTTAGTAATCTGCCTTAGCTTTTCTTTTATCCTTTTTCGATCCTTCGGGACGTTCAGTCTTAGCTGCATTTATATGGTTCAAGCAAGAGTGAGCATAACTAGCTCAGCAAGTATAACAATTTAATAATAACATGCTTGACACATACAAATCGTATATCTTCAATAACTGAACAATAGTTATGAAGTACTATTAATAATTCAAAATAGCACTTCATCTTTTCTTTCAAAATGTTTTACAATAATAACAATATTTAGTAAAACATTCACTCCGGTCAAAGACATCGAGTATTCATTCTTTATTGGAAAAGGACAACCCAGAAGCAAGTCCGTAAGCCCGATATTACTTACGAGCACTTCTAGGTGATCAGCCTATTGTACTCTATGTTGATCAACACTACATCCATTAAACGTATGCACGTTTAAACATTTGGCAACCTCACGTTCCTGTCGTTTTTCCAACAAAACATTTGTTTAACATTTCAATCTTCTTTTGAAAACCATATCAAGTAGTTGACAAAAGATAGAAACATTTGATAATAAATGAATAGATTATCAATACATCAAGTCTAGCCAAAGGAATTGGCTTTAAATTCAACATACCTCAATTCATGCGAAAGAATACATGAACTTCAAAAATGTGTTCAGATTGAACTGAGACAAGAGTTAGGATACTTGCCTTTAGCGTCTGCTATGGTATATTAACTTTATGTTCAAGTCTTTCAAGTCTCTACAATATATGATCACATAATTCCCTACATTAGGTCACATATAATCAAGTATGTATATGACTATATCATACTCTCATCTCAATCTAACTGTATATTAGGTTCAATTACTATTCGTTCCGGTTTATCATTATCCTTGCATTTATATTCAACTAGGTTATCTCAACCTGTATACAACATCCTTAAGGTTTCACAAAGTTTAAACAATGTTATATTACATTCCTTAAGTTGTGTTTACTTTTAAATCAATTAGCTTTCCTTTCTTTGTACTTAGAAACCTTCATTACTATCCTTGTTCTGAGACTGGCGATGTGGCGCGAGTCCTTACTTATTGGGCCGCGCTACGGCGCCACACTCCAGAGGATTTTCGTACTGTACATGGCGCTGCGGCGCCATAAATTGTACTATGGTTCGCGCTGCGGTGAACTCTTGCAGTGTGCTCGGACACTGTTACGCACTGCGGCGCGACTCATTTAGCCTACGGTTGGCGCCGCGGCGCCAACTCTGTGCACCAGAAAACAATTTCAGTTTTTGAATTTTGTGAACTTCCCGACGCATAACTTCTTCATTATAAGTCCGAATTGGCTCGTTCAAAAGCCTACGGTTCATAAAATACGTAATCTATATGTTTATGCAAGAATTTTATCTATTTGACTTCGTTTACTAAAAATTCACCTATTGGTTCATTTATTTAATGAAAACGATAAACGTTCGTGAACGTTCAACGCTCGTTTCTTCGTTCTAAGTCAGAATCCGGTCATTTTTGAGTCCGCAACTCTTAAATGCCAAATATGACTTATCTCTATTGGAAAACAATGGTTCCGAGTTCAAACACAAAATTTGACTTATATTCCGAGAATTTTACGAATTCGGCGATTATCGTCCAATCGTGCTAATTCCGGCAATTCTTCATTCTTATGATTTGTTCAACATTACAAATGAATTCCATTCATCATGTGAACATCTCAACATACTTATTACAACAACCTATATTCATTGTGGATTTTTGACTTATTCTTAATGAGCTTATAACTTGTCAAATTATAAACTACTCAAGATTTTATTATTCATTACTTATGACAATTAAAGTTTCTTAATCATCATTCTTTATATGTTATTAACATATAACTTTACTTATGTATACATGATACATAAGATCATACAAGTTCTTTTACATCCTTACTACTTCTCTAAATAAACTCATTACAAATTCATAATTTTCATACTAACATTCAAGGTTAACTTATAATAAGTTTATAACTTTTATAAGTTTAAATGACTTATTGTTAACTTATGTGGCTTAAGTTCATGACTTACACATTCTTCTTGCTTCTTATCATTCATGTTTCTTAATCCATCTTTTCTTATCAACCTATCATGGTAGAGATAGAAGATAATGGAGAAGAAGTCTTACTTTTGAATTCTTGGTAAGGTAGCTTTCTTATTCTTCTTACAAATGAAATGACTTATTTGTAGTTTATTCTCTCTAACACTTAAGCACTTTGCAATAAGTTGGATTATTTGAACAAGTGTTAAATGGCTTGTAAGCCTCCTATATTTATAGAAGTTGTTTAGCTAGGGTAGTTTAGTCTTTAAAACATCCCACCTCCTTTAAGCCACCTCGTTACTATTCATTACTTGTTAATCACAACACTTATCCTATGCTTGGTCATTACTCATTTAACTTGGTCATTACTCTTAAGTCTTGGTCATTACATTAACTTGGTCACCACATATTAACCATATTGATATGGTTTTCCCCATAGGTCATACAACTCATGGATTCTAGTTTGGGCTTACATTAAATCAAACTTTGGGCTTTGCATTAATAAACACTAGTTGGTTCATTAACTAATAATTGGGCCTCTCCCTTTAATTCACTTGGACTTGTATTAATTCAATCAACCTTTGCAAGTCCATTAGCATTACTTAATACATATAGTTTATGTATTATTTTCGTATTCTAATTCATATAGGATTTATATACGATATTTCATCCTTCATACAAACTCGTATAATACTTCGTATTATACTCGTTTTCATTACTTTGTAAAATACCAAGGTATCATACCATTATCACTTATTCATTACTACTTCGCCTTCCTTAACGTTTATAAATTAAGTCCGCAAGCGAAATATTACATTTTCCATAACTAGATTTTTATTACATAATCCATCTTACCTTGTTATTCCATCATTACGTATTTCTCAGAAATTCAAAAATATATCCCGAGCAAATACCGATGAATAGTATTTTTCAGAAAATCTCTCGAAAAACTTTTATTTTCGTCTTAGAAATTTAAAAACTTTAATTCGTCCATGTAGCTCAAATACTACGACATTCTAACATCTATAGGTTATACAACGACAACCATCTTGATAACACATAGAATAGAATTTTATTATTATTTAATTTAATAAAAATTATTTTACAATAAGATCTGAATTTCTCGGTCGTTACAACAACTCCTATGAATATCTTCAACAGGAATTATCTCTTCGTTTGCTACCTTAATATTTAAAGGTATAGGCAACTTTTCGGAAAGTAATCCTAATCGTCTAGCAAAATCATATGCGATAAACGAACAAATAGCACCCGAGTCAAACAGCACGTATGCATTTAGGTCGTTGATCGGAATAATACCTAGAACTACGTCTCCTGAGGCCATCGCATCTTGAATGGTCATGTTAAAGGTATGGGCCATCGGCCTACCCGGCTGCGCTGGACCCCCAATAGTTAACTTACCACTACTGGTGCCCTTATTTCCATTCGTCCCCTTCTTTGGGCAGTTCTTTGCCACGTGGTCAGTTGACCTACACACAAAGCATCCATGGTTTTTCTTCGGACTCAGAAAATTAGGCGCAATGTGCCCCTCCTATCCACAGTTATAACACACGGCCTTACCTTTGAGGCAGACTCCTAAGTGAGTCTTTCCCATAGGTTTTGCAGGCCTCCATCTTCCTCTTCAGGTCCCCTAGTTTCACTACGTTATTCCCAGAGCTACTCACCTTCCTCTTATACCCTTCACCACTCCCACTGGCACCTTCAACCTTCATTCCGCCATCCACTTTCCCCTTATTCTTCTTATCCTTGTGGTACTGGCTCAACGCCTCCCTACCACCCTCGGCAATTATTGCCTTCTCTAAAATGATTCCAAAGGAAGTACTTTGGAACACAGAAATGTGGTTATAGAGCTAGGGTTTCAAGCCCTGCTCGAACCGTCGAGCTTTCCTCAACTCAGTGTCCACTTGGTGTGGAGCGAACCTTGCCAATTCATTAAACTTGGCAATGTATTAGGGAACTGTCATGTCCCCTTGCTTCAATTCCAGAAACTGCATCTCCATCCTTCCCTGCATACTTGTGGGAAAGTAGTTCTCGAAAAATATCTCTTTGAACCTTGCCCACGTTAGAACCTCTATCCCAGCCCTAGCTTGATTGGCCTCCCACCAAAAGTTGGCCTCTCCCTTCATCATGTAGGTTGTAAAGGCAACTGTAAGACCCCGAATTTTATGAAATAAAAGTATTCAATTTTTTTTATAATTACAATTCAGTAAATGATTAAATTGATAAAAGTTTAAAGTTAAGGGTGAGATATGAATTTTTTTCAAAATACGCAAGTGGTTATAAAATATTCAATTGTCGGGGAATATTCGTATGGTCGTGGAATATTCTTTCTGTCGGAGAATATTCGTACGACGGCGCAGTCATTTGTGGGCCCCATAACGAATAACTGTCGGATGAAAAAAATGAAAAAAATTGAGTTTTTATAAATAACGGCGTAGTTGTTACCGTTAACACTGTTGGAATACCCGGTGGTTAAAATACAGTAATACGCATGGATGCACAGTATTTTTGAATTATTGATTCTTACGTAAGAAGGCACTACTCAATAATTGTTACAGTAATTACTGTTTAATATTTTATTTTATTGATTCAATAATTACTGCTTTAATATTTTATATTATTATTGTTTCAATAATTAATACTGGACAGTATTTCCCATTATCAGATCAATAATTCATATTATTTGAATAATATTATTAGATAGCATTATTGGCAATGTCTAGAAAGTTCTGTCAAGGAGAGGTTTGGTCACCTAATTGCGCGCCAGTAAGGAGAAATTCTTATTGGAAAGCCTCCTCTTTCTTGGGAACGGCCTGGTTGTCATAATTGTGATTCTGTAATATTATATGTGAATAATTAATTATTGATTTATATGATAAGGAAATATTTATTTTATGTGGATATAAATGATGGATATATTTATTTTTATGTGGATAAAAATGAAGAAATTAATGCTGAGGTGTTTTATCAGTATTTTGTCGGTGTGGAGGTATTAAAAATCATCCGTTTGTGGATTTCGGATATTTTATATTTGGAATTTGGAAAAACTCAAAGCTACAAAGTTGTAGAGAATTCGATTTCAGGCAGAATAGACATAAAATTCATATTTTTCTGATAAACGGTCTATTTTCTATGAATTGTTGAAGTTTTGAGAAATAAAATAATTTTTATTAAAATTAGGGGCGGGACCCACTTTTGTCTTTTGGTTGATAAATGTGCTGAATTGGTTTTTCAATTGAGGTGGGCTGGAATTTTTCAAAGTGGCGTGCTTGAGTTGGTGAAATGAAATAATAATATTTTATTATTTTAGTCTCCTTTGGCGCTCTAGCATTTTCCTATAAATAGGTGCTTAAGTTAAAATTAAAAATCACACCAGAAACATAAGTTTTCTCTCTCAATATTATCAAGCATATTTTTGTGAGTATTTAGATATCTTGAGTGTTGTTATACGGTGCAAGTTCGTTCAGCGTTATATCCGATATTCAAGTCAGAAGTACTGCTCTTTTGAGGTAAGAGATTTTAAGGGTTATTATGTTTTTCAGTTCATACTTCTTTCGACCTTCAGAAAATTCTGGAAAAATTTGAAATGATATTTTGATGAGTTTTATTGATTGTGTCCAAAAATAATTATTTTTTGATGTATAGATTAAGAGTTATGAATTTTACGGGAAAAGACTATTTTAAAAGTAACCGCTTATAACTCTTTGTGGTTAACTCTAAAATTGATTAAATTTTTATTGGGAGTACATCTATATTATATCAGTGTACTCTGTGAATTTCGGAATTTTTAGAGAAAAAGTACAATTTATGATAAATATCTAAATATTCGGCAGTTTTGGCCATGTGAATATAGTAAATGTATTTAAAAAATTCTGAGAAAAATATATGTTCAATATGAGACTATATTCTGCTAAATCCCAGAAAAGAAAATTTGTTTGTACTGATTTGGTATTTTTCATGAAAATAGACTAGTTATGAGTAAATGAATTAAATATGTTATGTGAAGTAAAAAATTTAGAAAATAGGATTTTATGGCTTGAGAATCCTATATAAGGTATATGCAGATTTTTTTATGAGAGTTTTGGTTATGGGTGATGAAATCTTATGAGTTTGGAATTTTAGGATGATTAAATGCATTATTTAGTAAAGTGTAAACAATTAAAATAAATTATTTATAAGTTTAAAAAATGGTATTCTTTCAATATCATTATACCGAAATATTGGTATAGATTTTATTGTGGAATTTTTACCTTTTTCATGTTGGGGTTACTATTCACGAGTTACTATTCATGAGTTACTATTCATGAGGTACTATTCACGAGTTACTATTCACAGGTACTATTCACGATAAAATTGGTTTCTTTTTCTGACCAAATTATCGTTGATTTGTGAATATTACTCTTGAGATTAAATCTATATGTTGATTATATTGTTTTTATTATCATATATAACATTTTTTATAACCTTAATGATGATATTTCTCTTTGACTTGAGTGTAAAGATGGGTAGATTTTTGGTATGATCATGACTATGGGTTCTCTTTGGCCAGTAGTGCAAAGTTGAATTGTTGACTGGTATGATCATGACCATTAAATTTATAATTGAATATCTTTAGCTTAAGTGCAAAGGTGAAATGATCAACATGGTTATAATTATTGTTTATATAAATTCAGAAAGGATTATATATTTCTTTGAGATATTAATATAATTGGCCTGTAGTGTAAATATGAAATGTTGATGAATATATTTGGCCTGTAGTGCAAATATGAACTGTTGAGGAATATCTTTGGCATGTAGTGCAAAGATGAATTGTTGATGAATATCTTTGGCCCGTAGTGCAAAGATGACATGTTGTTGAATATCTTTGGCCAGTAGTGCAAAGATGAACTGTTGACGAATATCTTTGGCCGTAGTGCAAAGATGATGTTATTAGTATGATTATGAACAGGAAATGTGATTTGGTGTAACCATGATCTTTGATGTTTCAGGTAAAGATAGGTGATGAAAATTATCTTCGTCCTGGATGAGAAGAGGAATTTAGAACTACAATTATGATTATGAGTTATTCATATGATTGTGGACCAGAACTGTTGATTGATGTTACAGGGATAAAACATTGTTGGTGGATTTTTAATATAGAGAAGATAATAGACTTTATGGTCTATTTGACTCTTCTAATGGATTACTCGTTCCGCTGCAACTATGGTTGAAATTTTTATCATCTACCATATGTTATAAATCTCTGATTTATTATTGATGAAGGCTATTGATAATTTAATTATCTTTAGTCATGATATTCTTTACTGAGCTAGTTGTGCTCACCTTTTTGCTTCACAATTCCTTTCAAGTAATAAGAGTGTAGCTGCGTCTAGCGGGGGTAACAGTGGAATAGAATGGTGGTCATCATTTAGTAGTTATATTTGGTGAATCAACTAGGTTGAGGCGAACCCAACATTGGAAGGGTGTTTTGCCACTATCATACAAGATGTCTAATGACATACAACCTCGTGTCATCATAAGACAGGGTTGTGCTCATCCACTTGCTGAGTATATTTACGAGCACTACCTATATAATCTTGGTGTTTGTTTGAAGTATAATTCTCAATTAGAGACAGTAGAGATAATGATATGTCAAGAGAAGACTCACCATTGGGAAGAATATGATAGTAATCTTCTCATTTTTCTTTGGGGTCTATTGGGTCAACCAAGGATAATTCTGTGGCCATATGATATCTATCATAACCTAGAAGCATGACCTCCCATGTACGAAGGTTTCCTTGAGCACTTCCCAAAGATTTTAATTTCTAAAACAGTTTTTGACTATACCTTTATGTAAGGTGTCGTTGTGACGTGTTATACAAGGTTGGGATGAGAGTCACAGTTGGTATATATTTGTATCCAAACTCACAGCATATGTGTTGTGGTATTTTGCACGACAATTGTTGTAATAAAATTGTAGTTGTTTTCTGTACCATGTATTTGGCGACTCAGAATAGGTTGGATGGAATGGACCTATTTTGGGGTTGTCACAGCAACCTTCTGGGCCTCGTCAACATTTGTTATCACAAATGCCTTCTTAATTTCCTTCACCCACGTTTAGGCTTCAATAGGGTTTGTAGTTCCTTTGAACTCCGACGGACCCACACTTTTAAAATCCTTAAAAGTAGTAGCTCGTGCTACACCAGGATTTACGGGGATGTTAGCCCCAGTTCTATTAAATGCTGCAGTTAAAAGGTTCACAAACTCTTGCATGGGGTTAACCGGACCTCCCTCTGGTTGATTTACGTTCGCCTCTTGATTACGTGGTACTCTTCTTGGCGGCATTTTGTTGTTACAATAAACAACGTATTTCGTTATTATTCAATTCCTATTAGTTAATTATTATACAATTTTAAACAATAATTTAAAGATTCATTACTCAATATGTTCCGAAAAGAAAACTTATATTAATTCATTGTAGCATAACACTACATCGGTTACATTACTCAGCCTAAGCTGATTACAATACTTTCCCGTAATTACTTTCCAAAAATTGGGATTTACAAAAGACTACCCTTTGTTATACGAAAGAGGGTTTTACGTGGCTACTAGATACAAGATATTTACATATCTAAACTACTTTAGCTTTTACTATATCAAATCTGCCTTCAGGAATTCTCAAAATTCGCCTTGGCAAGACCGTCAATAATATC
The DNA here is from genome assembly GCA_020205505.1 of Panax japonicus. Taxonomy (NCBI): domain Eukaryota; kingdom Viridiplantae; phylum Streptophyta; class Magnoliopsida; order Apiales; family Araliaceae; genus Panax; species Panax japonicus. The sequence continues at coordinate 42,062,118 of CM035101.1, read as the reverse complement.
ACGGCTGATAGTATGACGTGTCTGCCCTGTCTCTATGGGATAACCAGCTACCTGTAGCTGGAAATCTGCATGAGAACTCCTATGAATATAGGTCATCCTCCATATTTTCTACTTCTTGGTCTTTAGCTCACCCTTGAGCTCAAAGACCTCCTGTTTCAGCTCGTGGACCTTGTCCTTAGCCAAAATTCTCTCATCGTGCTTCTGTTCCCACATGGACTCCACGTCCGTCTTATCCTCTATAACAGCTTGGAGCTCTGCCTTCAGCTCCTTAACTTCCTGACAGTAGTGGATGTTTCTATCCAGAACTGACATGAAAAGTGACATCATCGACTCCCCCGGAGCTATCTCTGCTGCTATCGCTATAGGGTTGAAGGACACCACCTCCACCTCTTCTTCTAACATGCCGTCGAACACGGACATGAGATCTAAACTCTTCGAGTCTCCAGACTCAATCGTTACCACTTCAGGATTTACTGCTATGGGGTTCGGTATAATTTCTATCTGATTAACCGACCCTTCACTAACTACCTGTACGTCTCTATTTTCTCTTGACATCTACAACAACACAAAAGTTTGATTAGTTCATGTCAGTATAATAATAAAAACGCATAACATATATAATGCATTTTGATAAGGTTAATTTCCATCTTTTATTCTTTGACTTTTCTTAAGGTTATGACTTAAGGTTTAACTCAACCCATTAAGTTTTATAACCTAATGCTTTGATACCAACCTGTGACGCCCCCAAATTCGGGTATCTTCCAACCCGACAGATGGTGCTACACGGTGCTACAGTTCACACAATCATTCAATTGAAATACCTCAAAAGAATGAATATGTCTTATATATATTCAAAATAATATTATGATTCTCCCAGGTTCTTTATAACCATTACATCTGTTCTTGTCATAATATAAAACATTATCATTACAAAACATATACTATTACATAGGTAATCTACGGGTTCGCCTTAGCCTTCCCTTTATCCCGAATCCGTCGGTACGTTCGGTCTTAGCTGCATTCATATGGTCCAAGCAAGAGTGAGCCTAACTAGCTCAGCAAGTACAACAATTCTAGGAAAAATAGCATGCTTGAGACATAGGAATCATATATCTTCAATAGTTGAACAATAGTTACGAAGTACTATTGATAATTCAAAATAGCACTTCTTTTCCTTCAAAACATTTTACAACAATAATATTCAGTAAATCATCAATTTCGGTTCAAGACCGTGAGCATTTCATAAGTACTTTGAAAAGGACATCCCGGCACAAAGTCCGTAGGTCCGGCATAACTTACGAGCACGTCTAGGTGATCAGTCTATAGTACTCTATGTTAATCAACACTACATTTCTTAAACGTGTATACGTTTAAGTTGTGGCAACCTCACGTGCTTGTCGTTTGACGACAAAATAATTTAGCATACTCAATCTCCTTTTGAAAACCACAACAATATTAGTTTGGTAAATCATTGCACATACTTGAAAGATTAAAAGAATCCAACATATCGTAAGTCTAGCCGAGGGAATTGGCATTGACTTCATCAAACATCAACTCATGCAAGGAATACGTGAATCACAAAGACTTGTCCAGAATGAACTGGAACAAGGGTTAGAGTACTTGCCTTTAGCGTCTGCTTATAGATATAACACGTGCACTTTAAGTCTTTAAGGTCTCTACAGTAAATGATAACATCACATAGCACATTAGGTCATGGATAAACATACATGGTTCCTAAAGAATCTTACCCTTCTTCTCAATCTAATTATGTATTAGATTTGTTATTTTTGGTTCCGGCTTTTCGTTACGTCATTCTTACGTTCACATGTAACTGACTTTTTTTAACCCTAAGTGGTCATACTTAAGGCTTAATTATGTCTTAACAATGTTACATTAAGATCTTTAGTTAATTGGTAAACATCTACTATCCACGCTCAACATGAAAACCTTGTTCATGATCTATACCCTAAGGTTGGCGCTGCGGCGCCGGCTATTACTCTTTGTGCCACGCTACGGCGTCACATGTTAATGCCTAGAAATCGGACTCGGCGCTGCGGCGTGAGTCCCTTTGTTATGGGTCACGTTGTGGCGTGAGTCTCCAGGGGCTGAGGCTCGCTTTGGCGTTGCAGCACAGGACTTTTGGCTTGGAGTCGCACCGCGGCGCGGACTCTGTGCCACAGATTATTTTGACAGATTTTTCAAATGGTGAGATTCCCGGACTCGTAACTTCTTCGTTATAAGTCCGAATTGGCTCGTTCAAGAGCCTACAATTCATAATTCACATACTCTATATGTTCATGTAAGAATTTTATCTATTCGAATTCGTTTGCTAAAAATTCACCTATTAGTCCATTTTTAACGAAAACGATAAACGTTCGTGAACGTTCAACGCTCGTTTCTTCGTTCTAAATCGGAATCCGACCATTTTTGAGTCTGCAACTCTATAATGCCAAATACGACTTGTCTCCATCGAAAACCAACGTTTCTGAGTTCAAACACAAAATACGACTACCATTCCGAGAATTTCACGAATTCGACGATTATCGTCCAATCGTGTGAATTCTGGCAAAACATCATTACTAGTGATTTGTTCAACATTCTAAAAGGATTCATTTCATTATCTAGACATCTCAACTTATATGATACAACAACTTATATTCAAATTAGTTTATGGCTTATTCTTCATAAGTTCATAACTTAACAACTTCTATCATACAAGACTTTTATTTCCTTATGACTTACTCTTAATGAAGTCATTTAAGCTACATGCTTACATCTTATTATTCATACAAACTTCCTAAGTTAATCATATGACAAGTTCTTATGTGTATTCTATAAGTTCATAACTTGCTTAGGTTCAAGATACTTATTCATAACTTATTCGACTAAAATTAATTGCTTAACCACTTCTCATATGTTCTTAGCATATAAATTCATTAGGTTACATTTCTCTTATCACCCTATTAAGATAGAGATGGAAGATATATTTATGAGAAGAGCCTTACCCTTGATGAACTAATACTTCTTCTTCTTGGAAAATCTAGTAATGGAAGTTAAGCTTCAAAGTGCTTATTAGCTCTAACAAATAAGTTGTTTGCAAAGAGAGTTTGTTGGATGAAATTTGATCAAGTAAATGACAAATCCAAGCTTGCTATTTATAGAGGGGCCAAGGTTAGGGTATTAAGGTCATTAAGACATCCCACCTCCTTAGTTAACCTCCTTACTATTCATGTCTTAAGGCCTAAGTAACCTTGCTCATCACTCTTAATTCTTGCCCATCACAAAAAGTTCTTGCCCACTACTTCACTCATGGGTTGCCCCATGGATCCTATTTAGTTAATGGATCATTACTTTGTGCTTGGTTTAGTTAATTACTCTATTTCTTATGGGCTTGCATTCATTTAGCTTGGGCTTAATATTATTTACACATAGGTTTACAGTGACACCCCCAAAATAGGTACACACGACTCATTCTGAGTCGTCGCAAGATATCGCACTATAAAAATCAAATATAAACTTCATTTATACAACTATTGAACTATCGTGCAAAGTACGACAACAGATAAGATGTGAGTTTTAATACAAATATATATAACTCTTGTGGTGCCTTGACCACAAGACCTTACAATGGTACCTTACATAAAGTTACAGTCAATAATTGTTTTAGAAATTAAATCTTTGGAAAATACTCGAGGAAACCTTCGTACATGGGAGGCCATGCGTCTAGGTTATGATAGATATCATATGTCCACAGAATTATCCTTGGTTGACCCAAAAGTCCCCAAAGAAAAACAAGAAGATTACTATCATCTTCTTTCCAATGGTGAGTCTTCTCTTGACATATAATTATCTCTGTTGTCTCCAAGTGAAAATTATATTTCAAATAACCTCCAAGATCATATAGGTAGTGCTCGTAGATATACGCAGCAAGTGGATGTGCACAACCCTGTCTTATGATAACACGAGATTGTATGTCATTAGACATCTTGTATGATAGCGGAAAAACACCCTTCCAAAGTTGGGTTCACCCCACCCTATTCGGTTCACCAAAATTAAATATCAAATAACGTATACAATACGACACACTTGTCTAATGTAACACTCCCTATCCGAAATAGAAAGCGACGTTACTCAAAACATAACAAAATTGATGAATTTAATAACAAGGCCCAAAGCCGCAAAAGAATAGTCTTAATAACTGATAAATACCACAAGTCAACCATAATAAATCTCAAACTGTCTCAAACCACAATCTAAAATAATTATTATAATTCCAAGGAAACTGACACATCAAGTCTAAACAGAATATTTCTAAATCATTAGAATGAATGGAGCTCTCATTACACTTGCCCTTGATCCCCCTGATTACCTACCGGAAGAAAACACAGCATGAGCCAAATGCCCAGTACGGATATAGAATACAAGAAATGAACCGAAATAACTAACTCAATTAAATAAAAAGAGACGAAACGAACTGAAACTAAACGAACAAAACTAACACAATAAAATGATAGGCTAAATCAAATGGTTGGGTGTTATTTCATACCGAGCTCAAAATAAATAGTAATATACCTTGTCACACAGGCAAGTCAAATATTGCCACACAGGCAATCAAAATAATGCCACACAGGCAATCACACATCGGACTGCGCAATCCAGATGTATGTAAAATCGGAAGGCGTGGTTGGCACAAACATCACCAATCCGCAGAACAGAACAGTACAAAAAACTAGGGTCGACCCATACGCCTCCCACAACAAAACACCAAATGGCCAACTCCCACAGGAGCATAAAACGGAGACGTCGTGGACTGATCACACCGCCACGGAAGGTGTCATGCCTCGGTGCCAATAGAACATGCCTGTGGTACCCCTACAGGTGGTTATAGCTCAGGTATACCCTACGATATATTCTAACAAGGATATGTGACAACCCAAGAATTTGGACAATTTATGAAAATCTTAAATGATTGATTTAAGGTCAAATAATAGACCTAGACAGAAAATAAGTGTATGAGTTTGGTGTTATTGGGATTGAATTTTGAGGATTTCAAAATTCGGTAAAGGAAGTAGGTGAATTATTCAGGATTAAGGATTTATGAGAATATGTTTTGTGTTTATGGTTGTGTATGTGTTCAGAATGTGGTTAAGGGTCAAGGGTTGACCAGATTAATTATATATGTGTCAAACCCTAAATATATATTAAGAACGTCAATGTTCTGTTAGAAAACCCTAATGTCTGATGAGAAACCCTAAAATCGGTTCTGGAAACCCTAGTTTCAGTTTCGGGAATCCGAAACCCAAAATTCATGATATGAATATGGTGATTAAGTTAGAAAACCCTAACAATATGTTCAGAAACCCTAATTTCAGTATCGAGAATTTAAACCCTAATTTGGGAATCCTAATGCGAAGTATTAAACCCTAAGGGTTAAAAAGTTGTGTGCAAGGAATATGAACATTATGTGATGGTTTATATTTGTTTATTATACAAACAAACAAAAGAAACTAGTGTAACCCTAATTATTTATATTAGGAATGAAGGATTTAATAACTTAAGGGTTAAGTAAAAAGAGAATTGTGGTATTTAGAATACTTACTAATTCTAGGAGAATTATTTTATATATCTCAAATGATTAATTTTATAACCTAATTATAGCAAGTCTAATTGGGTTAAGGAAATAAGTGTGCATGAACAAGGATTTATGTTATAATTGAGGAAGTGAAAATCCTAATTAAATGAATTGGGTTGGATAAGAATTTAAGGTAGTGGATTATGTATATTTTATAGCCCAAGTGTTGGCCAAAGAAATTAGTTAGAGGCCAAGCAATACATTAATGGAATGAGTCAAATATTTTTATTGTTAAGCCCAAAAGATTTAAGAAGTGGCCCAAATTTGGAGCCCAATTGAAGGAAGGGCATAACGGACATTTGGTTATATTAATAGTGTTGGACTATTATTTATTTACATGGCCCAAAGAATTAAATTTTTATGTTCAATGGGTTAATTTTGGAAAGCCCAAAACATTATAGGAAAAGCCCAACTTTTAGCCCAAGTGAGAGAGGACTACTTGGACATTTAGTTAATCAATTAAAAGGAAAGCCAACATGTGGCAAAAGAAGCCAATTGGCCGGCCAAGAGAGAAGGAAGAAAGGGAAGATGAATGTATTAATTGCTCACTTTAGTTGGTGAACAACTCCACTTAGGTGTCAACATTTTAATTGTCCAACACTTATGTTCAAACTTGCAAGCAACATCTTGGTGGTTTAATGAGAAAAAGGAAAGAGAGAATAGGTGGAGACTTGTGGAGAAGAAAGGAGCTTGGCCGGATTTTGTAGGAGAGAATAAGGAGAATGAGTGTAGATATTTGTAATTTATCTATATCTAAAAGTATATATTTTTCTTTCTTTCATCTTTCTTCCAAGTTAGCTAAGAACTATAGAAAGAGAGAGAGTGAGAGAAGAGGGCCATTCGGCAGCCATGGAGGAGAGAAAAGGGGAGTTTTAGGTGAGACATCCAAGCTCCATGATCAAACTAAGAAGAAGGAGAAAAAGAAAAGCTAAGGTATAGCAAATAAATTTCTACTTATGTAGTATATTTCTTTTGTGGTTTGATTTGATTTTTGACAACTTGAAGTTGGGATCTTGAGGTTTAAAACCTTAGATCTATATGTATATAAGTGTTTCATGTTTAGATATAACCTTTTTGAAGATCAAAAGTTAGACCTAAAGTATGAAATGGAGGTTAGGTTTTTCAAAAGATAGAAAACCTAAAATTTTCTTAGCTTTAATTGTGTTTGAAGCTTGTTTGATGAAATAAGAAACTTTGTTTCTAAACTCAAAAACTATGTATATACATGTTAATAAGTGTTTATTGTTTAGATCTACCCATATTGGGTGTTGATTTGGTTGGAATTAAAAGGAATAGAAAAATGGAAATTTTCCGGAAAAGTTTGAACTTTTAAAGTGAGAGCTAGGTTTTGATTTTTCTTGAAATCTATGATGGATATTTATGATTTATGTTCTTGGGATACTAGATATATGTGTTAAGGGTAAAATCCCTTTGGAATTACTCAAATAGGTTGAATATTAAACAAGTTATGGGATTTCTCCCAAACTACTCAAAGTTAAGAAAACTGTTAGAAGGACAGTTTTGTAACAGCCACTTCCGGGCTAAATTCTGAGAGCTTAACATGTCCAAATATGAATTATGATAGATGAAAACTGTAGTTCGGAAAGATACGAACCCAACAAAATTGACCAATCATTAATCGGAGTTATAGATTTCATTTTATATAAGTTTTAGCAAAGGACTCCAAAACTGCCAAATGACAAAAAGTTGCTGCCCAAAATTTTCCGGGGGCTGTTTCGGACATTTATTTAATGATAAAAATTCCAGGCTTTTGGAAAATGAAAATGTATGGTATTATATAGCTCGTGTCCAAAAATGAGCTGATTCTGAGTTAAAATGACCAAGTTATGACCATTACAATTTTTGTGATTTTCCGACGGAAATCGCTATAAACGGAGTTCTACAACTCCGATTGCCACGAAATTTAAAATGGAGCATCACGTTAACATATATAAGATTATGCCAAAAGATGGGCATTACTGGAGTTAAGCACAAGGTAGCTAATTTCTTAAGCTACGCACTAGAAATGATTTTTGAAAAAATACTAAAGGAAGTTAGAAAATTATGAAAAAATACTTTTTGTGTATGAAATACATGTATATATGTTTGACCAAAGGATAGGAGAATAATACACTGATTTGGTATTTTCGTGATACGGATATAGAAAACAGTTTGCTGAATTAAAAATTTTGTTGAAATCGGTTTGTTGGATTGAGGTTTAGATTGATGGATTGGTGAATCTAGGTTGATGAATTAAAAATTTGGTTGCTAGATTTAGAATCCAGATTTGCTGAATTAGTATTTAACTTACTAAGTGTTAGCGAATAACTTATGAAATGAAAAAGACGAGTGTTAAATCATATAAATGTGATTCTAAGTAATTGTTAAGTGTTTAGGCAAAGTTTAATTGAACTTAAAACTCGATATTAGTCCGACTAGACCGTCAGGATGTTAAAATTGTGTCGATTTCAACTCAAACATAATAGTCTAACCCGATACGAAGTTTTATGTGCTGTATAGACTTATAAGATTATGTGTTATATGTTTAGGTTATCCTGTATATATATATATATATATAACAGTATTATATTGTGATGATATTATTCTAATATTGGAGATCTATATTACTAATATTAGGTCTTCGGGTAAAGCGTTATAAATTGTGTTGCGGTAATCAACGGTTCAGGCAAGTTTTTTTGTACTTAACTCTAATAAGAGTATTTTATTCAAGCTTATGGTTAATCATTGCTGATTGCCATGAAAATTGTACTTTGTACATCTTGCATGTATAAGTCAGGTATGAAAGGCTGATCACCTTCATTACCAGTTGGTTCAGAAATGTTTGTTCATGTTTAAAACTTGTTCAGTCAAAAATTTATTCGTGCTAGTTCTCAATTATATTAATGAATTATAGCAAGCTCATTATTCATACTCTTCAATCATGATATATCGTTATATTATTGCATTTAAACTTGCTGGGCAACTTTCATGCTCACCCTTGCTATATCATGATAAAACATTGCAGATAAGGCGAATGCGTTCGGATACAGAAAAAAATTAATGCCAAGTTCAGCTTGGGACAAATGTGCGGCTATTTTGTAATAGTATAGTTTGATAAACTGTTATATGTTAGAAAGTTTATGAATTGTGTTTAAGTTAAGGTTACTCGACCTTGGGGTAATGTGTAAAGTGTAATGTATAAACAATTTATGTTTATATCTTCCGCAAATAGTTATAGAAATAGTATACCAGATCCGCGGCGATTTGGGACCCGGATTTGGGGATATCACAGTTGGTATCAGAGCTATTGGTTATGAAGCTTAGGTAGTAATACCTGAGATAAATAACCGCAGTGATTAAGATAAGATCTAACTCACATAGAGTTAGTTGGTCGGTAAGATTCAAAGATGAATCTCGGCGAGTGTAAAGACACAAAGTTCCTTAACTCTGATAATAAAGTTGAACAGTAATGGTGAATAGATCGAGTCTAAAGGACTGAAAGTGCAGGGATAGAAGATTGTAAAACAAAACGATCAAGGCATAGAAATAAATCGTAATATATACGATAAGATCACCCCGTGATCTAATAAGGTTATGATATGGGAAAAGAATAAATCTGATGATTGGAAAGTTACAGCAAGATGTTGTGTATCAGTTGTACTATGAAATTGTACTATGAAAACTCATGAAAGAGTTATGGATTATGAATACGGATTAAATGAAATTAGTATTGAGAAGGGGGTTAAGATTAGGTGGGGATTTCAATTGAGGACTCATGTCGGCAGCTGAGTTGTATGATTCCTTGTATGGGCGGGGAATTTATACTTGGTTTTAGAATCACTTAGCTTCCTGGTCGATGTAGTGGTTAGGTTGACCAATTCTTTGTATGGGCGGGGAATTGTCCGCTTAGCTTTCTATATTGATTAGTGGCCGAGTTTGATTTGACAACCACTTAGTTTCTGGCACTGATAATCATTGAAATGTTTGTGTCGCGCTGTTTATTATATGCATGTTAAGAGGGTGATTCCTTTCTCATGTGTATAACAAATAGATAGGTCATAGGTAGATGATATAAGATTAAGTACGAGTTCTTAAAATTCATACTTATGTGACATTCTTGATTCATAGTTATATAAAATGTTTATGGACCCCTCAGCGAATGGACGCCAAAGGCCTGTCTAGGAAAGTTCTTAAACTCATATGATTGTGGTAATTTATGGACTCATAAGTGTGGTTTTATGAACTGGGTATAGTTGTGTGTGAATGGAGTGTTAAGGATTATAGGAACAGATAGATTGTTAAGCAAATGATCATTAGTGGAGACTTAGGTTTTCCTAAACCCTAGCTATGCTAAACTTCAAATTTTTGACATCAAGCTAAATACGCACTATGTGCCTTTAAAAAAAATTGTTTTTATTTATCGCTTATGTACCATGTAACCTGGTGCAGAGTTGATAAAAATGATGGAGTTATCAATGCAAAATTACTTGGTGCTGGATGTGATCTAAGGATCGTCAGCCCACTACAGTATGAAGTAGTATAACAAAGTCACAAAATGACGAAATCCTCAACGGACTGTTAAATACAGTGCGGCATCATGACGTCATTCTAAAAAAATATTTTCAAAAACTCCAAGTGTTTATTGAAAGAAATTTCCTGAACAAAATTGTTTTGGCTGCGGAATCAAATAAGACTGAGGTAAGAAATTTTGTGCGCCTAAGGTGGATAAGAGGAACAAATTGTTCCGACCAGCAGTACTTGGCCAGTACAGGGCATAACGGGCTAATCACCCTTTTTGTCCATAAGTTATGACGGTTTACGGATGAATTTCCATAAAACCTTTGCGAAAATGACAAACAAACAGTCTATACGATTCCTCAGCACAGTTTTAAAATTTTTTAACCCTTGTGAGTGGTGTATTGGGTAGCATGTGATGATATGTGTGAATGATGTAAGCTGTATGGTGTAAGGTGTAAGGTGAATTTCGGGGACGAAATTCTTATAAGGAGGGGTGAATGTGACAACCCAAGAATTTGGACAATTTATGAAAATCTTAAATGATTGATTTAAGGTCAAATAATAGACCTAGACAGAAAATAAGTGTATGTGTTTGGTGTTATTGGGATTGAATTTTGAGGATTTCAAAATTCGGTAAAGGAAATAGGTGAATTATTCAGGATTAAGGATTTATGAGAATATGTTTTGTGTTTATGGTTGTGTATGTGTTCAGAATGTGGTTAAGGGTCAAGGGTTGACCAGATTAATTATATATGTGTCAAACCCTAAGTATATATTAAGAACGTCAATGTTCTATTAGAAAATCCTAACGTTTGATGAGAAACCCTAGAATCGGTTCTGGAAACTCTAGTTTCAGTTCCGGGAATCCGAAACCCAAAATTCATGATATGAATATGGTGATTAAGTTAGAAAACCCTAACGATATGTCCAGAAACCCTAATTTCAGTATCGAGAATTTAAACCCTAATTTGGGAATCCTAATGCGAAGTATTAAACCCTAAGGGTTAAAAAATTGTGTGCAAGGAATATGAACATTATGTGATGGTTTATATTTGTTTATTATACAAACAAACAAAAGAAACTAGTGTAACCCTAACTATTTATATTAGAAATGAAGGATTTAATAACTTCAGGGTTAAGAAAAAAGAGAATTGTGGTATTTAGAATACTTACTAATTCTAGGAGAATTATTTTATATATCTCAAATGATTAATTTTATAACCTAATTATAGCAAGTCTAATTGGGTTAAGGAAATAAATGTGCATGAGCAAGGATTTATGTTATAATTGAGGAAGTGAAAATCCTAATTAAATGAATTGGGTTGGATAAGAATTTAAGGTAGTGGATTATGTATATTTTATAGCCCAAGTGTTGGCCAACGAAATTAGTTAGAGGCCAAGCAATACATTAATGGAATGGCTCAAATATTTTTATTGTTCAGCCCAAAAGATTTAAGAAGTGGCCCAAATTTGGAGCCCAATTGAAGGAAGGGCATAATGGACATTTGGTTATATTAATAGTGTTGGACTATGATTGATTTACATGGCCCAAAGAATTAAATTTTTATGTTCAATGGGTTAATTTTGGAAAGCTCAAAACATTATAGGAAATGCCCAACTTTTAGCCCAAGTGAGAGAGGACTACTTGGACATTTAGTTAATCAATTAAAAGGAAAGCCAACATGTGGCAAAAGAAGCCAAGTGGCCGGCCAAGAGAGAAGGAAGAAAGGGAAGATGAATGTATTAATTGCTCACTTTAGTTGGTGAACAACTCCACTTAGGTGTCAACATTTTAATTGTCCAACACTTATGTTCAAACTTGCAAGCAACATCTTGGTGGTTTAATGAGAGAAGGAAAGAGAGAATAGGTGGAGACTTGTGGAGAAGAAAGGAGCTTGGCTGGATTTTGTAGGAGAGAATAAGGAGAATGAGTGTAGATATTTGTAATATATCTATATCTAAAAGTATATATTTTTCTTTCTTTCATCTTTCTTCCAAGTTAGCTAAGAACTATAGAAAGAGAGAGAGTGAGAGAAGAGGGCCATTCGGCAGCCATGGAGGAGAGAAAAGGGGAGTTTTAGGTGAGACATCCAAGCTCCATGATCAAACTAAGAAGAAGGAGAAGAAGAAAAGCTAAGGTATAGCAAATAAATTTCTACTTATGTAGTATATTTCTTTTGTGGTTTGATTTGATTTTTGACAACTTGAAGTTAGGATCTTGAGGTTTAAAACCTTAGATCTATGTGTATATAAGTGTTTCATGTTTAGATATAACCTTTTTGAAGATCAAAAGTTAGACCTAAAGTATGAAATGGAGGTTAGGTTTTTCAAAAGATAGAAAACCTAAAATTTTCTTAGCTTTGATTGTGTTTGAAGCTTGTTTGATGAAATAAGAAACTTTGTTTATAAACTCAAAAACTATTTATATACATGTTAATAAGTGTTTATTGTTTAGATCTACCCATATTGGGGGTTGATTTGGTTGGAATTAAAAGGAATAGAAAAATGGAAATTTTCCGGAAAAGTTTGAACTTTTAAAGTGAGAGCTAGGTTTTGATTTTTCTTGAAATCTATGATGGATATTTATGATTTATGTTCTTGGGATACTAGATATATGTGTTAAGGGTAAAATCCCTTTGGAATTACTCAAATAGGTTGAATATTAAACAAGTTATGGGATTTCTCCCAAACTACTCAAAGTTAAGAAAACTGTTAGAAGGACAGTTTTGTAACAGCCACTTCCGGGCTAAATTCCGAGAGCTTAACATGTCCAAATATGAATTGTGATAGATGAAAACTGTAGTTCGGAAAGATACGAACCCAACAAAATTGACCAATAATTAATCGGAGTTATAGATTTCATTTTATATAAGTTTTAGAAAAGGACTCCAAAACTGCCAAATGACAAAAAGTTGCTGCCCAAAATTTTCCGGGGGCTATTTCGGACATTTATTTAATGATAAAAATTCCAGACTTTTGGAAAATGAAAATATATGGTATTATGTAGCTCGTGTCCAAAAATGAGCTGATTCTGAGTTAAAATGACCAAGTTATGACCATTACAATTTTTGTGATTTTCCGACGGAAATCGCTATAAACGGAGTTCTACAACTCCGATTGCCACGAAATTTAAAATGGAGCATCACGTTAACATATATAAGATTATGCCAAAAGATTGGCATTACTGGAGTTAAGCACAAGGTAGCTAATTTCTTAAGCTACGCACTAGAAATGATTTTTGAAAAAATACTAAAGGAAGTTAGAAAATTATGAAAAAATACTTTTCGTGTATGAAATACATGTATATATGTTTGACCAAAGGATAGGAGAATAATACACTGATTTGGTATTTTCGTGATACGGATATAGAAAACAGTTTGCTGAATTGAAAATTTTGTTGAAATCGGTTTGTTGGATTGAGGTTTAGATTGATGGATTGGTGAATCCAGGTTGATGAATTAAAAATTTGGTTGCTAGATTTAGAATCCAGATTTGTTGAATTAGTATTTAACTTACTAAGTGTTAGCGAATAACTTATGAAATGAAAAAGGCGAGTGTTAAATCATATAAATGTGATTCTAAGTAATTGTTAAGTGTTTAGGCAAAGTTTAATTGAACTTAAAACTCGATATTCGTCCGACTAGACCGTCAGGATGTTAAAATTGTGTCGGTTTCAACTCAAACATAATAGTCTAACCCGATACGAAGTTTTATGTGCTGTATAGACTTATAAGATTATGTGTTATATGTTTAGGTTATCCTGTATATATATATAATAGTATTATATTGTGATGATATTATTCTAATATTGGAGATCTATATTACTAATATTAGGTCTTCGGGTAAAGCGTTATAAATTGTGTTGCGGTAATCAACGGTTCAGGCAAGTTTCTTTGTACTTAACTCTAATAAGAGTATTTTATTCAAGCTTATGGTTAATCATTGCTGATTGCCATGAAAATTGTACTTGTACATCTTGCATGTATAAGTCAGGTATGAAAGGCTGATCACCTTCATTACCAGTTGGTTCAGAAATGTTTGTTCATGTTTAAAACTTGTTCAGTCAAAAATTTATTCGTGCTAGTTCTCAATTATATTGATGAATTATAGCAAGCTCATTATTCATACTCTTCAATCATGATATATCGTTATATTATTGTATTTAAACTTGCTGGGAAACTTTCATGCTCACCCTTGCTATATCATGATAAAACATTGTAGATAAGGCGAATGCATTCGGATACAGAAAAAAATTAATGCCAAGTTCAGCTTGGGACAAATGTGCGGCTATTTTGTAATAGTATAGTTTGATAAACTGTTATATGTTAGAAAGTTTATGAATTGTGTTTAAGTTAAGGTTACTCGACCTTGGGGTAATGTGTAAAGTGTAATGTATAAACAATTTATGTTTATATCTTCCGCAAATAGTTATAGAAATAGTATACCGGATCCGCGGCGATTTGGGACCCGGATTTGGGGATATCACAGGATATCATGTCACAACACATGCGACACAATATCAAAACATGTTAAACTGAAATGATACGTCAACTCAAAGTCCCCAAAACGACTAACATGCACATTACTACAAATATCAAAATAAATTTAGACATGTTGTACTAGTCTAAAGAGTACAAATATGAGTTCCAACTATGAATGCCAAACGAAACTATCACAATGAATTTGACAAGAAATAATCATAAGAGGCAATACTAAATTTCAAAATGCATAACGAAACAAACAAATCAAAAACAAAAGAGTCTCGCTGAAAGAGTACGAAATCCGTACCTGGATTAAGCAATGTAGTACCCAAAATTTATAGTCCAAATTTGACTCGTTTAGACTCTCTCCGTTCAATCTAAATAAAATAAAATAGAATTTTATTACAAATTTAACAATCTCTAACATAATATTATTTAATTTATTATTAAGAAATTTTATAACTATGTCACTAAAATTAATTAATTCGAATTAATAAATATAAATTTAATTGATTTACTAATTCCGTATACAAATTTCATGGCCCAATGATTATGGAAGTATAATATTATATATATATATATAATATACGAAACCAACGCCTGCAGCAGTGCTGCAGGCCACCAACATGATATATATATATATATATATATATATATATATATATATATATATATATATGTGTGTGTGTGTGTGTGTGTGTGTGTGTGTGTGTGTGTTTGTATGCTTCTGATATATATATATATATATATATATATATATATATATATATATATATATATATATATATATATATATATATATAGTGGATGCAGGATCATATATGTTATTATTATATAAGAATTATATATATATATATATATTGTCAAAAGCTTGTAACCAAAGACTGCCATGACTGCCATCAATATTCACGCCAAAATAATAATAATTTATATACCCGAAAAGCAGTAAAAGAAAAGAAATAACAAACCTGATACAATTTCTCTCACAAACAAAAACACAATCACAACAAATGATCTGTCTCTAATTATAGCAATAAACGGCGGCTTGGCTCCTCTTTCTCTTTACCAGGTTGTATATGAAAATAAGATTAGGTTTAATAATTTATTTACTTAAAAACAAATTTTATTAATTAATATATTTATTAACTCTCCAAATTTTAATAGGATTTTAAAATTACACAATTATAAATTTGACCCACTAAATTTTAAAGCCCAATTTTATCAATTTAATTTACTCAACACTTATTAATACATTAGCCCACAAATATTAAATGATTATTTTGACCCAAATAAAAACAAAGTCCATTTAATATGTTTTAAAACAAAATAAATTTTTATTATTTAATATTTATTTATTATTATTTTTCGGGTATTACATCACTTACCCCTTAAAAATGATTTCGTCCCCGGAATCAGAAGAATGAACGTACCTAATTATCAAAAAGATGCGGATATTCCGCTCGAATAGACTCCTTCAGCTCCCAAGTGGCTTCTCGCTCCGAATGGTTCCTCCACAGAACCTTAACAAATGGAATAGTCTTCTTCCTTATAATCCTTTCTTGACGATCCAAAATCGCCTTAGCTTGCTCCTCACAAGTAAGATCCTCCCGAATCTTATCGAATGGATATTGCACCACGTGCAACGGATGATAATGATAACTTCTCAACACCGACACATGGAACACATTATGCACATGAGCTAGCTGCGGAGGTAAAGCTAATCGATACGCAACTTCACCAACCCTTTCCAAAATCTCAAATGGACCGATATAACGCGGACTAAGCTTTCCTATCAACCCAAATCGCCGAATGCCCTTCCAAGGAGAAACTTTTAGAAATACATGTTCACCAAGTTCAAACTCTAAAGTCCTCCTATGCTTATCAGAATAACACTTCTGCCGTGATCGAGCCAACTTCAGTTTCTCCTTAGCTACCGCTACCTTCTCCGTAGTGATTTGAACTAACTCGGGCCCTTCTATGGCACTTTTGCCAACCTCATCCCAACAAGTCGGTGTTCGACACTTTCTACCATACAATGCCTAAAAAGGAGCCATCCCAATACTTGCATGCCAACTGTTATTATAAGCAAACTCAACTAGGCTCAAGTAATCATCCCAATTACCCGACCACTCAAGTACACAAGGCCTCAACATGTCCTCCAATGCCTGAATAGTCCTTTCAGATTGCCTATCAGTTTACAGATGGAAAGAAGTACTGAACTTGAGCCGAGTACCCCAAGCTCGTTGAAACCCTTTCCAGAACCGTGAAGTAAACCGTGGGTCCCGATGTGAAACAATAGACACCAGAGTACCATGAAGTCTAACAATCTCCTGCTGAAAGATATGTGCCAACCTATCCACCGAGTAACCCTCATGGATAGCCAAAAAGTGTACCGATTTGGTTAGTCGGTCCACCACTACCCAAATGGCATCATTCTTCCTGAAAGTCTTCGGCAAACCAGTCACAAAATCCCTCGTGATATCCTCCCACTTCCACACTGGAATGTCTAACTGTTGCAGCAAACCACTAGCTCGTTGATGTTCTATCTTCACTTGTTGACAAGTAAGACACTTCCCAACATATTCAGCCATGTCTCGTTTCATCCCATTCCACCAAAAATTCTTCTTCAAACCCCTATACATCTTTGTAGAACCTGGATGAATAGAAAATGGTGAACTATGAGCCTCAGCCAACACCGCCTCCCGAATGATTGGATACGATGGTACACACAACCACTCACCCAACCAAATCACACCATGGTCATCAATATGAAACTTGGACTGCTTTCCCTCCTCTAGATTCTGCGTCATACTCCATAACTCCCCGTCTTCTTTTTGAGCTTCTTTGACCCGCGAGATAAGAGAGGGCTCCACTCTCATACCCAACAAATGCCCATCCGAACCTCGTACATACAACTCCAACTCGAGCCACTATATATCCAAAATAAGTTGAGGTTGTGTAATAAGGGCTGCTACACTCCCTGAACTCTTTTAGCTAAGAGCATCTGCAACCACATTTGCCTTCCCCGGGTGATACTGAATCCTCGCATCATAATCTTTTAGAAGATCCAACCAACGCCTCTACCTCATATTGAGCTCCTTCTGAGTGAAAATGTATTTAAGACTTTTATGATCGGTGAAGATATCACAAGTCTCTCCATACAAATAGTGCCTCCAAATCTTTAGGGCAAAGATCACCGCTGCCAACTCCAAATCATGTGTGGGGTAATTCACCTCATAAGGTTTAAGTTGCCTAGAAGCATAAGCAATCACCTTACCGTGTTGCATCAAAACACACCCCAAGCCCTTCTTAGAAGCATCACTATAAATTTGGTAACCTCCCGTCCCCAATGGCAATGCAAGTATAGGAACTGTCACAAGTCGTTTCTTCAACTCCTCAAAACTCTTCTCACATTCCTCATTCCATACAAACTTCGTGCCCTTCCTCGTCAACTAAGTCAATGGTAAGGCAAGCAAGGAAAACCCTTCCACAAACTGCCTATAATACCCTGCCAAACCCAAGAAACTCCTAATCTCTGTCACCGTAGTAGGTCTCGGCCATTTAGTGATAGCCTCAACCTTCGCAGGTTCCAACTTAATGCCCTCAGCAGAAACAACGTGGCCCAAAAATGCAACCTGATCCAACCAGAACTCGCATTTAGAGAATTTAGCATACAACTTCTCTTTCCGCAAAATCGCCAACACTGTGCGAAGATGGTCCTCATGCTCTTCCTTAGACTTGGAGTAAACCAAAAAGTCATCAATAAAGACAATAACAAATTGGTCCAAGTACTCCCTAAACACCCGATTCATTAAATCCATAAACACCGTCGGAGCGTTAGTCAACCCGAATGGCATCACCAGAAACTCGTAATGCCCATATCGAGTAAGAAAGGCCATATTAGGGATATCCTCATCCCTCACCCTCAACTGATGATAACCCAACCTTAAGTCTATCTTTAAAAAATATTTTGCCCCCTGAAGTTGGTCAAACAAGTCATCAATCCTCGACAATCGATACCGATTCCTGATGGTAATCTTGTTCAACTCCCTGTAGTCTATACACAGCCTCATAGATCCATCCATCTTCTTAACAAACAAGACCGGAGCACCCCACGGTGAAACACTCGGGCGAATCACACCACGATCTAACAGCTCCTGCAACTGTTCCTTTAACTCCTGTAACTCCAATGGTGCCATTCGATACGTTGCCTTACAGATAGGCTCCGCACCAGGAAAAGGCTCAATAGCAAACTCCACTTGTCACTGCGGTGGCAACCCTGACAACTCCTCAGGAAACACATCAGAAAAATCATAAACAATTGGAACATCCTCAATACGGGACTCACCCTTAGAGGTATCCTTCAAAAATGCCAAATACCCCTCACAACCCTTTGCCACAAACTTTCTAGCCTTCAAAGCTGAAATCAACTTCATCACCCTACTTGGTCGTGAACCCTGAAACACGAACTCTGGATACTTCACACCTCCAAATATAACCTTCTTTGCCTGATAATTGATAGTGGCATGGTGCTTATCCAACCTGTCCATCCCAAGAATTACATCAAAATCGTACATACTCATTGGAAGAAGATTAGCCCTATAAATTTTATCCCCAAAACTGATCGGACACCCTCGATATAAATCAGAAATAACAACAGAAGTCCCCATCGGGGTAGCAATAGACATAACAGAATCTAAAAGCTGAGATGGCACACCCAGGTGCCGAACAAAAGACTAAGCAACAACGGAATGAGTAGAACCCGTATCAAACAAAATAGAAGCCTCACGATTGCCAACTACAAGAGTGCCAAAAATAATACCTGGTGCACCTGCCGCCTGGTTATATGTCAAAGCAAACACTCGACCACCCTAACGCTGACCTTCATTGCCACCATTTTCACCACCTCCACCATTACCACGTGGACCGGTACAATCCCTAGCAATATGTCACATCTGTCCACACAAGAAGCATGCACCTGTGAGTTTGTGGCACTGCCTCCCCGGATGATTAGCCCCACAAGTAGCACAAGGAGCTATCAGAATAAGGTTTGGGTTACCCCCACCAGCTGGTCCTGAATAACGACCCTGATTATGTCCCTACTGACGATTTTACCACTGCGGACGATTCTGACCATTCCAAGGTAGCTGTAGCTGATGATTCTGCCCTAGCTTTGATTCTGGCCACGCCACTGCTGCTGCTGGCCACCACGGTTCTTATTCCAGTGACCACCCTGATTCTTTCCATGCTGACCCGAAGTTTGACCCTGTTGGTCATCTATGTCCCTCTTTTGACTCCCATCCGGTTTAGAAGACCGAAAGTCATGTCGTTCCATCTCAATATTTTTGGTTGCATTAGCCACTGCTGACACGTCTGCAAACTTTTTGTTAATAAGATGCTGGAGATAACTATAATGAATCCGCCACTTGAACTTCTCCTCCTGTTTCGCTGCAGTCCGTACAGAAGTTCCCGCAAAGCCTGCCAACCTAGTGAACCTCGTCATAAAATCTGTGATGGACTCATCATCTTTCTGTCGAATAGACAGATACTATCTGGCATAGGCCTCTTTATCAGCAGCTAGAAAATATTGCTGATAAAAGACCTCACAAAACTCTGCCCAACTAAGTGCCTCAACATAACCATCACCCTTTGTTACTTTCATCACTTTCCACCACCTCTGTGCATCCCCTTCTATCTTGTAAGCTGCAAGCAACACTTTCTAATTATCTGAGCACCCCAGCACATCAAAGATCTTCTCTAGGTGAGAAATCCAATTCTCTGCATCAATTGGAGTCAGAGTTGAACTGAATGCATGTGGTTTCTGCTTTTAAAACCTCTCCAACCATACATAAATCGGAACCACCTACTGATCAAGACCATCTGTATTCCCTTCCTCAACATTTGTTTGCTGACCATTATTTCCCGAGTACTCCTGCTCAGGAATTTCTGGTGGCGGCTGCTAGTTTGCTTGTACAACCTGTGCCACCAACTGAGGTAAAGCCTGATTCGCTGCCTGATTCACCAAGGTAGCCAATTTAG
Organism: Panax japonicus; assembly: GCA_020205505.1. NCBI lineage: Eukaryota > Viridiplantae > Streptophyta > Magnoliopsida > Apiales > Araliaceae > Panax > Panax japonicus. Next base: position 42,041,448 of record CM035101.1, on the reverse strand, counting down.
CATTCATCTGATCCTTAGGTTGCTCATTGGACTGACCCTCACCTTTTCCCCTATTGTTACCTCGCCTCCCAACAACTCTGGCGGATCTACGAGCCATCTAAGAAAGAGATAACGATTATAAACAAAGAAGATTAGGGAACATTCAAATATAACTGATATAATAGCTGAACAAAAAATCAAACGAAACAGAAACCTAACCCAGAAGTCTACCCATAACTCATAGGTCAAACCTAAATAGGTTTTCTACAAGAAAGAACCTGGCTCTATTACCAACTCTGTAACACCCCCTTTCCGAAATAGAAAGAGAGGTTACTCAAAACATAATAAAACTGATGAATTTAATAACAAGGCCCAAAGCCATAAAAGAAAAGTCTTAATAACTGATAAATACCACAAGTCAACCATAATAAATCTTAAACTGTCTCAAACCATAATCTAAAATAATTATTACAATTCCAAGTAAACTGACACATCAAGTCTAAACAGAATATTTCTAAATCATTGGAATGAATGGAGCTCTCATCACACTTGCCCTTGATCCCCCTGATTACCTGCCGGAAGAAAACACAGCATGAGCCAAATGCCCAGTATGGATATAGAATACAAGAAATGAACCAAAATAACTAACTCAATTAAATAACAAGAGACGAAACGAACTGAAACTAAACGAACAAAACTAACACAATAAAATGATAGGCTAAATCAAATGGTTGGGTGTTATTTCATACCGAGCTCAAAATAAATAGTAATATACCTTGTCACACAGGCAAGTCAAATATTGCCACACATGCAATCAAAATAATGCCACACAGGCAATCACACATCGGACTGCGCAATCCAGATGTATGCAAAATTAGAAGGCGTGTTTGGCACAAACATCACCAATCCGCATAACAGAACAGAACAAAAAACTAAGGTCGACCCATACGCCTCTCACAACAAAACACCAAATTGTCAACTCCCACCGGAGCACAAAACGGAGACGATGTGGACTGATCACACCGCCACTGAAGGTGTCATGCCTCGATGCCAAGAGAACATGTCTGTGGTACCCCCGTAGGTGGTTATAGCTTAGGTATACCCTACAATATATTCTAACAAGGATATCATGTCACAACACATGCGACACAATATCAACACAAAGGGGGTCCTAATATGTACATGTTAAACTGAAATGATACATCAACTCAAAGTCCCCAAAACTACAAATATGCATATTACTACAAATATCAAAATAAATTTAGACATGTTGTACTAGTCTAAAGAGTACAAATATGAGTTCCAACTATGAATGCCAAACGAAACTATCACAATGAATTTGACAAGAAATAATCATGAGAGGCACTACTAAATTTTAAAACGCATAACGAAATGAACAAATCAAAAACAAAAGAGTCTCGCTGAAAGAGTACGAAATCCATACCTGGATTAAGCAATGTAATACCCAAAATTTATACTCCAAATTTGACTCGTTTAGACTCTCTCCGTTCAATCTAAATAAAATAAAATAGAATTTTATTATAAATTTAACAATCTCTAACATAATATTATTTAATTTATTATTAAGAAATTTTATAACTATGTTAGTAAAATGAATTAATTCAAATTAATAAATATAAATTTAATTGATTTACTAATTCCGTATACAAATTTCATGGCCCAATGATTATTAAAATATAATATTATATATATAATATACGAAACCAACGCCTGCAGCACTGCTGCAGGCCACCAACATGATATATATATATATATATATATATATATATATATATATATATATATATATATATATATATATATATTGTCAAAAGCTTGTAACCAAAGACTGCCATGACTGCCATCAATATTCACGCCAAAATAATAATAATTTATGTACCCAAAAAGAAGTAAAAGAAAAGAAATAACAAACCTGATACAATCTCTCTCACAAACACAAACATAATCACAACAAATGATCTGTCTCGATTTATAGCAATAAACGACGACTTGGCTCCTCTTTCTCTTTAGCAGGTTGTATATGAAAATAAGATTAGGTTTAGTTATTTATTTACTTAAAAACAGATTTTATTAATTAATATATTTATTAACTCTCCAAATTTTAATCGGATTTTAAAATTACACAATTACATATTTGACCCACTAAATCTTAAAGCCTAATTTTACCAATTTAATTTACTCAACACTCATTAATACATTAGCCAACAAAAATTAAATGATTATTTTGACCCAAATAAAAACAAAGTCCATTTAATATGTTTTTTAAAAAAATAAATTTTTATTATTTAATATTTATTTATTATTATTTTCCGAGTATTACATCAAAAGTTCTCAACAAAATTATTTCCATGCTATTTAGGGAGAACCTCAATAGGTATAGACCACCGTTCTATTCCCCTGTTATCCCTGCTCGACCCGGCAACACTCTTATTACCTGAAAGGAATTGTGAAGCAAAAATGGTGAGCACAACTAGCCCAGTAAAGAATATCATGACTAAAGATAATTTACATCATCAATAGCCTTCATCAGTAATAAATCCGAGATTTAGAACATATGGTAGATGATAAAACTTTTCAACCATAGTTGCAGCGGAACGAGCAATCCATTAGAAGAGTCAAATAGACCATCAGATCTATTATTTTCTCCATGTGAAAAGTCCACCAATAATGTTTTACCCCTGTAACATCAATCAACAATTCATGTCCATAATCATATAAATAACTCGTAATCATAATTGTGATTCTAAATTCCTCTTCGCACCCAGGACGAAGATAATTTTCATCACCTATCTTCACCTGAAACATCAAAAATCATGGTTATACCAAATCACAATTCATGCTCATAATCATACTAATAAGTTCATCTTTACAATACGGCCAAAGATATACAACTATATTTTAGAAGAGTCAAGTAGAGCATGATATCTAATATCTTCTACGAATTAAAAGTGTATAATCAATATTTTATCGCAGAGACTCAGCTTAAAAAATAATTCACATCATAGAATCATCCCTGCACTACGGCCAAGGATATTCATGTAATCATCAATGGTCATGATTATTCCAAATAATCCCTGGTTATAATCATACCAATAATTGTCCATCAATGCACTACGGGCCAATAAGGACTTTTACCACATCATCTATAACATTACGGGTCATGATTATACCGAATGATCCCTGGTCATAATCATACCAATAAACAATTCATCTAGGCACATAAGCCAAAGATACTCATCAATCAATAGTTCATCTTTGCACGTAAGCCAAAGATGACTTTCATCACAATATAAACATGAGGATTATGACAATGACATAATAATTCAATAAAACATGTTCAAGGATAAATTTTAAAGATTTATAATTTAATTTATCCAGAAATCAATAACGTCCAAATTGTCAACATGATACTGCTTTGTAGAGTAAAATTCAAGAATAATATTCATGAACCAAAAATAATTTGGACATAAAGAAATATATTTTTGGGGTAAATAGTTCCCCGACACACTACAAAAATAAAGGTCATTGCCAATGGCCACTGCCGTCGCCAATGACTCTCTTGTCGTTGGCAATGAGGTCATTGGCGACGGCAGTGTCTGTCGCCCCTCCAGTCGCCCAGGAGGTCGTCGCCCCTGGCTCCCGTCGCTCGTCGTCGGGAAGGTGTTCATTGCCGATGGGGTCATTATTGACGGCACACCGTCATAAATGAGTCATTGCCGATGGCCATAACGACGGATGTGTTGTCGCCACTAATCATTATTGAGTTTTAATTTAACAGTCATTGCTAACGGGCTTCCGTCGCCAATGAGTGTCTAGTCCCGTCACCAATGACCTTCAGGTCATTGCCGACGGCTCCCCTGTCACCAATGACCTGCTGAAAAAAAAATAAAAATTGCAAAATTCCTCTGTTCATTTACATATTTATAATTATACCTGTTAAAAATTTAAGAAAAACAAATAATGACAATGCACGTATATCAATAACAATCATATCTTTCACCATCAACAATCAATATAGTTAGATACAAAAGTATAGTCTGTACAACTCAAAAGGTATATAAATACATACATAAAAGTCAAAATATAAACATAAAATAACTACAACCCAAGATTAGGAATGTCAGTGTCACCATCACCGCCATCTATCGTACGATCGCCGGTCCCATCGCCTGTCCCACCTCCGATCCCACCCTCTATAGTCTCATCAGCTCGCGCGATCATCACCATCTCCACCACGGGCATCGCCTGTGCCGCAGTCTCCACCCCAATGAGTCTCCTCAACAAGACCCTACAAAAGTAAAATATTAAAAACGAAGTCAAAAACTAAGCATATTTAAATTATTTTAGTTTGTGTTCTACAAGTGTGGCAAACATGCTGATAACTCGTTATTCGTATATCGGAATCGAGTCCCATAAGTTGCAACACGTGCCTAATGCCTATGCGGTTCTACGTGTGTGTTTGCGTGTCGTTTAGACGATAACTCGATTTGGGAGATAACTCGATCTCCGTATGTCAGAATCGAGTCCCGTAAGTTGCAACACGTGTCTAATGCCTATACGGTGCTACATGTGTGTTTATGTGTCTTTCGGACAACCGAGGCGAGTTTTGGTCTCTTTTTTAGCTTTTTGCCTAACTGTTAGCGAGTTTTGCAATTTGGGCGATAACTCGATCTCCGTATGTCAGAATTGAGTCCCGTAAATTGCAACACGTGTCTAATGCCTATGCGGTGCTACATGTGTGTTTGCGTGTCATTCGGACAACCGAGGCGGGTTTTGGTCTCTTTTTCGGCTTTTAGCCTAACTGTTGGTGAGTTTTGCAATTTGGGTGATAATTCGATCTCCGTATGTCAGAATCGAGTCCCGTAAGTTGCAACACGTGCCTAATGCCTATGCAATTCTATGTGTGTGTTTGTGTCGTTTGCACAACCGAGGCGGGTTTTGGTCTCTTTTTCAGCTTTTTGCCTAACTGGTGGTGAGTTTTGCAATTTGGACGATAACTCGATCTCCGTATGTCGGAATCGAGTCCCGTAAGTTGCAACACGTGCCTAATGCCTATGCAATGCTATGTGTGTGTTTGTGTGTCGTTCGGAAGACCAAGGTGGGTTTTGGTCTCTTTTTTGGCTTTTTACCTAACTGTTGGTGAGTTTTGCAATTTGGGCGATAACTCGATCTTCGTATGTCGGAATCGAGTCCCATAAGTTACAACACGTGTCTAATGCCTATGCGATGCTACATGCATGTTTGCATATCGTTCGGACAACCGAGGCGAGTTTTGGTCTCTTTTTCGGCTTTTTGCCTAACTATTGGCGAGTTTTGCAATTTGGGCAATAACTCAATCTCCGTATGTCAGAATCGAATCTCGTAAGTTGTAACACGTGTCTAATGCATATGCAGTGCTACTTGTGTGTTTGTGTGATGCCGCCAAAATAGATCCATTCCATCCAACCCATTCTGAGTCGCCAAACACATGGTACAGAAAATAACTACAACTTTATTACAACAATTGTCGTGCAAAATACAACAACACATATGCTGTGAGTTTAGATACAAATATATATCAATTGTGACTCATGTCCCAACCATGGACAGCACCTCATAATGACACCTTACATAAAGGTATAGTCGAAAACTATTTTAGAAATTAGAATCTTTGGGAAGTGCTCAAGGAAACCTTCGTACATGGGAGGCCATGCTTCTAGGTTATGATAGATATCATATGGCCACAGAATTATCCTTGGTTAACCCAATAGGCCCCAAAGAAAAACGAGAAGATTACTATCATATTTTTCCCAATGGTGAGTTTTCTCTTAACATATCGTTATCTCCACTGTCTCTAATTGAGAGTTATATTTCAAATAGACTCCAAGATCATATAGGTAGTGCTGGTAGATATACTCAGCAAGTGGATGAGCACAACTGTGTCTTATGATAACACGAGGTTGTATGTCATTAGACATCTTGTATGATAGTAGCAAAACACCCTTCCAAGTTAAATTCACCTCACCCTCAACATCTATAGACCACCGTTCTATTCCCTTGTTATCCCCCGCTCGACCCAGCTACACTTTTATTACCTGAAAGGAATTGTGAAGCAAAAGGGTGAGCACAACTAGCTCAGTAAAGAATATCATGACTAAAGATAATTAAATTATCAATAGCCTTCATCAATAATAAATCAGAGATTTAGAACATATGGTAGATGATAAAAAAAATTCAACCATATTTGCAGCGGAACGAGCAATCCATTAGAAGAGTCAAATAGACCATAAAATCTATTATCTTCTCCATGTTAAAAGTCTACCAACAATGTTTTATCCTTGTAACATCAATCAACAACTCCTGTCCACAATTACGTATATAACTCATAATCATAATTGTAGTTTTAAATTCCTTTCCTCATCTAGGACAAAAATAATTTTCATCACCTGAAACATCAAAGATTATGGTTATACCAAATCATAGTTCATGTTCATAATTCTACTAATAAATTCATCTTTGCACTACGGCCAAAGATATACATCAACAAGTCATCTTTGCACTACAGGCCAAAGATATTCATCAACAAGTCATCTTTGCACTACAGGCAAAAGATATTCATCAGTTGGTCATGTTCATCTAAACACATGTTCATCTTTGCACTACGGGCCAAAGATATTCATCAGAAATCATTCATCTTTGCACTACAGGACAAAGATATTCAGTTATATCATCGTTTAGGACTGAGGATGATGAAAAATATTTTAAAGAGAACGAATCCACTGAAGCAAAAGAACAAATATTAAGGATTCGTACTTTAAACAATTCTCATTCAAAATTACTTCATAAATAACCAGAGTGGGGTAAAATTTAAGAATAATCAAATCATGGATACAATCAAAGCTAGTATCCAGAATAGATATTTTGGACGAAAAGAAGAAATTTTATTTTTTGGTGAATAGTGTCGTATTCGTGAATAGTGCCGTATACGTGAATAGTGTCGTATACGTGAATAGTAACTCCGACACCAAAAGATAGAAATTTCATAAAAAATATCATCACGCTTCGTGAATAGTACTTGTGAATAGTAACTCGTGAATAGTAACTCATGAATAGTAACTCGTGAATAGTAACCCCGAAGTGAAAAAGTTTCAAATTTGATAAAAAATTCCAACCAACATTCTGGCATAATGATATTGAAGAAATAATATCATTTTAGAAAAAAATAACCTCCCTTACCTCGAAGGACAATACTTCTAGTTGAAACACGGGATATATGCTATGACTTGAACTTGCACCGTATAGCAATACTCAAAGTATACTCAAAATACTCACAAGAATACGCTCGATAATATAGAAAGAGAAAACTTCAGTTTCTGGTGTGATTTTCAATTCTAACCTAAGCACCCTATTTATAGGAAATTGCTTAGAACACCAAAGCAGAAAATTTAATAAATTAATATTAATTATTTTCCACATCTTCCTACGCATCCATGAATCTGAACCCAGCCATCCTAACACATGTTAAATGAGTCCCAAGCATGTAAAAAACGTTTTTCTTAAAAAACATAATTAAAACTTCCAAAAATCAATTATTTCGGAGCTTTAGAATTTCAATAATTCACAATAAATAGCCCTTTTGTTAGAAAATTCGAATCTCGAGAGTTTTTATAGGAAATTCAATTCTCTACAACTTTGCAGAAGAAAGTTTTTCCAAATTCCAAACAAAAATTGACTGAAATCCATAAACGGGCAATTTTACAAGCTATAATCAAATTTCAGTCAAAAAATGGGGTCCACCGACACATAAAATATGCTTTAAATATTTTTGGTAACAAAAATACTCCTCCTCCACATATACTCATATATCCCACATTTATCTTAAAAATATCTTTATTATTATATTATTAAAATATAATAATATATTTAAAGGAATTATTTTATCAGAAAAAGATAAAATTTCAATTTTCTACAATTGTCACATTAAAAAATTTCTCCATCTATATCCACATAAAATCAATATTTTTCTCATCATATGAATCAATAATTAATTATCCACAAATAATACTACAAAATCACAATATTGACAACCAGACAGTTCCCAGGAAAGAGGAGGTTTTCCAATAAGAATTTCTCCTTACCGGCGCGCAATTAGGTGACCAAACCTCTCATTAGACAGAACTTTCTAGACATTGCCAATAATGTTATCTAATAATATTATTCAGATAATATGAATTATTGCTTCAATAATGAAAATACTGTGTAATGACAATTATTGAAACAACAGCAACATAAAATATCAACGCAACAATTATAAAATAAAATACTGAACAGTAATTACTGTAACCATTATTGAGTAGTGCCTTCTTACCTAAGAATCAATAATTCAAAAATACTGTTCAATACCGTGTGCTACTGTGCAACAACGTGTATTGCCTTACTTTACCCACCGGGTATTCCAACAGTGTTAACGCTAAAACTTACGTCGTTATTTATAAAAACTTTAATTTGTCGTTTTCTTCATCCGACAATTATTCTGTTATGGGGCCCACAAAAGACTGCACCGTCGTACGAATATTCCCCGACAGCAAGAATATTCCATGACCAAACGAATATTCCCAGACAAAAATGTGTATTTTATAACCACTTGCTTATTTTGAAAAAAAAAATTCATATATCACCCTTAACTTTAACCTTTTATCAATTTAACCATTTACTGAATTATAATTATAAGAAAAATTGAATACTTTTATTTCATAAAATTCGGGGTCTTATAATCTCCCCTCCTTATGAAATTTCGTCCCCGAAATTTACGTACCTGGTATTTCGAAAAGTTGAGAATACCTTGCTTTCATTTCAGATTCTATCTCTCGGGTCATCATGATTTCTCCATTGCTCATCTCCCGTGATAACTTCATTTGGGTTCCTCATTTGTTGGGAAGTCATGACAACCGCTATCCCTCGAACTACTCGGCTTTGACTTGTCTGGGGCAGTATTTGGCGTCATCACTACCGTTGGAATATACTTTTCTATAGGGCATATTCCTCCCTCAACTGCCGTCGTACTCCTGATTCATGATCTGAATCATCAATCTTCGATCCATATCGAATTCAGGTTGACCGCTCTGTACAGGGTAATTCAAAACTCAACGTTGGGTTCTCCCAATTACTTTCCAAAAAGAGAAATTCATATCATCTATTTTAGCCTTCTTAGATCGGACATCTCTTTCCACAATATCCACGTGTCGTGCGGCTTTTGACCATGCATCAGTTATTCTGTAACACCCCCTTCCCGAAAAGGAAAGGAAGGTCACGTGCAAAGCACAACAAACCTCAAAATGGTAAACAGAGCACTAATAACTTCAAATTATGTAATAATGATATCCACCAATAAAGTACTAATTATAATTCTCCAACTAGAGTCAAATAATCAAAACTTAAAAAAACGAAACAACCTAGATTGATGGTCAAAGACAACTCTCTCATTACACTAGCCCTGAATCACCCCTGAAAACCTGCCGGAAGAAAAACACAGCATGAGCCAATTGCCCAGTACGGATATAAAGGTACAAAAGATATACAACTGAAATACGAAATCAACATAGACAAAATATTGCCTCTGACAAAAATAAAACTCCAAAGATATGAATAGAATATATCTAAACCAACAGGAATAACGAACAAACAGAGGAGTAAAGAAAATAATGAATTGAAATAACTAACCCAATTAATTGAAAGGAGACGAAACAAACTGAAACAAATGGCTGGGGTTATTTCATACCGATTGAGCTCAGAAATATATCTTGTCACACAGACAAGTCAAAACAATGCCACACATGCAAGTCAAAATAATGCCACACAGGCAAGTCAAATGATGCCACACAGGCAAGTCAAAATAATGTCACACAGGCACAACAAAATAATGCCACACAGGCAAATCACACATTGGACCGCGAATCCAATGTATGCAAATCGGATAGGTGTGTTTGGCACAACATCACCAATCCGCAGAACAGAAAACTAGGGTTAACCCATACGCCTCCCACAACAAAACACCAAATGGCCCATTTCCTCCGGAGCCCAAATGTTGTGACACGGAAAGTGTCATGCCTCTCGTGCCAAGACGACATGCCTGTGGTACCCCCACAGGTGGTTATAGCTCAGGTATACCCTACGGTATATTCTAACAAAATACCATGTCACAACACATGCGACATAATACCAACAAAAAGGTTCTATATGTACATGTTGAACCAAATCAAATTATAGTCACAAGGTCTCAAAAAGAAGGTAGCAACATGTACCGCTCTACAATTATTAAAAATAAATATTAAACATGATATCCTAATTCAAAGAGTACAAATACGAGTCATGTGTATCAACTCCAAAATGAAACTAATATATTTATTTCACAGGAAACAATTGTGTGAAATAATAACGAAATTCGAACAAGCGACAAAACGAACAAATCAAATTTAACAAGAGTATCGCAGAAAGAGTACGGAATCCGTACCTGATACTTCCAAACCATTTATAGCACACTCCCCAAAATCTTACCCTCAAAAGCCCACGATATCAAATACGAAACGTTATTCGCAACCTAAACATATTCACCTCAACTTAAAAACAATCCAAACTAATAATTCTAAAATAATTCATAATCTATTTAATATGCCTTTAATCATCGCCTTATATCAATTATTAATACTCCAAAATTTATATTCCAAAAATAATTCTTTAAATTCCTTCCGTTCAATTTAAATAATTTAATAAGATTTTAATACAATCCAATCATTAATAACATAACACTATTAAAATTATTATTAAAAACTTTTATAATAATGTTGGCAAGATTAATTAATTCAATTTGATAAACATAACTTTTATTTAATTTACAAATTCAGAACCTATTAAAATGTAATATATATATATATATATATATATATATATATATATATATATATATAATATATATAATATATATGAAATCAACGCAGCAGGCAATCAAACATAACTTATATAAGCATCATTTATTTATAATCCTTATTAATACTTGCAGCTGCTTAGCTTTCATCATTATTACGAAAAGTCTTTTTTTTTGGAGACTAATTCAGGAATTCTATTATAAATATATATGTATATAATATATATAGACTACAACACAGTTTTATGACTGTAGGCGTACAAATTCAATTTACGAATTTTTTTTTTATATATGCACATGCAAGTTACTAATTCATGATAATTTTTCAAATTCTTTCTCTCTCTATATATATATATATATACAATATATACACAAGACTGCTCCATCTCAACACTGACAAATTTAATATATCTATATATATATATAATAAGTCAATCAGCCATCAGCAGGACTTATGATGGAAAGTATGCATCTAGATTTCAATAGATCAACCCAAGAATTTACATCACACAACACAAAAAAAAACAAAGTACCTATTTTGTTTTCTGTTCGTCATTTTCTCTCTCTGCAATCCGGCGCTTCTTTTTTTTTTTTCTCAGTCAGTTATCAGAGATACGTGAGATAGATTAGGGTTTTACTTATTATTTATTAATTAACCTATTTCATTAACTCTTTTAATTTTAATAGGATTTTAATATTACCCAAATACAAAATAGACCCAATTAACATAAAAGCCCAAATTAATGTAATCACCTACTTATAATAAATCACACAAATTAAATACAATTTGACCCAACATGAGAAAAACCCAATTAAAATATGGATTTAAATATTTTTATTATTTATTATTTTATTTTTATTTTTACCGGGTATTACATCACCTACCCCTTAAAAAGGATTCCGTCCCCGGAATCAAAAGAATAAAAAGTACCTAATTATATAAAAAAAAGATGTGGATATTCCGCTCGAATAGACTCCTCCATCTCCCAAGTAACTTCCCGCTCCGAATAATTTTACCACAAGACTTTAACAAAAGGAATTATCTTCCTCAATTTTAATTTAATCAGTTATTTAATTACCAACTAAAAGGATTTCATTTTCCAAACAAAACAAGGAAGAAAAGAGGGAAACAAAATCATCTACCTTTTTTCAATTTAAATACAATTGTATACAATAAAATTAGTTAATATTTAATAAAAAAATATGAGTTATTACATTTTTCACCCCTTAAAAATAATTCCGTCCTCGGAATTCAAATAAGCTACAAAAATAAATAAATAAATTTAGTTACGACGTAGCGTCACCATTTATAACGATTAACGCGGATAAGTCATCGGTCCACGTAATTATTCATGTACTCGAAAAAGATTCGTCAGCTATCGTGTCAAGCCTTGATAAGGTTCTTCGCGTTGCATCAAATTAGATCACATAATCCACCGTTGGTGCTGGCCGTCGCTAATATCTTTGAGTTAATTCTTGTAAACGTACTCTTCGGAACATAATTCAAAATCACAAAAATTTCTTTTCATCCAAATACGATCCAAATACCCAAAATATTTAAAATTATTTTTAATTCGTAAAATGTTTATGTTTCACACATGACAAAGATTTAACAAATTATTTTTATTTAATTTTACATAAATTCATGCAAAACTCTAAGGGCATCAGATAAACGAACAACTTAAATTATATCACCAATTCTCACCAAGTCCTCAAAAGTTTCAAAATATTATAACCTATAATTAAATTAGTTCTCAAATAATATTTCACCAAAAATATATTACTACTAAAATCTCTTCATCACCATACCAAACTCCAAATCATATATCCTACTATCTGAATAAGCAAACTATAGCTTTCAAAATCTCTTAAAGATTCATCACTTATTATATATCTAATCATCCAATAAATCAATCATTCTCTTAGTGCAAACTTTAACACAACAAATTTCAAAATCTCATCTTACTATCACAAAGAAATTTCATATAAAATAATTTCAATATCATACTAGAATAACCGAAAAGTTGATTTACTCCAAAAGATTAATCTTATTACTTCGAACCTCTACAACTCCTCAAAATTACAAGAAATCCTCTGTATTTAATAGCTTTCACTTTATCATATTATCCCACCGATACACATACCTCAAATTAACCACAAACTTAACAAAATTTAAAGAATAACCCAAATCAAATCAAATTCTAAATTCTAAGATCTCATAATAATTGATGCCTGAAATAACTCTAACAAATAATTCTCCAATATAAAATATTTGCTGATATAAGTACTCATATCATGATCGCATCTCATATAAGATCGTTTCTTATATGCACAAAGTATAGTTTTATTCACCTCAATGCTTAAATCACAATTCTTAACTAATATAATTACTCAATCACCTTAATAAATTATTCCATTTTCCTCAAATCAGCTACAAATAGAAAAGAAATCGACAGTTAGTCAAAATAGAGACCAACCAAACAATTAACAAAATCGAATCAAACTCTTACGTCTACCCAATGGTTTACCCACAACTCACAGGTCAAACCTAAATAGGTTTTCTACAAGAAAGAACCTAAGCTCTGATACCATCTCTGTAACACCCCCTTCCCGAAAAGGAAAGGAAGGTCACGTGCAAAGCACAACAAACCTCAAAATGGTAAACAGGGCACTAATAACTTCAAATTATGTAATAATGATATCCACCAATAAAGTACTAATTATAATTCTCCAACTAGAGTCAAATAATCAAAACTTAAAAAAACGAAACAACCTAGATTGATGGTCAAAGACAACTCTCTCATTACACTAGCCCTGAATCACCCCTGCAAACCTGCCGGAAGAAAAACACAGCATGAGCCAATTGCCCAGTACGGATATAAAGGTACAAAAGATATACAACTGAAATACGAAATCAACATAGACAAAATATTGCCTCTGACAAAAATAAAACTCCAAAGATATGAATAGAATATATCTAAACCAACAGGAATAACGAACAAACAGAGGAGTAAAGAAAATAATGAATTAAAATAACTAACCCAATTAATTGAAAGGAGACGAAACAAACTGAAACGAAACGAACAAAGCTACCACAATAAAATAATAGGCTGAAACAAATGGCTGGGGTTATTTCATACCGATTGAGCTCAGAAATATATCTTGTCACACAGACAAGTCAAAATAATGCCACACAGGCAAGTCAAAATAATGCCACACAGGCAAGTCAAATGATGCCACACAGGCAAGTCAAAATAATGTCACACAGGCACATCAAAATAATGCCACACAGGCAAATCACACATTGGACCGCGAATCCAATGTATGCAAATAGGATAGGTGTGTTTGGCACAACATCACCAATCCGCAGAACAGAAAACTAGGGTTAACCCATACGCCTCCCACAACAAAACACCAAATGGCCCATTTCCTCCGGAGCCCAAAATGGAGACGCCGTGGACTAATCACACCGCCACGGAAAGTGTCATGCCTCTCGTGCCAAGACGACATGCCTGTGGTACCCCCACAGGTGGTTATAGCTCAGGTATACCCTACGGTATATTCTAACAAAATACCATGTCACAACACATGCGACATAATACCAACAAAAAGGTTCTATATGTACATGTTGAACCAAATCAAATTATAGTCACAAGGTCTCAAAAAGAAGGTAGCAACATGTACCGCTCTACAATTATTAAAAATAAATACTAAACATGATATCCTAATTCAAAGAGTACAAATACGAGTCATGTGTATCAACTCCAAAATGAAACTAATATATTTATTTCACAGGAAACAATTGTGTGAAATAATAACGAAATTCGAACAAGCGACAAAACGAACAAATCAAATTTAACAAGAGTATCGCAGAAAGAGTACGGAATCCGTACCTGATACTTCTAAACCATTTATAGCACACTCCACAAAATCTTACCCTCAAATGCCCACGATATCAAATACGAAACGTTATTCGCAACCTAAACATATTCACCTCAACTTAAAAACAATCCAAACTAATAATTCTAAAATAATTCATAATCTATTTAATATGCCTTTAATCATCGCCTTATATCAATTATTAATACTCCAAAATTTATATTCCAAAAATAATTCTTTAAATTCCTTCCGTTCAATTTAAACAATTTAATAAGATTTTAATACAATCCAATCATTAATAACATAACACTATTAAAATTATTATTAAAAACTTTTATAATAATGTTGGCAAGATTAATTAATTCAATTTGATAAACATAACTTTAATTTAATTTACAAATTCAGAACCTATTAAAATGTAATATATATATATATATATATAATATATATAATATATATGAAATCAACGCAGCAGGCAATCAAACATAACTTATATAAGCATCATTTATTTATAATCCTTATTAATACTTGCAGCTGCTTAGCTTTCATCATTATTACGAAAAGTCTTTTTTTTTGGAGACTAATTCAGGAATTCTATTATAAATATATATGTATATAATATATATAGACTACAACACAGTTTTATGACTGTAGGCGTACAAATTCAATTTACGAATTTTTTTTTTATATATGCACATGCAAGTTACTAATTCATGATAATTTTTCAAATTCTTTCTCTCTCTCTATATATATATATATACAATATATACACAAGACTGCTCCATCTCAACACTGACAAATTTAATATATCTATATATATATATATAATAAGTCAATCAGCCATCAGCAGGACTTATGATGGAAAGTATGCATCTAGATTTCAATAGATCAACCCAAGAATTTACATCACACAACACAAAAAAAAACAAAGTACCTATTTTGTTTTCTGTTCGTCATTTTCTCTCTCTGCAATCCGGCGCTTCTTTTTTTTTTTTCTCAGTCAGTTATCAGAGATACGTGAGATAGATTAGGGTTTTACTTATTATTTATTAATTAACCTATTTCATTAACTCTTTTAATTTTAATAGGATTTTAATATTACCCAAATACAAAATAGACCCAATTAACATAAAAGCCCAAATTAATGTAATCACCTACTTATAATAAATCACACAAATTAAATACAATTTGACCCAACATGAGAAAAACCCAATTAAAATATGGATTTAAATATTTTTATTATTTATTATTTTATTTTTATTTTTACCGGGTATTACATCACCTACCCCTTAAAAAGGATTCCGTCCCCGGAATCAAAAGAATAAAAAGTACCTAATTATTTAAAAAAAAGATGTGGATATTCCGCTCGAATAGACTCCTCCATCTCCCAAGTAACTTCCCGCTCCGAATAATTTTACCACAAGACTTTAACAAAAGGAATTATCTTCCTCAATTTTAATTTAATCAGTTATTTAATTACCAACTAAAAGGATTTCATTTTCCAAACAAAACAAGGAAGAAAAGAGGGAAACAAAATCATCTACCTTTTTTCAATTTAAATACAATTGTATACAATAAAATTAGTTAATATTTAATAAAAAAATATGAGTTATTACATTTTTCACCCCTTAAAAATAATTCCGTCCTCGGAATTCAAATAAGCTACAAAAATAAATAAATAAATTTAGTTACGACGTAGCGTCACCATTTATAACGATTAACGCGGATAAGTCATCGGTCCACGTAATTATTCATGTACTCGAAAAAGATTCGTCAGCTATCGTGTCAAGCCTTGATAAGGTTCTTCGCGTTGCATCAAATTAGATCACATAATCCACCGTTGGTGCTGGCCGTCGCTAATATCTTTGAGTTAATTCTTGTAAACGTACTCTTCGGAACATAATTCAAAATCACAAAAATTTCTTTTCATCCAAATACGATCCAAATACCCAAAATATTTAAAATTATTTTTAATTCGTAAAATGTTTATGTTTCACACATGACAAAGATTTAACAAATTATTTTTATTTAATTTTACATAAATTCATGCAAAACTCTAAGGGCATCAGATAAACGAACAACTTAAATTATATCACCAATTCTCACCAAGTCCTCAAAAGTTTCAAAATATTATAACCTATAATTAAATTAGTTCTCAAATAATATTTCACCAAAAATATATTACTACTAAAATCTCTTCATCACCATACCAAACTCCAAATCATATATCCTACTATCTGAATAAGCAAACTATAGCTTTCAAAATCTCTTAAAGATTCATCACTTATTATATATCTAATCATCCAATAAATCAATCATTCTCTTAGTGCAAACTTTAACACAACAAATTTCAAAATCTCATCTTACTATCACAAAGAAATTTCATATAAAATAATTTCAATATCATACTAGAATAACCGAAAAGTTGATTTACTCCAAAAGATTAATCTTATTACTTCGAACCTCTACAACTCCTCAAAATTACAAGAAATCCTCTGTATTTAATAGCTTTCACTTTATCATATTATCCCACCGATACACATACCTCAAATTAACCACAAACTTAACAAAATTTAAAGAATAACCCAAATCAAATCAAATTCTAAATTCTAAGATCTCATAATAATTGATGCCTGAAATAACTCTAACAAATAATTCTCCAATATAAAATATTTGCTGATATAAGTACTCATATCATGATCGCATCTCATATAAGATCGTTTCTTATATGCACAAAGTATAGTTTTATTCACCTCAATGCTTAAATCACAATTCTTAACTAATATAATTACTCAATCACCTTAATAAATTATTCCATTTTCCTCAAATCAGCTACAAATAGAAAAGAAATCGACAGTTAGTCAAAATAGAGACCAACCAAACAATTAACAAAATCGAATCAAACTCTTACGTCTACCCAATGGTTTACCCACAACTCACAGGTCAAACCTAAATAGGTTTTCTACAAGAAAGAACCTAAGCTCTGATACCATCTCTGTAACACCCCCTTCCCGAAAAGGAAAGGAAGGTCACGTGCAAAGCACAACAAACCTCAAAATGGTAAACAGGGCACTAATAACTTCAAATTATGTAATAATGATATCCACCAATAAAGTACTAATTATAATTCTCCAACTAGAGTCAAATAATCAAAACTTAAAAAAACGAAACAACCTAGATTGATGGTCAAAGACAACTCTCTCATTACACTAGCCCTGAATCACCCCTGCAAACCTGCCGGAAGAAAAACACAGCATGAGCCAATTGCCCAGTACGGATATAAAGGTACAAAAGATATACAACTGAAATACGAAATCAACATAGACAAAATATTGCCTCTGACAAAAATAAAACTCCAAAGATATGAATAGAATATATCTAAACCAACAGGAATAACGAACAAACAGAGGAGTAAAGAAAATAATGAATTAAAATAACTAACCCAATTAATTGAAAGGAGACGAAACAAACTGAAACGAAACGAACAAAGCTACCACAATAAAATAATAGGCTGAAACAAATGGCTGGGGTTATTTCATACCGATTGAGCTCAGAAATATATCTTGTCACACAGACAAGTCAAAATAATGCCACACAGGCAAGTCAAAATAATGCCACACAGGCAAGTCAAATGATGCCACACAGGCAAGTCAAAATAATGTCACACAGGCACATCAAAATAATGCCACACAGGCAAATCACACATTGGACCGCGAATCCAATGTATGCAAATAGGATAGGTGTGTTTGGCACAACATCACCAATCCGCAGAACAGAAAACTAGGGTTAACCCATACGCCTCCCACAACAAAACACCAAATGGCCCATTTCCTCCGGAGCCCAAAATGGAGACGCCGTGGACTAATCACACCGCCACGGAAAGTGTCATGCCTCTCGTGCCAAGACGACATGCCTGTGGTACCCCCACAGGTGGTTATAGCTCAGGTATACCCTACGGTATATTCTAACAAAATACCATGTCACAACACATGCGACATAATACCAACAAAAAGGTTCTATATGTACATGTTGAACCAAATCAAATTATAGTCACAAGGTCTCAAAAAGAAGGTAGCAACATGTACCGCTCTACAATTATTAAAAATAAATACTAAACATGATATCCTAATTCAAAGAGTACAAATACGAGTCATGTGTATCAACTCCAAAATGAAACTAATATATTTATTTCACAGGAAACAATTGTGTGAAATAATAACGAAATTCGAACAAGCGACAAAACGAACAAATCAAATTTAACAAGAGTATCGCAGAAAGAGTACGGAATCCGTACCTGATACTTCTAAACCATTTATAGCACACTCCACAAAATCTTACCCTCAAATGCCCACGATATCAAATACGAAACGTTATTCGCAACCTAAACATATTCACCTCAACTTAAAAACAATCCAAACTAATAATTCTAAAATAATTCATAATCTATTTAATATGCCTTTAATCATCGCCTTATATCAATTATTAATACTCCAAAATTTATATTCCAAAAATAATTCTTTAAATTCCTTCCGTTCAATTTAAACAATTTAATAAGATTTTAATACAATCCAATCATTAATAACATAACACTATTAAAATTATTATTAAAAACTTTTATAATAATGTTGGCAAGATTAATTAATTCAATTTGATAAACATAACTTTAATTTAATTTACAAATTCAGAACCTATTAAAATGTAATATATATATATATATATATATATATATAATATATATATAATATATATGAAATCAACGCAGCAGGCAATCAAACATAACTTATATAAGCATCATTTATTTATAATCCTTATTAATACTTGCAGCTGCTTAGCTTTCATCATTATTACGAAAAGTCTTTTTTTTTGGAGACTAATTCAGGAATTCTATTATAAATATATATGTATATAATATATATAGACTACAACACAGTTTTATGACTGTAGGCGTACAAATTCAATTTACGAATTTTTTTTTTATATATGCACATGCAAGTTACTAATTCATGATAATTTTTCAAATTCTTTCTCTCTCTCTATATATATATATATACAATATATACACAAGACTGCTCCATCTCAACACTGACAAATTTAATATATCTATATATATATATAATAAGTCAATCAGACATCAGCAGGACTTATGATGGAAAGTATGCATCTAGATTTCAATAGATCAACCCAAGAATTTACATCACACAACACAAAAAAAACAAAGTACCTATTTTGTTTTCTGTTCGTCATTTTCTCTCTCTGCAATCCGGCGCTTCTTTTTTTTTTTCTCAGTCAGTTATCAGAGATACGTGAGATAGATTAGGGTTTTACTTATTATTTATTAATTAGCCTATTTCATTAACTCTTTTAATTTTAATAGGATTTTAATATTACCCAAATACAAAATAGACCCAATTAACATAAAAGCCCAAATTAATGTAATCACCTACTTATAATAAATCAC
Source organism: Panax japonicus (assembly GCA_020205505.1). Lineage (NCBI taxonomy): Eukaryota > Viridiplantae > Streptophyta > Magnoliopsida > Apiales > Araliaceae > Panax > Panax japonicus. The sequence continues at coordinate 42,021,211 of CM035101.1, read as the reverse complement.
ACAAATTAAATACAATTTGACCCAACATGAGAAAAACCCAATTAAAATATGGATTTAAATATTTTTATTATTTATTATTTTATTTTTATTTTTACCGGTATTACATATTCTCACTCGTTCAGTTTTTCCTTCTTTCAGCTCAGATTCCATCTTTATCATCCTATACTCTGCCAAAGAATGCTTCTGTTCAAGCATCACATAACGGGTAACACAAGCTTGAATTATTGCATCTTTTTGCTCCATGACCCTCTGTCGTTCTTCAGCCTGTTCTTCTAACTCATGAATACAATTTTGAAATTCTACATTTTGATCATATAATACTTCTAATAAACTATCCTCAGGTACCTCTTCTTCTTATTCTGCCTCACTCTCAGCTGTTACCTCTGCGACTATCTCGGGTGCAACAATCAATTCTTCACTCACCACATGGATATCTCTAATTCCTTCTTCGTCTGACATCACATTATATGGTTAGTGATTAGAGGTATCCCCACAGTCTCATTCACTCCATTGTTAGCATTCTCAACTGCCATTCTCAAATACTGCCATAAAACAAGGGTTAATTAAGCAAATTAACATATCACATAATATCCGTATATTATGACCGACCAACAATTAAGATTAGGTAGGACACACTAGCGAAGGATTTACTCATCTCTCCCCTCCTAGTTCTAATCCCGATCTCCGCCAGAGATCATATCCCTAAGCTCTGATACCAACTGTGACGCCCCCAAAATAGGTTCATTCCATCCAACCCATTCTGAGTCGCCAAATACATGGTACAGAAAACAACTACAACTTTATTACAACAATTGTCGAGCAAAATACAACAACACATATGTTGTGAGTTTGGATACAACTATATATCAATTGTGACTTATGTCCCAACCATGGACAGCACCTCATAATGACACCTTACATAAAGGTATAGTCGAAAACTGTTTTAGAAATTAGAATCTATGGGAAGAGCTCAAGGAAACCTTCGTACATGGGAGGCCATGCTTCTAGGTTATGATAGATATCATATGGCCACAGAATTATCCTTGGTTGACCCAATAGGCCCCAAAGAAAAACGAGAAGATTACTATCATATTTTTCCCAATGGTGAGTTTTCTCTTGACATATCATTATCTCCACTGTCTCTAATTGAGAGTTATATTTCAAATAGACTCCAAGATCATATAGGTAGTGCTGGTAGATATACTCAGCAAGTAGATGAGCACAACTCTGTCTTATGATGACACGAGGTTGTATGTCATTAGACATCTTGTATGATAGTGTCAAAACACCATTCCAAGTTAAATTCACCTCACCCTCAACATCTATAGACCACCATTATATTCCCTTGTTATCCCCCGCTCGACCCAGCTACACTTTTATTACCTGAAAGGAATTGTGAAGCAAAAGGGTGAGCACAACTAGCTCAGTAAAGAATATCATGACTAAAGATAATTAAATTATCAATAGCCTTCATCAATAATAAATCAGAGATTTAGAACATATGGAAGATGATAAAAAAAATCAACCATATTTGCAGCGGAACGAGCAATCCATTAGAAGAGTCAAATAGATCATAAAATCTATTATCTTCTCCATGTTAAAAGTCCACCAACAATGTTTTATCCTTGTAACATCAATCAACAATTCATGTCCATAATCACGTATATAACTCATAATCATAATTGTAGTTTTAAATTCCTTTCCTCATCCAGGACAAAAATAATTTTTATCACCTGAAACATCAAAGATTATGGTTATACCAAACCATAGTTCATGTTCATAATCCTACTAATAAATTCATCTTTGCACTACGGCCAAATATATACATCAACAAGGCATCTTTGCACTACAGGCCAAAGATATTCATCAACAAGTCATCTTTGCACTACAGGCCAAAGATATTCATCAACAAGTCATCTTTGCACTACAGGCCAAAGATATTCATCAGTTGGTCATGTTCATCTAAACACATGTTCATCTTTGCACTATGGGCCAAAGATATTCATCAGAAATCATTTATCTTTGCACTACAGGCCAAAGATATTCAGTTATAACATCGTTTAGGACTGAGGATGATGAAAAATATTTTAAAGAGAACGAATCCAGTGAAGCAAAAGAACAAATATTAAGGATTCGTACTTTAAACAATTCCCATTCAAAAATACTTCATAAATAACCAGAGTGGGGTAAAATTCAAGAATGATCAAAACATGGATACAATCAAAGCTAGTATCCAGAATAGATATTTTGGACGAAAATAAGAAATTTCAGTTTTCGGTGAATAGTGCCGTATTCATGAATAGTGTCGTATACGTGAATAGTGTCGTATACGTAAATAGTAACTCCGACACCAAAAGATAGAAATTTCACAAAAAACATCATCATGCTTCGTGAATAGTACTCGTGAATAGTAATTCGTGAATAGTAACTCATGAATAGTAACTCGTGAAAAGTAACCCCGACGTGAAAAAGTTTTAAATTTAATAAAAATTTCCAACCAACATTCTGGCATAATGATATCGAAGAAATAATATCATTTTTGAAAAAAATAACCTCCCTTACCTCGAAAGACAGTACTTCTAGTTGAAACACCGGATATAGACTATGACTTGAACTTGCACCGTATAGCAATACTCAAAGTATACTCAAAATACTCACAAGAATACGTTCGATAATATAGAGAGAGAAAACTTCAGTTTCTGGTGTGATTTTCAATTCTAACCTAAGCACCCTATTTATAGAAAATTGCTTAGAACACCAAAGCAGAAAATTTAATAAATTAATATTAATTATTTTCCACATCTTCCTACGCATCCATGAATCTGAACTCAGCCATCCTAACACATGTTAAATGAGTCTCAAGCATGTAAAAAACGTTTTTCTTAAAAAAAACATAATTAAAACTTCCAAAAATCAATTATTTCGAAGCTTTAGAACTTCAATAATTCACAATAAATAGTCATTTTGTCAGAAAATTCAAATCTCGCGAGTTTTTATAGGAAATTCAATTCTCTACAACTTTTCAGAAGAAAGTTTTTCCAAATTCCAAACAGAAATTGACTGAAATCCATAAACGGACAATTTTATAGGCTATAATCAAATTTCAGTCATGAAATGGGGTCCACCGAAACATAAAACATGCTTTAAATATTTTTGGTAACAAAAATACTCCTCCTCCACATATACTCATATATCCCATATTTATCGTAAAAATATCTTTATTATTATATTATTAAAATATAATAATATATTTAAATGAATTATTTTATCAGAAAAAGATAAAATTTTAATTTTCAACAATTGTCATATTAAAAATTTTCTCCATCTATATCCACATAAAATCAATATTTTCCTCATCACATGAATCAATAATTAATTATCCACAAATAATACTACAAAATCACAATATTGACAACCAGGCAGTTCCTAGGAAAGAGGGGGCTTTCCAATAAGAATTTCTCCTTACTGGCGCGCAATTAGGTGACCAAACCTCTCCTTAGACAGAACTTTCTAGACATTGCTAATAATGTTATCTAATAATATTATTCAGATAATATGAATTATTGCTTCAATAATGAAAATATTGTGTAATGACAACTATTGAAACAACCGCAACATAAAATATCAACGCAACAATTATAAAATAAAATACTGAACAGTAATTACTGTAACCATTATTGAGTAGTGCCTTCTTCCGTAAGAATCAATAATTCAAAAATATTGTTCAATACCGTGTGCTACTGTGCAACAACGCGTATTGCTTTACTTTACCCACCAGGTATTCCAACAGTGTTAACGGTAACAATTACGCCGTTATTTATAAAAACTTTAATTTGTCGTTTTCTTCATCCGAAAATTATTCTGTTATGGGGCCCACAAAAGACTGCGCCGTCGTATGAATATTCCCCGACAGCAAGAATATTCCACGACCAAACGAATATTCCCCGATAAAAATGAGTGTTTTATAACCACTTGCTTATTTTGAAAAAAAAATTCATATATCACCCTTAACTTTAACCTTTTATCAATTTAACCATTTACTGAATTGTAATTATAAGAAAAATTGAATACTTTTATTTCATAAAATTCGGGGTCTTACAGTTTGCGTGTCGTTCCGACGACCGAGGCGGGTTTTGGTCTTTTTTTCGGCTTTTTGCCTAACTGTTGGTAATACTATATAGGACTAAGAATATATATTTAAGAACTAAATACTTATATTATATTAATACTATATATGATTATGAAATCACCTATGAGTCCTAACACAACATATAAGTGGCGCCTGGGGGGGATTCCCTAGCAAGCCATGTGCTAGTCCCCGCGGAGGCCTACATCGATCACTTATGTAGTGAAATACATTAATATTTATATAAACGAATATAGTGACAATACAATATAAAATAAAAAATAATAAGTTGTATCCCAATAAAATATGTAATTATACCTGACGATCTGGCCTGATAATCACACGTAGAATCACCACAGCCCTCACGACCTGCACACCCACCACGATCGCCATGTGGTGTGCGCGCCATATGTATGTATACCACCGAAACTAAAAAAATACTATATTAATACAACTAAAAGAATGCAACATACAGTAAAAGAGGGATAACATAGAGGATAACATACAGATACAGATAAAAGAAGATAACATATACTGTCAAATCATATGTATGTATACATACGTAAATACTATATTTGTGAATAGTAACAAAGAGGATAACATATAGATACAATTAAAGAATGCAACATAAATAGTAACCTAAAAGGATACAACATAAATAGATGTAATAAAAGCTACACAGACTCTTCATAATTTGCCCTAAAATACTAGTTACAGAAAATTATACGATTACTTGTGTTTGTAAAAATGATAGATGTAAAAAAATTATACATTAAGTGTGATAGTAATGGTTTAAACGATACAGTGGGCAATTTTTATTTATTTGTACCTCAATTCTATCTATATATATCAACTCCAGTAGGTTTACTTATATGGAAGTTTCATAAATAGTAAACTCTGACTTTCTCACAATGTCTTATGTTGAGTCCGATTGCAAACACAAGAATTTTCCCAATACTCCAAACACATTTCTTTTTACAAAACGATTTACCACGTAAATTACTACCTCAATTAATCATAGGCGGGAATAGGGATGGATCCACGACCGACAATCAAAGATTTGCTAGCTTTCTTTCTTCATGAACCGAGATAAATATATATATAGTTGGACCTAACTCACAGCAGGAGCAGGAGGATCCTTAGCTTCTTTATATGATTTTAGTGTAATTTTTTGTAAATTAAAGCAACTTAGGTTCCAAACCTCCTTTAAGAGCCAAGACAAACATTACTTACCATTTCCATTTGGTTGAACCACTATCTTTTGAGTGTTGTTGCTCCGCGTACTTGTTATTTAGATATATTTTTTATAACATCTATTGATTTGCTCTTGATTACTATGATTAGATATTAATATCATTCATACCTAATTGGTCTAACATATTGAGATTGGACTTCATATGATTAGATTGAATGTTAAGCTTCTTTATTATTAAAAAACTCATATTTTAATAGCTCAAGTACACATAATGTCTCATATAGTTCTGAAATTTTGTATAAAAATTAAAATGGGTTTAGAATGTACAAGGCACAATCTAAGCTCAAACCAATTTCATCTCAACCTTATTCTTTATGGACTCAAGCTTAACCCAAGGCTTGAAAGCTACTAGTGATAACAAAAAACTTAACCCCCAAAGAATAAAAAATAGAATAACACAATGCCCAAAAGTTTTCATACTTTGATTTAAAGAAGCTAAACACAAGCACTGTACTTTGGATTTTGGTGAAAAAAATTGGGAAATTTACCAAACTAGCTTAACACAAGCATTTTCAATACCAGTATAAATCAAATAATATAGACCTTAAATAAAATCTTATTATACATTGAGATGATAACAAAGCTATTATAATGGTTCCATAAGTTAATTAAGGGAAAAAGTTGAATTGGAAAAACTTACTGAGCTCGAGGCGAGGACTGTCGAGGACAGAGGCGAGGCGGTGACGGGGACTCGACGGCGAGGTGGTATGTGGTAATCGGAAGCTGGGCGATGGCGTAACCGGAAGATGGACAACGACGAGCTACTCAGGGCGACGGCAGGAGGAAGAGGGAAAGAAGATTCGCGCGGGAGGAGAAGAAAAAGGATAAGCAAAAAATTAAAACTGATCTGTTATACAGGACTCATTCTCGACGGCATAGCCGTCGAGATTACTCTTGTCGCCAATGACTTAATACCGACGGTAAATCCCGTAGCCAATGGTAAAGCCCGTCGCCCTACACCCTTCCTGCGCGCGGGTAGTGAAAAAGATGGCGCCATATGAGTGAAAATAAGTCATTGCCGACGGCATATATTAACGACGGCGCGGCCGTCGCTATTGAGGTCATTACCGACGGCAATTCTCCCGTCGCCATTACTCCCGTCGCCTATGACCCAGTTTTTTGTAGTGACGTGAAAAGTACCCCAAATACCCGTGTGAATAATATTCGGATGAATAGTAATTTGGGTGAATAGTAACTCCTGAAAAGTACTCCGACTCGAAAAGTACCCCGAATACCCGAATGAATAATACTAGAGTGAATAGTAACTGGATGAATAGTAACCCGTGAATAATAACTCGTAAATAAAATACCAAATAAAATGATATTGCATGACGATTACAAAAGAAATGATACCTCATACGAATATAATAGAATATACGAAACTACAAATGGATTTTCATCCGCCAAGCGGTAATCCACGTAGACAGATCATTTCCACAATTTAATAAAGAATGAATACGAAAGGTCATTCACCATGCATGTGGTAGTCCGCGTAGACAGGTTATTTCAATAGAATAATAAATAATGGAATAACATAAGAATTCACCATGCATGCGATAGACCGCACAGACAGGTTATTCCAGCAGAATAATAAAGAATGGAACCAGGTCATGCGTAATCCGCACAGACAGAATATTTTAACAGAATAATAAAGAATGGAATAACAACAGAATTCACCAGGCATGCGATAGAACGCGCAGACATGTTATTCCAACATAATAATAAAGAATAGAATAACAGAAGAATTTCGCCATATATGCGGTACTTCGCATAGACAGGTTATTCCAACATAGTAATAAAGAATGGAATAACAACCCCTACGAGTATTAAAAGAAAATAATTCTCTTCATGAATATGAAAGAATAATACCCCTTACCACAGAAGAAATTGGAAACTGGAATAGTGAGGTAGCAGACTTCTCTTCTTATTTCTCACTATAATTTCTCTCTATAATAATTGCTCTATAGCTTTAGTGAATTGGTGAGAAATGAAAGAAGAATGAGCTTCTATTTATAGAAAAATATAGTTTCGATAATTGCACGTTTTGGGGCTCGAAATATTACAGTATAATACCTTCCTCTTTTTCTTCATTTTTAATTTAGTCCTACAAGTATTATCAAACTTGCACCACCTCCCCTAATAGTAAATAATGTGAATTAATAGTTCATTCATGTGACTTAATAGTATAATCATGTGAAAAAAACTAATTACAGTATAATACCTTCAACTATACCTCTATTTTTAACTTAGTCAAGCAAGTATTATCAATCTTGCACCACCTCCCCTAATAGTACAAGAATGTGAATCAATAGTACACACATGTGAATAAATAGTTATAATTATGACGCCCTCAAAATAGGTATACATCACCCCATTCTGAGTCGCCAAATACATGGTACAGAAACAACTACAACTTCATTAATACAATTGTCGAGCAAAATACAACAACACATAAACTGTGAGTTTAAATACAAATATTGTCTTCTAGACAATATCCACACTCAAATAAGTCCTCATTATAATTATTAATACACTATATTACAAAATGGTGAGGACTACTAAAACAACTGTCTTGAACCATCACTCCACACCCCAACTAGTTCTCGCTATATTCTCGCCTCCTGAGAAGAAAAATGGAACAAAAAGGAAAAGGGTGAGCTCAACTAGCCCAGTAAAGAATATTATGACTAAGATAATGTACAACAAATTATCCTTAGTCTTCAACATGGAAAAATCTGATAGAATACGATAGACAACAAGTTTTAGATCAACAACTACAACGGAAACAACAATTCATTAGAAGAGATAAGTAGAGAATAAAATATACTATCATCTATGAATTTAAAAGTCCATCATCGATATTTTATCCCTGTAACATCAATCAATATACATCTTTAATCAAATAGTCATCTATGCACTACAGGCCAAAGATATTTATCTGTTGGTCATGTTCATCTCAACACATGTTCATCTTTGCACTACAGGCCAAAAATATTCATCAGTTGGTCATGTTCATCTAAACACCTGTTTATCTTTGCACTACGGGCCAAAGATATTCATCAGAAAATCATTCATCTTTGCACTACAGGCCAAAGATATTCAGTAATATCATCATTTAGGACTGGGGATGATGAAAAATATTTTAAAGGAAACGAATCCAGTGAAACAAAAGAACAAATATTAAGGATTCGTACTTTACACAATTCAAGTTCAAAAATACTTCATAAATAATCAGAGTGGAGTAAAATTCAAGAATGAAGACCAAAACATAAATCCAATCAAAGATAGGAATCATAACAGACAATCTTGGACACAGAAAAGAAAATTTAATTTTTCTGTGAATAGTGTCGTATTCATGAATAGTGCCGTATACGTGAATAGTGCCGTATACATGAATAGTAACTCTGACACTAAAAGATAGAAATTTCACAAAAAAAATTATCATGCTTCGTGAATAGTACTCGTGAATAGTAACTCGTGAATAATAACTCATGAATAGCAACCCCGACATGAAAAAGTTTCAAATTTGATAAAAAATTCCAACCAATATTTTGGCATAATGATATTGATGAAATAATATCATTTTCGAATAAAATAACATCTCTTACCTCGAAAAGACAGTACTTCTGACTAGAATACTGGATATAGTGTTGAAAGAACTTGCACCATATAGCAATACTCAAAGTACTAAAATACTCACAAGAATACGCTCGATAATATAGAGAGAGAAATCTTTAGTTTCTGGTGTGATATTCAATTCTAACCTAAACACCCTATTTATATGAAATTGATTAGAATACCAAAGCAGAAAATTTAATATAATAATATTATATATAAACAAAATTCATACGCCCATATCTTGAATCTGAATTCAGCCACCATGCACATGTTAAAGATGCCCACAACATATAAAAAACGTTTTTATTAATAAAAATAAATAAAACTTCCAAAAATCAATTATTTCGGAACTTCGGAACTTCAATAATTCATAATAAATAGCCTTTTATCAGAAAATTCGAATCACGCGATTTTTTATAGGAAATTCAATTCTCTACAACTTTGCAGAAGAAAGTTTTTCTAAATTCCAAACAGAAATTGACCGAAATCCACATACGGACGATTTTACAAGCTATAATCAAATTTCAGTCAATAAATGGGGTCCACCGACACACAAAACATGTGTTAATCATTTAATGTAACAAAAATACTCTTTCACCTCATATACTCGTATATTCTATATTCATTGTAAAAATATCATCATTATTATATTATAATAATATAATAAAATATTATTTTATCAAAAAAGATAAAATATCAATTTTTAACAATTGTCACTTTAAAAATTTCTCCATCTATATCCATATAAAATTAATATTTTCCTCATCATATAAATTAATAATTAATTATTCACAAATAATATTACAGAATCACAGTACTGGCAACCAGGCCGTTCCCAGGAAAAAGGGGCTTTCCAATAAGAATTTCTCCTTACTGGCGCGCAATTAGGTGACCAAACCTCTCCTTAGACAGAACTTTCTAGACATTGCCAATTATGTTTTCTAATAATATTATTCAGATAATATGAATTATTGCTTCGATAATGGAAAATACTGTGTAGTGATAATTATTGAAACAACAGTAATATAAAAATCAACGCAGCAATTATTGAATCAATAAAATAAAATACTGAACAGTAATTACTGTAATAATTATTGAGTAGTGCCTTCTTACGTAAGAATCAATAATTGGTGCAATACCGTGTGCTACTGTGCAACAACGCGTATTACTGTATTTTAACCACCGGGTATTCCAACAGTATTAACGGTAAAAACTACGCCGTTATTTATAAACAACTCATACTTGTCGTTTTCTTCATACAATCGCTTTTCGTTATGGGCCCACACAAGGCTGCGCCGTCGTACGAATATTCCCCGACAGCAAGAATATTCCACGACCAAACGAATATTCTCCGACAATAATGAGTATTTTATAACCACTTGCTTATTTAAAAATATTTGCGCATTTTACCCATAACTAACCACATTAATCAATTCAACCCTTACTATTTCAAAATAATAAATAGAGAAAATTAAATCTTCATTTATAAAAAGTTGGGGCCTTACAACCTCCCCTCCTTATGAAATTTCATCCTCGAAATTGACATGCGTAGGACATGCTCTTTCCCATCTAAGATCTTGACTGGTACCTCCTCGTACGTTAAATCTTCTGCTATCTCGTCTGGTTCTAACTCAATAATGTGGTTCGGGTCGTGCATATATTTACGTAACATCGATATGCGAAAAATATTATGAACACGCGTCATACTTGGCAGTAAAATGTGTCTATAGGCCATAATTCCTATTCGATCGAGGATTTAAAATGGATTAATAAATCGAAGGTTTGAGATTTCCTCACATCGCCAATTCTCGCTTTTGGAATAACAACTTCTTGTACCTCCTTCTTCATATTCATCAGCACCGGTGTGTAGCTTGAACGTTTTTAACTTTATCGATTAAAGTCGGTTCTACTTGTATATCATCACGTGAGTCCCTATAGTCTTTAACTCTATATCTATCATTTGTAAGTTATATGAAATGGGTCTTTGACAATATCGCATTCGTATTCGTATACGATCTTTTACTCAACACGTCAGCTACCACGTTCGCTTTTCCAGGATGGTATGGTCAGAACATGTGCCGAAATGAGTCTCCTATTGAGTTCTTCGAAGCTCTTCCCACATTCCTTGCTCCATTCAAATTTTATATCTCTACGAGTCAGCTGCGTTAATGGAATAGTGATTCAAGAATATCCTTCAACAAATCTCCGATAATAACCAACTAAGCCTAAAAATCTACGTATTTTGATTACAGACTTAGGTTGTTCTCAACTGTGACTCATATCCCAACCTTGGATAGCACGTCACAATGACACCTATCAGTTTACTATCGCACAAATATGCTGTCCCCGACGAAGAGTCTGGCTTCGGTGCATTCCACAAAGGAAGTCACCAGATAGAGGCTCGGGTACAAACTTCTACAGTTGAATTTTTTAACTCCTGAAGTTCAATAGGAGCCATGAGATTTTAGAAATGGTTTTTGTACCGGGTTCAAAGTCAATACAAAAATTAATATCACACTTTGGGAGTACGCTAAGAAATTCTTCAGGAAATACATCAGGAAATTTACTAACAATAGAAATATCATTCAAATTTGACGTATTTTTGTTCAAGTCCATAACATGGGATAAGAAAACTTGACATCCGTTTTTCAATAAATGAATGACTTTATGGCTTGATATGAAAGTGTTTGACTTCAATGGTTTGGTTGATTGAATTCGAATAACAGGTTGCTTAGGAATATGAAAACTAACAACCTTACGAAAGTAATCAATTTTGGCATGATGAGTAGTTAATCAATGAATCCCCAAAATCACATCAACAGCAAGTATCTTTAAAGAAATAAGGTCAACAGATAATGTGATGATGCCAACTTGGATCAAACAAGATTTATAAATAGTGGATGTAACGAAAGTTTCTCATAACGGAGTTTCAACAGATAAGTTAAAGTCTAATTTTCTCTGGAGTCAAGTTTAAACGTTGAGTATAAGCAAGAGAGATAAATAAATGGGTAGAACCGGTATCTAATATGGTATAATCATCGTAAGAATTTATAATTAACTAACCCGTGCTAACTTCGTTCGGGTTCCTCGCATTCTGACCAGTCACGAAAAATGCTCTTCCAGGAACTGTTGACTTTGACTTTTTTGGGACAGCCTTTTGAGTCACCATCCCCGCTGGATTGGGTTTTGCTACCATATAATCTCGAGCGATATGACCTTCTTTTCCACAATTATAACATACCTTTGAAGGTTGTGAACCGTTTGGACTTATGTGTCCCTCTTCTCCGCATCTATAGCATCTAACTGGCGGTCTTTCTCCTCCTCTAAAATTCGTTGCTGGTGTTGGTGCCGACGTCTTCCCGTCATTGTTAAATTTTCTCTTCTTGAAATTTCCACTTGAGTTATTTCTTCTATTATCTTGGCCATGATTACCACTGAAGTGGTTACCATTTCTGGCATGATAATTTCCTCTACGATGGTTATCATTGTTCCGATGACCGTCGCCACCGGTATGATTATCATCGAGTTGTTGGTCATTATTCTTCAGTTGAGCAAACTCATTATCGCACTCCAATAACTGAGCCCTATTCACAACATCTGAATATAAACAAAGTTTGTGAGAAATGAGGTATTGACGTATTTTGGGTTTCAAACCTCGCAGAAACATTCGCGTCATTCTCTCCTCATTATCAACCAAATGGGATGCAAATCGGGACAACTCGGCAAACTTAGCTTCGTACTGCGACACGTTCATATTGTTTTGATCCAGCTTGATGAACTCTACCTCCTTCATGTGACGAATACTTTCGGGAAAGTACTTGTCGTTGAACAATTCTTGGAACTTCTCCCAAGACATCTTCAGTGCGATAGGCTGAGTACACTTTACGAATTTCCACCAATAATCTGCCTCTCTTAGCAACATGAAAGTTGCGAAAGGAACCTTTTGCTCCTCTGAGCATCCCAAGACATCAAATATCTTAGTGATCTGCTTTATCCACGTCTCTGCCGTAAGTGGTTCTGGCTTTCCCAAAAACTTCGGCGGTCCTAACTACTTGAACTACTTAGTGATGACCATTCGTGAGTTGCCAGTGTTTCCACCTGCATTTTGAACAGTAGTCTCTCTCGTTTGGTTTTGCATGAATTCAAAAAGTTGCTAAACATACCATCGTTCGTCATTTTCTCAGTGGTGTTGTTCACAGGAGGAACATTGTCAGCCTATTGCACGTTCTCCTCATTAATGAGCAAAGGTGTCTCCATGGTCTCATTTACTCCACTGTTAACATTCTCAGTCGACATTCTCAAATACTGTCATAAAATAAGGGTTAATTTAACAAATTAACAAATCACATAATACCCCTATATTATGACCGAACAACAAATAAGCTTAGGTAGGACACACTAGCGAAGGATTTACTCGTCTCTCCCCTCCTAGTTCTATTCCCCGATCTCCGCCAGAGATCATATCCCTAAACTCTGATACCAACTGTGACGCCCCCAAAATAGGTATACATCACCCCATTCTGAGACGCCAAATACATGGTACAGAAACAACTACAACTTCATTAATACAATTGTCGTGCAAAATACGACAACACATAAACTGTGAGTTTAAATACAAATATTGTCTTCTAGACAATATCCACACTCAAATAAGTCCTCATTATAATTATTAATACACTATATTACAAAATGGTGAGGACTACTAAAACAACTGTCTTAAACCATCGCTCCACACCCCAACTAGTTCTCGCTATATTCTCGCCTCCTGAGAAGAAAAATGGAACAAAAAGGAAAAGGGTGAGCTCAACTAGCCCAGTAAAGAATATTATGACTAAGATAATGTACAACAAATTATCCTTAGTCTTCAACAGAGAAAAATTTGATAGAATACAATAGACAACAAGTTTTAGATCAACAACTGCAACGAAAACAACAATTCATTAGAAGAGTTAAGTAGAGAATGAAATCTACTATCATATATGAATTTAAAAGTCCATCATCGATATTTTATCCCTATAACATCAATCAATATACATCTTTAATCAAATAGTCATCTTTGCACTACAGGCCAAAGATATTCATCTGTTGGTCATGTTCATCTCAACACATGTTCATCTTTGCACTACGGGCCAAAGATATTCATCAGTTGGTCATGTTCATCTAAACACCTGTTTATCTTTGCACTACGGGCCAAAGATATTCATCAAAAAATCATTCATCTTTGCACTACAGGCCAAAGATATTCAGTAATATCATCATTTAGGACCGAGGATGATGAAAATATTTTAAAGGAAACAAATCCAGTGAAACAAAAGAACAAATATTAAGGATTCGTACTTTATACAATCCAAGTTCAAAAATACTTCATAAATAATCAGAGTGGAGTAAAATTCAAGAATGAAGACCAAAATATAGATCCACTCAAAGATAGGAATCATAACAGACAATCTTGGACACGGAAAAGAAAATTTAATTTTTCTGTGAATAGTGTCGTATTCGTGAATAGTGTCGTATACGTGAATAGTGTCGTATACGTGAATAGTAGCTCTGACACTAAAAGATAGAAATTTCACAAAAAAATCATCATGCTTCGTGAATAGTACTCGTGAACAGTAAATCGTGAATAGTAACTCGTGAATAATAACTCATGAATAGTAACTTCGACATGAAAATGTTTCAAATTTGATAAAAAGTTCCAACCAATATTTTGGCATAATGATATTGAAGAAATAATATCATTTTCGAATAAAATAACATCTCTGAAAGACAGTGCTTCTGACTGTAATACTGGATATAGTACTGAAAGAACTTGCACCATATAGCAATACTCAAAGTACTAAAATACTCACAAGAATACGCTCAATAATATAGAGAGAGAGAAAAAGAGAGAGAAATCTTTAGTTTCTGGTGTGATTTTTAATTCTAACCTAAGCACCCTATTTATAGGAAATTGCTTAGAACACCAAAGCAAAAAATTTAATATAATAATATTATATATAAACAAAATTCATACGCCCACATCTTGAATCTGAATTCATTCACCATGAACATGTTAAAGATGCCCACAACATATAAAAAACGCTTTTATTAATAAAAATAAATAAAACTTCCAAAAATCAATTATTTCGGAACTTCGGAAATTCAATAATTCATAATAAATAGGCCTTTTATCAGAAAATTCGAATCTAGCGACTTGTTATAGGAAATTCAATTCTCTACAACTTTGCAGAATAAAGTTTTTCCAAATTCCAAACAGAAATTGACCAAAATCCACACACGGACGATTTTACAGGCTATAATCAAATTTCAGTCAATAAATGGGGTCCACCGACACACAAAACATGTGTTAATCATTTAATGCAACAAAAATACTCTTTCTCTTCATATACTCATATATCCCACATTTATTATAAAAATATCATCATTATTATATTATAATAATATAATAAAATATTATTTTATCACAAAAGATAAAATATCAATTTTTAACAATTGTCACTTTAAAAATTTCTTCATCTATATCCACATAAAATTAATATTTTTCTCATCATATAAATCAATAATTAATTATTCACAAATAATATTACAGAATCACAGTACTGGCAATCAGGCCGTTCCCTGGAAAGAGAGGGCTTTCCAATAAGAATTTCTCCTTAGTGGCGCGCAATTAGGTGACCAAACCTCTCCTTAGACAGAACTTTCTAGACATTGCCAATAATGATTTCTAATAATATTATTCAGATAATATGAATTATTACTTCGATAATGGAAAATATTGTGTAGTGATAATTATTGAAACAACAGTAATATAAAAATCAACACAACAATTATTGAATCAATAAAATAAAATACTGAACAGTAATTACTGTAACAATTATTTAGTAGTGCATTTTTACGTAAGAATCAATAATCGGTTCAATATTGTGTGATACTGTGCAACAACGCGTATTACTGTATTTTAACCACCAGGTATTCCAACAGTATTAACGGTAACAACTACGCCGTTATTTATAAACAACTCATACTTGTCGTTTTCTTCATCCAATCGCTTTCCGTTATGGGCCCACACAAGGCTGCGCCATCGTACGAATATTCTCCGACAGCAAGAATATTCTACGACCAAACGAATATTCTCCGACAATAATGAGTATTTTATAACCACTTGCTTATTTAAAAATATTTGCGCATTTTACCCATAACTAACCACATTAATCAATTCAACCCTTACTATTTCAAAATAATAAATAGAGAAAATTAAATCTTCATTTATAAAAAGTTGGGGCCTTACAATAATCATATGAATTAATAGCAATTAATTGTTCATTTATCCGATTAATTACTCGATTGGTCAACATAACCTCCAGACATCAATTATTATTGAAATAAATGTCGATTTTCACTAACACTAATAATTCCAACACAATGGAACTATCTATTTCATCTTTAATCAATACGAACTTATTCATCATTAATATTATAATTCACAATATTTAAAAATCAGGTCGTTCCCAGGAAAGAGAGGGCTTTCCGATAAGGATTTCTCCTTATTGGCGCGCAATTAGGTGACCAAACCTCTCCTTAACAGAACTTCTAGACATTGTCAATATTGCAAATAATAATATGAATAACTTTGCCGTCTCAATTATTGATTTAATAATAATAAATATTATGCAGATGATACTGTGATAATAATTGAATCAATAATATGAGAGATATGATGCAGTAATTATTGTAGCAATAATTGAGTATAACTGAGTGACTTCTCATGTAAGCATCAATAATCAATACCGTGTGATACTATGTAACCACGCGTATTACTGTACTTTTACTACCGGGTAGTTCAACAGTTTTAACGGTAACACTTTCGCCGTTATTTTTATAAAAAGATAATTCTGTCATTTTCTAACTACGACAATACTTCCATTGTGGGGTCCACCAATGATTGTGCCGTCGTACGGATATTCCTGACAAAAAGAATATTCCCCGACCAAACGAATAATTTTTAACAGCTTGCATACTTTGCAAAAATTTCACATATCACCCTTAACTTTAACCCTTTCTCAATTTAACCATTTACTAAATAAAATAATAATTATAAGAAAATTGAATACTTTTCATTTCATAATTTCGGGATCTCACATTTACACCTTTAATTTTATTGAACTAGTTCTTCATACAAGATTTACCCTTCCCTTTTCATTAAACTTTTATTACATATATTCTCAATTTAAGTCCGCATGCGAAATATCGCGTTTTCCATACTTAGATTATTATTACATAATCCATCTCACCTTGTGTGACAACTCCAAAATAGGTCCATTCCATCCAACCCATTCTGAGTCGTCAAAAACATGGTAAAAAAAAACTACAACTTTATTAATACAATTGTCGTGCAAAATACGACAACACATAAACTGTGAGTTTAAATACAAATATAGACCAACTGTGACTCATGTCCCAACCGTGGACAGCACCTCATAATGATACCTTACATAAAGGTATAGTCGAAAATTATTTTAGAAATTAGAATCTTTGGGAAGTGCTCAAGGAAACCTTCGTACATAGGAGGCCATGAATGATAGATATCATATGCCCACAGAATTATCCTTGGTTGACCCAATAGACCCCAAAGAAAAACGAGAAGATTACTATCACATTCTTCCAAATGGTGAGTCTTCTCTTGACATATCATTATCTCCACTGTCTCTAATTAAGAATTAAACTCCAAACAAACACCAAGATTATATAGGTAGTGCTCGTATATATACTCAGCAAGTGGATGAGCACATCCCTGTCTTATGATGATACGAGGTTGTATGTCATTAGACATCTTGTTTGATAGTGGCAAAACACCCTTCCAACGTTGGGTTCGCTTCACCCTATTTGATTCAACAAATATAACTACTAAATGATGACCACCGTTCTATTCCCCTGTTACCCCCGCTCGACCCAGCTACACTCGTATTACCTGAAAGGAATTATGAAGCAAAAGGGTGAGCACAACTAGCTCATTAAGAATATTATGACTAAAGACAAATAAATTATCAATAGTCTTCATCACTAATAAATCAGAGATTTATAACATATGGTAGATGATAAAACTTTTCAACCATAGTTGCAGCAGAACGAGCAATCCATTAGAAGAGTCAAATAGACCATAAAGTCTATTATCTTCTCCATGTTAAAAGTCCACCAACAATGTTTTATCCCTATAACATCAATCAACAGTTCCTGTCCACATTCATATGAATTACTCATAATCATAATTGTGGTTCTAATTCCTCATCTCATCCAGGACAAAGATAATTTTCATCACCTGTCTTTACCTGAAACATCAAAGATCATGGTTATACCAAATCACAGTTCATGTTCATAATCATAATAATAAATTCATCTTTGCACTACGGGCCAAAGATATTCAACAACATGTCATCTTTGCATTACGGGCCAAAAATATTCAACAACAGGTCATCTTTGCACTACAGGTCAAAGATATTCAACAACAGGTCATCTTTGCACTACAGGCCTAAGATATTCAACAACAAGTCATCTTGGCACTACGGGCCAAAGATATTCAACAACAAGTCATCTTTCCACTACATACCAAAAATATTAATATCTCAAAGAAATATATAATTATTTCAGAATTTATATAAACAATAATTATAACCATGTTGATCAATTCACCTTTACACTTAAGCTAAAGATATTCAATTATAAATTCAATGGTCATGATCATACCAATCAACAATTCAACATTGCACTACTGGCCAAAGAGAACCCTAGTCATGATCATGCAAATAATCTACCCATCTTTACACTCAAGTGAAAGAGAATTTCAACATCAGGGTTATAAAAATGTTATATATGATAATAAAATCAATACATAGTTTTAATCCCCAGAGTAATATTCATAAATCAACTATAATTTGGTTAGAAAAAGAAATCAATTTTGTAGTGAATAGTACCCGTGAATAGTAACTCGTGAATAGTAACTCATGAATAGTAACCTGTCATGAATAGTAACCTGTCATGAATAGTAATTTGTGAATAGTAAATCGTGAGTAGTAAATCGTGAGTAGTAACTCGTGAATAGTAACTCATGAATTGTAACTCATGAATAGTAACCCCGACATAAAAAAGTTCTAAATTTGATAAAAAGTTCAAACCAATATTTCAACTTAATGATATTAAAGAAATAATATCATTTATGAAGAAAATAATCTCCCTTATTATCTCTTACCTCAAAAGAGCAGTACTTCTAACTGAAATAACGCGGAACGAACTTGCACCGTATAGTAACACTCAAGATATCAAAATACTCACAAGAATACACTCGATGATATAGAGAGACAAATAGAGAGAAAACTTCAGTTTCTTGTGTGATTTTCAATTCTAACTTAAGCACCATATTTATAGGAAAATGCTTAGAACACCAAAGTAGAAAATTTAATAAAATATTATATATATCAAAAAATTTTACGCCCACTTTCTCAGATCTGAATTCAACCAACAAAGAATAACAAAAACAAAAAAAATGTTTTTGTTATTAAAAATAATTAAAACTTTCAAAAATCAATTATTTCGGAACTACGGAACTTCAATAATTCATAATAAATAGCCCTTTTATCAGAAAATTTGAATCTCGCAATTTTTTATAGGATATTCAATTTTCTACAACTTTGCAGAAGAAAGTTTTTCCAAATTCCAAACATAAATTAACCGAAATCCACATACGGATGATTTTACAAGCTATAATTAAATTTCAGTCAAGAAATGGGTCCACCAACACACAAAACATATGTTAATCATTTAATGCAACAAAAATACTATTCCTCCTCATATACTCATATATCCTACGTTCATTATAAAAATATCTTCATTATTATATTATAATAATATAATAAAATATTATTTTATCAGAAAAGATAAAATATCAATTTTCAACAATTGTCACTTTAAAAATTTTTTCCATCTATATCCACGTAAAATGAATATTTTCCTTATCATATAAATCAATAATTAATTATTCACAAATAATATTACATAATCACAATATTAACAACCAGGCAGTTCCTAGGAAAGAGGGGGATTTCCAATAAGAACTTCTCCTTACTAGTGCGCAATTAGGTGACCAAACCTCTCCTTAGACAAAACTTTCTAGACATTGTCAATAATATTATCTAATAATATTATTCAGATAATATGAATTATTGCTTCGATAATGGAAAATACTGTGTAGTGACAATTATTAAAATAACAATAATATAAAATATCAACGCAACAATTATTGAATCAATAAAATACTTAACAGTAATTACTGTAACAATTATTGAGTAGTGCCTTCTTACGTAAGAATCAATAATTGGTGCAATACCGTGTGCTACTGTGCAACAACGCGTATTACTGTATTTTAACCACCGGATATTCCAACAGTGTTAACGGTATCAACTACGCCGTTATTTATAAAAACTCCATTTTGTCGTTTTCTTCATCCGACAGTTATTCTGTTATGGGGCCCACAAAAGGTTGCGCCGTCGTATGAATATTCCCCGACAGAAAGAATATTTCACGACCAAACGAATATTTCCCGACAACAATGAGTATTTTATAATCACTTGCTTATTTTAAAAAAAAAATCATATATCACCATTAACTTTAACTTTTATCAATTTAACCATTTACTGAATAGTAATTATAAGAAAATTGAATACTTTTATTTCATAAAATTCGGGGTCTTACAATCCCCCCCTCCTTATGAAATTTCGTCCCCGAAATTTACGTACCTGGTATTTCAAAGAGTTGAGAATACCTTGCTTTTATTTCAGATTTCATCTTCCCTATCATCATGATTTCTCCATTGCTCACCTCCTGTATTTCAGATATCATTCTAGAATACAGCTTCAAAACAGGGGTCAATTAAACAAATTAACATATCACATAATATCCCGATATTATGACTGACCAACAAATAAGCTTAGGTAGGATACACCAGCGAAGGATTTACTCATCTCTCCCCTCCTAGTTCTAATCCCGATCTCCGCCAGAGATCATATCCCTAAGCTCTGATACCAACTGTGACAACCCCAAAATAGGTCCATTCCATCCAACCCATTCTGAGTCGTCAAAACATGGTAAAAAAACTACAACTTTATTAATACAATTGTCGTGCAAAATTGGACAACACATAAACTGTGAGTTTAAATACAAATATAGACCAACTGTGACTCGTGTCCCAACCATGGACAGCACCTCATAATGACACCTTACATAAAGGTATAGTCGAAAACAATTTTAGAAATTAGAATCTTTGGGAAGTGCTCAAGGAAACCTTCGTACATAGGAGGCCATGAATGATAGATATCATATGCCCACAGAATTATCCTTGGTTGACCCAATAGACCCCAAAGAAAAATGAGAAGATTACTATCACATTCTTTCCAATGGTGAGTCTTCTCTTGACATATCATTATCTCCACTGTCTCTAATTGGGAATTAAACTCCAAACAAACACCAAGATTATATAGGTAGTGCTCATATATATACTCAGCAAGTGGATGAGCACATCCCTGTCTTATGATGATACGAGGTTGTATGTCATTAGACATCTTGTTTGATAGTGGCAAAACACCCTTCCAACGTTGGGTTCGCTTCACCCTATTTGATTCAACAAATATAACTACTAAATGATGACCACCGTTCTATTCCCCTGTTACCCCCGCTCGACCCAGCTACACTCGTATTACCTGAAAGGAATTATGAAGCAAAAGGGTGAGCACAACTAGCTCATTAAGAATATTATGACTAAAGACAAATAAATTATCAATAGTCTTCATCAGTAATAAATCAAAGATTTATAACATATGGTAGATGATAAACTTTTCAACCATAGTTGCAGCGGAACGAGCAATCCATTAGAAGAGTCAAACAGACCATAAAGTCTATTATCTTCTCCATGTTAAAAGTCCACCAACAATGTTTTATCCCTATAACATCAATCAACAGTTCCTGTCCACATTCATATGAATTACTCATAATCATAATTGTGGTTCTAAATTCCTCTTCTCATCCAGGACAAAGATAATTTTCATCACCTGTCTTTACCTGAAACATCAAAGATCATGGTTATACCAAATCACAGTTCCTGTTCATAATCATAATAATAGATTCATCTTTGCACTATGGGCCAAAGATATTCAACAACATGTCATCTTTGCACTACAAGCCAAAGATATTCAACAACAGGTCATTTTTGCACTACGGTCCAAAGATATTCAACAACAAGTCATCTTTGCACTACGGGCCAAAGATATTCAACAACAAGTTATCTTTGCACTACAGACCAAAAATATTAATATCTCAAAGAAATATATAATCATTCCTGAATTTATATAAACAATAATTATAACCATGTTGATCAATTCACCTTTACACTTAAGCTAAAGATATTCAATTATAAATTCAATAGTCATGATCATACCAGTCAACGATTCAACTTTGCACTATTGGCCAAAGAGAACCCTAGTCATGATCATACCAATAATCTACTCATCTTTACACTCCAATGAAAGAGAATTTCAACATCAGGGTTATAAAAATGTTATATATGATAATAAAATCAATACATAGTTTTAATCCCCAGAGTAATATTCATAAATCAACTATAATTTGGTTAGAAAAAGAAACCAATTTTGTAGTGAATAGTATACGTGAATAGTAACTCGTGAATAGTAACTCATGAATAGTAACTCATGAATAATAACTCATGAATAGTAACCCGTCGTGAATAGTAACTCGTGAATAGTAAATCGTGAGTAGTAACTCCTGAATAGTAACTCGTGAATAATAACTCATGAATAGTAACTCATGAATAGTAACCCTGACATGAAAAAGTTCCAAATTTGATAAAAAGTTCAAACCAATATTTAAACATAATGATATTGAAGAAATAATATCATTTATGAAGAAAATAATCTCCCTTACTATCCCTTATCTCAAAAGAGCAGTACTTTTGACTGGAATAACGCTGAACGAACTTGCACCGTATAGTAACACTCAAGATATCAAAATACTCACAAGAACACACTCGATAATATAGAGAGAGAAATAGAGAGAAAACTTCAGTTTCTGGTGTGATTTTCAATTCTAACCTAAGCACCCTATTTATAGAAAAATGCTTAGAACACCAAAGCAGAAAATTTAATAAAATATTATATATATATATATATATATATATATATATATCAAAAATTCTTACGCCCACTTTCTTAGATCTGAATTCAACCAACAAAGAATAACAAAAACAAATAAAAAACGTTTTTGTTATTAAAAATAATTAAAACTTTCAAAAATTAATTATTTTAGAACTACGGAACTTCAATAATTTATAATAAATAGCCCTTTTATCAGAAAATTCGAAAATCTTGCAATTTTATATAGGAAATTCAATTCTCTACAACTTTGCAGAAGAAAATTTTTCCAAATTCTAAACAGAAATTGACCGAAATCCATATACGGACGATTTTACAGGCTATAATTAAATTTCAGTCAAGAAATAGGTCCACCAACACACAAAACATGTGTTAATCATTTAATGTAACAAAAATACTCTTCCTCCTCATATACTTATATATCCTACATTCATTATAAAAATATCATCATTATTATATTATAATAATATAATAAAATATTATTTTATCAGAAAAGATAAAATATCAATTTTCAACAATTGTCACTTTAAAAAATTTTCTCCATCTATATCCACGTAAAATGAATATTTTCCTTATCATATAAATCAATAATTAATTATTCACAAATAATATTACAGAATCACAATATTAACAACCAGGCAGTTCCTAAGAAAGAGGGGGCTTTCCAATAAGAATTTCTCCTTACTGGCGCGCAATTAGGTGACCAAACCTATCCTTAGACATAACTTTCTAGACATTGCCAATAATATTATCTAATAATATTATTCAAATAATATGAATTATTGCTTTGATAATGGAAAATACTGTGTAGTGACAATTATTAAAACAACAATAATATAAAATATCAACGCAACAATTATTGAATCAATAAAATACTTAACAGTAATTACTGTAACAATTATTGAGTAGTGCCTTCTTACGTAAGAATCAATAATTGGTGCAATACCGTGTGCTACTGTGCAACAACGTGTATTACTGTATTTTAACCACCGGGTATTCCAACAGTGTTAACGGTAACAACTACGCCGTTATTTATAAAACTCCCTTTTGTCGTTTTCTTCATCCGACAGTTATTCTGTTATGGGGCCCACAAAAGGTTGCGCCGTCGTATGAATATTCCCCGACAGAAAGAATATTCCCCGACCAAACGAATATTCTCCGACAACAATGAGTATTTTATAACCACTTGCTTATTTTGAAAAAAAATTCATATATCACCCTTAA
This sequence comes from Panax japonicus, assembly GCA_020205505.1. Classification (NCBI taxonomy): domain Eukaryota; kingdom Viridiplantae; phylum Streptophyta; class Magnoliopsida; order Apiales; family Araliaceae; genus Panax; species Panax japonicus. Next base: position 41,996,778 of record CM035101.1, on the reverse strand, counting down.
CTTTAACTTTTATCAATTTAACCATTTACTGAATAGTAATTATAAGAAAAATTGAATACTTTTATTTCATAAAATTTGGGGTCTTACACCTTGATATTATATCGCTACGTATTTCTCAGAATTTCAAAAATAATTCCCGAGCGGTAAACGATTAATAGTGTTTTTCGAAAAATTTCTCGAAAAGCTTTTATTTTCGTCTTGAAAATTCAAACACTATAATTCCCTCACGTAGTTCAAATACTACGATGTTCCGACGTTTCTAGGTTATAGAATGACATACGTTTTATTAACACATAATAATAACAAATAATATTATTTTATTCATTATTTAATTCTTTCAAGTATTTACAAAGGATCCGAATTTCTCGATCGTTACATCACACACCCAAGTTCATCCCACAATACTGTTAATGTCATTCTCATCTGAGAGATTCCTTACCCTCTTGGAAATCCTGCTCTCCTAACTGCCAAACCAACCTTTACACAACTATCCCAATGTTGTATCCAAATGTCCCAAGGCTCTCTGCTGGAAACCTTAGGAGAAAAGTGAGGTTTATTTTATTTTATTTACTCGTATGCATGTGTCATGTCTTTCTTCCTAGTAGGAATACCAAGTAGTCGAGCACAGGGCCTACGTGCTCAAGTTTTGAGAACCTAAGAGTGGAGCTCAAGAGGCCTAGGTGGCCGGGCCCACGAGGCTAAAAAACCCAACTCGAGCCTCAAGTGACGGGGTCCACAAATGTCGCGTGGCAACCTGTTGGGAATTCTACGCGTCATCAGCATCCCACACATGAGTTCCACGTGTAATGCTCAAATGGGCGCACACGCTTACGTGGTAAATTCAAGCCCATAATATGTATAATTTATAAAAATAATAAATAAAAACTTGATATTCGACGAGATACTCGATAATTATTCAAGTTGAGTTCAAGCATAAAAATCTACGTTCATTAGATACTGAAACCAACTAGTACATATATGAGAGAAATTGCACATAAAAATTTTATTTGTTTTTGTATAGATGAAGTTTAATTTATATATAAAAGCTTTTTATATTTTTAAAATTATTTATAAGCAATTAATTAAATTAATTTTATATGTTTATATAAAAAATAAACATAAAATTTCAGATTTAAAACTTTTTAGTAGGGAATTGTTTTTTTTCATATAAAAAAATAATACTTATTTAAAACTTTTTAGTAGGGAATTGATAACTTTTTAGTAGGGAGTATTAGGTAATCTAATGGTGGTGACAATTTTCCAAAATGGGTCCCATCCCCCCTGATAATCTAATGCCTCTCACCAAACTTCCTCCTCTTCCCAAACCGACGCCCAAATTGTAAAAAGAATTCATCCACCCAAACTGTCGCTCACAAATTCCATTTCATGCTCAAAAAGAAAAAAATAGAAATAAAAAGCGGACGAAACCCTAATTTTCTCTATCATGGATACCCCAACCTCTTGGGATTCCTTGCGAAAGCAGGTACATATATATACATACATATATATATATATCGGTGCATAATTTACTCTTTTTTGAACTTGTCGATTAAAGTTTTACATTTCTATGGATTTTGCAATTTTGATTATATATTCTTCTCTATATATAATTAATTTTTTGGTTGTGTGATGAATTCGAGCTGATTGCGGTAATTTAATGGTAATTATCGGGGAATCCCTGTTTAGGGCTAGGTTTCGTTTGATGGTTCATGTAGATATTTGAATTTTGAGACTTAGGTAGGTTGAAGATAATGAGATCTAAATTGATATAATGTTTGACGGGGCGATTTTGTTGGGGCGCTTAAGATTATGAGCCGAATTAGGGTTTCTGTTGATGGAAATGGTACCAAAACCTATTTTGTATTGAGGTACATATGATGTAAAGCAGTTAAAGAATAATGGGTGATTTGAGATGGAAAGAGTCGGACTTCTCGGGATAGATTTGAGATGGGATGGTTTGTGAAGTACAGCGTTGTTCTTCAATTTTGCTTAGTGGAGCAATGCTACTCTTCATAGAAAAGTAGAAAACTATAATTTTCATCAATTAATATCTCAAATGCAAGAATAAGTGCTTTAAACAGTTTTAAGAGTAATGGAAGGATGATGTTAATTCTGTTTCGAAATGAAAGGGAAACCAAAGGGACACACATTTAGGGATGGATATGAGATGAAGCAATTTGCGGTGTATAGCATTTCTCTTCAACAAAATAAGCAGAGTACGCTGCTCTCCACGGAAAACGTTAGTATCTCAAATATAATGTAGGCTAACGTTTCTCTTGTTATTTCAAATTAAAATTATTACTCATATATTTTATTTTAGAAATTGCTAGTGTCCCATCAGATTTGTGACCTTGAAGGTTGGAATGCTATGTTAAATGATCTAGGATTTTCTGCAATTAGTGAATGTAGTAGAATTACTGCTTTTGGACAATCTTCATAAAATAATGGATCACACATGTCTTTTACTCTAATGAACATCCCTGTTTCAGTTTTTCTGTATTCTTTCTATTAGTAGAGTTAAAATGTCAGTGTATTGATATTTTAAAGGTTGATTAAACAAGTTCAAATTATGTTTTTCATTGTGATCATCCTACAAAGCGGATAGAAGTTATATTTACTTTTTCCCTTTTTCTGTTATCTGCTATTATTAAATATATCTAGGCAAGGAAGCTTGAAGCACAGTTGGATGATCAGATGCATTTGTATCGTAAGTTAGTTTCTAGAAAAGTTGATAGTGGTAATGAGAATGATCTTGAATCTGAAATAGATCAACTGCTCAGACAGCTTCAACAAGTAAATTCACAAATGCAAGCTTGGGTGTCATCCGGAGGATCAGAAATATTTTCTCATACATTGACTCGGCATCAAGAAATTCTTCACGACCTTACTCAGGTAATGTTTCTTTCACTATTTGGTATTTCCCTATTTGGTGAATATGAATTTCGTTGCAATAATAGATATTCAGATCAACTAACCAATAATTTACTGATAACTACTCTCGAAGATATTTAGTCTACTAGCTAGTGACTTAGTACTCCGAGATTGGAAAGAATGTCATTCTGCAATATATATGACTCATGCTCCTTTAGATCCTTTAGATTCTTTAAATTATGTGGGCGTGTAGCTACCAAGATCAATGCAATCGATTATGTCTCTCCTTGGCAAATCTTAACCAAACCCTTTGCATGGGTTCAACACGCAGTTGTATGGTCTGGAGAGGGTTACTTATCTGATATTTTAGTGGCATATGAAGCATGGATACCATATGTGGATTTGACATGATAAGGGACACTACGTTTTCCCAAAAAATAAGATATGGGAGATACATTGAATTATATATGTAAGAAAACTACAAAGAATATCAACTAGTGTCCCGAAGTGAGCTATGAGTGTCCAATAAGTGCTGTCATGATGTAGCCTCTTGAAAATGTACTTGTTGCGACACTAACTTAACCATGTTTAACTACATCTTTTAAGAAAATTATTCTATTGTACAACCAAGTAAACGACATGAAGAATCCTACCTTATTGTACTTTGTACCATCAAATGTGTCGTTTTACGTTCCCTCTTTCATTCCATATATGGTATCGCATCGCGATCTAATTAACATTGGTGTAGACCTCCCCATTAATATATTTATCGGATCCAGTAGGTTTCAGATTAGGTTATAATGAAAAAAAAAGATTGATGTAGGACAAGGCGGGAAGAAAGAATAAAAGTAGGGGTGTTAAAAAAAATCGGTTTTTTCGGTTTTTACCGAACTGGCGGTACCGGTTTTTTTTCGGTTTTTTTGGTATCGGTTTTTCGGTACCGATAATGAAAATTTTGAATTCGGTAAATACCAAAAAACTGAAAAGTTGAAAAAAAACAAAAAAACCGAAAATTTGAAAACTGAAGTAGAACACCCCCAGGGTCTTCTGCATGTTGATTGGTTTATTATATATATATATATATATATTAAATTCGTTAGCATGGTGGTGTTGAGATGGAGCACTGTTGATGTATATTATATATATATATATAGAGAGAGAGAGAGAGAGAGAATTTGAAAAGTTAACATGTTTGGGCAGTAACCTGTATGCCAGGGACCACCCCCTATTGGTCAGCTATTCCGAATACTTAACCACTTTCACCCCCTATTGGGAAAATCATGTTGTGACATTAGTAGATGTTGAATTCATATCACATGTATCTCATCTGCAGTCCCAAGTCCCAACAAGTAGATTGTGAAATGTGACAATTTTAATATAATTTTTACATAATAATTGAAAAGATTCAATCAAAATAGGGAAAAAAACTAACTATATTACTACTATATATATTTTTTCTTTCAACCAATTACTCTTTCCATAATAAAAGTCTTTCTTTCTTCCAAATTCCAAAAGAAACATATTATGAAATCTGTGATCAAATCCTCATTCACATTATCATTAACATTCTGCCAATTATAGTCGTAGTTAATATAATTGTAATTAGTATTTGTAAGAATGTAATTTACTAGTCTTATTTCTTAGTTTTAAAAAATTTGTTAATATAAAAAAAATTATTTAAGTATTGCGGTATAACCGAAAACCGAACCCAAAAAACCGGTACTGACCTTGTACCAAACCGGTAACGAAACCGGTTATTCGGTACCGGTACCGGTTCCGGTTCTTGATTTTCTGGGTTTTTCGGTTTGGTACCGGTTCGGTTTTTTTACCGATGTGCACCCCTAAATAAAAGTACATATCCCCATAGAAAATAGGTAGAGAAACACTTTAAAGTACAAAACTTTAATCTTAAATCTATATTTTCAATTGAAAATAATAAAGATTACAACTCTTTACATAGGAACTCTACAACTTAGCAATCAAGTAAATAATCCCTATGTAAAAAGAAAATAATATCCTAACTAAATTATACTACTATAATTAAAACTAATCTCCTAATTAAATCTATTACTATAATTAAAATCCTAATTTAAAAATGAAAACAATCTCATATACTACTATAATTAAAACTTTTAGATCCTACATAATATAAGTAATAAATAATCACATTAGTAAATATTTATCTGTAAATAACAATAAAATTAATAATAAATTTGTTGATTTTTCTCTTCCGTTGCACATCATGATTACAAAATTTTATTTTGTTAATTTATACCGACATTTCCTTTAATTATAACTAATATTAGAATTTCAAATGAAAAATTTGAAATTTCATACATTTCAATTAACATTTCAGTTATTATCGGTCTAATCTTATCAAGTAAACAAAATGTTTTTTTGTAAAAGGTTATTTAGTAAGCAAAATTTGATAATGGAACTAGGAATATGCTCTCATTCATTTTTTCTCGCCTAATGCTTTAATACAGTGGGAGTAGTTTTGCTGTGAATGGCCTCTGTAGATTGACCAAGAAGATGAAGGATGTTATTTTATTTAATGAAATTGTTGTCATGATTAAATTGCAGGAGTTTAATCGACTGTGCTCTAGCCTTAGAGCCAAGAAAGAGCATGCTTCGCTGCTCGATGATTTTAGGGAGTTTGACCGCGGCAGATTAGATTTGGAAGAAGGTGGTTCTTATGAGCAGGCAGCTCTACTAAACGAGCGAGCAACTATCAGCAGAGGTTCAGGACAGGTGCGTATCTTTATTCGTACAATCACTTTAGAAAAGCACAACTATTTTCATAGGTTACAAAACACGTCTTTTTAAAGTTATTTATGTCAAAAATATCTTTCTCTGTATACGGCATTTTATATTTTATCTATAAAATTGTAGCTAACAGAAGTGGTATGTCTCATTTTTTGCCGAACCATAAAACATTTTCATAGTGATTTTACTTTTTTTTCTTATTGTATATTATATGTTCTTTCCATGTTGAGCTGCCAAACTATTGGTATATGATCTTTAAAGCTTAGATTGAACAATGTTATAGTTATATTTCTATAGTTTCTATTAGTTTGAATTTCTAAGTTTCACGGTCATAAATATTAGGGAAGTTTTATCCTGGCAATAGTGTTTAGGTCCTTTTACCTATCAAAAGAGAAAGAAAAAGTAAAAAGAAGTAAATATTACAGAATACAGACGCTTTATCTCGTCAAACATATAATTAAATGTATGGGAACCTATAAAATAGTTATATTAGACCGTTCTGAATTATAAAGCCTTACAAAAATAATACTATATTCAAGAATTTGTAATTGAGCAATGATAATTATCTTTTTTGTTCGAAGTGTACGAGGTGGACTTTATGACTGTGTAGTTTCTCACACTAGCCTTTGAAAGTTGAGGGTTTATTTATTTTCTTTTGTTTTTTCCTTGCCCAAAAGAAGTGAAGCTTTATTTGTAGAACAAAGGAGCAAGCTTGAGAGAAAGTATCTGATACTGGACAAGGTGGTAAAATTTAAACGCACTGGTAAATTCTAAGAATTCAAGATAGGTAGACTAAAGCAAAATTGAAGTAATTTTTCGATGAATTATGTTTTGCGCTTTGTGCGACTAGATTTAGTGTTAAACTGAAATTCTTTTATGCAAGTTTAAATAATAAGAATCTTACAAGTCTAGATTATTCATTAAGTTGTTTAGTTTGTTGGTATCAGATGGTAGAATTATTTAGTTACTTGGACTGGTTGTCTGAAAATTAGGTGTTCTAAATTTTCCATCTATGTAGTTGAACGTTTACTTGAATATCTTCATGCTTATTCTGTGGTGATTGCTTAAACGTAGAATTATAATGGCTATTTATATTAATATTTACTGAATACATTCTGTTAAAAAATGTGTAGAAAAGCAATATTTTTATTATTATTTTCCTTTCCCTTTTGATTTGTTTTAATCGGTAAGGTCATCTCTGATTAAAATAGTAGTCATATGGGATGCAACCACCAATGGTCCAAGTTGGAGGGTTATGATTTTGCTAGCAATGTTGTAACTTTTGTTTAATAAATTAAATAAATCCTCTTTCTAGGAAGAAACTTTGAAGATGGGTCGTAATAAGATCAACAGGTTAAAGGAGAAGCTAAATCTTTGAAATGTAAAGGCTTGCACTTTCCCTCCTTATTTGGGTGATGAACTCTGTATTAAAATTTCCACTAGAACATATTGAGTTTTTTCCTTCTTATTTTTTGGTCTTGGTAGACTTCCCAACTAGACAGGAAAAAGGATCAGTAGACCTACCAGAATCTTGAAGCAAACACATGAAAGTAAGACATTTCATGTACTTTTTTCATGTGGTATATAGTAAGCTTATCTTTCGTTTTGGTGTGGGAGATCCAGTTACTGGCATAGAGCCAAAGAAACAGATTGCCGTGGTTTCAGCAGGCGTCTTAATTTTCATTTGACACAAGTTTTATGGTGGTGCAAGAGATCTCTTTTGGTGGACTGATGGGACATGAGTTGTCTTGATAATTCTTTGGATGCGCATGCATCCATCAAGACTTCAGTCACCATGCCAATTGTATGATTGCTTGGTGAAGCCACCCACAAGCTCCCGCTTATCCCGTCACAAAATCAAGCACCAAGCGTTTTAAGTACTTGTTCTGTTTAAGATGCTATGCTTCTTGTATCCCATTGACGTCCTGCCTTATTTTTTGTACACAACTATGACATGGTTGACTTTTTGAGGGCAGAATATGAATTTAATTTTCACTTGCTTCCTGATTCGTCCTGGCTATGACCACCTCCAACAAGAGGCCTAGACATTGTTACCTTGCAACCAGTTTTCAAATTTTTATAAATAACTCTTAACAATGTTCTAAAAAACGCTAGGACCTAGGGAGCTTCGAGCACCTAGACCTTGTAGGAGGCGCTTGGTGGTTTCCTAGGCGGGTGCTCTAGGCGAGGTTAATTTTATTTTATTAGTGAAAGTATATGGGTGAGGTTTGAAGCATGCTAAACTTTAGGACTTCAAGTATAATTAGAAAGTAACTTTGAGGGAAGTATTTGTAATATGGCATAATTTTGAGGGAAGTATTTGTAATGTGGCCTCACATTCTTTTTTCACATTGGGCTTTGTTCTAAAGAAAGAGGTTGGGCTTTGTTTTTAAAAGAAAAAGAGTTGGGGTTTTGTTTAAAAAAAAAGAGTTTTGGCATTGTTTTAAAAAAGAGTTTTGGCATTGTTTTAAAAAAAGAGTTTGGGCTTTGTTTGAAAAAAATGAGTGGGCTTTGTTTTTAAAACAAAAGGTTTAGGCTTTGTTTAAAAAATAAGGGTTTGGGCTGTTTAAAAAATAAGGGTTAGGATATTATTGAAACCGGAAAGCTGGAAGCCCTAGCTGTTGTGCCTCATTCTCATCATACGTCACTTTCGATGGCAGCCAAAAAAGCGATCACAATCAGTGATGTAGGACGAGGCCGTGAAAGTTGGTTGGAACAATATAAGAGGCTTTGGAAGCCTATGGAATAGAAGTATTTTAATTAGTTTTTTTTATTTGCAGTTATCTTATTTAATTTGTGGTTATCTTATTAGAGTCCAATTTAGGCTAGGAAAGTTGTATAGGAGTATTATAAATAGTGATGTACTTCATTATTTTGATACATTGATTAATTAGAATTGATTGTGTTGTGTGAGATTATCTGTGATATTTATCTTTCGTCCCTAAACCCCTGTCCCCATATTTTGTTATCAGAGTTTCGTCCCTAAACCCCTGTCCCCATATTTTGTTATCAGATCCCTACTCAAAATCACAAGCTTTTGTGTCCCTACCTCTATCCCAAAATAAGTGTCATCATTGTCAAAATTCTAGCCAGAAAACCCTAGCCGCACAAAGCCCTGCTACATCAAATCTACCCAACCTATTTGCATCCTGTCAAAACAGAAAACATAAACACTAGCCATAAGCCTTTAATCTGCCAAACACAACCTTAAACACTAGCCATAAGCCTTTAATCTGCCAAACACAACCTTAATCCAAACCCTTCCTCAGGCATCAACCACACGAATAGAGAAAAAAAACCATCATCCACTCCAACCATAACATTCACCATAGCAGTGACCGCAACCTGCCGACTACATCAAACTAGAAAAGAAAACCAAAAAGAAAGATAGAGGAAGAGAAAACTCGTCGCTACTGCATTTCGCCATCTCCGCAACAACTTTCTGCCGTCGCCCTGCCATCCTTATCTTCTCTTGTAAGCCTACTGCTGACGATTACATTCAAGGATAGAAAAAAACCCTAGAGAAAATTTCTCCTGGAAAATTACAATTAGGTACCCTTAGTTTTTATATCTTTCTAGTTTAGTCCCCCATGTTTGCTTAAATTTTAAAATACCCCCTAAAAATTTTACCTATCAGTCCTGTACTTTCATCGTCTTAATTTCAGCACCTGAAGTTCTATTAGTTTCAGTTCAGTCCCTGTTTTTTTATATTTTTACACTTAAGCCCCTAGATTAAGTCCGAAAAAGGTCTATTTTTTATTTGCAGGAACCATGGTAAATGCTGAAGAAATCAACACCAAGCTTGATGCTTATATGTTACACTAAGATGAGCGTCTCAAAAGGATTGAAGATTCAATCACAACACTTAACTGCAAATGTTCAGACATCATTACAGCACTTACAGTAAAAGTTGATGTACTCACGAAACGCGTAGATAAGGGACAAGAAGATGCTCATAAGAATTATGAAGACCCCATCCTGGATCTTAATCATCTGAGACTACAACATCATGACCTTAATCTACGAGGTAATCCTCATGTTCCAGATCCTAGGATGAATGCAGTGGATAGAGGAGCAAAATTAGATGTTGGAGATATTAATGACATAATGGTCCCGGAATATTCTTCGATTGTATTCATAGTTTGGAGAGCTGCTTTCCTCTGTATGAATTATTCGAAAACTTTTCTTTGCTGGAGCGAAGTTGAAAGGAACAACTCGTATTTGGTGGGATCAACATGAGCGAAATTTATATACAGCTTTGAGAAGATGGAAAGATATGAAAGCTGCATTAATACGACGTTATGTACCTTTGGATTATAAGTAGCGAACATATTTGCAGTTATCTGAGTTGGTACAAGAAAGTAAATCTATAGCCGAGTATACTTCAATGTTCTACAGTTTTGTTACACGGTTTGAATTTTCTTGGGTTGAAGAGGTTTTAATCTCCATGTACTGTCGAGGATTGAATCTGGAGATTGCAGGTGGTGTAACTACAGGTAAACTCTTGCTCTTGGATGATGTTGTTCAAGTTGCCACCCAAGTAGAGGATAATTTGAAAAGGAATTCTGTTAGGCCTCCGATAAAGTCCTAACTTGGTTGGAGCGTACTTTTGTGAAGTCTGTTTTAAATAGGCCAATGGAAAGATAGTCAACAAGCACTTCAACTAATAGCAGACCTAATCGTACTCTTGGTTCTTCTAATGCTAACATCAACCATAAGTCTAGTGCTATAACTGTCGCGGGTTTGGTAAATGTCTTTTAAGTGTCCTTCCCCGGAGATGAATGTTGCCTCTTCTCCCTCTAGGCAACTTGCTATTGTTGACAAAGCGTGCGGAAAAGTTGACTTAACAAATAGGTTTGCAAGCCGATAGGCGATGAATACGAGTCCGATGAACAAGATTTAGAAGCTGATGCTCATTTGGAAGGATGGTTAGGTGTTGTTCGACCTTTACTTGTTTCTTAGGACAGGAACACAAGGATGATCCTAAAATCCATCGTGGACGAATTTTTTAGACGAGAGTTATATGTGCGGGACATGTGTACTCTCTTGTGATTGATACTAGGAGTTATACGGATGTTATCTCTGAGGAAGCAGTTAAGAAACTTAGGTTAAAAGTTGAGCCTCGCCCGGAGCCGTATGATGTTGCATGGGTTATCAATAGAAAGTTGTGGGTTACCTAGAGATGTTTGGTTACATTTTCCGTTGATAAGCTGAAGGATACCGTTATGTGTGATGTTCTACCCCTTATGGTTTGTCACATTATCTTAGGGAGTACATGGCTATGGGATCATCATACGCAACATGACGCTCGTGCTAATATCTATTCGATTATCAAAGGCAATAACAAGTTAACTCTTGTGCTATCGACATGTCAAATTTCAAGCTTATAAAGAATTCCTTGGTGACCTAGCGTGCTTATTCTTGTGTTTATGTTATAACTCGACGGGTTTGAGTTTTTCTCAGTGGAGGAGAACTTATGTAGGACGAGGCTGTAAAAGTTGGTTGGAACAATATAAGAGGCTTTGGAAGCCTATGGAATAGAAGTTGTATTTTAATTAGTTTCTTTTATTTGTAGGTATCTTATTTTATTTGTGGTCATCTTATTAGAGTCCAATTTAGGTTAGGAAAGTTGTATGAGTATTATAAATAGTGATATATTTCATTATTTTGATACGTTGAATAATTAGTGCTGTAGGACGAGCGCGTGAAAGTTGGTTAGAACAATATAAGAAGCTTTGGAAGCCCATGAATTATAAGTTGTTTAGTTTCTTTAAATTGCAGTTATCTTATTTGATTTGTAGTTATCTTATTAAAGTTGTAATTATAAGTTGTCTGGAAGTATTATAAATAGTGATGTACTTTATTATTTTGATATATTGAATAATTTGAATTGATTGAGTTTTGTGTGAGATTATTGTGCGATATTTATCCTTCATCTCAAAACCCCCGTCCCCATCATTTTGGTATCAAAACCCAACCCAAAACCCCAATCTGCTAGGTCCTAACCTTTGTCCCAAAATCAGTGTCATCACTGACTAAATCCTAGCCAGAAAACCCTAGCTGCACAAAGCCCTGCTACATCAAATCTACCCAACCTATTTGCATCCTGTCAAAACACTAGCCATAAGCATTTATAATCTGCCAAACACAACCTTATTCCTAACCCTTACTCAGACATCAACTACATCAAAACTAGAAAACAAAAAGACAAATAGAAGAAGAGAGAAGTCTTCGCTGCTGCATTCCACAATCTCCGCAACCGCTTTGTGCCGCCGTCGTCGTCATCCTTGTTTTCTCTTGTAAGCCTGCCGCTGCTCCTTGCCTTTTTTTCTCACGTTCAAGGATAGAAAAAAGAAAAACACAGCCTGCTTAGATATGAAGTATTAAATATCTTCTGGCGAATTACAGTTAGATACCCCATAATTTTTATAATTTTCTAGTTTAATCCCCTAAGTTTTTTGAAATTTCAAAATACCCCCTCAAAATTTTACGTATCAGTCCCTAAACTTTTATATTTTTCAATTTCAGCCACTGAAGTTTTATTAGTTTCAGTTTAGCCCTTGTTTTTTTTTATATTTTTGCACTTAAGCCCCTAGATCAAGTAAAAAAAAGTTTGTATTTTATTTGCAGGAACCATAGTAAATACTGGAGAAATCAATGCCAAACTTGATGCTTATATGTTACAACAAGATGAACATCTCAAAAAGATTGAAGATTAAATCACAACACTTGATGCAAATGTTCATGTTTTTATTACAACATTTACAGTAAAAGTTGATGTACTCACAAAACGCGTAGATAAGGGACTAGAAGATGTTCATAAGAATTTTGAAGGCACCATCCCGAGTCTTGATCATCTGAGATTACAACAGCATGACCCTAATCCACGAGTTAATCCTCATGTTCCATATCGTAGGATGGATGCAGTGGATAGAGGAGCAAAATTAGATGTTAGAGATTTCAATGGCGATAATGGTCCCAAAACATTCTTCGATTGGATTCATAGTTTGGAGAGCTTCTTTCGTTGGTATGAATTATCCGATGAAAGGAAACTTTTCTTTGTTGAAGAGAAGTTGAAAGGAACAACTCGTATTTGGTGGGATCAACATCAACAAAATTTGTATATAGTTGCGAGAAGATGGGAAGATATGCAAGCTGTATTGACACGACATTTTGTACCTTCGGATTTTAAGTAGAGAGGCTATTTGCAATTAAATGAGTTGGTACAAGAAAGTAAATCTGTAGCCGAGTATGCTTCAATGTTCTACTATTTGGTTACATGGTCTGAATTTTCTTGCGTTGAAGAAGTTTTAATCTCCATGTACCGTCGAGGATTGAATTTAGAGATTGTTGGTGGTGTAGCTACAGGTAAACTCTTGCTCTTGGATTATGTTTAAGTTGCCGCCCAAATAGAAGATAATTTGAAAAGGAATTATGTTAGACCTCCAAAACAAGTCCAAACTCGGAGGGAGTTTATGTTTGTGGAGCTTGTTTTAAATAGGCAAATAGAAAGATCGTCAACAAGCCCTTCAGCTAGTAGCAAACCTAATCGTACCCCAGGTTCTTCTAATGCTAGCAACGACCATGCATCTAGGTGTTATAACTGTCGTGGTTTTGGTCATATCTTTTGAGTGTCCTCCGATGATGAATGTTGCCTCTTTTCTCTCTAGGCAACTTGTTATTGTTGACAAAGAGTGTGGGAAAACCGACTTAAGCGTAGAGGCTTGCAATTCGATAGATGACGAATATTAGCCTGGTGAGCAAGATTTAGAAGCTGATGCTCATTTGGAAGGATGTTTGGGTGTTCTTCGACCTTTACTCGTTGCTCAGAAACACAATGATGATCCTCCAATCAATCGTGGGTGAATTTTTCAGATGAGAGTCATATGTGCAAGACATGTGTGCGCTCTTGTGATTGATACTGGGAGTTGTACGGATGTTATATTTGAGGAAGCAGTTAAGAGATTTGGGTTAAAAGTTGAGCCTCACCTGGTGCCGGATGATGTTGCATGAGTTACCAATACAAAGTTGCTATTACCTAAAGGTGTTTGGTTACATTTTTCTTTGGTAAGCTTAAGGATACTGTTATGTGTGATGTTCTACCCCTTCAGGTTTGTCACACATTATCTTAGTGCGTACATGGCTATGGGATCGTCGTGCGCAACATGATGTTCGTGCTAATATCTATTTGATTATCAAAGGCAATACCAAGTTCACTCTTACATGTGTTATCGACATGCCAACTTTCAAGCTTGCAAAGAATTCCTTGGTGATCCAACGTGCTTATTCTTGTGATGATGTTTTTAACTTGACAGCGTCGAGATTTTCTTAGCGGAAGAGCACTGATGTAGGATGAGCCCGTGAAAGTTGGTTAGAACAATATAAGAGGCTTTGGAAGCCCGTGAATTAGAAGTTGTTTAGTTTCTTTAAATTGCAGTTATCTTACTGTATTTGTAGTTATCTTATTAGAGTTCCAAGTTAGGTTAGGAAAGTTATAAATAGTGATGTACTTCATTATTTTGATTCATTGAATAATTAGAATTGATGGACTTTTGTGTGAGATTATTGTGATATTTATTCTTCTTCCCAAAAACCCAGTCCACATCAATTAGAATTGATTGTGTTGTGTGAAATTATCAGTGTCATATTTATTCAACTATTAGTAATAAAATTCATGCATTATGATGTGATAAAAATATGTAACTGCAAGTGCACAATGTCAAATTGAATAACTGACAAGTATAGGTCGAATCCACAAAGACTAGATTAATTTTTAAAATATCCTTAGTATTTATTTCAGACGAGTTAGAAATAAAGATGGAAAATTGATTAACTACAATTAAACAATTTAGAATATGAAAACTAATAATGAAGAAACAATAGGAATCCGAATCCATTAAACAATAAGCATAATAAGCAGTGTTATAAAAATTCCCGCCTAGGCGCTAGACCCCACTTGGTGCCTCGCTTAGGCGCTAGGGCCCCCCTTGGCGCCTCGTTTAGACTCAAGGCGGCAAAAAAATTCCTCCAGGAAATTAGGCCGGGTCTAGGCGGATATGTTTTTTTAATAACTACCCAAATCATATATTGATATATTTATTTTTCTAATGATTTACTATATTCATAATGCAGATTGTAGCATATCAAATCACAACAAGAAGTGAACAATATCAAGTCAAAATGGATAATTTTATTATACTTGTAATTTTTTGAACTTGTACCAACTTTAAATTATATAAATGATGATACATTTGTAATATTTAGTTTAATTCAATATAATTCTTAAATTTATGTTTAGTTTCATAAATTTTAATATTGAATTGAATTCTTGAAATTTGAAATTATATTATTTAATAGCAATCTTGTTTATGAATAAAACTAATACGTTAAAAAACATGTTTGAATTTTGAACAATTGCATGTTTGTGTTTGAACTTTGACATTAGCAATATGGATGTGTTTGAACTTTAAGCAAATTCCTTTATTATCTTTATTATAGATTGTTTTGCTTTATATTATTTTTTTGTTTAGATAAATGTAAGATAAAATATTAAAATTCGCTTAAAATAAAATCTCGCTTTGGCCCCGCCCAAGCCCCCTAAGTGCTAGGCCCCCTGGCCTCCTGCCTAGCGCCTTTTAGAACATTGATAATAAGTAATCTAGTCTCTTGTATTTTTATAACTTAACTAGACCTGGCAAATGGGCAGGCCGGGCCGGGCCGGGCCAAAATGGCCCAGATTTTACTGGGCTGATATTGTGAGGCCTGTGGCCCGGGTTGGGCCGGGCTGGGCCGGCTTGCTGGCTTCTTGTTTTAATTTTTTTTTTAGCAAATCTTTTTATAATTGATATATTAATTCTTTTAGGAGAAAAAGTCTTCCATTTGGTTCTTCACATGTTTAATTGGGAATACCCCTTTGGCAAACACAGTTAAATAACATAGCACCTCATGGGCATGCATGCATTACAACTATATATATATATATATATATATATATATATATATATATAAATATCCATGGCTTGGAAAATGCATGCGGTAGCAAAAGGAGGGAAGAAAAGGGTAACACAAGGAGTTGTTTAACCATTAATGGTTAGGACCGAGTATATATATATATATATATATATACCAATAGCCTATAAGGGTCTTCTTATACAAGCACATAAGGGATCCAGTTGTTGTAGGGTCCTTGAGTAGTTGGTTCATTTATATATGTTACTGATTTATATGTGGCATGCAGCAGGTAATTAATGATGTTGCTTGAGAACATGATGGCCAGCCTCCACTGAAAGAGTGTGAAAATAAATCACGGGCCACGGGCCGGGCTTAAATGGCCCGTATTTTCTTGGGCTAAAAATATTGCGGCCCATGGCCCATGTTTCTACGGGTGGGCCAGCCCAGCGCGCGGGCCTGGGCCTAAATTACCAGGTCTAAACTTAACTATGGTTTAGATCTCCCTTCCCTTTAATTTAGTAATTTTGCAATTAACATGGGTAAACATAGACTATAAAAATTTAAGGATTAACTATAACCCATCAAAACTTCTTTGAACAAGCATAAATTATGAAAAACTCATATCTTAACAATAATATATCAAAACCTCTTAATTAATTTAAAATTACATAAGAATTATAAAACGAAGGTATTTTAATAACGAAACATGAAGGCGGAATAATTACATGAAAGCATAAATAATTGAAGAGATACAAAAATATTGTCATGAATAATTATTTAATTCATCTTTATCCTAGATATAAAAAAATTAGCTAGATATTAAAAATAAATAAATTAACTAGATTAAGAAAACGAAGAATAAGTAGAAGATTAAAAATAAAATAAGAAAACTCCCTTTAATTAACGATCATCCAACGAACGTATAATGAAGAAGTAATTTAATCTTTTCCTACTCCTAACCTAAACTAATACATAAAAAATACCTAATATCTCTTCTATTTATAGGCATAAGACATTAATTTTTTTTCATATAGGTTTCAATTTCCTGGTGGCAATCAACTTCTCAAAGGTACCTTCTATATGGATTTTTTTTCTCTTGTTGGATTTGACTTACACACCAAAATTGTTCCACCTCCTTCCTTCTCGTTAGACCTGGCAAACGGGCGGGCCGGGTCGGGCTGGGCCAAAATGGCCTGGATTTTACTGGGCTGATATTGTGAGGCCCATGGCTCGGGTTGGGCCGGCCCGGCCCGCGGGCTTCTTCTTTTAAATATTTTTTTTTTGCAAAATCTTTTTTATAATTGATATATTAATTCTTTTAGAAGAAAATGTCTTCCATTTGGTTCTTCACAACCCCTTTGGCAAACGCAGTTAAATAACATAGCACGTCATGGGCATGCATGCATTACAACTATATATATATATATATATATATATATATATCAGGTCCGGACCTCCCGGACGGGAGAAAATCCGGACCTGATTTTTTTTTTTTTTTTGTAGAACTAAAAAAAAAATAAAAATTTATGGAACTGAAATTTTTCAATAATAGTGTTTTGGGTGTGTTTTTAATACCTACACCAACCAATGTATGTACAGTCTGCCCAGACTGTACAGACATGTTTTGTTATAGGCATCCAAATCACGCCCAAAACACTGTATAATGTAAAAATTCCAATTCAATAATTTTTTTTATTTTTTTAGTTTCAAAAAAAAAAGGTCCGGATTTTAACAAAATCCGGGAGTCCGGACTGGATCCGGACTCATATATATATATATAGCAGTCCATGGCTTGGAAAATGCATGCGGTAGCAAATGGAGGGAAGAAAAGGGTAACACAAGGAGTTGTTTAACTATTAATGGTTAGGACTGAGTATATATATATATATATATATATATATATATATATACCAATAGCCTATAAGGGTCTTCTTATACAAGCGCACAAGGGATCCGGTTGTTGTAGGGTCCTTGAGTAGTTAGTTCATTTATATATGTGACATGCAGCAGGTAATTAATGATGTTGCTTGAGAACATGATGACCAGCCTCCACTGAAAGAGTGAAAATAAATCACGGGCCGGGCCTTGACGGGCCAGGACAAAATGGCCCGTATTTTCTTGGGCAATATTGCGGCCCATGGCCCATGTTTCTACGGGCGGCCCGGCCCGGCCCGGCCCGGCCCGCGGGCCTTGGCCTAAATTGTCAGGTCTACTTCTCGTTGTAAGATTCTTCTTGGATTTTTCCTTACATGAATAAGAGTATTAAATATTGCTTGATCACCAAAATTTTGATTTTATTGCAACAAAATATTAAATCCTACAAAAAAAAAATAAAACATAAAACACATTAATTAATTAAACTAATATAATTAAAAGGACAAAATTAGGGATAATAAAATGTATGAATTATGTATATCACATTACTTGATTTCATGCTATTCAACTATTAATAATGAAAGTCGACACCGAATAACTTTAACTCATGGGTCCATGACCTCGTTTCTTTTAAATCTCCTAACAAGCCATTTACCATGTCATTTCGTTATTTATAATGTGTAATATATTTAATATAAACTACAACCGTCTAAACTTCTCTCCTTATATAAATGATATTTAACTTTCTCAAAAAAGATTTTGAACTAACTAGTATTCCCTCCGTTCTCTAAAAGATGCCCAAAGTACAAGTTTTACACAAATTAAGAAAACTAAAGGAGAAGAGAGAATATAAAATAAGTACTAATTTTGTCCATAGTAAACCCCATGTTAAACTTAGTGGACCCCACTTTAGAATACTTTGGAAGGTAAACTAGTCTTTATGCTTATTTTATATTTAACTTGTGTACTTTTAGACGTTTTTTTGTGGACAAAATATTTTGTACTTGTGGACATCCGTTTGAGGACGGAGGGAGTATAGTTTTAATACATACAATAAGAAAACAAGTGAAATAAATATAAATCCTGAGAATATGCATCAATCCTTTTAAGTTGTTCCAGCTTTCTATGGGCTGGCTATCTTGTATTGTTGTTATTAATTGGTATGATTAAATTTTTGATGTAGTACAAGAGTTGAGAGATGAGAGAGGGTAGAAGAATGGATGAAAGAATTTTGTAGGGCACAATAGAGTGTTGGAGGAGTTCATGTCCTTGGACTGATCTTAAAGCATGTTCTGATCTCAAGTAGTGTTATGAAAATCCCTGCCTAGGCGTCTACTACCGCCTCAATTTGGCTAGGCCCTGCCAGCAGAATTAGACATCTACCGCATTGATTAATAAAGGCTTTGACACTCTACAATACTTGAAATGAATTTGTTAAAACTTAAAGATATTAATAACCATCATATTTATAGTTGTTGAAGCATACTTGATTTTTCATACCATACCATTGAAGCATAAATATATTTCTTTTTCGTGGTTCAAATTTCAAAACTGTTGCCAGTAAGTTGATCAAGTAGCGAACTTACTTACATCAAGTTAAATTTCTTCAGCAATAGAACTCCAAGGCCATTTAGGTTTAGATAGTGAAACTATATGGAGGAAAATTTAATGATGTTGAGATCACCACCTCAAGTTAAACGATGCTAATTACTCTCTACTTGTTATATTTCAAAATTTTATTTATTTTCGAGTCCAAGTGTGCCCTTAATAATTGATATATCCATCTCCCATGTCATTTTTCCAGTTTCCTTGTATTTACTAGCGTATTTCCTATTTGGAATTATTGCAGATGGACTCGGTTATTTCTCAAGCACAAGAAACTCTAGGAGCACTTGTGTTTCAACGCTCGACCTTTGGAGGCATCAATTCAAAGCTTAGTAACATTAGCAGCCGTCTTCCCACTGTAAGCAAACTGTCTCTATTTCTTTGTCGAGGGCTTGATTGTTCATGTCTGATGTTTGGTGTTTGAAGAGGATGGCTGCGACTTGACCTTATTGTCTGATCAGCTCTACGAATACTCGTGATCCAATTTTTGCAGGTGAATAGTATTCTCTCTGCGATAAAGAAAAAAAAGTCGATGGATACTATCATCCTTTCGTTGGTTGCATCCGTTTGCACATTTCTTATTTTGATTTATTGGTTGACCAAGTAGGAAGTATTGCTGGTATTCTGGTGCGGTCTCGTGGTATGACTTCCCTCCATTGTAAACTTTTTCTTTTGGGTGGTAAATCTCTCCATTGTAATGTTTGTAAATACCCTGTGGCCTGTGCTGTTTTCTTAAGTTTTGTTATTCTTTATATGTGCCATGATATGAGATGGCACTGTATTCAAACTTGTTACAGTTTGAAATCAACGTTATTGGAATCCAATACCTTATGATCCATTTCATTTGTTTATTTATTTTTGGTATTTTCAAGTTATTGTTATTCAATGTATTAGAACCAGGTGTAGGGGATTGGAACCCGGGTGAGATACCAACTTTGCTCAAGGTGGTTGGTATTTCATTTAGGAAACTCTAATATTTACATTGAAATAATATTTTTCATATGAATAGTGAGCGAGTCTCGTATCCATATAAGAGAGATTCGTGTGTAAATATTTTTTTTATGTAGAAGTATCAGTTTCCTTTCATTATTGATGTGCGAAGCATTTTTGACAAGAAAAAGTGATTTGGTGGTTGAGATTGTCATTATTTTTCAAAAATAGAAAGGAGTAAGCATTTTTGACAAGGAAAAGTGATTTGGTGGTTGAGATTGTCATTATTTTTCAAAAATAGAAAGGAGTAAATTGAGTTATTCAATATTGGACTTGAGACTGATCAAGTATACTTCAGCTCCGTAAAGTCGATTTGGTAGTTGAATGGAGTTCCATAGTTTTTTTTATCATTGTTGTTTCTTATTTTTTATATGATGATTGTGAAGTTAACGATTTAGAATATGGGAAAAGGTTCAAAAATGCCACTGATGTTTACACAGATATCCCACTTTCATTCTAAACTAATTTTTTTTTTTCATAAGTACCTTTAACGTTAGGAAAATCAGGTCACCCGTGCCCCTGCTGTCAACAGACCAGCCACCTGGACTAACTCTGTTTACACGTGGATCATTTTTACTGATTAGGCACTTAGGGAGAGAGACAAAACAAAAGCAGTCGTGATTTTCAAAAGGGGCAAAAAAGCCCTAATCACTTTCACTCCACAGAGAGTCGAAATCGAAGAGGAGAAGAAGACGCGAGAAGCTTGAAGACCAGTTCGGCGAGAAGGTGGAGCCCAGTTCGACGAGAAGAAGAATCGACATGGCTCACTATTCGTCGTCATCTTCATCATTTGCTCGAAGACGTGTCGTTGATGTTGATTATGAAGCTATGCCACTGTGTTATTGTGGATTAAGGGCTCCTTTGTGGACCTCATGGAGTGAAACAAATCCTGGCAGGAGGTTTTCTCATGCTCGAAATTTAGAGTAAGTTCTTATAATTTACTTTGATTTTGTGTTTGAAACAATTTCTAGCAGCTAGTATGCTTGGAAATATTTTACTAACAACAGTTGAATAATGCTTAATATTTTGGATTCAGGAAAGGGGATGTGGGTTCTTTGTATGGCATGACCCATAGATGTGTGAGAGGGCAAAAGTTGTCATAAATGATCTGAAGAGGGAGAACAAAATTTTGCTGAATAAGGAACTGAATAAATTTTCCCAGGTTGAAGGGGCATCTGAAGGGGAATCTGAATTATCTGAATTGAAAGAATTCGTTCATGAGTTGAAGAAATTAAAGTCAAATGGAGATGAAGTTTCTGTGAAACAAGTTAAAGAAGTAGACTATTTGAACAGGAAGTGCATTGGTGTGTTATTGTTAGTTATATTCATCTGCATTTTTGTAATGCTACTTAAGTAGATAAATAGTTAGATGAATTGGTAGTGTTGTGAATTGTAATGTGCTGCAGTTTGAAATATGCAGTTAACTTAATGTAATTGGTGAAAATGGTTAATGGAAGTCAGTGTTTTGTAAGCATTAGGAAATCCTTGTTTGAGTAGTCCTTTAGTGAGTTATGCAAGTTTAATGTGTTTTGCGAATGCTTTGTGACTTGTAATGTTTATTTTACCTGAATGTCAAAGAATTGATCCATAAACTTGGTTAATGGAAGTCTTATTTGTGTGTATAATTGTGTGACATATGATCAGTGCCAATGAGTTGAGCACTTTTTACTCAATGTAATTTTATTAACTTAATCTGGTTGTCAATGAGTTGAGCAAGTTTAATATAATGAACAAAATATGAATCCAAAAGATAGTGCCAAATTATATTGCCAACATATAGGCTTGAGAAGCATGTTCATTACATTTCTTTTAACTGAGCATAAACACTTCAACATTGTCCAAAATATATTCCCAAAATAAAAAGCTCAGTTCCAAAAACATAACTGGAAGAAGTACAATTACTAAGTAGGCTCTAATTACAAAATAAGTCTAATGGTCAATTTCCCAAAAACATGCAACAGTTAGAAGTTCAGTTATCTCCACTACAATTGGGTGGAATTCCTTGTGACTTGCTTGCATTACTTCTCATACCAATCCTTTCATCCCTATCTGCCATAAGGCGTGTGGTAGTGATGCAGCTTCTACCCCTCCATTACAGTCTTTGAGGTCTGAAGGTAATGTTGGACATGTTTACAGGGTCACCATCACCTCTATGGTTTATTTTTCTATTGCCAACTGAAGAGGATGCTTTATTTTTAGCTTTGTCTGCTCTTAGTTGAGCTTCATTAGGGATTGAAAATTTGGTGTTAAGGTCAACCAAAGGTGGCTGTGTCTGACTTCCATCATTGAAAATTGTTGATGATGTGCCACTCTGCATGTACATAACACAACGTTAAGACTGAACTGAAAAGCTTACACATCATATTATATCAATCATAATTGAAACATATAAATTACCTTGAATGTCACTGAACCAGTTTTGTCATCATATAACAACCCAAAACCTTCACCATGATTGGATTGCTTCCTAGAATGAGCTCTTGCAGCAGATCGAACTGGTAATTTTGACTGACTTGGTCTTGAAGTAGGAGGTGCATTCATGGATGAACTTGCATTAAGCCCTACAAAATGCAGAAGTATCAAATATCTGCACCAAGACATAAAGTATCAAATAGCAAAATGCAACATATACTGTACCAAGAGAAACTACACAAAATGCAAAAGTATCAAATAACATAAGTATCACAGTAGAACTTATATAATTGACCACACCCATAAAGTACCATTAGCTGCACCAAGACATTAACCTAATGCACATATAAATCTAATGCATATTGCACTCAATACATGAATGGGATGCTTTCACTGCATTGTGATTGACAATTGATAGAAACTACCTTGTGCTGTATTAATGTATTAATGACCATATTGTTCAATATATTTAAATGTAGAAACTGCATTGTCAAGTACAAAATGCTGCATTAATGATAGATGGACCACCTTGTGCTTGAGTTTGCACTGAAGATTCATTTTGGGATTGAGGTGGGACTGAACTTCCTATTTGGGATTGAGGCTGGACTGAACTTCCCTCTCACTGGCATAATTTTGTACTGATAAGCAGTTTGGTATATATCTTTATGATACAACTTTGAAATTTGGTTCATTGGGTCCTGTTTGTTGTGAACTAGAGCACATATAACATGTTGGCAAGGAATTCCAGTGAGATCCCATGCCCTACATGTACAAGATTTCTTGTCCATGTACATACTGTGGGTCTCCTCACCCTCCCTGATTTCATAACCAATGTCTCCATTAAAGAGAACAGTGCACCCAACTGCTATGCTTTTATTTATCTGAAAAATGTCATTGCAGTAAGGACTAAAACAATTTATCCACTTCTCACATGCTGACCTAAGAGTTCCCAACCTGTCCATGGTTTTTTGCCTAATGTATTCCATCATAGTCCTAATGGGCTTGTGCCTAGCTTCAAGAATCCAAGAATTAAAACTTTTCACCATGTTGTTATCTACTGCCCATGATTTACTTCTGCTACTAACGTAAGCTTTACACCATGTATGAGGTGGATAATTCATGAGATCAATTGCTCCCTTTGAACTCATGTCCCCAAGCAACTTCATGTTGTCCTTAAATTCTTCCTTAAAGGTAGACCAGGCTGCATTTCAAAATTTCTTCTTCAACTCTCCACCTCTGTGTTTTTTACACCAATTTACATATATATGGCGATCACACCATCTGTGTTCAGTCTCAGGAAGCACATCAATAACAGCTTGTATTAAACCCTACAAGTAAAAGTTGCACAAAGTTACATTCAAAGTTGCATAAATAATTTGACATAAAAAACATTAAATATTAAAATTCAAAAATATTCATACCTTTTGCATATCAGATATGATGGTGTACTGAATGCCATCTCCCAAATCAAGTTGTTCTTGCAACAAAGTCAAAAACCAGGTCCAGTTGACCTTAGTTTCACTCTTTACACATGCTCAAGCTATGGGAAAATTCCTGCTCATCCCCATCTCTTTCTAGTGCTACAAACAATTCCCCCTTATACGATGTCTTCAAAAAACACCCATCAAGACCAATAATAGGCCTACATACTTCCTTCCAACCTCTCTTGTAAGCATCTAAACAAACAAACATTCTTCTAAATACTCTTCTCCCTTCCCTTAATTCATCTGTGGACAACTCCACTTGCACTTTAGACCCTGGATTACTCCTCACCAGTTCTGCTGCATAAGCCTCTAACTTAGAAAACTCAGTAGTAAAGCTCCCCGAGAATTCATCCATAACCATCCTTTTGGCTCTCTTGCACTTGGAAAATCCAAAATTCACTCTCCATTATTTCTCCATATCTTTTTTGAGGTCTTTGATCTTGTAGTCATGCTGCTCATGTATTTTTTGTTTGTAAAGCTTGGCCAAGAACTTTGCTGAAACCCTAGGGTTGCTGAAAATCCTATAACACTTGTGCTCTTCATTTAATGTCTTGACAGCCAACCCAGGGTTACAACCGTCCTTTGACACATACAAGACAAAAGGAAACCCAGCCTCACATTGGACCCTTATTCTATATGATTCACTTTTCACATATTTCAATGCCACTCCCTTAGATATAGCATACTTTGATATGGATTCCCTAACTTCAGCTGCACTAGCAAATGTCATTCCCAAGCTGAAATAGGGTGTCTGGTCATTTATATTGAAACGGACAGAATGTCTTATGTGATGCCCCAAAATAGGTATACATCACCCATTTTGAGTTGCCAAATACACGGTACAGAAACAAATACAACTTCAGTAATACAATTGTCGTGCAAAATACGACAACACATATACTGTGAGTTTGAATACAAATATTGTCTAATAGACAGTATACAAACTCAAAAGGAGTCCTCATTATACTTATTGATACACTATTTTACAAAATAGTGAGTACTATTAAAACAACTATCCTGAACCATCATTCCATACCCCGATTAGTTCCTGTTATGTTCTCACCTCCTGAGAAGAAAAATGGAACAAAAAGGAAAAGGGTGAGCTCAATTAGCATAATAAATAATATTATGACTAAGATAATATACAACAATTTATCATTAGTCTTCAACAGGGAAAAATCTGATAGAATATAATAGACAACAAGTTTTAGATCAACAACTGCATCGGAAACAACAATCCATTAGAAGAGTTTAGTAGAGAATGAATTCTACTATCTTCTAAGATTTAAAATTCCATCATCAATATTTTATCCTTGTAACATCAATCAATATAAATCTTGAATCAAATATTCATCTTTGCACTACAGGCCAAAGATATTCATTTCTATCACCAATTGGTCATGTTCATCTCAACACCTGTACATCTTAGCACTACGGGCCAAAGATATTCATCAGGAAATCATTCATCTTTGCACTACATGCCAAAGATATTCAGTAATATCATCATTTAGGACCGGGGATGATGAAAAATATTTTAAAGAAAACGAATCCAGTGAGACAAAAGAATAAATATTTGGGATTCGTACTTCGGTTTATCCATGTTCAAAAACACCCCATAATATAACATAGTGGAGTAAAATTCAAGAATAAAAATTAAAACATGGATACTATCAAAGATAGTAACAAAATATACATCTGGGACAAAGAAGTGAAAATTTAATTTTTCGGTGAATAGTGTCGTATTCATGAATAGTGTCGTGAATAGTAATCCCGACACAAAAGGTAGAAATTCTACAATAATATTCATATCAATATTTTGGCATAATGATATTAGAAGAAATAATATCATTTATAAAAAAAATAACATCCCTTACCTCAAAAGGATAATACTTCTGGTTGGAATATTGGATATAACTCTGAAAGAAACTTGCACTGTATAGCAATACTCAAAGTATTAAAATACTCACAAAAATACGCTCGATAATATAGAGAGAGAAAACTTCAGTTTCTGGTGTGATTTTCAATTCTAACCTAAGCACCCTATTTATAGGAAAATACTTAGAAAACCAAAGCAGAAAATTTAATAAAATATTAATATTTTCAAAATAAATTCCTACGTACACCACACCAGGCTAAAGCATCAGCCACAAGTGGGACCAACCTCACACAAAAATAAAAAAAATGTTTTTCTTAATAAAAACATTTATAACTCTAAAAATCAATTATTTCGGAACTTCAATAATTCATAATAAATATCCCTTTTATCAGAAAAATTCAAATCTTATGTCCATTCCATAGGAAATTCAATTATCTACAACTTTGTAAGTTTAAGTTTTTCCAAATTCCAAACAAAAATTGACCGAAATTCACATACGGACGAGTTTACAGCTATAATCAAATTTTAGTCAAAATTTGGGGCCCATCAACATGTTTAACATGTTTTTACTATTTATTGTAACAAAAATACTCTTCCTCCTTATTTATTCATATATCACACATTCATCGTAAAAATATCACCATTATTATATTATTAAAATATAATAATATATTTAATTGAATTATTTTATCAGAAAAGATAAAATATCAATTTTCAACAATTCTCCCTTTTCTAAAAAATTCCTCCATTTATATCCACATAAATAAATATTTTTCTTATCATATAAATCAATAATTAATTATTCAAAAATAATATTACAGAATCATAATAATGATAACCAGGTCGTTCCTAGGAAAGAGGGGGCTTTCCAATAAGGATTTCTCCTTACTAGCGTGCAATTAGGTGACCAAACCTCTCCTTAGACAGAACTTCCTTATACATTGCCAATAATGCTATCTAATAATATTATTCAAATAATATGAATTATTGATCTGATAATGGGAAATACTGTGCAGTGACAATTATTGAAACAACAATAATATAAAATATCAACGTAACAATTATTGAATCAAATAAAATAAAATATTGAACAGTAATTACTGTAACAATTATTAAGTATTATTTTCTTATGCAATAATCTATAATTGGTGCAATACAGTGTGCTACTATGCAACACCGCGTATTACTGTGTTTGAACCACCGGGTATTCCAACAGTGTTAACGGTAACAACTACGTCGTTATTTATAAAAACTCATACTTGTCATTTTCTTCTTCCAATCGCTTTTCGTTATGCGCCCACACAAGGCTGCACCGTCGTACGAATATTCCCCAACAGTAAGAATATTCCACGACCAAACGAATATTCCCCGGTAACGATGAATATTTTATAACCACTTGCTTATTTAAAATATTTGCGCATTTTACCCATAACTAACCACATTAATCAAATCAACCATTATTATTTCAAAATAATAAATAGAGGAAATTCAATTTCATTTATAAAAAGTTGGGGTCTTACTACCTTCTCTTCTTATGAAATTTTGTCCTCGAAATTGACGTACGTACCTGGTGTTTCGAAAAGGTGAGGATACCCCATTTTTATTTCTGATTCCAACTCCAAGGTCATTTCTTCAATAACATGGTTCCTCCACAAAACCTTAATTTGTGGTATAACCTTGGTGCGTAGGACATGCTCTTTTATATCCAAAATCTTAACAGGTACCTCCTCGTACGTTAAATCTTCGGCTATCTCGTCTGGTTCTAACTCAATAATGTGGTTTGGGTCTTTCACATATTTACGAAACACAGATATGTGAAAAACATTATGAACACGAGACATGCTTGGAGGTAACGTGAGTCTATAGGCCACATTTCCTACTCGGTCAAGAATCTGAAATGGACTAATAAATCGTGGATTGAGCTTTCATCTCTTTCCAATGTTTGTAACTCCTTTCTATGGAGCAACACGTAACAATACATGATCCCCAATACCAAATTCTACGTCCTTTTGATGAAGATCCACATAACACTTTTGTTGACCCTGTGTCGTTTGTATACGTTATCAGATCATTTAGATCTTTTCTGTAGTTATACGTACCAACTCTGGTCCCAATAATGTTGCTTCACCCACCTCTTCCCAACATACTGGAGAGCGACACTTTTGTCCATACAATACTTCAAATGGAGCCACACCTATACTTGCCTGATAACTGTTGTTGTAGGAGAATTCAACCAATGGTAGGTACTTATCCCAACTCCCTTTGAAATCTAGGACACAAAGTCTTATTAGATCTTCAAGAGTTTGAATAGTGCTCTCTGATTGTCCGTCCGTCTGAGGATGGTATGCCAAACTGAAGCATAAATCCGTGCCCATAGCTTTATGCAAGCTAACCCAAAATCGTGAAGTGAATCTTGGGTCACGATCCTAAACTATGGATACTGGCATGCCATGCAACCTCACAATCTCATTTACGTACATACAAGCAAGACGTTCAAGGGAATAAGTCTCCCGTATAGGCAAGAAATGGACAGACTTGGTTAATCTATAAACAATAACCCAAATCGAATCTATGCCTTGAGAAACCTTAGGAAGACCAATAACGAAATCCATGGTAATGTGTTCCCACTTCCACTCCGGAATCTCAAGTGGTTTCAATAGACCCTTTGGCACTTGATGCTCCGCCTTTACACGTTGACAAGTTAAACACCTCGAGATAAACTTCGCGATCTCTCTCTTCATATTGTTCCACCAAAATGTATGTCAAAGATCACAATACATTTTGGTACTTCCAAGATGAATTGCAAACGGTGTTGTGTGCCTCCATCATGATTCTATGCTTCAAGTCAGAATCGTTAGGAACACAAAGTCTGGAGTTGACTCGAAGTATTCCTTCTTCATCGATTCTTGCTTTTGGAATAGCACCTTCTTGCACTTTCTTCTTCATACGCATTAGCTCCATGTCCGTAGCTTGAGTAGCTTTAACTTTATCGATTAAAGTCGGTTCTACTCGTATGTTTGATATCATCACGTGGGTACTTGGAGCTTTTAACTCTATCTCCATCCTTTGCAAGTCTTACAAAATGAGCCTTTGTGTTAACAACATTGCACTCGTACCCGCATATGATCTTCTACTCAATGCATCAGCTACCACATTTACTTTTCCAGGATGATATTGGATGGTATGATCATAATCTTTCAACAACTCGAGCCAACGTCGTTGCCGCATGTTGAGTTCCTTTTGGGTGAAGAAATATTTGAGGCTTTTATGATCTGTATAGATCTCCACTTTCTCCCCATACAGGTAGTGTCTCCAGATCTTTAACACGGAAACGACTGCTACCAACTCCAGATCATGAGTAGGATAATTCCTCTCATATTCTTTGAGTTGTCGTGAGGCATAAAGAACACATCCTAATCATTTACCTGAAGCATCACTGTAGATAACAAATCCATCCGAACCAGATGGTATTGTCAGAACAAGTGCCGAAATGAGTCTCCTCTTGAGTTCTTTAAAACTCTTCTCACAATCCTCGCTCCAATCGAATTTGTATCTTTACAAGTTAGCTGAGTTAACGGAGTAGCGATTCGAGAAAATCCTTCCATGAATCTCTGATAATAACCAACTAAGCCCAAAAAGCTACGTACTTCGGTCACTGACCTCGGTTGCTCCCAACTTTGTATTGCTTCTATCTTCGCTGGGTCAACAGATACTCCATGTTTTGACACCACGTGCCCAAGGAATGCTACTTCCTCAAGCCAGAACTCATATTTCTTCAGCTTGGCATATAGCTTGTTATCACGAAGCCTTTGAAGTACCAGCTTCAAATGGTGCCCATGATCTTCATGTCTTTTGGAATAGATGAGGATGTCATCAATAAAGACAACAATGAACTGATCCAAATATTCTTTGAACACACGGTTCATCATATTCATAAAAACAACATGAGCATTAGTCAATCCAAAAGACATGACTAAGAATTCATAATGCCCATACCGAGTTCTGAAGGAAGTATTTGGAATATCCTCAGTTTTAATCTTCAGCTGATGATATCCAGAATGAAGATTGATTTTTGAAAAGAATTACGCTCCTTGTAATTGGTCAAACAGGTCATCAATGCGAGGTAACGGATACCTATTCTTGATAGTAAAATGGTTCAATTCCCAGTAGTCAATACAAAGTCGCATACTCCCATCTTTTTTCTTTACGAATAACACAGGAGCACCCCAAGGAGATGTACTAGGATGAATAAAACCGATGTCCAACAACTCCTGTAGTTGGACCTTTAACTCCTGAAGTTCAATAGGAGCCATTCGATATGGGGTTTTAGAAATGGGCTTTGTACCAGGTTCAAGGTCAATAAAGAATTCAACTTCACGTTCTGGGGGTAGACCGAGAAGTTCTTCAGGAAATACGTCAGGAAATTCACTAATAACAGAAATACTAATCAAATCTGACGTGTTTTTGTTCAAGTCTGTAACTTAGGCTAAGAAAGTTTGACATCCGTTTTTCAATAAACGAATATATTTATGGCTTGATATGACAGTGATCGTCTTTAGTGGTTTGGTTGCTTGAATTTGCATAATAGGTTGGTTAGGAATATGAAAACTAACAACCTTACGAAAATAATCAATTTTGGCATGATGAGTAGTTAACCAATCAATCCCTAAAATCACATAAAAAGCAAGTATCTTTAAAGAGATAAGATCAACATGTAATGTGATGGTGCCAACTTGGATCAAACAAGATTTATAAACAGTGGATGTAATGAAAGTTTCTCCTAACGGAGTCTCCACAGATAAGTCAAAGTCTAATTTCTCCGGAGTCAAGTTTAAACATTGAGCACAAGCAGGAGTGATAAAAGAATGGATAGAACCGGTATCTAGTAAAGTATAAACTTCGCAAGAGTTTATGATTAGCTTACCCGTGATCACCTCGTTCGAGTTCCTTGTATTTTGGCCAGTCACGACAAACGCTCTTTCAGGAACCACTGACTTTGACTTGTCTAGGACAGCCTTTTGAGTCACCATCCCCGCTGGACTTGGTTTCGCTATAGAACAATCCCGAGCTATATGACCTTCCTTTCCATAGTTATAATATACCTTGGATTGTTGTGGGTAGTTTGGGCTGATATGTCCCTCTTTCTCGCATTTATAACATATGACCGGTGGTCTTTCTCCTCCCTTAGAACCAGTTGATGTTGGTGCTGACGTCTTCACATTGTCATTGTTGTACCTTCTCTTCTTGAAATCTCCCCCCGACTTGTTTCTTCTACCATCATGGCCACGATTACCAACAGAGTGGTTACTGCTTTTGCCCAAATATTTTCCTCCCCGCTGGTTGTCATTGCTCTGATGACTGCTGCCACCGGTATGACCTTGGTTGTGGTCCTTCGGTTAAACATACTCATTATCTCGCTCTAATAATTGAGCCCTGTTTACAACATCTGAATATAAAGAAAATTTATGAGAAATAAGATATTGCCGAATCTCGAGTTTTAGACCTCTCAGAAATATCCGCGTCATTTGTTCCTCATTCTCTACCAAATGAGGTGCAAACCTGGATAACTCTGCGAACTTCTCCTCGTACTGGGACACAGTCATATTATTTTGTTACAGTCTGATAAACTCTACCTCCTTCATATGACAAATACTTTTAGGAAAGTACTTGTCATTGAAAAGTTTCTAAAATGTTTCCCAAGACATGCGGAGTGCGACAGGCTGGGTACGCTTCATAGACGCCCACCAGTAGTCTGCCTCACCGCGAAACATTAAGGTGGCGAATGGAACCTTATGTTCCTCCGTTCATCCCAAGACATCGAATATCTTGGTAATTTGCTTGACCCACGTTTCTGCCTTAATCGGATCCGGCTTTCCCACAAATTCTGGTGGTCCCAACTCTTTGAACTGCTTGGCTGTGACAAGCCGCGCATTGCTATCATTTCCACCCGTATTTGGTACACGAGTCTCCCTCGTTTGGTTTTGCATGAACTGCAAAAATATTCGAAACATCCCATCATTCATCATTTGTTCGGTAGTATTGTTTATAAGAGGAATATTGCCTTCCTGTTTCACGTTCCCCTGTGTGGTGATTAAAGGTGTCTCCACGGTCTCATTCACTTCATTGTTAATATTTGCAGCTGTCATTCTTAAATACTGTCATAAAATAAGGGTTAATTAAAGAAATTAACATACCACATAATATCCTTATATTATGACCGACCAACAAATAAGCTTAGGTAGGACACACTAGCGGAGATCGGGGAATAGAACTAGGTGGGGAGAGACGAGTAAATTCGGTTGGAGCGAGGATTGTGAGAAGAGTTTTCAAGAACTCAAGAGGAGACTCATTTCGGCACCTGTTCTGATAAAACCATCTGGTTCGGATGGATTTGTTATCTACAACGATGTTTGAGGCAAATGGTTAGGATGTGTTCTCATGCAACATGGGAAAGTCATAGCCTATGCCTCGCTATAACTCAAAGAATATGAGAGAAATTATCCTACTCATGATCTGGAGTTGGCAGCAGTCATTTTCGCGTTAAAGATCTGGAGACACTACCTGTATGGGGAGAAAGTGGAGATCTATACAGATCATAAAAGCCTCAAATATTTCTTCACCCAAAAGGAACTCAACATGCGGCAACGATGTTGGCTCGAGCTGTTAAAAGATTACGATCATACCATCCAATATCATCCTGGAAAAGCAAATGTGGTAGCTGACGCATTGAGTAGAAGATCATATGCGGGTACGAATGCAATGTTGTTAACACAAAGGATCATTTTGTATGACTTGCAAAGGAAGGAGATGGAGTTAAAGGCTCCAAGTACCCACGTGATGATATCAAACATACGAGTAGAATCAACTTTAATTGATAAAGTTGAAGCTGCTCAAGCTACGAACATGGAGCTGATGCGTATGAAGAAGAAAGTTCAAGAAGGTGCTATTCTAGAAGCAAGAATCGATGAAGAAGGAATACTTCGAGTCAACTCCAGACTTTATGTTCCTAACGATTCTGACTTGAAGCATAGAATCATGATAGAGGCACACAACACACCGTTTGCAATCCATCCTGAAAGTACCAAAATGTATCGTGATCTTCGACATACATTTTGGTGGAACAATATGAAAAGATAGATTACGAAATTTATCTCGAGGTGTTTAACTTGTCAACGTGTAAAGGCGGAGCATCAAGTGCCAAAGGGTCCATTGCAACCACTTGAGATTCCGGAATGGAAGTGGGAACACATTACCATGGATTTCGTTATGGGTCTTACCAAAGTTTCTCAAGGCATAAATGCGATTTGGGTTATTATTGATAGATTAACCAAGTCTGCCCATTTCTTTCCTATACGGGAGACTTATTCCCTTGAACGTCTTGCTTGTATGTACGTAAATGAGATTGTGAGGTTGTATGGCATGCCAGTATCCATAGTTTACGATCGTGACCCAAGATTCACTTCACGATTTTGGGTTAGCTTGCATAAAGTTATGGGCACGGATTTATGCTTCAGTTTGGCATACCATCCTCAGACGGACGGACAATCAGAGAGCACTATTCAAACTCTTGAAGATCTAATAAGACTTTGTGTCCTAGATTTCAAAGGGAGTTGGGATAAGTACCTACCATTGGTTGAATTCTCCTACAACAACATTTATCAAACAAGTATAGGTGTGGCTCCATTTCAAGCATTGTATGGATGAAAGTGTCGCTCTCCAGTATGTTGGGAAATGGTGGGTGAAGAAACATTGTTGGGACCAGAGTTGGTACGTATAACTACAGAAAAGATCCAAATGATCCGACAACATATACAAACGGCATAGGATCGACAAAAGAGTTATGCCGATCTTCATCGAAAGGACGTGAAATTTGGTATTGGGGATCATGTATTGTTACGTGTTGCTCCATGGAAGAGAGTTATATGATTTGGAAAGAGAAGAAAGCTCAATCCACGATTTATTGGTCCATTTCAGATTCTTGGCCGAGTAGGAAATGTGGCCTATAGACTCGCGTTACCTCTAAGCATGTCTCATGTTCATAATGTTTTTCACATATCTGTTCTTTGTAAATATGTGAAAGACCCGAACCACATTATTGAGTTAGAACCAGACGAGATAGTCAAAGATTTAACGTATGAGGAGGTACCTGTTAAGATCTTGGATAAGAAAGAGCATGTCCTACACACCAAAGTTATACCACAAGTTACGGTTTTGTGGAGGAACCATACTATTGAAGAAATGACCTGTGAGTTGGAATCAGAAATGAAAACGAGGTATCCTCACCTTTTTGAAATACCAGGTACGTACGTCAATTTCGAGGACGGAATTTCATAAGAAGGGAAGGTTGTAAGACCCCAACTTTTTATAAATGAAATTGAATTTTCTCTATTTATTATTTTGAAATAATAATGGTTGATTTGATTAATGTGGTTAGTTATGGGTAAAATGCGCATATATTTTAAATAAGCAAGTGGTTATAAAATATTCATTGTTGCCGGGGAATATTCGTTTGGTCGTGGAATATTCTTACTGTCAAGGAATATTCGTACGACGGTGCAACCTTGTGTGGGCCCCATAACGGAAAGCGATTGAATGAAGAAAATGTCAAGTATGAGTTTTTATAAATAACAACGTAGTTGTTACCGTTAACACTGTTGGAATACCCGGTGGTTCAAACACAGTAATACGCGGTGTTGCATAGTAGCACACGGTATTGCACCAATTATAGATTATTGCATAAGAAAACAATACTTAATAATTGTTACAGTAATTACTGTTCAATATTTTATTTTATTGATTCAATAATTATTGTATTGATATTTTATATTATTGTTGTTTCAATAATTGTCACTGCACAGTATTTCCCATTATCAGATCAATAATTCATATTATTTGAATAATATTATTAGATATCATTATTGACAATGTCTAAGGAAGTTCTGTCTAAGGAGAGATTTGGTCACCTAATTGCGCACCAGTAAGGAGAAATCCTTATTAGAAAGCCCCCTCTTTCCTAGGAACGACCTGGTTGTCATTATTGTGATTTTGTAATATTATTTGTGAATAATTAATTATTGATTTATATGATAAGGAAAATATTTATTTATGTGGATATAAATGGAGATTTTTTTAGAAAAGGGACAATTGTTGAAAATTGATATTTTATCTTATCTTATAAAATAATTCATTTAAATATATTATTATATTTTAATAATATAATAATGGTTATATTTTTACGATGAATGTGTGATATATGAATAAATGAGGTGGAAGAATATTTTTGTTACAATAAATACTAAAAACATGTTAAACATGTTGATGGCCCCCAATTTTTGACTAAAATATGATTATTACTTGTAAAATCGTCCTAATGTGGATTTCGATCAATTTCTATTTGGAATTTAGAAACACTTAAACTTACAAAGTTGTAGAGAATTGAATTTTCTATGGAATGGACATAAGATTCTAATTTTTCTGATAAAATGACTATTTCTTATGAATTATTGAAGTTCTGAAATAATTGATTTTCGGAGTTATAAATGTTTTTATTAAGAAAAATGTTTTTTTTTATTTTTTGTGAGGTGGGTCCCACTTGTGGCTGATGCTTTGGTCTGGTGTGGTGTGCGTAGGAATTTATTTTGAAAATATTAATATTTTATTAAATTTTCTGCTTTTATGTTCTAAGCATTTTTCTATAAAATAGGGTGCTTAGGTTAGATTTGAAATCACACTAGAAACTGAAGTTTTCACTCTATATTATCGAGCGTATTTTTGTGAGTATTTTAATACTTTAAGTGTTGCTATACGGTGCAAGTTTCTTTCAGAGTTATATCTGATATTCCAGCCAGAAGTACTATCCTTTTGAGGTAAGTGATGCTATTTTTTTATAAATGATATTATTTCTTCTAATATCATTATGCTGAAATATTAATATGAATATTATTATGGAATTTCTACCTTTTTGTGTCAGGGTTACTATTCACGTATACGACACTATTCATGAATACGATACTATTCATCGAAAAATAAAATTTTCTCTTCTTTGTCCCAGATGTCTATTTTGTTACTATCTTTGATTTTATCAATGTTTTGATCTTTATTCTTGAATTTTACTCCACTATGTTATATTATGGGGTTTTTTTGAACATGGATAAACCGAAGTACGAATCCCAAATATTTGTTCTTTTGTGTCATTGGATTCGTTTTCTTTAAAATATTTTTCATCATCCTCAGTCCTAAATGATGATATTACTGAATATCTTTGGCCTGTAATGCAAAGATGAATGATTTCCTAATGAATATCTTTGACCCGTAGTGCTAAGATGTACATGTGTTGAGATGAACATGACTAACTGGTGATACAAATGAATATCTTTGGCATGTAGTGCAAAGATGAATATTTGATTCAAGATGTATATTGATTGATGTTACATGGATAAAATATTGATGATGGACTTTTAAATCTTAGAAGATAGTAGAATTCATTCTCTACTTGACTCTTCTAATGGATTGTTGTTTCCGCTGTAGTTGTTGATCTAAAACTTGTTGTCTATTATATTATATCAGATTTTTCCCTGTTGAAGACTAATGATAAATTGTTGTATATTATCTTAGTCATAATATTCTTTACTGGGCTAGTTGAGCTCACCCTTTTCCTTTTTGTTCCATTTTTCTTCTTAGTAGGTGAGAACATAGCAGGAACTAACCGGGGTATGGAGTGATGGTTTAGGATAGTTATTTTAGTAGTACTCACTATTTTGTAAAATAGTGTATCAATAATTGTAATGAGGATTGTTTTTGAGTTTGTATACTGTCTATTAGACAATATTTGTATTCAAACTCACAGTATATGTGTTGTCGTATTTTGCACGACAATTGTATTACTGAAGTTGTATTTATTTCTGTACCATGTATTTAGCGACTTATAATGGGTGATGTATACCTATTTTGGGGGCGTCACACTTCACCTTCTTCTTCTCAACGAACTGATTGCCGATTCTTCTTCTCGCCGAACTGGGCTCCACCTTCTTCTCGCTAAACTGGTCTTCAAGCTTCTCTCGTCTTCTTCTCCTCTTCAATTTCGTCTCTCTGTGGAGTGAAAGTAATTAGGGCTTTTTTGCCTCTTTTGAAAATCATGATTGCTTTTGTTCTGTCTGTCTCTCCCTAAGTGCCTAATCAGCAAAAATGATCCATATGTAAACAGAGTTAGTCAAGGTGGCTGGTCTGTTGACATCAGGGGCATGGGTGACCTAATTTTCCTAACGTTAAGGGTACTTTTGGGAAAAAAAATTAGTTTAGGGTGGAAGTGGGACATCCGTGTAAACATCAGGGGTATTTTTGGACCTTTGCCCTTTAGAATATATGTTGATTTATTATTGCTCGACTCATACCGTTAATATATATATAGAGTCCGGTTCCAGTCCGGACGCCCAGATTTTAGTCCCGTCCCGACTTTTTTTTTTGCTTTTTTTAAAACAACTAAAAAAAATTTAATATTTTATGGAATTGAATTTTTTTCATAATACAGTATTTTGGGTGTGATTTGGGCACGTATAACAAAATATGTCTGTACAGTCCGTGCATACTGTACATACATTTTTTGGTATATGTATCCAAATCAAGCCCAAAACATTGTATTATGAAAAAATTTCAGTTCCATAAAATATTAATTATTTTTTATAGTTGTTTAAAAAAATAAGAAACAAAAAAGCCAAAAAAAAATGGTCCGTCTTTTACTCCAGTCCGGACTCTCGGACTGGATTGGTTGTGTATATATATATATATATATATATATATATATATATATATATATATATATATATATATATATATATATATATATATAGTCCGGACTCCCGCACGCTACTAAAATCCGGATTTGTTTTCTTTTGGTTTTTTTTAAAACAACTAAAAAAAAGTTTAATATTTGATGGAACTAAATTTTTTTCATAATACAGTGTTTTGGGCGTGATTTGGATACAAAATAGGTCTATACAGACTGTTTTGTTATATGTATCCAAATCACGCCCAAAACATTGTATTATGGAAAAATTTCAGTTCCATAAAATATTAAACTTTTTTTTTCAGTTGTTTTAACAAAAAAAAAGCAAAAAAAA
Source organism: Panax japonicus (assembly GCA_020205505.1). NCBI lineage: Eukaryota > Viridiplantae > Streptophyta > Magnoliopsida > Apiales > Araliaceae > Panax > Panax japonicus. Next base: position 41,958,832 of record CM035101.1, on the reverse strand, counting down.
TAAAAAAAAGGTTCGGACTTTAAAAAAATTCAGGTGTCCGGACCTGATCAGTGTTCCATATATATATATATATATATATATATATATATATATATATATATATATATATATATATCTTAGCTTTCTCCAGCGAACTGGAGAGAACGAACTAAGAACGAACCGGCTATAACGACAATTTTTTTCGTTGCTATAGCATAAAAATCTGACTTTTTATGCTATAGCGACGGAAAAAACCGTCGCTATAGCCGGTTCGTTCTTAGTTCATTCCCTCAAGTTTTCTGGAGAAGCAGACTATATATATATATATGTGTGTGTGTGTGAGAGAGAGAGAGAGAGTGTGAGAGAGAGAGAGTTGATCTATATGGATGATCCATGTAAATATGGCCAGTCATACCTATAACAATAAAAAATAACAATGTGATTACAATAACCCTTTCAAGTTTTGCATCATAAAACTTGAAGTTATACACTAAGCTAAGAGTATAATTTATCTTTGTTTAGGTTGATAAATCTAATTAACTTCGTGATTCAAGATACCAAAAACAACAAAATTTTTAATTTTGTTTTGGGTGGTAATAATAAAGTATGCATTAAAAGAAAACAATTACATTTAAATTTGCAAGCCTGACAAGCTAAACGATTAGCTTTGTCTACCAACTAGGGACTTTCTTAACTAAACAAAACTTAAACAGAGAACCCAAAACAACATTCTCAACTATTAAAAGGAACACATGAGTTATGACTAAAGAATATTTCTTCAGCAAATTCACCAGCTGGAAAGAGTCAGTGCTGCACTCAACAAATTCCCAGTTGTTATGAAGCGCCCATAACTAAAGCTTCATTATGCAGGGCTAATAAAGCAACTGTCGGAATAGCTATACTCGAGAAGATTAGAGTTGCGTCTTGCCATGTCTAACCCACTGATGCATGAAATCCATTTTTAATCCAGCTACCACTTGATTGAAGTCTCATAATAGAACCACCATCCTGAAACCTAGTATCCCTACTGCGAAAAGCACTTGCTTCACATTCCTGCAAATTACAAGTCCACAATGTTTGGTTCACTTTATTGGAGTTCAATCCCAATTTGTTATATGCCTTGGCTTGGCTCCACTGCTCCACAATATCATTTACCTTTGTCAACAAAGCGGTAGGCATCATGCTGACTCCTTTGAAAATAAAATCACACCTGATGAACTTCACGACATACTTATGTGAGGTGGTCGTTGCCCGAATCGTTTCTAGCAAAGTCGTACGGTGGAACGCTCACAACACCTCAACCCATTGTTTATATTGAGACGAGAACCTTGGTACAATTGATCGCGTAAGGAAGTTGTGTTGAATGGAACACTAATGACACATTGACCCCTCGCTTATATTTAAGCGGTAACCTTGGTACAATCAACGATTGATGTATGGTAGAAGACACCATACACAACTATAAATTATTGTATGATAAGTCGGGTTTGAATCTCACAAAAACAATGAACAATTCAGGAGTTCTCAAAGAACCAAAAGGAGAATAATCTCACAAGTTTTATTTTTCAAAGTTGTCTATCTATTACATTAGTTATGTAGTCTATTTATAATAATGAAAGAAATCCTAATTCTATAAGAAATCAAAACCCTAAATCTTATAAGGAATAAGAATCCATTAGGAAACCAAATTCTATCTTACAAATTAACATATAAATCAAATCACATTTAGTATAACTCTTAGATACATTAGAACTCTAAAGTATACTGAAAATAACTAATTAAGAAAGTAAATTCGTGTCAAAATCTGTCAAAACGCGTAAAAACTCAAATTGTAAATCGACACACCCACCGGGGCGGGCTTTTTAGGCCTGGGAAGCCCGCCGGGGCGGCATTGGGCAGAGAGGAACGCGCTGAGGTGACATTGGGAAGAGACAAGCCCGTCGGGGGCGGGCTTTTATGCATTGAAAACCTGCCTGGGCGGGTATGGTTTTTCTACTTCGACGTTCTTCGGTAAAATGGCCATAACTTTCTCGTCCGAACTCCGATTGAGGTAATTCAAGAGGCTTCGGAAAGAGAAAAAATATCTCTACAACTTTCATTATTTGAGGATAAAAAGTTTCTAGCTAAATCAAGGTCTAAATCAAGATTAATGTGACTGGTATGTATTTGAAAAGCTAAAAAAGCCAAGCTTTGATCTTGGTTACTTGAGGAACGCATTGCCTTGACGCCTGAACCCTTCTTCTTTGTTCCATGCATTCCAACCTTGTGTTGTCGCGTGATAGATTGTAAGCTCCTATCCATGCAACGTACACGGCACCAATTAACTTGAACTCCAATGTAAGCATCCTCTGGTTGAATTCAGTCCAACTACTCGTAATCATTCGTTGAACCCTTGGAACTCGAGTTCAGTCTTTATTTTTTGATGCGAGCCTGGTCAAGATGTTATCATTCCCCTCCTCTTGAAAATGATGGCATCCCCTCCTCTTGAAAAGGAGTTATCCACAAACCTATCCCTACATAAAAACAAACTAAGTTAGTAGCATCTAACAGGTCATAATGCCAAATTAAACTCAACTTGAAAATGACATATATAAACATCAAAAACTCCAACTCCCACTAAGAACATAGCAAAGTTAGACTTCTCTCCCGAATTGACAATTTGTGGACCAGTTACTCCCAGAACACTAACTATATAAACTAATCTACTATCTACTAAAATAATCATAAATGCAAAGTAAGAAAGAATCTGAAAAGTCCTATATCCTCATGGATAAAAAATCATCATGCATAACTCTTTATATGGTAGATTCTCCCAATGACGAATCCTCAGATCAAAAATCAATCTAATGATCTCGGTCCTTTGCAAACAAAACCAATTCAATGATCTTGGGTTAAATTTTAACTTTTGAAACTTATCACATCGCATAAGCCCATACACTTGAATTCCTGGATTAAACATAAAACAAAACAAATCAACAAGTTCTTTTTGTCTAATCACTAGGAAATCAAATTAACCAAAATCACATGCACAGTCTACTAGAACAATATTCAAAACACTTCCCCAGTAGACTTTTAATGCATTGATCGAATTGAATTACACGATCTATGATTCCCTCGATGAATATGATCATATCATAAATCTGCAAAACACAACCAACCTTTTTCTTCCCATTGACATTAACACAATCAAAATCACATAATAGCACCAATAGAATAAAAAGGTCACAATTACAAGTTGAAAATTCCATAACATATCGACGACGATCACAAACAAACTCAACACATGCTAGAGAATTTTCCAAATTATTGACAAAAGTCGGAATACCATCAAAATAGATATTAACTAATTTTCCTATGTAAGAATACAAAATATGATTCAACAATCTCATGGAAGTATGCAATGCCTTAGCTAATCCAATTGAACTAACTAAACATGCATGTAAACCATATCTTAATCCAATCTGATGATAATCACTTTTCCAATCAATACCATATGATAACAAACCATGAAATGAAGATTGCCTTATCGAAACAACATGATTAGTACCATTGTTAACTATCGACATCTCATGTAAAGATTGACTAGCATGAAAACCTAACTCAACATATGTATAAGAAAACCTAGAATGAATTTTATGCAAGTAATAACGTCGAGAACGAGAATACATATCATGATCATAAACTAACTCAACATAGATCAAATATCCGATATAGCTTATGATAAAGACAATTTTACCCTCAAAATAACTAACATCAAATTTCCCAATGGAAACATGCAAAACATGTCAAAAACCGTCTTCATCAAAATTAGTTATACAACCGTCTGCACCAAAAGGTTCCCCAAGGAGTGATGAATGTTGTCTTCTCCTAGTCCTCTTCAGCAACCATGATTTGGTGGTACCTAGCAAAGCAGTTAACAAATGAGTACATATCATACTGAGATGTATTATCTATGTGTATGTGGATAAATGGCACCGAGAAGTTGTCTTTGAGACAAGCTTTGTTCAAATCCCTGTAATCCTTGCATATTCGCACCTTCCCTACGGGTTTAGGTACGAGAACTATGTTCGATAGTCACTCAACATATGTTGATACCATGATGATGCCGACTTGAAATTATTTCACAATTTCTTCCTTGAATTTCAAACTCCACTCAGGTTTCAATTTCCTGAGCTTCTGTTTGACTTGCTTGAATCCCTCTTTAATGGGTAGGAGAAGAATGACGATGTTAGTTGTGTAACGAATGAGCGGTTTGAGTTGTGATTCTGAGGACGGAATCCTTGTAAGGAGGGAATGATGTAACAATCCAGATTTTTTATTTATTGAATTATATAAATATTTAATGGATGTGTTTATCGTTGAATAAGTATTTGTTTAATTGATTTTATGTGATTTGATTATTTATTTATTTAATAAATAATTAATGAGTTAACGAAAGTAATTATTTTGAAATAGTAATCTAATTTTATTTAATAATTAAGTTAGAGAGTTTATAATGATTAAATAAATTATTATATTATGCAATGAATTGTTATTAGAATTAATTAAATTATGTATGAAAACTTAATTAATTAGAAGTGTGACAAATAACTATATTATAAGTGGTTATTAAAATAAATTAAAGTAGTTTTAATTTATTTTGCCAAACAAGGCTTAAATATATTAAGTCTTTAATTTTAAAGAGTTTTGCCAAACGGAGCCTTATGACTTTTGGATTTTTAAATTTGATTTATTAAATATAAATAATATATAATAATTTTATAACTGATAATTGATTAGGGGTAATTATTATAATGTCAATTTTTTTAAAAAAACATTTGCGTTACTTTTATGTTGTGTTACATATATTGTATTTGGTTAAGTCTGAGAAAGGAAAAAGGGAAGTGTTTAAGGAAAGAAAAGAGTCTGAGAAATTTTAGAGAGAGCATTTGAGAAAGGATTGAGATTTCAAAAGCTAGTTCAGAGTAGCGATTCTCAGTGAATGGTTTTTCTAAAAGAAAAAAAATGTATGTTTTATAATCTTAACATAGGTTTTATAGTACAACTATTTAGCCTCTATGTTTCTTGAAACTCAACCTCACTTTATATAGGTTTTTATAAAAAGTGTCTGTAAACCATGTTTTAGAATTGGTTATGATATTACATGTAATTATAATTGTAATTGTTATAACTAGCATGTATATATATGTTGTATGCTAAAATACGTTCAAAGAGAAAGAAGAATTGGTTTTATAGTGAAAACGTGTATGAACTTGAGTTGTACAAAATCAAAGGTTATAGATACAATTGTATGCTAGTTGTGAAACTGAAAGTCAGGTATGTTAATTGGATATGAACTACAGAGAATTGTAGTTTAAAAGTAATCAAATTGGTGGTTAGTAGGATTTACACTATACGTTGTGTTTAACAAATGTCAAACATGGAGTTTTAATTTTAATACATTGTTTTTACGGATTTAGTCTTTCTAAATTTGTTGTTCAGTAGTTTTAAGTTAATATATGTATGCTTGGTGAGGTTGTGTAAATTACTTCATTTATATGTATGTAATTAGTTGCTAGAATTTCTTAAACAGACCGAAAATGGTCTTCGTGATCGGTTCTGTTAGTTTTTGGCGCCCCAACACCAAAAATGGAGCCCCAACGCTGAAATTCGCGCCCCAGTGTCAAATTTCGCACCCCGACGCCACTGGCTAGTTTAGTCCTCGCGCCCCCAACGCTGGTTTGTAGTCTAGGTTGGACAATTTTGACCTCCTGTAGTAAAATGGCCCTAACTTTCTCATACGAACTCCGATTGAGGTGATTCAAGATGATCCGGAACGAGGACGAGTAGACCTACAACTTTTGTTGTTTATGTTTTTCAATTTGAGGTCTGTAACAGTAGTAAAAATGGTCATCGTTAGGACTGTTGTGTTTTCGGGGGCAATCGGAGGGCGTCGGGCATGATCATATGCATGTGTAGTGCTCCTGACGATAAAAGATGTTATTCTAAGTTATTAAACTTGAATATTAGTAAATATAATGATGCTTAACATTAATAAATAATGTATTAGATAAGTTATAGAAGCATAGAAAGCATACACAAGTGATACAAATCGGGCGTGTGACGATTGAACGTCAAAACGCCGTGCCAAGTGTTAATGAACTTAAAAAATGTTTCAATTCAATTGAAATGAATATTATAAGATATGGAATAGATTTAATATAAAACCAATAAGTAGTCCTAGAAAGACTTAAGCACTTGAATGAACTTCGAATATGAAATATAGTGAGATATCAGTTGAAAGTTAACACAATCAAATTGAACATTGTGTGCTAATTAATAGGAAAGATTATGAGATGTAGAGTAAAGTTTACATTGCAATTACTATGTGTTGTTATGTAACTAATAGTTGATGTGAATGATTATATAATTGTGTAGGGCACGTGAATTGCAGATAACTGTAAGCTGTTAAACTGTTATTGGTAAACAACGATCAATGCAAGTCTTTCGGTTCCTATTTGTTACGTGGACTTGATGAACTATTTTAAATTGCATGATATGTTATACATGTTGAAATCATGAAATGTTAAAATCAATTTATGACTGCATTGTTTTGGTTAAATAAGGAGGATTGAGTAAGGAACTCAATCTTTATATTTGCTATGTGAACTAAAAGCATGTATGCCATGTTGTTTTAGTTATTATGATATGTATGTTTAGCATATTATTACGTGTTATGTGATGTATGAAAACTGTTAGATTTTGTTGAGCTGTCGAGCTCACTCTTGTAAATAACCACTTTTGCAGGTCAGGAAATTAAGGTAAGGATATGTGCTATGTGAGTTATAGAGATCTATATTCACGAAGATTACTTATATTTTATGAGAAATGTATGTAAGATTTTGAATGCAACATTTTGTTGAATTGTAAATTGAGTTATCCGGTGTATATGGATATCTATTTATGATGTAAGACTTTGTATAGTCATTTTGTTATAACGATTCATGATATAAATTTGAATCAAAGAGATGTAATGTAAAGGTTGCGATTTAGGGTAATACAGAAGGAAATGTATAAAAGTTTTAAATATTCCGCAATTTTAGTGATTTTAATATCGAATAATGATGTAAAAATTAGAGGTTGAATGTATGGTTAATGACCGAAGTCGAGATTTAAATGGTATGAATTTGGGGGTCGTTACAGTTGGTATCAGAGCTGATAGGTTATAAACCTTAGGTAGGAGTACCATAGGCTATAACCTTAGAGAAGAGAGGTGAAGATAATGAATGAATAAGCTTAAATAGATTTTGAACAATAAGGGATTAAAACTTGCGTGAAAGGATTCAAAGAAGAATCTCACAGAGTTATAAGGATTATGAATGTGGGGCTACCCAACTCCAATAAAAGGATGTAAGGTGATAATAAATAGACAATGTCTATAAAAAGGGAATGATAAAGAAGTTAAGAATAGAGAGTTATATCTAAGTATGGTGCAATTGTACTCTTTAGTAGTTGATGTATGGTATCTGGGCTAAATGATTCCTTCATAGAGCAGAGGTATATACGAACTAGTAACTCAAAACCTAGTTTGTTGGTTGTTTATGGGAAACCACTCAGCGTATCATATTGAAACTGTTAGAGACCCGATGTGTACCAAGTGTAGAAATGGATACGTATGATGAAAGTGTAGAACTCGAATGAAATTTTGAGCGATGTAACTGAAGTTAGAAATTCTTAAAGGAAGAATTTTTTTTATAAACAAGAAGATTCAAAGAAGAATAAGATCACGACGTGATCAGTTTAAGTTATAAAAGATAGATGGTATGTAATGTTTGAATGATTATAGCTTAATGCTATGAAGATGGTGTACTATGAAATAGTACGAGATAACTCATGAGGAGTTATAGATGATGTGATACGAGGAATTCGTATCGAGCAAAGAGCAAGTTAAGAGCAAGGTAGAGTTAGGCGTGGTTTCAATTGAGGACTCCTGTGATGGCTGAGTTGTACAAATCTTTTTATGGGCGAGGGTTTTGTGCTTGCACTCAGTTTATCACATCGATAATCATTGAAATGTTTGTGTCGCGGTATTTGCTATATGCCTGTTGAGAAGGTGATTCTTTTTTCATGTGTATAACAGATAAGTAGAGTATAGTTAGAGAATATTATAAGGTTAAGTACGAGTTCTTAAAACTCATACTTATGGTAGGTTCGTGACTCATAATTATATGGTATATTTTTGAACCCCTCAGCGAATGGACGCCTATGGTCTGACTAGGATATGTTCTTAAACTCATATGATTGCGACAAGTTCCTGAACTCATAACGTGTGGTAAGTTTGACGAACTGGGTATAAATAAATGTAAATAGAGTATTGAGGATGATAGGAATAGATAGACCTATTAAGCAATGGATCATTATAGAAAGTAGAGTTGATGGTGGAAGAATATGTATTCTAAATGTACTAGCTATGCTAGACTTTCAAAATTTATTGACTTCGTGCTGATGTTTACACTTTTATTTTCTTGAAAAACATTGGATCAAATGATGGAACCAATGAGTTTTAACAATAATATTGTTATTCGTATGTCTATGCTAATTGTTTCGGCTAGACAAAAAATGATTTGCAATATATCAAAAGCTATTTTATATCATTAATGCATCATGTAACCTGGTGCAAAGATGATAAAAATGATGGAGTCATCAATGCAGTATTACCCAGTGTTGGATGTGATCTAAGGATCGTCAGCCCACTATGGTATGATATAGTATGATAAAATCACCAAATGACAGAATCCTCAACGGACTGTAAATACAGTGCGGTATCATGACGTCATAAAAAGATTTTTGAGATTTCTTTAAGATATGAGAATACATATGTATGTATGTATGTATATGTATATTTTAGTTGATGTCTGAATTATTGTAGAGGTTTATGCTATTTGATTCAGCTAGACAAATATTGAAAGATGTTCATGAAATTCAAGAGTTTCTTGAGAAGTTATTCCAAACCAAATTGTTTTGGTACGGATTCAGATGTTAAAAAACTGAGATGAACAACCCTATTATTTAGGGGTTGAATATAGTTTATACTTTGCGCTGAAATGTTTGTGCACAATACATGTACGAAGGATTGATCCCCTAAGTACCTTGGAGTCCTTATAGTCGTATGGCAGTTGAAAGATTACTTATAACCGTGGACATAATTTGTGGTCATTAGACCCTCAGTTGAATGCTTGTACTATAAATTCTGAGATGAACAACTCTTTTATTATAGGTTGCATTTAGTTTACACTTTGCGTTGAATTATTTGTGCACAATACATAGTACGAAGGGCTTAACACCCTAAATACTGAGCGTAACGTATATAGTCGTTACAAAACACTACGTTGCGATCCAATGTAGTGGTACAATAGGCTGGCCACCTAGTTTACGAGTGGAGGATGTTTTCAGTCTTTGTGATTGATAAACTGTAATACCCAGTAAAATAATAAATAAATAAATAACATTTAAATGCATATTTTAATTTTTCTAATTGGACTTCGTCTTTTATTTGGGTCAACTAGTCATTTAAGTTATGTGGGCTAATAAATATTAATAAGAGATGAGTAAATTAATTTAGTACAATTTGGGTCTTAAAAATTTATTTGGGTTTAATTTAATTAATTGTGGGTAATATTAATTTTATTATATTTAGGAAAATTAATAAGATAAATAATAAATAAATAATAAGTAAAACCTAATCATACTTTCTTATACGAATCAGAGAAAAAAAAAGGGCAGCGACTAAGAGAAACGGAACGAGAGCCACAAGAGGTCAACTCATATTCAATTGCTAATAATTTTCGGGTAAGTGATGGCAATCTTGATAGTTTATATATATAGATATATATGGTGTGTCTGCTTTATATATATAGGTATATGTATGGTTTGATTGTAGGATTTCATCATGCAATTGAAACATTTGTTGTACTTTTGTTAGGTAATAATTTTTTATATTATAAATATATAGTATATATATGGTTATGGGTACATGCTATATATATATATGATTGCTGGTAGTACGGTATATATATATATATTATATTATTTATATTATATTAATTAACTTGTGTTATTTATAAATTCAATTGAAAATTTTGTATACTATTAGTAAATTCTAATGATAAAATTATAAATTTACTTAATAATAAATTGAATAATATTATGTTAGTAATTGTTGGAATTGTAATAAAATCTTATTAAATTATTTAGATTGAACGGAGAGAGTCTAAACGAGTTTTTGGAATATACTTTGGGTATTACATTGCTTAATCCAGGTACGGATTCCGTACTCTTTCAGTGAGACTCTTTTGTTTTTGATTTGTTCATTTTGTTATTATTTTAAAATTTAGTATTGCCTCTCATAATTGTTCCTTGTCAATTTATTGTGATAAATCTGTCTTAGCATTTCATTAGAACTCATATTTGTACTCTTTAGACTAGTGTATCATGTCTAAATTTTATTTTGATATTTATAGTGATGTACATGTTATTATATTTTTGAGGCTTGTGTTGATGATTCGTTCGATTTAACATGTACACGTTAGAACCTCTCTGTGTTGATATTTTGTCGCATGTGTTATGACATGATATTTTTTTAGAATACCGTAGGGTATACCTGAGCTATAACCACCTGTGGGGGGTACCACAGACATGTCCTCTTGGCACCGAGGCATGACACCTTCCGTGGCGGTGTGATCAGTCCACGACGTCTTCGCTTTGTGCTCCGATGGGAGTTGGCCATTTGGTGTTTTGTTGTGGGAGGCATATGGGTCGACCTTAATTTTCTGTTCTATTTTGTTCTGCGGATTGGTGATGTTTGTGCCAAACACGCCTTTCCAATTTTAAATGCATTGGATTCGCGGTCCAATGTGTGTGACTTGCCTGTGTGGCATTATTTTTCTTGCCTATGTTGCATTATTTGACTTGCATGTGTGGCAAGGTATATTTCTATTTTATTCTGAGCTCGGTATGAAATAACACCCAGCCATTTGATTCAGCCTATTATTTTGTTTTGTTAGTTTTGTTCATTTCAGTTCAGTTCATTAAATTGTGTTAGTTATTTCGTTTCATCATTCTTTTATTCTATATCCGTACTGGGCATTTGGCTCATGCTGTGCTTTTCTTCCGGCAGGTAATCAGGGGGTTCAAGGGCAAATGTGATGAGAGCTCCATTCATTCCAATGATTTAGAAATATTCTGTTTAGACTTGATGTGTCAGTTTACTTGGAATTGTAATAATTATTTTAGATTGTGGTTTGAGACAGTTGGAGATTTATTATGGTTGACTTGTCGTATTTATCAGTTATTAAGACTATTCTTTTATGGCTTTGAGCCTTGCTATTAAATTCATTAGTTTTGTTGTGTTTTGAGTAACCTCTCTTTCTATTTCGGAAAGGGGGTGTTACATAAAAATTCTGCTAAATAGGGTTTAAAGTGTGAAGAACCTGGGGGTGTGAAGCACTATTAAACCTAGAGAATAGAGTTCAAGGTCTTGTGACCCTCATCATGATTTGGAGTCTTTTAAATTCCTGAGTTATTCCTACTACTTCCCAATTATTGAACAATTGTGGAAGATTCTTGTTATTCTGCAAAATGGAAGTGAAAAAGGAAAGGAAAGAAGTTAGTCGTAGAATGAAACACTGAATGATGAATATGTTGAATAAGTGAGAAAAGTGATTTTGAAGTGAGAAGGATATGAGTTATCAAAGAATAATATAAAACTTTTAATAGAAAAGTTAATAATTGTAGAACGATCTTTGTGGAAAGGAAGTGGTTATAAAACCCAAGGAATGAATGAAGTATTAGTACAAAATCTATTTTGTTAGATTGAATGAATAAAAATTTCGAGGACGAAATTCTTAGAAGAAAGGGTGAATGTAATATCCCAAGTGTTTATGATAGCGATTCTTAGAAAATGAAATGAATGGGTTAAGAATATAATACTTAGAATATATTGAGTTCAAGTGAAAGTTGTAACATCCCATATTTTTAGAAATTATAAATGAGAATTTTATAAATAAAAGTATTATTTATGAGATATGTTGGGTGTGAGTATGTGTATGTCATATATTGTAGAATATGGGAATTGATGTGAAGAGAATGTTATATATTAATTTTAATATATATAAATATTTAGTTGAATTATTTATTGAGTTAAATAAATAAATTTTGTTTTGATTATAGAGTAATGTAATTAAGTGTAGTAGATTAATTAAATGAATATTTAGTATTTAATTTAATTAATATAATAATTTTATGTTATAGTTCTAATTTACTTGAGATAATTAAATTAGATGAGTTATGTGATGATTGTTACACGAAATTATAATTAACAAGTAAATATAATTATGTGACAATTTGATGAGATTGATTGATGTTAAGCTATTGATTAATTAAAATGAGTATTTGCCAAACATGATCTTAGGCTTTTCAAGTTTAAATTGGTGTAACCTATGTATTAACTAGTAATTAGTATATCTAATAATTACTAGGAGTTACATATATTATATATCACTAGTATTGTATATTATATGTATATACTACAAGTTAGTATGTTAGTTTTAGAAAACAAAAACCAAAGAAAGAAGAAGAGAGTTAGAGAGAGTTGCAGGAGAAGAAGAAGTGGAAGAAAAAGAAGAAGAAGGGAAAGCTTTGAGAAGACAAAACAAGCCCCATCATCATCATCTTCATCTCTCTTAAATTCATACTAATAATGTGACGCCCCCAAAATTAGGTATACATCACCCATCTTGGGTCGTCAGATACATGGTACAAAATTCAAATACAACTTACTAATACAACTGTCGTCTACAATACGACAAAACATAACTGTGAGTTTGAATACAATTATTGTCTACTAGAGATTATACAAACTCAAAAGGAGTCCTCATTACAATTATTAACACACTATTTCACAGAATAGTGAGGACTACTAATGCTATCCTTTGGACCGTCACTCTGTTCCCCAACTAGTCCCTGCTATGTTCTCATTTCCTAAAGAGAACAGTGAAAGAAAGGGTGAGCTCAACTAGCCCAATAAGAAATATTATGATTAAGATAATGCAGAATAAATTATCGTTAGCCTTCAACAGTGTTAAACTGATAAAATATAACAACATCAAGTTTAACTGTAGCGGAACAAGCAATCCATTAAAAGAGTCAAGTAGAGAATAAAATCTACTATCTTTTATGATTTAAAAGATTTTTCATGAATTTTATCGCTGGAACTCAGCTTAATAAATAATCCACATCATCGAATCACCCCTGCACTACGACCAAGGATATTCTTTAATATCAGGACCACAAATTATCTATGCACTACAGCCAAGGACATTCGTGTATTCATTAATAGTCATGATCATGCCAACAACTATCCATCAATGCATTACGGGCCAATGATAACTTTTACCACATCATTTGTAACATTACAATCATGATTACACCGAATAATCCCTGGTCATAATCATACAAAGTCCATCTATGAACTACAGGCCACAGATGACTTTCAACATAATATAAACATGAGGATGATGACAATGATATAAGAATTCAATAAAACAAGTTCAAGAATTAATTTATCCAAGAACTAATAATGTTCAAATTGTCAACATGATACTACTTTGTAAAGTAAAATTCAAGAATGATCAGAAGAATATTTCCATGAAAAGATACTGGATGAAGCGCAAATATCAAGGATATTCTACTAATTTCATGGAGTATAGAAGCCAAAACTTTAACCAACTGAGTATAATAAAGAATGGAATAACAAAAGAAATCACCATGCATGCGGTACTTCGCATAGATATGTTATTCCAATAGAATAATAATAACATAACCAGGTCAGGCAAAATTTACACCGACAGGATGTTCCAATAGAATAATAAAGACAGAACTAGGTCCGGTGTAAAACACACAGACATGATGTTCCAACAGAATAATAATAAAGACGGAACCAGGTCCGGTGTAAAACACACAGATAGGATGTTCTAACAGAGTAATAATAAAGACGGAACCAGGTCTGGTGTAAAACACACAGACAGGATGTTCCAATAGAATAATAGAAGAATGTCACCAAGTATAGGGTAAACCGCGTATTCAGGTTATTCTAACAGAATAATAAGCAATGGAATAACAACAGTTCTCTTCATGAATAAGAAAGAATAAAACCCCTTACATTAGTAGGAGATTGAATACTGCAGTTTTGTAGTAACTGAATACTCTTCTTCTTTCTCTCTTATTCTCTCTATACTTTCTCTCTCTATAGGTTGAATGAATTTGTGAAAAATAATGAAGCACTAGGCCTCTATTTATAGAAGATTTCTAGCTTATCACTTGAAATGTGAAAAGGCAAGTGGCTTGACGACTGGTGATGTGAAAAGAAAAGTGGTTTGACACCTGTAATGTGAAACACCAAGTGGTTTGACGCCTGTAATGTGAAACGACAATTGGTTAGACGCCTGTAATATGAAACGACAAGTGGTTTGACATCTGGTAAAGGTAATTACTATTGACGAATGTAATTACTATTGACGATGGTAATTACTGTTGACAAAGGTAATTACTATTGACGAAGATAATTACTATTGACGAAGGTAATTACTATTGACGAAGAGACTCTTAGATGACATATGCCCCCCATAAAAAAACTAAACTTACCACAAACGTCTCATAATAGAATCTTTATATACATCAAGGATTGAATAAATATTACCATAAATCATTTTATTTTTAATCAACACTTATTTAATCTTTCAATAATTATTAATCATTTATAACTTGTCGTCTCAATTATTGATTTAATAATATAACATATTATACAGATGATACTGTGACAATAATTGAATCAATAATATAAAAGATATGATGCAGCAATTACTGTAGCAATAATTGAGTATAGCTGAGTGACTTCTCACGTAAGCATCAATAATCAATATCGTGTGCTACTATGCAACCACACGTATTACTGTACTTTTACTACCGGGTAGTTCAACAGTTTTAACGGTAACACCTCCGCCGTTATTTTTATAAAGTATTTTTATCGTTTTCTCAATCCGACAATAATTCCGTTGTGGGGTCCACTAATGATTGTACCGTCGTACGAATATTCCCCGACCAAACGAATATTTTATAACAACTTGCTTACTTTGCAAAATTTATAAATATTACCCACAACTATAACAATATATCAAATTTACTTCATAATATTCAAAAATATTATTTATAGAAAATTCATCTTTATTTATAAAAGTTGGGGTCTTACAACCTCCCTTTCTTATGAAATTTCTCCCTCAAAATTATGGTACGTACCTGATATGTCGAAGAGGTAAGGATACCTTGATTTTATTTCAGATTCTAACTCCCAAGTCATTTCTTCAACATCGTTGTTTCTCCACAAAACATTGACTTGAGGTATAACCTTGGAGCGTAGAATATGTTCCTTCTTATCCAAAATTTGAACAGGAACCTCTTCATACGTCAAATCTTCCGCTATTTCATCCGGTTCTAACTCAATAATGTGGTTCGGATCTTTCACATATTTACGTAACATAGATATATGAAAAACGTTATGAACACGAGACATACTTGGCGGTAAAGCGAGTCTATAGGCCACAGTTCCTACTTGATCGAGGATTAAAAATAGGCTGATGAATCGAGGATTGAGTTTTCCTCTCTTTCCAAATCTCGTAACTCCTTTCCATGGAGTAACACGCAACAACACATGATCTCCTATATCGAATTCCACGTCCTTTCGATGAAGATTAGTATAACTCTTTTGTCGATATTGTGAGGTTTTTATACGTTGTCAGATCGTTTGAATCTTTTTCGTAGTCATACGTACTAACTCCGGTCCCAACAACGTTGCTTCACCCACCTCATCCCAGCATACTGAAGAACGACACTTTCTTCTATACAACGCTTCAAATGGAGCCATGCCAATATTTGTTAATAACTGTTGTTGTAGGAAAACTCCACCTATGGTAAGAACTTGTCCCAACTTCCCTTGAAATCAAGGACACATAGTCTTAATAGATCTTCATGAGTTTGAATAGTCCTCTTCGACTGTCCGTCCATCTGAGGATGATATGTCGAGCTAAATCGTAAGTCTGTGCCCATAGCTTTTTGCAAACTAACCCAAAATTGTGAAGTGAATCTTGGGTCTCGATCTGAAACTATGGATACCGGCATACCATGCAGTCTTACAATCTCGTTTATGTACATACGAGCAAGATGTTGAAGTGTATAAGATTCTCGTATCGGTAAGAAATGAGCAGACTTGGTCAATCTATTAACAATGACCCAAATCGCATCTATGACTTAAGAAACTTTAGGAAGACCGGTAACGAAATCCATGGTAATGTGCTCCCACTTCCATTCCGGAATTTCAAGTGGTTGCAATGGACCTTTTGGTACTTGATGCTCTGCTTTAACTCGTTGACAAGTTAGACACCTTGAGATAAACAACTCTATCTTTTTCTTCATATTGCTCCACCAAAATGTATGACTAATATCATGATACATTTTGGTACTCCCAGGATGGATTACAAACGGTGTGTTGTGTGCCTCCATCATGATTTTATACTTTAAATCAGGGTCGTTAGGAACACAAAGTCTGGAGTTGACTCGAAGTATTCCTTCTTCATCGATTCTTGCTTCCGGCATAACACCTTCTTGCACTTTCTTTCTCATACGCATCAGCTCCAGCTCTGTAACTTGAGCAGCTTTAACTTTATCGATTAAAGTCGATTCTACTCATATATTTGCCATCATCACATGGGTCCCTGGAGTCTTTAACTCTATCTCCATCCTTTGCAAGTCACATAAAATGGGCCTTTGCGTTGACAATATCGTACTCATACTTGCATATGATCTTCTACTCAATGCGTCAGCTATCACGTTCGCTTTTCCAGGATGGTATTGGATGGTATGATCATAATCTTTCAATAGTTCAAGATAACTTCATTGTCACATGTTGAGTTCCTTTTGAGTAAAGAAATATTTGAGGCTTTTATGATCCGTAAAGATCTCCACCTTCTCCCCATACAAGTAATGCCTCCAAATTTTAAGTGCAAAGACAACAACTGCCAACTCTAGATCATGAGTAGGATAATTCCTCTCATATTCTTTGAGTTATCTTGAGGCATAGGCTATGACTTTTCCATGTTGCATGAGAACACATCCCAACCCTTTGCCCGAAGAATCACTGTAGATGACAAATCCCTCTGAGCCAGATGGTATTGTCAGAACAGTGCCGAAATGAGTCTCCTCTTGAGTTCTTGAAAACTCTTCTCACATTCTTCGCTCCAACGAAACTTTGTATCTTTCCGAGTCAGCTGAGTCAATGGAGTAGCAATTCAAGAAAATCCTTCTACGAATCTCCGATAACAACCAGCTAAACCGAGAAAGCTACGTAATTCGGTCACTGATTTAGGTGGCTCCCAGCTTTGAATTGCTTCAATCTTTGCTGGGTCAACAGATATTCCATGACTTGATACTATGTGCCCAAGGAATGCTACTTCCTCAAGCTAGAATTTGCATTTCTTCAAATTGGCATAAAACTTGTATTCACGAAGCTTTCAGAGTGTTAGCCTCAAGTGTTTCTCATGATCTTCACGGCTTTTGGAATAAATAAGGATGTCATCAATAAAAACGACCACAAAGTGATCCAAATATTCTTTGAATACTCGGTTCATCATATCCATGAAGGCAGCGGGAGCATTAGTCAATCCAAAGGACATGACTAGGAATTCATAATGCCCGTATCGAGTTCTAAAAGCCGTCTTTGGAATAGTCATCAGTTCAAATCTTCAATTGGTGATATCCGAAATGAAGATCAATCTTTGAAAAGAATTTGGCTCCTTGCAACTGGTCAAACAGGTCATCAATACGTGGCAATGGATACCTATTTTTGATGGTGACATGATTTAACTCTGGATAATCAATACAAAGTCGCATACTCCCATCTTTCTTCTTCACGAATAGAAGAGGAGCACCCCAAGGAGAAGTACTAGGATGAATAAAGCCGATGTCTAACAATTCCTGCAGTTGGGTCTTTAACTCCTGAAGTTCAATAGGAGCCATTCGATATGGGGCTTTGGAAATGGGTTTTGTACCAGGTTCAAGGTCGATACAAAATTCAATTTCACGCTCAGGGGGTAGGCCAGGAAGTTCTTCGGGGAATACGTCAGGAAATTTATTAACAATAGAAATATCGTTCAAAACTGTCGTATTTTTGTTTAAATCTGTGACATGAGCTAAGAAAACTTGACATCCGTTTTTCAATAAACGAATAGTTTTATGGCTTGAGATGACCGTGATTGATTTTAATGGTTTGGTCACTTGAATTCTCATAATAGGTTGATTAGGAATATGAAAGCTAACAACCACGGAAACGATCAATTTTTGCATGATAAGTAGTTAACCAATCAATCCCTAGAATCACGTCAAATGCAAGTATTTTCAATGAAATAAGATCTACAGGTAGTGTGAGGGTACCGATTTGAACCAAACAAGACTTATAAACAGTGGATGTAATGAAGGTTTCTCCCAACAGAGTTTCCACAGATAAGTCAAAGTCTAATTTCTCCGGAGTCAAATTTAATCGATGAACGCAAGTAGGAGAAATAAAAGAATGGGTAGAACCGGTATCAAATGAAGTATAGATTTTGTTAGAGTTTATGATAAGCTTACCCGTGATAACCTCATTCGGGTTCCTTGCTTTCTGGGAGGTCACAACAAACACTTTCCCTTGCACAACCAGTTTTGACTTTTCTGGGACTGCCTTTGGTGCCTCCGTCCTAGCTGAATTTGTCTTTGGTGAACGACAAAATCGGGCTAAGTGACCTTCTCTTCCACAATTATAACATGCTTTGGACGGCATCGCGCAGTTTGGACTGATGTGACCCTCCCCTCTGCATTTGAAACATATGATAGGTGGTCGTTCTCCTCCCTTAACGACAGGTGCTGGTGCTGACGTCTTTCCATCATTGTTGAATCTCCTCTTCTTGAAATGTCCATTCTTATTGTTTTGGCCCTGATTACCACCGAAGTGGTTACCATTTTTGGCCTGTTGATTCCCTCTACGCTTGTTGTCACCGCTTCGATGACTGCTCTCGCTGGTATTATCATTTTGCCGGCTGCTCTCTTTTAGTTGCGTTGACTCGTTATCACGCTCCACTAACTGAGCCCTATTTACAACATCTGAATATAAATGCAGTTTATGAGAAATAAGATGTTAACATACCTCTGGCTTCAAACCTCTTAAAAACATCCGTGTCATTCTCTCTTCATTATCCACCAAGTGGGACGCAAACCGGGATAACTCCGTAAATTTAGCCTCGTATTGCGACACAGTTATATTGTTTTGTTCCAACTTGATAAACTCCACCTCCTTCATGTGACAAATACTTTTGGGAAATTATTTGTCGTTGAACAGCTCTTGGAACTTCTCCCAAGACATCTTCAGTACAGCAGATTGAGTACATTTTATCGATTCCCACCAGTAATCTGCCTCTCCACGCAACATAAAGGCGGCAAAGGTAACCTTTTGCTCCTCGGAGCATCCCAAGACATCAAATATCTTGGTGATCTGCTTTATCTATGCTTCCGCCATAAGTTGTTTTGGCTCTCCCTTAAACTCCGGTGGTCCCAGCTCCTTGAACTGTTTAGCGGTGACCGCCCGAGAGTTTCTAGTGTTTCCACCTGCATTTTGGACAGGAGCCGCTCTCGCCTGCTGTTGCATGAATTGCATAAAGCCCCTGAACATTTGATTATTCATCATTTGGTCAGTGTTGTTATTTGCATGAGGATTATCGCCTTCCTGATGCACATTATCCTGATTATTGATATGTGGTGAATCAACGGTCGCCTGTGCTCCATTGCTATTCTCAACATTCTCGGATGTCATTTTCAAATACTGCCACAAAACAAAGGTTAATTGACATGTAAAATATTATCCCTAAATTCTGACCGACCAATTAAATAACACATAAACTTAGGTAGGTCATACTAGTGAAGGAATTCCCCGTCTCTCCCCTCCTAGTACTATTCTCAAATCTTATCCAGGGATCATATCCCTAAGCTACTGTGACGCCTCCAAAATTAGGTATACATCACCTATCTTGGGTCGTCAGATACATGGTACAAAATTCAAATACAACTTACTAATACAACTGTCGTCTACAATACGACAAAACATAACTGTGAGTTTGAATACAATTATTGTCTACTAGAGATTATACAAACTTAAAAGGAGTCCTCATTACAATTATTAACACACTATTTCACAGAATAGTGAGGACTACAAATGCTATCCTCTGGACCGTCACTCCGTTCCCCGACTAGTCACTGCTATGTTCTCATTTCCTGAAGAGAACAGTGAAAGAAAGGGTGAGCTCAACTAGCCCAGTAAAAATATTATGACTAAGATAATGCAGAATAAATTATCGTTAGCCTTCAATAGTGTTAAACTGATAAAATATAACAACATCAAGTTTAACTGCAGCGGAACAAGTAATCCATTAAAAGAGTCAAGTAGAGAATAAAATCTACTATTTTTTATGATTTAAACGGTTTTTCATGACTTTTATCGCTGGGACTCAGCTTAATAAATAATCCACATCATCGAATCACCCCTGCACTACGGCCAAGGATATTCTTTAGTATCACGTCCACAAATTATCTATGCACTACAGCCAAGGACATTCGTGTATTCATTAATAGTCATGATCATGCCAACAACTATCCATCAATGCATTACGGGCCAATGATAACTTTTACCACATCATTTGTAACATTACGGTCATGATTACACCGAATAATCCCTGGTCATAATCATACCAAGTCCATCTATGCACTACAGGCCACATAAGACTTTCAACATAATATAAACAAGAGGATGATACAATGATATAAGAATTCAATAAAACAAGTTCAAGAATTAATTTATTCAGGAACTAATAATGTTCAAATTGTCAACATTATACTGCTTTGTAGAGTAAAATTCAAGAATGATCAGAAGAATATTTCCATGAAAAGATACTAGATGAGCGCAAATATCAAGGATATTCTACTAATTTCATGGAGTATAGAAGTCAAAACTTTAACCAACTAAGTATAATAAAGAATGGAATAACAAAAGAAATCACCATGCATGCAGTACTTCGCATAGACAGGTTATTCCAACAGAATAATAATAACGGAACCAGGTCAGGCAAAATTTACACCGACAGGATGTTCCAACAAAATAATAAAGACGGAACCAGGTCCGGTGTAAAACACACAGACATGATGTTCCAACAGAATAATAATAAAGACGGAACCAGGTCCGGTGTAAAACACACAGACAGGATGTTCCAACAGAATAATAATAAAGACGGAACCAGGTCTGGTGTAAAACACACAGACAGGATGTTCCAACAGAATAATAGAAGAATGTCACCAAGTATAGGGTAAACTGCGTATACAGGTTATTCCAACAGAATAATAAGCAATGTAATAACAACAGTTCTCTTCATGAATAAGAAAAAATAACATCCCTTACATTAGTAGGAGATTGAATACTGCAGTAGTGTAGTAACAGAATACTCTTCTTCTTTCTCTCTTATTCTCTCTATACTTTCTCTCTCTATAGCTTGAATGAATTCATGAAAAATAATGAAGCACTAGGCCTCTATTTATAGAAGATTTCTAGCTTATCACTTGAAATGTGAAAAGGCAAGTGGCTTGACGACTGGTGATGTAAAAAGAAAAGTGGTTTGACGCCTGTAATGTGAAACACCAAGTGGTTTGACGTCTGTAATATGAAACGACAATTGGTTCGACGCCTGTAATATGAAACGGCAAGTGGTTTGACGTCTGGTAAAGGTAATTACTATTGACGAAGGTAATTATTATTGACGAAGAGACTCTTAGATGACATATAGCCCCCCCCCCCCATAAAATAACCAAACTTACCACAAACGTCTCATAATAGACTCTTTATATACATCAAGGATTGAATAAATATTACCACAAATCATTTTATTTTTAATCAACACATATTTAATCTTTCAACAGTTATTAATCATTTATAACTTATCGTCTCAATTATTGATTTAATAATACAACATATTATACAGATGATATTGTGACAATAATTGAATCAATAATATAAGAGATATGATGCAGCAATTACTGTAGCAATAATTGAGTATAGCTGTGACTTCTCACATAAGCATCGATAATCAATACCGTATGCTACTATGCAACCATGCGTATTACTGTACTTTTACTACCGAGTAGTTCAACAGTTTTAACGTTAACACCTCCGCCGTTATTTTCATAAATTATTTTTGTCGTTTTTTCAATCCGACAATAATTCCGTTGTGGGGTCCACCAATGATTGTGCCGTCGTACGAATATTCCCCAACAAAAAGAATATTCCCCGACCAAACGAATATTTTATAACAACTTTCTTACTTTGCAAAATTTATAATCTATATTCCTTGTTTTAATTATATTTTTATGTTCTTCATAATGTAGGATAATGGTTATATAGAAGTTGTATTGAGAAATTAAGAGAGATAGAGAGAAATAGAGGAATTGAGATGAGCTAGAAGAAAAAGAAGAAAAAGCTAGAAGAAGGTAACTTCTAAACTCTTATTTAATCTTTGATTTTTGGGTAGATTTATGTTCTAGGGTAATAGATCATGCTTAATCTTGTTTGTATTGGTTTAA
Source organism: Panax japonicus (assembly GCA_020205505.1). Taxonomy (NCBI): domain Eukaryota; kingdom Viridiplantae; phylum Streptophyta; class Magnoliopsida; order Apiales; family Araliaceae; genus Panax; species Panax japonicus. The sequence goes on along the minus strand of CM035101.1, from coordinate 41,936,116 downwards.
TCTTGGATTATCAAGAATCAAACAAGAGGATTCAAGAAAGAAAATGAAATGGAAAGAAAATTTGAAGAACAAAATTCGTAAGTTTTTAGTAATTGTGGACATATCTTGTGAAATTCATACCTCTTTGGGTATAATGAGTTAGAAAGTGAGCCTTATATCAAATCGAAGATATGGAAGTAAGATATATTCTGAAAGTGGAATCACATGAAAACTCTTTGTAGATTTCTTGTTATGTCTATTTTAGTAAGGCTGGTCCGAAGGGAAAATAATCTGTCCAGAAAATCAAAACTGTTACGGTTTCTGACTTTGAAAAATTCATATAAATTGGTGTGTTTTGAATCTGAAGAAACTTAAAACTGTAAAGTTGTAGATATGGAAGTTTACTAGCTAGACACGTGAGATTGAGCCATTTTATGGACCGGATCATTTCCAAAATTAATTGTTTAGTAAGGATGTCCAGAAAATGAAATTTTCTACACTAGTTGATGAATGGCAGAATCTGGTTTAGATGGATAAGGGTCGGACTTTAAGGCCTAGATTAGGTTGTAGTACACTGAGTAAGGGTTAATTCTATATAAGAAGGAATAAAAACGGACATGTAACGAAGGAGATACGTTAAAAACGAAAACAACGTTTTATTAAAGAAATTGTGAAGATGGGTTTTATAATTATGTTTGAATTAAGATTTTGGGTGATGATATATTTTGATGATTAAAAATATGTTTTGACATATTTAATGAATATAGATATGTGTTATCATATTCTATGCATAATTAACCATTTAAGATCAAGAGTTGAGATAAGTTAATGTGTGCACATAACGTGCTCGATAAAATGCCTAAAAGTAATAGTGTTTCTAAACTTTGGTATACAAAGTGTCTAACTAATGGATAATATTGGATATCTAAGTATGAAAAGATGATAATACAATAATAATAATGGAAAGAAAATGAAAAAGGGTAATTTTTGATTTATGAAGGAAAATTAAACATGTAAACAATGTGTTGAATATGCATTTTTGAAACCAAATTGGTAAAATAAAATGGTGTGATATACACACATTAAACTACAAGTGAGATAGTCTAGCATGTGTGGTGATGAAAATGAAAATAAAACCAAGTTGCATATAAAACACAGTTAGATGTTTATAAAGATATTATAGAGGATAATAAGATAAAGTAAGGTCTTAGAATAAATTTGACCATGAGATTGAGTATTGATTTTATTTATTATCAATCTCACATACAATGTAAGTTGTGCAAGGACGCGAAGTATTAGCGTGGTAGTAAAACGCCGATAAAGGCAAGTCTTTCAGTTCCTTTTTGCTATTTGAACTTGATGATGATCTGTTTTAAAATTTTAGTGTATGATGTATTATATATGTCAAAAGTATGAAATGTAAAAGTCAATCTATGACTATGATGATTGAACTATGAATGTTGATTGAGTATGGAACTCAATCTTTGTAGTTGTTATGTGAACTACAAGATGTATGCTATGTTTGTTTATGATTATTCTTGCATGTTGACCATGTTATTATGTGCTACGTGATGCATGAAAACTGTTAGATTTTTCTGAGCTGTCGAGCTCATTCTTGCAAATAACCATTTTTGCAGATTCAAGAATTGAAGGTAACGCTATGTGCTACTTGATTGTTATGGATCAAAAGTGATATACGAAGATTTAATATCCTAGCTAAGTTGTTATTCTTGTAAACCATGTCTAATGTTTCGAATAATGTATTAATGTTGAATTGTAATATTGTTTTGCGAATGTAAACTATTGTAGTATTAAAATGATTCTGAGATATTTAGATGTAAAGGTTGAAGGTTTTGGGAACGAGGATAGTTTGTAATAGAAAATTTTAATTATTCCACAAATTTCAATGGTTGTATTATCGTTTAATGATGTAAAATTAGAGGTTGAATGTATTATTAAAGACCAAAATTGAGAATTAAATTGTATGAATTTTGGGGTCGTTACAGTTGGTATCAAAGCTAATAGGTTATAAGCCTTAGGTAGGAGTACCGTAGGCTATAACCTTAGAGAAGGAAGATGAAGATAGTGAACGAATAAGCTCAAATAGAGTTTGAACAATAAGGGATTAAAACTTGCGTGAAAGGATTCAAAGAAGAATCTTGCAGAGTTATAAGGAATATGAATGTGGGGTTACCCAACTCCAATAATAAGGTTGTAAGGTGATAATAAATAAACAATGTCTATAAACAGAGAGTGATAAAGAAGTTAAGAATAGAGAGTTATATCTAAGTATGTTGCAATTTTACTCTTTAGTAGTTGATGTATGATATCTGGGCTAAACGATTCCTTCATAGAGCAGAGGTATATATGAACTAGTAACTCGGAACCTAGTTTGTTGGTTATTTGTGGGAAACCACTCAGCGTACCATATTGAAACTATTAGAGACTCGATGTGTACCAAGTGTAGAAATGGATACGTATGATGAAAGTGTAGACCTTAAATAGAATGTTGAGCAATGTATATAAAGTTAGAAATTCTTAAAGGAAGAATTGTTATATAAACAAGAAGATTCAAAGAAGAATCTTGAAGACATATAAAGATAAGAAATGGGAGTTTCCTAACTCCAAAAGCCAAGATAACGAATAATGTCGTAAATGATGAAAAAGGGAAAGAAAGAGGATCGTAAAACAAAACGATCACGAGTTAACAAAAGAATTTTAAGAGAGATAATTATAGAATAAGATCACGACGTGATCTGTTTAAGTTATAAAAGGAAGATGGTTTATAATGTTTGAATAATTATAGCTTAATACTATGAAGATGGCGTATTATGAAATAGTACGAGATAACTCATGAGGAGTTATAGATGATGTGATACGAGGAATTCGTATCGAGCAAAGAGAAAGTTATAAGCAAGATAGAGTTAGGTGGGATTTCAATTAAGGACTCATGTGATGGCTGATTTGTACAAACCTTTGTATGGGCGAGGGTTTTGTGCTTGCACTCAGTTTATAACATTGATAATCATTGGAATATTTGTGTCGCGCTATTTGCTATATGCCTGTTGAGAAGGTGATTCTTTTCTCATGTGTATAACAGATAGGTAGAGTATAGTTAGAGAATATTATAATGTTAAGTGCGAGTTCTTAAAACTCATACTTATGGTAGGTTCGTGACTCATAATTATATGGTATATTTTTAACCCCTCAGCGAATGGACACCTATGGTCTGACTAGGATAAGTTCTTAAACTCATATGATTGTGGCAAGTTCCTGAACTCATAACGTGTGGTAAGTTTGATGAACTGGGTATTGATAAGTGTAAATGGAGTATTGAGGATGATAGGAATAGATAGACCTATTAAGCAATGGATCATTATAGAAAGTGGAGTTGATGGTGGAAGAATAGGTATTCTAAATGTACTAGCTATGCTAGACTTTCAAAATTTATTGACTTCGTGCTGATGTTTACACTTTTATTTTCTTGAAAAACATTGGATCAAATGATGGAACCAATGAGTTTTAACAATAATATTGTTATTCGTATGTCTATGCTAATTGTTTCGGCTAGACAAAAAATGATTTGCAATATATCAAAAGCTATTTTATATCATTAATGCATCATGTAACCTGGTGCAAAGATGATAAAAATGATGGAGTCATCAATGCAGTAATACCTAGTGTTGGATGTGATCTAAGGATCGTCAGCCCACTATGGTATCTTGTAGTATGATAAAATCTCCAAATGACGGAATCCTCAACGGACTGTAAATACAGTGCGGTATCATGACGTCATAAAAAGATTTTTGAGATTTTTTTGAGATATGAGAATACATATATATCTATGTATATGTATATTTTGGTTGATGTATGAATTGTTGTAGAGGTCTATGCTATTTGATTCAGCTAGACAAATATTGAAAGATGTTCATGAAATTCAAGATTTTCTTTAGAAGTTATGCCAAACCAAATTATTTTGGTGCGAATTCAGATGTTGAAAAGCTGAGATGAACAACCCTATTATTAGGGGTTGCGCTTAGTTTTATACTTTTCGCTGAAATATTTGTATACAATATATGTACAATAGGTTGATCACCTAGAGTTCTTGCGGAGGGTGTTTTCAGTCTTTGTGATTGATAAACATTCTGCCAAAGAGGGTTTAAAGTGTGAAGAACCGGGGGTGAAACACTATTAAACCTAGAGAATAGAGCTCATGGTCTTGTGACCCTCAGCATGATTTGGAATCTTTTAAATTCCTGAGTTATTCATACTACTTCCCAATTATTGAAAAATTGTGGAGGATTCTTGTTATTCTGTAAGATGGAAGTGAAAAAGGAAAGTATTCCTTAGAAAGAAGTAAGTCGTAAAATGCGACACTGAATGATGGATATGTTAAATAAATAAGAATAGAAATTTTGAAGTGAGAAGGGTGTGAGTTATCAAAGAATAATATGAAACTTTTAATAGAAAAGTTTAATAATTGTAGAATGATTTTGTGGAAAGAAAGTGGTTATGGAAACCAATGAATGAATGAAGTAGTGACGTAAAAATCTACTTTGATAGATTAAATGAATGAAGAGTAATAAATAAAAATTTTGAGGACGAAATTCTTAGAAGAAGGGGTGAATGTAATATCCCGAGAGTTTGATCATATAATATATGATAATGATCCTTAGAGAAAGATAATGAACGGGTCAAAGAATATGTAATACTCAAATATAATTGAGTCTAAGTAAATGTTATGAAATAAAATTTATAAGAATTTATTATCAAGAATGGTGAGAGTAGAAAATATAAAACCTATATTATGGTAATGTGTTGAAGTTATTCAATGAATAGATTTGAGAAAAACCTGAGTAAGGTAGGGTTTCGGTGATTCCGAGGACGGAATCCTTATAAGGAGGGAAGGACGTGACATCCCAGATTTTTAGAAATTATAAATGAGAATTTTATAAATAAAAGTATTATTTATGAGATATGTTGGGTGTGAGTATGCGTATGTCATATATTGTAGAATATGGGAATTGATGTGAAGAGAATGTTATATATTAATTTTAATATATATAAATATTTAATTGAATTATTTATTGAGTCAAATAAATAAATTTTGTTTTGATTATAGAGTAATGTAATTAAGTGTAGTAGATTAATTAAATGAATATTTAGTATTTAATTTAATTAATATAATAATTTTATGTTATAGTTCTAATTTAATTGAGATAATTAAATTAGATGAGTTATGCGATGATTGTTACATGAAATTATAATTAACAAGTAAATATAATTATGTGACAATTTGATGAGATTGATTGATGTTAAACTATTGATTAATTAAAATAATGAGTATTTGCCAAACATGGTCTTAGGCTTTTCAAGTTCAAATTGGTGTAACCTATGTATTAACTAGTAATTAGTATATCTAATAATTACTAGGAGTAACATATATTATATATTACTAGTATTGTATATTATATGTATATACTACAAGTTAGTATGTTAGTTTTAGAAAACAAAAACCAAAGAAAGAAGAAGAGAGTTAGAGAGAATTGTAGGAGAAGAAGAAGAGGAAGAAAAAGAAGAAGAAGGGAAAGCTTTGAGAAGACAAAACAAGCCCCATCATCATCGTCTTCATCTCTCTCTTAAAGTCATACTAATAAAGTTATAATCTAAATTCCTTGTTTTAATTATATTTTTATGTTCTTCATAATGTAGGTTAATGGTTATATAGAAGTTGTATTGAGAAATTGAGAGAGATAGAGAGAAATAGAGGAATTGAGATAAGCTAGAAGAAGAAGAAGAAAAAGCTAGAAGAAGGTAACTTCTAAACTCTTATTTAATCTTTGATTTTTGGGTAGATTTATGTTCTAGGGTAATAGATCATGCTTAATCTTGTTTTTATTGGTTTAATCTTGGATTATCAAGAATTAAACAAGAGGATTCAAAAAAGAGAATGAAATGGAAAGAAAATTTAAAGAACAAAATTCGTAGGTTTTAGTAATTGTGGACATATCTTGTGAAATTCATACATCTTTGGGTATAATGAGTTAGAAAGTGAGCCTTGTATCAAATCGAAGATATGGAAGTAAGTTATATTTTGAAAGTGGAATCACATGAAAAACTCTTTGTAGATTTCTTGCAATGTCTATTTTAGTAAGGCCGGTCCGAAGGGAAAATAATATGTCCAGAAAATCAAAACTGTTACTGTTTCTGACTTTGAAATATTCATATAAATTCGTGTGTTTTGAATCTGAAGAAACTTAAATATGCAAAGTTGTAGATATGGAAGTTTACTAGCTAGATACGCCAGATTGAGCTATTTTATGGACCAGATCATTTCCGAAATAAATTTTTTAGTAAGGATGTCTAGAAAATAAAATTTTCTACACTAGTTGATGAATGGCAGAATCTGGTTTAGATGGATAAGGGTCTAACTTTAAGTCCTAGATGAGGTTGTAGTACACTGAGTAAGGGTTAATTCTATATAAGAAGGAACAAAAACGGACATGAAACGAAGGAGATACGTTAAAAACGAAAACAACGTTTTGTTAAAGAAATTGTGAAGATGAGTTTTATAATTATGTTTGAATTAAGATTTTGGGTGATGGTATATTTTGATGATTAAAAATATGTTTTGACATATGTAATGAATATAGATATGTGTTATCGTATTCTATGCATAATTATCAATTTAAGATCAAGAGTTGAGATAAGTTAATGTGTGCACATAACGTGCTCGATAAAATGCCTAAAAGTAATAGTGTTTCTAAACTTTGGTATACAAAGTGTCTAACTAATGGATAATATTGGATATCTAAGTATGAAAAGATGATAATACAATAATAATAATGGAAAGAAAATGAAAAAGGGTAATTTTTGATTTATGAAGGAAAATTAAACATGTAAACAATGTGTTGAATATGCATTTTTGAAACCAAATTGGTAAAATAAAATGGTGTGATATACACACATTAAACTACAAGTGAGATAGTCTAGCATGTGTGGTGATGAAAATGAAAATAAAACCAAGTTGCATATAAAACACAGTTAGATGTCTATAAAGATATTATAAAGGATAATAAGATAAAGTAAGGTCTTAGAATAAATTTGACCATGAGATTGAGTATTGATTTTATTTATTATCAATCTCACATGCAGTGTAGGTTGTGCAAGGACGCGAAGTATTAGCATGTTGGTAAAACGCCTGTAAAGGCAAGTCTTTCAGTTCCTTTTTGCTATGTGAACTTGATGATAATCTACTTTAAAATTTTAGTGTATGATGTATTATATATGTCAAAAGTATGAAATGTAAAAGTCAATCTATGACTATGATGATTGAACTATGAATGTTGATTAAGTAAGGAACCCAATCTTTGTAGTTGTTATGTGGACTACAACATGTATGCTATGTTTGTTTATGATTATTCTTGTATGTTGATCATGTTATTATGTGCTACGTGATGCATGAAAACTGTTAGATTTTACTGACCTATCGAGCTTATTCTTGCAAATAACCATTTTTGCAGATTCAAGAATTGAAGGTAACGCTATGTGCTACTTGATTGTTATGGATCAAAAGCGATATACGAAGATTTAATATCCTAGCTAAGTTGTTATTCTTGTAAATAATGTCTAATGTTTCGAATAATGTATTAATGTTGAATTGTAATATTATTTTGCTAATGTAAATTATTGTAGTATTAAAATGATTCTGAGATATTTAGATGTAAAGGTTGAAGGTTTTGGGAACGAGGATAGTTTGTAATAGAAAATTTTAATTATTTCGCAAATTTCAATGGTTGTATTATCGTTTAATGATGTAAATTTAGAGGTAGAATGTATTATTAGTGATCGAAGTCGAGAATTAAATTGTAAGAATTTTGGGGTCGTTACAAAAGTTATGAAATGAAACCTAAAATTTGTTAAGGTAATGAATGTAGTAGGAAATATAAAATCTATATTTAGATAAAATCATGAAAGATTACTCTGAGTTATTTGTTTAAATTGTGTCTTCGATTCTAGGGACAGAATCTTTGTAAGTAGGGAAGATTGTAACGAATGAGTGGTTTGAGTTGTGATTCTGAGGACAGAATTCTTGTAAGGACGGAATGATGTAACAATCCATATTTTTTATTTATTGAATTATATAAATATTTAATGGATGTGTTTATCTTTGAATAAGTATTTGTTTAATTGATTTTATGTGATTTGATTATTTATTTGTTTAATAAATAATTAATGAGTTAAGGAAAGTAATTATTTTGAAATAGTAATCTAATTTAATTTAATAATTAAGTTAGAGAATTTACAATGATTAAATAAATTATTATATTATGCAATGAATTGTTATTAGAATTAATTAAATTAAGTATGAAAACTTAATTAATTATAAGTGTGACAAATAACTATATTATAAGTGGATATTAAAATAAATTAAAGTAGTTTTAATTTATTTTGCCAAAAAAGGCTTAAATATATTAAGTCTTTAATTTTAAATAGTTTTGCCAAATGGAGCCTTATGGCTTTTGAATTTTTAAATTTGATTTATTAAATATAAATAATATATATAATAATTTTATAACTGATAATTGATTAGGGGAAATTATTATAATGTCAGTTTTTTTTAAAAAAACGTTTGCATTAGTTTTATGTTGTGTTACATATATTGTATTTGGTTAAGTTTGAGAAAGGAAAAAGGGAAGTGTTTAAGGAAAGAAAAGAGTCTGAGAAATTTTAGAGAGAGCATTTGAGAAAGGACTGAGATTTCAAAAGCTAGTTCAGAGTAGCGATTCTCAGTGAATGGTTTTTCTAAAAGCAACAAAAATGTATGTTTTATAATCTTAACATAGGTTTTATAGTACAACTATTTAGCCTCTATGTTTCTTGAAACTCAACCTCACTGTATATAGGTTTTTACAAAAAGTGTCTGTAAACCATGTTTTAGAATTGGTTATGATATTACATGTAATTATAATTGTAATTGTTATAACTAGCACGTATATATGTATATATATGTTGTATGCTAAAATACGTTCAAAGAGAAAGAAGAATTGGTTTTACAATGAAAACGTGTATGAACTTGAGTTGTACAAAATCAAAGGTTATAGATACAATTGTATGCTAGTTGTGAAATTGAAAGTCGGGTATGTTAATTGGATATAAACTACAGAGAATTATAGTTTAAAAGTAATCAAATTGGTGGTTAGTAGGATTTATAGTATACACTGTGTTTAACAAATGTCAAACATGGAGTTTTAATTTTAATACATTGTTTTTACGGATTTAGTCTTTCTAAATTTGCTGTTCAGTAGTTTTAAGTTAATATATGTATGCTTGGTGAGGTTATGTGTAAATTACATCAGTTATATATATGTAATTAGTTGCTAGAATTTCTTAAACAGACCGAAAATGGTCTTCGTGCTCGGTTCTGTTTGTTTTTGGCGCCCCAGCGCCAAAAATGGAGCCCTAACGCTGAAATTCGCACCCCAGCGCCAGAAATTCGCACCCCAATGCTAAAATTCGCACCCCCAATGCCAAATTTCGTGCCCCGGCGCCACTGGCTAGTTTAGTCCTTGCGCCTCAGCGTCAAAATTGTAGTATAGGTCGGACAGTTTTAACCTCCTGTAGTAAAATGGTCATAACGTTCTCATACAAACTCTGATTGAGGTGATTCAAGATGGTCCAGAACGAGAACGAGGACGAGTAGAACTACAACATTTGTTCTTTATGATTTTCAATTTGAGATCTATAAAAGTAGTAAAAATGGTCATCTTTAGGACTGTTGTGTTTTCAGGGGCAATCGAATGGCGTCGGGCATGCACATATGCATGTGTAGTGATCCTGACGATAAAAGATGTTATTCTAAGTTATAAAACTTGAATATTAGTAAATATACTGATGCTTAACATGAATAAATAATGTATTATATACGTTATAGAAGCATAGTAAGCATACACAAGAGATGCAAATCGGGTGTGTGACGATTGGAAGTCAAAACGTCGTTCCAATTGTTAATGAACTTAAAAAGTGTTTCAATTCAATTGAAATTAATATTATAAGATATAGAATGGATTTAATATAAACCAATAAGTAATCCAAGCAAGACTTAAGCACTTGAATGAACTTCGAATATGAAATACAGTGAGATATAAGTTGAAAGTTAACACTATCAAATTGAACATTGTGTGCTAATTAATAGGAAAGATTATGAGATGTGGAGTAGAGTTTATATTATAATTACTATGTGTTGTTATGTGACTAATAGTTGATGTGTATGATTATATAATTGTGTAGGGCACGTGAAGTGCAGATAACTATAAGCTGTTAAACTGTTATTGGTAAACAACGATCAAGGCAAGTCTTTCGGTTCCTATTTGTTACGTGGACTTGATGAACTGTTTTAAATTGCATGATATGTTATACATGTTGAAATCATGAAATGTTAAAGTCAATTTATAACAGCATTGTTTTGGTTATATAAGGAGGATTGAGTAAGGAACTCAATCTTTATATTTGCTATGTGAACTAAAAGCATGTATGCTATGTTGTTCTAGTTATTATGATATGTATGTTTAGCATATTATTACGTGTTATGTGATGCGTGAAAACTATTAGATTTTGTTGGGCTGTCGTCACTCTTGCAAATAACAACTTTTGCAGGTCAGGAAATTAAGGTAAGGATATGTGCTAAGTGAGTTATAGAGATCTATATTCACGAAGATTACTTATGTTTTATGAGAAATGTATGTAAGATTTTGATTGTAACATGTTGAATTATAAATTGAGTTATCCGGTGTATATGGATATCTATTTATGATGTAAGATTTTGTATAGTCATTTTGTTATAATGATTCATGATATAAATTTGAATTGAAGAGATGTAATGTAAAGGTTGCGATTTAGGGCAATATAGAAGGAAATGTATAAAAGTTTTAAATATTCCACAATTTTAGTGATTTTAATATCGAATAATGATGTAAAAATTAGAGGTTGAATGTATGGTTAACGACCAAAGTCGAGATTTAAATGGTATGAATTTTGGGGTCGTTACAAGTTGACAAACTGTTCATGTCTTCATGAGACCATGCAAACACTTCCTAGAATTGGGTCACTAAAGCAACCATGTCATTCCTTTGGCTTGGGGTAAGGTCTATACCAATCTGGATTTGTTTGAGGTTTTCTGAGGTTACAAGGTTGAAGGAGGTAGTTTGATCAAGGTTTGGCTTGGGTTTGTCTTTGACCCATTCTTTGATCTCCTCAGGCGCCTTATAGTCCTCTTGCTTAATCTCCATCAAGTAAGAGTTCAACTTTACATCAAAGTTGCAGTCATTTTGAAGAATTGGCATCCCATCAGCAAGTTTAGACAAATCTAACTCTTGAGTCCTGAAATAAAAAGCTTTCACTTAATATATGAAATTGTTTGATCATACGAAGTGTTAGTATGGCATGACAAAAAACTGCTAATACTATGCAAAAAAAGTAAATAGTTATTACTATCTACAAGGCAGAGGGATTTTCTACCTTTTTTACCCTTTTCGGTAAATGCAAGGAGTGCTGCTCCAATTGTCGAGGGTGAAGTCCTGCTGGATAGCTATGATGAAGGGGCATTTATCATCTTCCTCCTCTTGAATAATGACTATGGCGTCTAGACAATCATCATCTGGGATATCATCAATCATACCCAATGTATGTACCAGGACGTACATCTTTGATTACCGTCTCTTTATGTCTTGTTTATGCCTTTGATTCCTTTCCTCAATGTACGGGTCTAAAATTAGGACTTATTTCCCATTAGCTAGTCTGAGCTTAGGAAATAGCATACCCGCCACAAAGACATGAATTTTCCTTAGAGGCCTTACAAAATCTGCTTCTGTAGGTTTAAGAAATAGCATTGTATATGAAGGAGCCGATGTATGCTTGTGTGGGTTCCTATAACTTGACCCAGAGGAGTAGCCTAGTACGGCCTTCCCTGTCTGGCTGGGAATTTGAATTGGGAATTTAATTCCTTGCTGTTTTTTTCCTAACCCTTGTCCTGGTTAGAAACCCAAGGATATCATCTCTTAACTGGCCGACATTACCTCGTAGGAAACTATGGGTTTTAGAGCTGGATCCCTAATGGGTTGATAATGAGTGTTGTTCACCTCAAGGGCTTAGAAGCTAACAGGATGAAATTCTTCATTGAAATTGATTAGAGGCATATCACTTTGGACATGATACTCTGGTTCAGCATTGATAGTGACCTGATTACTGTTGATGATATACTTGAGCTGCTGTTGAAGAGTGGATGGGATGGCTCGTGCCATATGGATCCAAGGTCTTTCAAGTAGTAAATTATATCATGTAGTGATTTTGAGCACTTGAAAGGATATATAGAAGGTATATGGACCGATTTCCACTATTAATTCAACCTCTTCCACAATATTTTGCCGAGATCCATCATAAGATTTGATGATTGTATGGTTGCGTCGGATCTGGTTGGGATTGATCTTCATCCTTTCTAATGTGGCATATGGGAAGATGTTTACGGATGATCCTCCATCTATTAGCACACCTCCGACCACATATCTGGAAGACATCACTGCTATATGCAGTGGCTTGCAATGACCCATCCCTTCGGGAGGTATGTCATCATCAGTGAAGGATATCACATTGCTGTTGAAGATGTGATCTACTAGATGATGAAACTTTTCAACATCCATCGTCTTTTGCAAGTGGGCTTCTTCCAATACCTTCGTTAAGACCTTCCAAGGATGTTCTGAAGAGAATACCAAATCCAGAATAGATATCCGTTGAGGTATTTCTTTCAAGATTTTCACCATCTTGGCTTCATTATGTCTGATGATTGGCTTCAATTTTCTCCTTGGGAACTTTTCCCTTAGATCTGATGATTGGCTTCATCATTCGTTAAGGGAGATATAACGGGTTTTCCTTGGATACCACAACAGTGGTGTTAGATGTTGATCCTTCAACCTCTCCATAGTTCCATGGGACTTTCTTAAGGCCGATGATAGGATATTGCGATCTGAATGGCAATATTATGGGTTTTGGTACAGCCACCTCAAAGGGTTTTTAACTCCTTTGAGTTTTATGAGTTTAATTGTAAGGGGTGTGGCAGCCAGGTCTCCTTTAGAGGATATAACCGCTGTGATTTCCCTCCGTCTTTGCGATCCTGGAGGAAATATATGTCCACTCTCAAGTTATACGGTGTCATCGTCTACCATTTACAGGTTACCGCTGTCAATCATATTTTGGATAAGATGACGGAGTGCCCAGCATCCTTCCGTGCTGTGACCACGAGAATGGGAGTGGTATTGACAGACTCCAATATCATCAAATCTTTTTGAGTGTGGATTGAATAGAGGTAGAAGTGTTGTAATCTTTCCCTCATTGATCAACATCTGCAAGATTTTATCCATCGGTTGGCCCAAATAGGTGAACTCCCTTTTGTTGGCAAAGTCCCGATGTGCTTGGGCTCTTGCTTTTCTTGCAAGCTTTTCCTCCACGGTTTCAGTCTCTTGGGTCAATGGTGGAGTCTTTGTGATAAGGGAGAGGAGACTTGCATGCTCTTGACTGAACAACTGTCGTGTGACTTGGTGTTGATGTATCACCAGTTTTGACAGTTGATTGACCTGTTCATCAATAGACTTTAACTCTCATTCTATCATGAAGTGAAACTTCGAATAATCCCACTTATCAGATTTGTCTTTACTGGTTTAGGGAGAACCACCCACATATTTGAGGTACTTGGAGCTCTCTTGACTGCCTCTGTTGATCATGTTAACATCCTCTTCTTGGTGTTGAGGGAGAGGGTTATCTTGAATATGTGATTATTTGGGCTTTGTCACCATGATCTCACCACTGTCTATTAAGTCCTAGATCTTATGCTTGAGGGCCCAACAATCTTGGGTGTCATGGCCTAGAGCTCCAGAATGGTAAGCACACTTTTTGCGCGTGTTGAAACCCTTTCCATTTGGATTGGCTGGTGGAAGGATATGAGTAATTTTCTTCTGAGCTGTTACAAGTTTGAAAATGTTTTCGAATGAGTCCCCTAAGGTTGTGAACACTCTTGAACGTCTGATTTCTCCACTCTTTGGCAAGGGAGGATTTGATGATTGTGCTTGAAAAGGAGAATAATTTCCCCTTTGAATAGGCAAGTTTTGATTACCTTTTTGAGTTTGCCTTTGCAGTATCAAGGAGACATCCTCTTCTTTCTTCTTATGGACCCTCCGGGGGTTGTTCCCATAACTTCCAAATTGGATATGCTCAGCTATGGCTTTTAAAGAGACAATGCCTTGAATCTTCCCAGATTTCAACCCCATCTCTGCCATTTCTCTGTACTTAATCATTTCTGAGAATAGTTTTCCAATGCCTGCTAGGACCCCTCATAAAATGGAGCTTTTGAATATCTATGAAGGTCATCACCATCTCAGCCTCTGTCATGAATGGGATTACTTAAGCAGCCAAACGCCTCCATCTTTGGGCATACTCTCTAAATGACTCATTGACTTGCTTCTTGACTTTGGTAAACTGATACATGTTTGATGCCATCTGAGTTTGAAAGCTGTATTGACTGAGGAAAGCATGGGCTAACTCCTCCCAGCTGTGAATTTTGGAGTTATCCAATCTGGTGTACCATGTTCTGGCTTCTTCAGTTAGACTCTTCTGAAATAGCTGCATTCTCGGCTTTTCATTCTCGGCGTAGAATCCGAGCTCTCCAATGAACACTTTTAAGTGGGTGTAGGGATCTCCCAATCCATCATATTTCTCAAAATTAGGAGCCTTGAATTTCTCTGGATAATGAACCCTGAGAAAGATGCAAAGGTCTGAATAGGAAACACTTTTGTGTATTCAAATCCCTTTGATGGACCGAATGGTCTCTTCCATTTATAAAACCTTCTTTCGAATATCACTGGTGTCTTGACCTTCTTTAAGATGGGTGATTTCAGGGGTTTTGCTGGACTTCTCATTTTGAGACTCATGTATTGGGACTCCTCTGTCCGGACCCTGGATTCCTCCCTGTGCAAAGGATTCTGTTTGGATGGATATTTTTGGACACTGAGTTGATTTGTTTAGTTCTTTCAGGATAACAACCAACTCTATTATTTTATTCCTTAATCCTTCGAACTCCTCGCGAGAGACAAGAGTAGGATCAGGCTGGGCACTTGTAGCCATGTCTAACGGTGGAGTTATTGCCTTTTTGGACTTTGAACTGGTAACGAGACCAATCGTTTCCCTACAAAAAGATTATGTAGTGTTGTATGGGAAAACATGGAAATGTTACATGCTATGCAAGGTGTCCATTTTTAGGAGTGTTTTAATGTTCTCCTCCAAAACGGATGTTAGTCATTTTGATGGCATGATAGCATGACAGGTCTTGAAATGAAAAAGGAATGCATATTTACATATTCCTTTATATTTTCCATTACATTGAGATTGACATGGAATTGAAAGGAGAAGGTATGCAGAGACTTTCCTTCGCATTTGGTTTATTAGAGGCTGGCCTATCTTAGGCTACCCTCGTAGCTTTTTGGCATGAAGGTCCCTAGATCATCACAATTTTCTAGATGGGAAGTTATTCTGATCTTTAAACTGGAGCGAATATGGGTGGTGCCTTTCCTGAGCCTCGCGGAATTAGTCTCCCTTGAGTACAGTAATCAAACATTGACGGGTTAGTCTCCTAGTGGAGGAATCACAGAACATACATTCATATACATCGCGTCTCTCAGTATGGAAATGATGACACGTGTGAAGCACTAATATCACAGGCAAATATGGTGCGAAGAACTAAAGTGCAGTAAATAAAGCATTAGTATACATTCATTCAATGTAAATGCAGTATTCACACATAAGCAGATAAAAGTTTTGAAAAGCTTAAATAGCGGCTTAAGCCCTCTTAGTAATTGAGGCATTTGATACTTCCATTTTATTATGTGTTTGGGTTGATTGCTTTTATTTTTGAGATGCGAGGCATCTTCGAGAAAATAAGATACATATTAGTTCCGAACTCCTTGTGGGCATGAGATCCATCTAAGGATATCCAGACACCGTAAATAATTTACAAGCTGGCTGCAGCTAAGAAATGTCCATCTCGGGAACTGAATCTAGATTTAGAGACTGAATCTATGATCACATGATTCATAGGCTCAAATTAAAGAGTAATATATACAAAAGCTAGAAAAAGAACTAGATTTAAAAAAATCTAAATCATTCTAGCTTCAACGGTTCCAATTTAGTCACTTTTGAACCTGTCAAAAATAGTCAGATTTAGGCAAATCTAACCCGTAGGCTGAAAGATTAAATATCTACATTATGAAAGCAATTAAAGCATATATTTATATAAATGTTGTATATATATATATATATATATATATATATATATATATATATATATATATATATATATATATATATATACAAGTAGTAAAAGGCCACGAAGTAAACTCTAGGCCAGATATGAATGTATGTATGTATATATATATATATATATATATATATATATATATATATATATATAAGTGGTAAATGACCACGAAGTAAATTCCAGGGCTGACAGAAATATAAATATATATATATATATATATATATATATATATATGTATAAAAACTGTAAACACACCGGATATTCTATCCAGGCTCATTCGAATTCGATTTCAATGATATATATGTATATATATAAGCAGTAAACGCACCGGATATTCTATCCAAGCACATTCGAGTTCGATAATATATATATATATATATATATATATATATATATATATATATATATATATATATATATATGTAGAAAGCTTAAAATTTAGAAATATCTTACAGTGGGTTGCCAAGAAGACTACAGATAGTTTTTGATGCTTGAAAACTCGGTTTCTACCTGTTAAACGTAAGTATGTTACAAAGCACGAGCTTATAAGTGTTTAGAAAGAATAATCACTCGGTTTGTCTCGTTTTTCCTTCTTCTTTTTTCAAATGAGCTGCCAAGAGCTCATATTTAAAGAGCAGATGGTCGGGGGTCAACTCGCGGCAGCAGCGGGTCTATCTACGGCTGGCACGGGCCATGCGGGTCCCATCATCTCAAAGTATGTGCACTTAAGATACACGCTGTCCGCTCAAACCTTCATAACTTTCAATCCGGCCATCCGATAAAGGAGTGTTGTACCTTTGAGGAATGTTGTTGTCGAGAGCTACACAATGACATGGGATTAGAGGTTGTACGAAGCCGAAAAGATGGGTCCACAACCAGATTTCCAAGTCTTCAAAGTCTATCCATTATATTGTCTTGTGCAGTTGTCACTCAGGATTTGAGCTATGGTTCTTGTGGGACATCCTTGTACGTAATGTGGATTGAATTGTGTTGAGATGACGTGAGTGTGATGTTAAGGTGGCAAAATGATGATTTTGCCCCCACCAGGGTTATCTCCGGCTTTGGTGTGAGACCCCCAAAATATGTAACACCAAACCTCAAAATAAGGAAAGGGAGGTCACGTGCAAAGCACAACAAATCTCAAAATAAGTAAACAGAGCACTAATAACTTCAAAATATTAATAATGGCGATGTCCATTAATGAAGTACTAAATACAATTCTCCAACTAGAGTCAAAATAACTAAAACCAAAAATCGAAACAACCTAAATGGTCAAAGATAACTCTCTTATCACACTAGCCCTGAATCAACCCTGCAAACCTGCCAGAAGAAAAACACAGCATGAGCTAATTGCCCAGTACGGATACAGATATACAAAAGATATACTATTGATATACGAAAATAACCGAGGCAAAATACTGAACAAAGCCTCAAGTGTATATACTGACGAAAATATAATCTCCAAAGATCTGAATGGAATATATCTGAATCAACAGAATTTAAAAAACCAATAGAAGAATAAAGATATAACGAACTAAAGAAACTAACTCAATGAATTGAATTGAACAGAAACAAATAAAACTAATACAATGAAATAATAGGTTGAATCAAATGGTTGGGTGTTATTACATACCGAGTGAGCTCAGAAATATACGTTGCCACACAGGCAAGTCAAAACAATGCCACACAGGCAAGTCAGAATAATTCCACACAGGAAAGTCAAATGATGCTATACAGGCAACCAAAATAATGCCACACGGGTAAATCACACATTGGACCGCGAATCTAAATGTATGCAAATCGGATATGTGTGTTTGGCACAACATCATAAATCTGCATAACAAAAAATTAGGGTTAACCTATACGCCTCCCACAACAAAACACCAAATGGCCCACTTCCTCCGAAGCCCAAAACGGAGACGCCATGGACTAATCACACCGCCACGAAAAGTGTCATGCCTCTCGTGCCAAGATGACATGCCTGTGGTACCCCCACATGTGGTTATAGCTCAGGTATACCCTACGGTATATTCTAACAAAAATACTAGGTCAGAACACATGCGGCATAATACCAACAAAAGAGTTCTATATGTACATGTTGAACCAAATTAAATTATAGTCACAAGGTCTCAAAAAGAAGGTAGCAACATGTATCGCTCTACAATTATCAAAAATAAATAGTTCTAAATATGATAACCTAATTCAAAGAGTACAAATACGAGTCATATATATCAACTCCAAAATAAAACTAATATATTTATTTCACAGGAAACAATTATGTGAAATAATAACGAAATTCGAATAAGCGACAAAACGAACAAATCAAATTTAACAAGAGTATCGCTGAAAGAGTATGGAATCCGTACCTGAGTTAAGCAACGTCATACCCAAAATTATAATCCGAATATAACTCGTTAAATTCCTTCTGTCCGAACTAATTAAACAAAATAATAAATAAGTATAATTAGTGAATTATTACTATTACCCAAAATATATTCCAAATATAACTTGTTAAATTCTCTCCGTTCGAACTAATTACACAAATTAATAATACTAAATGTAAGTACATTTAAAAAAATATGAACATTTCTATTTGTTATGACTATAAAATATAATTACTTATAATATTAAGATTTAATTAATTCCATATAATCTTACATATTTATTTGTATAACATCTCTTGCAAATTATGCAAGTTTTCGTAAACTTTAATTACTACTGCCATATATATATATATATATATATATATATATATATATATATATATATTTTATTTAAAGAAATCATCAATTTATTATTTTAGGATCTCCAAAATCAATCACAGACTACTCCCTCCGTTCAATCTGATTGGAATAAAGTGATAATAATAATAAGTACATCCGTATAAGTATTACATTAATAAATAAACTCTCCCATCTTTAAAGATCGCTCTTAGTCCTTGAATTACAAAAGTACTTGCTCATGATGAAAAAACAACATACTAAATTTAATAATTTAATATGAAACCACATGATTTATCCCCATTTTATATAATGTATAATATACTTACTTGTTACTGATGAAATTTCTTCACTAGTGATCAAAATCTCTAGTCTTTCTTCACCTGAGCCCCCTTTGTAGCTGTTCCCTTTATCTACAAAGTAGCCACCTTTTCTTATTCAGTTTGTATAATGAAGTAATATTAGGTTTAGCTATTTATTAATTAAGTTGCCCTAATAAACTTCTAATTGGATTAAATTAATATTAAGGCCCAAATTTTAACCACACAATATTATCTATCACTTATTAATATTTATTAGTCCACATAATTTAAATTACTACTTTGACCCAATTTAAAGACAAAAAAAATTCAAACAATATATTTAAAATACAAACATAAATACTTTTTTTTGGGTATTACAAAATAGGTATACACAACCCATTCTGAGTCGCCAAATACACAGTACATAATTTAGATACAAACTTAATTTATACAACTATCATGCAAAATACGACAACACATAAGCTGTGAGTTTCAATACAACTATTGTACTGAATATAAAACAACAATATAAACACCCAGATTATTACATTGCCGTACAAAATACAACATCAAATATTTCAAGTCTTCAAAGGAACACAAGAAGATTTATGTCCTCCTCATTCTAATGGTGTGTATTCTTGACGCTTTTAAAGTCGGGTTCTCATCACCCTATTGTTGTTCACCAAAATCAATTATTAAGTGACGTATAAAATACGACACATAGATCTTAAGTCCTCAATATAATTATATGTTGTTTTTCAATGTATTGAGAAACTTCCACAGACTCGGACCATCACATTAATCTCCTGTTATCGTCACTCGCCCCAGCTACACTCTTAATACCTATAAGGAATTGTGAAGCAAAAGGGTGAGCACAAATAGCCCAGTAAAGAATATTATGACTAATATAATTAATTTATCAATAGCCTTCATCAGTAATAAATTAGAGATTTAGAACATATGATAGATGATAAAAGTTTGCAACCATAATTGCAATGGAATCAACAATCCATTAGAAGAGTCAAGTAGAACATAATGTCTACTATTCTCTCCAAATTAATAGTCCATCGTTAATAGTTCATTCTTATAATACTCATCAACAGTTCTTTGTTGTACCCAAGACAAAGAGAACTCTCATCACCTATCTTCACCTGAACCACCAAAGATTATAGTTAAATTCACAATTCATATTTATAATCAGGTAAATCAACAGTCCATCTTTGCACTACGAGCCAAATACATACACATGTAAAACCAATATTTAAAAGTCCATCTTTGCACGAAAGCGAAATATATACAACTATAAAACTAATAATCAACAGTCTATCTTTGCACGTAAGCCAAAGATATAAAACTGTAAAACCAATAATCAACAATCCATCTTTGCACTTAAGCCAAAGATATACAACTGTAAATCCAACAATCAACAATTTCTCCTTGCCACAAAGGCTTAATAGAACTTTCACTCAATATTCTTGCCCCAAAGGCTAAAGACGTTCAAATGTAATAAAAATAATCATACCAATCAATTGTCTATCTTTGCACTATGGGCCAATGATATTCAACTATAAAACCAATGGTCATGATCATACCAATCAATTGTATGTCAGTGCACTACGACCAAAGACATTCAATTGTAAAACTAATGGTCATGATCATGTCAATCAATAGTCCATCTATGCACTACGGGTCAAAGATGACTTTTACCATATCATTTATCTGTAACATTATAGGTCATGATCATGTCATACATGTAACGCCCCGAAATTCGGTCTATCTTCACACACGAATTTCGTACGTTACGAGTGCATCATTCATCCAACATACATCATTATATACTGAAATATAATAACATACATTTTGAATTCCCAGGTTCTAAAACCTTATAGCTTTTCTCATTACAAATAATGATAATTACATTATTCTTTACATCTTTCACGAGTGACTTTTATCCGCCACCAAGGATACATAATCGTTTATTAAACTATTCTATAGATTAATTCTCATCTTTCTACTTTACAAGTCTTCACTTGATCTTCTCGCTCATTCACATTCTCAATGGCACTTCATCTGGATACCGTCAGCATGATCTATACGGGATCCTTAAGTTCTTCTAACATCGTTTGCTGAAAATATTTTTCATTTAAAGCAAGTGTGAGCATTCAATTGCCCAGCAAGTCATAACAGTTGAACAAATAACTTCAAGAATTTAAACATTCTTTTCAGACTTCAATAACCGAATAAAGGTTAGGAAGCAACTTGAATAATAGGAATAGTCTTGATTCCTATCATCTTAAAACATTAGTTACATGCACTTTGAAATACTTTCATTCTCTACTCTTTTTCATGCACTTTCTGTTGGGCTAGAATCAATAGCACAGACTTAACAATAACAGTTCATGTATAAACAGAACATTCTTTTATTGAACAGTTGAAACATAAAACAATTCTTCTCACAGAAACACGAAAGTGTTCACATTGTGGCACAATGTCTTATACATTCTACCACCTTGTACAAATATCACACATTCGCACATAGACAAAACTTCTCAAGTTCAACATCTGAGAAGTTTTAGAAACTAGCATTCATTTAAAAAAATATGAATGAAGTTAGGAAACTTGCCTTATGCACAGCTACAGCTTACGCTGAACTGCTCATTCTAATCCCTATAACACATAAGGAAATAACACATACACCAATTAGTCATATACTTGACTTACGCATTGGTTTACTTTACTTTACTTCTTAAGGTTTGCGTTCTTGCAATATAATTTTTTACGCGACTAACTTTCATTACCGGTTTACGGTTTCATGACATACGGAGATGTCTTTCTCAACACGTTCATCATCTTTGATGTTTCACATTCTTATCTTCTTCGTATACTTCTCTAGGACTCAGTACACATCGCTTCTCTGCTAGTAGTCCATATGGTACTTTGAGTGGTTTCCCATAAACAACCAGCAAACAAGTTCCCGTCTCATCTACACTGCCATCACAGTGAGTTAGATCGGTTGCCAGTTTCGTATATACCTTCGCTCTCTGAAGAAATTGTTTAGCCCAGCTCCCATATGTCAACCATCAAAGGTTACGATTGTACCACAACCTAACTTTCATTTAACTTATACGAATTATTAAATTATAATGTTCGTTAAGTTAATTTCTTATTCCTTTTGGCTTTCTGGCAAGTAATTGCCATACCTCAGGATTCATTCTTTATCGTCTAAGTCATACAGTCTTTTGTATACTCAGAACGATAACTCAATGTCAATACTATGAGGTCATAACGTTAAACATTTCATAGGAATTTATTCATACCCTATAACGTCCAGTTCTTTCAACTCAAAACGTTCATCCAAGTTAAACTTATTAACTCGGCTTCTTAACATTATACGTTATTATCTTCAACTCAATTTCTTCACCGTTCACGGTTAATCAACATTCTTCATTACCTTACGGCCAAACCCTACACGGAGTGTAGGTTCTACCCGTTTAATATTCACGTACACTCAACCTTTACTCAAGGTTTCAATTGCATTCATCCTTATCCATCCCATGAACCCCATGTTCATTATTCTTTCTTAATGTCAAAGCTATACCGTTCGTTGTGTGCTAAGACCGATCATTCATCGCAACAACTTTGCGTTCACAGCGCCTATATGCTTTACACTTATCTCTTATTATCACAACATAACATCGAAATGTTACTTATTACCTTCATCACTCAACGTCTAAGGAATCACAATCATAGTAATCCCTCACGTTCATTCATCATGACTACGGTCCCCGGATATCGGTTCCGTAACCCGCATTTTCATTCTTTTAGTCTCATTTAATCTTTTTGTTCAACCTTCATTAAATGTTTTAAAACACTTGATTGAGTGTTACATTACGTGAACTACATATTCATACTACTTTCTTGCACATCCTCCAGTAACTGAGAACTAAAAATCTCATTTATGGGCATTGCTCTGCACCGGCACTGCGGCGCCAAGTCCTTTGTTATCTCTTGCGCTGCGGTGCCACTCTTCAGACGATTATGGTCGAACTCACGCTGCGGCACCAGCTTCCAAGGCACAACTCGCGCTGCGGCGGTGAGCATGAAACCTAGAAAATTTTTCAAAGTCTTTTACAAGCTTGAGACGCTGATTTCGAAACCTCATAACTTCTTCGTTATAACTCGAAATGAGGTCGTTCTAAGCCATTTTCTTCTTTATCTTACGTACTTCGATTACCCTCGGACAAAACTTTGTTCGAAATCCATTAAGATGCCATTCAATTGGCTTAATCTTCATTCTTAGTTCATTTTAATATTTTTAACGTTCTTTGTTCGTTCGTCCGTAATTCGGTCATCCGAACTCAGAATTCGTTTGTTCTTGAGTCCACGACTCACATTTTCTACGTTCTCTTACTTTCTTATGAAACCCTACATGATTGGGTTCATTTACTAACTTTTAAATTTTCGTTCTTCTTTTACGAAATTTTTGCCATAACTTCGTTATAGCTTAGTTTTAATCCGTTCTTCATGAACGTTTCTAACGTTCCTAACCAAGCAATCAACATCTAACTTATACGAGATGGTTTTAAACTTGTCCATCAACAACAATTACACTACGATGGTTTTAAATTTGTCTATCAACAACGTTCTTCGTGTTCTTCACGTTCTTCGTTCATTCTTCATTTTTAATCGATATTTTGGATTAGGATTTCACATTTTCTTGGAATTTGATGTTATAGAACACCATTCCTTACTTAATTCACCTACTCATTCATAATATTCATTCGGATCGCTCAAAATCCTCACGAATGTTATACTTGCTTAAGAAATTTATAAACTAAATTTCTTATTTCTTATTTCTTATTTTCTCATGGTTTCAACCATATGAAATCATTCTCAATATCTTTTAATCCTTATTCTCATTAAGTTATGTTTTTGAACATAAAAACTTAAAGAAAAATTAGAAGAACTAGGGTTCGGATTACCGTTCTTCTTTAATCTCCTTCCGTCGGACAAAGCGTGTATTCAAGCTAGCTTTTCTTCATTCTTTCTCTTCCTCTCCCATCCGAAGTCTCTCTCTTTTTCTCTCTTAAGTGTTGGTTGAATTAGCAATCAAATAAATGAGCTTAAGCTTGTTTATATAGAAAACCAAGGCTAGGGGTATTTTAGTCATTTAGCCACCCTAACCTCCTTACTATTCATAACTTAGCCACCAAGTTTACTAGGTGGCCAAGTGGCTGCCCCACCTCCTTAGCTAGCTTCCCTTGGAAGCTTCGTGCTTCTGTAATTCGGAATTCGTCCGACAGTTCAAAAACTGCGATTCTCGGATTCCAAATATTTTTGAATATTTCGTCTTTCCTCTACCGATTAACTTTTACGTATTCTTCGGATCTTTGAAAAATTGGAAAAAAATTTCCACGTTAAGCGTTTTCCTTCATGTTTTCCCCGAACGTAGCTAAACGAATGAAAAGTACACAACAATACTTTTCGTCGTTTTTATTTCGTCCGATTTCTGCACGTTTTTCGAGAAAAACTTTTATCGGCTTACTTAACTTTTCACGATATATTATTGTCAAAACTTTCGACGGAATATCATTTCGACATACCGAACTCTCAAAAAGGCTTAGTTAATTCAAACCCTAACCCTTAGGTTTCATCGGGTGAATAATGCATATTTCGTCTTTTTCCCCGAAAATATTTTTTCTCCGAAAATTTTTTATTTTCGTCTTGAAAATTCTTACTCGTTCAGTCTAGCTCGTATCCAGAATCCTCCCGATTAATAATCATTCTAGGTTATAGAACGATTAATAAACAGATAGCACAGAATAGTATTAATAAAAATTCATTTTTTTAATAACTAATTCTTTAAACTTAAATTCTGGACAATCCGGAATTTTGAGTTGTTACAATACACCTGTTCATCTTTGCACTACGGGCCAAAGATATAATACAGTAAAATCAATAATCAACAGTCCATCTTTGCACTTCGGACCAAAGACGACTTTCACCACAATATAAACATGAGAATGATGATACTGATATAAGGATTCAATCAAGTGAGATCAAGGATAAATATTAGAAATTTATAATTAAAATTATCTAGAGTTCAAGAATATCCCAATCGTCAACATGATAACTAAACGCGGAGTAAAATTCAAGAATGATATTTATTTATCAAAAATAATTTTGAATAGAAAGAAATCAATTTTTGCCGTGAATAGTACCATATGAATAGTACCCCGTGAATTCATGAATAGTAACACGTGAATAGTACTTCGTGAATAATACTCGAGTAAATAGTTCCCCGTATATAATACCCCGAATGAATAGTACCCGAGTGAATAGTACCCCGTAAATAATACCCCCGAGTGAATAGTACAGAGTGAATAGTACCCTGTAAATAATATCACGAGTGAATAATACCCCATAAATAATACCGCGAGTAAATAGTACCCCATAAATAAGACTCCTTACCTTAGTAGAAGACTGGATAGTGCAATAGTGAAGTAGCAGAATACTCTTCTTCTTTCTCTCTATAGTTTATCTCTCCATAGCTTATCTTGTGAGTCTTAGTGAATTGGTGAGAATGAAAGAAGAAATAAGCTTCTATTTATAGGAAAACATAGTTTCGATAATTGCATGTTAGGGGCTTGACTTATTACAGTTTAGTACCTCATTAATTACGCCTTAGTCCATGTGACATCATCATGATATCATGATGATGTCATTGCTTACATCATGCTTGCATCATCTCTTATCTGATTGGTTGATTCAAGTTCACATAAATTGGTTAACTTATTACACTTTGGTACCCCTAAAGTTTTCTAACCTTGCATTATTGCCCTTTAACTTTTATAATTCACTTATCTTCAATGAACACATTTTTAATATTTTAAAAAGTATTCATTATTAATATAATAACTCACAATATTAACAACCAGATCATTCCCAGGAAAGAAGGGACTTTCTGAAAAGGACTTCTCCTTATTAGCGCGCAATTAGGCGACCAAACCCCTTTCATCGACAAAACTTTCTAGACATCGTCAATAATGCGAATAATAATATGAATAACTTTGTCATCCTAACTATTGATTTAATAATATAAAATATTGTGCAGATGATACTGTAACAATAATTAAACAAAACTGAGTGACTTCTTATGTAAACATCAATAATCAGAGATACTGTGCAATACCGTGTGCTACTATGCAACAACACGTATTACTGTATCTTTATCACTGGGTATTTCAACAGTTTAACGGTAAAAGTCTTGTCGTTATTTTTATAAAATGGTTATTTCTATCACTTTCTAAATCCGACAGTTATTCCGTTATGGGGTCCACCAATTATTGTGCCGTCGTACGAATATTCTCCGACAAAAAGAATATTCCCCAACCAAATGAATATTTTATGACAACTTGCTTACTTTGTAAAACTTTCACATATCACCCTTAACATTAACCTTTTATCAATTTAACCATTTACTAAATAGAATAAGAATTATAAGAAAATTAAATACTTTTATTTCATAAAATTTGGGGTCTTACAATCTTCCCTCCTTATGAAATTTCGCCCTCGAAATTTATGAAAGTAGTATGCACACAAGCCAATCATGTTTGATGATAAAGCATATACTTTGTAAACAATCTTATTCATTTATTAATAAAAAGTATTAATTTATTAAAGGCTTTTTATTATCTACATGATGCTGTTTTATAATATGTGATAAACCCATAGTTTTAAGCAATGCTTTTAGAATAATGATGATGATCATTCTAATGAGATCTAAATTCTTAGAAAGCTTAAAACTAAAATAGTTCCCAATTGTTGGATTACTAAATTGGGGATTAGTGAATCCGGATAGATTGGTACATACGTTGCTTGCTCATTTGATGAGGATGATTGATCTCATGATCATTTGTGTGGAGACACTAAAGCAAGTATGTAGGTGCTTATTAGAGAATAAGTTCACTGAACGTGGCTCGCTAAGGAATACCTAATGGAGTTTTACTTGCCTGTCAATAGGAATTCCTGTAGTGATAGTAGTACAAGTGATCCTTGGACTTGAGATCATCATAGTATCTTGTGTATGATGAGTTATACTTTGACTTATTCCTTAAGACCCTTAGGGTATATCAAAGGGTATGCTTGGGTATAATAAGTTGTACATGGAGATAATGTATGATCAATAAAGAATCTACCACTTCTAGTAAAAGAAGAGAAATGTCCTATGTGATTCGATAAATGACAATCCAGTAGTCCTTGGCAATGAAATTAGAAAAAAGTTTCTAATTTGCATTATTTGGAGTTGTGCATTTAAGAGTCGAAATACATATAATTAAATAAAATAAGACTTGACAGTAATTCTATGTCTTATATTTAATTGGGACATTGTATGGTGGAAGGATTGAATTGTACGGTAACTATTTACTCAAAGGTTCTTTTATGATTAATGTTGAAATCTATATTATCTGGAAAGTCGTTGATCGCTAGGGAGGCTTATCCCTATTGTAGAATAAATATTATTTATTTAAATAAATTATTAGTTTAATTTATTTATTTAAATAAGATTAGAATTGTTCTAATTGATTTATTCACAACCGGTTTAATATGGAGAACCTAAAGGGTCACACCATAAAAGGAAGAATAATTATTTAAGAAGTTAATGGCATAATCGTAATAATATGTTAAGTATATTTAATTTAATCTATGGTGATAGAATAAATTAAATAGCTTAATATTTATAATTTAATATTTTAGAAATATTAAATATAAATTAATAACAGGAGTCTTATTAATATTATTACAATTATTATTATTTTAATTTCTAAAAGAGTTTAGGAATTAATTTAATATAAGTACTCTCATTTATTCCTAATATGATTAGGAGAGAAAATTAGTTAAAGGAATTTAATTAATTATCTCTAATAAGATTAGGGAGCTTAATTAATTAAAAGAATTTAATTAATTAAAATAAAACCCAATTCCTTAATTGTTAAGGAGGGTTGACCACATCTATAAATAAGAGGAGTCTTATTATGGGTGAAGAGGTTATTGACTTTAATAACATACGTAATTCCAATTGTTGGAGAGTACGCCCCTTTTTCTATAGAGATAGAAAACTAGGGTTTGAGCCAAATACCCATCTTCTTGAATTCTTCTTCTTCCTTGGTGGATCACCTCTAGAGGCCAAACATTTGGGTGGCTAACGTTGATCAAAGGAATGAACCAAATCCGGTGGATTCAAGATGAACGCGAAAAAGATTGGAGGTGAACTTGTACCTGAGGAAGCTTGGATCTTCAAGGGTATGATTCTTATTCATATCTTTTCGTTTAATTAATAATTGTGCATAAAGGGTGATCCGGGTATATGGTTTGTAAAATTTTTAAACTCTGATTTTTACACGCTTCCGCATAATTTTGCAATTTGATTGTGTTCATGAATATTACAAACCTAACAGTGGCATCAGAGCCAAACTTTTATGCAAATTATTAATTATTTTAATTTAATATGTTTATTGATATGTGTTTTGAACAAATTTTTTGGGCATAATTTTATTGTATAAAATTTATTTTAAAAAAAAAATGGCGAAAACGTTTTTTTTTTCAAGCTGCTGGTTCACGTGATGATTGCAAGCTTTCAGGATTTTTGGTTAATGTTGCCGCATGATGCTGCTAATTGTTGCCGCGCATTTGGTTATTATATTATATATATATATATATAATAACGTGGCAATGGACCGTATATATATAAATTGACATGATTTGGTGCACAGGATTCTCATAAGTTAACATATATATTATATATATAATATATATATATATATATAACCGTATATTTGTATATTATATATATAGTTATAGTATATATTAATATTCTTAATTATTTTATTATTAAAATGAAAGTTTATTTTAATTTTAAAATTAAATTTCATGCTAACTAATTAGAGTTGGAATTGGATTCCATGACAACTAATTGGAGTTGAAATTGAATTTCATCTTTCCTTAAATAAAAGAGTTTATTTAGATATGAAATAAGATTTCATATTATTCAAAATAAAAGAGTTTATTTGTGAATAGGAAAGAGAATCCTAGTTTCCTTAAATAAAGGAGTTTATTTAGATATGAAATTGGATTTCATATTATTCAAAATAAAAGAGTTTATTTGTGAATAGGAAATTAATCCGTGTTTCCTTTGATAAAGGAGTTATTTTTTTTTTTACAAGGAATTGGATTCCATAATTAATTAAAATAAAGGAGTTTATTTTGATTAAAGATTTTGATTAAAATAAAATAGTTTATTTTATTCAAAATTGGATAAATTAAAATAAAATAGTTTATTTTGATTTAAATTTGGATTAAAATAAAGGAGTTTATTTTGATTCAAATTTAGTTTTTATACTAACTAAATTTGCCCATTAAATGATATCAGTATATGTATTGAATGTTTATTATTCATGAGATGAATGTTATTTATTGATACATATGGTGATGTGTATGATAATAAATGGGATTGATTATGGACTATTGACCAATGTGATTGAATTTTATTTTAGTTGGATGCATGAATGCATGAGTTTTATTAAAATGGGGTTTGCGTACCTCGTCTTCTCTAATTTTTCTTAATGTAAATTCTAACTCCTTCCTATGTACTTCCCCTTGACTGCTGATCAAGGTTTCTGTTTATTTTAAATAGTTTTGTAATAGGAATAGTTAGAATTAATTTTGAAGAATTGGAGATCAAGGAGCAAGGAGTGCTTGAAGACCCGTTTGTAATGGAGCCCGGGTTTAAATGTAATAGTTATATTTAATATTAATTCTTGCACCCCTAGGGTTTGACCTTTTGGTTCACTTGGTGGCTCTAGTGAACCAAACTAGAATAAAAGTCCATAATCAATCCATGTAGAATATAGTATTCTATATGTGCATGCTTATACTATATATATATATATATATATATATATATATATATATATATATATATATATTATATTATATTATATTATGCAAACATGCTTCGCATGTTCATTAATATGACGCGTATTTTATATATATATGTGCATGCGCGCTAAACAAGATGAGACATATTAATAACAAACCCCTCAAATATTTTATATTAAGTTGTAACGTTCAAAGATATTTGGAATATCGAACGTCTCCTTCTAGCATGATAGAAACAATAGAGTATTGAATATTTAATATGAGTTTGTTGTGCACACACAAGGCGAGTATTAAATATTTAAGATGTTGTTTTTATTACATATGATGTTTATAAGGAATTGAACATTACTGCTTTGTTGTGCACACACAAGGGCTGTAGTTTTCTCTTCACTTATATGGAAATGCTGGGTCTGACTTAACTTAAATCATTTTAGTTCGGATGTGCACACACTTGACCATTATGATTTAAGAGGCAAAATACAAGGAGTTACATAGTTGATGTCATTGACAAGAGTTGTCTACCTATTTATTTATATATAGTTTGTTGTGCACACACAAGGCTATATACATTTGAAATGAGATCCTTATTCTCACTAGCATATCTTTAATTAGATATTGCATAACTATATAAGCGAGGGTAATATAGTTTGAAGAAAATAGTGGGAGATACCAATTTAAAACAAGACCTAAATTATTTTGGTAATTAATAAAAGAATGTATGTTAAAATGTTGTTACTTACAAATTCATTTACAGAATTTTACAATGTCTAAATTACTATCACTGCGTAGCATATTAGATGCTAAATTAACCGGACCGAATTAAACGGATTGGTTAAGAAAATTGAGAATAGTTCTCGTGGCTAAAAAGCTATCTTATGTCCTTAATACGTCTATCCCTGCAATGGTTGCAGACAATGCCTCTGAGGAAGAGATTGCTATTTTTAGAAAGTGGCAAGATGATGCACAGTTGGCTCAATGCATCATGCTCGCATTCATGAGTAACGAGCTTCAGCGTCAACATGAAACTATGGATGCTCCTACTATATTCCTGCACATTAAGTAGTTGATGGTGAGGAAAGTAAGACTAATAGATATCAGATATCTAAGGAGCTCTTCCGATCTAGAATAACCGATGACACTACGGTACAGATAAAAGTCCTTCACATAATCAATTTGATTGATCAATTAGGACAACGGGTTTTGTCATGGATGGAGAGTTGAGCCAAGATTTGATCTTGCACTCACTCCCGGACTCCTTTCACAATTGTTGTGAATTTTTCATATGAACAAGCTAGATATCAGCTTTGCTGATTTGCTTAACATGTTGAAAAATGTTGAGAGTCACTTTCCAACCAAGAAAGACCAAGTCTTACTGGTAGGGGCCAAAGGATCTTCTGAAAAGAAGAACGATTCTAAGAAGGTAAATAGAAAGGGCATAAACAAAGGATAATAAGAACAAAATGGATATGGATAGCAAAGGAGTTTGCTTTCACTGCAATAAGCCTGGACACTGGAAAGAAAATGCGAGAAGCATCTTGCAGAGGCTAACCAAAGAAGCTTAGTGAAGTTTCGGTTACAAATACAAATTTTTTCATGATTTAAAATAATTATTTCTTTAAGTCAATGTTCTACTTGGGTATTGGATACCGACTTTGGTTATCATAAATATAGATTTATGAAGGGACCAAACAGAAGTAGAAAGCTAAACAAATATAAGTAAACCTATGTGTGGGAAATGAATCAAAGGTTGCTGCATTAGCCATAGGAACTTATAGTTTAGCAATGCCTACGGGAAAGTCTATTAAGTCAATAAGTTGTTATTGTATTCCAGTTGGAAACATTATTTCTATTTTATTGTTGGACAATAAAATCTTTGGTATTATATTTAAGAACAATTGTTGTTCTATTTATAATAATAATGTTTTGTATAGAACTGAAATATTACTTAATGGATTTTGTATACTTGACTTACGTGAAAAATATATTTTTTGCAAATTGAACAAACTAATATAAGAAAATGAGATGATCATTCAAAGAGTTGAATGTATGTATTTGCTGAAATACAAGTGTGATTTATTTGAAAAGTTCAAAGAATTCAGAAGTGAAACAAATTGACAAAGTATTAAGATTCTTTGATTAGATCAAGGAATAAATACTTGTGCAATAAGTTTCTAGATCATCTTAAATGGTTTTCTCATAATGGATACATCCTAATACACAATAATTGATTGATGTATCTAAATGAAAAATCGTACCTTGTTGGACATGGTGCGGTCCATAATGATTTTACCGACATTTCAGTATCCTTCTACGATAATGTCCTAGAAATGGCTGCATATCTACGGACAAGGTAACCTCAAAATCCAGTCCCAAGACTCCATAAAAGTTATGGACAGGGAGGATTCCTAATCTCAAGTATGTTAAGATAAGGGGTTGTCCAACTTATGTGAAAAGGTTTCAAAGGATAAGTTTGGGACAAGATTTGACAAGTACAGATTTGTGGGACATCCTAAAGTAAGTTTAAGGAATGTGTTCTATAATCCTACTTAGCAAAAGGTGTTTGTTGTGAAACATGATGCCTTCTAAGATAAAGGTGTTTATCATTGAAGGGGCTAGTGGGAGGATAATAGATCTTGAAAAGTTCAAGAACCACAAAACACTACAAGTCAAGTAAGAGGAACCTATAGATAGACCTATTGTACCACAACCGAATCGTAAATCTGGAATAGTACCGAAGATACCTAGGAGGTATGGATTCATCATGGATGATGATGATGAGGTACGTATCATAGAAGATGATGATCCAGTTACATACGA
The DNA here is from genome assembly GCA_020205505.1 of Panax japonicus. Lineage (NCBI taxonomy): Eukaryota > Viridiplantae > Streptophyta > Magnoliopsida > Apiales > Araliaceae > Panax > Panax japonicus. The sequence continues at coordinate 41,903,003 of CM035101.1, read as the reverse complement.
TGAGGTAAGAGTTGTAGACACTCAGAGAAATGGATTGAAGCAATCTTCTCAAAAATAGAACATTCATTTTGATATGATAATCAAAAGAGTTTGATTTTATCAAAAACAAGAATGAACCTAGTGTGTACAAAAGGGTCAGTGGGAGCGTCGTGATATTTTTAGTATTATATGTTGATATACTACGGATAAGGAATAACATACCAATGCTATAATCAGTAAAGATATAGTTGTCTAAACATTCCTCCATGAATGATTTGGGAAGAGTATCTTAAATGGGGATGCAAATCTATATAGATAGATTTAAAAGGATGCTCGGATTAACCCAAGTAACGTATATTCATTTGATGCTAAAGTCGTTTAGCATGGCAAACTCCATGGGATATCTCATGTTGATGAGTCATGGAGTGTATCTCTCTTAATAGTCCCCATAGACTCCTAAAAGAGAGATCGCATGAGTGACAATCATGTATGCAATGAAATATACGCGATCTGATGTTGATCAGTCATCTTCTGGAGAAGTTCACTGCGAGACAGTGAAAAACATCTTAAAGTACTTAACCAGAACTAAGGATGTGATATAATTCATGGCGGATCTGAATTAAAACTAGAGGGCTTAACAGACTCAAGTTTTTCAGACAGACCAAGATGACAGAAAATCCATTTTAAGGTAAAGGGTTACCTTGAACGGTGGTGCAGTGAATTGGAAAGGTTCCAAACAACAAAGAGTTGTTGATTTAGTGATAAAGACAAAGTATATAACTATAAATGAAGCTGCAAGTTGATTATTTGGATGAAAAGTTCATTATAGAACTAGGAATAGTTCCTAAGTCTCATCTTAGATCTAAACATGTGTTGTGGCACTTTCATTTGATTATAAGAATCATTGAAAGATGGGAAATCACTATAGAGATAGTGGACTCTCAAGAACAACATTACATATCCATTAACTAAAGATTATCCAACAGTAGGATAATCGTCACTTAGAGAAGAAGTGTATGAGATACCATGACGATTGACTTTAGTGCAAGTGGGAGATTGAAAGTAGTATGCACACAAGCCAATCATGTTTGATGATAAAGCATATACTTTGTAAACAATCTTATTCATTTATTAATAAAAAGTATTAATTTATTAAAGGCTTTTTATTATCTACATGATGCTGTTTTATAATATGTGATAAACCCATAGTTTTAAGCAATGCTTTTAGAATAATGATGATGATCATTCTAATGAGATCTAAATTCTTAGAAAGCTTAAAACTAAAATAGTTCCCAATTGTTGGATCACTAAATTGGGGATTAGTGAATCCGGATAGATTGGTACATACGTTGCTTGCTCATTTGATGAGGATGATTGATCTCATGATCATTTGTGTGGAGACACTAAAGCAAGTATGTAGGTGCTTATTAGAGAATAAGTTCACTGAACGTGGCTCGCTAATGAATACCTAATGGAGTTTTACTTTCTTGTCAATAGGAATTCCTGTAGTGATAGTAGTACAAGTGATCCTTGGACTTGAGATCATCATAGTATATTGTGTATGATGAGTTATACTTTGACTTATTCCTTAAGACCCTTAGGGTATATCAAAGGGTATGCTTGGGTATAATAAGTTGTACATGGAGATAATGTATGATCAATAAAGAATCTACCACTTCTAGTAAAAGAAGAGAAATGTCCTATGTGATTCGATAAATGACAATCCAGTAGTCCTTGGCCAAGGCAGAATGAAATTAGAAAAGAGTTTCTAATTTGCATTATTTGGAGTTGTGCATTTAAGAGTCGAAATACATATAATTAAATAAAATAAGACTTGACAGTAATTCTATGTCTTATATTTAATTGGGACATTGTATGGTGCAATGATTGAATTGTACGGTAACTATTTACTCAAAGGTTCTTGTATGATTAATGTTGAAATCTATATTATCTGGAAAGTCATTGATCGCTAGGGAGGCTTATCCCTATTGTAGAATAAATATTATTTATTTAAATAAATTATTAGTTTAATTTATTTATTTAAATAAGATTAGAATTGTTCTAATTGATTTATTCACAACCGGTTTAATATGGAGAACCTAAAGGGTCACACCATAAAAGAAAGAATAATTATTTAAGAAGTTAATGGCATAATCGTAATAATATATTAAGTATATTTAATTTAATCTATGGTGATAGAATAAATTAAATAGCTTAATATTTATTATTTAATATTTTAGAAATATTAAATATAAATTAATAAGAGGAGTCTTATTAATATTATTATAATTATTATTATTTTAATTTCTAAAAGAGTTTAGGAATTAATTTAATATAAGTACTCTCATTTATTCCTAATATGATTAGGAGGGAAAATTAGTTAAAGGAATTTAATTAATTATCTCTAATAAGATTAGGGAGCTTAATTAATTAAAAGAATTTAATTAATTAAAATAAAACCCAATTCCTTAATTGTTAAGGAGGGTTGACCACATCTATAAATAAGAGGAGTCTTATTATGGGTGAAGAGGTTATTGACTTTAATAACATACGTAATTCCAATTGTTGGAGAGTACGCCCCTTTTTCTATAGAGATAGAAAACTAGGGTTTGAGCCAAATACCCATCTTCTTGAATTCTTCTTCTTCCTTGGTGGATCACCTCTAGAGGCCAAACACTTGGGTGGCTAACGTTGATCAAAGGAATGAACCAAACCCGGTGGATTCAAGATGAACGCGAAAAGGATTGGAGGTAAACTTGTACCTGAGGAAGCTTGGATCTTCAAGGGTATGATTCTTATTCATATCTTTTCGTTTAATTAATAATTGTGCATAAAGGGTGATCCGGGTATATGGTTTGTAAAATTTTTAAACTCTGATTTTTACACGCTTCCGCATAATTTTGCAATTTGATTGCGTTCATGAATATTACAAACCTAACAATTTACGTACCTGGTAGTTCAAATAAATGAGAATTCCTTGCGTTCTTTTTGGATTGTACCTTCCCGGTTATTTCCTCTATATCATGATTTTCCCATTGCTCATCTCCTGTATTTCAGATATCATTCTAGAATACATCTTTAAAACAAAGGTTAATTGACATATCACAATTTGTCAACTTAAGTAAGAAAAATCAGCTTAGGTAGGACACACACTAGCGAAGGATATTACTCGTCTCTCCCCTCCTAGTTCTAATCCCGGATCTCCGCCAGATACCATATCCCTAAGCTCTAATACCAAATGTGATGCCCCCAAAAAAGGTATACATAACCCATTCTGAGTCGCCAAATACATGGTACATAATTTAAATAGAAACTTAATTTATACAACTATCGTGTAAAATACGACAACACATAAGCTGTGAGTTTTAATACAAATATTGTATTGAATATAAAACAACAATATACACTCGCAGATTATTACATTACCGTACAAAATACAACATCAAATATTTTAAGTCTTCAAAGAAACACAAGAAGATTTATGTCCTCCTCATTCTAATTGTGTGTATTTTTTACGCTTTTAAAGTCGGGTTCTCATCACCCTATTGTTGTTCACCAAAATCTATTATTAAGTGATGTATAAAATTTGACACATAGATCTTAAGTCCTCAATATAATTATATGTTCTTTTATAATATATTGAGAAACTTCCACATACTCAGACTATCACACTAATCCCCTGTTATCTTCACTCGCTCCAGCTACAATCTTAATACTTGTAAGGAATTGTGAAGCAAAAGGGTGATCACAATAGCCCAGTAAATAATATTATGCCTAAAATAATTAATTTATCAATATCATTCATTAGTAATAAATCAGAGATTTAGAACATATTGTAGATGATAAACGTTTTCAACCATAATTGCAGCGGAATCAACAATCCATTAGAAGAGTCAAGTAGAATATAATGTCTACTATTCTCTCCAAATTAAAAGTCCATCGTTAATAGTTCATTCGTGTAATACTCATCAACAGTTCTATGTTGTACCCAAGACAAATAGAACTCTCATCACCTGTCTTCACCTAAACCAACAAAGATTATAGTTAAATTCATAATTCATATTTATAATCAGGTAAATCAACAGTCCATCTTTGCACTACGAGCCAAAAACATAAAACTATAAACCCAATAATCAATAGTCCATCTTTGCACGTAAGCCAAAGATGTAACAACCCGATATTTTCTATACAAATAAATTAGAAATTTTGCGTATAGATTTTTTTATATTTTAAATATGGGGAATATGTGCCAAGATAATGTGTGTATGTATTTATGTGATATATTTATTACATGAATGATTTTAAATAATTTTATTTTAAAATTTTTGATTATTTTTAAACTATATTATTATAATAATTAATTTATAGTAAAAATGTTTTTATTAATTATTTTCCATGAAAATATAATCACATATTATTTATATTTTGATTTTTAGTGCTATAATTATATACTGTATGTATGTGAACTGACAAAGATTGGTAAGTTATGGTGTATTATGCCAAACCCTAGTTTTACTGTGGGAAACCTTAATTTGAAACTCAATTGTCAGTTTAAGACTATTATATAACTGTGTTATATAATTTTTTTTGATTGATTAGGTCAACCCTAATTAACATTTAGATTTATTAATATATTGAAATCCTATTTATTAATTATAAACCCTAATTACTAGATTAGCAAGGATAATTATAATTATTATATAATACCCTAATGTTCATGTATGATTAGAACCCTAATCAAATTAAGAAAATCCTAATTATAAATTTTAGGAACTAATTTTATTTTATTTTAAACCCTAAATGAAAGCTTCGTAACCTAATTATACATTAGGTGAGACAATTAAATAACCTAAGGGTTATGGTAATAAGGAAAGGTTAATATTTAATATGTATACTAACTTATGTGGATAATCTTGTTATTTCAAGTGACTAATAATTTTAAACCTATTTCTAGTAAACTTAATTAGGTTATGAGCTAAAGTTACATGTATACATAATTAAATTTCATAAGATTGGGAATGGAAACCCTAAATAAATAATTTGGGTATCATGTATTAAAATTGTTAGACTATGTTCATTACATGGCCCAAAACAATTAAAGGAGAAGCCCAAAAGAAATAAAATGCAAGCCCAAACTTAGTCCACTTGATTAAGGGTATTTTAGACCTTTGACTTATCTAATTTATGCATTAAAATAATGGCTAAATGAAGGAATTAGTGGGCATATATATAGTTGGCCCCATTAGGCCTTTAAGGAAACAAATTATGCAAAGCAATGTCCATAAGTAGAAGTCTTACACACAAGTACATGTGTGTCAATCTCCCATTAGTTGCAAATCTATTAAGCACCTTTAATCACATGATTAGGCTAATTGAAGAGATAAGGTGTAGTCTTTTATCCATGGAACAATAAAAGCATGGGGGTTAATAGTTAATCACCAATTCATTTGCTAGATCATTTTCATTTCTCTTATCCTCTTTCTTCTTCTTTTTCTCCCAAGCTAGCAACATACAAGAGAGAGAGAGAGTTTCGGTTTTGTGTATGAGAGAGAAAGGTGAGGTAGTTGCTTAATGCACCCTAAGATTATACATTACTTTGGAAGATCAAGAAGGATAGCAAATAAAACTAGGTGAGGTTCTCATCCATTTTTCTTCTTATTATTCTTCTAGTTTGTGTTATAGCATGATTTTTTTGGAGATATGGATTAATACTCAAGATACCCTAGTTCTATATATTATCATGTATAGAACTAAGTATCTTGAGTGTTAGATCAAAGGTTTAGAGGAAGAAAATGAGCATATGTTCTCCAAGGTGTGAAACCCTTGTTTTTCTTCCACTAAATCTTGTGTAACTCAACTTTTACAGGTTGGATTTGTGATCCGTCAAAGGGGGATGCTAGATACATGAGTTATCTAGTAAACCCAAGTGGTAGAACCCAAATCTAGCAAGTATTGAAGCCATGAGGGCTGTTTTCCCCAAAACAGTCCACTTAGAAAGTCAAAGTTGCAAAACCCTAAAAAGCTACTGTCCCTGTTTTTCTTGAGGCTGTTTCGGGCAGTTGAAAGTCTTTTAAAAATGTGGAAAAAATCACAGAGGTACCTTAAGAAGTTATCTACGTGTAGAAAAAAGAACGGACGCGTTTCGATTTATAGGTTGTGCGTAATGGCTATTTCTGTAAAGGACTCCTACATATTAACACTCGAATTTTTCACTGTGTATACACTGGAAATTTCCGAAATATGTACAGTAGGTTCAAATATTTTATGAGAGTATACCCTGAAAATTTTAGATTTTTCTGAGCAAACCTCGATTTATGAAAAATAAAGCAAGATCCGGGTGTTTTGGGCACTTTAAAATTAGTAAATCATTTTCTAAAATTCTAGAAAAATTTGGGGATCATTGTTGGGTCATATAATGTCCAAATCCAGGAAATGGGAAATTTTGGATTCCGTTTGCTATTTCTTCTAAAAATAATTAAGTTATGAATAAAAGGAAATAAATAGTTAAATGATGTCTTAAATAAGAAAAATATGATTTTAATGTTTGAATACTCCTAATATATAATATTATGACTATTTTAAGGTATTTTGGTAATTTATAATAAGAAATATTATTTATGACCTTTTATGGATATTAAATAAATGGTTTTATAAGGGGTAAACAATTAAAATAAATTGTTTATTGATCTAATAAATTATTAAAATGTTATTATGATATTAATAATATTAGAATATGATATTGTTAAGTAAATAAAAATATTAAGATTAAAATATTATTAAATGGTTAATCATATTTTATTTAAAATATTAATAAATGATTAAAGTATTATTAAATGATTAATAATATTAGATTAATAATATTAAATTAAAATATTATTAAAAGATTAATAATATTAAATTAAAATATTATTAAATAAATAATAATATACGAGATTAAATAAAATATTATTAATGTAATAACATTAGTAAAGGAATAAAATATTATTAAATGATCAATAATATTAGTAAATAAATAAAATATTAATACGATTGGTAAATGACTAAAAATATTATTAATTGATTAATAATACTAAATCAAAATTAAGATATTATTAAAGTAATAATATTAATGCATGATTAAAATATTATTAAGAGGATTAATAATATTAATAAAATATTAAAATATTATTAAGATGTTAATAATATTAGTAAGCAAATAAAAGTGTTATTAGTGAATTAATAATACTAAGAGGTGAATTAAATATTATCAAGATTAATAATATTAAGTGAATTAAAAATATTTTAAGTTATACTTAATGACTTTTAATATTTTTAAAAATAGTACATTAATATCTTAATATTAATGGTAATTATTTTAAAATGATTTTAAATGTTTTAAAAATCATTTAAGGGTAATATACATGTTTTAAAAATATTTTGAGTTATTATAAATCACTTTAATATTTTGGCAATGGTTTCATTAATAGTTAAATAATAATTAAATGATAATAGGATTGTTTAATACTTAAATCATTTGATAATGATTCTGGTGTTTGAAATTCATGATAAATTATATTAAATATTTATCAAGTCATTTAAAATGATATGACTGATACTTATAGTTATTGAACTTCGGAATAGAGTCTTAGACTCAATAATTATCTGATAAAGCTGTCCGTACACCGACATATTTCAGAAAATGATCTGGACTTAGATATTTTAACTGTATTAATGTTTGTTTGTGATGCAATAACTGTTGAACATGTGTGATAATGTGATTAGGTTATGTGCTGACTGCGAAATGCAGTACTATATGTTATAGTATATTGTTCTAATAGAACGAATGATCTGATTAATGATTGGTTGTGATATAAAAGATGAATCTAAGTTGCGTATTGTTGTAAGCAGCGCATCATGCAAGTATCCTAACTTTGCATTTTCTTTATGCAATGGACATGAGTAAGAATTTTTCAGAATTATATTATTACTGTACAAATTATTAACCCTATATTATATACGCTCATTGATTGTCAACATGTTAGTATATGGATAATTCAGATATATGTTCTGTTCTTTAATTTCTACAAATGGTTATACAAGTGTCCCCACTTGGATAATCATTGCATTTAATCATATGTTGATACACCTTTGTTAATTACCCGTATACATATATGTTGAATTATAGATTATTGTTGAACAAGATAAAACCTTATTATTATCCAACCAAATTGCTTTGATTTGGAACCCCGACAAGTATGAACATCTCTTACACGGGAAAACTTTTATGCGCCCAAGGCGGACAGAGTGAACAATCCTATCGTTCTTGCATGCAGTATTGATCAATACAGAGTCCATGGGATGTACACCCTCGTGCCAGTAAGTTATGACGGTTTGCGGATGAAGTTTTGCTAAACCTATTCGAAAATGAAAATAATATTCATAGTATGTCCCCTAAACCCTATATATGGTCAGTACGTAGTTTTAAAATTTGAAAGAGGGTTGTTATCTTAATATTATCAGTTCAGATTACTTTACAACTATTGATTTGTCGTAGAAGGATAGTATAAAGAAAACATTTAAATTCTTTCAGCTTATATATATATAATTGCTATTACTTGCTAAGCACTCAAATGCTCATCCTTGCTTAATTTAAATGTTTTTAGCTAAGTGTGAACAAGTAGAAGGCTCGACTAAGAATAAAGGGAAAGAAAAGGTTGCAGAATGAATTCAATGCCATTTTATGTAATAGTTATCTTTATTAAGACAAGTATGATATATATTACCTATCACGTATTGTGAGAAATGTATTAAAGGTTGCGTACTTGGGATTTAGACTTTGATAAATATGTAAATTAAGTTGGTATCTATATTATTGTTATTATTATTAGTATTATTCCGCTCATAGAAATGATATCGTTAAGCACCGAGTTCGGGTTTCAAGTACCTGGATTTGGGGGCTTTATAAAAGATATACAACTATAAAACCAATAATCAATCGTCCATCTTTGCACGTAAGTCAAAGATATACAACTATAAAACCAATAATCAACAATCCATCTTTGCACGTAAGCCAAAAATATACAACTGTAAAACCAATAATCAATAATTTCTCCTTGCCACAAAGGCTTAATAAAACTTTCACTCAATATTCTTGCCCCAAAGGATAAAGACGCTCAAATGTAATATTAATGATCATATCAATCAGTTGTTTATCTTTGCACTACGAGCCAAAGATATTCAAACTATAAAACCAATGGTCATGATCATACCAATCAATTATCTGCCAGTGAACTACGACCAAAGACATCCAATTGTAAAACCAATGGTCATGATCATGCCAATCAACAGTCCATCTATGCACTACGGGCCAAAGATGACTTTTACTACATTATTTTTCTGCAACATTATAGGTCATGATCATGTCATACACATGTCCATCTTTGCACTATGGGCCAAAGATATAATACTGTAAAATCAATAATCAACAGTCCATCTTTGCACTTTGGGCCAAAGATGACTTTTACCACAATATAAACATGAGAATGATGACACTGGTATAAGGATTCAATCAACTGAGATTAAGGATAAATATTAGAAATTTATAATTTAATTTATCTAGAGTTCAAGAATATCCCAATCGTCAACATGATAACTAAACATGGTGTAAACTTCAAGAATGATATTTGTGTATCAAAAATAATTTTGAATAGAAAGAAATAAATTTTTTTCGTGAATAGTATCCTGTGAATAATACTTTGTGAATAGTACCCCATGAATAGTACTTCATAAATAGTACCCAGTGAAATATACTTCGTGAATAGTACCCCCGAGTGAATAATACCTGAGTGAATAGTATCCAGTAAATAATACCCTGAGTGAATAGTACCCCGTAAATAATACTCCCGAGTGAATAGTACCCCATAAATAATACCCCGAGTGAATAGTTCCTGAGTGAAGTGTACCTCGTAAATAATACCCTGAGTAAATAGTACCCCGTAAATAAAACCCCTTACCTTAGTAGAAGACTGGATACTTTAATAGTGAAGTAGCAGAATACTCTTCTTCTTTCTCTTTATAGTTTCTCTCTCTATAGCTTCTGTAAGACCCCAACTTTTATGAATAAAGATTAATTTTTTCTCGAAATATATTTTTGAATATTATGGTGTGGATTTGATATAATGTTATAGTTGCGGGTAATATTTTCAAATTTTGCAAAGTAAGCAATTGGTTATATAATATTCGATTGGTCGGGGAATATTTGTTTTAACAGGGAATATTCATACGACGACACAATCATTGGTGGACTCCACAATGGAAGTATTATCGTAGTTAGAAAATAACAGCGAAAGTTTTACCGTTAAACTATTGAACTACCCGGTGGTAAAAATACAGTAATACCCGTGGTTGCATAGTAGCACACAATATTGATTATTGATGCTTATGTAAGAAGTTACTCAGTTATACTCAATTATTAATATAGTAATTATTGCATAATATCTCTAATATTATTGATTCAATTATTGTCACAAGTATCATCTACATAATATTTTATATAATTAAATCAATAATTGAGATGACAAAGTTATTCATATTATTATTTGCAATATTGACAATGTCTAGAAAGTTATATCAAGGAGAGGTTTGGTTATCTAATTGCGCGCCAATAGGGAGAAATCCTTATCGAAAAGCTGTGACGCCCCCAAATCTGGGTCTCTTCTAACCCGACATATGGTGCTACACGGTGCTACAGTTCACACAAACATTCAATTGAAATGCCTCAAAAGAACAAATATGTCTTCTATATATTCCAAACAATATTACCTTTCCCTAGGTTCTTTATAACCGTTCCATTTGTTCTTGTCATAATATCAAATATTATCATTACAAACCTATACTATTACATAGGTAATCTATAGGTTCGCCTTAGCATTCCCTTTATCCTTGCCGGATCCTTCGATTTGTTCTGTCTAAGTTGCATTCATATGGTTTATACAAGAGTGAGCATAACAAGCTTAGGAAGTACAATAATTTCCTTTAAAAAGAATGCTTGAAACATAGGAATCGTATATCTTTAATAACTAGATAATAGTTATGAAGTAATATCAATAATTCAAAATAGCATTTCTTGTCCTTCAAAACATTTTACAATGACAATATTCAGTAAAACAACAATTCTGGTTCAAGACCATGAGCGTTTCATAATTTCTTTAAAAAGGACATCCCGGCACGAAGTCCATAATCTGACATAGCTTACGAGCACTTCTAGGTGATCATCCTATAGTACTCTATGTTGATCAACACTACATTCCTTAAACGTGTGTACGTTTAAGTTGTGGCAACCTCACGTGCCCATCGAATACTCTATGAAAATACATTTGTTTATTCATATTCAGGCTTATCTTGAATCCATACCAAACAATTGGCACAGGAAAACGTTATCAATTCTATATGAAAAGACTTGTAAAGAAATCAATCAATCTTCAAGATTAGTCTAGCCTAGTTAAAATAGGCATCGACCCTTTCGTAAAACAATTCATGCAAGAATTTTATCTATTTGACTTCGTTAATTAAAAATTCACCTATTAGTCAATTTTTAACGAAAATGATAAACGTTTGTGAATGTTCAATGCTCGTTTCTTCGTTCTAAGTCAGAATTCGGTCATTATTAAGTCTGCAACCATATAATGACAAATAAGACTCGTCTCCATTGAAAACCAATGTTTCCAAGCTCAAAAACAAAATTCGACTTCCATTCCGAGAATTTCATGAATTCGACGATTATCGGCTAATCGTGTAAATTCTGGCAAAACTTCATTACTAATGATTTGTTCTTCGTTTCAAATGGATTCAATCCATCATACTAATGTCTTGACATACATATTACATTAACTCATTTACATGATAAGTTATTACTTGTTCTTTGTGAGTTTGTAATTTAGAAAAATATAAATTACTTATGAATTCTTTTCTCATGACTTATGATAGTTCATGACCTCTAACCATTATTCTTGCTTCTTATTATCATACTAACTTCATTAATTTAAAATATGTTACAAGTTCCTACAATTCTTCCTTAGTTCTTAACTTCATTTATTGCTTATCTTACGACATGACTTAATTACGGCTTATTAAGACTTAAGCCCTTTGATTACTCATTCTTATCATTTCTTAGCATACTAGTTCTACCAATACTCATTTCTCTAACAATGGAAAAGAAAGAGAATTATGGTTCAAGATCTTACCCTTGGAGATTACTTGATAAAACCTTAAACTTCTTCTTGCTTCTTGAATTAACAAAGGCTAACGTTTTCTAGATTTTGTACCTTTTTCTCTCTAACCAATAAGCTATAACTTGTTGGTGTTTTGAACAAGGGACAAATGAGTTAGCAAGCTTCCTATTTATAGGAATCACAAAGTGAGGGTAGTTTAGACATTAAACCAATCCCACCTCCTTACTATTCCTAGCTTTAGCACAACACTTATCCATTACTTGCTCCTTACTTCAATTGCTTTATCATTAAGTTAACTTGGCCTCCATATAATTTGCTTGCTCACCACTTATTCCTTTGCTTAGCCCTTAAGTCTACTTGTTCATCACTTATAAACACTTTGTTTGCTCACAACACTTACTTAGCCTTTAAGTTTGCTTGTTAATCACATAGCGTATCCTTTGCTTAGCCACCAAGTACTTTACTCGGCCACCACTTTAGGTCATCCATGTGCTCATGGGTTGCCCCATGGATCATCCTTGCTTTGGGCTTTTGGTTTAATTAGTTAGCTTATTCTTGTGGGATTGCATTAATTTGTTTTGGGCTTTACATGAACAAACATTTGGCTTGTACCTTAATTCTTATTGATCTTTCATATTAAATCATATTGGACTTATACATCCCACATAATCCACAAGTTTATTCACAAATGGCTTAAAGCCTTAGGACGTATTCTATACGTATTATTATTATATTCTAACTCGTATATTAATTCAACATATACAACATACCATCATCCATACACACTCGTATAATACCTCATATAGTACTCATATTCATTACTTCGTATAATACCTACATATTATACAATCATTGTTTAATTCATTAATCACATTATATTTCCTTCTCGTAAATCACTATTTCCTAACCATTAAGTTTTAAGTCCGCAGGCGAAAAATTGTATTTGCCATAACTGAAATATTATTGGATATTCCATCTCACCTTGATATTCTATCGTTACGTATTTCTTAGAAGTTCAAAAATAATTTCCGAGCAGAAATGCGTGAATAGTGTTTTTCAAAAAATTTCTCGGAAAGCCTTTATTTTCGTCTAGGAAATTCAAACACTTTAATTCTACCACGTAGCCAAAATACTATGACTTTTCGATAGGTCAATGTCATAGAACGACATTCAAATAGCTTACTCCCATAAATAATCAATTAAATTCATTCATTCCACATAATCAAAAAAAAATTTAATTCTCATAAAAATTCGATTTTCTCAGGCGTTACATTCTTCCCTCCTTATAAGGATTCTTTCCCTAGAATCTCGCTAATAATACATACACATGAGGAATTTTAATTTTTTTTCTTTTATTTTAATTTCGAGTTCCCACAATGCTTCTTTGACATTGTGGTTCCTCCAATTCACCTTTACCGAAGGTATTATCTTAATCCACAGGACTTGTCCCTTCCTATCATTAATCTGAGTTAGAAGTTAAGCACTTACTAATACATTACGCTATCTTCCTTTTATTAGTTCTTCTTTTAACTTTAAAATTATTTGAAACTCAAATTCCTCCTTCAAAACAAGATTATACTTATTCTTTGTAACAACCCGATATTTTCTATATAAATAAATAAGAAATTTTTACGTATAATTTTTTTTTATTTTATAGATGAAGATTTGTACAAGAATATGTGTATATGTATTTATGTGGTAAATAAAAATGTATTTATTACATGATTATTTACAAGTAAATTTAATTTAGAATTATTGATTATTAAAAAGTATATTTTTATAATAATTAATTTTATAGTGGAAATATTTTTATTAATTATTTTCCATGAAAATATAATCATATATTATTTAAATAATATATGAAGTGATTTTTAGAATAATTATAATAATTATTTTATTATATGAGTTTTAGTACAAATTACTAAGTTAATTATTTTACCTTAATTATTAAGGTTAAATATGAAGAATAATCAGATATGGAATCTAAATCCTAATTTTGGACTATTGTCAAGGTATAAGAATAATAATATATTATTAATTATATTTTAATTTTTCAGTGCTATAAATATGTATTGTATGTACGTGTTGATGATGATTGGTTAATTATGGTGTTTAATTTCAAAACCCTAATATTAATTGGTTAAACCCTATTTTACTGAGGAAAACCCTAATTTGAAAATCAACTATGAGTTTAAGACTGTTATATGACAGTGTTATATGTTTTATGATGTGTATTATATAATGATTTGATTATTTAGGTAAACCCTAATTATAATCTAGAAACCCTAATTACCTTTTTTTTAAACCCTAAGATATTTTAAAAACCCTAATTTTCTATTAAAACCCTAATTTTTAATTAGTAAGTTGTAATTAAAATTTTATTAAACTTTAGTCTTAATTGTTCAAACCCTAAAAATTATTTGGGAAACCTTAAGGTTTAAAATCTAGTGATTAAAACCTAGATTCAAGTACCATGGACAAGAATACCCTTAATTACTTTGTTAAATTACTAAAATAGAATTTTTGGATTTATTTAATTGAGATTGCTTGCAAATCTTGCCATAATTTGGGTTTTTTACCAACCCTAGATATCCCATGTGCCAAAATCTTTTTATATTAGCCAATACACCAGCCATACATTGCATCTAGCACATATATAGATCCAAGAGAGAGAAAATGTCATTTATTGCTCATTTGATCACATTCCACATCCAAGTCTCTCTCTCACCTAAATCCACGAATTTCATAAGTTCCTCAGTCTCTAAGAACAGCCCCACGATCAACAATAACATATCATAAGCACAGAATCATCAATTGATCAAAGAAGGTATAAACCCAACTTGAAAAATCTGTCCATCAATCTGTCATTAGATGTTATGATTTGTTGTTAGAATATGTTGTTAGTAGTTTCTATTGATGATCTGGGTTGCTAGATGTTACATCCATAACATCTAGAGGCTCGGATTTGAGTTTTTGCAAAATCTGGAAAAACTTGGTTCTGTGGTCTGACAACGATTGTCAGAGGCCACAGATCCTTGATATTTTATGAGTTTTGTTGTTTATAAGTTGTTATATGTAGTTTTTAGTGTTTTCTTTAATCTGCAAAAAGAATCGAGGTCATTTGATATGTATATTGTTAGTTATTAACGGTCAAATACCATTGACCGACATTGACCGGACAATTTCTGGGCAGCCCAGAAACCATGAACGAGCGTCTGACAGTGTATTCAAGCATCTAGATCTGTCATTTTGTTGATGTTTTAGATTGATTGTTGTATTTAACGTGTATTCCTGTATATGATCTCTAATATTATGCCTTAAAATCTCCTAAAAATCTAGTATGCTGGCTTCAGGGATCAGTCAAAGTGGGTAGCTTAATCACGGATCTGGTTTTCTGGGCAACCCAGAAAACATTTTGTAGTAGCCCCGAATCCGGGCCCCGAATCGCCGCGGATCCGGTATACTATTTCTATAACTAATTGCGGAAGATATAAACATAAATTGTTTATACAATACATTTTACACACTTATCCCCAAGGTCGGTTAACCTTAACTTAAATACAATTCATAATCTTTATAACACATTTATCAAACTATATTTTTTATTCAAAGCAGCTGCACATGATATCCCAAGCTGAACTTGGCATTATCTTTTCTATCGATGATTCATTTATTTAAGAATCATTTCTATTCTCAATTCAAAATAAATCTTATTTATCTAATCAACATTTCAAACTGTACATAGCTGAAAATTACATTTGATAAAACTATCAATCATAGATCTATACCATTTCTAAATCAAAAAAAAATGTATTCATTTTATGCATCGCTCAATCTTCATCATCCGTATAGCAAATAATATTGTCTAACATCATTAACCTGCAAAAAGTTTATGTTTGCAAGATTGAGCTCGACAGCCCAGCAAATTTAACAATCTATCATGTTTCACATAGCACACAATTCTATATGCACTACATTTCCTTTAATATGCATATCTGCATGCAACATATATTCTTTACTAAACATATCCTACATGCATCCATAATTTCTTACAAAACATTAATTCATGCATTATACATTTCTAATTTATCAAGTTACATCATACAACATGTAATCACATATTGATTGAGTTCCATAACCCAATTAACTTAGTCATATTTTGACTTTTAACAATTCATAGAGCATAATATGTAATTTAACACATAACACATTCCATCCACAAACATAATAGAACTGAAAAACTTGCCTGCACCGTTGATTACCGCAACGCAATTTATAACGCTTTACCCGAAGACCTAATATTAATAATATAGATTTCAAATAATTAGAATAATATCATCACAGTATAATACTGTTATATTTATGCACACAGGATAACCTAAACACATAACACATAACCCTATCAGTCTTTACAACACATAAGACTTAGTATCAGGTCAAACTATTTCAGTCTGACTTGAAACCGACACAATTCTAACATCTCGACGGTCTAGTCGGACGAATATCGAGTTTAAGTTCAATTAAACTCTAACTTAACACTTAACACAGATAATTTCTAACCAGACAAAACATTTTTCCTAGGCTCGTAATAACTTTCGGATAATTATTACCATTTATCAATATTTTTCAATCTTAAAAACCGTATTTAAATAAATTAAATACCACAAAATTCCATAATCATTAATATTCATTTATTATAAAATATTAATGAAAATCATTACATAATATTATAATTTAATTATAATATCACAAAGTATTTTTAATACTTTAAAAATCATTTTTATATGATTTTTCAACCCTTAAATCCATTAACCGATAATTAATATTAATATTAAAATATTAATATTTTCATGCCAAAATATCAAAAGTTACATTTTATAACTTAAAATATTTTTAGATCACTTAAATCATTTTTATATGATTTATAAAGCATTATTTCTAATTTTCCATAATTTATTTAATATATCTATTAAATAAACTAATTATCATTAATATTTATTAATTAATGAAATTCATTCCAAAATATTAAAAGTCATCAAAAATAACTTAAAATATTTTCTTTTGTCATAATATTATTTTTCATGATTTTTCATTAATTAAAATCATTTTAAAATAATTTATTTAATATTATAATTAAATAAATAAATACCATTTATATTCCAAAAATATTAAATATTTTCAAAATATACTCAAAATAGTTAAAAACTATTTTTCAGACTTTAAAATAATTTTTCATAATTTATTATGTATTTTTAATAATTAAAAACCTTTTTTCTAATTTTAAATTAATTTTCGGAAAATTAATAATAATCTGTCGCTAAAGGCCTATAGCGACACTTTCTGTCGCTATAGGTGTTCTTGAGCCAAACCCAGATTTTTCCGGCAGTTGCGAGGGACTAGGTTTGACCGGATTTAATTCAGTGTTCCTTACGTTTTATGGGCTTGCAAAAACTTTGATGTTGTAGTACTAATGTAGTACTACAAGTATATACCAATTCCATGACCAAACAACAACATAACAACGAGATCTAAGCTTCCAAACATTCTGACAAACATGTTCTTCATTTTTCTGGGTTTACCAGAATCCAAGGTACCAAATTTGGGTCCTTATAACTTTCATTCTAAGTCTGATTTATGTGATCTATCAACTCCAGTTTGTAGACAACATGTAGTACTACAACTATCAAGAATAATAACACAAAAACATCACAACATGAACAAGAAATGGCTGGTCAAAGTAGGGCACGGAAACAGGTCTGGAAAATTCTGGGTTCGCGATTTAACAGAATTGGTCAACGGGTTTTGACCGCTTGTAACGTTTGATCTAAAAGTGATCTAGCTTTGATTATTTTCGAATCTTACAGACCACATGTCAGGCTATTCATAACATCTTACAAACAACAAAAACCGTAAATTATCATAGAGATATAAGCTCTGACATTTGACCAAAAATCAAAGAAATGAAATTTTCCAGATTTCTCAAATCTTCAAATTCGTGTACTTTGATGTTATGGGTCATGGATTTAACAACCCAGAACATCAATTGACACCATATTACACCATTTTCAACAATCAATTGCAACAATTATCATAAAATCGAAGGATTTCAAAATTTAGGATTTTATACCTTTTTAGCCTGATTTTCAATTCTGACTTTTTGATTCTGATCTAGGCTTGCTAAAACTTGATCATGGATCATCTTTTCACTCTCCCTCACTCCAAATTTTCGAATTTTAGAGAGAGGATTGCTTGGGAGAAAAATAAGAGTAAACTAGCTCATTTCTCTCTCTTTAATTCTCTTATAATACTTAGATTCAATGCATGATGCTACATAGCTGCTGATTTGCTGGATTTGTAGGTTGTACAAAGTCAATATTAGGTCACCAACCCCAAGATTTGGCAAGATCTACACTCCACATAATATAAAATGTGACAAAGGGCATTTTGGACATTTCCTTAAATTTTTAGATTTTTGCATTTGATGAAGCCCTTAATCATTAGGGTTTGGATCATTTTAGAGTTTAGGGTTTAACCCTTTAGGGTTTATATTTTACCCCGCAAATAATTAGCAACTTGGATTTTCAAAAAAATTTCCAATTAAATTTTAAAATAGAATTTTTTTTTATTTATAAATTATAATTAGGGCCTCCTAATTATATCATAATTTCCTAATCATGCATCAATCTTGCTAATTAGGACTAATTTATCCTAATTAAATTGCTAATTAAGCACTTAGGGTCAAATTTGTACATTAGATCTCAAAACCACATATTAGGATTTTAAATAGAAAAATAATAGTTCAATTTTAGAAATTAGATTTCTTAATCCAATTAGGGTTTCTAATAACTTGACAATTAGGATATATATCTCCTAATTAACATTGCAAATTAAGCAATTAAATCCACCACTGTACAATTAGGGTTCAAGATGGTCATTAGGGTTTTCAACCCACAAATTAGGGTTTACAATAGAAAATAATATTCTAAAATAGAAATTAAATATTCGTAATTAGATTAGGGTTTTCTAATTACTCATAAATTGAAATAATTAGGATTAAGGTTTCCTAATTAACATTGTTAATTTTAGCAATTAAATCCACAATTGAGCATTAGGGTTTCTGACGGAACAAATAGGGTTCCAAAAATTGGAAATTAGGGTTTGTAAATTAATCAACCTTTACCCTCATTAAAACTTAATTAATAGCACTAAAGCATTAAAATTCTCCGTTATATACCCAGATTAGAGTTTCATCTTATCAGAATCTGAAACTAGGATTTTTTTTTCAGATCTGGTATTAAGGTTTTCAAATAATCAATTAAGATTTTAGATAATTCATTAGGGTTTTTCCTAATTAATAAAAATTATTGGCGTTTAACCTTGTACATACATTAGATTCCCAATCTAGGGTTTTCAATATCCGATTTAGGATTTCGTACTCCCGGAACTGAAACTAGGGTTTCCAGAACCGATTTCTAGGGTTTCTTATTAGACGTTAGGGTTTTCTAACCGAACGTTGAAGTTCTTAATATAAACTTAGGGTTTGTCACAGATATAATTTATCTGATCAACCCATGACCCTTAACCACATTCTGAACACATCATTAACCATAAACACAAAACATGTTCACATAAATCCTTAATCCTGAATAATTCACCTATATCCTTCACAGAATTTTGAAACCCTCAAAATTCCTTTCTAATAATATCAAACGCATATACTTATTTTCTGTCTTGGTCTATTATTTGACCTTAAATCAATCATTTAAGATTTTCATAAATTGTCTAATTTCTCGGGTTGTCACATTCACCCCTCCTTATAAGAATTTCGTCCCCGAAATTCACCTTACACCTTACACCTTACACCTTACATCGTGCACCTTACACCATTCACACATCTTTCACATGCTACCCAATACACCACTCACAATGGTAAAAATTTTAAAATTGTGCTGAGGAATCATATAGACTGTTTGTTTTTTTTTCGCAAAGGTTTTATGGAAATTCATCCGCAAACCGTCATAACTTACGGACACAAAGGGTGATTAGCCCATTATGCCCTGTACTGATCAAGTACTGCTGGTCGGAACAATTTGTTCCTCTTATCCGCCTTAGGTGCACAAAATTTCTTACCTCAGTCATATTTGATTCCACAGCAAAACAATTTGGTTCGGAAAATTTCTTTCAATAAACACTTGGAGTTTTTGAAAATATTTTTGAGAATGACGTCATGATGCCGCACTGTATTCAACAGTCCGTTGAGGATTTCGTCATTTTGTGACTTTGTTATACTACATCATACTGTAGTGGGCTGACGATCCTTAGATCACATCCAACACCAAGTAATTCTGCATTGATAACTCTATCATTTTTTTATCATCTCTGCACCAGGTCACATGGTACATAAGTGATAAATAAAAACAAATTTTTTTTTTTAAAAAAAGGCACATAGTGCGTATTTTGCTTGATGTCAAAAATTGAAGTTTAGCAAAGCTAGGGGTTTAGGAAAACCTAATTCTCCACTAATGATCATTTGCTTAACAATCTATCTGTTCCTATAATCCTTAACACTCCATTCACACACAACTATACCCAATTCATAAAACCACACATATGAGTGCATAACCTGGCCACAATTATATGAGTTTAAGAACTTTCCTAGACAGACCTTTGGCGTCCATTTGCTGAGGGGTCCATAAACATTTCATATAACTATGAGTCAAGAATGTCACATAATTATGAGTTTAAGAACTCGTACTTAACCTTATATCCTCTAACTATGACCTATCTATCTGTCATACACATGAGAAATGAATCACCCTCTTAACACGCATATAACAAATAGCGTGACACAAACATTTCAATGATTATCAGTGCCAGAAACTAAGTGGTTGTCAAACCGAACTTGGCCACTAATCAATATAGGAAGATAAGCGAACAATTCCCCGCCCATACAAAGAATTGATCAACCTAACCACTACATTGACCAGGAAGCTAAGTGATTCTAAAACCAAGTACAAATTTCCTGCCCATACAAGGAATCATACAACTCAGCTGCCGACGAGAGTCCTCAATTGAATCCCCACCTAATACTTAACCCCCTTTTTCAATACGAATTCAATTCGTATTCATAATCCATAACTCTTTCATGAGTTTTTATAGTACAATTTCATAGTACAACTTTCACACAGCATCATGCTGTAACCTTTTCAATCATAAGATTGATTCTTTCTGACTGTCATAACCTTATCAGATCACGGGGTGATCTTATCGTATATATTACGATTTATTTCTCTGCCCATGATCGTTTTGTTTTACGATCTTCTATCCCTGCACTTTCAGTCTTTTAGACTCGATCTATTCACTATTACTGTTCAACTTTATTATCAGAGTTAGGGAACTCTGTGTCTTTACACTCGCCGAGATTCATCTTTGAATCTTACCGACCTACTAACTCTATGTGAGTTAGTCTTATCCTAATCACTACGGTTATTGGTCTCAGGTATTCCTACCTAAGCTTCATAACCAACAGCTCTGATACCAACTGTAGTAGCCCCGAATCCAGGCCCCGAATCGCCGCGGATCCGGTATACTATTTCTATAACTA
This sequence comes from Panax japonicus, assembly GCA_020205505.1. Classification (NCBI taxonomy): domain Eukaryota; kingdom Viridiplantae; phylum Streptophyta; class Magnoliopsida; order Apiales; family Araliaceae; genus Panax; species Panax japonicus. The sequence continues at coordinate 41,881,211 of CM035101.1, read as the reverse complement.
ATTGCGGAAGATATAAACATAAATTGTTTATACAATACATTTTACACACTTATCCCCAAGGTCGAGTAACCTTAACTTAAATACAATTCATAATCTTTATAACACATTTATCAAACTATATTTTTTTTTCAAAGCAGCTGCACATGATATCCCAAGCTGAACTTGGCATTATCTTTTCTATCGATGATTCATTTATTTAAGAATCATTTCTATTCTCAATTCAAAATAAATCTTATTTATCTATTAAACATTTCAAACTGTACATAGCTGAAAATTACATTTGATAAAACTATCAATCATAGATCTATACCATTTCTAAATCAAAAAAAAAATGTATTCATTTTATGCATCGCTCAATCTTCATCATCCATATAGCAAATAATATTGTCTAACATCATTAACCTGCAAAAAGTTTATGTTTGCAAGATTGAGCTCGACAGCCCAGCAAATTTAATAATCTATCATGTTTCACATAGCACACAATTCTATATGCACTATATTTCCTTTAATATGCATATCTGCATGCAACATATATTCTTTACTAAACATATCCTACATGCATCCATAATTTCTTACAAAACATTAATTCATGCATTATACATTTCTAATTTATCAAGTTACATCATACAACATGTAATCACATATTGATTGAGTTCCATAACCCAATTAACTTAGTCATATTTTGACTTTTAACAATTCATAGAGCATAATATGTAATTTAACACATAACACATTCCATCCACAAACATAATAGAACTGAAAAACTTGCCTGCACCGTTGATTACCGCAACGCAATTTATAACGCTTTACCCGAAGACCTAATATTAATAATATAGATCTCAAATAATTAGAATAATATCATCACAGTATAATACTGTTATATTTATACACACAGGATAACCTAAACACATAGCACATAACCCTATCAGTCTTTACAACACATAAGACTTAGTATCAGGTCAAACTATTTCAGTCTGACTTGAAACCGACACAATTCTAACATCTCGACGGTCTAGTCGGACGAATATCGAGTTTAAGTTCAATTAAACTCTAACTTAACACTTAACACAGATAATTTCTAACCAGACAAAACATTTTTCCTAGGCTCGTAATAACTTTCGGATAATTATTACCATTTATCAACATTTTTCAATCTTAAAAACTGTATTTAAATAAATTAAATACCACAAAATTCCTTAATCATTAATATTCATTTATTATAAAATATTAATGAAAATCATTACATAATATTATAATTTAATTATAATATCACAAAGTATTTTTAATACTTTAAAAATCATTTTTATATGATTTTTCAACCCTTAAATCCATTAACCGATAATTAATATTAATATTAAAATATTAATATTTTCATGCCAAAATATCAAAAGTTACATTTTATAACTTAAAATATTTTTAGATCACTTAAATCATTTTTATATGATTTATAAAGCATTATTTCTAATTTTCCATAATTTATTTAATATATCTATTAAATAAACTAATTATCATTAATATTTATTAATTAATGAAATTCATTCCAAAATATTAAAAGTCATCAAAAATAACTTAAAATATTTTCTTTTGTCATAATATTATTTTTCATGATTTTTCATTAATTAAAATCATTTTAAAATAATTTATTTAATATTATAATTAAATAAATAAATACCATTTATATTCCAAAAATATTAAATATTTTCAAAATATACTCAAAATAGTTAAAAACTATTTTTCAGACTTTAAAATAATTTTTCATAATTTATTATGTATTTTTAATAATTAAAAACCTTTTTTCTAATTTTAAATTAATTTTCGGAAAATTAATAATAATCTGTCGCTAAAGGCCTATAGCGACACTTTCTGTCGCTATAGGTGTTCTTGAGCCAAACCCAGATTTTTCCGGCAGTTGCGAGGGACTAGGTTTGACCGGATTTAATTCAGTGTTCCTTACGTTTTATGGGCTTGCAAAAACTTTGATGTTGTAGTACTAATGTAGTACTACAAGTATATACCAATTCCATGACCAAACAACAACATAACAACGAGATCTAAGCTTCCAAACATTCTGACAAACATGTTCTTCATTTTTCTGGGTTTACCAGAATCCAAGGTACCAAATTTGGGTCCTTATAACTTTCATTCTAAGTCTGATTTATGTGATCTATCAACTCCAGTTTGTAGACAACATGTAGTACTACAACTATCAAGAATAATAACACAAAAACATCACAACATGAACAAGAAATGGCTGGTCAAAGTAGGGCACGGAAACAGGTCTGGAAAATTCTGGGTTCGCGATTTAACAGAATTGGTCAACGGGTTTTGACCGCTTGTAACGTTTGATCTAAAAGTGATCTAGCTTTGATTATTTTTGAATCTTCCAGACCACATGTCAGGATATTTATAACATCTTACAAACAACAAAAACCGTAAATTATCATAGAGATATAAGCTCTGACATTTGACCAAAAATCAAAGAAATGAAATTTTCCAGATTTCTCAAATCTTCAAATTCGTGTACTTTGATGTTATGGGTCATGGATTTAACAATCCAGAACATCAATTGACACCCTATTACACCATTTTCAACAATCAATTGCAACAATTATCATAAAATCGAAGGATTTCAAAATTTTGGATTTTATACCTTTTTAGCTTGATTTTCAATTCTGACTTTTTAATTCTAATCTAGGCTTGCTAAAACTTGATCATGGATCATCTTTTCACTCTCCCTCACTCCAAATTTTCGAATTTTAGAGAGAGGATTGCTTGGGAGAAAAATAAGAGTAAACTAGCTCATTTCTCTCTCTTTAATTCTCTTATAATACTTAGATTCAATGCATGATGCTACATAGCTGCTGATTTGCTGGATTTGTAGGTTGTGCAAAGTCAAGATCTACACTCCACATAATATAAAATGTGACAAAGGGCATTTTGGATATTTCCTTAAATTTCTAGATTTTTGCATTTGATGAAGCCCTTAATCTTTAGGGTTTAACCCTTTAGGGTTTATATTTTACCCCGCAAATATTTAGCAACTTGGATTTTCAAAAAAATTTCCAATTAAATTTTAAAATAGAAATTTTTTTTGATTTCTAAATTATAATTAGGGCCTCCTAATTATATCATAATTTCCTAATCATGCATCAATCTTGCTAATTAGGACTAATTTATCCTAATTAAATTACTAATTAAGCACTTAGGGTCAAATTTGTACATTAGATCTCAAAATCACATATTAGGGTTTTAAATAGAAAAATAATAGTTCAATTTTAGAAATTAGATTTCTTAATCCGATTAGGGTTTCTAATAACTTGACAATTAGGATATATATCTCCTAATTAACATTGCTAATTAAGCAATTAAATCAACCACTGTACAATTAGGGTTCAAGATGGTCATTAGGGTTTTCAACCCACAAATTAGGGTTTACAATAGAAAATAATATTCTAAAATAGAAATTAAATATTCGTAATTAGATTAGGGTTTTCTAATTACTCATAAATTAAAATAATTAGGATTAAGGTTTCCTAATTAACATTGCTAATTTTAGCAATTAAATCCACAATTGAGCATTAGGGTTTCTGACGGAACAATTAGGGTTCCAAAAATTAGAAATTAGGGTTTGTAAATTAATCAACCTTTACCCTCATTAATACTTAATTAATAGCACTAAAGCATTAAAATTCTCCGTTATATACCCAGATTAGAGTTTCATCTTATCAGAATCTGAAACTAGGATTTTTTTTTTCAGATCTGGTATTAGGGTTTTCAAATAATCAATTAAGATTTTAGATAATTCATTAGGGTTTTTCCTAATTAATAAAAATTATTGGCGTTTAACCTTGTACATACATTAGATTCCCAATCTAGGGTTTTCAATATCCGATTTAGGATTTCGTACTCCCGGCACTGAAACTAGGGTTTCCAGAACCGATTTCTAGGGTTTCTTATTAGACGTTAGGGTTTTCTAACCGAACGTTGAAGTTCTTAATATAAACTTAGGGTTTGTCACAGATATAATTTATCTGATCAACCCATGATCCTTAACCACATTCTGAACACATCATTAACCATAAACACAAAACATGTTCACATAAATCCTTAATCTTGAATAATTCACCTATATCCTTCACAGAATTTTGAAACCCTCAAAATTCCTTTCTAATAATATCAAATGCATATACTTATTTTCTGTCTAGGTCTATTATTTGACCTTAAATCAATCATTTAAGATTTTCATAAATTGTCTAATTTCTCGGGTTGTCACATTCACCCCTCCTTATAAGAATTTCGTCCCAGAAATTCACCTTACACCTTACACCTTACACCTTACATCGTGCACCTTACACCATTCACACATCTTTCACATGCTACCCAATACACCACTCACAATGGTAAAAATTTTAAAATTGTGCTGAGGAATCATATAGACTGTTTGTTTTTTTTTCGCAAAGGTTTTATGGAAATTCATCCGCAAACCGTCATAACTTACGGACATAAAGGGTGATTAGCCCATTATGCCCTGTACTGATCAAGTACTGCTGGTCGGAACAATTTGTTCCTCTTATCCGCCTTAGGCGCACAAAATTTCTTACCTCAGTCTTATTTGATTCCACAGCAAAACAATTTGGTTCGGAAAATTTCTTTCAATAAACACTTGGAGTTTTTGAAAATATTTTTGAGAATGACGTCATGATGCTGCACTGTATTCAACAGTCCGTTGAGGATTTCGTCATTTTGTGACTTTGTTATACTACATCATACTGTAGTGGGCTGACGATCCTTAGATCACATCCAACACCAAGTAATTCTGCATTGATAACTCTATCATTTTTTTATCATCTCTGCACCAGGTCACATGGTACATAAGTGATAAATAAAAAGCAAATTTTTTTTTAAAAAAAAAGGCACATAGTGCGTATTTTGCTTGATGTCAAAAATTGAAGTTTAGCAAAGCTAGGGGTTTAGGAAAACCTAATTCTCCACTAATGATCATTTGTTTAACAATCTATCTGTTCCTATAATCTTTAACACTCCATTCACACACAACTATACCCAATTCATAAAATCACACTTATGAGTGCATAACCTGGCCACAATTATATGAGTTTAAGAACTTTCCTAGACAGACCTTTGGCGTCCATTTGCTGAGGGGTCCATAAACATTTCATATAACTATGAGTCAAGAATGTCACATAATTATAAGTTTAAGAACTCGTACTTAACCTTATATCCTCTAACTATGACCTATCTATCTGTCATACACATGAGAAATGAATCACCCTCTTAACACGCATATAACAAATAGCGTGACACAAACATTTTAATGATTATCAGTGCCAGAAACTAAGTGGTTGTCAAACCGAACTTGGCCACTAATCAATATAGGAAGATAACCGAACAATTCCCCGCCCATACAAAGAATTGATCAACCTAACCACTACATTGACCAGGAAGCTAAGTGATTCTAAAACCAAGTACAACTTCCCTGCCCATACAAGGAATCATACAACTCAGCTGCCGACGAGAGTCCTCAATTGAATCCCCACCTAATACTTAACCCCCTTTTTTAATACGAATTCAATTCGTATTCATAATCCATAATTCTTTCATGAGTTTTTATAGTACAATTTCATAGTACAACTTTCACACAGCATCATGCTGTAACCTTTTCAATCATAAGATTGATTCTTTCTGACTGTCATAACCTTATCAGATCACGGGGTGATCTTATCGTATATATTACGATTTATTTCTATGCCCATGATCGTTTTATTTTACGATCTTCTATCCCTGCACTTTCAGTCTTTTAGACTCGATCTATTCACCATTACTGTTCAACTTTATTATCAGAGTTAGGGAACTCTGTGTCTTTACACTCGCAGAGATTCATCTTTGAATCTTACCGACCTACTAACTCTATGTGAGTTAGTCTTATCCTAATCACTGCGGTTATTGGTCTCAGGTATTCCTACCTATGCTTCATAACCAACAGCTCTGATACCAACTGTAGTAGCCCCGAATCTAGGCCCCGAATCGTCGCGGATCCGGTATACTATTTCTATAACTAATTGCGGAAGATATAAACATAAATTGTTTATACAATATATTTTACAAACTTATCCCCAAGGTCGAGTAACCTTAACTTAAATACAATTCATAATCTTTATAACACATTTATCAAACTATATTTTTTTTTCAAAGCAGCTGCACATGATATCCCAAGCTGAACTTGGCATTATCTTTTCTATCGATGATTCATTTATTTAAGAATCATTTCTATTCTCAATTCAAAATAAATCTTATTTATCTATTAAACATTTCAAACTGTACATAGCTGAAAATTACATTTGATAAAACTATCAATCATAGATCTATACCATTTCTAAATCAAAAAAAAATGTATTCATTTTATGCATCGCTCAATCTTCATCATCCGTATAGCAAATAATATTGTCTAACATCATTAACCTGCAAAAAGTTTATGTTTGCAAGATTGAGCTCGACAACCCAGCAAATTTAACAATCTATCATGTTTCACATAGCACACAATTTTATATGCACTACATTTCCTTTAATATGCATATCTGCATGCAACATATATTCTTTACTAAACATATCCTACATGCATCCATAATTTCTTACAAAACATTAATTCATGCATTATACATTTCTAATTTATCAAGTTACATCATACAACATGTAATCACATATTGATTGAGTTCCATAACCCAATTAACTTAGTCATATTTTGACTTTTAACAATTCATAGAGCATAATATGTAATTTAACACATAACACATTCCATCCACAAACATAATAGAACTGAAAAACTTGCCTGCACCGTTGATTACCGCAACGCAATTTATAACGCTTTACCCGAAGACCTAATATTAATAATATAGATCTCAAATAATTAGAATAATATCATCACAGTATAATACTGTTATATTTATACACACAGGATAACCTAAACACATAGCACATAACCCTATCAGTCTTTACAACACATAAGACTTAGTATCAGGTCAAACTATTTCAGTCTGACTTGAAACCGACACAATTCTAACATCTCGACGGTCTAGTCGGACGAATATCGAGTTTAAGTTCAATTAAACTCTAACTTAACACTTAACACTTAACACAGATAATTTCTAACCAGACAAAACATTTTTCCTAGGCTCGTAATAACTTTCGGATAATTATTACCATTTATCAACATTTTTCAATCTTAAAAACCGTATTTAAATAAATTAAATACCACAAAATTCCTTAATCATTATTATTCATTTATTATAAAATATTAATGAAAATCATTACATAATATTATAATATAATTATAATATCACAAAGTATTTTTAATACTTTAAAAATCATTTTTATATGATTTTTCAACCCTTAAATCCATTACCCGATAATTAATATTAATATTAAAATATTAATATTTTTATGCCAAAATATCAAAAGTTACATTTTATAACTTAAAATATTTTTAGATCACTTAAATCATTTTTATATGATTTATAAAGCATTATTTCTAATTTTCCATAATTTATTTAATATATCTATTAAATAAACTAATTATCATTAATATTGATTAATTAATGAAATTCATTCCAAAATATTAAAAGTCATCAAAAATAACTTAAAATATTTTCTTTTGTCATAATATTATTTTTCATGATTTTTCATTAATTAAAATCATTTTAAAATAATTTATTTAATATTATAATTAAATAAATAAATACCACTTATATTCCAAAAATATTAAATATTTTCAAAATATACTCAAAATAGTTAAAAACTATTTTTCAGACTTTAAAATAATTTTACATAATTTATTATGTATTTTTAATAATTAAAAACCTTTTTTTTCTAATTTTAAATTAATTTTCGGAAAATTAATAATAATCTGTCGCTAAAGGCCTATAGCGACACTTTCTGTCGCTATAGGTGTTCTTGAGCCAAACCCAGATTTTTCCGGCAGTTGCGAGGGACTAGGTTTGACCGGATTTAATTCAGTGTTCCTTACGTTTTATGGGCTTGAAAAAACTTTGATGTTGTAGTACTAATGTAGTACTACAAGTATATACCAATTCCATGACCAAACAACAACATAACAACGAGATCTAAGCTTCCAAACATTCTGACAAACATGTTCTTCATTTTTCTGGGTTTACCAGAATCCAAGGTACCAAATTTGGGTCCTTATAACTTTCATTCTAAGTCTGATTTATGTGATCTATCAACTCCAGTTTGTAGATAACATGTAGTACTACAACTATCAAGAATAATAACACAAAAACATCATAACATGAACAAGAAATGGCTGGTCAAAGTAGGGCACAGAAACAGGTCTGGAAAATTTTGGGTTCGCGATTTAACAGAATTGGTCAACGGCTTTTGACCGCTTGTAACGTTTGATCTAAAAGTGATCTAGCTTTGATTATTTTTGAATCTTATAGACCACATGTCAGGATTTAACAACCCAGAACATCAATTGACACCCTATTACACCATTTTCAACAATCAATTGCAACAATTATCATAAAATCGAAGGATTTCAAAATTTAGGATTTTATACCTTTTTAGCTTGATTTTCAATTCTGACTTTTTAATTCTAATCTAGGCTTGCTAAAACTTGATCATGGATCATCTTTTCACTCTCCCTCACTCCAAATTTTCGGATTGCTTGGGAGAAAAATAAGAGTAAACTAGCTCATTTCTCTCTCTTTAATTCTCTTATAATACTTAGATTCAATGCATGATGCTACATAGCTGCTGATTTGCTGGATTTGTAGGTTGTGCAAAGTCAATATTAGGTCACCAACCCCAAGATTTGGCAAGATCTACACTCCACATAATATAAAATGTGACAAAGGGCATTTTGGACATTTCCTTAAATTTCTAGATTTTTGCATTTGATGAAGCCCTTAATCTTTAGGGTTTAACCCTTTAGGGTTTATATTTTACCCCGCAAATATTTAGCAACTTGGATTTTCAAAAAATTTTCCAATTAAATTTTAAAATAGAAATTTTTTTTTGATTTCTAAATTATAATTAGGGCCTCCTAATTATATCATAATTTCCTAATCATGCATCAATCTTGCTAATTAGGACTAATTTATCCTAATTAAATTACTAATTAAGCACTTAGGGTCAAATTTGTACATTAGATCTCAAAATCACATATTAGGGTTTTAAATAGAAAAATAATAGTTCAATTTTAGAAATTAGATTTCTTAATCCGATTAGGGTTTCTAATAACTTGACAATTAGGATATATATCTCCTAATTAACATTGCTAATTAAGCAATTAAATCAACCACTGTACAATTAGGGTTCAAGATGGTCATTAGGGTTTTCAACCCACAAATTAGGGTTTACAATAGAAAATAATATTCTAAAATAGAAATTAAATATTCGTAATTAGATTAGGGTTTTCTAATTACTCATAAATTGAAATAATTAGGATTAAGGTTTCCTAATTAACATTGCTAATTTTAGCAATTAAATCCACAATTGAGCATTAGGGTTTCTGACGGAACAATTAGGGTTCCAAAAATTAGAAATTAGGGTTTGTAAATTAATCAACTTTTACCCTCATTAATACTTAATTAATAGCACTAAAGCCTTAAAATTCTTCGTTATATACCCAGATTAGAGTTTCATCTTATCAGAATCTGAAACTAGGATTTTTTTCCAGATCTGGTATTAGGGTTTTCAAATAATCAATTAAGATTTTAGATAATTCATTAGGGTTTTCACTAATTAATAAAAATTATTGGCGTTTAACCTTGTACATACATTAGATTCCCAATATAGGGTTTTCAATATCCGATTTAGGATTTCGTACTCCCGGAACTGAAACTAGGGTTTCCAGAACCGATTTCTAGGGTTTCTTATTAGACGTTAGGATTTTCTAACTGAACGTTGAAGTTCTTAATATAAACTTAGGGTTTGTCACAGATATAATTTATTTGATCAACCCATGACCCTTAACCACATTCTGAACACATCATTAACCATAAACACAAAACATGTTCACATAAATCCTTAATCCTGAATAATTCACCTATATCCTTCACAGGATTTTGAAACCCTCAAAATTCCTTTCCAATAATATCAAACGCATATACTTATTTTCTGTCTAGGTCTATTATTTGACCTTTAATCAATCATTTAAGATTTTCATAAATTGTCTAATTTCTCGGGTTGTCACATTCACCCCTCCTTATAAGAATTTCGTCCCCGAAATTCACCTTACACCTTACACCGTGCACCTTACACCATTCACACATCTTTCACATGCTACCCAAAACACCACTCACAATGGTAAAAATTTTAAAATTGTGCTGAGGAATCGTATAGACTGTTTTTTTTCCGCAAAGGTTTTATGAAAATTCATCCGCAAACCGTCATAACTTACGGACACAAAGGGTGATTAGCCCATTATGCCCTGTACTGATCAAGTACTGCTGGTCGGAACAATTTGTTCCTCTTATCCGCCTTAGGCGCACAAAATTTCTTACCTCAGTCTTATTAAATTATTAAAAATTATTTTAATGTCCGAAAATTATATTTTAATTATTTTGGATATATTTCATAAATATTTAATATTTTTGGAATATTAAAAGTATTTAATTTATATAATTATAATTCTAAATAAATTATTTAAAAATGACTTTAATACATGAAAAGTAATTTAAAATTATATTATGATATAAGAAAATATATTAAGTTATTTTTAATGACTTTTAATATTTTGTGATAAATTTCATTAATAAATTAATATTAATGATAATTAAGTTATTTACTAAATAAATTAAATAAATTAATTAAAAATTATTTTATTATATTAAAAATCATTTTAAATAATAATAAGGTATTTAAAAATATTTTAAGTTATAAAATATAACTTTTAATATTTAAAGGTAAATTTCATTAATTAATAATTATTAATGATATTAAAGTTATTTAATAATTTAATTTATAAATTATTTTAATATTATAATAATCATTTTAAATGAAAATAAAGTGTTTAAAGATATTTTAAAGTTATAAATATAACTTTTAATATTTAAAGGATAATTTAATTAATAATTTAATATTAATAATTATTAATGATATTAAATTTATTTAATAATGATATTAAATAAATATTTTATAAATTATTTTATTAATTTAAAAATCATTTAAAAGGGATATAAATGAATTAAAAATATTTTAAGTTATACTTAATGACTTTTAATATTTTGATAAATAAAACATTAATACTTTAATATTAATGATAATTATTTATAAATGATTTTAAATGTTTTAAAAATTATTTAAGGGTAATATTAATACTTTAAAAGTTTTTCATGTTATTATAAAGAACTTTAATATTTTGGAAATGATTTCATTAATAATTTAATATTAATTAAATATTAATGATAATAGAATTGATTAGTATTTAAATCATTTAAATATGATTCCGATGTTTGAAAATTCATGATAAATTATAATAAATGTTTTAAAAATTATTATAAGTCATTTAAAAATAATATGACTGATACGTACGGATATTGAGTTACAGAACAGAGTCTTAGACTCGGTAATTACCCGATAAAACTGTCGGTAAACCGACATGTTTTAGAAATTGATCTGGACTTAGATAATTTGATTAGATAAAGTGATTATTTGTGATTCAATGGTTATTAAACATATGTGCCAATGTGATTAGGGTATGTGCTGACTGCAATAAGCAGTGTTATGTGTTATATTATTTTGTTCTAATCGAACAAACGATCTTATTAATGATAGGTCGTGAGATAAACGATAAATCTAAATTGCAAATTGTAAGCAGCGCATCAGGCAAGTATCTTACCTTTGCATTTTCTTTATGCAATGGACATGAGTAAGAATGTTTTAAACTATATTATTACTGTACAGATTATTAACCTTACATTATATACTCTCATTGAATATCAACATGTTAGTATATGATAATTCAGATATATATATTCTGTTCGTTAATTTCTATAAATGGTTATACAAGTGTCCCCACTTGGATAATCATTGTATTTAATCACGTGTTGATATACCTTTGTCCATTACCCGTATACATATATGTTGAATTATAGATTATTATTGAATAAGATAAAACCTTTGATTTGAAACCCAGACAAGTATGAACATCCCTACACGGGAAAACTGTTTATGCACCCAAGGTGGACAGAGTGAATGATCTTATCGTTCTTGTAGTGTAATATTGATCAATGCAGGGCATAACGGGCTGATCACCCCCCGTGCCCGTAAGTTATGACGGTTTACAGATGAATTCCTGTTTAACCTTTTCGAAAATGAAAACAATGTTCATGGCATGTCACCATAACCCCAATTATAGTCAATATGTAGTTTCAAAAATTTGAAAGAGAGTTGTTATGTTATTATTATCGGTTCAAAATACTTCATAACTATTGACTTGTTGTAGAAGAATATTACAAAGAAAATATTTAAATTCTTTCAGCTTATATATATATATATATATATAATTATTACTTGCTGGGCATTCAAATGCTCATCCTTGCTTAATTTAAATGTTTTCAGCTAAGTGTGAAAGATCAGAGAGCTCCGCTAAGAACAAGGGAAAGGGAAAGGTTGCTGAATGAATGAACGTTATCTTATGTAATAGTTTAATATTATTAAGACAAGTGTAATATATATTATCTATCATGGTTTGTAATGAATGTTTAAAGGTTACATTTTTGGGATTAGACTATGATGATATGTAAATTAAGTTGATCTTTATATTATTGTTTTTAATATTAGTATTATTTCGCTCATAGAAATGGTATCGTGAAGAACCGAGTTCGGGTTTCAAGTACCCGAGTTTGGGGTCCTCACAGTCTTCTCTTCATCTTGCATCCTCTTCTTCATTCGCTTGCACTCCTCGTTACTTAGTTGTACTTAATTAACTCGTTCCATTATCGTGGATTGAGTCTACATTATGAATAACATTTCTACCCCTTCATTTTGTAATTTAACTTCTAACTCTGATCTTGCCATTTCCGTTATTAACTCATTATGAGTCGTTAACATCGATAGCTTTTCCCTACCCTTCCTTACTTAACGCGTCGTCTACTACTTGTACCTTCCTTGTAATATAAGATATCACAGTCCTCTCTCTACTGCATATTCAACTCCTTCTGTGTGGAGATATATTTCAGACTCCTATTGTTTGTGTATATCTCACACTTCTCCCCGTATAAATACTATCTTCAGAATTTTTTTTAATTCAAAACTACAGCTGTCAATTCTAGCCCATAAGTAGGATAGACCTCCTCATAATCCTTTAATTGGCGTGATGCATACAGAATGACCTTGTCATGCTACATGAGCCCGCAATCTCGTCATCTATGCGAAGCATCGAGATACACTACAAAATTCCCCGTATCATGTAATAAAGATAATACATGTGCCACACTTAACTTCCTTTTTAGTTCCTAAAAACTATTTTCTCACTCCTCATTCCCAACATAGTTATCAATAACAAATCTGTCTATCTCTTATGCTACAATTCACATGTATTGAATTCCGTATCCAACTTCTCCCTCCGTAGTGTTTCTCACACTATCTTCAAATGTTCAACGTGATCTTCTAACGTCTTAAAGTAGACTAGAATTTCACCAATGATCATTACGACATCTTTGTCCAAATATTATTTGAACACTCTGTGACGCTAATGGTACCTTCAACCATAGCACCTCACAAGAGAACCTATCTGTTTATCACTGACTTGCTCGGTGCCCCTTACAGAAAAATCTAGCTTCAGTTCATTAGTCAACCCAAATAGTATAACCAGAAACTTGTCATAACTATAACGAGTTTTGAAAGGTCATCTAAGGTACCTCCTCATTCTTCCTTACTTTCAACCAAATATACCCCATACGCAAATCAATCTTAAAAAAATTTGTTGCCCCCTTCAACTGATCAATTAGATCATAAATCCTGGGCCATGAGTATTTATTCTTAGCTGCTAACCAATTAGTCATATATTTGACATATGCATTTGTTTACTTAACTCATTCCTACCGAAAATTACTTCAAATTATCCCCACTTTATCGGTTTTTATCTACTGATACTTGCTTTCCTCTATTATCCGTGAAACCATTTCTATGAATATAATAAACGAAAGTTATTTCTTCCTCCCCTACCTTAATGTTTAAAGGTACTTATAATCCCTTTCAGACAGACTCCTAGATGATTCTTTCCACATATCTTACACGCTTTGACCTTACGCTTAGGCTCCCCTTGTCCCACTCCAGTATTCCCTGAGTTAAAAATTATTTCTTTTTGGCCTACTGCCACTGGCATTCACTGGCTTGGTTCCTCCCTCTCCCTTACTTTTAGTCTTTTTCTCTTTGTGGTATTGAGTTAACGCCTCACTACCATCCTTCGCTATAATCGCCTTTTCTAGAATGGTCCCATAGGAAACATTTTGGAATACATAAATCCTACTATAAATTCAGGGTTTCAGGCCCTGCTCAAACCTACGAGCCTTCATCTCCTTAATGTCCACCTAATGTGGAGCAAACCTTGCCAATTCTTTGAATTTGGCCGCGTACTGGGGAACCGTCATGTCCCCTAGTTTAAGTTCTAAGAACTTAATCTCCATCCTCCCTTGCATGCTTGTAGGAAAATAATTCTCAAAGAAAACCTTCTTGAACAGTTCCCACGTTACCATATCTGTTCTTTCCCCACCCTGGTGAGCCTCCCACCAAACGTTGGCTTCCCTTTTCATCATGGGAGTCACAAAATAAGTCTTTTGTGCCTCAGCTACGTTTGTAATAACAAACGCCTTTTCTATTTCTTTTACCTATGTCTGGGCCTCTATGGGGTTCGTTATTTCTTTGAACTCGTTATGGCTATCCTAGGTTCCATGGGTAATCTACTCCTGATTTGGTTAAATGTAGCCCTTAATAAATTAACAAACTCTTGCATAGGGTTGTTCTGACCCCCTTGGTTACCATTACACGATTCCACTTCCTGATAACGTTGTCTGCTCCATGGCGGCATTTTCTGATAAAATTTCATTATTATCTATTTACTTACTTCGTTATTATTTGCCACATACCAACTCATACCATAACAAAGCATATTAAATGAAAACTTCATTATATTCATATGCTTCTTCATAGTTGAAACTATTTACAATTTGTTTTCATAGCCAAAAGCTATTACATTTCTATCCCGCAATTGAACTTCACAAAAGTTAGGATTTACAAAAAGACTACCCTTTTATACAAAAGAGGGTTTTACGTCAAAACACACATATTTATAACTCTAGACTTCTAATAATGCATAACAACATCCTCATTTTTCTCATTCGCAATCTTCGTTACAGTATCCCAACTAATAGTATGACGGGTTTGTCCTGACTCAATGGAACAACAAGAAACTTTCAGCTTGAAATCCTTTTGAGCACTCTTATGGATATAAGACATCTGTGCTATCTTTCGATCCTTCTCCTCTAGTTTCTTACGAAGCTTTACTACCTCGTTCATATAATCCCTAGCCTTATTTATCATGAGCTCCTTCTCATCATGCTCTGACTCAAAATATGATTCTGCAAACTCCTTCGCTTCATAAAGAGCACTAATCTCTTCATTCTAATTCTATACAACTGTACTCAGTTGCACATTCCTGTCAAACTCTGCTAGATACAATGCTCTCATTACATCTGGAGGTGTTGACTCTAGTGTAGGTACCACCGTATTAACCGATGTCACCTCCATTTCTCCGTCCCCATCAACCATCATATTAAGATATGATGTTATATCCATATCTCCCTCGTAGTAGTCTTCCTCAGAAAAGTACTTCCTTTGGCTCTGACTCCTCTAGAATCACTAATGGTACCTTCGCCACTGGCATGGGTACAGGCTCTACTCTGTTCACAAGCTCTTCGCTCACCGCGTGTATATCTCTATAAAGCAAGTTATCGATCGACATCCTACAATAACACATAACATGTTGATTAGTACATTATATACAATAGTATAAGCACAAACCACATTTAATTTATTTAGGGTTAATTTCCATCTTTTAAATCTTTCGGTACTAAGTTTCCTCAATACCTTATTAACTCATTCAACTCAAGTAAAGGTCGAGTTTACTTCCTTCGGACTTTTCCTTCCTTAACGAGATTATTAGCCTAAGGTTCTTCCCTCTTTAAGTTTCATAACCTAATTCTTTGATACCAACCTGTGACGTCCCCAAATCTGGGTCTCTTCCAACCCGACATATGGTGCTACACGGTGCTACAGTTCACACAAACATTCAGTTGAAATGCCTCAAAAGAACGAATATATCTTGTATATATTCCAAACATTATTACCCTTCCCAGGTTCTTTATAACTGTTCCATTTGTTCTTGTCATAATATCAAATATTATCATTACAAACCTATACTATTACATAGGTAACACTACAAAATATAAGGTCATTGCCGACGGCACGTGCCGTCGCCAATGACCCTATTGCCGTCGGCAATGATGTCATTGGCGACGACAATGTCCGTCGCCCTTACCGTCGCCGTATGGGTCGTCGCCCCGGTCTCCCGTCGTTCGCCGTCGGCAAGTGGGTCATTCGCGACGGGTGTCATTGCCGACGGCATGCCGTCGCCTATTCCTCATTGCCGACGGCAAGGCCGTCACCAATGGGCCCGTCGCCAATGACCCACTTTAAAAAAAATAATAAAATTTCAAAATTCCTCTGTTCATTTACATATACATTGTACCTGTTGTACCTGTTATAAACTAAGAAAAATAAATAATGACAATATACGCATATCAATAACAATCATATCTTTTACTATCAACAATTAATATAATTAGATACCAAACTCAAATCTATACAACTCAAAAGCTAAATACATACATGAAAGTCAAAATATAAATATAAACAACTACTGCCCAAGATCAGGAATCTCTGTCCCATCGCCAGTCCCATCCTCCATAGTCTCATCCGCATCAGCTCGGAAATCATCAGCATCTCCTCCACGAGCATCACCTGTGCCGCCATCTCCACCTCCACGAGTCTCATCAACAAGACCCTACAAAATTAAAATATTAATAACGGAGTCTCCAAAATAGATCATATTTATATTATTTTAGTTTGTGTCAGTTCTAACGCGTGTCAGTATGTCGGTCTCCGTATGTCGGAATCGAGTACCGTCAGTTGTAACGCGTGTCTAATACCTACGCGGTGCTGTGTGTGTGTTTGCGTGGCGTTCGGACGGACGATGCGGGTTTCAGGCTCTTTTTCGGCTTTTTGGCTAAGTGTGGTTCAGTTTCGCAAACTAGGCGGTAACTCGGTCTCCGTATGTCGGAATCGAGTACCGTCAGTTGTAACGCGTGTCTAATACCTACGCGGTGCTGTGTGTGTGTTTGCGTGGCGTTCGGACGGACGATGCGGGTTTAGGGCTCTTTTTCGGCTTTTTGGCTAAGTGTGGTTCAGTTTCTTAAACTAGGCGGTAACTCGGTCTCCGTATGTCGGAATCGAGTACCGTCAGTTGTAACGCGTGTCTAATACCTACGCGGTGCTGTGTGTGTGTTTGCGTGGCGTTCGGACGGACGATGCGGGTTTCGGGCTCTTTTTCGGCTTTTTGGCTAAGTGTGGTTCAGTTTCGCAAACTAGGCGGTAACTCGGTCTCCGTATGTCGGAATTGAGTACCGTCAGTTGTAACGCGTGTCTAATACCTACGTGGTGTTGTGTGTGTGTTTGCGTGGCGTTCGGACGGACGATGCGGGTTTCGGGCTCTTTTTCGGCTTTTTGGCTAAGTGTGGTTCAGTTTCGCAAACTAGGCGGTAACTCGGTCTCCGTATGTCGGAATCGAGTACCGTCAGTTGTAACGCATGTCTAATACCTACGCGGTGCTGTGTGTGTGTTTGCGTGGCGTTCAGACGGACGATGCGGGTTTCGGGCTCTTTTTCGACTTTTTGGCTAAGTGTGGTTCAGTTTTGCAAACTAGGCGGTAACTCGGTCTCCGTATGTCGGAATCGAGTACCGTCTGTTGTAACGCGTGTCTAATACCTACGCGGTGCTGTGTGTGTGTTTGCGTGGCGTTCGGAAGGACGATGCGGGTTTCGGGCTCTTTTTTGGCTTTTTGGCTAAGTGTGGTTCAGTTTCGCAAACTAGGCGGTAACTCGGTCTCCGTATGTCGGAATCGAGTACCGTCAGTTGTAACGCGTGTCTAATACCTACGCGGTGCTGTGTGTGTGTTTACGTGGCGTTCGGACGGACGATGCGGGTTTTGGGCTCTTTTTCGGCTTTTTGGCTAAGTGTGGTTCAGTTTCGCAAACTAGGCGGTAACTCGGTCTCCGTATGTCGGAATCGAGTACCGTCAGTTGTAACGCGTGTTTAATACCTACGCGGTGCTGTGTGTGTGTGTTTGCGTGGCGTTCGGATGGACGATGCGGGTTTCGGGCTCTTTTTCGGCTTTTTGGCTAAGTGTGGTTCAGTTTCGCAAACTAGGCGGTAACTCGGTCTCCGTATGTCGGAATCGAGTACCGTCAGTTGTAACGCGTGTCTAATACCTACGCGGTGCTGTGTGTGTGTTTGCGTGGCGTTCGGACGGACGATGCTGGTTTTGGGCTCTTTTTCGGCTTTTTGGCTAAGTGTGGTTCAGTTTCGCAAACTAGGCGGTAACTCGGTCTCCGTATGTCGGAATCGAGTACCGTCAGTTGTAACGCCTGTTTAATACCTACGCGGTGCTGTGTGTGTGTGTTTGCGTGGCGTTCGGACGGACGATGCGGGTTTCGGGCTCTTTTTCGGCTTTTTGGCTAAGTGTGGTTCAGTTTCGCAAACTAGGCGGTAACTCGATCTCCGTATGTCGGAATCGAGTACCGTCAGTTGTAACGCGTGTCTAATACCTACGCGGTGCTGTGTGTGTGTTTGCGTGGCGTTCGGACGGACGATGCGGGTTTCGGGCTCTTTTTCGGCTTTTTGGCTAAGTGTGGTTCAGTTTCGCAAACTAGGCGGTAACTCGGTCTCCGTATGTCGGAATCGAGTACCGTCAGTTGTAACGCGTGTCTAATACCTACGCGGTGCTGTGTGTGTGTTTGCGTGGCGTTCGGACGGACGATGCGGGTTTCGGGCTCTTTTTCGGCTTTTTGGCTAAGTGTGGTTCAGTTTCGCAAACTAGGCGGTAACTCGGTCTCCGTATGTCGGAATCGAGTACCGTCAGTTGTAACGCGTGTCTAATACCTACGCGGTGCTGTGTGTGTGTTTGTGTGGCGTTCGGACGGACGATGCGGGTTTCGGGCTCTTTTTTGGCTTTTTGGCTAAGTGTGGTTCAGTTTCGCAAACTAGGCGGTAACTCGGTCTCCGTATGTCGGAATCGAGTACCGTCAGTTGTAACGCGTGTCTAATACCTACGCGGTGCTGTGTGTGTGTTTGTGTGGCGTTCGGACGGACGATGCGGGTTTCGGGCTCTTTTTCGGCTTTTTGGCTAAGTGTGGTTCAGTTTCGCAAACTAGGCGGTAACTCGATCTCCGTATGTCGGAATCGAGTACCGTCAGTTGTAACGCGTGTCTAATACCTACGCGGTGCTGTGTGTGTGTTTGCGTGGCGTTCGGACGGACGATGCGGGTTTTGGGCTCTTTTTCGGCTTTTTGGCTAAGTGTGGTTCAGTTTCGCAAACTAGGCGGTAACTCGGTCTCCGTATGTCGGAATCGAGTACCGTCAGTTGTAACGCGTGTCTAATACCTACGCGGTGCTGTGTGTGTGTTTGCGTGGCGTTCGGACGGACGATGCGGGTTTCGGGCTCTTTTTCGGCTTTTTGGCTAAGTGTGGTTCAGTTTCGCAAACTAGGCGGTAACTCGGTCTCCGTATGTCGGAATCGAGTACCGTCAGTTGTAACGCGTGTCTAATACCTACGCGGTGCTGTGTGTGTGTTTGCGTGGCGTTCGGACGGACGATGCGGGTTTCGGGCTCTTTTTTGGCTTTTTGGCTAAGTGTGGTTCAGTTTCTCAAACTAGGCGGTAACTCGGTCTCCGTATGTCGGAATCGAGTACTGTCAGTTGTAACGCGTGTCTCATACCTACGCGGTGCTGTGTGTGTGTTTGCGTGGCGTTCGGACGGACGATGCGGGTTTCGGGTTCTTTTTTGGCTTTTTGGCTAAGTGTGGTTCAATTTTGCAAACTAGGCGGTAACTCGGTCTCCGTATGTCGGAATCGAGTACCGTCAGTTGTAACGCGTGTCTAATACCTACGCGGTGCTGTGTGTGTGTTTACGTGGCGTTCGGACGGACGATGCGGGTTTCGGGCTCTTTTTCGACTTTTTGGCTAAGTGTGGTTCAGTTTCGCAAACTAGGCGGTAACTCGGTCTCCGTATGTCGGAATCGAGTACCGTCAGTTGTAACGCGTGTCTCATACCTACGCGGTGCTGTGTGTGTGTTTGCGTGGCGTTCGGACGGACGATGCGGGTTTCGGGCTCTTTTTCGGCTTTTTGGCTAAGTGTGGTTCAGTTTCACAAACTAGGCGGTAACTCGGTCTCCGTATGTCGGAATCGAGTACCGTCAGTTGTAACGCGTGTCTAATACCTACGCGGTGCTGTGTGTGTATTTGCGTGGCGTTCGGACGGACGATGCGGGTTTCGGGCTCTTTTTCGGCTTTTTGGTTAAGTGTGGTTCAGTTTCGCAAACTAGGCGGTAACTCGGTCTCCGTATGTCAGAATCGAGTACCGTCAGTTGTAACGCGTGTCTAATACCTACGCGGTGTTGTGTGTGTGTTTGCGTGGCGTTCGGATGGACGATGCGGGTTTCGGGCTCTTTTTCGGCTTTTTGGCTAAGTGTGGTTCAGTTTCGTAAACTAGGCGGTAACTCGGTCTCCGTATGTCGGAATCGAGTACCGTCAGTTGTAACGCGTGTCTAATACATACGCGGTGCTGTGTGTGTGTTTGCGTGGCGTTCGGATGGACGATGCGGGTTTCGGGCTCTTTTTCGGCTTTTTGGCTAAGTGTGGTTCAGTTTCGCAAACTAGGCGGTAACTCGGTCTCCGTATGTCGGAATCGAGTACCGTCAGTTGTAACGCGTGTCTCATACCTACGCGGTGCTGTGTGTGTGTTTGCGTGGCGTTCGGACGGACGATGCGGGTTTCGGGCTCTTTTTCGGCTTTTTGGCTAAGTGTGGTTCAGTTTCACAAACTAGGCGGTAACTCGGTCTCCGTATGTCGGAATCGTGTACCTTCAGTTGTAACGCGTGTCTAATACCTACGCGGTGCTGTGTGTGTATTTGCGTGGCGTTCGGACGGACGATGCGGGTTTCGGGCTCTTTTTCGGCTTTTTGGCTAAGTGTGGTTCAGTTTCGCAAACTAGGCGGTAACTCGGTCTCCGTATGTCGGAATCGAGTACCGTCAGTTGTAACGCGTGTCTAATACCTACGCGGTGCTGTGTGTGTGTTTGCGTGGCGTTCGGACGGACGATGCGGGTTTCGGGCTCTTTTTCGGCTTTTTGGCTAAGTGTGGTTCAGTTTCGCAAACTAGGCGGTAACTCGGTCTCCGTATGTCGGAATCGAGTACCGTCAGTTGTAACGCGTGTCTAATACCTACGCGGTGCTGTGTGTGTGTTTGCGTGGCGTTCGGACGGACGATGCGGGTTTCGGGCTCTTTTTCGGCTTTTTGGCTAAGTGTGGTTCAGTTTCGCAAACTAGGCGGTAACTCGGTCTCCGTATGTCGGAATCGAGTACCGTCAGTTGTAACGCGTGTCTAATACCTACGCGGTGCTGTGTGTGTGTTTGCGTGGCGTTCGGACGGACGATGCGGGTTTCGGGCTCTTTTTCGGCTTTTTGGCTAAGTGTGGTTCAGTTTCGCAAACTAGGCGGTAACTCGGTCTCCGTATGTCGGAATCGAGTACCGTCAGTTGTAACGCGTGTCTAATACCTACGCGGTGCTGTGTGTGTATTTGCGTGGCGTTCGGACGGACGATGCGGGTTTCGGGCTCTTTTTCGGCTTTTTGGCTAAGTGTGGTTCAGTTTCGCAAACTAGGCGGTAACTCGGTCTCCGTATGTCGGAATCGAGTACCGTCAGTTGTAACGCGTGTCTAATACCTACGCGGTGCTGTGTGTGTGTTTGCGTGGCGTTCGGACGGACGATGCGGGTTTCGGGCTCTTTTTCGGCTTTTTGGCTAAGTGTGGTTCAGTTTCGCAAACTAGGCGGTAACTCGGTCTCCGTATGTCGGAATCGAGTACCGTCAGTTGTAACGCGTGTCTAATACCTACGCGGTGCTGTGTGTGTGTTTGCGTGGCGTTCGGACGGACGATGCGGGTTTCGGGCTCTTTTTCGGCTTTTTGGCTAAGTGTGGTTCAGTTTCGCAAACTAGGCGGTAACTCGGTCTCCGTATGTCGGAATCGAGTACCGTCAGTTGTAACGCGTGTCTAATACCTACGCGGTGCTGTGTGTGTGTTTGCGTGGCGTTCGGACGGACGATGCGGGTTTCGGGCTCTTTTTCGGCTTTTTGGCTAAGTGTGGTTCAGTTTCGCAAACTAGGCGGTAACTCGGTCTCCGTATGTCGGAATCGAGTACCGTCAGTTGTAACGCGTGTCTAATACCTACGCGGTGCTGTGTGTGTATTTGCGTGGCGTTCGGACGGACGATGCGGGTTTCGGGCTCTTTTTCGGCTTTTTGGCTAAGTGTGGTTCAGTTTCGCAAACTAGGCGGTAACTCGGTCTCCGTATGTCGGAATCGAGTACCGTCAGTTGTAACGCGTGTCTAATACCTACGCGGTGCTGTGTGTGTGTTTGCGTGGCGTTCGGACGGACGATGCGGGTTTCGGGCTCTTTTTTCGGCTTTTTGGCTAAGTGTGGTTCAGTTTCGCAAACTAGGCGGTAACTCGGTCTCCGTATGTCGGAATCGAGTACCGTCAGTTGTAACGCGTGTCTAATACCTACGCGGTGCTGTGTGTGTGTTTGCGTGGCGTTCGGACGGACGATGCGGGTTTCGGGCTCTTTTTCGGCTTTTTGGCTAAGTGTGGTTCAGTTTCGCAAACTAGGCGGTAACTCGGTCTCCGTATGTCGGAATCGAGTACCGTCAGTTGTAACGCGTGTCTAATACCTACGCGGTGCTGTGTGTGTGTTTGCGTGGCGTTCGGACGGACGATGCGGGTTTCGGGCTCTTTTTCGGCTTTTTGGCTAAGTGTGGTTCAGTTTCGCAAACTAGGCGGTAACTCGGTCTCCGTATGTCGGAATCGAGTACCGTCAGTTGTAACGCGTGTCTAATACCTACGCGGTGCTGTGTGTGTGTTTGCGTGGCGTTCGGACGGACGATGCGGGTTTCGGGCTCTTTTTCGGCTTTTTGGCTAAGTGTGGTTCAGTTTCGCAAACTAGGCGGTAACTCGGTCTCCGTATGTCGGAATCGAGTACCGTCAGTTGTAACGCGTGTCTAATACCTACGCGGTGCTGTGTGTGTGTTTGCGTGGCGTTCGGACGGACGATGCGGGTTTCGGGCTCTTTTTCGGCTTTTTGGCTAAGTGTGGTTCAGTTTCGCAAACTAGGCGGTAACTCGGTCTCCGTATGTCGGAATCGAGTACCGTCAGTTGTAACGCGTGTCTAATACCTACGCGGTGCTGTGTGTGTGATTGTGTGGCGTTCGGACGGACGATGCGGGTTTCGGGCTCTTTTTTGGCTTTTTGGCTAAGTGTGGTTCAGTTTCGCAAACTAGGCGGTAACTCGGTCTCCGTATGTCGGAAACGAGTACTGTCAGTTGTAACGCGTGTCTAATACCTACGCGGTGCTGTGTGTGTGTTTGCGTGGCGTTCGGACGGACGATGCGGGTTTCGGGCTCTTTTTTGGCTTTTTGGCTAAGTGTGGTTCAGTTTCGCAAACTAGGCGGTAACTCGGTCTCCGTATGTCGGAATCGAGTACCGTCAGTTGTAACGCGTGTATAATACCTACGCGGTGCTGTGTGTGTGTTTGCGTGGCGTTCGGACGGACGATGCGGGTTTCGGGCTCTTTTTCGGCTTTTTGGCTAAGTGTGGTTCAGTTTCGCAAACTAGGCGGTAACTCGGTCTCCGTATGTCGGAATCGAGTACCGTCAGTTGTAACGCGTGTCTAATACCTACGCGGTGCTGTGTGTGTGTTTGCGTGGCGTTCGGACGGACGATGCGAGTTTCGGGCTCTTTTTCGGCTTTTTGGCTAAATGTGGTTCAGTTTCGCAAACTAGGCGGTAACTCGGTCTCCGTATGTCGGAATTGAGTACCGTCAGTTGTAACGCGTGTCTAATACCTACGCGGTGCTGTGTGTGTGTTTGCGTGGCGTTCGGACGGACGATGCGGGTTTCGGGCTCTTTTTCGGCTTTTTGGCTAAGTGTGGTTCAGTTTCGCAAACTAGGCGGTAACTCGGTCTCCGTATGTCGGAATCGAGTACCGTCAGTTGTAACGCGTGTCTAATACCTACGCGGTGCTGTGTGTGTGTTTGCGTGGCGTTCGGACGGATTTTATCTTATGTTTATCTAAGCAATACAATTACAAATTACATAAATTAAATAAGGAAATACATAATTTAATTATTTGTACCTGTCGAATATGTGGTGGGAAGATGTTGGCCAAGACAACTGCACACACGCGGATGGCCTCCTCCCGTACTACACCCATAAGATCGTCAACGGCAGCTGTAGGATCGATAGAGTCGTGGACAACCTCCTGAGCCAGCTGATAGATCCGCTCGCGTGATGGTGCGCCTGACTGCACTACACCGCTTGACATGCACCCCTCTATGATCCGCCGGAAGAAGTCGTCGGATAATGAAGGGCCGACGCCCGATCCACTCGCACCACTACCTCCAGTGGGAGGGCGTCATCGAGATCTCGCAGCAGGGACTAGGGTGTAAGCTGGGACATGGGGAATGCCCACAATTCTACCCTTCTTCGGTCCCCCTGTAGCCTGCAGCCAGTCCTCTATCTCCTCGTCTGCACGCGTAGACTCGTCTACTGGAGTGTCACCTCTCTGGCTGCTCCGGGCCACTGCAAGATCTTCGAACCGTCGCTGACAAAAAACACAGTAGTGGATGAGATGTTACGCAAAGTATAAAATGAAATAATATAAAAGAATATTCGAATTTTAAATACATATTAAATAAGAGAATTAAATAACTTACAGCAATGCGTTCTGCCTCAGGTGAGATATAACCACCGTCACCTTTCTTTTGGTGGGCGTGCCACCAAAACTCCAAGCGGGAGGGTGCATGCTTTAAACTCACCTCAAGTCTCTGCCGGTATAGGTCGTACGACTGAGACCCAGTGCAGTGTGGGAGACGACTCTGCTGTCGGGCAGCTGAACGCTGTGCCGACATCTTCTTGAAGGCCTCGCCGTCCCAAATGCTGCACATCTGGTCCCACACTGCAGCAGATATGAAATCTGGCCGGACATCCTTAAGTGTCTGTCCATCAGCCATCTTCGTCTGGGCCTTTTTCTTCCAATCGTAGACCCACTTGTGCCAATTCATCTCTAGGTATCTGTGCAGAACAGTCATGCCATGGGCTTCCTGCCCGTCCTCAAAACGATAATATCTCTGCACATTACACATTAAGAAGTTTAGTAGACAACATAAATTAAAGAGATTACATAAATCAAAGAGGTAACAGCATATGAATGATTGACATCCTACCTTAAATTCAGCAATAATCAACTGACGTGTACAATCATCCACATCTGCCCACCTCATCCACGGGCTTGAGAATCGGTTGCGGACGATCCCAAGCAACGTGTTCCTTGGCGTGGCGTCAAGGATACTACAGTTAAAATTGAAAATTACAAAGAATATATAAGAACTAAATACGATATATTATAGTAATATTATATACGATTATGAAATTACCTATGAGTCCCAACACGACATATAAGAGGCGCCTGGGGGGGATTCCCTAGCAAGCCACATGCTAGTCCCCGCGGAGGCCTACGTCGATCACCTATGTATTGAAATACATCAATATTTATATAAAAGAATATAATGTCAATACAATATAATATAAAAAATAATAAGGTGTATCCCAATAACATATATAATTATACCTGACGATCCCGCCTGATCATCACGCGTAGAATCTCCACGGCCCCCACGACCTGCACGCCCACCACGATCGTCGTGTGGTGTGCGCGCCATATGTATGTATACTGTCAACTAAAAGAATGCAATATACAGTAAAAGAGGGATAACATAGAGGATAACATACAGATACAATTAAAAGAATGCAGCATAAATAGTAACCTACATACAAATACAATTAAAAGAATGCAACATAAATAGTAACCTACATACAAATACAATTAAAAGAATGCAACATAAATAGTACATACTCATAAAACAACTCAACGCCTTATTTAGTAGATTAATATAAGTTGAAGATAATGATTGCACTACTATAAACTATTACATTTGAATACAACTATACTGACACAAATAGTACATACTCCTAATCATTTATATCGTCAAAGCCATCAATATCAGAATCGTCATCTTCGAGCAGTGTGTCTTCACTATCGTTGTCATCACCATCTTCGTCGTCTTCAACGATTTCTTCAATTATATTTACCTCCTCAACAACATCATCGTCACTTTCGACAGCGATAACATCATCCTCTTCTTCACTAGACTCACTAATAATTGTCACAACAGCAGGTGTGACACTAGTAGACTCGACTTGTAAAGGTTCATCGTCTGGACGAGGAGTTGTGCCTTGAAAACCACGGGCTTTGGTGGTTATAACAGCATGCCATGGGCTTGAAGGAGTCTTAACACTCCGCGCGTAGTACACCTGTGTCGGTTGACTTGCTAAAATAAAAGGCTCGTCCATACCACTCATCAGTCTTAGTTTTGACTTAACATTAACAGTCACCCGTCCTGATTTTTTATCTACTTTAACTCCATTCTGAACATAAAACCAATGACATTTGAAGCAAACTAATTCTTTATGACCCCAATATTTGAGAACGACAACTTCTAGCAATCGTCCATACCAGTCATCCCAAATGTTATCGTAGCAGCAACCTTTCACCACAACACCAGAATCAGCAGAAGCGACTTCCCCAATATCGCAACACTTAAATCTGTAACCGTTGACAATGCAACATGTATAAGTATCTATAGATCTTTCGGGGCCGTCGGCTATAAGCTTTAGTCGATTGTCAGCTAACTCATCAGCGAGGACCTAATGTACATTAACACAACATATTCTAAAGTTAATTACGCCATAAGAATAAGTCTATGATGGTAGATTCATTGAACGTTTAAAGGTTAGACTTACATGATCCTTAAACCATTGCACAAATTCTCCATTTCTCAAATTTTGCAAATCCTCGTCCGATATACTCGGATTCATTTCACGTACTTCAACATCATATTGACTGCACAACAGTTATATACTCAATGTGTTTGGAAAGGAACTTGACACAATTACACCAGACATATATAGTTATGACTACTTACTTAATGTATGGCGCTACTTCATTCATGTTGACTAGTGCATACAATGTGGCAGCTGCATACTCACTATCGGTCAAGAATCGCCTTTTTTTACCGCCGAATGGGCGTACAAGATGACTAAAGGCAGTTAATTCTCCATTTTCCTCGTGCGCAATAGCCTGATTCCGACGTAAGCGATTGTGCTTCGTATGAACATTCGGCTCAAAGTACAACGAGCAGAAATTAACAAGTTCATCCATAACATAACTTTCAGCAATCGACCCCTCTACACGGGCTCTATTCTTCACCTTTTGCTTTAGACGTCGCATATACCTATGTGATATATAGATTAACAAAAAAATAATGAACATTTTACCGCATTAAAAACATTAATGTCATTACCTCTCAAATGGATACATCCATCTATAATGTACGGGACCGCCAAACTTAGCTTTGTATGGCAAGTGAATAGGTAAATGCTCCATTGAATTAAAAAACGATGGAGGGAAGATCATTTCTAACTTGCACATTATTTCCACTATCTGCATCTCCATTTTATCTATGTCTTTGACCTGAAGCTTCGTCAAGCATAGATCTCTGAAGAAATTAGAAAGCTCTGTCAGTGCTTCAACCACACGTTTCGGTAACAAGTCGATAAATGCCACAGGGATCAGCTTCTGCATGAATACGTGACAATCATGACTTTTGAGACCCCGAAACTTCAGCTCTTCAACTTTACAACACCTTGCTATATTCGAAGAATATCCATCTGGGAGCTTCAGTCCACTAATCCAATTACATATCAATATCAACTGTTCCCTGGTCAAAGTATATTCAGCTTTAGGCATTACCGTCTTACTACCCTCCTGATACAGCCACAAATCTTCCCTAATGTTCATTTCTACCAAATCAAGCCTCGATTTGTTGTTGTCCTTTGTTCTACCAGTGGCATCTATGACTGTATAAAAAATATTATCAAATACGTTCTTCTCAGTATGCATCGGATCTAAACAATGACGGATGCAGAGTGTAGCCCAATAAGGCAGGTCAAAGAACATGGATCTGTGTGTCCAGTTGTGAACCTTACCGTAACCATAAGCTCGCTCTAATCTGTGATTCTTCCCTGGAGGTGGAAACTTCAAATGACTAATCCAACTCAACACTGCTGACCCAGAAAGACGGCCAGGTACTTGACGTTTCTCTGTTTTTCGATTGAATTGTCTACTCATCCATCGATAACGATGTTCAATCGGCAAAAACTGTCTGGATGTTGCGAAGAAACTCATTTTCCCCCCATGTTTGAGCCGCACAGCTTTAACTGACCCCATGCACACGGGACATGATAAGCCCCCATGAGTCGACCATCCGCTGATCATTCCTAACGCCGGGAAGTCATTTATTGTCCACAGTAAAGCTGCCCTCATGTCAAAGTTCTGCTTAAGAGATACATCATAAGTTTGAACCCCTTTTTCCCACAACATCTTCAACTCATCAACTAACGGCCTGAGGTATACATTGATGTCTTTACTCGGACTCTTATCACCCGGAATCAGTAAAGGCATGAACATGTAGGGATCTTTCATGCACATCGAAGGCGGGAGGTTATACACCACAATAATCACCGGCCAAGTTGAGTAAGGCTTTGTGTAAGGCCCGTTAAACGGATTAAACCCATCCGTAGCAAGTCCAAGCCTAACATTGCGAACCTCTTCAGCAAACGAGGGGTGCTTGTTATCAAAATTTTTCCACTCAAGCCCATCTGCCGGGTGCGTCAGTTGACCTTCGACTATGTCCCGTGTAGAGTGCCACCTCATATCCTCGGCGGTATGTATTGACATGAACAACCGCTGAAGCCTCGGGGCAATGGGAAAGTAACGTAAGATCTTTCTCGGCACATCTTTTCCCTTTTTCTTGCGCTGTTCACAGTATCTACTTGTACCACAAATATCACACGACCTCTTATCTTTATTGACATCACCGTAATACAACATACAATCATTCTCACAAGCATCAATCTTCTCATACCCTAGATTGAGCCTTTTGACCATTTTCTTCACATCATAGTACGACTCCGGTAACTTATTGCCTGCAGGTAAACACTCCTTCACAATGCTTAACAGTTCATTAAAACCTCTCTCGCTACAGTCATGCTCATTCTTGAAGTGTAAAAACTTAGTCACAGCAGATAAGACGGTGTGTTTTTCGTGCCCGTCATACAGTGGTGTCGCTGCTTCATGCAATAACTCATAGAAACCCTTAGCCCCATCATTCGGCTCTTGCTCGACGCTACTGCCATCCCTGTCTGTATTCCACTGAAAGTACGAACCATCAGCTTCGACTATCATGTTAGTACAGTCAAAGTTTTCGTCACCTCTGGATTCCGGTTCTGATTCATGTTCATCCAACCAGGTTTCCCCATGATAGATCCATGTCGTATAACCCTGCTTGAACCCATACGCAAATAAGTCGCACATGACATCACTCCTTTCCTTCCACACTTCATTCACACACCTCTTACAAGGACATCTGATCTCACCGCCGCTGACTTGCTCAAACGCGAAGTTGAGAAACTGTTCAACCCCACTACGATACTCAGAGCTAAGCCCACTCCTATCAGTGGCTACCCTACGTTCCATCCAACTTCGATCAACAGACATCTCGGACAACTGTCTGCTATATATATGGAAAGTTAGACAAACACAATCAAGTCTCCAAGTTAATGTATATGCAAGCTTATGAGTTTTCTAACTTCATCTCCCACTCTAACGGGTCAGGCTTCTATCCCATTCCCGGATGTGTCGCCTCACTGATGCCAACAACTTGAACACATCTTTACATTTTTCAGAATTTTCGGCAGCACCTCCCCATGGTCTTCAAGTACACGAAATAGACTAACACATCGTAGTCTAAATATGCACCCGAAGAACATCAAGAGATATATACTGACCAAAAATTCAAAAAATATAAAGACGTGCTCAAGTCGTTAACACCGACCTAAGTGAGATCGAAACATACAAGAACAGTCCCAAAACGGGGACTATTTGAGATTCACTCCTACTAAGTGAATCTCAAACGGGTTTCTAAGCTTCCTAAACTATATGAAAAACGAATAAATGGAGAATTTGAATATGCTTGCAGTTTAATGAACCATATATATATATATATTACATGTTACATATAAATCAGTTAAACTCAAATCAAATCTCTTCACAACAAACTAATATTCGCCTGTATGTAAAGAGAGGGCATGAAGATATAGATGCAAAAACATATTTCAATTTCAACCAGAAAGATAAAATTTTTAGCCAAAACCATAAAGTATATCAATTACCTTTCTTCAGCTATCGTGTTAGTCCAAGTATATACCTCTCAACTAGGAAAAGGAAAACAAACAACAGATCTTAAAACAAGTTTATAACACGACAAACACTACAGTAAAAGGACAAATCAAATGCAGTAGAAACAACCTGGATATTGTAACTCTGCCATTGAAAGATACTAAATCACTTTCTTAAACTTAAATATGATACAAAGAAAAGAAAATAAAGAACTCAAATTAACAAGCAAACACATTATATAGGGAATAGTTATTAATTATGATGGGTTACTAATGCTTGTAAGTGCTTTAACTAACGAGGGTCGTAAGGTCTAGTAGGTGACTCTGTAATTAATGAAAGAGGTGAAACTTTTCAGGAAAGAATTATTTGCAATATTGAAACTAGATAGCAGAGGATCTCATTGCAAGCCATAACTATAACTAATTCAAGGTCAATGAAAAAGTTGGAAAGCTTTTGTTGGTCAATGCGAATTAGTCTTTATTTTATTTTTGATAAGTCATGGCCAATTAGACTTTGCCATCAGACTATCATAGTTGAGACAATTGAGCCAAACAATAGTAACTATATATAACAAGTTGATCAAGTTATAATATTTAATAGCAGGGTAATGCTCGGAATTAAGCTCTAATGCACCGCCAAAACTGTAAAACATTTTCATTAGAGCTTAAGTTAACATTCTATAGATCACATTTCAAGATACTTCATTTACTTTCTATAGCAAAAAAGGCAATACAATTTCACCTTTACTCTTTACCTTTTTTTACAGCAAAAAGCCAATACAGTTTCTGCTTTTCTAAATAACAAACTGTTAATAAATTACTACTTAACCATAATTGAAGTCTTTTCTATCTGAGAAATCATGGAGTGTACAGTAAGCTTCGAAAACAGCCTTACTTTACACTATACACATACACCAATACACAATCACCAAAGCCTCAAAGACATTACAAATTGCAGAACCATTTTACACAGCACAAATTACAAATTGCTAACACATAATTAATTCTACAGTAGTACTATAAGCTAACATATAATAGAGATGAATAATGCTCAAAAAAAGGTAAAATATATACTACTTAGAAGGAAAGACAATAATAGAAGCATAATAACATAAGAAAATTACCCAATTAAACCCTAACATAAATAAATTGGAACTTACAAATTAAAGCCTAAGAAAAAAAATTAACTTACTAATTGTTGTTCTCTGAGAAATAGAGAACCAGCAGAACCAAGAGGGAAGAAAAGATCACAGGCAGCAAGTCGCAGAGGCCAAGGAAAGGGGAGTAAGAAAAGGGGAAGGCCAGCAGTCGGTGGGAGGAAGAAATGGAGAGGCACGACAATGTTGATGGCGCCGGCGACGGCAGGGATGGAGGAGAGGCGATGGCAGGATGGAGGAGAGGCGACGACAGAGGTGCAGAGGGTCGAGCGGGAGAAAGAGAGAAAGAGAACAGAAGAAAAATGAAAGTGAGGGGTTAAATATAACCTCATTCTCGACGGCATTACGATTTGACTTACTAGCGACGGCAAGGCCGTCGCCTATGACCCTTTCCCACGCGCGCGAAATAATTCCCACCAAAATTGGACCCCGTAAGGGTCATTAGCGACGGTATACATTGACGACGGCAATGCCGTCGCTAATGATGTCATTCTCGACGGGGATTTCGCCGTCGCTAATGATGCCGTCGCCAATGACCTACTTTTTTGTAGTGTAATCTATAGGTTCACCTTAGCCTTCCCTTTATCCTTGTCGGATCCTTCGATTTGTTCAGTCTAAGCTGCATTCATATGTTTCAAGCAAGAGTGAGCATAACAAGCTCAGCAAGTACAACAATTTCCTTTAAAAAGCATGCTTAAAATATAGGAATCGTATATCTTCAATAACTGGATAATAGTTACGAAGTACTATTAATAATTTAAAATAGCATTTCTTTTTCTTCAAAATGTTTTACAATGACAATATTCAATAAAACATCAATTCTGGTCCAATACCATGAGCGTTTCATATTTTCTTTGAAAAGGACAACCCGACATAAAGTTCGTAAGTCTGATATAGCTTACGAGCACTTCCAGGTGATCAACCTATAGTACTTTATGTTGATCAACACTATATTCCTTAAACATGTGTACGTTTAAGTTGTGGCAACTTCACGTGCCCATTGAATACTCGATAAAAATACATTTGTTTATTCATATTCAGGCTTACCTTGAATCCGTACCATACAATTGGCGCAAGATAGCATTATACATTCTATATGAAAAGACTTGTAAAGAAATCAATCAATATTCAAGATTAGTCTAGCCGAGTTAAAACAAGCATCGGCCCTTTCGTAAAATAATTCATGCAAGAATTTTATCTATTTGATTTCGTTAATTAAAAATTCACCTATTAGTCCATTTTTAACGAAAACGATAAACGTTCGTGAACGTTCAATGCTCGTTTATTCGTTCAAAGTTAGAATTCGGTCATTCTCGAGTCTGCAACTCTATAATACCAAATAAGACTTGTCTCCATTGAAAACCAATATTTCCAAGCTCAAACACAAAATTCGTCTTCCATCCTGAGAATTTCACGAATTCAACGATTATCGTGTAATCGTGTAAATTCTGACAAAACATTGTTACTAATGATTTGTTCTTCATTTCAAATGGATTCCATCCATCATAATAATGTCTTGACATACATATTACATTAACTAATTTACATGATAAGTTATTATTTGTTCTTTATGAGTTTGTAATTTAGAAAAATATAAATTACTTATGAATTCTTTTCTAATGACTTATGATATTTCATGACTTCTAACCATTATTCTTACTTCTTATTACCATACTAACTTCATTAATTTAAAACATGTTACAAGTTCCTACAATTCTTCCTTGGTTCATAACTTCATTTATTGCTTATCATACAATATGACTTAATTACGGCTTATTAAGACTTAAGCCCTTTGATTACTCATTCTTATTATTCCTTAGAATACTAGTTCTACCAATACTCACTTCTGTAAAAATGGAAGAGAAAGAGAATTATGGTGTAAGATCTTACCCTTGGAGATTACTTGATCAAACCTTAATTTTCTTCTTGCTTCTTGAATTAACAAAGGCTAACTTTTTCTAGCTTTTGTAGTTTTTTCTCTCTAACCAGTAAGCTATAAATTATCGGTGTTTTGAACAAGGAACAAATGATCTAGCAAGCTTCCTATTTATAGGAATCACAAAGTGAGGGTAGTTTAGACATTAAACCAATCCCACCTCCTTAATATTCCTAGCTTAAGCTCAACACTTATCCATTACTTGCTCCTTACTTCCGTTGCTTAATCATTAAGTTAACTTGGCCTCCACATTATTTACTTGCTCACCACTTATCTTATCCTTTGCTTAACCCTTAAGTCTACTTGTTCATCACTTATAAGCACTTTGTTTGCTCACCACACTTACTTAGCCTTTAAGTTTGCTTGTTAATCACATAGCTTATCCTTTGCTTAGCCACCAAGTACTTTACTTGGCCACCACTTTGGGTCATCCATGTGCTCATGGGTTGCCCCATGGATCATCCTTGATTTGGGCTTTAGGTTTAATTAGTTAACTTATTCTTGCGGGCTTGAATTGATTTGTTTTGGGCTTTACATAAAAAAACATTTGGCTTGTACCTTAATTCTTATTGATCTTTCATATTAAATCATATTGGACTTATATATCCCACATAATCCACAAGTCTATTCATAAATGGCTTAAAGCCTTAGGACGTATTCTATACGTATTATTATCATATTCTAACTCGTATACTAATTCAATATATACAACATACCATCATCCATACACACTCGTATAATACCTCATATAGTACTCATATTCATTACTTCGTATAATACCTACTGTAACGACCCCAAAATTTATACAATTTAATTATCGACTTCGGTCGTTAATAGTACGTCTAACTTTTGATTTTACATCATTATTTAATGTTAAACATAATAAAATGCGGAATAATTAAAACTTTTCTGTCATCTTACTTTGATCCCCTGAATCAAAACCTTTATCATCTACATGTCTTTGAAACATATATAATCCATGATTCACTTCATCACAATTGCTATATCAAATAACTCAACATTATAACCTTTACATATCAGATAACTCTAACTTTAGCTTTACAACTCAACATATAATTATACATCATAAAACATTTAGTACATCTCATGAATCTTAATCATAGTAACAACTTTAGCTAAATTATTAATCTTCATATATTATTTTTGATCCACGTCATTCAAGTAGCACATAGTGTTACCTTCAATCCTTAACCTTCAAAAATGGTTATTTGCAAGGTTGAGCTTGACAGCCCAGCAAAATCTAACAGTTTTCATGCATCACGTAACACATAATAACATGCTCAACATATATCTCATAAACATTAGACTAACATAACATACGTGTTATAGTTCATATAAAAAGTATAAAGATTGAGTTCCTTACTCAATCAGCATGCTTTACTCAATCAACGTAGTCATAAGTTGACTTTAACATTTCATACATTCAACATATATATAATACATCATGCTCTTTGCAATAAATATTTAAAACAGTTAATCACCAGGTTCACATAGAAAATAGGAATTGAAAGACTTGCCTTGATCGTTGTTTACCGATAACAGTTTTACAGCTTACAGATATCTGCACTTCACGTGCCCTACACAATTATATAATCATACTCATAAACTATTAGTCACATAGCAACGCATAGTAGTTGTACTGTAAACTTTAATTTACGTCTCATAACCTTTCCTATTATCAATACACAATGTTCAATTTTATCGTGTTACTTTTGACTTATAGCTTACTATATTTCATATTTGAAGTTCATTCAAATACTTAAGTCCTAATAAGAATCATTATTTGTTTTATATTAACACTATTCAATATCTTATAATATTCATTTCATTTGATTTAAAACACTTTTTATGTTCATTATCAGTTATCACGATGTTTCGACGTTTATTCGTCACACGCCCAATTTGTCTCTCTTGTGTGTGCTTAGTATGCGTATTCAACTTATCTAATATATCATTTATTAATGTTAAGCATCATTATACTTCATAATATTTATGTTCTATAACTTAGAACAACATCTATTATCGTCAAGAGCACTACACTTGCATACGTGCATGCCCGATGCCCTCTGATTGCCTCCGGAAACACAACAGTCATAACGATGACCATTTTGACCCTTCCTATAGACCTACAACTAAAAACCATAAAGAACAAAAGATGTAGGTCTATTCGTCCTTGTTCCGGATTATCTTGAATTGCTTTAATCGGAGTTCGTATAAAAACGTTATGTTTAATTTACTGCAGCAGGTCAGAGCAGTCCAACTGTTACTAATGCCCGGCATAGCTGCACCCCAATTGGCCTTGGGGGCAGCGCAGCTGCGTCCCAAGTCGCAGAACAGGCCCTCAGGCTCTGGTCTTCATGATTACACAGACCCTTACTCCTTCCAATGATCATAACATGAGTTATACTCATCCAATTCAGTCCATTTTCGATTCTATAGGTTTGTAACTCATAAAACTACAATATACCAAATACCCATCAATTAACATAAACATTAACTAACCCAAATTTTAATTTACAACTCATGTTCATACTAATTGTTCATGTTTTGACAATTTAGCGAATTCAATCGCCACGACTTAGTTGTTTAATCAATTGACATGATTCAAACTACGCCGCTTTCGTTTCTTAACATACTAACATAATCCAACATTAATTTACAGATTATAGCAAATATTGAACATCAAATTTTGGACTTATTAAGCCATTTTCATATACAAAACACTGTTATCTTAATTTTCTTATACAAACCACTTTTCCGTGAATTTGATTACTCAATACAACTTCTATATAACAATTATCAGATTACACATGTACATAATCAACACCTCAAACCCTAACCCAACAAAATTCAATAATTTTAGACAATAAGATTACAAAACTAAAACTTGAAAAATTGTAGAATTGATTATACCTTGAATCTCCTACTAGCAAGATGATGTTAACAATGTTTATAAATTCTTCCTTTGATTCTCTCTAAAAGTTCTCTGTATTTCTTCTTTCTTTGTTCTTAGCTTATTAGGAGAATACGTGATATAACCCACGTACGTCAGGTGAAGAAAATAAAAAGGCTCACATCAATTAAAATAACCAAAAGCCATAAGGCTACATTTGGTTACACACTAATTCTCATACTAGATTATTTAAATAATATTTATATTATATAGTTACACTTGTCACACATGTAACCCATTTTAATGGCTTACAAATTATAATTATAATAATTATATTCCTATTATAATTATGCTTATAATAAATAATTATATATCCAATTTAATTAGAAACATCACTTTATTTATTTTATTTATTTCCATTAAATTAAACAAATCATTTAATTTAATTATCTTCTTAAATATTAAGCAATTGATTTAATTTAATTAATTTCCTTAAATTAAATCCTTCATATAAAATTATCAACACTCAATTTAATTATCATTAATTAATTTAGTTACTAAATTAATTCACCACAACTTTATCAACCATATATTTGTCTCAATAAATAAATAAATTAAAATATTTATTTAATTTAATAAATATTTAAAATCAATTACAAAATTCATTTATTTTCTTCAATAGTTAACTTAACTATTAAACCTCACTTTCCCAATATATAAATATATATTTCTCTTCACACTAGATCATATATTTCAATATATATAGCATATATATATATATATATACATACTCAAACTTACAACATCTCATAATAAGAATTTTAATTATTAAATTCTTATTTTAATAATTTATAAAAATTCGGGTTATCACATCTTTCCCCTCTTATAAGGATTTCGTCCTCGGAATCAATGAAACCTCCCTTACATGGTTTTCACCAAATCTCTTTTCAAAATTTATCGTTGAATAACTTCAACACATTATCTTAATATAGGTTTTATTTATTACCACTACCACCATTCTTCATAATAAATTCTTGTAAGTTTTATTTCATAAGCTTTCACTTGAACTCAATTATATTTTGATTATTATATATCCATTAACCCTTTCATTTCCTTTTCTAAGGATCGTTATCACAAACACTCGGGATATTACATTCACCATTTTTTCTAAGAATTTCGTCCTCAAAATTTTGACTTACTAATATTCGTTCCTTCCATTTATCAAAATAGATATTATGTTAATATCAATTTATTCATTAGGTTCTACAACCGAATTCTTTCTCGAAGGATCTTTCTAAGATCATCACATTCCTCGCCTCTTCATCTTCTAAGAGTTTCACATTTTATCTTCTTCTAGAGTTTCATTTCTTCCTTGAAATTATTATGTTTTGCTTAATTTTCTCATCATATCTACTTTCACCTTTTGGAATAATAAGAATCTTCCACAATTACTCAATAATTAGGAAGCGAGATGAATAACAGGAATTTAAAAGATTTCAAATTATGCTGAGGGGTCATAAGACCTTGAACTATGTCCCTAGGTTATCAAGTATCTCAACTTGAACCTTTAAAAATCATAAGACTATACGGACCTTGAACTCTTCCCCAGGTTTAACAGTGCATAACCACTGTAAACCTTCATTAACAAAATGTTTAGCAATCACACAGACTGAAAACACTCTCTGCAAGTACTGTAGGTGATCAACCTATCGTACCCCTACGTCGTGCACAACGTATTACATCTTAACATCGTAACGACTATATGCGTTACTTTCGAAACCATTGTCTCTGATAACATGTCCCTTTTTTACAGGGCTGTTCACCTCAGCTTTTCAACATCTGAATCCGCACTAAAACAATTTTGTTTGGCATAACTTCTCAAGAAACGCATGAATTTCATGAACATCTTTCAATATTCGTCTAGCTAAATCAAATAGCATAAACTTCTACAACAATTCGGACATCAATCAAAATATACATACATACACACACACACACACACACATATATATATATATATATATTCTCATACCTTAAAGAAATCTCAAAAATCTTTTTATGACGTCATGATACTGCACTGTATTTACAGTCCGTTTAAGGATTCCGTCATTTTGTGACTTTGTCATACTACATCATACCATAGTGGGTTGACGATCCTTTGATAACATCCAACACTAAGAAATTCTGCATTGATAACTCCAATATTTTATCATCTTTGCACCAGGTTCCATGATGCATTAATAATATAAAATACATTTTGATATTTTCAAATCATTTTCGTCTAGCCGAAACAATTAGCATAGACTATTCTTTAAACAGTTCAAAAATCTTTGAAAATGAGTTTTAGTGATATCATGTCTCAACAGGTAACGATGTGTCAGTGTCCCGAAGTCCACACATACACATTTGTCACCATGCATTGAGAATAAAAATTCATTTTAAAAAGGCACATAGTGAAAATTTAGCTTGATGTCAAAATTTTTGAAGTCTAGCATAGCTAGAAGATTTGGAAAAACTTATGTCTCCACTTTCTCTACTGATCCATTGCTTAATAATTCTATCTATTCCTATAATCCTCAATTCTTCATTCATAACTTAATTATACCCCAGTTTATCAAACTTACCGCACATTGGAAGTTCAGGACTTGCCACAATAATATGAGTTTAGGAACTTATCCTAGTCAGACCATAGGCGTCCATTCGCTGAGGGATTCAAAACATACCATATTATTATGAGTCACGAACTTACCATATTCATTAGTTTTAAGAACCGCGCCTAATCCTAATAATATCTGTCTAATCTTAATAGTTTCTAACTATTAAACCTACACATAAGAAAAGAATCACCTTTTCGCCACATATACATTGATAGCGCGACACCAACATTCCAATGATTATCAATATGAAAAATTGAGTGCAAGCACAAAACCCTTGCCCATACAAAGATTTGTACCACTCAGTCGTCACATGAGTCCTCAATTGAAATCCCACCTAACTCTATCTTACTCTTAAATTGTTCTTTGCTCGATACGAATTCCTCGTATCACATTATCTATAACTCATCATGAGTTTATCTTGTACTATTTCATAGTACATTACCTTCATATCATCAAGTTATAATTATTCAAACATTACAAACCATCTTTCTCCTATAACATAAACAGATAACGTCGTGATCTTATTCTATTATCATCATCCTTCAAAACAAATTCTTAACTCGTCATCGTTTTATTTTACAATTCTCTTTCTTTCCTTTCATTTACGACATTATTCGTTATATTTGTTATTAGAGTTAAGTAACTCCCATTCCTTATCTATATATATCTTCAAGATTCTTCTTTGAATCTTCTCGTTTATATAACAATTCCCTCTTTAAGAATTTCCAACTTCATTTACATTGCTCAACATTCCAATCGAGTTCCACATTTTCATCATATGTATCCATTTTCTATACTTGGTACACATCGACCAATGGTACGCTAAGTGGTTTCCCACAAACAACTAATAAACTAGGTTCCGAGTTACTAGTTCGTATATACCTCCGCTCTATGAAGGAATCGTTTAGCCAAGATACCATACATCAACCATTAAAGAGTACAATTATACCATACTTAAATATAACCTTTTTTATTCTTAACTTCTTTATCATTCTCTTCTTATAGACAATGTCTATTTATTATCACCTTACATCCATATTATTGGAGTTGGGTAACCCCATAACTCTGCGAGATTCTTTTTTGAATCCTCTCACGCATGTTTTAATCCCTTCTATATATGTTTCTTAAATTACTTCTTATTGTTCAAACTCTATTTGAGCTTATGTTTTCATTATCTTCACCTTCCTTCTCTAAGGTTATTGTGACAACCTGAGAAATTAGACAATTTATGAAAATCTTAAATGATTGATTTAAGGTTAAATATTAGACCTGGACAGAAAATAAGTGTATGCAT
This sequence comes from Panax japonicus, assembly GCA_020205505.1. Classification (NCBI taxonomy): domain Eukaryota; kingdom Viridiplantae; phylum Streptophyta; class Magnoliopsida; order Apiales; family Araliaceae; genus Panax; species Panax japonicus. The sequence continues at coordinate 41,840,477 of CM035101.1, read as the reverse complement.
TTAATGTTATTGGGAAGGAATTTTGAGGGTTTCAAAATTCGGTGAAGGATATAGGTGAATTATTCAGGATTAAGGATTTATGTGAATTCGTTTTGTGTTAATGGTTATGTATGTGTTCAAAATGTGGTTAAGGGTCATGGGTTGACCAGATAAATTACATCTGTGATAAACCCTAAGTATATATTAAGAACGTCAACGTTCAGTTAGAAAACCATAACGTCTAATAAGAAACCCTAGAAAATCGATTCTGGAAACCCTAGTTTCAGTTCTGGGAGTACGAAATCCTGATTCGGATATTGAAAACCCTAGATTGGGAATGTAATGTATGTTCAATGTTAAACGCTAATAATTTTAATTAATTAGGGAAAACCCTAATGAATTGCTGGAAATCTTAATTGATTATTTGAAAACCCTAATACCAGATCTGAAAATCCTAATTTCAGATTCCGATAAAATGAAAGCCTAATCTGGGTATATAACGGAGAATTATAATGCTCAAGTGATTTAAATTATAAGTCTAATTAGGGTAATGGTTAATTAATTAGCAAACCCTAATTTTCAATTTATGGAACCCTTATTGTTCCGTCAGAAACCCTAATGCTCAATTATGAATTTAATTGCTAAAATTGGCAATGCTAATTAGGAAACCCTAAACCTAATTATTTCAATTTATGAGTAATTAGAAAACTCTAATCTAATTACGAATATTTAATTTCTATTTTTATTTTGTAAACCCTAATTTGTGGGTTAAAAACCCTAATGACTATTTTGAACCCTAATTGTGCAGTGTTGGATTTAATTGCTATATTAGCAATGTTAATTAGGATATATATATATATATATATATATATATATATATATATATATATATATATATATATATATATATATATATATATGTCCTAATTGTCAAGTTATTAGAAACCCTAATCTAATTAGGAAATCTAAATTTCTAAAATTGAAATATTACTTTAAAACCCTAGTATGTGGTTTTGAAACCTAATGTACAATTTGACCCTAAGTGCTTAATTAGCAATTTTAATTAGGATAAATTAGTCCTAATTAGTAAGATTGATTTATGATTAGGAAATTAAGATATAATTAGGAAGCCCTAATTATAATATAGAAAGCATGATTTTTTTTATTTTAAATTTAACTAGAAAATCTTAGAAATTCTAGTTGCTAAATATTTAAGGGTTAAAATTTAGACCCTAAAGGGTTAAACCCTAAATCCTAAAATGTCCAAACCATAAACCCTAAAATGTCCAAACCCTAAACCCTAAGGCAATTCTAGAAATTAAAGGAAATGACAAGATTGCCCTTATTGCATAATGGAAGCTAACTTGTGAAAATGGTCAACACTTTAGTGGTTCACAAAATCTTGACTTTTGCACCATCTAAATTCCAACAACTCAGCCTATAATCAGTAGCTAAGCAAACCTATTGCATGAATCAAGGAGTATAAATAGATTAGGAAAGAGAAAGTGTAGAAAATTTGGTCATTTGCACTCAAGCTCTCAACTTACATTTCTCTCTCCAAAAACCTTCGAATTTCTGGAGTGATTCAGTCACTAGATAACCCTTTAGAACACCAAAAATCAGTAAATGAGATCAAAGATCAAGGATTTGACAAGAGAGGTATAAACCCTAACTCACCATTTGATCTTGTATGCTAAAGTAAAGTTTGTGTTTATGTGTTTATTTAAGTGTTAGAAGATATTTTATGATGATCTATGATGATCTATCATAGATCCATAGCATCAAAGTGGGGAAAAATTGAAGTTTGCAAAATCTGTCCAAGAACACAAAAGTGGCCTGACAACCGAATGTTAGTGGCCACACCTGGCAAACGGGCGGGCGGGCCCGGGCCGGGCCAAAACGGGCCGGATTTTCACGGGCCAAAAAAAGTAAGCCCATAGCCCGCGGGTTCACGGGCGGGCTGGGCCGGCCCGCGGGCCGAAGATGATTTATGCCTATTTTTTGCACTTTTTTCAGCCCGCTAAGCCCGCGGGCGGGCCGGGCCAAAAAGGCCCGGTTTTATTTGGGCCAAAAAAGTACGGCCCAAAGCCCGCTTTTTGGCGGGCGGGCGGGCCGGCCCGGCCCGCGGGCTTTGGGCCCGTTTGCCAGGTCTATCAGTGGCCTTATATTCTTTTCTGTTTTTGATTTTTGTTGTTTTAAAGTTTGAATATGTAGCTTGTCATATGGTCTTTTATCTGCAAGAGACATCACAGTCATTGGATGTCTATATCGTGAGTTATTAACGGTCCAACTCCGTTGACCGAGCTTGACCGGGTGATTTCTGGGTAACCCAGAAATCCTAAACCGGCGTTTGACAGGTTTTTGGTTAGCCCAGATCTGTCAGTGGTAACGTGTTTTGATGATGTTTTTGTAACAGATTTCTAGCCTGTCATTTGTAATTTAAGTTTGTGGCTTAAGATAATGTAAACAAGCAACAGATTATAAGTAATCGATGGTCAAAGTAGGTGACTAGCACAGTTTTAGCGTTTCTGGAAAACCCAGAAAACGGTTGGACAATTTCTCTGACAGACTTTGACCGGTTTATAAATTGTGATTGTGTTATTTTTTGACTGATCTATTGTTACATTATTTGTCCGTGACATAAGTACTACTTACTTGAACCATGAGATTACATGAACAAAGATCGGAACCTAGAATTAATCGAGCATGAAAATGGACCCTCGAACTGCCGGGGTTTCTTGAAAACCCAGGTGACGTCTGACAGGAACTTTGGGAGATCAGATCTCCTTGTGTGTTTGTGTTATGACCAAGTTGATGATTTCTAATTGTAGTATTACATTTCAGCTATACATTCCCGGTTTAAGATGGTTCAGAAACTGATTACACACAAAGTTATAGTCGGTCAAACCAGCCCCCTTGCACGCAGCCTTGTCAGTGTTATTGAGGGTGAAGAACACCTATAGCGACAGAAAGTGTCGCTATAGGCCTTTAGCGACAGATTATTATTAATTTTCCGGAAAATAATTTAAAATTAGAAAAAAATAGTTTTTAATTATTAAAAATACAAAATAAATTCCGAAAAATTATTTTAAAATCTGAAAAATAGTTTTTAACTATTTTGAGTATATTTTGAAAATATTTAATATTTTTGTAATATAAATGGTATTTATTTAATTAATTATAATATTAAATAAATTATTTAAAAATGATTTTAATTCATATTGGAGCAAAAAGAGCATGTGAATTATTTCTTTTTATTCATTTGGTCACCAACCAAGCCATGTGTCTTCATTTTATTTGGACAAATTTTATCACCAAAATTGCAAGTAAGGTAGGAGAGTGGAGATGAAGATTTGTTGGGAGATTTATATAGATATATAAGTTATATATATACATTTTTCTCCTACTATAAATACTCCCACATTGCATTTCAATTAAAAAGTTTATTTCATTGTCCAAAAGAGCTAAGAAAAATAAAATAGAAAGAGAAGAATAAAGAGAGAGAATCCGTGGGTAACAAGGAGGGAGAAAGAAGAAAATTTTCTTCATACCATCTAGCTTGGTAGGAGAAGGAGAGATCATCCAACCAAAAAGGTATAAAAATTTCCAAAACTAAAAATCTAGTTAGATTTAAATGTATTCCCTTGTGGTTATTTTTGATAAGATCATGAGCTTATATTTCTAAACTCAAAAATCTTTGTTAACGCCAAGTTTCGCCGGCACGTCCAATCACAGAATCCACGCGCTAGAACCTGCACAGTAACAGATCACACAGAAGCTTGACGGCTTGTGCCGCCGGGGGATAGCTCCGGTGTGAGAATGAGTACAGGCCGTTACAAGGGTAAACAATGGAGGCAAAGTATTTAGTGCTCAAAAGTAGGTATTACCTCATAATGTTAACCTAGGCCTTGTATTTATAGAGCTCACCACCTTAGAATCCTTCTCCCAGTCGGATTAGGACTCCTAGTGTATGGTAGTTACCATAACTTGGGTCCAACACAATCTCCTTAAAAGGTGCAAGTAGAATCCAATCCCACCACTACCTTTGGAGTTACCGTGTATGAATAGGCCCCCGGACTCTGCACGCAGGAGAGCCCACTGTGCAGGCCCAAACGGTCCTATTATCTGGTCTGGGCTTCAGCCCAAAGGACTCGAAGGCCCGACCCCTCATCATCACCAGAATGGGTTCGGCCCCGACACTGAAGGACTCATATGCCGACCCGAACACCTATAACACCTTCATGGGCTTCATCCCATCGGTCTATCAAGCCCTTCTGCCAGAAAGCCTTCGGCCCAGATGGAGGTCGGTAAAACGCTCCCGAACATTGCCCCCCAGTCTCTGGTTATAACATATTTATGACTAGAGACTTGAAAGGTCACGACAACTAATGATGAGTCATCTTGGGAAGTCCAACGGTCTGTTATAGATATTTTAAACGTTGCACGCCTTTTAACGCCTGGGCCCACCTCAGCATTTATTAGCCGCCCTAGGGCTTCGTGCCGCACAACTTATAAAAACCCCTCACCCCCTTCATTATCATTTTTACTAACTCCACTTTCTCAAATCCTATAATTTCAAATTTTTCGTCAAAGGCGATTTCCGGCCAAATTCCGTTGCTCGTATTCACCAACTTCCTCATCTCTTGCAGCGTTTAGTGTGCTATTTTTGCTTATTATTCTTCACCTAGACGTATCATTTCCACCCTTTCTCACAAAATATGGCCGATTCCAGCATCATCCCCATTTCTGAGCCTACCAACGTCACCGCCGGCGACCTCCTAGAGGTCATAATGCCGGATTCCTCTACTGACACCGCTCCTCTGAACCTTCCTAGTTCAGGGGATGCTGAATTTAAGATCCGAGACGCCTATCGCTCCTCTGAGAAATTCTTTCACCTCCATACTCGCTCCACCCTCACACTATCCCAAATTTCCGACATCAGAACTCTCTTCAAGATTCCCGAAGAATATCAACTGAGGATCCCCCGACCGGGAGAGAAGATGTTCTGGAGACCCGAGGGTGAATGGGTGGCCGTTCCCCTATACGTCTTGAAGTACGGGGTTCGATTTCCCCTGCATGACTTCATCTCCTCCTTTCTCAACTTTATGGGGATCGGGTTCGCACAACTTGTGCCGAACTCGTATATCCAGCTGGTCTCTTTCATCGCCGTCTGTCAAGAGGTGGGCCTCACTCCCGGGCTCGACCTCTTCTTTGCTCTGTTCACCCTCGGAGGGTCGAAAGAGCCAGGGCTTCGGCAACTCACCAAACGCCCCAACCGAACATACCCGATCAAGACCCCTTCAAGCAACAAGGGATGACATGAACAGTGGTTCTATGCCAAGGGATCTGACCTCCAACTCCTTCCCTCCTGGGCCCATCCTGCCGACCAGGCGGCCAAGATCTCCAAGTTCCCATCGGGCCGGGCCGAGGCTTTCAAGACGTTCTATGCCCGATGGAAGAAAACCGAGTGGAACGTGGGGATTCCGATGGACGAATCCTGGCTATACAAACATGGATGTGAGTACCTTCTGTCTTTCTATATTTTACTTTATTTTCTGTCAAGCACTACATGTCCTAACCCTTTCTTTTCTGTGCAGTGACTATTTTCAGGCCCGAGGGCGTCGCCGACTCCTTTGTACCAGCTAACATTACTTCGGGGTTCATCCGACCCCCCGTGACCGACGAGGCTGTTGAGGAGAATACATTCCCGATCAACGAGCTGTCGCTGGGGTCCACGTCGGGGCCCGAACCCCCGAAGGCAAATAAAGGGGCGCTGAGGATGAGCCGCGCGGAGAAGGGGGCTTTAATGAAGAAGTCCAAGAAGCCCTCCAAACCGGCCATCAAGGCGCCTGCAAAAGTTCCTCCACCTCCTGTGCCGAGGCCGTCGCTACCACCCCCTCCTCCGACCGAGGTCATCGAGGATTCGGGGGAAGCTGAGGATGTTCCTGCCGAACCTCGTCCAAAGAGGCCTCGAGTGTCGGAACCATCTGATCGTCCGGCCGATCAGATGGTGGCGTCAGGCCCGGCACATGCTGCCACTCCTCCCTCCGGGCCCAGCTCCTCCGAAGGTTCGCCGACAACCTGCTGGCCTAAGAGCCCGTCGGAAGTATTCCCTTTCTCCCTCTTCGAGCACTTCAAGCTTCCCGGTGACGACGAGCGGTTTAAGGGGTATTCCTCGGAGCAGTTCTTAGTGGCCTTCATTCGAGCTCAGACTCAGGTATTTCTTTTCTTTGGTGTTATAATCACTGTTAGTCATTACAACGCTTATCTCTTGTATTGATGTACATGCTTGTTGTAGGCCAATGCCATCTTAGCCAGAGCCATTCCCTCCCTTGGCAGATCTACAAAGCAAGAGATTCATCTGGGGACGGAGATTGAGCTGCTTGAGGCTGACGTGTCGGGGCTGCAGTCTGAGCTAAAGAAAGAGCAGGAGGCCCTCGTTGAAACACAAATTCGGGCGGTCCTGGCCGAGGAGAGGGTCAAGGAGTTGGAGCAGGAGAAGGGCTCGCTTCTGGCCAAAAAGGATCAGATGCTTCAGAAGATCAAGGATCGGGAGAATGCTATCGACCAAATAACCGACAAATATTCTGAGATGAACAGCAAGATGATGTTCCTGATTAAGGAGAACAACACCTTGACTGCTACTGTCAATACATTTCCTGAGGAGATCGTCGAGGCCCGACGGCAGGCGATAGCCGAATATGAAGAGTCTGAAGCCCTGAACGATAAGGTCCTTGCCCAATTCAGGGAAGGATATGAAGCTTATCGGGAGGAGGCTAAGGCGAAGTTGGTGGCTGCCGGGCTCGACGCCTCCATTCTTGATTCTTCTGAGTCTGAAGCCGAAGACGAAGACGACCCCCCTTCAAAATAGATACTTAGATTTTTTTATTTTTTTTTGTACTGTTGCCCGACTCGTAAGCGATCGGGTTGTAAAAATTTTATAAGTATAAATGAAATATACTCTTTTGGCCCATGAATGTTTGTTATCAGTTTTACTTCGAACTAATCTCGATCAGTTATGTTCATCCGAACCTTCTAATCGGATTGCCCTTAGAGTTTATCTGATATTGAAGGGTCCGACAGTTATACTCGGGATTTATCTCGATCAGTGGCATCTTTTTGAACCTCTTAATCGAATAGTAGCCGAGATCTGTTTTTTGAGAAAGTATTAAACTCTCGGTCAGTTATGTTCGGTATTTATATCGATCAGTGGTGTCTTCCCGAACCTCTTGATCAGATATTGTCCGAAGCATGTCTGTTCGAGTAGTAATGAAACATATGAATATAGATGAAGTTAAACATTACCAAGAATAAGAACTTTCATTTATATCATTTAAATTGAATCGGTTGCATAGACAAAAGTAAGAATAACACAACTATTACTGGTAAAATTTTCTAAGTCTTCCAGCATGCCATGTATTCGTTACCTCCGAACCGTTCATTGCTCGAAGCCGGTATATTTCGGGCTTCGGCACTCCTATCACTTCATAAGGACCCTCCGAGTTAGGCATTAACTTGCCAGTGTTCTGGGTGGTTGAAGCCTCCGACTCCCGGAGGACTAGATCTCCTACTGCAAACCTCCTAGACTTCACCTTCTGATTATAGTGTCTGGTTGTCCGCTGCTGATAGATTTCCAACCTCATCACAGCCGAATCCCGAACTTCGTCTAGCAGATCCAGATTTGTTCTTAAGCCATCATCATTGTATAATTCTTTATATTGGCTGACCCGAAGGGTAGGTGATCCGATCTCGACAGGAATTAGAGCATCGGTCCCATATGCCAGTCTGAATGGAGAGTCTCCCGTTGTAGTTCGTGGGGTAGTTCGGTACGACCATAAAATAGATAATAGCTCTTCGGGCCACCGACCCTTTAATTCATCCAGCCTACGTTTTATCCCGTTGAGTAGGGTTCGATTGGTTACTTCCACTTGACCGTTTGATTGGGGATGGGCAACCGAAGTCTTTCGGTGTTGGATCCCTAGATCTTTCAGAAAGCCCTCGAATTTTGATCCGACGAACTGTCTGCCATTGTCTGAGACTATTGCCATCGGGATGCCGAACCGGTAGACTATTCCTTCCTTGGTAAACTTTAAACACTCCTGCTCGGTTATCCTTTGCAATGGTTTGGCCTCGACCCACTTGGTCATATAATCGATGGCCATGATCACAAAACTGACCTGTCCCTTAGCTTTTGGTAGAGGGCCTAGGATGTCGATCCCCCACACAGCAAAGGGAATTGGGGATAGAACTGAGTATAACTCTTCTGGAGGTTGATGTGGAATGTTGATGTTCAGCTGACATTTGGGGCACCTTCTGACGAATTCCTTAGCCTCTGTGTAGATAGTCGGCCAGTAATACCCCTGCCTCAGAATTTTATGTGCCAGTGACTTTGCTCCCATGTGATCCCCACAGATCCCTTCGTGGACCTCTCGAAGTGTGTAGTCTGCTTCTGAAGGAGTCAAGCATTTGAGCAGTGGAGAGCTAAAGGCTCTTCGGTAGAGATCTCCATCAATGAGGACGAAGTTCGAGCTTCGATGCTTGACTTGCCTGGCTAGAATTCGGTCCGAGGGTAGGGTCCCGTCGGCCAAATATGAAATATAAGGAGTGAGCCAGCAATCGAGTCGATCCAAAGTTAGGATTTCTGTCTTCGGGACACTGGGTTTTTCCAGAACCTCTAAGTATACCGATCCGTCGAAGGAGCTTGCTTCAGTAGTTGCCAATCGTGCCAGGGCATCTGCTATGGTGTTTTCTGATCGATCCACCCCTAAGCAGCTGTGCGATGCGAAGTATGTGAGCTTATCTCTTAATTCGGCCAGATATTTGGTCATCCTCGCCCCCCGAGCTTCATATTCGCCCGATAACTTCTTGACCACCAGCTGTGAGTCACTGTAAATGATTAACCTTTGCACCTCGAGGCTTCGGGCCAATCGTATCCCTGCTAAGATGGCCTCGTACTCTGCTTCGTTGTTCGTGGCCTTGAATCTGAATCGAATGGCTTGTTGGACTTTGAACCCTTCTGGACTTGTCAAAATGACCCCTGCTCCACTGACGTCTGAAGTTGATGATCCATCCACGTATAATGTCCACGGGGTCTGCCCCGGTTGTGCTTCGGCCACTATGTTCGTCTCCGGCTCTGTGAAAGAGCACTCTACTACAAAATCTGCCAACGCTTGTCCTTTGATTGCCGTTCGGGGATGGTATTCTATAGCAAATTGTGTCAATTCCATCGCCCATGCGGCCAGTCGACCTGACACCTCGGGTTTATGCAGGATTTTTTTCAAAGGCTGATTCGTGTAGACCACCACCACTCGACCCTGGAAATAGTGCCTAAGTTTCCTACTAGCAATTATGAGGGCGTAGGCGAACTTTTCCAGGTTCGGGTACCTCATCTCTGCGTCTCTGAGAACATGACTGACGTAGTAAACAGGAAAATGTTTGCCTCCCTTGTCCCTCACTAGTGCCGCCCCTACTGCCATCGGGCTGGCAGCTAGGTATAAGTATAAGGGTTCAGAGGCAACCGGTTTCATCAGCAATGGTGCCGAACCCAAATACCTTTTGATCTCTTGGAACGCGTCTTCGCATTCTGAAGTCCACTGGAAGCTTTTGTCATTTTTCGGACCCTTGAGAGTGTCGAAAAAGGGTAGACACCGTTCTGCTGACTTTGACATGAATCTCCGAAGGGCTGCGATTCGGCCCGTCAGCCTCTGGACATCCTTGTATGTCTTCGGAGAATTCATGTCTAAGATAGCCGAAATTTTTTCAGGATTGGCCTCGATTCCCCTTTTACTGACCAGATATCCCAGGAATTTTCCTGAACCCAATCCGAAGGTACACTTGGTCGGGTTTAGCCTTAGATTGTGTTGCCTTACCGTCTCGAAGCAATCTGCCAAATCCTCCAGATGATCTCGGGCTGCCATGCTCTTGACGATCATGTCATCTACGTACACTTCCATACTTCTTCCCAGCTGTTTTCTGAATACGAAGTTCATCATACGTTGGTAGGTTGCCCCTGCGTTCAGTAGTCCGAAGGTCATTTTTCGATACGCGTATATTGCCCGATGAGTGATGAAGCTAGTCTTCGGGATATCCTCCTTATGCATCGAGATTTGGTGATATCCCGAGAAAGCGTCCATGAAACTTAGCATCTCATACCCTGAAGTGGCATCAATCAGCTGGTCTATGTTGGGTAAGGGATAGAAGTCTTTAGGGCATGCCTTGTTCAGGTCAGTGTAGTCGATGCACATCCTCCATTTCCCATTTTGCTTCTGAACCAAAACCACATTCGCCAGCCATTCGGGATAGTCGATCTCGAAGATTAACCCGGCCTCTAGCAATTTGGCAACCTCGTCGTCTATGATGCTCTGTCTTTTCGGGGCAAAGATCCTTCTTTTCTGTATCACCGGCTTCTTTTTAGGATCGGTATGAAGCCTATGCAGTGCTACTGATCTGCTTACCCCGGGCATGTCACTGGGTTCCCAAGCAAAGATGTCGGCGTATACCCTGAGCAATTCCACCAGACCTGTTCGCAGCTGGTCGGTTAACCCGACCCCAATCTTGATCAGTTTGTCTGGATTCCCCGGTATTAACTCTACATCCTCCGTTTCTTCGGCTGGTAGAGCCATGGGTTCTGTACTTCCCTCTGTGAATGGCTCTAACTCAATGGTCATCGCCTGTTTATGTTTACTGACCCCGATTCCTGAAGATATCAAAGTGTTCCGATAACACCTTCGGGCGATATCAAGATCTCCTTTTGCCTCCCCTATCCCGTTCGGTGTTGGAAACTTTAGTTTGAAGTGGGGTATCGATGTTACTGCCTGTAATGCTGCTAGAGTAGGCCTCCCCAGGATGGCGTTGTAAGCCGAATCCACTTGTACCACGAAGAATTTTACCATGATTTCTGTCTGCTGTGGGGCCGTGCCAAATCGGACTGGCAGTTCTATCGTGCCCGACACGTGAACCGGGTCTCTACTAAAGCCGTATAGGGGGCCTTCGCCCCCCAATTCCATCTTCTTTCCTCCCAAATCCATCCTCTGGTAGGCATGTGTATAGAGTATGTCGACTGAGGATCCGTTATCAATCATCATTCGCTTCATGTCAACCGGCCCGACCTGAGCTGTTATAACCAGAGCCCCGTCATGCGGTTCAATGTGATCGGTAGGGTAATCCTCGTCTGAGAAAGAGATAATCGTGCCTGAGTATGGCCTGTTCTTCCGAGGCGAGGAGTCGGCTAAAGATAGTACTGCTTCGAGATGTCCACTCCTTTTTCGACCGGTTACACGCCCTACCGACCCGCCCGATATCACATCGATAACTCCTCGGGGCTGGGTGTTCGGTTGCGGCTGTGCTTCCCGGGGGGGTTCTCTGACGTTCTCTTGGGGAGTCTCCGATCCTTCTCTGCCGACTACATATCGCACCAGCTGTCCATTCTGCACGTTCTTTTCTATCAGATCTTTCAAGTTGACGCATTCGTCCGTTGTGTGCCCTCGACTCTGGTGGTACGCACAGTACTTGTCCCGACCTCTCTTCCCCGGTCTGGTGACTGTTTGGCATGGTTCGAAAAAGGGCTTGTTCCGTATCTCCTCCAGTATCTTGGCCCGATCTGTGGTGAGTGCAGTGTATACTTTGTTGACATTTTTGTTTGGGAAGGGCGGCCTTCCACTGCCCGACCCTCCTCCACTATAATTCCTCTTACTATAATTGTCCGACCTGCCTTGGGTGTCGGGCTTCTGATGATTCTGTTTGTCCCGATCTTTGGATTTTTCGTACGATTGGGATTGTGGTTTGAAGTTCCCCATCGCTTCCTCAACTGCTATATGACCTTCGGCCCTGTGGAATGCCTCCGTTAAGTCCGTCGGAGGGTTGATCACCAGGTCCTTCATCAGCTTTTTGGATTTCCCGATGTCTAGCCCGGTTGTGAAAAATCCCAAGGCCTGTGGGGAGTTCAATTCTGCCACCGACCCCACAGCCTCTCGGAACCTTTTAACGTATTGCCCCAGACTCTCATCGGGTCTCTGCCTGACCTGCATGAGGGATGCTGTGATCTTTCCCCGTCTCTTGTTACTCCCGAACCGAGCGTGAAACTTTTCTCGAAGGTCCCTCCACGAGCTTATTGACCCTGATGCCAAGGTTCCCATCCATTCTTGGGCACTCTTCTTCAGGGTGGTTGCGAACATGTGACACTTGGCCGCGTCAGAATGGCCGTAGTATGTCATTAACCTATCATACCCATCGGAGTGGTCATAAGGGTCTCCCAGCCCGTCGTAAGTCTCCATTGGGGGCATCTTCCTTTTGGGGTCGGCGATCTCCCGATTAATCTCCTTAGAAAAGGGGGACCCTATACAGGTCGAAGGTTCCCCCGTCGAACCTTTTGCCAATAGAAGTTTTTCCAGCTCAGCCACTCTTCGGGCGAGGGGGTCGGACTCTCCTTCATGTGGGGACGATCGGGGTCTGTCCCTCTCACGTTCGGGTGTCTCGTCCCCCTTCTTTCTCGAATGGCCTTGGTGTTCTGATCGGCGTCCTGCTGAACGGCTCCTCCTCCGGCTACGGCCGTCCCTTGAACGGCTCCGGTATCTGCTCCTCTCTCTGCCAGCCTCTCGTCTTCGGGGAGATCGGGACCTGCTGTGGGGCCTACGCCTCTTGGAGGATGCCTCCTGTTCCCCAGCCATGTTGGCCATTTGTAGTTCGAGTTCCTCCTGTTGGAGACGTAGAGCCGTCATGGCATCTTTATTTTGCTGCATCTTTTTCTGCAGGAGGAATTCTCTTTGATCTCGACTACCTAGTGTACGACTTTTTGCACGCACCTCCAGCGCCTGTGGGTTAGCTTCGCCCATCCGACTAGCCTGGTTGGGGGTACGTTGGCTTTCATGAAAGAGCCGCCTCCGGGGGGAGCCAGCCGACTCCCTCTGATCGTCTTGGATTCTGGAACCCAGTCTGTCCTTCACCGACCCTCTCACCTGAGTGGTCTGGTGCGACTTGGCCTTTTCCCGGTCGGAAACTGCATATTCCACACTCGCCATCGTTTCTCGCCGGAAAGGAATCTGATTGTGATTGTTTAAGCACTAAAGCCCTCCTTCTAGCGCCAATGTTAACGCCAAGTTTCGCCGGCGCGTCCAATCACAGAATCCACGCGCTAGAACCTGCACAGTAACAGATCACACAGAAGCTTGACGGCTTGTGCCGCCGGGGGATAGCTCCGGTGTGAGAATGAGTACAGGCCGTTACAAGGGTAAACAATGGAGGCAAAGTATTTAGTGCTCAAAAGTAAGTATTACCTCATAATGTTAACCTAGGCCTTGTATTTATAGAGCTCACCACCTTAGAATCCTTCTCCCAGTCGGATTAGGACTCCTAGTGTATGGTAGTTACCATAACTTGAGTCCAACACAATCTCCTTAAAAGGTGCAAGTAGAATCCAATCCCACCACTACCTTTGGAGTTACCGTGTATGAATAGGCCCCCGGACTCTGCACGCAGGAGAGCCCACTGTGCAGGCCCAAACGGTCCTATTATCTGGTCTGGGCTTCAGCCCAAAGGACTCGAAGGCCCGACCCCTCATCATCACCAGAATGGGTTCGGCCCCGACACCGAAGGACTCATATGCCGACCCGAACACCTATAACACCTTCATGGGCTTCATCCCATCGGTCTATCAAGCCCTTCTGCCAGAAAGCCTTCGGCCCAGATGGAGGTCGGTAAAACGCTCCCGAACAATCTTAGATCTTCATGTTAAATGATGTGTTATGTTTAGATCTAACCATTTTAGGTGTTAAAAGTTTGATGACTGAAGAAAAATGAAATCATTTTTTAAAACTTAGAAAAAAAAATTAGTGGACTGCTGCCCCTAAACAGAAAATTCGTGGTTAGCTAGAGTGCTCTAAAAATTCTGGGCTTTTGATATGTTGTAGTATACTGAATAAGCTTTCCAAAGACTCCGGAACGGACTAAATCCGACATCGGAGGAGAGCGTTATGACCTTTCAAAGTAGTAGTGTTAAAACTGTCAAACAAGTGCGGTTCTGTCAACTTGAACGGAATTTCTGGGCTGATGTGTTCGGAATTTGTAAACAAGTCAGTAGGGAAGAATTGTAGTCCCAGACGTTAGCTTCGCGTGGGCTCAAGAATCGCCTAAAAATGTTTTAAAACGAAAAAGTTACGACTGTTTTAGCGAAAGAGGGTAAATCTGGAAAAAATGTTAAAATCGTTATGAACGTCCATTTTTGGCAAATTATTTGGACTGCTTAAAATACCCAAAATGGGGGTTTCATATTTTTAAAAAATAGTCTCATATGATACGAAAAACATATCCAAATTTGGAATCAATCTGATTAGCGAGCAATGCGTAAGAGATTCGCGAAGTAGCTAGTTTGATAAGCGGGCAGCACAGCTGGGCAGCAGCCAGCGTGCGCGCGATATGCGTGCGGCGCCGCGCTGCTGAACAACGGCTTGGCATGCTTTTTGCTCAACGTTTTGATAGATTTCAGTAATTGGTTTTTGCGGGTTAAATTTTTTCTAAAATAATATGACATGAAATCTATAACATGCCCAGAAATTTACTGTTATAGGACCTATGGTTTGAAAGTTAAAAATGGGCGAACAAACATGTCAGGATTAAAATTTAAGCGAACGCCGAGCGTTGGCGCGTCGACTGATTTTGACGTTCGCCGTTCCGAATCACGTTCTGGCGAAATAATAAGTCATAATAAATCTAATAAAGTCCTACGGGGCGAGATTTTGCTATATTTAATATTTTACGCCGATAAACTTCTTTTCGGGCATAAATAAAGCAATAGAAATATGTAATAAATATAAATTACATATTTAAGTGAAATAAAAACTACAATTGCCTATAAAATTAATTTATGGTGCAACAAAGAATGTAAAATCTTTTAAAAATTGTATTAATCATAAAAATAATATTTTGGGGTTTTCGGTGCTAAAAATGTGATTTTTGAGTTGAGATTTATGTAACGAAATATATATATTTAATATATAAAGCAAAAATGTGAATAATTATAAAACGAAAAATAAAGCGAATGTGCTAGCGGAATAAAATATGTATATATGAGAAAATGGTCTGTGTTGACTCATGAATGGATAAAATAATATAAAAATTATTTAAATTAAAGAAATACTATAGTAAATTGAATTTTAGTATAAAAGTTATGTGTTACCTGTTTTAACTCCGAAATTCCAAGTTAAGGTAAAAAATATTTCTTAAAAGGAAATAAGCTTCAAGATGTAAAATATTTATATTGTGTGAGACCTTTATTATTTATGAAACAAATAAAATATTATTAAATGATTAATAGTATTAGTAAATGATTTGAATATTATTAAATTAATAATATTAGATAATGAATAAAAAAAATTCACGATAATAATACTAATTATCTGAAAATTTTTATAAGTCTTTGAAAATTATTTTTACTGATAAAAAAATTATCTGTGATATTTTCAAGTGTTTAGAAAGAGTTTAATTGAACTTAAACTCGATATTCGTCCGACTAGACCATCGGGATGATAAAATTGTGTCGGTTTCAACTCAGACTGCATTAGTTAAACTTGATGAGATGTCTTATGTGTTGTATAGACTGATAGGATTATGTGTTATGTGTTTAGGTTATTCTATGTGTATAAATATAACAGTATTTTACTGTGATGATATTATTCTAATATTGGAGATCTATATTACTAATATTAGGTCTTCTGGTAAAGCGTTATAAATTGTGTTGCGGTAATCAACGGTTCAGGCAAGTTTTCTTATACTTAACTCTAATAAGAGTGTTTTATTCAAGCTGATGGTTAATCGTTGTTGATTGCCATGAAAATTGTACTCTGTACATCTTGCATGTATAAGTCAGGTATGAAAGGCTGATCACCTTCATTACCAGTTGGTTAAGAAATGCTTGTTCATGTTTAATCTTGTTCAGTCAAAAGTTTGTTCGTGCTAGTTCTCAATTATATTGATGAATTATAGCCAGCTTATTATTCATACTCTTCAATCATGATATATTGTTATGTTATTGTTGTATTTAAAACTTGCTGGGCAACTTTCATGCTCACCCTTGCTATATCATGATAAAACATTGCAGATAAGGCGAACGTGTTCGGATACAGGAAAAAGGTTAAAGCCAAGTTCAGCTTGGGATATAAAGTGCGACTTGTTTGTAATAATATATTGTGGTAAATATTATTGTATAATAGATATTATATGAATGGTGTTTAAGTTAAGGTTACTCGACTTGGGTAAAATAGTGTGTAATGTATTGTATAAATAATTTATGTTTATATCTTCCGCAAATAGTGATAGTAACAGTGTACCGAATCCGCGGCGATTTGGGACCCGGATTCGGGGCTGCTACAGTTGGTATCAGAGCTGTTGGTTATGAAGCTTAGGTAGGAATACCTGAGACCAATAACCGCAGTGATTTGGATTAAGTACTAACTCATATAGAGTTAGTTGGTCGGTAAGATTCAAAGATGAATCTCGGCGAGTGTAAAGACACAAAGTTCCCTAACTCTGATAATAAAGTTGAACAGTAACGGTGAATAGATCGAGTCTAAAAGACTGAAAGTGCAGGGATAGGAGATCGTAAAACAAAACGATCATAGTGCATGGAATTGAATCGTAATATATACGATAAGATCACCCCGTGATCTGATAAAGGTTATGATATGGAAAATGAATCAATCTAATGATTGAAAAGTTTACAGCAAGATGCTGTGTGAAAGTTGTACTATGAAATGGTACTATGAAATTGAAAACTCATAAATGAGTTATGGATTATGGATACGGATTAAATGAAATTCGTATGAAAAAGGGGGTTAAGATTAGGTGGGGATTTCAATGAGGACTTGTGTTAGCAACTGAGTTGTATGATTCCTTGTATGGGCGGGGAATTGTACTACTTAGTTGGTGACATTGGTAATAGTTGAAATGTTGTGTCACGCTAGTTATTATTTATAGATAAATAGGTCATAGGTAGAGAATATAGGATGAAGTACGAGTTCTTAGAACTCATACTTATGTGACATTCTTGACGTATAGTTATATGAAATGTTTGTGAGCCTCTCAGCGAACGGACGCCAAAGGTCAGACTAGGGTAAAGTTTGTAAACTCATATAATTGTGGTCAGGTTATGAACTCATAAGTGTGGTTTTATGAATTGGATATAGTTGTGTGAATGGAGTGTTAAGGATTATAGGAACAGATAGATTATTAAGCAAACGATCATTAGTGGAGACTAAGGTTTTCCTAAACTCCTAGCTATGCTATACTTCGAAATGATTGACATCAAGCTAAATACGCACTATGTGCCTTTTAAAAAAAATGTAGACTCGTAACCATTTTTGAAACGGTTTAAAGTACAGTCTATGCTACTTATTTCGGCTAGACGCAAATGTTTTGAAATATCAAAAATTGTTTTTATTTATCACTTATGTACCATGTAACCTGGTGCAGAGATGATAAAAATGATGGAGTCATCAATGCATTATTACTTAGTGTGAATTTGTCCTGAAGTCACTATTCTACTATGGTATGATGTAGTATGATAAAATCACCAATGACTGAATCCTCAACGGACTGTTAATACAGTGCGGCATCATGACTTCATTCTCGAAAATGTTTTCAAAAATTTTAATTTGCCAACGGGGTTTGGCTACACCTAAATAATTCGATTGAATTGAATTATTGATATGAGTCTATGCTATTTGATTCAGCTAGACTAATGTTATAAAAACTCCAAGTGTTCATTGAAAGAATTTCCCGAACCAAATTGTTTTGGTGCGGAATCCAATGATAAGACTGAGGTGAACGATAATGTTTGGATAAATAATCCAATCTAGTAGCGTAAATATTCGCTAAAAATGATTAATACGTTATGCATGACGTAAATGTACGATGGGATGATCACCTAAAGTATTAATAATGGTAGTTTACCTTCTTTGTGATTGTAAACAGCCCAAGTAATGTATTGTTTGCGGTATGATCACTACCGTTAAAACTAAATGTGTTCATGATCTATATGACCCCTCAGAACAATTTCAAAACTTTTACTCTGGTGAGAGGTGTATTGGGTAGCATGTAATAATGTGTGTGAATGGTATATGTGTGAATGGTGTAAGGTGCACGGTGTAAGGTGTAAGGTTCATGTGTGAATGGTGTAAGGTGCACGGTGTAAGGTGTAAGGTGAATTTCGGGGACGAAATTCTTATAAGGAGGGGTGAATGTGACAACCCGAGAATTTGGACAATTTATTAAAATCTTAAATATTGATTTAATGTCAAATATTAGACCTAGACAGAAAATAAGTGTATGCGTTTGATGTTATTGGGAAGGAATTTTGAGGGTTTCAAAATTCTGTGAAGGATATAGGTGAATTATTCAGGATTAAGGATTTATGTGAATATGTTTTGTGTTTATGGTTATGAAAGTGTTCAGAATGTGGTTAAGGGTCATGGGTTGACCAGATAAATTATATATGTGTCAAACCCTAAGTATATATTAAGAACGACAACGTTCTGTTAGAAAACCCTAACGTCTGATAAGAAACCCTAGAAATTCGATCCCGGAGATTTAAAACCCTAATTCGGTATCTGAAAACCCTAGATTGGGAATGCAAATGCTAAGTATAAGGTTAAACGATATTAATTATAATTTAATTAGGGAAAACCCTAATGAATCACTTGAAATCTTAATTGATTAAATAAAGGTTAAATAATAAGACCTAGATTGGAAATAGAGTTTGGATTTAAAATTTTTATGAAGTACTTATGTGATTGTTTATACTTGTTTATTATATAAACAAATAAAAGAAAATTATTTAACCTAATGTTATATATTAGGAATGAAAATTAAATAACCTAAGGGTTATAACAAGTGTAAGTGCTAGTATTTAAATTTTATACTAGTATACTAACCTAAGAAATTAATTTTATTATCTCAAGTTATTGATTATTTTTTTAAACCTAGTTTAATTGGGTTACATAATTAAATTATCGAAGTATTTAGATTTCATAATGAGTGAATTAGACACTCTAATGAAATATATATGGTAATGTAAAATTTATGTGTTGGATTCATGATAATTTTAGTGGTCCAAACAATTTAAATGAGAGCCCAAAAAAACAAAAAGAATGACCCAAACCCTAGTTCATTTGAGATGGACCTTCTAGATGATTTAATAAGCAAATTTAGCAATTAAAATTACATAAAAAAAAATTGGGCAATTTGGAGGAGGATGTATCCGACCATATTGGAGCAAAAAGAGCATGTGAATTATTTCTTTTTATTCATTTGGTCACCAACCAAGCCATGTGTCTTCATTTTATTTGGACAAATTTTATCACCAAAATTGCAAGTAAGGTAGGAGAGTGGAGATGAAGATTTGTTGGGAGATTTATATAGATATATAAGTTATATATATACATTTTTCTCCTAGTATAAATACTCCCACATTGCATTTCAATTAAAAAGTTTATTTCATTGTCCAAAAGAGCTAAGAAAAATAAAATAGAAAGAGAAGAATAAAGAGAGAGAATCCGTGGGTAACAAGGAGGGAGAAAGAAGAAAATTTTCTTCATACCATCTAGCTTGGTAGGAGAAGGAGAGATCATCCAACCAAAAAGGTATAAAAATCTCCAAAACTAAAAATCTAGTTAGATTTAAATGTATTCCCTTGTGGTTATTTTTGATAAGATCATGAGCTTATATTTCTAAACTCAAAAATCTTAGATCTTCATGTTAAATGATGTGTTATGTTTAGATCTAACCATTTTAGGTGTTAAAAGTTTGATGACAGAAGAAAAATGAAATCAGTTTTTAAAACTTAGAAAGAAAAAAATTAGTGGACTGCTGCCCCTAAACAGAAAATTCGTGGTTAGCTAGAGTGCTCTAAAAATTCTGGGCTTTTGATATGTTGTAGTATACTGAATAAGCTTTCCATAGACTCCAGAACGGACTAAATCCGACATCGGAGGAGAGCGTTATGACCTTTCAAAGTAGTAGTGTTAAAACTGTCCAACAAGTGCGGTTCTGTCCACTTGAACGGAATTTCTGGGCTGATGTGTTCGGAATTTGGAAACAAGTCGGTAATGAAGAATTGTAGTCCCGCAAGTTAGCTTCGCGTGGGCTCAAGAATCGCCTAAAAATGTTTTGAAACGAAAAAGTTACGACTGTTTTAGCGAAAGAGGGTAAATCTGGAAAAAATGTTAAAATTGTTATGAACGTGTATTTTTGGCAAATTATTTGGACTGCTTAAAAGACCCAAAATGGGGGTTTCATATTTTTAAAAAATAGTCTCATATGATACGAAAAACATATCCAAATTTGGAATCAATCTGATTAGCGAGCAATGCGTAAGAGATTCGCGAAGTAGCTAGTTTGATAAGCGGGCAGCACAGCTGGGCAGCAGCCAGCGTGCGCGCGATATGCGTGCGACGCCGCGCTGCTGAACAACGGCTTGGCATGCTTTTTGCTCAACGTTTTGATAGATTTCAGTAATTGGTTTTTGCGGGTAAAAAATTTTCTAAAATAATATGACATGAAATCTATAACATGCCCAGAAATTTACTGTTATAGGACCTATGGTTTGAAAGTTAAAAATGGGCAAACAAACATGTCAGGATTAAAATTTAAGCGAACGCCGAGCGTTGGCGCGTCGAGTGATTTTGACGTTCGCCGTTCCGAATCGCGTTCTGGCGAAATAATAAGTCATAATAAATCTAATAAAGTCCTACGGGGCGAGATTTTGCTATATTTAATATTTTACGCTGATAAACTTCTTTTCGGGCAGAAATAAAGCAATAGAAATATGTAATAAATATAAATTACATATTTAAGTGAAATAAAAACTACAATTGCCTATAAAATTAATTTATGGTGCAACAAAGAATGTAAAATCTTTTAAAAATTGTATTAATCATAAAAATAATATTTTGGGGTTTTCGGTGCTAAAAATGTGATTTTTGAGTTGAGATTTATGTAACGAAATATATATATTTAATATATAAAGCAAAAATGTGAATAATTATAAAACGAAAAATAAAGCGAATGTGCTAGCGGAATAAAATATGTATATATGAGAAAATGGTCTGTGTTAACTCATGAATGGATAAAATAATATAAAAATTATTTAAATTAAAGAAATACTATAGTAAATTGATTTTTAGTATAAAAGTTATGTGTTACCTGTTTTAACTCCGAAATTCCAAGTTAAGGTAAAAGATATTTCTTAAAAGGAAATAAGCTTCAAGATGTAAAATATTTATATTGTGTGAGACCTTTATTATTTATGAAACAAATAAAATATTATTAAATGATTAATAGTATTAGTAAATGATTTGAATATTATTAAATTAATAATATTAGATAATGAATAAAAAAAATTCACGATAATAATACTAATTATCTGAAATTTTTTATAAGTCTTTGAAAATTATTTTTACTGATAAAAAAATTATCTGTGATATTGTCAAGTGTTCAGAAAGACTTTAATTGAACTTAAACTCGATATTCGTCCGACTAGACCATCGGGATGATAAAATTGTGTCGGTTTCAACTCAGACTGCATTAGTTTGACTTGATGAGAAGTCTTATGTGTTGTATAGACTGATAGGATTATGTGTTATGTGTTTAGGTTATTCTATGTGTATAAATATAACAGTATTATACTGTGATTATATTATTCTAATATTGGAGATCTATATTACTAATATTAGGTCTTCTGGTAAAGCGTTATAAATTGCGTTGCGGTAATCAACGGTTCAGGCAAGTTTTCTTATACTTAACTCTAATAAGAGTGTTTTATTCAAGCTGATGGTTAATCGTTGTTGATTGCCATGAAAATTGTACTCTGTACATCTTGCATGTATAAGTCAGGTATGAAAGGCTGATCACCTTCATTACTAGTTGGTTCAGAAATGTTTGTTCATGTTTAATCTTGTTCAGTCAAAAGTTTGTTCGTGCTAGTTCTCAATTATATTGATGAATTATAGCCAGCTTATTATTCATACTCTTCAATCATGATATATTGTTATGTTATTGTTGTATTTAAAACTTGTTGGGCAACTTTAATGCTCACCCTTGCTATATCATGATAAAACATTACAGATAAGGCGAACGTGTTCGGATACAGGAAAAAGGTTAAAGCCAAGTTCAGCTTGGGATATAAAGTGCGACTTTTTTGTAATAATATATTGTGGTAAATATTGTTGTATAATAGATATTATATGAATGATGTTTAAGTTAAGGTTACTCGACTTGGGTAAAATAGTGTGTAATGTATTGTATAAATAATTTATGTTTATATCTTCCACAAATAGTGATAGTAACAGTGTACCGAATCCGCGGCGATTTGGGACCCGGATTCGGGGCTGCTACATTTGGTATCAGAGCTGTTGGTTATGAAGCTTAGGTAGGAATACCTGAGACCAATAACCGCAGTGATTAGGATTAAGTACTAACTCATATAGAGTTAGTTGGTCGGTAAGATTCAAAGATGAATTTCGGCGAGTGTAAAGACACAGGGTTCCCTAACTCTGATAATAAAATTGAACAATAACGGTGAATAGATCGAGTCTAAAAGACTGAAAGTGTAGGGATAAGAGATCGTAAAACATAACGATCATAGTGCATGGAATTGAATCGTAATATATACGATAAGATCACCCCGTGATCTGATAAAGGTTATGATATGGAAAATGAATCAATCTAATGATTGAAAAGTTTACAGTAAGATGCTGTGTGAAAGTTGTACTATGAAATGGTACTATGAAAATGAAAACTCATAAATGAGTTGTGGATTATGGATACGGATTAAATGAAATTCGTATGAAAAAGGGGTTAAGATTAGGTGGGGATTTCAATGAGGACTTGTGTTAGCAACTGAGTTGTATGATTCCTTGTATGGGCGGGGAATTGTACTACTTAGTTGGTGACATTGGTAATAGTTGAAATATTGTGTCACACTAGTTATTATTTATAGATAAATAGGTCATAGGTAGAGAATATAGGATTAAGTACGAGTTCTTAGAACTCATACTTATGTGACATTCTTGACGCATAGTTATATGAAATGTTTATGAGCCCCTCAGCGAACGGACGCCAAAGGTCAGACTAGGGTAAAGTTTGTAAACTCATATAATTGTGGTCAGGTTATGAACTCATAAGTGTGGTTTTATGAATTGGATATAGTTGTGTGAATGGAGTGTTAAGGATTATAGGAACAGATAGATTATTAAGCAAACGATCATTAGTGGAGACTTAGGTTTTCCTAAACTCCTAGCTATGCTATACTTCGAAATGATTGACATCAAGCTAATTACGCACTATGTGCCTTTTAAAAAAAATGTAGACTCGTAACCATTTTTGAAACGGTTTAAAGTACAGTCTATACTACTTATTTCGGCTAGACGCAAATGTTTTGAAATATCAAAAATTGTTTTTATTTATCACTTATGTACCATGTAACCTGGTGCAGAGATGATAAAAATGATGGAGTCATCAATGCATTATTACTTAGTGTGAATTTGACCTGAAGTCACTATTCTATTATGGTATGATGTAGTATGATAAAATCACCAATGACGGAATCCTCAACGGACTGTTAATACAGTGCGACATCATGACGTCATTCTCGAAAATGTTTTCAAAAATTTTAATTTGCCAACGGGGTTTGGCTACACCTAAATAATTCGATTGAATTGAATTATTGATATGAGTCTATGCTATTTGATTCAGCTAGACTAATGTTATAAAAACTCCAAGTGTTCATTGAAAGAATTTCCCGAACCAAATTGTTTTGGTGCGGAATCCAATGATAAGACTGAGGTGAACGATAATGTTTGGATAAATAATCCAATCTAGTAGCGTAAATATTCGCTAAAAAATAATTAATACGTTATGCATGACGTAACTGTACGATGGGATGATCACCTAAAGTACTAATAATGGTAGTTTACCTTCTTTGTGATTGTAAACAGACCAAGTAATGTATTGTTTGCGGTATGATCACTACCGTTAAAACTAAATGTGTTCATGGTCTATATGACCCCTCAGCACAAATTCAAAACTTTTACTCTGGTGAGAGGTGTATTGGGTAGCATGTAATAATGTGTGTGAATGGTATATGTGTGAATGGTGTAAGGTGCACGGTGTAAGGTGTGAGGTTCATGTGTGAATGGTGTAAGGTGCACGGTGTAAGGTGTAAGGTAAATTTCGGGGACGAAATTCTTATAAGGAGGGGTGAATGTGACAACCCGAGAATTTGGACAATTTATTAAAATCTTAAATATTGATTTAATGTCAAATATTAGACCTAGACAGAAAATAAGTTTATGCGTTTGATGTTATTGGGAATGAATTTTGAGGGTTTCAAAATTCTGTGAAGGATATAGGTGAATTATTCAGGATTAAGGATTTATGTGAATATGTTTTGTGTTTATGGTTATGAATGTGTTCAGAATGTGGTTAAGGGTCATGGGTTGACCAGATAAATTATATATGTGTCAAACCCTAAGTATATATTAAGAACGACAACGATCTGTTAAAAAACCCTAACGTCTGATAAAAAACCCTAGAAATTCGATTCCGGAGATTTAAAACCCTAACTCGGTATCTGAAAATCCTAGATTGGGAATGCAAATGCTAAGTATAAGGTTAAACGATATTAATTATAATTTAATTAGGGAAAACCCTAATGAATCACTTGAAATCTTAATTGATTAAATAAAGGTTAAATAATAAGACCTAGATTGGAAATAGAGTTTGGATTTAAAATTTTTATGAAGTACTTATGTGATTGTTTATACTTGTTTATTATATAAACAAATAAAAAAAAATTATTTAACCTAATGTTATATATTAGGAATGAGAATTAAATAACCTAAGGGTTATAACAAGTGTAAGTGCTAGTATTTAAATTTTATACTAGTATACTAACCAAAGAGATTAATTTTATTATCTCAAGTTATTGATTATTTTTTTAAACCTAGTTTAATTGGGTTACATAATTAAATTATCGAAGTATTTAGATTTCATAATGAGTGAATTAGAAACTCTAATGAAATATATATGATAATGTAAAATTTATGTGTTGGATTCATGATAATTTTAGTGGTCCAAACAATTTAAATGAGTGCCCAAAAAAATAAATAGAATGACCCAAACCCTAGTTCATTTGAGATGGACCTTCTAGATGATTTAATAAGCAAATTTAGCAATTAAAATTACATAAAAAAAAATTGGGCAATTTGGAGGAGGATGTATCCGACCATATTGGAGCAAAAAGAGCATGTGAATTATTTCTTTTTATTCATTTGGTCACCAACCAAGCCATGTGTCTTCATTTTATTTGGACAAATTTTATCACCAAAATTGCAAGTAAGGTAGGAGAGTGGAGATGAAGATTTGTTGGGAGATTTATATAGATATATAAGTTATATATATACATTTTTCTCCTACTATAAATACTCCCACATTGCATTTCAATTAAAAAGTTTATTTCATTGTCCAAAAGAGCTAAGAAAAATAAAATAGAAAGAGAAGAATAAAGATAGAGAATCCGTTGGTAACAAGGAGGGAGAAAGGAGAAAATTTTCTTCATACCATCTAGCTTGGTAGGAGAAGGAGAGATCATCCAACCAAAAAGGTATAAAAATTTCCAAAACTAAAAATCTAGTTAGATTTAAATGTATTCCCTTGTGGTTATTTTTGATAAGATCATGAGCTTATATTTCTAAACTCAAAAATCTTAGATCTTCATGTTAAATGATGTGTTATGTTTAGATCTAACCATTTTAGGTGTTAAAAGTTTGATGACTGAAGAAAAATGAAATCAGTTTTTAAAACTTAGAAAAAAAAAATATTAGTGGACTGCTGCCCCTAAACAGAAAATTCGTGGTTAGCTAGAGTGCTCTAAAAATTCTGGGCTTTTGATATGTTGTAGTATACTGAATAAGATTTCCATAGACTCCGGAACGGACTAAATCCGACATCGGAGGAGAGCGTTATGACCTTTCAAAGTAGTAGTGTTAAAACTGTCCA
Source organism: Panax japonicus (assembly GCA_020205505.1). Classification (NCBI taxonomy): domain Eukaryota; kingdom Viridiplantae; phylum Streptophyta; class Magnoliopsida; order Apiales; family Araliaceae; genus Panax; species Panax japonicus. Next base: position 41,814,455 of record CM035101.1, on the reverse strand, counting down.
ACAAGTGCGGTTCTGTCCACTTGTACGGAATTTCTGGGCTGATGTGTTCGGAATTTGGAAACAAGTCGGTAGGGAAGAATTGTAGTCCCGGAAGTTAGCTTCGCGTGGGCTCAAGAATCGCCTAAAATGTTTTAAAACGAAAAAGTTACGACTGTTTTAGCGAAAGAGGGTAAATCTGGAAAAATGTTAAAATCGTTATGAACGTCCATTTTTGGCAAATTATTTGGACTGCTTAAAAGACCCAAAATGGGGGTTTCATATTTTTAAAAAATAGTCTCATATGATACGAAAAACATATCCAAATTTGGAATCAATCTGATTAGCGAGCAATGCGTAAGAGATTCGTGAAGTAGCTAGTTTGATAAGCGGGCAGCACAGCTGGGCAGCAGCCAGCGTGCGAGCGATATGCGTGCGACGCCGCGCTGCTGAACAACGGCTTGGCATGCTTTTTGCTCAACGTTTTGATAGATTTCAGTAATTGGTTTTTGCGGGTAAAAATTTTTCTAAAATAATATGACATGAAATCTATAACATGCCCAGAAATTTACTGTTATAGGACCTATGGTTTGAAAGTTAAAAATGGGCGAACAAATATGTCAGGATTAAAATTTAAGCGAACGCCGAGCGTTGGCGCGTCGACTGATTTTGACGTTCGCCGTTCCGAATCGCGTTCTGGCGAAATAATAAGTCATAATAAATCTAATAAAGTCCTACGGGGCGAGATTTTGCTATATTTAATATTTTACGCCGATAAACTTCTTTTCGGGCATAAATAAAGCAATAGAAATATGTAATAAATATAAATTACATATTTAAGTGAAATAAAAACTACAATTGCCTATAAAATTAATTTATGGTGCAACAAAGAACGTAAAATCTTTTAAAAATTGTATTAATCATAAAAATAATATTTTGGGGTTTTCGGTGCTAAAAATGTGGTTTTTGAGTTGAGATTTATGTAACAAAATATATATATTTAATATATAAAGCAAAAATGTGAATAATTATAAAACGAAAAATAAAGCGAATGTGCTAGCGGAATAAAATATGTATATATGAGAAAATGGTCTGTGTTGACTCATGAATGGATAAAATAATATAAAAATTATTTAAATTAAAGAAATACTATAGTAAATTGATTTTTAGTATAAAAGTTATGTGTTACCTGTTTTAACTCCGAAATTCCAAGTTAAGGTAAAAGATATTTCTGAAAAGGAAATAAGCTTCAAGATGTAAAATATTTATATTGTGTGAGACCTTTATTATTTATGAAACAAATAAAATATTATTAAATGATTAATAGTATTAGTAAATGATTTGAATATTATTAAATTAATAATATTAGATAATGAATAAAAAAAATTCACGATAATAATACTAATTATCTGAAAATTTTTCTAAGTCTTTGAAAATTATTTTTACTGATAAAAAAATTATCTGTGATATTGTCAAGTGTTCAGAAAGAGTTTAATTGAACTTAAACTCGATATTCGTCCGACTAGACCATCGGGATGATAAAATTGTGTCGGTTTCAACTCAGACTGCATTAGTTTGACTTGATGCGATGTCTTATGTGTTGTATAGACTGATAGGATTATGTGTTATGTGTTTAGGTTATTCTATGTGTATAAATATAACAGTATTATACTGTGATGATATTATTCTAATATTGGAGATCTATATTACTAATATTAGGTCTTCTGGTAAAGCGTTATAAATTGCGTTGCGGTAATCAACGGTTCAGGCAAGTTTTCTTATACTTAACTATAATAAGAGTGTTTTATTCAAGCTGATCGTTAATCGTTGTTGATTGCCATGAAAATTGTACTCTGTACATCTTGCATGTATAAGTCAGGTATGAAAGGCTGATCACCTTCATTACCAGTTGGTTCAGAAATGTTTGTTCATGTTTAATCTTGTTCAGTCAAAAGTTTGTTCGTGCTAGTTCTCAATTATATTGATGAATTATAGCCAGCTTATTATTCATACTCTTCAATCATGATATATTGTTATGTTATTGTTGTATTTAAAACTTGCTGGGAAACTTTCATGCTCACCCTTGCTATATCATGATAAAACATTGCAGATAAGGCGAACGTGTTCGGATACAGAAAAAAGGTTAAAGCCAACTTCAGCTTGGGATATAAAGTGCGGCTTGTTTGTAATAATATATTGTGGTAAATATTGTTGTATAATAGATATTATATGAATGGTGTTTAAGTTAAGGTTACTCGACTTGGGTAAAATAGTGTGTAATGTATTGTATAAACAATTTATGTTTATATCTTCCGCAAATAGTGATAGTAACAGTGTACCGAATCCGCGGCGATTTGGGACCCGGATTCGGGGCTGCTACAGAGACCAATAACCTCAGTGATTAGGATAAGATCTGACTCACATAGAGTTAGTTGGTCGGTAAGATTCAAAGATGAATCTCGACGAGTGTAAAGACATAGAGTTCCCTAACTCTGATAATAAAGTTGAACAGTAATGGTGAATAGATCGAGTCTAAAAGACTGAAAGTGCAGGGATAGGAGATCGTAAAACAAAACGATCATAGGCATAGAAATAAATCGTAATATATACGATAAGATCACCCCGTGATCTGATAAGGTTATGGCACAGTCATAAAGAATCAATCTTATGATTGAAAAGTTTACAGCAAGATGCTGTGTGTAAGTTGTACTATGAAATTGTACTATGAAAACTCATGAAAGAGTTATGGATTATAAATACGAATTGAATTCGTATTGAAAAAGGGGGTTAAGATTAGGTGGGGATTTCAATGAGGACTCGTGTCAGCAACTGAGTTGTATGATTCCTTGTATGGGCGGGGAATTGTACTTGGTGTAAAAACTACTTAGTTGGTGGCATTGGTAATAATTGAAATGTTGTGTCACGCTAGTTGTTATATATAGATAAATAGGTCATAGGTAGAGAATATAGGATTAAGTACGAGTTCTTAGAACTCATACTTATGTGACATTCTTGATGCATAGTTATATGAAATGTTTATGGACCCCTCAGCGAACGGACGCCAAAGGTCAGACTAGGGTAAGTTCGTAAACTCATATAATTGTGGTCAGGTTATGAACTCATAAGTGTGGTTTTATGAACTGGGTATAGTTGTGTGTGAATGGAGTGTTAAGGATTATAGGAACAGATAGATTGTTAAGCATATGATCATTAGTGGAGATTTAGGTTTTCCTAAACCCCTAGCTTTGCTAAACCTCAATTTTTAACATCAAGCTAAAAACGCACTATGTGCCTTTTAAAAAAAATGTTTTTATTTATCACTTATGTACCATTTGACCTGGTGCAGAGATGATAAAAAAAATGATCGATTTATCAATGCAGAATTACTTGGTGTTGGATGTGATCTAAGAATCGTCAGCCCACTACAGTATGATGTAGTATAACAAAGTCACAAAATGACGAAATCCTCAACAGACTGTTAAATACAGTGCGACATCATGACGTCATTCTCAAAAATGTTTTATTGAAAGAAATTTTCCAAACCAAATTGTTTTACTGTGGAATCAAATAAGACTGAGGTAAAATTTTTGTGCCTTTGGCAGTGATGAGAAAACAGATAAAATCAGTACTTGGCCAGTACAGGGCATATCGGGCTAATCACTCTTTGTGTCCGTAAGTAATGACGGTTAGCGGATGAATTTCCATAAAACCTTTGCGAAAATGAAAAAAAAACAAACAGTCTATACGATTCCTCAGCACAGTTTTAAAATTTTTACCCTTGTGAGTGGTGTATTGGGTAACAGGTGAAATATGTGTGAATGGTGTAAGGTGCACGGTGTAAGGTGTAAGGTGAATTTCGGGGACGAAATTCTTAGAAGGAGGGGTGAATGTGACAACCCGAGAAATTAGATAATTTATTAAAATCTTAAATGATTGATTTAAGGTTAAATATTAGACCTAGACAGAAAATAAGTGTATGCATTTAATGTTATTGGGAAGGAATTTTGAGGGTTTCAAAATTCGGTGAAGGATATAGGTGAATTATTCAGGATTAAGGATTTATGTGAATTCGTTTTGTGTTAATGGTTATGTATGTGTTCAAAATGTGGTTAAGGGTCATGGGTTGACCAGATAAATTACATTTGTGATAAATCCTAAGTATATATTAAGAACGTCAACGTTCAGTTAGAGAACCCTAACGTCTAATAAGAAACTCTAGAAAATCGGTTCTGGAAACCCTAGTTTCAGTTCTGGGTGTACGAAATCCGGATTCGGATATTGAAAACCCTAGATTGGGAATGTAATGTATGTTTAATGTTAAACGCTAATAATTTTAATTAATTAGGGAAAACCCTAATGAATTGCTAGAAATCTTAATTGATTATTTGAAAACCCTAATACCAGACCTGAAAACCCTAATTTTAGATTCTGATAAAATGAAAGCCTAATCTGGGTATATAACGGAGAATTATAATGCTCAAGTGATTTAAGTTATAAGTCTAATTAGGGTAATGGTTAATTAATTAGCAAACCCTAATTTTCAATTTATGGAACCCTTATTGTTCCGTCAGAAACCCTAATGCTCAATTGTGGATTTAATTGCTAAAATTGGCAATGCTAATTAGGAAACCGTAAACCTAATTATTTCAATATATGAGTAATTAGAAAACTATAATCTAATTACGAATATTTAATTTGTATTTTTATTTTGAAAACCCTAATTTGCGGGTTAAAAACCCTAATGACTATTTTGAACCCTAATTGTGCAGTGTTGGATTTAATTGCTATATTAGCAATGTTAATTAGGATATATGTCCTAATTGTCAAGTTATTAGAAACCCTAATCTAATTAGGAAATCTAAATTTCTAAAATTGAAATATTACTTTAAAACCCTAGTATGTGGTTTTGAAACCTAATGTACAATTTGACCCTAAGTGCTTAATTAGCAATTTTAATTAGGATAAATTAGTCCTAATTAGTAAGATTGATTTATGATTAGGAAATTAAGATATAATTAGGAAGCCCTAATTATAATATAGAAAGCATGATTTTTTTATTTTAAATTTAACTAGAAAATCTTAGAAATTCTAGTTGCTAAATATTTAAGGGTTAAAATTTAGACCCTAAAGGGTTAAACCCTAAACCCTAAAATGTCCAAACCCTAAACCCTAAGGAAATTCTAGAAATTAAAGGAAATGACAAGATTGCCCTTATTGCATAATGGAAGCTAACTTGTGAAAATGGCCAACACTTTAGTGGTTCACCAAATCTTGACTTTTGCACCATCTAAATTCCAACAACTCAGCCTATAATCAGTAGCTAAGCAAGCCTATTGCATGAATGAAGGAGTATAAATAGATTAGGAAAGAGAAAGTGTAGAAAATTTGGTCATTTGCACTCAAGCTCTCAACTTACATTTCTCTCTCCAAAAACCTTTGAATTTCTGGAGTGATTCAGTCACTAGATAACCCTTTAGAACACCAAAAATCAGTAAATGAGATCAAAGATCAAGGATTTGACAAGAGAGGTATAAACCCTAACTCACCATTTGATCCTGTATGCTAAAGTAAAGTTTGTGTTAATGTGTTTATTTAAGTGTTAGAAGATGTTTTATGATGATCTATGATGATCTATCATAGATCCATAGCAACAAAGTGGGGAAAAATTGAAGTTTTCAAAATCTGTCCAAGAACACAAAAGTGGCCTGACAACCGAATGTCAGTGGCCTTATATTCTTTTCTGTTTTTGATTTTTGTTGTTTTAAAGTTTGAATATGTAGCTTGTCATATGGTCTTTTATCTGCAAGAGACATCACAGTCATTGGATGTCTATATCGTGAGTTATTAACGGTCCAACTCCGTTGACCGAGATTGACCAGGTGATTTCTGGGTAACCTAGAAATCCTAAACCGGCGTCTGACAGGTTTTTGGTTAGCCCAGATCTGTCAGTGGTAACGTGTTTTGATGATGTTTTTGTAACAGATTTCTAGCCTGTCATTTGTAATTTAAGTTTGTGGCTTAAGATAATGTAAACAAGCAACAGATTATAAGTAATCGATGGTCAAAGTAGGTGACTAGCACTGTTTTAGCGTTTCTGGAAAACCCAGAAAACGGTTGGACAATTTCTCTGACAGACTTTGACCGGTTTATAAATTCTGATTGTGTTATTTTTTGACTGATCTATTGTTACATTATTTGTCTGTGACATAAGTACTACTTACTTGAACCATGAGATTACATGAACAAAGATCGGAACCTAGAATTAATCGAGCATGAAAATGGACCCTCGAACTGCCTGGGTTTTTAGAAAACCCAGGTGACGTCTGACAGGAACTTTGGGAGATCAGATCTCCTTGTGTGTTTGTGTTATGACCAAGTTGATGATTTCTAGTTGTAGTATTACATTTCAGCTATACATTCCCGGTTTAAGATGGTTCAGAAACTGATTACACACTAAGTTATAGTCGGTCAAATCAGCCCCCTTGCACGCAGCCTTGTCAGTGTTCTTGAGGGTGAAGAACACCTATAGTGACAGAAAGTGTCGCTATAGGCCTTTAGTGACAGATTATTATTATTTTTCCTGAAAATAATTTAAAATTAGAAAAAAATGGTTTTTAATTATTAAAAATACAAAATAAATTCCGAAAAATTATTTTAAAATCTGAAAAATAGTTTTTAACTATTTTGAGTATATTTTGAAAATATTTAATATTTTTGTAATATAAATGGTATTTATTTAATTAATTATAATATTAAATAAATTTTTTTAAAAATGGTTTTAATTCATGAAAAATCATGAAAAATAATATTATGGTATAAGAAAATATTTTAAGTTATTTTTGATGACTTTTAATATATTGGGAGGAATTTCATTAATTAATCAATATTAATGATAATTAGTTTATTTAATGAATATATTAAATAAATTTTGGAAAATTATTATTAATGTTTTAAAAATCATATAAAAATGATTTAAGTGTTATAAAAATATTTTAAGTTATAAAATGTAACTTTTGATCATTTGGCATGAAAATATTAATATTTTAATATTAATAGCAATTATCGGATAATGGATTTAAGTGTTTAAAAATTATATAAATATGATTTTAAGATATTAAAAATACTTTGATATATTATAATTATATTATAATATTAGGTAATGATTTTTATTAATATTTTATATTAAATGAATATTAATGATTAAGGAATTATGTGGTATTTAATTCATTTAAATACGGTTATAAGGATTGAAAAATGTTGGTAAATGGTAATAATTATCCGAAAGTTATTACGAGTCTAGGAAAAATGTTTTGTCTGATTAGAAATTATCTCTGATATTGTTAAGTATTAAGTCAGAGTTTAATTGAACTTAAACTCGATATTCGTCTGACCAGACCGCCGGGATGATAGAATTGTGTCGGTTTTAAGTCAGACTGAAATAGTTTGACTTGATCCTATGTCTTATGTGTTGTATAGACTGATAGGCTTATGTGGTAATATGATTAGGTTATTTTATGGATATAAATATAACAGTAATATACTGTGATGATATTATTCTAATATTGGAGATCTATATTATTAATATTAGGTCTTCGGGTAAAGCGTTATAAATTGCGTTGCGGTAATCAACGGTTCAGGCAAGTTTTCTTATACTTAACTCTAATAAGAGTAGTTTCTTCAAGCTTATGGTTAATCATTGCTGATTGCCACAAAAATTGTATTCTGTACATCTTGCATGTATAAGTTAGGTATGAAAGGCTGATCACCTTCATTACAAGTTGGTTTAGAAATGTTTGTTCATGTATAATACTTGTTCAGTCAAAAATTTGTTCATGCTAGTTCTCAATTATATTGATGAATTATAGCAAGCCCTTTATTCATACTCTTCAATCATGATATATCGTTATTTTGTTGTATATAAACTTGCTGGGCAACTTTCATGCTCACCCTTGTTATATCATGATAAAACATTGCAGATAAGGCAAATGCGTTCGGATACAGAAAAAGGATAAAGTCAAGTTCAGCTTGGGATACAAAAGTGCGGCTAGTTTGTAGTAGTATATTTGGATAAATATTGTTGTGTAATAGATAGTTTTATGAATTATGTATTAAGTTAAGGTTACTCGACCTTGGGGAATAGTGTGTAATGTAATGTATAAATAATTTATGTTTATATCTTCCGCAAATAGTTATAGAATTAGTGTACCGAATCCACGGCGATTTGGGGCCCGGATTCGGGGCTACTACAGTTATAGCCTAAGGTACTCCTACCTATGGTTTATAACCTACAGCTCAGATACCAACTGTAATAACTCCAAAATTCATACAATTTAATTATCGACTTCGATCGTTAATAGTACGTCTAACTTTTGATTTTACATCATTATTTAATGTTAAACTTAATAAAATATGGAATAATTAAAACTTTTCTGTCATCTTACTTTAATCCCCTGAATCAAAACCTTTATCATCTATATGTCTTTGAAACATATATAATCCATGATTCACTTCATCACAATTATTATATCAAATAGTAAATAGGAAATACATACTCAAACTCAAAACATCTCATAATAAGAATTTTAATTATTAAATTCTTAATTTAATAATTTATAAAAATTCGGCTTATCGCATCTTTCCCCCCTTATAAGGATTCTGTCCTCGGAATCAACAAAACCTCCCTTACACGGTTTTCACCAAATCTCTTTTCAAAAATTATCGTTGAATAACTTCAACACATTATCTTAATATAGGTTTTATTTATTACCACTACCACCATTCTTCATAATAAATTCTTGTAAGTTTTATTTCATAAGCTTTCACTTGAACTCAATTATATTTTGATTATTATATATTCATTAACCCTTTCATTTCCTTTTATAAGGATCTTTATCATAAACACTCAGGATATTACATTCACCATTTCTTCTAATAATTTTGTCCTCAAAATTTTGACTTAATAATATCTGTTCCTTCCATTTATCAAAATAGATTTTATATTAATATCTATTTATTCATTAGGTTCTGCAACCGAATTCTTTCTCGAAGGATCTTTCTGAGATCATCATATTCCTCACTTCTTCATTTTCTAAGAGTTTCACATTTTCTCTTCTTCTGGAATTTCATTTGTTTCTTGAAATTATTATGTTTTGCTTAATTTTCTCATCCTTTCCACTTTCACCTTTCAGAATAATAAGAATCTTCCATAATTACTCAATAATTGGGAAGCGAGATGAATAACAGGAATTTAAAATATTTCAAATCATAGTGAGGGGTCATAAGACATTGAACTATGTCCTTAGGTTATCAAGTATCTCAACTTGAATCTTTAACAATCATAAGACTATACAGACCTTGAACTCTTCCCCAGGTTTAACAGCGCATAACCACTGTAAACCGTCATTAACAGAATGTTTAGCAATCACAAAAACTAAAAACACTCTCTGCAAGTACTCTAGTTGATCAGCCTATCGTACCCCTACGTCGTGCACAACGTATTACATCTTAACATCGTAATTACTATATGCGTTACTTTCGGAACCATTGTCTTCGATAACATGTCCCCTTTTTACAGGGTTGTTCACCTCTATAATGTCCCGAGAGTTTGATCATATAATATATGATAATGATCCTTAGAGAAAGATAATGAACAAGTCAAAGAATATGTAATACTCAAATATAATTGAGTCTAAGTAAATGTTATGAAGAATTTATTATCAAGAATGGTGAGAGTAGAAAATATAAAACCTATATTAAGGTAATGTGTTGAAGTTATTCAATGAATAGATTTGAGAAAAACCTGAGTAAGGTAGGGTTTCGGTGATTCCGAGGACGGAATCCTTATAAGGAGGGAAGGATGTGACATCGCAGATTTTTATAAATTATAAATGAGAATTTGTTGATTAATTCACGTTCTAGCCTAAAGTTTTGATGATGATTTATTTGCCGGTACTAAATTGTGTATTGTGGATTTTAGGAATATATTTCAACAAGTGTATATTGGATTATTCAAGAAGAATGAAGATGTTTTGAGTCCTAAGAAAAATATGTAATGTCATTGCAAATATATGATTTTTCAATTCAAGGCTCTAGGACATATTACGTGTGCATAAAATCATGAATTAATATTTTGTGCATATCTTAAATATGTCATTCACTGCTATTTATTTTCAAGAAAATTGTCAGCATGCATGCGTAGGATTATTGTTCGAATGATATATTATGCATGTATAGGACTATCTGAATGTGATCTTCTTACGGATTGGTTATATAGAAAAGAAGTATAATATGTGACGGTAGTGGGTTTTAACTAGAAGTCTAATAGCTGTATATCGGAAATTGTTAGTTTCATATGGCGGTAGAGTTTTTATTGGCACATACCTTGAAAGAAGGAAGTCATGATTATCTTTGAAGAAGTTGGAATTTGTTCCGTTACTATCATGATAAGTGATGGCTCTTGAGTTACTTTTATTGTCTGACTTAAACTCTATCATGAATCATAATTGCTTCCGGTCTAGTCCTATTTGACTTTGTCTCTACTATCTTTGAGAGAGTCCAATATTTATCCAAACATTTATTTTTTACGTTTGTTTTCAACAAAAAATTATTAAACGTTACTTTTCGTGCTTTATAACTTAAACATTTTTTAGTAACGGTAATATATGTGTTTGGGCTATAAAAAGAACTGAGATCAGTGACAACACTTACAACACTTATTGCACTCATATACTTGAAAAACAATTTTATTTTCTGTGCAAATTTTCCAGCTGCTGTGATATTATAATTCTGATTATTTTCAGCATATTTTCATAGGCTATAAATTGGTAATATCCTTCTGTTATTAATAGATCATTGCATACATTAGTTGAGCCTTGCATTGTTAAATTATTTATTTGCTTTGATCATTAGACCTCTATTATTGTAATCTTAATTTGTTTTTAGACTAAGTGGTGTCTAAAAGTTTTTAATCCAGGTGGATTAAGGTTTAAGTTACAAACAGGTACAAGGAAACTTAGGTGCTTAAGGGGTGCATTGGTGCACAAGGAGCAAGTGTGCTCAAGTGAATTATTGTAATTCAATTTGATTGAATCTGTTTTGTAATAAGGGTTATTTAAAGAAATAAAAGTGAGTCTCCAATACTAGTTGGTATTGGACGTGGACTAGGCTATTATTATAGAGGGTAATAGCTGAACCACGTAAAAAATCTTGGTGTTATTCTATTGCTTGATTTTCTTTAATATTTCTCAAGATAATTAGTTTTCTTAATATTTAAAATATAAACTTTTGCTTCATCTTGAGTTAGTATATTTACATCAAGTATTTTATCTGGCTTATAAATTCACCAAGATATTTTCTTAAATAAAAATTCAATTCGGTAGACTGCATTCATTCAGCAAGCTGCATTCTTTGATACAGTAGACTATGTTCAATAGTTTGAATTTAAAGTTTAAAAATTGGTCATAGTTTGCTCCCACACTTATTCAACCCCCCTTCTAAGTGTTCCATATATGAATTTTATTTGGTATCAAAGCAAGGCTCTACTTACTTGGTCTTAAAGGTGACTTGTAGGGAAAGATTCTGACATGGAACAGTTCGGGAACAATAATCAAGAAGGTCAATCAACCAATAAACCTCCCTTGCTGTATGGAACAAAAAATTACAACTTCTGGAAATTCCGAATGAGGATCTATCTTCAAAGAGATCCTTGGGAATGGTGGGTTGTGGAGAACGGACCCGTTATTCCACAAAGAGAGGATGGGACACCAAAGATTCTAATAGAAATGGATCCAAATAAAATCTACATGGTCTCATATAATTTGAAAGCAATGAACACACTTCTCAGCGGCATTGTACAATCCGAGATAGATAAAGTCTCCTCATGCAACACAACCAAAGAGATGTGGGATACTTTAGTGGTAAGTCATGAAGGCACTTCAAAATTTCGAGAAGTCAACCTAAGCATGCTCATGCATGATTATGAAATGTTCAAACTCAAGAAAGATGAAACTATAAAGATGGCTCAAGCAAGGTTCCTTGTTCTTCTAAACTCATTAAAGCTACTGGACAAATCTATTCCACAAAGTGAGATTAACCGTAAGTTACTTCGGGCTATGCCCAAGAGGTTTGCTTCTAAAATCACTACTCTTCAAGATTCCTCTACCATATCTACTATGGATACATATACATTAACCCTTTTTGGTGAACTTGAGGAATATGAGCATCAGTTAAAGAGGTATGACGATGAGGACGAAACTCCTCCAATAAAGGTTTTAGCTCTTAATGCAGGAAATGAAGAAGAGCTTGATGATGATTCTGATGAAGAGATAGCCTTGATGACAAGGAGACTCAAAGAACTTCTTCAAAGAAAGAATAAACGAAAGAATATCTTTAACTCAAATAAAGGCAAAGGGAAGCAAACTGAGGAGACGTGTTTTGAATGTGGACATCCAGGGCACTTCAAGAAAGACTATTTTCAACTAAAGAATAAAGGAAAAACAGGCTTCAAGGATAATATGAGAAATAAGGCACTGGTCACTTGGAGTGATGAAGAAGAATCTGAAGTTGAGGTCGACGCCAAGGATGAGATAGCTCAAGTATGCTTCATAGGAATAGAAGGTGAATCAAACGAGGTATTTAATTTTGAGTTCAATTCTTTGAAACAAGAAAATGATAAATTGAAAGAAAAGAACGCATATTTGAAAGACTTGGTAAATACATTAATGGGCGAAGTAGACTCTTTAATAGATGAAAAGAAAGATATTGAAAAAGAATCTACATGTAATGAAGAAAAGGTTTTGATTGCAAAGATTGGTTATTTAGACAACTTTAATAAAATAATTTTCAATAAGGTAAAATTCTTAAATATTGAAGTCCAAAAATTGACTAATGAGTTAAAAATGAGAGATGTGTGTATTGATGTATTTAGTGATAAATCGCCTGTTAAAATATCTCCTAATGACGAACTTCAAAAAGAAATAGCTTCACTAAAATTATCTCTTGCTAAATTCGTTCAAGGTGAAGAAAATTTAAATGTCATTTTGGGTAAACAAAGACCTACTTTTGAAAGACAAGGAATTGGTTATAATTCTATGCATGAAAAGGGTAATATAAAAATGCTAAAGTCAAAATCACGTTTTAGATTAAATTATTGTTCACCCTTTAGAACGTGTAGAAATTGTGGCATTAAAGGTCATTTGGACATAAATTGCTTTAAGAAAAATAAGGTTAAAAAGGTTTGGGTTAAAAAGGGTGATTTACCTACAACTAACATAAAAGGACCCAAAAAGATGTGGGTACCAAAAGGATGAATTATTTTTTCTTGACATGTATGTCTCAAGGCAAGAGTTCCATCACAAAAATGGATTCTTGATAGTGGATGCTCACGTCACAAGACTGGTGACAAAACAAAGTTCATGGAGCTAAAAATCAAGAAGAAAAATGGTACCGTTACATTTGGAGATAATCGAACTTGCGAGATAATCGAAAAAGGTAAAATTGGAAATGGTAAGGTAATTATTGATAATTTAAACCTTGTTAATGGACTTGAATTTAATCTTATTAGTATCAATCAATTAATGGATAATGGTCACCAAGTTAGTTTTGATGAAGAAAAATGCACTATTTCTCATGGTACTAACAATATTACTCTAGTTTCACAAAGAGAAGGAAATATATATACTATTAATTTTGAGCAACAGGATGAAGAATTATGTTTAGCATCTGTACAAGATGAGGCTAACTTGTGGCACAAGAGGATGGGGCATGTTCACATGGATTTAATCAAAAAATTATCCTCAAAGAATCTCATCAAAGGGTTGCCGAAAATCAAATATGATAATAAGGGAATTTGTGTTCCTTGTCAACTCGGGAAACAAGTAAGAACATCATTTACGGCAAAGAACATGGTATCAACCTCTTCTCCTTTACAACTACTCCATCTTGATCTATTTGGACCAGAAAGACATCCTAGTATAAATGGTAAGTTTTATTCTTTTGTAATAGTAGATGATTTCTCTAGATATACATGGGTATTATTTTTGAGAACTAAAGATGAAGCATTCAAGGAATTTGAGAAATTAATTAGAAACTTGGAAACAAAATATAGTCTAAAACTTGTAAGGATAAGAAGTGATTATGGTACTGAGTTTCTAAAAGACTTTATAATATTTTGTGATTAAAAGGGTGTTAGTCATGAATTTTCTGCTCCTAGAACCCCTCAACAGAATGGAGTTGTAGAAAGAAAGAATAAGACATTACAAGAAACAGCTAGAACTTTATTACAAGAAAGTAAACTTCCTAAAAAATTTTGGGCCGAAGCTGTAAACACATCTTGTTATGTTTTGAATAGAGTACTTATTCGTCCAATCATTTTGAAGACTCCTTATGAACTGTTAAATAATAAGATTCCTAATATTAGTTACTTCAAAGTTTTTGGATCTAAATGTTTTATTCTAAATACTAGTGATAACCTAGGAAAATTTGATGCTAAATCTTATGAAGGAATTTTCATTGGGTATTCACAGAATAATAAAGCATATCGTGTATTTAACATTAACAAGTTGAGTGTTGAAGAATCTGTTCATATTCGCTTTAATGAAACTCACAATGATCTTCCAAAAGAAAGAGATGAGGATGTAGGTACATTGGAAATCTTAGTAAATCCAGCAAACCAGAAGAACCTATTCAGCAAACCGAATGAACAAATCCAGCAAGTTGAATTGGAAAATTCACAAGGTGTAGAACAAGATACAACAGAAGAACTTGAAGCAGATTTCCCTCAACAAGAAGAAGTAATACATGATATACAAATACCAAAGACTGCAAGATATCTCAAGAATCATCCACCAAAAAACATCATTGGAGATATAAACAAAGGAATCACTACAAGAAGAGGATTGCAAAATCAATGTGCTTTTTCAGCATTTTTATCCCAAGTTGAACCAAAGAATGCTAAGGAAGCTATCCTAGATGAAAGCTGGCTAATGGAAATGCAGGACGAACTTCAACAATTTGAACGATGCCAAGTCTAGGAACTTATGCCACCTCCTAAAAATTTTTCTATTATTAGAACAAGGTGGGTCTTCAAGAACATGCTTGATTAGCATGGAACTATCACTCATAACAAAGCATGGCTAGTAGCTCAAGGATACAATCAACAAGAAGGGATAGACTATGAATAAACTTACGCTCCAGTCGCCAGACTAGAGTCCATCCGCATCTTGTTAGCATTTGCATGTTACAAGAAGTTCACACTTTATCAAATGGACGTAAAAAGTGCTTTTCTCAATGGATACATCAATGAAGAGGTGTATGTAAAACAGCCTCCTGGATTTGAACATGAGAAGTATCCAAATCATGTCTACAAGCTAAAGAAAGCTCTCTATGGGCTAAAACAAGCTCCAAGGGCTTGGTACGACAGGTTGAGTAAGTATTTGCTTTCAAATGGTTTTATTAGAGGAAAAATTGATTCTACATTATTTATTAAGCATGAAAATAAAGATATTATTATTGCACAAATATATTTAGACGACATAATTTTTGGTGCTACTAATAATTTTCTTTGTGAGTGGTTTTCAAAGTGCATGCACAAGGAGTTTGATATGAGTCTAATGGGAGAACTTAATTACTTTTTGGGACTCCAAATCAAACAAACAAAGAATGGTATATACATCCATCAAACCAAATATACAAAAGAACTTCTCAAAAGGTTTGGTTTTGAAGGATCTAATTCAAAGGCTACACCAATGAGCACTTTAATAAAGCTTACGTCTAACGAAAAAGGTATAGATGTGGAGGTAACTAAATATCAAGGCATGATTGGTTGTTTATTATTTTTAACCGCATCTAGACCGAATATTATGTATAGTGTTTGTTTATGTGCACGTTTTCAAGCAAAGCCTAAAGAATCTCATTTACAAGCTGTTAAAAGGATTTTTAAATATTTAAGTGGTACAATAAATTTGGGATTATTTTATCCAAACTGGAATCATTTTGAACTAATGGGTTATTCAGATGCTGACTATGCAGGGTATCAAATTGATAGAAAAAGTACAAGTGGTACTTGCACATTTTTAGGTCACAGTCTTGTTATGTGGCATAGTAAAAAGCAAACTTCAGTTGCTTTATCAACCACTGAGGGTGAATATTTAGCTGCATGGAGTTGTTGCTCTCAAATTTTATGGATAAAACAAACTCTACGTGACTTTGATATTTTATGAGATAATGTGCCCATATACTGTGATAATTCCAGTGTTATAGATATTTCTAAAAATCTGGTATTACATTCATGTACAAAGCATATAGAAGTTAGACATCATTTTCTAAGGGATAATATTTCAAAAGCTTTAATTAAATTAATTTTTATTCCAACAGAAAACAGTTGGCTGACATCTTTACTAAACCCTCAAGTGAAGAAAGGTTCTGCATGTTAAGAAGAGAACTTGGAATGTGCATGGTTTAATGTGATCACATACTAAAATAGCTTATGCATAAAATATCTCATATATTTGCATATTATTTTGGATATGTTCTATTGCTATACATTATCTCTTTATAACCGGCAACCAAGGGAGATGAATCTGACTAAGGGAAACATTTCTATTTTGGCACAATTTACGGTGACTATCATTATGGATTTTAAAATACGAAAAAGGCAGGCGCTGAGAAGGGTTTAATGATTCAAGAAGTCTTTTCGCTCTCCAACTCTTCAGTATTAAACACATAACATTTCTTCATCTCTTCACACATTTTTAGATATTTCTTCTTCATCTTTCTTCATTGTTTCTCAAACCCTCTACTCTCTACTAAGATCATGAAAACCAGAGCTAGCAAGCGATCGGCCGAAAAATAAAATGACGAAGGATCTTCGTTGAAGAATCTCACCAGACTAAAGATGAAATCTAAGCAAGTGCAGAAGAAATCTTTTGTTCATGTGTCGTCTGATGTCACAATATTATCTGATGATTCGGATTCCAGTTTTTCTTTCTTAAAAGCTTCTGACGTCGAGCCATCTAACCGAGAAAAGTTGAAGCAACGCATGGATGAAGAATAATTTTTCTCACAGCCGGAATCTCCTTCTAATCTGGTAAATCTTTTTTCATCCTCTTTTGATTTACAAGAAAATTTCTTAAGAGGCCTTAGTTTCGAAACACGTTTTAAAAACTCCATTGCTACAAAACAATTTATGTATGAAAACTCTTTAGACCTCTTTTATCTCAAACACTCTATTTTGGAAAAACTTTTCACCGAGTGAAACATGTTTTCTATGTTGTTTCCTCCTGCTATTTCCTATCCTCGGTTGGTCCAACAATTCTACACCAATCTTGAGTGTAATGTAGACTGTTTTACCACATTTGTCAATGGTAAATCTTTATTTTTTACAAGTATTGATTTTGGAAGTATTCTGGTTGTTTCTTCTACTGGACCATGTCCTTTCACTCTCAAAGGAGTGGCCAATATTCCTTTTCATCCTTTAGAACAACTTCATATAGTCATGAATGAATATTCTATTTCATCTTTGTCTCTACCAAAAACTATCAGTGTCTGTCCTAATGCATGTGTATTACATAAGTTGGTTCGGTATAATCTATTTCCACGCCTTGGTGGGAGAGCCGATTTTACTTACCAAGATTTGGTTGTTATAGCCATGATTCTCAAAGGAACAGTTTTTAATTTTTCAAAAATGATGTTATCTCACATGCAAAGTTGCATTCGTCAAAGCATCTAGGTGTTTCTTCTGCTAGACCATGTCCTTTCACTCTCAAAGGAGTGACCAATATTCCTTTTCTTCCTTTAGAACAACTTCATATAGTCATGAGTGAATATTCTATTTCATCTCTGTCTCTACCAAAAACTATCAGTGTCTGTCCTAATTCATGTGTATTACATAAGTTGGTTCGGTATAATCTGTTTCCATGCCTTGGTGGGAGAGCCGATTTTACTTACCAAGATTTGGTTGTTATTGCCATGATTCTCAAAGGAACAGTTTTTAATTTTTCAAAAATGATGTTATCTCACATGCAAAGTTGCATTCGTCAAAGCAAGAAATGTCTTCCTTACAATAAATTTCTCACAAAACGTTTTCAACATTTTAAGATTTCTTTTGATGATGAAATTTCTGTTACAAATTATGAGCTTATTGACACTATCAATTTGACAAAATCACACATCACTTTTCATGCTTGTGAATTCGTACGTCTTCTACCTGATCCACCTATTACTCCTCCTCCTCCTATTTCTCATATTCTGGAATCATCTTCTTCTTCATTGCCAAATTCAAATAGATCTGATATTATGACTGTTTTAGCTGAGATTTTACAAAATCAAACTTCTTTGAAAGATGAGTTGGTGGAAATCAGAAATCGTCTTGTTTGTCTTGAGAAAGGGAAATTACCAATGGATGCCCCTGAGATCAATAAGTTATATCATCAAATTGAAGATGAATTTATTGACCTTCAAGCGGGTTTTGAGATACAGACATTGGCTATGGTTGAAGCACTCCAACGAAAGGTTAATCGAAACACTTGTTAATTAAGTCAAGAGGTGAAATTCAATAGTTATCAAATTGGGGAGCTAATAGATTTTATGGCTATAAGATTCAATGCTATTGGTCAAAGGTTTCATGTTCCAACAATGTATTTTCCAATTCCTGAATGGCCAATGAATAACTGGATGGCTGAGTACAAGGGAGATTTTCAGGATACGGAGCTTCCTCCTACAACCTTTATTCCTAGACCACCTCGACTTGCCAAAAATTACACCTTGGAAGAGCGTTTACATCGCCTTCGTCATCGACCATACTTCACTAATCGTGCTGAACAGAGGGCAAATCTCTAAGATATTGATTGAAGTCTTCTCTTTTTGCATGATGCCTAAGGGGGAGAAAATGTAAGATTCTATGATTCTGTGAATTTGTTTTAAATTTTTTTCTTTAAAGACTATGGGTTTAATTGGTTTGATAGCCATGGTTGCCTGGATTTTAAGATGTTAAGATGCTGATAAATTTTTTGTTCTACTGCATGTTTTAAAACTGATTTTGTTGCAGGCATTTTAAGAATTGATGGTTTTAATTTTCATATTTGGTTTAGTATAATACTAACATGCAGGTGTTAAAAACTTCTCCTGAAATAAGCATGAATTTAGGGGGAGTTTCATTCATATATGTTGTCATCATCAAAAATGGGGAGAATGTTGATTAATTCACGTTCTAGCCTAAAGTTTTGATGATGATTTATTTGTCGGTACTAAATTGTGTATTGTGGATTTCAGGAATATATTTCAAGAAGTGCATATTGGATTATTCAAGAAGAATGAAGATGTTTTGAGTCCTAAGAAAAATATGTAAGGTCATTGAAAATATATGATTTTTCAATTCAAGGCTCTAGGACATATTATGTGTGCATAAAATCGTGAATTAATATTTTGTGCATAGCTTAAATATGTCATTCACTACTATTTATTTTCAAGAAAATTGTCAGCATGCATGCGTAGGATTATTGTTCGAATGATATATTATGCATGTATAGGACTATCTGAATGTGATCTTCTTATGGATTGGTTATATAGAAATGAAGTATAATATGTGGCGGTAGTGGGTTTTAATTAGAAGTCTAATAGCTGCATATTGGAAATTGTTAGTTGCATATGGCGGTAGAGTTTTTATTGGCACATACCTTGAAAGAAGGAAGTCATGATTATCTTTGAAGAAGTTAGAATTTGTTCCCTTACTATCATGATAAGTGATGGCTCTTGAGTTACTTTTATTGTCTGACTTAAACTCTATCATGAATCATAATTGCTTCCGGCCTAGGCCTATTTGACTTGGTCTCTACTATCTTTGAGAGAGTCCAATATTTATCCAAACATTTATTTGTTACATTTTTTTTCAACAGAAAATTATTAAACGTTGCTTTTCTTGCTTTATAACGTAAACATTTTTTTAGCAACGGTAATATATATGTGTTTGGGCTATAAAAAGAACTGAGATAAGTGACAACACTTACAACTCTTATTGCACTCATATACTTGAAAAGCAATTTTATTTTCTGTGCAAAATTTTTAGCTGCTGTGATATTATAATTCTGATTATTTTCAGAATATTTTCGTGGGCTATAAATCGATAATATCCTTCTGTTATTAATTGATCATAACATACATTAGTTGAGCCTTGCACTGTTAAATTATTTATTTGCTTTGATCATTAGACCTCTATTATTGTAATCATAATTTGTTTTTAGACTAAGTGGCGTCTAAAGGTTTTTAATCCAGGTGGATTAATGTTTAAGTTACAAACAGGTTCAAGGAAGCTTAGGTGCTTAAGGGGTGCATTGGTGCACAAGGAGCAAGTGTGCTCATGTGAATTATTGTAATTCAATTTGATTGAATCTGTTTAGTAATAAGGGTTATTTAAAGAAATAAAAGTGAGTCTCCAATACTAGTTGGTATTGGACGTGAACTAGACTATTATTATAGAGGGTAATAGCTGAACCACGTAAAAAATCTTGGTGTTATTCTATTGCTTGATTTTCTTTAATATTTCTCAAGATAATTAGTTTTCTTAATATTTAAAATATAAAATTTTGCTTCATCTTGAGTTAGTATATTTACATCAAGTATTTTATCTGACTTATAAATTCACCAAGATATTTTTTTAAACTAAAATTCATTTCGGTAGACTGCATTCATTCAGCAAGCTGCATTCTTTGATACAACAGGCTATATTCAATAGTTTGAATTTAAAGTTTAAAAATTTGTCATAGTTTGCTCCCACACTTATTCAACCCCCCCTTCTAAGTGTGCCATATCTGAATTTCAGAATTTTATAAATAAAAGTATTATTTACGAGATATGTTGGGTGTGAGTATGTGTATGTCATATATTGTAGAATATGGGAATTGATGTGAAGAGAATGTTATATATTAATTTTAATATATATAAATATTTAATTGAATTATTTATTGAGTAAAATAAATAAATTTTGTTTTGATTATAGAGAAACGTAATTAAGTGTAGTTGATTAATTAAATGAATATTTAGTATTTAATTTAATTAATATAATAATTTTATGTTATAGTTCTAATTTAATTGAGATAATTAAATTAGATGAGTTATGTGATGATTGTTACACGAAATTATAATTAACAAGTAAATATAATTATGTGACAATTTGATGAGATTGATTGATGTTAAACTATCGATTAATTAAAATAATGAGTATTTGCCAAACACGGTCTTAGACTTTTCAAGTTCAAATTGGTGTAACCTATGTATTAACTAGTAATTAGTATATCTAATAATTTTTATGAGTTATATATATTATATATTACTAGTATTGTATATTATATGTATATAGTACAAGTTAGTATGTTAGTTTTAGAAAACAAAAACCAAAGAAAGAAGAAGGGAGTTAGAGAGAGTTGTAGGAAAAGAAAAAGAGAAAGAAGAAGAGGAAGAAGAGGAAGAAGAGGAAGAAGAAGAAGAAGGGAAAGCTTTGAGAAGACAAAACAAGCCTCATCATCATCATCATCATCTTCATCTCTCTCTTAAATTCATACTAATAAAGTTATAATCTAAATTCCTTATTTTAATTATATTTTTATGTTCTTCATAATGTAGGATAATGGTTATATAGAAGTTGTATTGAGAAATTGAGAGAGATAGAGAGAAATAGAGGAATTGAGATGAGCTAGAAGAAGAAGAAGAAAAAGCTAGAAGAAGGTAACTTCTAAACTCTTATTTAATCTTTGATTTTTGGGTAGATTTATATTCTAGGGTAATAGATCATGCTTAATCTTGTTTGTATTGGTTTAATCTTGGATTATCAAGAATCAAACAAGAGGATTCAAGAAAGAAAATGAAATGGAAAGAAAATTTGAAGAACAAAATTCGTAGGTTTTTAGTAATTGTGGACATATCTTGTGAAATTCATACCTATTTGGGTATAATGATTTAGAATGTGAACCTTCTATCAAATCGAAGATATGAAAGTAAGCTATATTCTGAAAGTGGAATCACATGAAAACTCTTTGTAAATTTCTTGCAATGTCTATTTTAGTAAGGCTGGTCCGAAGGGAAAATAATCTGTCTAGAAAATCAAAACTGTTACGGTTTTTGACTTTGAAAAATTCATATAAATTCGTGTGTTTTGAATCTGAAGAAACTTAAAATTGCAAAGTTGTAGATATGGAAGTTTACTAGCTAGACTCACGAGATTAAGCCATTTTATGGACCGTATCATGTCCAAAATAAATTGTTTAGTAAGGATGTTCAGAAAATGAAATTTTCTACACTAGTTGATGGATGGCAGAATCTAGTTTAGATGGATAAGGGTCTAACTTTAAGGCCTAGATGAGGTTGTAGTACACTGAGTAAGGGTTAATTCTATATAAGAAGGAACAAAAACGGACATGTAACGAAGGAGATACGTTAAAAACGAAAACAACGTTTTGTTAAAGAAATTGTGAAGATGAGTTTTATAATTATGTTTGAATTAAGATTTTGGGTGATGGTATATTTTGATGATTAAAAATATGTTTTGACATATGTAATGAATATAGATATGTGTTATCATATTCTATGCATAATTAACCATTTAAGATCAAGAGTTGAGATAAGTTAATGTGTGCACATAACGTGCTCGATAAAATGCCAAAAAGTAATAGTGTTTCTAAACTTTGGTATACAATGTGTCTAACTAATGACTAATATTGGATATCTAAGTATGAAAAGATGATAATACAAGAATAATAATGGAAATAAAATGAAAAAGTAATTTTTGATTCATGAAGGAAAATTAAACATGTAAACAATGTGTTGAATATGCATTTTTGAAACCAAATTGGTAAAATAAAATGGTGTGATATACGCACATTAAACTACAAGTGAGATAGTCTAGCATGTGTGGTGATGAAAATGAAAATAAAACCAAGTTGCATATAAAAAACAGTTAGATGTCTATAAAGATATTATAAAGGATAATAAGATAAAGTAAGGTCTTAGAATAAATTTGACCATGAGATTAAGTATTGATTTTATTTATTATCAATCTCGCATACAGTGTAGGTTGTGCAAGGACGCGAAGTATTAGCATGTTGGTAAAACGCCGGTAAAGGCAAGCCTTTCAGTTCCTTTTTGCTTTGTGAACTTGGTGATGATATGCTTTAAAATTTTAGTGTATGATGTATTATATATGTCAAAAGTATGAAATATGAAAGTCAATCTATGACTATGATGATTGAACTATGAATGTTGATTGAGTAAGGAACTCAATCTTTGTAGTTGTTATGTGAACTACAACATGTATGCTATGTTTGTTTATGATTATTCTTGTACGTTGAGCATGTTATTATGTGCTA
Organism: Panax japonicus; assembly: GCA_020205505.1. Classification (NCBI taxonomy): domain Eukaryota; kingdom Viridiplantae; phylum Streptophyta; class Magnoliopsida; order Apiales; family Araliaceae; genus Panax; species Panax japonicus. The sequence continues at coordinate 41,791,128 of CM035101.1, read as the reverse complement.
CGTGATGCATGAAAACTGTTAGATTTTGCTGAGCTGTCGAGCTCATTCTTGCAAATAACCATTTTTGCAGATTCAAGAATTGAAGGTAACGCTATGTGCTACTTGATTGTTATGGATCAAAAGTGATATATGAAGATTTAATATCCTAGCTAAGTTGTTATTCCTGTAAACCATGTCTAATGTTTCGAATAATGTATTAATGTTGAATTGTAATATTGTTTTGCGAATGTAAACTATTGTAGTATTAAAATGATTCTGAGATATTTAGATGTAAAGGTTGAAGGTTTTGGGAACGATGATAGTTTGTAATAGAAAATTTTAATTATTCCCCAAATTTCAATGGTTGTATTTTCGTTTAATGATGTAAAATTAGAGGTTGAATGTATTAGTAACAACCGAAGTCGAGAATTAAATTGTATGAATTTTAGGGTCGTTACAACCTCATCTTTTTAACATCTAAATCCTCACCAAAACAATTTAGTTTGGCATAACTTCTCAAGAAACGCTTGAATTTCATGAACATCTTTCAATATTCGTCAAGCTGAATCAAATAGCATAGACTTCTACAATAATTCAGACATCAATCAAAATATACATATTCTTATATTTTTAAAGAAATCTCAAAAATCTTTATATGATGTCATGATACCGCACTGTATTTACAGTCCGTTTGAGGATTTCATCATTTTGTGACTGTCATACGACATCATACCATAGTAGGCTGACGATCCTTAGATCATATCTAACACTAAGAAATTCTGCATTGATAACTCCATCATTTTTATCATCTTTGCACCAGGTTCCATGATGCATTAATGATATAAAATACATTTTGATATTTTCAAATCATTTTTGTCTAGCCAAAACAATTAGCATAGACTATTCTTTAAACAATTCAAAAATCTTTAAAAATGAGTTTTAGTGATATCATATCTCAACAGGTAACGATGTGTCAGTGTCCCGAAGTTCACACATACACATTTGTCACCATGCGTTGAGAGTAAAAATTCATTTTAAAAAGGCACATAGTGCTACAAATTTAGCTTGATGTCAAAAATTTTGAAGTCTAGCATAGCTTGAAGATTTGGAAAAACTTATGTCTCCACTTTCTAAACTGATCCATTGCTTAATAATTCTAACTATTCCCATAATCCTCAATTCTTCATTCATAACTTAATTATACCCCAGTTCATCAAACTTATCGCACATTGGAAGTTCAGGACTTGCCACAATAATATGAGTTTAAGAACTTATCCTAGTCAGACCATAGGCACCCATTCACTGAAGGGTTCAAAATATACCATATTATTATGAGTCACGAACTTACCATATTTATTAGTTTTAAGAACCACGCCTAATCCTAATAATATCTGTCTAATCTTAATAGTTTCTAACTATCAAACCTACACATGAGAAAAGAATCACCTTTTCGCCACATATACATTGATAGCGCGATACCAACATTCCAATGATTATCAATATGATAAACTGAGTGCAAGCACAAAACCCTTGCCTATACAAAGATTTGTACAACCCAGCCATCACATGAGTCCTCAATTGAAATCCCACCTAACTCTATCTTACTCTTAACTTGTTCTTTGCTCGATACGAATTCCTCGTATCACATTATCTATAACTCCTCATGAGTTTATCTTATACTATTTCATAGTACATTACCTTCATAGCATTAAGCTATAATTATTGAAACATTACAGACCATCTTTCTTCTATAACATAAACAGATCACGTCGTGATCTTATTCTATTATCATCTTCCTTAAAAAAAATTCTTAACTCGTGATCGTTTTATTTTACAATTCACTTTCTTTCCTTTCATTTATGACATTATTTGTTATCTTTGTTATTGGAGTTAGGCAACTCCCATTCCTTATCTACATATCTCTTAAAGATTCTTCTTTGAATCTTCTCGTTTATATAACAATTCCTGCTTTAAGAATTTCCAACTTCATTTACATTGCTCAACATTCCAATCAAGTTCCACATTTTCATCATATGTATACATTTTCTATACTTGGTACACATCGAGTCTCTAACAGTTTCTATATGGTACGCTGAGTGGTTTCCCACAAACAACCAACAAACTTGGTTCCGAGTTACTAGTTCGTATATACCTCCGCTATATGAAGGAATCGTTTATCCCAGATACCATACATCAACCATTAAAGAGTACAATTATACCATACTTAAATATAACCTTTTTTATTCTTAACTTCTTTATCATTCTTTTCTTATAGACACTGTCTATTTATTATCACCTTACATCCATATTATTGTAGTTGGGTAACCCCATAACTCTGCGAGATTCTTCTTTGAATCCTCTAACGCATGTTTTAATCCCTTCTATATATGTTTCTTAAGTTACTTCTTATTGTTCAAACTCTATTTGAGCTTATGTTTTCTTTATCTTCACCTTCCTTCTCTAAGGTTATAGCCTAAGGTACTCCTACCTATGGTTTATAACCTACAGCTCTGATACCAAATGTAATGACCGTAAAATTCATACAATTTAATTATCGACTTCGGTCATTAATAGTACGTCTAACTTTTGATTTTACATCATTATTTAATGTTAAACTTAATAAAATACGGAATAATTAAAACTTTTCTGTCATCTTACTTTAATCCCCTGAATCAAAACCTATATCATCTACATGTCTTTGAAATATATATAATCCATTATTCACTCCATCACAATTATTATATCAAATAACTGTAGCAGCCCCGAATCCAGGTCCCAAATCACCTCGGATCCGGTATACTATTTCTATAACTTTTTGCGGAAGATATAAACATAAATTGTTTATACAATACATTACATACTATTCCCCAAGGTCGAGTAAACTTAACTTATACACAATTCATAAACTATTTATCACACAACAATATTTATCAAAGTATACTATTAGAAACTAGCCGCACATTTTATTCCAAGACGGACTTGGCATTATCTTTTCTTGTATCCGAACGCATTCGCCTTATCTGCAATATTTTATCATGATATAGCAAGGGTGAGCATGAAAGTTGCCCAGCAAGTATAAATACAATAATATAACGATATATCATGATTGAAGAGTATGAATAATAAGCTGTCTATAATTCATCAATATAATTAAGAACTAGCACAAACAAACTTTAGACTGAACAAGTTTTATACATGAACAAACATTTCTGAACCAACTGGTAATGAAGTTGATCAGCCTTTCATACCTGACTTAAACATGCAAGATGTACAGAGTACAATTTTCATGGCAATCAGCAATGATTAACCATAAGCTTGAAGAAAACACTCTTATTAGAGTTAAGTACAAAGAAACTTGCCTGAACCGTTGATTACCACAACGTAATTTATAACGCTTTACCCCGAAGACCTAATATTAATAATATAGATCTCCAATATTAGAAAAATATCATCACAGTAATATACTGTTATATTTATATCCACAGAATAACCTAAACACATAACACATAAGCCTATCAGTCTATAACACACATAAGACTAGGTATCAAGTCAAACTATTGCAGTCTAAGTTGAAACCGACACAATTCTAACATCCCGACGGTCTAGTCGGTCAACACTCGAGTTTAAGTTCGATTAAACTCTACTTAACCACTTAATAATTATCACAGATAATTTCTAATCAGACAAAACATTTTTCCCAGGCTCGTAATAATTTTCGGATAATTATAACCATTTATCAACATTTTTCAATCCTTAAAACCATATTTAAATGAATTAAATACCACATAATTCCTGAATCATTAATATTCATTTAATATAAAATATTAATGAAAATCATTACATAATATTATAATATAATTATAATATCACAAAGTATTTTTAATACCTTAAAATCATAATTATATGATTTTTAAACACTTAAATCCATTATCCGATAATTGCTATTAATATTAAAATATTAATATTTTCATGCCAAAATATCAAAAGTTATATTTTATAACTTAAAATATTTTTATATCACTTAAATCATTTTTATATAATTTATAAAGCATTAATTCCATTTTTCCTTAATTTATTTAATATAGTTATTAAATAAACTAATTATCATTAATATTGATTAATTAATGAAATTCATCCCAAAATATTAAAAGTCATCAAAAATAACTTAAAATATTTTCTTATACCATAATATTATTTTTCATAATTTTTCATGAATTAAAACTATTTTTAAATAATTTATTTAATATTATAATTAAATAAAGAAATAACATTTATATTCCAAAAATATTAAATATTTTCGAAATATACTTAAAATAGTGAAAAACTATTTTTCGGACTTTAAAATAATTTTTCAGAATTTATTTAGTATTTTTAATAATTAAAAACCATTTTTAACAATTTTTAAATAATTTTCGGAAAATCAGAAATTAAAATAAATAGAAACCGTCGCTAAAGGTAGCTTTGGTGACACCACCGTCGCTGAAGGTGTTCTTCAGCTGTTCTTGAGTGTTCATGTCAGTTAACCGGCCAACACGTTTGACCATGATGTTATCTAAGTTCCTAATGTATTCTGGGCTTGTAATTGAGTTAATCTTGTAGTATTAATGTAGTACTACAACGTTAAACAAGTTCCCTGGCCAAATCATAACACAGTCTTGAGATCTAAGCTGTAGAAGTCGTTGTCAGACCTGTTCTTGAGTTTCTGGGTTGCCTAAAAACTCAAGCAGTAACGAGGAGGCTACTTTGAATCCTCATATCATGTGTCCTAGGTTTGTTTGGTGATATTTAATGGTTCTAGATTGTAGTCCGGATGTCCAGGTATCATAATATATCATTATATCAATATAACAACAACAATAAAGTAATATTTAAGCCGGTCAAAGTAGGCTGTAAAGACTGTTCTTGGACATTTCTGGAAAACCCAGAAATGTTCTTGAGCAGTTTGGTCAACAGTAGTTTGACCACTTAAATCATGGGTTCTGTTATTGATCTGTGTAATATAGAAGCATGATTATTTAGTATCTATACCATTCTACAAGTTTAAAACAATAACATAACCTAACAATCAAAGACAAACAAGATCAAGGGCTTGAAATAGCTTGTCAGACGTTCTGGAGATTCTGGGTTTGCCCAGAAACAAAATTTTGTGACTGGTCAACGCAGTTTGACCGAGTATAAACTACGATCTAGACTTGATTAGACCATGATTCCAGTTTCAGATCCTAGTTCTCATGACATAGAACACATCCAAAACATAACATACACAAAACAGTTAACACATAAAGATCTAAGGCCTCTGACTTTAGGCTGTCAGGCAAATTTTTTTCAACATTTCTAGATTTTACAAAATCCTAGATTCGAGCATCTAGATGTTATGGATCCATGATCCAACAACCCAGATCTCTAATTGACACCTTATAAAACATATCTAGCCCACAAATTACAACTTTTAACATCAGATCTAAGAATTTTGAAAATTAGGGTTTATACCTCTCTAGAGTTTTGATCTTTGATTCTGACTTCATGATCTGTTCTTGGTAAGTTATGGATTGATTCTAGCTTTGATTGTCACACACTCTCTCTCTAATTTCCGAAAATGAAGAGAGAGAATGGTTTGGAGAAATGAAAAAATAAAGTAAGCTTGTCTTATTTTAAATATTTGATTTCTTGTATACAATGTATCTAATGTTGCAAGTTGGCACTTAAAATCTGATCTTGGGAGATTTTATCACATGGCTAGGGTTAGGTTTTGGTGAACCACTCCCCTAAAGTCAAAGCCTATAACACCAACTTCTTAAAATAAATAAAAAGGGCATATTTGTCATTTCCTTAAATTTCTAAAATTTGCATTTGATGAAACCCTTAGGGTTTAGGGTTTGGACATTTTAGGGTTTAGGTTTTAACCCTTAACTTTGCAAATTTAATTTCTAACATTTCTGAATTTCGGTTTTCAAAATAGAAAATTAATATTTCTAACTTATAATTAGAATTTTCTAATTATATAAAAATTTCTTAATCATAAATTCATTCTTGCTAATTAGGATAAATAATTCCTAATTAAAATTGCTAATTACGCAATTAGGGTCAAAATCACAGATTAGGGTTTATAACCCACTAATTAGGGTTTCTAATAGAAAATAAATTTTCTAATTTTAGAAATTAAATCTCGTAATAAGATTAGAGTTTTCTAATTATTCATAAATTGAAATAATTAGGATTAGGGTTTCCTAATTAGCATTGCTAATTTTAGCAATTAAATCCACAATTGAGCATTAGGATTTCTGACGGAACAATTTGGGTTCCAAAAATTGGAAATTAGGGTTTCCTAATTAATTAACCTTTACCCTAATTAGTAGTATAATTAATACCACATAAGCATTATAATTATCCTTTCTATTCTTAGATTAGGGATTCATTTTATCAGAATCTGAAATTAGGGTTTTCAGATCTGGTATTAGGATTTTCAAATAATCAATTAAGATTTTAGATAATTTATTAGGGTTTCGAATGGATCATTAGGGTTTTTCCTAATTAATTAAAATTAATGACGTTTAACCTTATATATAGCATTTGCATTCCTAGTCTAGGGTTTTCAATATCTGAATTAGGGTTTCGGATTCTCGGAACTGAAACTAGGGTTTCTAGAACCAGTTCCTAGGATTTCTTATTAATCGCTAGGGTTTTCTAACCGAACGTTAAAGTTCTTAATATATAATTAGGGTTTGACACATATATAATTAATCTGGTCAACCCTTGATCCTTAACCATATTCTGTACACATACATAACCATAAACACAGAACATAATCACATAAATCCTTAATCCTGAATAATTCACCTATATCCTTCACAGAATTTTGAAATCCTCAAATTTCAATCCCAATAACATCAAACGCATGCACTTATTTTCTGTCTAGGTCTAATATTTGACCTTAAATCAATCATTTAAGATTTTAATAAATTGTCCAAATTCTCGGGTTGTCACATTCACCTCTCCTTATAAGAATATCGTCCCCGAAATTCACCTTACACCTTACACCGTGCACCTTACACCATTCATACGTATCACATGCTACCCAATACACCACTCACAAGAGCAAAAGTTTTCAAATTGTGCTGAGGGGTTATATATACCATGAACACATAGTTTTAACGGTATTTAAACCGCAAAACAAAACATTACTTGGTCTGTTTATAATCACAAAGAAGGTAAACTACCATTGCTAGTACTTTAGGTGATTAGCCTATCGTACTCGTACGTCATGCATAACATATTAATTATTTTTAGCGAATATTTACGCTACTAGATTGGATTATTTATCCAAACATTATCATTCACCTCAGTCTTATCATTGGATTACGCACCAAAACAATTTGGTTCGAGAAATTCCTTTAATGAACACTTGGAGTTTTTATAACATTAGTCTAGCTGAATCAAATAGCATAGACTCATATCAATAATTTAATTTAATCGAATTATTTAGGTGTAGCCAAACCCCGTTGGCAAATTAAAATTTTTGAAAATATTTTCGAGAATGACGTCATGATGCCGCGCTGTATTTACAGTCCGTTGAGGATTCCGTCATTTGGTGATTTTATCATACTACATCATACCATAGTGGAATAGTGACTTTATGTAATATTCACACTAAGTAATACTGCATTGATGACTCCATCATTTTTATCATCTCTGCACCAGGTTACATGGTACATAAGTGATAAATAAAAACAATTTTTGATATTTCAAATCATTTGCGTCTAGCCAAAATAAGTAGCATAGACTATACTTTAAACTGTTTCAAAAATGATTACGAGTCTACATTTTTTCTAAAGGCACATAGTGCGTATTTAGCTTGATGTCAAAAATTTTGAAGTTTAGCATAGCTAGGAGTTTAGAAAAACCTAAGTCTCCACTAATGATCATTTGCTTAACAATCTATCTGTTCCTATAATCCTTACCACTCCATTCACACACAACTATACCCAATTCATAAAACCACACTTATGAGTTCATAACCTGGCCACAATTATATGAGTTTACGAACTTACCCTAGTCTGAACTTTGGCGTCCGTTCGCTGAGGGGCTCATAAACATTTCATATAACTATGAGTCAAGAATGTCACATAAGTATGAGTTCTAAGAACTCGTACTTAATCCTATGTTCTCTACCTATGACCTATTTATCTATATATAACAACTAGCGTGACACAACATTTCAATTATTACCAATGCCACCAACTAAATAGTTTTTACACCAAGTACAATTTCCCGTCCATACAAGAAATCATACAACTCAGTTACTGACACAAGTCCTCATTGAAATCCCCACCTAATCTTAACCCCCTTTTTTCCATACGAATTCAATTCGTATTCATAATCCATAACTCTTTCATGAGTTTTCATAGTACAATTTCATAGTACAATTTTCACACAACATCTTGCTGTAAAATTTTCAATCATAAGATTGATTCTTTCTGGCTGTCATAACCTTATCAGATCACGGGGTGATCTTATCGTATATATTACGATTCAATTCCATGCACTATGATCGTTTTGTTTTACGATCTCCTATCCCTGCACTTTCAGTCTTTTAGACTCGATCTATTTACCGTTACTGTTCAACTTTATTATCAGAGTTAGGGAACTCTGTGTCTTTACACTCGCCGAGATTCATCTTTGAATCTTACTGACCAACTAACTCTATTTGAGTTAGTCTTATCCTAATCACTGCGGTTATTGGTCTCAGGTATTCCTACCTAAACTTCATAACTAACAGCTCTGATACCAACTGTAGCAGCCCCGAATCCAGGTCCCAAATCACCTCGGATCTGGTATACTATTTCTATAACTATTTGTGAAAGATATAAACATAAATTGTTTATACAATACATTACATACTATTCCCCAAGGTCGAGTAACCTTAACTTATACACAATTCATAAACTATTTATCACACAACAATATTTATCAAAGTATACTATTACAAACTAGCCGCACATTTTATTCCAAGCCGGACTTGGCATTATCTTTTCCTGTATCCGAACGCATTCGCCTTATCTGCAATATTTAATCATGATATAGCAAGGGTGAGCATGAAAGTTGCCCAGCAAGTTTAAATACAATAATATAACGATATATGATGATTGAAGAGCATGAATAATAAGCTGTCTATAATTCATCAATATAATTGAGAACTAGCACGAACAAACTCTAGACTGAACAAGTTTTATATATGAACAAATATTTCTGAACTAACTGGTAATGAAGGTGATCAGCCTTTCATACCTGACTTATACATGTAAGATGTACAGAGTACAATTTTCATGGCAATCAACAATGATTAACCATAAGCTTGAATAAAACACTCTTATTAGAGTTAAGTACAAAGAAACTTGCCTGAACCGTTGATTACCGCAACGTAATTTATAACGCTTTACCCCGAAGACCTAATATTAATAATATAGATCTCCAATATTAGAAAAATATCATCACAGTAATATACTGTTATATTTATATCCACAGAATAACCTAAACACATAACACATAAGCCTATCAGTCTATAACACACATAAGACTAGGTATCAAGTCAAACTATTGCAGTCTGAGTTGAAACAGACACAATTCTAACATCCCGACGGTCTAGTCGGTCAACACTCGAGTTTAAGTTCGATTAAACTCTGCTTAACCACTTAATAATTATCACAGATAATTTCTAATCAGACAAAACATTTTTCCTAGGCTCGTAATAATTTTCGGATATTTATTACTATTTATCAACATTTTTCAATCCTTAAAACCGTATTTAAATAAATTAAATACCACATAATTCCTGAATCATTAATATTCATTTAATATAAAATATTAATAAAAATCATTACATAATATTATAATATAATTATAATATCACAAAATATTTTTAATACCTTAAAATCATAATTATATGATTTTTAAACACTTAAATCCATTATCCGATAATTACTATTAATATTAAAATATTAATATTTTCATGCCAAAATATCAAAAGTTATATTTTATAACTTAAAATATTTTTATATCACTTAAATCATTTTTATATAATTTATAAAGTATTAATTCCATTTTTCCTTAATTTATTTAAAATAGTTATTAAAAAATCTAATTATCATTAATATTGATTAATTAATGAAATTCATCCCAAAATATTAAAAGTCATCAAAAATAACTTAAAATATTTTCTTTTACCATAATATTATTTTTCATGAATTAAAACTATTTTTAAATAATTTATTTAATATTATAATTAAATAAAGAAATACCATTTATATTCCAAAAATATTAAATATTTTCGAAATATACTTAAAATAGTGAAAAACAATTTTTCCGACTTTAAAATAATTTTTCGGAATTTATTTAGTATTTTTAATAATTAAAAACCATTTTTATCAATTTTTAAATAATTTTCGGAAAATCAGAAATTAAAATAAATAAAAAACGTCGCTAAAGGTAGCTTTGGTGACACCACCGTCGCTGAAGGTGTTCTTCAGCTGTTCTTGAGTGTTCATGTCAGTTAACCGGCCAGCACGTTTGACCATGATGTTATCTAAGTTCCTAATGTATTCCGGGCTTGTAATTGAGTTAATCTTGTAGTATTAATGTAGTACTACAACGTTAAACAAGTTCCCTGGCCAAATCATAACACAGTCGTGAGATCTAAGCTGTAGAAGTCGTTGTCCGACCTGTTCTTGAATTTCTGGGTTGCATAGAAACTCAAGCAGTAACGAGGAGGCTACTTTGAATCCTCATATCATGTGTCCTAGGTTTGTTTGGTGATATTTAATGGTTCTAGATTGTAGTCCGGATGTCCAGGTATCATAATATATCATTATATCAATATAACAACAACAATAAAGTAATATTTAAGCCGGTCAAAGTAGGTTGTAAAGACTGTTCTTGGACATTTCTGGAAAACCCAGAAATGTTCTTGAGCAGTTTGGTCAACGGTAGTTGAATCACTTAAATCATGGGTTCTGTTATCGATTTGTGTAATATAGAAGCATGATTATGTAGTATCTACACCATTCTACAAGTTTAAAACATTAACATAACCTAACAATCAAAGACAAACAAGATCAAGGGCTTGAAATAGCTTGTCAAACGTTCTGGAGATTCTGGGTTTGCCCAGGAACAAAATTTCGTGACTGGTCAACGCAGTTTGACCGAGTATAAACTACGATCTAGACTTGATTAGACTCTGATTCCAGTTTCAGATCCTAGTCCTCATGACATAGAACACATCCAAAACATAACATACACAAAACAGTTAACACATAAAGATCTAAGGCCTCTGACTTTAGGCTGTCAGGCAAATTTTTTTCAACATTTATAGATTTTTCAAAATGCTAGATTCGAGCATCTAGATGTTATGGATCCATGATCCAACAACCCAGATCTCTAATTGACACCTTATAAAACATATCTAGCCCACAAATTACAACTTTTAACATCAGATCTAAGAATTTCGAAAATTAGGGTTTATACCTCTCTAGAGTTTTGATCTTTGATTCTGACTTCATGATCTGTTCTTGGTAAGTTATGGATTGTTTCTAGCTTTGATTCTCACACACTCTCTCTCTAATTTCCGAAAATGAAGAGAGAGAATGGTTTGGAGAAATGAAAAAATAAAGTAAGCTTGTCTTATTTTAAATATTTGATTTCTTGTATACAATGTATCTAATGTTGCAAGTTGGCACTTAAAATCTGATCTTGGGAGATTTTATCACATGGCTAGGGTTAGGTTTTGGTGAACCACTCCCCTAAAGTCAAAGCCTATAACACCAACTTCTTAAAATAAATAAAAAGGGCATATTTGTCATTTCCTTAAATTTCTAGAATTTGCATTTGATGAAACCCTTAGGGTTTAGGGTTTGGACATTTTAGGGTTTAGGTTTTAACCCTTAACTTTGCAAATTTAATTTCTAACATTTCCGAATTTCGGTTTTCAAAATAGAAAATTAATATTTCTAACTTATAATTAGAATTTTCTAATTATATAAAAATTTCTTAATCATAAATTCATTCTTGTTAATTAAGATTAATAATTCCTAATTAAAATTGCTAATTACGCAATTAGGGTCAAAATCACAGATTAAGGTTTATAACCCACTAATGAGGGTTTCTAATAGAAAATAAATTTTCTAATTTTAGAAATTAAATCTCGTAATTAGATTAGAGTTTTCTAATTATCCATAAATTGAAATAATTAGGATTAGGGTTTCCTAATTAGCATTGTAATTTTAGCAATTAAATCCACAATTGAGCATTAGGATTTCTGACGGAACAATTTGGGTTCCAAAAATTGGAAATTAGGGTTTGCTAATTAATTAACCTTTACCCTAATTAGTAGTATAATTAATACCACATAAGCATTATAATTATCCTTTCTATTCCCAGATTAGGGCTTCTTTTATCAGAATCTGAAATTAGGGTTTTCAGATCTGGTATTAGGGTTTCAAATAATCAATTAAGATTTTCGATAATTCATTAGGGTTTCGAATGGATCATTAGGGGTTTCCCTAATTAATTAAAATTAATGACATTTAACTTTATATATAACATTTACATTCCCAGTCTAGGGTTTTCAATATCCGAATTAGGGTTTTGGATTCTCGGAACTGAAACTAGGGTTTCCAGAACAAGTTCCTAGGATTTCTTATTAATCGCTAGGGTTTTCTAACCGAACGTTAAAGTTCTTAATATATAATTAGGGTTTGACACATATATAATTAATCTGGTTAACCCTTGACCCTTGACCACATTTTGCACACATACATAACCATAAACACAGAACATAATCACATAAATCCTTAATCTTCAATAATTCACCTATATCCTTCACAGAATTTTGAAATCCTCAAAATTCAATCCCAATAACATCAAACGCATACACTTATTTTCTGTCTAGGTCTAATATTTGACCTTAAATCAATCATTTAAGATTTTAATAAATTGTCCAAATTCTCGGGTTGTCACAATAACTCAACCTGATAACCTTTACATATCAGATAACTCTAACTTTAGCTTTACAACTCAACATAAAACTATACATCATAAAATATTTAGTACATCTCATGAATCTTAATCATGATAACCACTTTAGCTAAAATATTAATCTTCGTGTATTATTTCTGATCCACGTCATTCAAGTAGGACATAGTGTTACCTTCAATCCTTAACCTGCAAAAATGGTTATTTGTAAGGTTGAGCTCGACAGCCTAACAAAATCTAACAGTTTAATGCATCACGTAACACATAATAACATGCTAAACATATATCTCATAAACATTAGACTAACATAACATACATGTTACAGTTCATATAACAAGTATAAAGATTGAGTTCTTTACTCAAACAGTATGCTTTACTCAATTAACATAGTCATAAGTTGACTTTAACATTTCATACATTCAACATATATATAACACATCATGCTCTTTGCAATAAAGATTTAAAATATTGAATCACCAAGTTCACATTGAAAATAGGAACTGAAAGACTTGCCTTGATCGTTGTTTACCAATAACAGTTTAACAGCTTACAGATATCTGCACTTCACGTGCCCTACACAATTATATAATTATACACATCAACTATTAGTCATATAGCAACGCATAGTAGTTGTAATGTAAGCTTTAATTTACGTCTCATAAACCTTCTTATTATCAATACACAATGTTCAATTTTATTGTATTACTTTTGACTTATAGCTCACTATATTTCATATTCGAAGTTCATTCAAATGCTTAAGTCCTGCTAGGAATCATTATTTGTTTTATATTAACACTATTCAATATCTTATAATATTCATTTCATTTGATTTAAAACAATTTTTATGTTCATTATCACTTATCACGACGTTTCGACGTTTATTCTTCACACGCTCAATTTGTGTCTCTTGTGTGTGCTTAGTATGCATATTCAACTTATCTAATATATCATTTATTAATGTTAAGCATCATTATACTTCATAATATTCATTTTCTATAACTTAGAACAACATCTATTATCGTCAAGAGCAATACACTTGCATACGTGCATGCCCGACGCCCTCCGATTGCCTCCGAAAACACAACAGTCCTAAAGATGACCGATTTAACCATTCCTAAATAACTCAAACTAAACACCTTAAAGAATAAAAGTTGTAGGTCTATTCATCCTCGTTCCGGATCATCTTGAATCACCTTAATCGAAGTTTCTATGAAAACGATATGCTTAATTTACTGCAGCAAGTCAGAGCAGTCCAACTGTTACTGATGCCTGGCGCAGCTGCGCCCCAATTGGCCTTCGTCCCAAGTCGCAGAACAGGCCCGCAGGCTCTGCTCTTCGCGATTACACAAACCCTTACTCCTTCCAATGATCATTACATGTGTTATACCAATTCAGTCCATTTTCGATTCTATAGGTTTGTAACTCATAAAACTACAATATACCAAATACCCATCAATTAACATAAACATTAACTAACCCAAATATTAATTTACAACTCATATTCATACTAATTGTTAATGTTTTGACAATTTAGCAATTCAATCGCCACGACTTCATTTCTTAATCAATTGACATGATTGAAACTACACCACTTTCGTTTTTTAACATACTAACATAATCCAACATTAATTTACAGATTATAGCAAAGATTGAACATCAAATTTTGGACTTACTAAGCCATATTCATATACAAAACACTGTTATCTTAATTTTCTGCTACAAATCACTTTTCCATGAATTTGATTACTCAATACAACTTCTATATAACAATTATCAGATTACACATGTACATAATCAACACCTCAAACCCTAACCCAACAAAATTCAATAATTTTAGAGAATAATATTACAAAACTAAAACTTGAAAAATTTAAGAATGAATTATACCTTGAATCTCCTACTAGCAACATGATGTTAACAAAGTTTAGAAATTCTTCCTTTGATTCTCTCTAAAAATTCCTTGTATTTCTCCTTTTCTTTGTTCTTAGCTTATTAGGAGAATACGTGATATAACCCACGTACGTCAGGTGAAGAAAATAAAAAGGCTCACATCAGTTAAAATAACCAAAAGCCATAAGGCCACGTTTGTTTACTCACTAATTCCCATACTAGATTATTTAAATAATATTTATATTATATAGTTACACTTGTCACACATGTAACCCATTTTAATAGCTTATAATTTATAATTATAATAATTATATTCCTATTATAATTATGCTTATAATAAATAATTAAATAATTATATATCCAATTTAATTAGAAACATCACTTTATTTATTTTATTTATTTCCATTAAATTTAACAATTCATTTAATTTAATTTTCTTCTTAAATATTAAGCAATTGATTTAATTTAATTATTTTCCTTAAATTAAATCCTTCAGATAAAATTATCAACACTCAATTTAATTATCATTAATTAATTTAGTTACTAAATTAATTCACCACAACTTTATAACCATATATTTGTCTTAATAAATAAATAAATTAAAATATTTATTTAAGTCAATAAATATTTAAAATCAATTACAAAATTCATTTAGTTTCTTCAATAGTTAACTTAACTATTAAACCTCACTTTCCCAATATATAAATATATATTTCTCTTCACATTAGATCATATATTTCAACATATATAGCACATATATATACATACTCAAACTCAAAAAATCTCATAATAAGAATTTTAATTATTAAATTCTTATTTTAATAATTTATAAAAATTCGGGTTATCACATCTTTTCTCCCTTACACGGTTTTCACTAAATCTTTTTTCAAAATTTATCGTTGAATAACTTCAACACATTATCTTAATATAGGTTTTATTTATTACCACTAGTACCATTATTCATAATAAATTCTTGTAAGTTTTATTTCATAAGCTTTCACTTGAACTCAATTATATTTTGATTATTATATATTCAATAACCCTTTCATTTCATTTTATAATGAATGTTATCATAAACACTCGGGATATTACATTCACCATTTCTTATAAGAATTTCGTCCTCGAAATTTTGACTTACTAATATTCGTTCCTTCTATTTATCAAAATAGATTTTATGTTAATATCTATTTATTCATTAGGTTCTGCAACCGAATTCTTTCTAGAAGGATCTTTCTAAGATCATAATATTCCTCTCCTCTTCATTTTCTAAGAGTTTCATATTTTCTATTCTTCTGGAATTTCATTTCTTTCTTGAAATTATTATGTTTTGCTTAATTTTTTCACCCTTTCCACTTTCACCTTTCAGAATAATAAGAATCTTCCACAATTACTCAATAATTGGGAAGCGAGATGAATAACAGGAATTTAAAAGATTTCAAATCATGCTGAGGGGTCATAAGACCTTGAACTATGTCCCTAGGTTATCAAGTATGTCAACTTGAACCTTTAACAATCATAAAACTATACGGACCTTGAACTCTTCCCCAGGTTTAACAGTGCAAAACCACTGTAACCCGTCATTAACAGAATCTTTAGCAATCATACAGACTGAAAACACTCTCTGTAAATACTCTAGGTGATCAACTGATCGTACCCCTACATCGTGCACAACGTATTATATCTTAACATCGTAACGACTATATGCGTTACTTTCGGAACCATTGTCTTCGATAACATGTCCCCTTTTTACAGGGTTGTTCACCTCAGCTTTTCAATATCTGAATCCCCACCAAAATAATTTGGTTTGACATAACTTCTCAAGAAACGCTTGAATTTCTTGAACATCTTTCAGTATTCGTCTAGCTAAATCAAATAACATAGACTTCTACAATAATTCGGGCATCAATCGAAATATATATATATATATATATATATATATATATATTCTCATATCTTAAAGAAATCTCAAAAATCTTTTTATGACGTCATGATACCGCACTGTATTTACAGTCCGTTTGAGGATTCCGCCATTTTGTGACTTTGTCATACTACATCATATCATAGTGGGCTGACGATCCTTAGATCACATCCAACACTAAGAAATTTTGCATTGATAACTCTATCGTTTTTATCATCTTTGCACCAGGTTCCATGATGCATTAATGATATAAAATACATTTTGATATTTTCAGATCATTTTCGTCTACCTGAAACAATTAGCATAGACTATTCTTTAAACAGTTCAAAAATCTTTGAAAATGAGTTTTAGTGATATCATATCTCAATAGGTAACGATGTGTCAGTGTCTCGAAGTCCACACATACACATTTGTCACCATGCTTTGAGAGTAAAAATTCATTTTAAAAAGGCACATAGTGCAAATTTAGCTTGATGTCAAAAATTTTGAAGTCTAACATAGCTAGAAGATTTGGAAAAACTTATGTCTTTACTTTCTATACTGATCCATTGCTCTATAATTCTATCTATTCCCATAATCTTCAATTCTTCATTCATAACTTAATTATACCCCAGTTCATCAAACTTACCGCACATTGGAAGTTCAGGACTTGCCACAATAATATGAGTTTAAGAACTTATCCTAGTCAGACCATAGGCGTCCATTCGCTGAGGGGTTCAAAACATACCATATTATTATGAGTCACGAACTTACCATATTCATTAGTTTTAAGAACCGCGCCTAATCCTAATAATATCTATCTAATCTTAATAGTTTCTAACTATCAAACCTACACATGAGAAAATAATCACCTTTTCGTCACATATACATTGATAGCGCGACACCAACATTCCAATGTTATCAATATGATAAACTGAGTGCAAGCACAAAACCCTTGCCCGTACAAAGATTTGTACAACTCAGCCGTCACATGAGTCCTCAATTGAAATCCCACCTAACTCTATCTTACTCTTAACTTGTTCTTTGCTAGATACGAATTCCTCGTTTCACATTATCTATAAGTCCTCATGAGTTTATCGTGTACTATTTCATAGTACATTACCTTCATAGCATCAAGCTATAATTATTCAAATATTAAAGACCACCTTTCTTCTATAACATAAACAGATCACGTCGTGATCTTATTCTATTATCATCTTCCTTAAAAAAAATTCTTAACTTGTGGTCGTTTTATTTTACGATTCTCTTTCTTTCCTTTCATTTACGACATTATTCGTTATCTTTGTTATTGGAGTTAAGTAACTCCCATTCCTTTTCTTCGTATCTCTTCAAGATTCTTCCTTGAATCTTCTCGTTTATATAACAATTCCTGCTATAAGAATTTCCAACATCATTTACATTGTTCAACATTCCAATCGAGTTCCACATTTTCATCATATGTATCTATTTTCTATACTTGGTACACATCGAGTCTCTAACAGTTTCCATATGGTACGCTGAGTGGTTTCCCACAAACAACTAACAAACTAGGTTCCGCGTTACAAGTTCGTATATACCTCCGCTCTATGAAGGAATCGTTTAGCCCAGATACCATACATCAGCCATTAAAGAGTACAATTATACCATACTTAAATATAACCTTTTTTATTCTTAAATTCTTTATCATTATCTTCTTATAGACACTGTCTATTTAATATCACCTTACATCCATATTATTGGAGCTGGGTAACCCTATAACTCTGCGAGATTCTTCTTTGAATCCTCTCACGCATGTTTTAATCCCTTCTATATATGTTTCTTAAATTACTTCTTATTGTTCAAACTCTATTTGAGCTTATGTTTTCAATATCTTCACATTCATTCTCTAAGGTTATATCCTAAGGTACTCCTACCTAAGGTTTATAACCTACATCTCTGATACCAACTATAAAGACCCCAAAATTCATATAATTTAATTATCGACTTCGGTCGTTAATAGTACATCTAACTTTTGATTTTACATCATTATTTAATGTTAAACTTAATAAAATACGGAATAATTAAAACTTTTCTGTCATCTTACTTTAATCCCCTGAATCAAAACCTTTATCATCTACTTGTCTATGAAACATATATAATCCATGATTCACTTCATCCGAATTATTATATCAAATAACTCAACCAGATAACCTTTACATATCAGATAACTCTAACTTTAGCTTTACAACTCAACATAAAACTATACATCATAAAATATTTAGTACATCTCATGAATCTTAATCATGGTAACAACTTTAGCTAAAATATTAATCTTTGTGTATTATTTCTGATCCACGTCATTCAAGTAGCACATAGTTTTACCTTCAATCCTTAACCTGCAAAAATGGATATTTTCAAGGTTGAGCCCGACAGCCCAACAAAATCTAACAGTTTTCATGCATCACGTAGCACATAATAACAAGCTCAACATATATCTCATAAATATTAGACTAACATAACATACATGTTACAGTTCATATAACAAGTATAAAGATTGAGTTCCTTACTCAATCAACATGCTTTACTCAATCAACGTAGTCATAAGTTGACTTTAATATTTCATACATTCAATATATATATAACACATCATGCTCTTTGCAATAAAGATTTAAAATATTTAATCACCAAGTTCACATAGCAAATAGGAACTGAAAGACTTGCCTTGATCGTTGTTTACCAATAACAGTTTAACAACTTACAGATATCTTCACTTTACGTGCCCTACACAATTATACAATCATACACATCAACTATTAGTCATATAGCAACGCATAGTAGTTGTAATGTAAGCTTTAATTTACGTCTCATAACCCTTCTTATTATCAATACACAATGTTCAATTTTATTGTGTTACTTTCGACTTATAGCTCACTATATTTCATATTCGAAGTTCATTCAAGTGCTTAAGTCCTGCTAGGAATCATTATTTATTTTATATTAACACTATTCAATATCGTATAATATTCATTTCATTTGATTTAAAACATTTTTTATGTTCATTATCACTTATCATGACGTTTAGACGTTTATTCGTCACACGCTCAATTTGTCTCTCTTATGTGTGCTTAATATGCGAATTCAACTAATCTAATATGTCATTTATTAATGTTAAGCATCATTATACTTCATAATACTCATGTTCTATAACTTAGAACAACATCTATTATCGTCAAGAGCACTACACTTGCATACGTGCATGTCCGACGCCCTTAGATTGCCTCCGAAAACATAATAGTCCTAAATATGACCATTTTGTCCCTTCCTAAAGACCTCAAACTAAACACCTTAAAGAACAAAAGTTGTAGGTCTATTCATCCTTGTTCCGGACCATCTTAAATTGCCTTAATCGGAGTTCGTATGAAAACGTTATGCTTAATTTACTGCAGCAGGTCAGAGCAGTCCAACTGTTACTGATGCCCGACGCAGCTGCACCCCAATTGGCCTTGGGGGTAGCACAGCTGCGCCCCAAGTCGCAGAACAGGCCCTCAAGCTCTGCTCTTCGCGATTACACAGACCCTTACTCTTTCCAATGATCATAACATGAGTTATACTCATCCAATTCAGTCCATTTTCGTTCTATAGGTTTGTAACTCATAAAACTACAATATACCAAATACCCATCAATTAACATAAACACTAACTAACCCAAATATTAATTTACAACTCATATTCATACTAATTGTCCATGTTTTGATAATTTAGCGAATTCAATCGCCACGACTTCGTTTCTTAATCAATTGACATGATTCAAACTACGCCGCTTTCGTTTCTTAACATACTAACATAATCCAACATCAATTTATAGATTATAGCAAAGATTGAACATCATATTTTGGACTTATTAAGCCTTTTTCATATCCAAACACCGTTATCTTAATTTCTTCTACAAACCACTTTTCCATGAATTCGATTACTCAATACAACTTCTATATAATAAATATTAGATTACATATATACATAATCAACACCTCAAACCCTAACCCAACAAAATTCAATAATTTTAGAGAATAAGATTACAAAACTAAAACTTGAAAATTTAATAATGGATTATACCTTGAATCTCGTACTAGCAAGATGATGTTAACAAAGTTTAAAAATTCTTCCTTTGATTCTCTCTAAAAGTTCTCTGTATTTCTCATTTTCTTTGTTCTTAGCTTATTAGGAGAATACGTGATATAACCCACGTACGTCAGGTGAAGAAAATAAAAAGGCTCACATCGGTTAAAATAACCAAAAGCCATAAGGCTACGTTTGGTTACACACTAATTCCTATACTAGATTATTTAAATAATATTTAAATTATATAGTTACACTTGTCACACATGTAACCCATTTTAATAGCTTATACTTTATAATTATAATAATTATATTCCTATTATAATTATGATTATAATAAATAATCATATATCTAATTTAATTAGAAACATCACTTTATTTATTTTATTTATTTCCATTAAATTAAACAATTCATTTAATTTAATTATCTTCTTAAATATTAAGCAATTGATTTAATTTAATTATTTTCCTTAAATTAAATCCTTCAGATAAAATTATCAACATTCAATTAATTATCATTAATTAATTTAGTTACTAAATTAATTCACCACAACTTTATCAAACATATATTTGTCTCAAGAAATAAATTAATTAAAATATTTATTTAATTAAATAAATATTTAAAATCAATTACAAAATTCATTTAATTTCTTCAATAGTTAACTTAACTATTAAACCTCACTTTCCCAATTTATAAATATATATTTCTCTTCACACTAGATCGTATATTTCAACATATATAGCACATATATATATACTCAAACTCAAAATATCTCATAATAAGAATTTTAATTATTAAAATTTTATTTTAATAATTTATAAAAATCCAGGTTATCACATCTTTCCCCCCTTATAAGGATTCCGTCCTCGAAATTAACGAAACCTCCCTTACACGGTTTTCACCAAATCTCTTTTTAAAATTTATCGCTGAATACCTTCAACACATTATCTTAATATAGGTTTTGTTTATTATCATTACCACCATTCTTCATAATAAATTCTTGTAAGTTTTATTTCATAAGCTTTAACTTGAACTCAATTATATTTTGATTATTATATATTCATTAACCCTTTCATTTCCTTTTCTAATGATCGTTATCATAAACACTCGAAATATTACATTCACCATTTCTTCTAAGAATTTCGTCCTCAAAATTTTGATTTACTAATATTCGTTCCTTCTATTTATCAAAATAGATTTTATGTTAATATCTATTTATTCATTAGGTTCTGCAACCGAATTCTTTCTCAAAGGATCTTTCTAAGATCATCATATTCCTCACATTTTCATCTTCTAAGAGTTTCACATTTTCGCCACATATACATTGATAGTGCGACACCAACATTTTAATGATTATCAATATGATATACTTAGTGCAAGCACGAAACCCTTGCCCATAAAAAGATTTGTACAACTCAGCCGTCACATGAGTCCTCAATTGAAATCCCACCTAACTCTATCTTACTCTTAACTTGTTCTTTGCTCGATACGAATTCCTCGTATCACATTATCTATAACTCCTCATGAGTTTATCTTGTACTATTTCATAGTACATTACCTTCATAGCATCAAGTTATAATTATTCAAATATTAAAGACCATCTTTCTTCTATAACATAAACAGATCACGTCGTGATCTTACTCTATTATCATCTTCCTTAAAAAAAATTCTTAACTCGTGATCGTTTTATTTTACGATTATCTTTCTTTCCTTTCATTTACAACATTATTCGTTATCTTTGTTATTGCAGTTAGGTAACGCTCATTCCTTATCTATATATCTCTTCAAGATTCTTCTTTGAATCTTCTCGTTTATATAACAATTCATTCTTTAAAAATTTCCAAATTAATTTACATTGTTCAACATTCCAATCGAGTTCACATTTTCATCATATGTATCTATTTTCTATACTTGGTAGACATCGAGTCTCTAACAGTTTCCATATGGTACGCTGAGTGGTTTCCCATAAATAAACAACAAACTAGGTTTTGAGTTACTAGTTCGTATATACCTCCGTTCTATGAAGGAATCGTTTAGCCCAGATACCATACATCAACAATTAAAGAGTACAATTATACCATACTTAAATATAAACTTTTTTATTCTTAACTTCTTTATCATTCTCTTCTTATAGACACTGCCTATTTATTATCACCTTACATCCATATTATTGGAGTTGGGTAACCCCATAACTCTGCGAGATTCTTCTTTGAATCATCTCATGCATGTTTTAATCCCTTCTATATATGTTTCTTAAATTACTTCTTATTGTTCAAACTCTATTTGAGCTTATGTTTTTATTATCTTCACCTTCATTCTCTAAGGTTATACCCTAAGGTACTCCTACCTAAGGTTTATAACCTACAGCTCTGATACCAACTGTAACGACCCCAAAATTCAAATAATTTAGATATCAACTTTGGTCGTTTATAGTACGTCTAACTTTTGATTTTTACATCATTATTTAATGTTAAACTTAATAAAATGCGGAATAATTAAAACTTTTCTTTCAACTTACTTTAATCCCCTGAATCAAAACCTTTATCATCTACATGTCTTTGAAACATATATAATCCATGATTCACTTGATCACAATTATTATATCGATTTACTCAAACTGATAACCTTACATATCAGATAACTCTAACTTTAGCTTTACAACTCAACATAAAACTATATACAGAGAGGATCAAGAGTAGAATTCTGAAGTAGTAGAATGCCTTAAATAATAGAACTTTATCAAAACGACGTAGTTTTGATAAGACGCGGTGTCATTTTTGTAAATATGTGGTGGCATGATATTTACAAAAATGCTACCGCGTCTTATCAAAACTACGTCGTTTTGATAAGGTTCTATTATTTAAGATAGTTCTACTACTTAAAAGGTCTACTCTTGATCCTGTCTGAAACTATATATCATAAAACATTTATTACATCTCATGAATCTTAATCATGGTAACTTCTTTAGCTAAAATATTAATCTTCGTGTATTATTTCTGATCCACATCATTCAAGTAGCATATAGTGTTACCTTCAATCCGTAACCTGCAAAAATGGTTATTTTCAAGGTTGAGCTCGACAGCCCAGCAAAATCTAACAGTTTTCATGCATCACGTAGCACATAATAACATTCTAAACATATATCTCATAAACATCAGACTAACATAACGTACATGTTACAGTTCATATAACAAGTATAAAGATTGAGTTCCTTACTCAATCAGCATGATTTACTCAATCAACGTAGTCATAAGTTGACTTTAACATTTCATACATTTAACATATATATAACACATCATGCACTTTACAATAAAGATTTAAAACAGTTAATCACTAAGTTCACATAGCAAATAGGAACTGAAAGACTTGCCTTGATCGTTGTTTACCAATAACAGTTTAACAGCTTATAGATATCTGCACTTCACATGCCCTACAAAATTATATAATCATACACAACAACTATTAGTCACATAGCAACGCATAGTAGTTGTAATGTAAACGTTAATTTACGTCTCATAACCTTTCCTATTATCAATACACAATGTTCAATTTTATTGTGTTACTTTCAACTTATAGCTCACTATATTTCATATTCGAAGTTCATTCAAGTGATTACGTCATGCTAGGAATAATTATTTGTTTTATATTAACACTATTCAATATCTTATAATATTTATTTCATTTGATTTAAAACAATTTTTATGTTCATTATCACTTATCACAACATTTCGACTTTTATTCGTCACATGCCCAATTTGTCTCTCTTGTGCGTGCTTAGTATTCATATTCAACTTATCTAATATATCATTTATTAATGTTAAGCGTCATTATACTTCATAATATACATGTTCTATAACTTAGAACAACATCTATTATCGTCAAGAGCAATACACTTGTATACGTCCATGCCCGACGCCCTCCGATTGCCTCTGAATACATAATAGTCCTAAAGAAGACCATTTTGACCCTTCCTAAAGACCTAAAACTAAACACCTTAAAACACAAAGGTTGTAGGTCTATTCGTCCTCGTTTCGGATCATTTTGAATCGCCTTAATCGAAGTTCGTATGAAACAGTTATGCTTACTTTACTGCAACAGGTCAGAGAAGTCCAACTGTTACTGATGCCCAGCGTAGCTGCGCCCAAATTGGCCTTGGGGGCAGCGCAGCTACGCCCCAAGTCGCAGAACAGGCTCTCAGGCTCTGCTCTTCGCAATTACACAGGCCCTTACTTCTTCCAATGATCATAACATGAGTTATACTCATCTAATTCAGTCCATTTTCGATTCTATAGGTTTGTAAATCATAAAACTACAATAGACCAAATACCGATCAATTAATATAAACATTAACTAACCCAAATATTAATTTACAACTCATGTTCATACTAATTGTTCATGTTTTGATAATTTAGCGAATTCAATCGCCACGACTTCGTTTCTTAATCAATTGACATGATTCAAACTACGCCGCTTTCATTTCTTAACATACTAACATAATCAAACATCAATTTATAGATTATAGCAAAGATTGAGCATCAAATTTTTGGCTTACTAAGCCATTTTTATATACAAAACACTGTTATCTTAATTTTCTTCTACAAACCACTTTTCCATGAATTTGATTACTCAATACAACTTCTATATAACAATTATCAGATTACACATGTACATAATCAACACCTCAAACCCTAACCCAACAAAATTCAATAATTTTAGAGAATAAGATTACAAAACTAAAAGTTGAAAATTTAAGAATGGATTATACCTTGAATCTCCTACTAGCAAGATGATGTTAACAAAGTTTAGAAATTCTTCCTTTGATTCTCTCTAAAAATTCTCTGTATTTCTCCTTTTCTTTGTTCTTAGCTTATTAGGAGAATACGTGATATAACCCACGTACGTCAGGTGAAGAAAATAAAAAGGCTCACATCAGTTAAAATAACCAAAAGCTATAAAGCTACGTTTGGTTACACACTAATTCCCATACTATATTATTTAAATAATATTTATATTATATAGTTACACTTGTCACACATGTAACCCATTTTAATAGCTTATAATTTATAATTATAATAATTATATTCCTATTATAATTACGCTTATAATAAATAATTATATATCCAATTTAATTAGAAACATAACTTTATTTATTTTATTTATTTACATTAAATTAAACAATTCATTTAATTTAATTATCTTCTTAAATATTAAGCAATTGATTTAATTTAATTATTTTCCTTAAATTAAATCCTTCAGATAAAATTATCAACACTCAATTTAATTATCATTGATTAATTTAGTTACTAAATTAATTCACCACAACTTTATCAACCATATATTTGTCTCAATAAATAAATAAATTAATATATTTATTTAATTCAATAAATATTTAAAATCAATTATAAAATTCATTTAATTTCTTCAATAGTTAACTTAACTATTAAACCTCACTTTTCCAATATATAAATATATATTTCTCTTCACACTAGATCTTATATTTCAATATATATAGCACACACACACACACACACACACACACACACACATATATATATATATACACATACTCAAACTCAAAATATCTCATAATAAAAATTTTAATTATTAAATTCTTATTTTAATAATTTATAAAAATTCGGGTTATCACATCTTTCCCCCCGTATATGGATTCCGTCATCGGAATCAACGAAACCTCCCTTACACGGTTTTTACTAAATCTCTTTTCAAAATTTATCGTTGAATAACTTCAACACATTATCTTAATATATGTTTTATTTATTACCACTACCACCATTCTTCATAATAAATTCTTGTAAGTTTTATTTCATAAGTTTTCACTTGAACTCAATTATATTTTGATTATTATATATTAATTAACCCTTTTATTTCCTTTTCAAAGGATCGTTATCATAAACACTCGGATATTACATTCACCCTTTCTTCTAAGAATTTCGTCCTCAAAATTGTGACATACTAATATTCGTTCCTTCCATTTATCAAAATAGATTTTATGTTAATATTTATTTATTCATTAGGTTCTGCAACCGAATTCTTTCTCGAAGGATCTTTCTAAGATCATCATATTCCTCAACTCTTCATCTTCTAAGAGTTTCACATTTCTCTTCTTCTAGAATTTCATTTCTTTCTTTAAATTATTATGTTTTGCTTAATTTTCTCACCCTTTCCACTTTCACCTTTCAGAATAATAAGAATCTTTCACAATTACTCAATAATTGGGAAGCGAGATGAATAACAGGAATTTAAAAGATTTCAAATCATGCTGATGGGTCATAAGACCTTGAACTATGTCCCTAGGTTATCAAGTATCTCAACTTAAACCTTTAACAATCATAATACTATACGGACCTTGAACTCTTCCCGAGGTTTAAAAGTGCATAACCACTGTAAACCGTCATTAACAGAATGTTTAGCAATCATACAGACTGAAAACACTCTCTGCAAGTACTCTAGGTGATCAACCTATCGTACCCCTACGTCGTGCTCAACATATTACATCTTAACATCGTAACGACTATATGCGTTACTTTCAGAACCATTGTCTCCGATAACATGTCCCCTTTTTACAGGGTTGTTCACCTCAGCTTTTCAACATCTGAATCCGCACCAAAATAATTTAGTTTGGCATAACTTCTAAAGAAATGTTTGAATATCATGAACATCTTTCAATATTCATCTAGCTGAATCAAATAACATAGACTTCTACAATAATTTGGACATCAATCGAAATATACATATACATATACATATATATATATATATATATTCTCATATCTTAAAGAAATCTCAAAAATCTTTTTATGACGTCATGATACCGCACTGTATTTACAGTCCGTTTGAGGATTCCGTC
This sequence comes from Panax japonicus, assembly GCA_020205505.1. NCBI lineage: Eukaryota > Viridiplantae > Streptophyta > Magnoliopsida > Apiales > Araliaceae > Panax > Panax japonicus. Next base: position 41,763,375 of record CM035101.1, on the reverse strand, counting down.
ATTTTGTGACTTTGTCATACTACATCATACCATAGTGGGTTGACAATCCTTAGATCACATCCAACACTAAGAAATTCTGCATTGATAACTCCATCGTTTTTATCATCTTTCCATGATTCATTTTAAAAAGTCACGTAGTGTAAATTTAGCTTGATGTCAAAAAATTTGAAGTCTAGAATAGCTACAAGATTTGAAAAAACTTATGTCTCCACTTTCTATACTGATCCATTGCATAATAATTCTATCTATTCCCATAATCCTCAATTCTTCATTCATAACTTAATTATACCCCAGTTCATCAAACTTATCGCAAATTGGAAGTTCAGGACTTGTCACAATAATATGAGTTGAAGAACTTATCCTAGTCAGACAATAGGTTCCCATTCGCTGAGGGGTTCAAAACATACCATATTATTATGAGTCACGAACTTACCATATTCATTAGTTTTAAGAACCGCGCCTAATCCTAATAATATCTATCTAATCTTAATAGTTTCTAACTATCAAACCTACACATGAGAAAAGAATCACCTTTTTGCCACATATACATTGATAGCACGACACCAACATTCCTATGATTATCAATATGATAAACTGAGTGCAAGCACAAAACCCTTGCCCATACAAAGATTTATACAACTCAGCCGTCACATGAGTCCTCAATTGAAATCCCACCTAACTCTATCTTACTCTTAACTTGTTCTTTGCTTGATACGAATTCCTCGTATCACATTATCTATAACTCCTCATGAGTTTATCTTGTACTATTTCATAGTACATTACCTTCATAGCATCAAGCTATAATTATTCAAACATTATAGACCATCTTTCTTCTATAACATAAATAGATCACGCCATGATCTTATTCTATTATCATCTTCCTTAAAAAAAATTCTTAACTCGTGATCATTTTATTTTACGATTCTCTTTCTTTTCTTTCATTTATGACATTATTCATTATCTTTGTTATTGGAGTTAGTTAACTCTCATTCCTTATCTACATATCTCTTCAAGATTCTTCTTTGAATCTTCTCGTTTATATAACAATTCCTGCTTTAAGAATTTCTAACTTCATTTACATTGCTCACCATTCCAATCGAGTTCCACATTTTCATCATATGTATCCATTTTCTATACTTGGTACACATCGAGTCTCTAACAGTTTTCATATGGTACACTGAGTGGTTTCCCACAAACAACCAACAAACTAGGTCTCGAGTTACTAGTTCGTATATACCTACGCTCTATGAAGGAATCATTTAGCCCAGATACCATACATCAACCATTAAAGAGTACAATTATACCATACTTAAATATAACCTTTTTTATTCTTAACTTCTTTATCATTCTCTTCTTATAGACAATGTCTATTTATTATCACCTTACATCCATATTATTGGAGTTGGGTAACCCCATAACTCTGCAAGATTCTTCTTTGAATCCTCTCACGCATGTTTTAATCCCTTCTATATATGTTTCTTAAATTACTTCTTTTTATTCAAACTCTATTGGAGCTTATATTTTCATTATCTTCACCTTCTTTCTCTAAGGTTATAGCCTAAGGTACTCCTACCTAAGGTTTATAACCTACAATTCTGATACCAGCTGTAACGACCCTAAAATTCATACAATTTAATTATTGACTTCGGTCGTTAATAGTACGTCTAACTTCTAATTTTACATCAATATTTAATGTTAAACTTAATAAAATGCGAAATAATTAAAACTTTTCTGTCATCTTACTTTAATCCCCTAAATCAAAACCTTTATCATCTACATGTCTTTGAAACATATATAATCCATTATTCACTTCATCACAATTATTATATCAATTAACTCAACCTGATAACCTTTACATATCTCATGAATCTTAATCATGGTAACAACTTTAGCTAAAATATTAATCTTCGTGTATTATTTCTGAGCCACATCATTCAAGTAGCACATAGTGTTACCTTCAATCCTTAACCTGCAAAAATGGTTATTTGCAAGGTTGAGTTTGACAGCCCAGCAAAATCTAACAGTTTTCATACATCACGTAGCACATAATAACATATATCTCATAAACATTAGACTAACATAACATATATGTTACAGTTCATATAACAAGTATAAAGATTGAGTTCCTTACTCAATCAGCATGCTTTACTCAATCAACGTAGTCATAAGTTGACTTTAACGTTTCATACATTCAACATATATATAACACATCATGCTCTTTGCAATAAAGATTTAAAACAGTTAATCACCAAGTTCACATAGCAAATAGGAACTGAAAGACTTGCCTTGATCGTTGTTTACCAATAACAGTTTAACAGCTTATAGATATCTGAACTTCATGCGCCCTACACAATTATACAATCATACATATCAACTATTAGTCACATAACAACACATAGTAGTTGTAATGTAAACTTTAATTATGTCTCATAACCCTTCCTATTATCAATACATAATGTTCAATTTTATTGTATTACTTTCGACTTATAGCTCACTATATTTCATATTCGAAGTTCATTCAAGTGCTTAAGTCCTTCTAGGAATAATTATTTGTTTTATATTAACACTATTCAATATCTTATAATATTCATTTAATTTGATTTAAAACACTTTTTTTGTTCATTATCACTTATCACGACGTTTTGACGTTTATTCGTCACACGCCCAATTTGTCTCTCATGTGTGTGCTTAGTATGCATATTCAATTTATCTAATATATCATTTATTAATTTTAAGCATTATTATACTTCATAATATTCATGTTCTATAACTTAGGACAACATCTATTATCGTCAAGAGCACTACACTTGCATACGTGCATGCTCGACGCCCTCCGATTGCCTCTGAAAACACAACAGTCCTAAAGATGACCATTTTGACCATTCCTAAAACCTCAAACTAAAAACCTTAAAGAACAAAAGTTGTAGGTCTATTCGTCCTCATTCCGGATCATCTTGAATCGCCTTAATCGGAGTTCGTATGAAAACGTTATTCTTAATTTACTGTAGCAGGTCAGAGCAGTCCAACTGTTACTGATGCTCGGTGCAGCTGTACCCCTAGTCGCAGAACAGGCCCTCAGGCGATTACACATACCCTTACTCCTTCTAATGATCATAACATGAGTTATACTCATCCAATTTACTCCATTTTTGGTTCTATAGTTTTGTAACTCATAAAACTACAATATACCAAATACCCATCAATTAACATAAACATTAACTAACCCAAATATTAATTTGCAACTTATGTTCATACTAATTGTTCATGTTTTGACAATTAGCGAATTCAATCGCAACGACTTCGTTTCTTAATCAATTGACATGATTCAAACTACGCCGCTTTCGTTTCTTAACATACTAACATAATCCAACATCAATTTACAGATTATAGCAAAGATTAAACATCAAATTTTGGACTTACTAAGCCATTTTCATATACAAAACACTGTTATCTTAATTTTTTTCTACAAACCACTTTTCTATGAATTTGATTACTCAATACAACTTCTATATAACAATTATCAGATTACAAATGTACATAATCAATACCTCAAACCCTAACCCAACAAATTCAATAATGTTAGAGAATAAGATTACAAAACTAAAACTTGAAAAATTTAAGAATGGATTATACCTTGAATCTCCTACTAGCAAGATGATGTTAACAAAGTTTAAAAATTCTTTGATTCTCTCTAAAAATTCTCTATATTTCTCTTTTTCTTTGTTCTTAGCTTATTAGGAGAATACATGATATAACCCACGTACGTCAGATGAAGAAAGTAAAAAGGCTCACATCAGTTAAAATAACCAAAAGCCATAAGGCTACGTTTGGTTACACACTAATTCGCATAATAAATTATTTAAATAATATTTATATTATATTGTTACACTTGTCACACATTTAACCCATTTTAATAGCTTATAATTTATAATTGTAATAATTATATTCCTATTATAATTATGCTTATAATAAATAATTAAATAATTATATATCCAATTTAATTAGAAACATCACTTTATTTATTTTTGTTATTTCCATTAAATTAAACAATTCATTTAATTTAATTATCTTCTTAAATATTAAGCAATTGATTTAATTTAATTATTTTTCTTAAATTAAATCCTTCAGATAAAATTATCAACACTCAATTTAATTATCATTAATTAATTTAGTTACTAAATTAATTGACCACAACTTTATCAACCATATATTTTTCTCAATAAATAAATAAATTAAAATATTTATTTAATTCAATAAATATTTAAAATAAATTACAAAATTCATTTAATTTCTTCAATAGTTAACTTAACTATTAAACCTCACTTTTCCAATATATAAATATATATTTCTCTTCAAACTAGATCATATATATATACATACTCAAACTCAAAATATCTCATAATAAGAATTTTAATTAATAAATTCTTATTTTAATAATTTATAAAAATTCGGGTTATCACAACCTACGTATTATAATAAAATCATTGTTTAATTCATTAATCACATTACATTTCCTTCTCGTAAATCACTTTCTCCTAACCGTTAGGTTTTAAGTCCGCAGGCGAAAAACTGCATTTACCATAACTGAAATATTATTGGATATTCCATCTCACCTTGATATTCCATCGTTACTTATTTCCTGGAAGTTCAAAAATAATTCTCGAGCAAAAATGTGTGAATAGTGTTTTATGAAAAATTTCTCGGAAATGCTTTTTTTCGTCTTGGAAATTTAAACACTTTAATTCTACCACGTAGCCAAAATACTATGACGTTCCGATATGTCAAGGTCATAGAATGACATTCAAATAGCTTACTCTCATAAATAATCAATTAAATTCATTTAATCCACATAATCAAATAAAAATTTATTTCTCATAAAAATTCAATTTTCTCGGGCATTACAAAAGCCCCCTTATTCCTGGGAATGATCTGGTTGTTAAATATTGCGAGTTATAATATTAATGCTGAATAAATTTGTGTTGATTAAAGATAAATTGATATTTTCATTGTGTTGGAATTATTAGTGTTGGTGAAAATCGACAATTATTTCGATAATAATTGATTTCTGGAGGTTAAATTGACCAATCAGGTAATTAACTGGATAAATGACTAATTAATTGCTATTAGTTCATATGCTTATAACTATTTATTCACATGTATGTACTATTAATTCACATGCATGTACTATTGGGGGATGTGGTGCAAGATCGATAATACTTGCATGACTAAATTAAAAATGGAGGTATAGATGAAAGTAATATACTGTAATTATTTTTTCACATGTATAGAACTATTGATTCACATGATTATACTATTGATTCACATGATGTACTATTAGGGGGAGGTGGTGTAAGTTTGAAAATACTTGCAGGACTAAATTAAAAATAAAGGAAAAGATGACGGTATTATACTGTAATATTTCAAGCCCCAAAACGTGCAATTATCAAAACTGTATTTTTCTATAAATAGAAGCACATTCTTCTTTCATTCTCACCAATTCACTAAGACTCATAAGAGCAATTATAGAAAGAGAAGCTATAGAGAGAGAAGCTTTAGAGAGAAAGTAGAAGAGATGTCTGCTACCTCACTATTCCAGTATCTAGTCTTCTTCTGAGTTAAGAGATATTATTTTGTTCAGTATTCATAGGAATAATATTTTTTTCCATACTCTGTAGTATGTGAGTAATTTTATTTCATCTCGTATTCCTGATTATACCCTCATTTTGTTAAAGTATTGCTTCTATACTCCGTGAAATTAGTAGAATATCCTTGAGATTTGCGCTTCATCTAGTATCATTTCACAAAGATATTTTCTGCACATTCTTTTTAAATTTTAAGTTTTTCATGTTAGAGTACTGTCCATGAGTAGTATTCATTTTTACGGTACTATTCACAAAGTACTATTCATAGGGTACTATTCATAAAGTACTATTCATGGGTACTATTCACAAAGTACTATTCACAAGTACTATTCACAAAGCACTATTCACAAGGTACTATTCTCGAAGTACTATTCACTAGGTACTATTCACTCGATTACTATTCACCCTGAGAATTATTCATGACAAAAATTGATTTCTTTGTTGTCCAAATCATTTTTGATACAATATTATTCTTGATTTTTACTCCACAACGAAGTATCATGTTGACAATTTGGACATTATTGAATTCTAGATAAAATAAATTATAAATCTTTAAAAATTTATCATTTTCTTTCTTTTAATTGAATTCTTATATCATTGTCGTCATCCTCATGCTTATATTGTGATAAAAGTCATCTGTGGCTTACATGCATAGATGTACTATTGATTGGTATGATTATGACCAGGGTTTATTCGGTATAATCATGACTATAATGTTACAAATGATGTGGTAAAAATCCTCATTGGCCTGTAGTGTATTGATGGACGGTTATAGGTATGATTATGACCAGGGATTATTCGGTATAATCATGACCATTGATGATTACATGAATATCATTGGCCCGTAGTGTATGGATGATTCAATGATGTGGTTTATATATTTAGCTGAGTCTCAGCGATAAAATTGATGAAAAACTTTTTAAATCATAGAAGATAGTAGATATCATGCTCTACGTGACTCTTCTAATGGATTGCTTGTTCCGCTATAGTTAAACTTGATGTTTATTATATTTTATCAGTTTAACACAGTTGAAGGCTAACGATAATTTATTCTGCATTATCTTAGTCATAATATTTCTTACTGGGCTAGTTGAGCTCACCCTTTTTTTCATTGTTCTCTTCAGGAAATGAGAATATAGTTGGGACTAGTCGGGGAACAGAGTGACGATCTAGATGTTTACATTAGTAGTCCTCACTATTCAGTGAAATAGTGTGATAATAAATGTAGTACGGACTCCATTTGAGTTTGAATACTGTCTAGAAGAAAATATTCGTATTAAAACTCTCTGCTTATGTTTTGTCATATTTTACACTACAGTTGTATAATTAAGTTGTATTTGAATTTTATACCATTTATTTGGAAACTCAGAATGGGTGATGTATACCTATTTTGGAGGCGTTACAGTTGGTATCAAAGCTTAGGGATATGATCCCTGGCTGAGATGTGAGACTAGAACTAGGAAGGGATAGACGGGAAATTCCTTCGCTAGTATGACCTACCTAGGTTTATTTGGTATTTATTTGGTCGGTCGGAGTATAGGGATAATATATGATATATCAATTAACCCTTGTTTTATGGCAATATTTGCAAATGGTATCCCAAAATGTTGAGATAAGCAATGAAGCACATGAGACCGTTGAGTCACCAACGATCAATACCCAGGATAATGTGCAACAGAAAGACAATAATCCTCAGGTAAATAATAACACCGATCAAATGATGAACGATGGGATGTTCAGAGGCTTTATGCAATTCATGCAACATTAGGCGAGAGCGGCTCCTATTCAAAATGTAGGTGGAATCACTGGCAACTCTCAGACGATCACCGCTAAACAATTCAAGGTGTTGGGACCACCAGAGTTTATTTGAGAGCCAAAACCACTTAAGGCAGAGACGTGGATAATATAGGTCACCAAGATATTTGATGTCTTGGGATGCTCTGAGGAGAAAATTATTCCCTTTGCCACCTTCATGTTGCGAGGAGAGGAAGATTACTGGTGGAAATTTGTAAAGTGTACTCAACCTACCGCACTGAAAATGTCTTAGGAGAAGTTCCAAGAACTGGTCAACAACAAGTATTTTCCCCCGAAAGTATTCGTCACATGAAAGAGACAAAGTTTATTAAACTGGAGCAAAATAATATAATCGTGTCGTAGTACGAGGCTAAATTTGCCGAGTTATCTCAGTTTGCGTCCCATTTGGTTGACAATGAGGAGAGAATGACGCGAATGTTTCTGCGAGGTTTGAAACCTGAGATACGTCAATACCTAATTTCTCACAAACTGTGTTTGTATTCAGATGTTGTAAATAGGGCTCAGTTATTGGAGCGCGATAACGAGTCAACCCAACCAAGAGAGAGCAGCCAACAAATTGATAATACCAGTGGTAGTAGTCATCGAAGCGGTGACAACAAACGTGGAGGGAATCAACATGCCAGAAATGGTAACCACTTCGGTGGTAATCATGGCCAAGATAATAGAAGTGGAAATTTCAAGAATAGGAAATTCAATAATGATGGAAGGACGTTAGCACCAGCACCTGTTGTTAAGGAAGGAGAACGACCATCGATCGTAAGTTACAAATGCAGAGAGTAGGGACACATCGGTCTAAACTGTACGCAGTAGTCCAAAGCATGTTACAATTATGGAAGATAAGGTCACCTAGCCCAATTTTTTAATGCACCGAAGTCAAGTCCAGCTGGGATGGAGGCATCAAAGGCTGTCCCAAACAAGACAAAACCGGTAGTTCAAGGGAGAGCATTTTTCGTAACCTCCCAAAAAGCAAGGAATCCGAACAAGGTGATCTCGGGTAAACTAATCATAAAATCTAGCGAAGTATATACCTTATTTGATACCGGTTCTACCCATTCTTTTATTTATCCTACTTGTGCTCAACGTTTAAATTTAACTTCGGAGAAATTAGACTTTGACTTATCTGTTGAAAGTCTGTTGGGAGAAACCTTCATTACATCCACTATTTATAAGTCTTTTTTGATTCAAATCGGTAACTGCACGTTACCTGTCAATCTTATCTCTTTGAAAATACTTGTGTTTGATGTGATTTTAGGAATTGATTGGTTAACTACTCATCATGCAAAAATTGATTATTATGCGAATTAAAATCAAAAGCTTCCTAAAAACAAGTTATATGCCAAGTTGAAGAAATGCGAGTTCTGGCTTGAGGAAGTAGCATTCCTTGGGCACGTGATATCAAATCATAGAATATCTATTTACCTGGCAAAGATTGAAGCAATTCAAAGCTGAGAGCAACCTAAGTCAGTGATCGAAGTACGTAGCTTTTTGGGCTTAGCTAGTTATTATCGGAGGTTCGTGGAAGGATTTTCTCAAATCACTACTCCATTAACTCATATAACTCGAAAAGATAATAAATTCGGTTGGAGCGAGGAATGTGAGAAAAGTTTTCAAGAACTCAAGAGGAGGCTATTTTCAGCACCTATTTTGACAATATCAGTTGGTTCGGAGGGATTTGTCATATATATAGTGATGCTTCAGGCAAAGGTTTAGGGTGTGTTCTCATTCAACATGGGAAAGTCATAACCTATACCTCACGACAACTCAAAGAATATGAGAGGAATTATCCTACTCATGATCTAGAGTTGACAGCTGTCGTTTTTGCGTTTAAGATTTGGAGGCATTATCTATATGGAGAGAAGGTGTAGATCTATACGGATCATAAAAGTATCAAATATTTCTTTACTCAAAAGGAACTCAACATGCGGCAATGACGATGGCTTGAGCTATTGAAAGATTATGATCACACCATTCAATACTGTGACGAACGAGATTATTGTATTTAATTTTAATATTTATTGAATTAAATAAATATTTTTGATGATTTAATTATTAGATTAAATAATTAATTGATGAAGTTGTTGTAGATTAATTTAATTATATGTGTTATATTTATTAAATTAATGTGGAAAATATTTATTATTCAAAGTATGTATTTATATGAGCTTATTGAATTAAATAAAATATTTAATAAGCATAATGTTATTTTAATTAATATAATAATTAATTAGAGATTTAATAATTTGACATAATTAATAAATAAGAAATTAATTATGTTACTATGTGAATTAATGACAAATTATAATATTTTATTTAAAGTAAAGTAAATAAGATAATTGATTTATTTTATAATTGGATGTGACATTATTAAACTATAAGATAAAAGAGTTATTAAATTAAATAATTTTGAGCCATTTAAGGCTTGCCAAATGAGGCCCTAGTAGAGGTTGAAAGCAGTTAACCATTACTGGGTAACTGACATCCACTCTGCGCATCAATTCTTTTATTAATACGTCGTATTATTCTTCTTCCTATTTTCTATGTTTTCAAAGCAAATTACAGAGAGAATTTAGAAATTTGAGAGTAAAAGAGAAGGTTTGTGAGAGATTGTAAGTTGTGATCAACCTTGTGTAATTCAAGCAGAGCAATCAAGGGTAAACCCTTAAACTTAAATTTTATTACGTTGTTTAAGTTTTTCATAAAAATGGCTTTTATGTTATGTAAAAGCTTTCTAGTTGAAAAAGGAGTAACGATTATGTGTTGATTATGTAATAAGATGTTATCCTATCGTATTTGATTATATATATTGTATAAACCATATCATCAGTTATATAAAACATGTCGTATATTGTTGCTACAGAATTAAAGAGTATAAAACATGTCCATATGGCCTTACGTACCAAATTTGATACGTCTATCATAGGTTATTTCATAAATTTATGCTTGTAATGGATTATGTATATTAAAACGAAGAGACCAATCTTCAAATGAATGGATTCAGTGTTATAACGAATCTGTAGTACTGATTTGCATGTTTTGTTTTCAAAACCTTTAAGAACATCAAGAACGGTAAAATTACAAGTGATAATTTCGTTAATTATGTGTTTTAACTCCTTAAAATCATGCTAGAAGGGTTGAGTAGTTGTTACATGTATATTATAATGTTTGGGTATATCTAAATTAGTGTAGAAATAATTTAATTGGAGGTTTTGGCCAAGTTCTGCAATTTTTTGCGAATTGCAGATCAGTTACTGGTTCGCCGCGTCGCGGCACCAGTCCCGTGCCTTAATACCCGCGCCACAACGCCACCGCGTCGCAGCACCGAGAATAAGTACAACAGTGGCACCGCAGCGCCACTCTCCAGAATGTTCAGAAACAAAAATTTTAAAGTGTTCAAGTCCATGAATGTGATGTTAACCTAATCTAATGAACATAAAAATATGTTAGAAGTATAACGAGATGTTAAAATAGACGCTTAAAATGTCAATAACGCATTTATGTGTGAATTGAATTATTAAATGCATAGTTAACTTATTGTTCATGAAATATATATTATGTGACAATAAGTGTGGTAATTTAAGTAAGTATAGTCATAACCAAAGTTTAGACAAAAGAATTAGCTTATGATGACTAGTTACATTATAATTAACTAGAGTTGTGAATGGAAATGGTATGTAGGATTATATCGAAGAACGTGTATAATTAACGTGTAATCTACGCACGAGGCAAGTTTCCTAACCTTACTTACTATCATTATTCAAGTTTATAAATCAAGTTTAGTTTGTTATATTAAAGATTATCTATCATTTTAATGTATGATTCTGTTATACAATACTTGTTCTATTGTATACCTCTTAAGATTGCTATTCAATTTATTTATCATTTATTGTTTAACGTTATTAGACTAGTGAATCTTTATTTGATTCGACTAGTCCATAGTTGATGAACGTTCTAAATTTCAGAACCCTTATTGAATTATCCAACCAAACTTCCTTTGGTGCGGACTCTGATGTCAAACTGAGATGAACAACCATGTATAGGGATTACTTATGCGTTAGCGATAAGATATTGTGCACATTATGGTACTAAGGACTGATCCCCTTAAGTACGAGTAGAAGAGTCCATAGTCTTATGACTGTTAAAGGTTTCAAGTATAACCCTTGATAACCTAGGACATAGTTCAAGGTCTTATGACCCTCAGAAATCTTTTGAATTCTTATTATTCATTCTTGATTCAGAAGTTGAGCTTTTATTTTAGAAGTCTTTGATTCACTCGCATGTTATTATATATTGTTATTTCATTTATATACTTGTTGGCAATCATGCTCACTCTTGCGTAATAATAACATTGAGGTACGATGAGCCTGCTACTAGAAAAGGCAAGGGCAAAGCTAATAAGTGATGAAGACTTGTTTTTTAATTTTATGAATGTTATTGTCAAGACTTGATGTTGTTTAAGACTTATTATTTGTTTATGTTTCCGCAAAGATGTTTAAGGTTAGTTTGACCTGGGATTGTATTCATTATTCAGATGGTGTAACCCCATAAGGGAAGGATTTATTTCTATCTATTCCATGGTTTGTATTTATTATGGGTAGATAGATAGATGATATTTTTACAATGAACACCAAATCATGTGAAAATTTAAGTACCCTGATTTAGGGGTGTCATAGGTTGGTATGAGAGCTGTAGGTTATGAACCTTAGGTGGGGGAACAACCTTAGGTAGTAGCCTAATAGAAAGAACATAGTGATGGAAAACTCTTATCGAGTTCTAAAAAATGAATTTTTTAAATTCGTTGAAGATAATAAAAGGCTTTATGTGTTTATGTGTCAAATTGTGTTCTCAGTAGTACTTTTTAGTAACTGAAACTTGTAACTATGTTGTCAGGATGACGGATGTTGGAGGAGATAGTCGAGCTAGGGAGGAGGAACCCCGAGTACCCACTGAGGAGGAGCCCCGAGACATTCATGTTGTCAGGGAGAAGTTCATACAGAGAGAGCCATCTCCATTGATCACTGTTGTTGGTGAGGAGCATGAGCCTGAGACTGATCCAGAGGAGGATCCTGAGGACGAAGAGGAAGAGGAAGAAGAGGAGTTCGCACCGAACTCCATCGATGCTGAGATGTACGATGAGTTCTATGACCGTAACGTAGAGTTACGTGACACTATCCAGGATCTGACTGAGCGAACGATTATTGTGACGAACGAGATTGTTGTAATTTAATTTTAATATTTATTGAATTAAATAAATATTTCCGATGATTTAATTATTAGATTAAATAATTAATTGATGCAATTTTGATAGATTAATTTAATTATATGTGTTATATTTATTAAATTAATGTGGAGAATTTTATTATTCGAAATAAGTAATTATGTGAGCTTATTGAATTAAAAGAAATATTTAATAAGTCTAATGTTTTTTTAATTAATTTAATAATTAATTAGAGATGTAATAATTTGACATTATTAATAAATAAGAATTTAATTATTTGACTATGTGAATTAATGAAAAATTATTATATTTTATTTAAATTAAATTAAATAAGATATTGGATTATTGTTATAAAGGAGTGTGACATTATTTAAACTATATTATAAAGGTTTAATTAAATTAACTAGATATAAGCCTTTAAGGCTAGCCAAATGAGGCCTTAAGAGGAGTTGGGGACAGTAAAACCACGTATGGAGTAACTGACCTCAACTCTGCGCATAAAGACTCAGTTACTTTGTTTTACGTACTTTGCTATTAAGAGTTCAAACTGAGAGTCAGGAAAGTTATAGAGAATTCCAAGGAATTATGGGAGAAAACTCTATGATTGTAGTAGTATCTGAAAAAGGAATTTGTTATCTTTACTCACTCTACGCTCTGGGTAATTTCTCCAACCCAATTGTTAATTACGTCGTTTGAGTTTTCATAAATATGGCTTTCAAAATTTTGTAAAGTCTTTGTAAATGGGAAAATGATATGATTATGGGTTGTGTATAAATAAAGATGTATCATATCGTATTTGATTATATATTATATAAACCATATCATCAGTTTTATAATCTTATAACGTATATTATTGCTTCAAAATTATAGAGTATAGGAATATGACCATATTGCCCTTATACATGTTTTTAATATTTCAAACATAAATTGTTTTGTAAAAAAATTCCACTCGTACATAATTATGCATGTTAAAACAAAGGAAACGAAACTTGAATGGATGAAATTGGTGTTATAACGAATCCATAATGTTAAAATTTTATGTTTTGTTTCAAAACCTTCAAGAACACCAAGAACAGTGAAAGTTGTATGTTTTAATTCTGTAATTATGTGTTTTAATTGGTTAAAATCACTCTATAAATGTTGAGTAATGATTATATACGAATTCTAATATGTGGGTATGATTAAATTCGTGTAGTAATAATTTAATTTGAGCTTTTTGGGCCATGTTCAGCAATTTTCGCGAATTGCAGAACTGAAACTAGAGTCTCGCGTCGCGACGCCGACTCCAAGTCTTGTGACTCGCGCCGCAGCACCAAAGTCCACGCCACAGCGCCAAAAGTCCAACCACAGCGCCATCGCGCCGCAGCGCCAAGAACAAGTATAATAGTGGCGCCGCAATGCCACTCTGCAGAATGTTCAGAAACAAAAATTTTAAAGTGTTCAAGTCTTTGAAATGTGATGTTAACCTAATTTAATGAACATAGAAATATGTTAGAAGTATAATGAGATGTTAAAATAGATGATTAACATTTAAACAACATAATTGCATGTGGATTGAATTATTGAATACATAATTAGCTTGTTATTCGCGGAGTGTAAATTATGAGACAATGAATGTTGTAATTTGACTAAGTATGGTCATAATCAAGTTAGACAAAGAGAATGAACTTATGATGACTAATTACATTATAATTAACTAAAGTTGTGAATGGAAATGATATGTATGATTAAATTCAAGGAACGTGTTTATTTAACATGTAATCTACGCACGAGGAAAGTTTCTAACCATACTCGTTATCATTATTCAAGTTATTCAAATTATTATTAATCATGTTCAATTGTTATATTAAAGATTAATTATCTTTTCAAAGTATGATTCTGTTATACAATAATTGTCCTATTGTATACCTCTTGAGATTATTATTCAATTTAATTACCATTTATTGTTGAATCTTGTTGGACTAGTGAACCCTCAATTGATTCAACTAGTCCATAGTTGATAAACGTTCTAAATTTCAAAACCCTTATTGATTTATCCAAATTAAACTTCCTTTGGTGCGGACTCTAATGTCAAACTGAGATGAACAACCCTGTATAGGGATTACATATGCGTTAGCATTAAGATATTGTGCACAGTATGGTACTAAGGGCTGATCCCCCTAAGTACGAGTAGAAAGGTCCATAATCTTATGACTGTTAAAGGTTTCAAGTACAACCCTTGATAACCTAGGACATAGTTCAAGGTCTTATGACCTTCAGAAATCTTTTGAATTCTTGATTCAAAAGTTGAGCTTTTATTTCAGAAGTCTTTGATTCACTCGCATGTTATTATATATTGTTATTTCATTTTATACTTGTGGGCAATCATGTGAGACCCCAGATTTTTTTTAATAAAGATTAAATTTTCTCGAAATATATTTTTGAATATTATGGTGTGGATTTTATATAATGTTATAGTTGTGGGTAATATTTACAAATTTTAAAAAGTACGCAAGTTGTTATATAATATTCGATTGGTCGGGGAATATTCGTTTTAACAGGGAATATTCGTACAACGACACAATCATTGGTGGACCGCCACAACGGAATTATTGTTGGATTGAGAAAACGACAAAAATAAGTTATGAAAATAACGGCGGAAGTTTTACCGTTAACTATTGAACTACCCGATAGTAAAAGTACAGTAATACGCGTGGTTGTATAGTAGCACACGGTATTGATTATTGATGCTTACGTGAGAAGTCAATCAGTTATACTCAATTACTGCTATAGTAATTGCTGCATCATATCTCTCATATTATTGATTCGATTATTGTCATAGTATCATCTGCATAATATGTTTTTTTATTAAATCAATAATTGAGATGACAAAGTTATTCATATTATTAAATTGCAATATTTACAATGTCTAGAAGTTCTGTCAAGGAGAGGTTTGGTCACCTAATTGCGCGCCAATAGGGAGAAATCCTTATTGGAAAGCCCCCTCTTTCCTGGGAACGACCTAATTGATAAATATTAATAATGAATGTTGTTCAGAGTTGAATTTGGAGACGCGGACGTGATATTTGAGTCCGAAATGACAAAATTAATAAAAATAGTCTATAAACACAAAATTTTCCAGAATTCACTATTTGGTCAAAAAGTCAATAGTTGACTTTTTTGAGAAAAGTCAAACTTTGAAATTTCAAAATTTATCTTTTTGATAAAAATAGTTTCATTATGTTGGAATTGTTTTTGTTAGTGAAAATCGACATTTATTCCGATGATAATTGAAGTCTAGGGGTTATATTGATAAATCGGGTAATTTATCGGATAAATGAGCAATTAATTGCTACTAATTCACATGCTTATATAACTAATTGTTCACATATGTGTACTATTGAATCACATTATTACTATTAGGGGAGTTGGTGCAAGATTGATAATACTTGCATGACTAAGTTAATAATTGAGATATAGATGGAGGTACTATACTGTAATTCGTATTTTTTCACATGATTATACTATTGATTCACATGATTGAACTATTGATTCACATTACTTACTATTAGGGGAGTTGGTGTAAGATTGATAATACTTGCAGGACTAAATTAAAAATGAAAGAAAAGTTGGAGGTATTGTACTGTAATTTTTGAGCCCCAAAACGTGCAATTATCGAAACTATATTTTCCTATAAATAGAAGCTCATTCTTCCTTCATTTCTCACCAATTCACAAAAGCTTTAGAGAGATTATTATAGAGAGAAATTATAGAGAGAAAGAAGAAGAGAAATCTGCTACCTCACTATTCCAGTATCCAGTTTTTTCCAAGGTAGGGAATATTATTTGTTGTACTCGTAGGGAATATTATTTGTTGTACTTGTAAGGGGTGTTATTCTTTATTATTCATGAAGAGAACTATTGTTACTCCATTTCTTATTATTCTGTTGGAATAACCTGTATACGCGGTCTACCCTATAATTGGTGACATTCTTCTATTATTCCTTCTTTATTATTCTATTGGAATATCCTGTCTGTGCGTTTTACGCCGGACCTGATTCCGTACTGCATACATGGTGATTTCTGTTGTTATTCCATTCTTTATTATTCTGTTGGAACTTCTTGTCGGTGCGAATTTCGCTTGACCTGGTTCCGTTATTATTATTCTGTTGGAATAACCTGTCTATGCGAAAGTACCGCATGCATGGTGATTTCTGTTGTTATTCCATTCACTATTATACTCAGTTGGTTAAAGTTTAGACTTCTATACTCCATGAAATTAGTGGGATATTCTTAATATTTGCGCTTCATCCAGTATCTTTTCATTGATATATTCTTCTGAACATTCATAAATTTTACTCTACAAAGTAGTATCGTGTTGATAATTTGGACGTTATTACTTCCTGGATAAATTAATTCTTGAACTTGTTTTATTGAATTCTAATATCATTGTCATCATCCTCATATATATATATATATATATATATATATATATATATATATATATATATATATATATTGAAAGTCATCTGTGGCCTGTAGGGCATAAATGGACTTGGTATGATTATGACCAGGGATTATTCGGTGTAATCATGACCATAATGTTACAAATGATGTGGTAAAAGTCATCATCTGCCCGTAGTACATTGATGGACAGTTGTTGGCATGATCATGACCATTAATGAATACACAAATATTCTTGGCCCGTAGTGTATGGATAATTGTGGTCGTGATACTAAAGAATATCCTTGGCCGTAGAGCAGGGGTGATTCAATGATTTGGAATATTTATTAAGATGAGTCTCAGCGATAACAGTGATGAAAAACCTTTTAAATCATAAAAGATAGTAGATTTTATTTTCTACTTGACTCTTTTAATGGATTGCTTGTTCCGCTGCAGTTAAACTTTATGGTTGTTATATTCTATCAATTTAACACTATTGAAGGCTAACGATAATATATTCTGCATTATCTTAGTCATAATATTTCCTACTGGGCTAGTTGAACTCACCCTTTTACTTTTATTGTTCTCTTCAGGAAATGAGAACGTAGCAGGGACTAGTCGGGGAACGGAGTGACGGACCAGATGATAGCATTAGTAGTCCTCACTATTCTATGAAATAGTGTAATAATAATTGTAATAAGGACTCCTTTTGAGTTTGTATAATCTCTAGTAGACCATATTTGTATTCAAACTCACAGTTTATGTTTTGTCATATTATACAAGACAGTTGTATTATTAAGTTGTATTTGAATTTATGTACCATGTAAGTGGCGACCCAAGATGGGTGACGTATACCTAATTTTGGGGGTTTCACAAATCATGCTCACTCTTGCATAATAATAACATTGCAGTTAAGAATGAAAGGTACGATGAGCCTTCTACTAGCAAAGGCAAAGGCAAAGCTAATAAGTGATGAAGACTTATTATTTAATTTTTAGAATGTTATTGTAAAAACTTGATGTTGTTTAAGATTTATTTGTTTATATTTCCGCACAGATGTTTAAGGTTAGTTTGACCTGAGATTTTATTTATTATTCAGATGTTGTAACCCCATAAGGGGAGGATTTATTTCTATCTATTGCATGGTTTGCATTTATTATGGGTAGATAGTTAAATGATATTTGTACAGTGAACACCAAATCCCATGGAATTTAAGTACCCAGATTTGGGGGTGTCACAATTATTCAGCATATTACCATCGAATAGAAGGATATGGAGGTTGTAACTCTTCACACATGTCTGGGAAATGTATAATTGGATTTGGTCCACGAGAAGGGTCAAACCGAGGAGAAGAGGGAGGAGATAGAGAAGTTGAAGAAGGAACTGAAGGAAAGCTCAGAAAGGCTGATCATAGCAGAGGAGGGCTGGGTAAGAGAATCACGTCGTGCTGATCTTGCAGAAGAGGATGGTCGTGCAAAGAAGGCTAAGCTTGGGGAGACGTACTCTACACTCAATAATGCAATGGATGAGGCTCAAGATTGAGTTTTGAGGTACCCAATCCAGTTCGAGGGACTACCATTGTACATGTTGGATCGCAGGACGATGTCTCGCATCATAGAAGAGGAACGTAGCAAGGCTATTCAGCGCCTTAGCAGACAGTGATAGAATTTGTTTAATTACGTGAAAAACTTATCTGGTATTTATATGTAAATTCAGATCTAGTTATGAACAAAGGAATATTTTAATATTTTAAATCCCGTGGATTCTTTATCTCGGGATAGTTAATGTAAATAGCAGTGATGCTGTCGTTTGATGTTAAAACTTTTGATTTGATTAAATATATCAAGTTGTTTGAGATAACGCGTTAAGTGATTATGTTAAATTGTTGAGTAATGCCTTAACAATTTAGAAAAATAAAAAAAGATCTAATAAGCATATATTTTAACAGAAATATTCCGCCAAAAAGAAGACAACATTGTCAACCAGCTCAGGAAGAGTCAACGAATAACAATAACGCCAATGCTAACCCTGTTCAACAATTAGTGAACTTACTAGCTGGTGCGATGAATAATCAACCTCAAGCTCCACCGAATACAACGTTTAAAGACTTCAAGGCGGTAGGACCGCTAGAGTTTAAAGGCTCCATGAACCCGATCAAAGCTCAGATGTGGGTTATGGAGATGGAAAACATTTTTGATGTCGCAAGAGTCCGAGAGGATCAGAAGACCGCTTTTGCAATGTTCATGCTAAAATCTGAAACCAGTTATTGTTGGCAAGCAAATAAGGTCCGGGGAGGTGAAGGTGTGATTATCTGGGAAAGGTTTAAGGAGATGTTCTTTGAGATTTATTTCTCGACCCGCTCACAGAACCAAATGGAGGTTCAATTTTTGGAGTTGAAGCAGGGGAATATGTCCGTACCTGATTATGCAGCTAGATTCAACGAGTTGGCGAGGTTCTATACATATCAAGTGCACACCGATGACCGAAAAGCAAGAAGGTTTGAACAAGGACTAAAGCCATGGTTGTATAGCAAAGTGTCGTTGTTTCAGTTGAAGACATTCGCAGGAGTACTAGAGAAAGCCATACTCACTGAAGGTGGAAGCAATGCGGTAACCAAATATAATCTGGATTAGAAGAGGAAGAAGAATGAAACTGAAGGAAATAAAAAAGCTAGTGGAAGTAATACTAGAGGAGGTAATAATAATCAGAAGAGAAGGTGGTCTGACAAAGCATCAACTGGAAATCAGCAAGGAGGTCAGAAGAAGAGAATCGAAGCATGCTTGACCTACGGGAAATCTCATCTGGGAGTTTGCATGAAGGGAAAACGAGTGTGCTATAATTTTGGTCAAGAAGGCCACATAGCACCTAACTTTCCTAACCCAAAGAAGGGTGCCTGCTTCACTTGTGGTTCAAAGGATTATCTGGCAAGAGACTATCCTAAGAAGGGATCTAGAGGGGAGGATCAGGAGGAAACCAGGGAAACAGCTGTGGAAACGCCTTGACTATCATAGGACCAACCGCAACCAATCGACCGATCGACCGCCAGGACTTTTAACATGATGGTACAGGATGTTGTTCAGTCTCGCGATGTGGTGTCAGGTATCATTCCGATCAATAAAGTTAATGCTTATGTATTATTTGATTCGGGTGCTACTTGTTCATTTATATTCGATGACTTTGCTAAGAACTTAGAATTGCCTAAGGATGAGTTAGAATACCCCATGAATATAGAGATTACGAATAGAGAAATCATCCCTGTTAAGTACGTACATAAGAACTGTAGAGTGGATATTAAGTGTAATATCATGAACGTAGATCTTATCCCTATTCAACTTGGAGAATTTGACGTTATCTTGGGAATGGACTGGTTATTCAATTACGGGGCTGTAATTGATTGTCAGAAGAAGCGTATTAACTTTATGACTCCATTAAAGGTTATTTTTTATGGTAGCAAGTCGCCTAGACAAGCGAGTCGTTTGACGATGATACAGGCCAGGAAGTTGTTAAGACAAGGCTGTGTAGAATATTTAGCTTACATAGTCGACAGTCGTAAAGAGAATCCGAAAGTAGAAGAGATACCAGTAATGAGGGACTTCGCCGATGTATTTCCAGACGATTTTCCAGGACTTCCGCCAGATAGAGAAGTTGATTTCGTGATAGATTTGGCGCCAAAAACTGCTCCGATATCGAAGGCACCCTACCGAATGGCACCAGTAGAGATGAAAGAATTGATGGTACAACTACATGAATTACTGGACAAGAAGTACATTCAACCAAGCGTATCGCCGTGGGGAGCGCCGGTGTGGTTTGTGAAAAAGAAAGACGGAACGATGCGGCTCTGCATTGACTATAGAGAACTGAAGAAGGTCACGATTAAGAATAGATATCCATTACCGAGGATCGATGATCTGTTTGATCAATTGAAGGGATCAAAATACTTTTCCAAGATAGACTTGAGGAGTGGTTATCATCAACTGAAGGTGAGACCAGAGGACGTACGAAAAACAGCGTTCAAAACACGATATGGTCACTATGAATTTTTAGTAATATCGTTTGGTCTAACGAATGCTCCTGCAGCATTTATGGGACTAATGAATGGTGTTTTTAAGCCATTTTTGGACAAGTTCGTAGTAGTGTTTATAGACGATATTTTGGTATATTCTAAAACCAAGGAGGAATATGAAGAGCATTTGAGATTAACATTGGAAGTGTTAAGAAGAGAGAAGTTGTATGCCATGTTTTCAAAATGCAAATTCAGGATCGAGCGGGTATAATTTCTTGGGCACGTGATCGATAAAACTGCAGTTTCGGTAGATCCATCCAAAGTCAAAGTTGTGGTTAACTGGGATCAGCCGAGGACGCTATCTGAAGTAAAAAGTTTTCTTGGATTGGCAGGATATTATAGAAGATTCATTCAAGACTTTCCAAGATCGCAACTTTGCTAAAAAATTTAACTCGAAAAGCTATGAAATTTGTTTGGACAGAGAAGTGTGAGGAAAGATTTCAAGAATTGAAGAAGAGGTTGGGTACGACACCTGTGTTATCTCTTCCGGATGATACAAGAAATTTTGTCATTTTTAGTGATGCGTCGCATAAAGGACTTGGATGTGTGCTTATGCAAAATGGCAGAGTTATTGCGTATGTGTTACGACAATTGAAGGATTATGAGAAGGGGTGTCCGACCCACGACTTGGAGTTAGCTGCAGTAATTTTTGCTTTGAAAATCTGGAGGAACTATCTCTACGGGGAGAAGTATGAAATATATACCGACCACAAGAGTCTGAAATATATTTTTACACAGAAGGGCTTAAATATGTGTCGAAGAAGGTGGTTGGAATTAATTAAGGACTATGATTGTGAGATTTTATACCATCCGGGTAAGGCAAATGTGGTTGCCGACGCCTTAAGTAGAAATGGTCGGGAGAAATTAATGATGTTGACCGCTCAGGAGGAACTAATTTCAGAAATGGATAAACTGGAGTTGGAAGTGAAGAATCCTTTGGAAATAGATGAGAAGCTATTACAGATGCAATTGGGTACAACCCTACTAGATGAAGTTAAGGAGACTCAACTTCAGGACGAAAAATGTAAAAAGGTGAAAAAGAAGATATCCGAAGGAACCAAACTAAGATTTAAGATGGATAAAGAAGGAATACTGAGATTTGAAAGTAGAATTTAGCTACCGCCAGTACCAAAGATTAAGGAAGAAATTTTGAGCGAGACTCATAGTTCACGATATTCGATTCACCTTGGTAATACCAAGATGTACCAAGATCTTCGGCAACATTTTTGGTGGCCAAATTTGAAACGAGATGTTGCAGAGTGGGTTTGCCAAATATCTAACCTGTCAGAAAGTGAAAGTAGAACATCAGAGGCCTAGAATGGAAATGGGAACATATTACGATGAACTTCGTGGTTGGCCTTCCGATAACTCAGAAAGGCTACGACGCAGTATGAGTTATCATTGACCGATTGACGAAATCCACACACTTCCTTCCGATCAAAATCATATTCAACTTAGACCAATTGGCAAGGTTATATGTGAAGGAGATTGTTTCGAGGCACGGAGTGCCGTTGTCAATTGTTTCCGATAGGGTTCCGCGCTTTACATAGAACTTCTTGAAACGTCTACAGGAATTCATGGGTACGCAATTGCGAATGAGTACATCATATCATCCTCAGACAGCTGGATAGAGCGAAAGAACGATTCAGACATTAGAAGATATGCTAAGAGCATGTGTGATGGACTAAGGAAATTGGGATGATCACCTACCGCTAGTAGAGTTCGGCTACAACAATAGTTACCACGCTAGTATTGGCATGCCGCCTTATGAAGCGTTATACGGCAGAAAGTGAAGAACTCCGCTTTACTGGGATGAAGTTGGCAAAAGACAATTGCTAGGCCCAGAATTGGTACAACAGACAGCAAAAATAGTTAAAGTGATCCGAACACGACTGGTAGCAGCTCAAGATAGACAAAAGAAATATGCTGATTCACATCGTAAAAATATTAAGTTTGAATCGGGTAGTTATGTTTTCTTGAAGGTCTCTCCCTGGAAGGAAAGATCAGGTTCAAAAAGAAAGGGAAATTAAGCCCAAGATTCATTGGACCCTTTGAAGTACTGTGAAGAATCGATGAAGTTGCGTATGAGGTAGCCTTACCTCCAGCACTCGAGAATGTCCATAACGTCTTCCATGTCTCTGTATTACGACCCTACAAACCTGATAACAAGCATGTAATTGAATACAAACTCCTACATTTTGATAAAGACTTATCTTACGAAGAAATTCCTATTCAAATTGTCTACAGAAAAGAACAAGTTCTCAGAAATAAAGTAATACCTTCTGTTAAGGTAATTTGGAGGAACCACAACGCTGAAGAAGCAACGTGGGAACTCGAAGAGAATATGCTGAAGAATTACCCTCATTTATTTACTTAAAATATGTGTAAGCGATTTTGGGGACAGAATCTTTGTAAGGGGAGAATACGGGTCGAATTTATTGAGTCGTGATTTTAGGGACAAAATCCTTTTAAGGGGGGAAAGATGTGACGAACGAGATTTTTGTATTTAATTTTAATATTTATTGAATTAAATAAATATTTTTGATGATTTAATTATTAGATTAAATAATTATTTGATGAAGTTGTGATAGATTAATTTAATTATATATGTTATATTTATTAAATTAGTGTGGAGAATATTTATTATTCAAAGTATATATTTATGTGAGCTTATTGAATTAAATGAAATATTTAATAAGCATAATGTTATTTTAATTAATGTAATAATTAATTAGAGATTTAATAATTTGACATAATTAATAAATAAGAAATTAATTATGCGACTATGTGAATTAATTACAAATTGTCATATTTTATTTAAATTAAAGTAAATAAGATAATTGATTTATTTTATAATTGGATGTGACATTATTAAACTATAAGATAAAAGAGTTATTAAATTAAATGATTTTGAGCCATTTAAGGCTTGCCAAACGAGGCCCCAGTAGAGGTTGAAAGCTGTTAACCATTACTGGGTAACTGACATCCACTCAGCGC
The DNA here is from genome assembly GCA_020205505.1 of Panax japonicus. Lineage (NCBI taxonomy): Eukaryota > Viridiplantae > Streptophyta > Magnoliopsida > Apiales > Araliaceae > Panax > Panax japonicus. The sequence continues at coordinate 41,739,222 of CM035101.1, read as the reverse complement.
GTCAGTTCTTTTATTAATACGTCGTATTATTCTTCTTCCTATTTTCTAAGTTTTCAAATCAAATTATAGAGAGAATTTAGAAATTTGAGAGTAAAAGAGAAGGTTTGTGAGAGATTGTAAGTTGTGATCAACCTTGTGTAATCCAAGCAGAGCAATCAAGGGTAAACCCTTAAACTTAAATTTTATTATGTTATTTAAGTTTTTCATAAAAATGGCTTTTATGTTATGTAAAAGCTTTGTAGTTGAAAAAGGAGTAATGATTATGTGTTGATTATGTAATAAGATGTTATCATATCATATTTGATTATATATATTGTATAAAACATATCATCAGTTGCATAAAACATGCTGTATATTGTTGCTACAAATTTAAAGAGTATAAAATATTGCCATATGGCATGACGTACCAAATTTGATACGTCTATCGTAGGTTATATCATAAATTTATGCTTGTAATGGATTATGTATATTAAAACGAAGAGACCAAACTTCTAATGAACGAATTCAGTGTTATAACGAACCCATAGTACTGATTTGCATGTTTTGTTTTCAAAACCTTCAAGAACATCAAGAACAGTAAAATTACATGTGATAATTTAATTAATTATATGTTTTAACTGCTTAAAATCTTGCTAGAAGGGTTGAGTAGTTGTTACATGTATATTATAATGTTTGGGTATATCTAAATTCATGTAGAAATAATTTAATTGGAGGTTTTAGCCATGTTCTGTAATTTTTTGCGAATTGCAGAACAGTTACTGGTTCGCCGCGCCACCGCACGAGCCCCGTACCTTAATACCCACGCCGCAGTGCCACTGCGCCGTAACACCAAGAGTCAGGTCGCAACGCCACCGTGCCGCAGCGCCGATAATAAGTACAACAGTGGCACCGCAGCGCCACTCTCCAGAATGTTCAGAAACAAAAATTTTAAAGTGTTCAAGTCCATGAATGTGATGTTAACCTAATCTAATGAACATAAAAATATGTTAGAAGTATAACGAGATGTTAAAATAGATGCTTAAAATGTCAATAACGTATTTATGTGTGAATTGAATTATTAAACGCATAGTTAACTTATTGTTCGTGAAATGTATATTATGTGACAATAAGTGTGGTAATTTGACTAAGTATAGTCATAACCAAAGTTTAGACAAAAGAATTAGCTTATGATTACTAGTTACATTATAATTAAATAGAGTTGTGAATGGAAATGGTATGTAGGATTATATCGAATAACGTGTATAATTAATGTGTACTTTACGCACGAGGCAAGTTTCTTAACCTTACTTACTATCATTATTCAAGTTTATAAATCAAGTTCAGTTTGTTATATTAAAGATTATCTATCATTTCAAAGTATGATTCTGTTATACAATACTTGTTCTATTGTATACCTCTTAAGATTGTTATTCAATTTATTTATCATTTATTGTTGAACCTTATTAGACTAATGAACACTTATTTGATTCGACTAGTCCATAGTTGATGAACGTTCTAAATTTTAGAACGCTTATTGAATTATCCAAACCAAACTTCCTTTGGTGCAGACTCTGATGTCAAACTGAGATGAACAACCCTGTATAGGGATTACTTATGCGTTAGCGTTAAGATATTGTGCACAGTATGGTACTAAGGACTGATCCCCCTAAGTACGAGTAGAAGAGTCCATAGTCTTATGACTGTTAAAGGTTTAAAGTATAACCCTTGATAACCTAGGACATAGTTCAAGGTCTTATGACCCTCAGAAATCTTTTGAATTCTTGTTATTCATTCTTGATTCAGAAGTAGAGCTTTTATTTTAGAAGTCTTTGATTCACTCGCATGTTATTATATATTATTATTTCATTTTTATACTTGTTGGCAATCATACTCACTCTTGCGTAATAATAACATTGCAGTTAAGAACGAAAGGTACGATGAGCCTTCTACTAGCAAAGGCAAGGACAAAGCTAATAAGTGTTAAAGACTTGTTATTTAATTTTATGAATATTATTGTCAAGACTTGATGTTGTTTAAGACTTATTATTTGTTTATGTTTCCGCACAGATGTTTAAGGTTAGTTTGATCTGGGATTGTATTCATTATTCAGATGTTGTAACCCCATAAGGGGAAGATTTATTTCTATCTATTGCATGGTTTGCATTTATTATGGGTAGATAGATAGATGATATTTTTATAGTGAACACCAAATCATGTGGAAATTTAAGTACCCGGATTTGGGGTGTCACAAATACCATCATGGAAAAGCGAATGTAGCAGTTGACGCATTGAGTAGAAGATCATATGTGGGTACGAGTACGATATTGTCAACGTAAAGGCCCATTTTGTATGACTTACAAAGGATGGAGATAGAGTTAAAGGCTCTAGGGACCCATGTGATGATGACAAATATACGAGTAGAACGGAATTTAATCGATAAAGTTAAAGATGGTCAAGCTTCAGACCTAGAGCTAATGCGTACGAGGAAGAAAGTGCAAGGTTTTATCCTGGAAGCTAAAATCGATGAAGAAGGAATACTTCGAGTCAACTCCAGACTTTGTGTTCCTAACGATTCTGACTTGAAGTATAAAATCATGATGGAGGCGCACAACACACCGTTTTGCAATCCATCTTGGGAGTACCAAAATGTATCGTGATCTTTGACAAACATTTTGGTGGAGCAATATGAAGAGAGAGATAGCGGGGTTTATCTCAAGGTGTCTAACTTTTCAACAAGTCAAGGCGGAACATCAAGTGCCAAAAGGTCCATTGCAACCACTTGAAATTCTAGAATGGAAGTGGGAGCACATTACCATGGATTTCGTTACTGGTCTTCCCAAGGTTTCTCAAGGCATAGATGCGATTTAGGTCATTGTTGATAGATTGACCAACTGTGCTCATTTCTTACCAATACGAGAAACTTATACACTTGAACGTCTTGCTCGTATATACATAAACGAGATTATAAGATTGCATGGTATGCCAGTATCCATAGTTTATAATCGAGCCCAAAATTCACTTCACGATTTTGGGTTAGTTTGCAAAAAGCTATAGGCACAGATTTATGATTTAGTTCGGCATATCATCCTCAAACGGATGGGCAGTTGGAGAGGACTATTCAAACTCTTGAAGATTTATTAAGACTCTGTGTCCTTGACTTCAAAGGAAGTTGGGACAAGTTCTTAGCATGCAAGTATCTTTACTCTGTTGAACAATTTATCGTTCAAAGTTATTATTTGTTGTGCATGCTTGATATTAAATTCTAAGAGGTAACCTTAGCTTAATGTTGTTCAAAGCAAGGTATGATAGATTATTCAATTGTTATGCTATTAGATTATTCATAAAGCATGAACTTAGAATGTAATGTTTATTCAGTTATGATTATTCAATAACATAATGTTATTATCTTTTATTCAACAAATCCTTAGTTGATGTCCGTTGAATTCCAAATTACCTTGAAGTGTATCCAAACCAAACTGACTTTGGTGCGGACTTGTACTCTAAATACTGAGATAAACAACCCTATTATTAGGGGTTGCGCTTAGTTTATAGTTTGCGCTGAAATGTTTGTATACAATTCATGTACGAAGGATTGATCCCCCTAAGTACCTTTGAGTCCTTATAGTCGTATGACTGTTAAAGTTAAAGTTGAAAGATTACTTATAACTGTGGACATGGTTCGTGGTCATTAGACCCTCAGTGAATGTTATGATTTTAGAATGTTAATAGAACATATTGTTCAGTTCTATTAAGCCTAGTATTTGGCAAGTGATGTAAAGATTAAAGTTTTATTTATTGTTATTCCAAGTGAGCCTTGTTTGCTCACTCTTGCCTGTAAAATCCTTACAGCTAAAGATGAAAAGGGTGACGTACCTAGCACCAGTAAAGGATATGGAAAGATGAACAAGTACTAAAGACTTGTAATCGTTTTAATAGTTTTATTATCAGACTTTTGTTTAAATACTGTAATGAAGATTATTTACATTTTTCGTAGGAATGATTATTTGTAAAGGTTAGATAACCTAGGAGATTTTCATTTAATGTAATCCTATATAGGCAGGTTTATTATTCAATTTCTTATGATTGGGTAGTTAGAAATGATTGTTTTGTTTAAGTGAACACCAAATCTTGAGGTAATGAAGTACCGGGATTTGGGGGTGTCACAAGTTGGTATGAAAGCTTTAGGTTATGAAACTTAGGTGGGGGAAAAGCCTTAGGAAGTAACCTTTGAAAAGATAGTGGTGATAACTCTTATCGAGTTTTAAGAAAGATGTAATAACACACTTATGTGCTTATGTGTTTATAACTTATGTGCTCGTGAGTGTCGAGTAGAATGATTAATAATTAAAACTTTAAAACTTTGTTATCAAGATGACTAATGTCAGAGAATCCAGTCAGGCTAGAGAGGAAGGACCTTAGATGCCTATAAAGGAGGAGCCTCGCGACATTCAGGTTGTTTGGGAACAACTACTACCACGGGAGTCAGCCCCGTTGGTCACAGTGGTTGAAGATGAGGATGATGATGTGGAGACGGATGAGGAGGATCCCGTGAGTTGCCATAGGAGGATGAGGATGAGGAGGAGGAGGAAGACACTCCACTAACCTCGATGGCTGCTCGTATATATAATGAAGTCTACGACCATAATGTGCAACTTCAGGACACAGTTGAGGAGTTGCAGGAGATAGTAGCTAAACAACAGACTACAATGACACAAAAGGACGACGATATCCAGGATCGAGATGAACGTCTAACTAATGTTGAAGAGAAGCTGATGCAGAATGAAGGAGAGAAGGAACAAATAATCGAGTTGATCGTGGAACTGAAGAACAAGCTGAAGGAAGAAGCTACCAAGAGGGCGAGAGCTGAAGATGCATACGAGGAATCTTATCAACGAACCGGAATAGTAATAAGAGACGCACAAGCAAAGAGGATGAAGATGGAAGAGATGGATAAAGTATTCAATACCATGAACAATGGAGCTCAAGATCGGGTCATGGGTTATCCAATTCAGTTCGAGACTCCGCCATCATATGTGTTGGATCGCCGAACAATGTTTTGGGTTATAGAAGAAGAGCGTCGAAAGCCTACGGAGTATCTTAATAGAACATCGTAGGAAATGTGCTTGTTATGCACGTAATAATGTTAAATAATGTGTAAATCCCTAGTATTAAGTAACCATGCGATATGAGAATGATGATGTTGTCCTGTAAATTTTGTTGTTCAGGAAATGAATGTAAAAATCAGTGATGCTATTATTTTTATGTTTTTTGAAGATATGATGAATAAATAAAAGTTATTATTTTATTCAAAGTGTTATGTGTTATATGGTTAATTCTTTTATGGAGGCAAGATAATTAGAAAATACTTAAAGAAATTGAGTAATAGTCTAATAGATGTTCTGTTTTAACTGAAAAGCCTCCCAGACGTGAACCACCCCGACAAAGAACCAATGAGAAAACTAACAATAATAATGTCGAAGATAACCCCGTCCAACAACTAGTGACATTACTAACAGGAGCGTTGCAGAATCAACCTCAGAACCAAGGTACAACGTTCAAGGATTTCAAGGCAGTTGAACCACCAGAATTATGTGGGTCCATGAATTCAGTCGAGGCACATACTTGGATTATGGAAATTGAGAAGGTGTTTGAAGTCGCTAGGGTAGGGGATGAACAGAAGACTGCTTTTGCAACGTTTATGTTGAAAACAGAAGCTAGTTATTTGTGGCAGGCCAATAAAACCCAAGAAGGACCAGGAGTGATGACCTGGGATAGGTTCAAGGAGTTATTCTTCGTGACCTATTTCCCAGATAGTTCGAAGAGTCAGTTAGAGGTTCAGTTTTTGGAACTAAAGCAGGGAACGATGACAGTATCTGAGTATGCCATGAAATTTAACGAGTTGGCGAGGTTTACGCCATACCAAGTCAGCACAGACGAACGCAAGGCAAAAAGGTTTGAACAGGGACTGAAACCCTGGCTGTACAGTAGGGTTTCCCTGTTCTAGTTGAAGATGTTTGCAGTAGTGATAGAGAAGGCAGTACTCGCTGAAGGTGGAGGCGAGGTAGTGACAAAATTCTATCAAGAACAGAAGAAGAAAAAGAAGAATGAGGTGGAAGTGAAGAATGGTAGTGGAGGCAATGAAAATTGCAATAACAACAACAACTTGAAGAGGAAGTGGAACGGAAACGGGGGTACTAGAAACCAACAGGGTAACCAGTAATTTAGGAAGTTTGAAGCATGTGTTACATATGTGATGTTTCATAAGGGGGTGTGCTTGATGGGGAAACATGCATGTTTCAATTGTGGCCAGGAAGGTCAAATCGCCCAAAATTACACCCAACCTAAGAAGAATGTCTATTTCACGTGCGGGTCCAAGGATCATTTTGCCCGTGAATGCCCTCAGAAGAAGGTTGGAGAAACAACAAGAAGAAAGGGAGGCAGCAGTGCAGGTACTTGGGCCATTGTTGGACCTACATCATCAAACAAACCCACAGCCAGAACTTTCAACAGGACTGTGCAAGATGATGTACAATCAAAAGATGTGGTGTCAGGTATTATCCCAATCAACAATATTAATGCTTATGTATTATTTGATTCGGGTGCTACTTGCTCGTTTATATCTGATGAGTTTGCTAAGAAGTTAGAATTGCCTAGAGAAGAACGGAATTTCCCTCTGAACATAGAAATTATGAATAGGGAAGTGATTCATATTAGGTTCGTATACAAGAACTATAGGGTGAACATTAAAGGGAATATCATGATGGTAGATTTAATTTCGATTAGACTCGGGGAATTTGATATCATTTTGGGAATGGATTGGCTGTTCAAATATGGAGCAGTAATTGATTACCACAAGAAGTGTGTAAACCTTATGACTCCATCAAAGGTAATTTTCTATGGTAGCAAATCGCCTAGACAAATGAAATGTCTGACGATTATGCAGGTCAAGAAGTTGTTAAGTAAAGGTTGTGTGGGTTATTAAGCTTATATAGTCGATACTCATAAAAAAGGGTGTGAAACTAGAGGAGATACCAGTGGTTAGGGAATTCATAGATGTATTTTTGGAGGATTTGCCAGGACTTCCGCCTGACAGAGAGATTGAATTTGTTATTGACTTAGCGCCAGGAACTGCACCAATATCGAAGGGCCCGTACAGAATGGCTCCAGTAGAAATGAAAGAGCTAATGGTGCAACTGCAAGAACTGCTAGATAAGAAGTATATTCAACCAAGCGTATCACCATGGGGAGCGCTAGTATTATTCGTTAAGAAGAAGGATGGATCAATGCGTCTTTGCATTGATTATAGGGTAGTTAAACAAAGTCACTATTAAGAATAGGTATTCGTTGCCTAAAATAGATGACTTGTTTGATAAGTTGAAGGGTGCTAAATACTTCTCGAAAATAGATTTGAGAAGTGGGTATCACCAATTGAAGGTAAGTAAAGAGGATATACCTAGAACGACATTCATAACTCGGTACGGACATTACGAGTTTCTGGTGATGTCTTTTGGTTTAACAAATGCCCCTGCTGCGTTCATGGATTTGATGAACAGGGTGTTTAAACCATTCTTAGACAAGTTCGTAGTGGTATTTATCGATGACATTCTAGTGTATTCCAAAACTCAAGAAAAACACGTGGAACATTTACGTTTGACATCGGAGACACTAATAAAGGAAAAGATGTACTCGAAATTCTCTAAGTGTGAATTTTGGCTCGATCGTGTACAATTTTTTGGACATGTGATTGACAAAGATGGGATTTCAGTGGATCCATCGAAAGTGAAAACTATAATCAATTGAGAACAACCAAGAACACCTTCGGAGGTGAGGAGTTTTTTGGGACTGGCCGGTTATTATAGAAGATTCATTCAAGATTTTTCCAAGGTAGCCACTCCGTTAACAAATTTGACACGAAAAGCTGTGAAATTGGTTTGGACGGAGAATTGTGAAGAGAGTTTCCAAGATTTGAAGAAGAAGCTAAGTGTGGCATTTGTGTTGACACTACCAGATAGTACAGGAAATTTTATGGTGTATAGTGATGCCTCACACAAAGGATTGGGTTGTGTTCTTATGCAGAACGACAAAGTTATTGCCTACGCATCGAGACAACTGAAGGATTATGAGAAAGGGTATCCAACTCATGATTTGGAATTGGCTGCAGTAGTATTTGCTCTTAAGATATGGAGACATTATCTCTATGGAGATAAATGTGAGATATATACAGACCATAAGAGTCTGAAGTATATTTTCACTCAGAAGGACCTGAACATGCATCAGAGAAGATGGATGAAATTGATAAAAGATTACGATTGTGAGATCTTTTATCATCCGGGCAAAGCGAATGTGGTCGTAGATGCTTTAAGCAGGAAAGGTCGGGAGAAGTTGATGATGATACCAACTCAGGAGGAGTTCATTTCAACAATGACAAAGCTAGAGCTGGAAATCAAATTTCCACAAGAATCCGATGAACAACTATTTCAAATAGGAGCTAGTACAACTTTGATGGACAAAGTTAAGAATGCTCAATTGCAAGATAAAGAATGTGAGAAAAATCAAAGAGAATATGGTTGATGGTAGCGATACAAAATACAAGATCGATGGTCAAGGATTACTGCGGTTCGAGGGAAGAATCTGGGTTCCAGCAGCACCAAATATTAAAGACGAAATCTTGACCGAAGCTCATATCTCAAAATATTCAATTCATCCAGGAAGTACAAAGATGTATCAAGATTTAAGCTGACACTTTTGGTGGCCAAATATGAAAAGGAACATTGTAGAATGTGTGGCGAAATGTTTGACATGTCAAAGAGTAAAACCCGAACTTCAAAGACCCGGTTACTCCAACCGTTGGAAATATCGGAATGGAAGTGGGAACACCTCACGATGGATTTTGTGGTGGGTCTTCCAACTACTCAGAGAGGATGCAATGCGATTTGGATGATAATGGACAGACTAACGAAATCAACGCACTTTATACCAATAAAGATTATGTTCAATCTTGATCAGTTTGCAAGATTGTACATTAAAGATATTGTTTCGAGACATGGAGTGCTAGTGTCAATTGTGTCCGATAGAGACCCGCGATTCACATCAAACTTCTGGAAGAGACTACAAGAATGTATGAGAACTCAATTGCGAATAACTATGGCTTATCATCCACAAACAGATGGCCAAAGCGAACGAACGATCCAGACATTGGAAGATATGTTGAGAGCATGCGTCATGGATTTCAAAGGAAGCTGGGAAGAACAATTACCGTTGGTGGAATTCGCCTACAATATAGTTTTCACGCGAGCATCGGTATGCCACCTTATGAAGCATTATACGGCAGAAAGTGCAGAACTCCACTGTGCTAGGATGAAGTCGGTGAACGTAAACTGCTAGGACCAGAACTGGTACAACAAACTACTGAGGTTATCAAACTCATCAGGATAAGATTGGTAGCAGCTCAAGACCAACAGAAGAAGTATGTTAATCAACACATGCAAGATCGTGCATTTGACGTACGAAGTTATGCATTCCTAAAAGTTTCTCCTTGGAAGGGGAAAATTCATTTTGGTAAAAAGGGAAAGCTAATCCCGAGGTTTATTGGACCCTTCAAAGTGTTGCGAAGAGTTGGAGAGGTAGCTTACGAGGTAGCTCTACCTCCAGAGTTGGAAAACATTCACAATGTTTTTCACATTTCGGTGTTACGATCGTATAAACCCGATTACAAGCACGCGATCGAGTACGAATCGTTGCAGTTCGAGAAAGATCTGTCTTATGATAAGATTCCTATCCAAATAGTCGACATGAAAGAATAAGTGCTCAGGAATAAAGTGATACATTCTGTGAAGGTGATTTGGAGGAACCACAATGCTGAAGAAGCTATGTGGGAACTCGAAGAGAAAATGAGGAAAGAGTACCCTGCGTTATTTGTTTAATCTGTGTCATCGATTTTGGGGACAGAATCTTTGTAAGTAGGGAAGAATGTAACGAATGAGTTGTTTGAATTGTGATTCTGGGGACAGAATCCTTAAAAGAGAGGAATGATGTAACATTCCAGAATTTTAATTGTAAGTTATAAATATTTATTAATATATATAAATATTTATTTGTTGTGTTTATTACTGAATACATATTTGTATTTGTTTAATTAAATTTTAGTTGGTTAATTATTTGTTAAATAAATAATTAGTAAGTTAAGGAAATTATTATTATATTGATATTTCGATTTGGGTAATTATGTGTATTGATTTATGTGATTAAATGAGTTATTCAATAAATTGTTATTTGAATTAATTAATTAAGTACGGAAACTTAATTAAATAAAGTGTGACAAATAACTATATTATAAAGATTTATTAAAATAAATTAAAGTAATTTAAGTTAGTTTTATCCAAACAATGCCCGAAGGATATAAATTCTTTAATTTTAAATGGTTAGCCAAACAAAGCCTAATGACTTTTGGTTTTAATTTTTGAATTATTGTTATATAAATAAAATACGTTTAATATATATAATAGTTTTTATAATTGATAATTTAATAAGGGGCAATTAGTATACGACGGTTTTAAAAATGTTTTGAAAAGCGTACGTTGATTTGTTTTAAGTTTTAGCTATAGCCTATTGTCTGTATTGTCTAAACCTAAGCCTAAGAAATGCTACAGAGAAAGAAAAGAGAAGAACAATGTCTGAGAATTTGTGACTGAGAGAGAAAGTTCTGTGTTCGTCAAAAGATATTCTCAGTGAAAGGTTTTCTAAAAGCAACAAAAAGGTATGTTTTATAAACCTTAGAATATATGTTTTACATTATATAGTTCTGTGAATTGGTATCTCTATGTGTTCTTGAATTTCACAGTAGGATAAGTTTTACAAGATTGTCTGTAAACTAAGTTGTATAATTGGTTATGATAATATGTGTAATTGTTATAGCTAGAATTTATATATATATATATATATATATATATATATATATATATATATCTATGTGTGTGTGTGTGTGTTGTATGCCAAATTACCATTGAGAAAGAGAACTTGGTTTTTACAGTGAAAAATATATATACGAACATATGATTTCATGATAACAAAATTTTATATGTGATTGTATGTTAATTATGAAATTTAACATCATGTATGTTACTGGGGTATGAATGTAAGATAACATAGTACAAAGAAATCAATTTGGGCGGTAACAGTGGAATTTCAGTTCACTGTATTTTATATATCAACAATGGAATTTTGAGTTTTAAAATATGGTTTCAAGGATTAAGTTTTCTAAAATCATTGTTTAATTGTTGGTCGTTACTATATGGATGATTTTTAACATTCATGTGTAATTTACGTGATGTTATACATGTTAATTGGTGTTAAAAATTAAGATAGTAGCTTTGCTCTGTTCTTGGTTTGGTTTCAATGAATTTCGGCGCCCCTGCGCCAAAATTCGCGCCCTAGCTTGACTTCTCGCGCCTTAGCGCCAAAATCAGCACCCATCCAGACTTCGAGGCACAACGCCGAAGTCAGTGCCAGACTTCGCGCCGCAGCGCCGAGTCCTTATACATTTCTCGCGCCGAAGTGCCACCTTAGCGCCGCAGCGCGGTCCACAGTTCAAACTGTGGCGCCGCGGCGCCACTTAACAGAATGCTCAGAAAGGACTTTTGTCCAACACAGAAGTCTGAAATTTTTAGTTGTAATGCTATATGAACATGTATTTCTGTTATTATAGTATTGTAATATAGGAACGAGCATGCATGGTGTTAATACCTAACGAGTTTATTATCGTTTTAGGAATATAATATGATTCCGTGGTTAGACATCTAAACCATACGTGATGTAGAGATGATAATGACTGATAATGTTATGATAACATATGTATATGGGATATTGTGATTTGGATTATAACGGTTTAATCTACACGCAAGGTAAGATTCTAAACCTATCTTTTTACATTGAGCAAGTTTTTCTAATCCTAAATCTGAAGGGTTTCAACACAAAAATGCACAACAAAAATAGAACAATTTAAACCAAATTCGAAACCCTAAACAGGATCCATGCGAAAAATAGTTAATTTAGTGGTAAAAAATTATACAGATTAAGAAAGAGATTAAATGATGCAGTCGAATCTCCAACGCAATTCGAACGAACTGTATCTCTATGGTATCCACACGAACACTCCACGAATTGTCCTACGATCTGCAGAAGAAGGAATCGCGGTACTAGCCACCAAGGATGAGGATTTTCGAAACTATTTTCTCTAGTCTCTCTCTAAGAGCGACTAGGGTTTTTGTTTTGATTAACTTTCCAAAGACGCTGATATATCATATATATAACAATAAATCAGAATTAATCAAAACCCTAATCTAATTAAAATAAAATCCGAATTTATATATATATATTATATCTTAATTAAGTCTTACTTAATTAATATATATATATATACAAAGCATCCTTTTAATTTAAATTCGTGATTTAATTACTATCAATCATATTGATATATTTAAATCCTTACAATTTAAATTAATTCCCTTTTAATAACGTTCTTTGTGTGTGACCCTATAGGTTATTATTACGTTGACAATAATTTTAAAATCATATTATAAAATTATAAACAGTGAGTGGCATCTAGTAATGCATCACTACTACCCAAGTAATAATAAGATCGATGATTCGATGCAACCTTTTTGTGACTAACGTTTCAATGTAATTTAATCCTTTTAAGCTTAATATCCTAGATTAAACTCGAGTCATGAAATGTGTCATACTCTTCATAATTTAATCTGAGTTTTCTTGATCAATGAGTAGACTATATGAAACAAATCAATATTTGAGCATGGCCGTGCATTTCATAGTCCTACTCAATCAGGAGGCCTATGGATATCACCCTTAATATATAGGATGGTTAAATTCCATCTAGATCACTCATATTCCTCACACGATTCACGATGTACCCAATAATCACCCTTATAGTCCAACTTAGTAAAGGTGACATTTGATGTTATCAAAGTACATAAATTCTCGTGTAGAAATATAGTGATTTTAGGTCGGACGACTATTACATCATTATCACTATGAGAATCGTTAATGATACTTCAATGCTCCACATAGAATTCTCATGGTGGGTCTGTCCAGTACATCGTTCTCTAACACATACCTATTCATTGACTTAATATCTCATATATTTATGACCAATGAGATTTGGTCATCAGTCAATCCACATACTAGTCTCAATGCATCATTGTTGTCCTATAAACAATGGTACTCGACTAGGGACATTTAAGAGCAATGATACTAATTATAATTATATAATCTCATATTCAAGTCACATACTTGAAACTATATAAATTGTATCACTATTCTAAGGAATTTTATTATGTTAACATTTATATAACTTAGTAAATAAAACCATAATAAAATCATTCATTTATTTAATCAAATATAATATCAAAATGTTAAGCAATTATATCAAATAATTGGCCTCTAGGGCATAAACTCTAACAAAATCTTCATTATGCAAGTTTCTAAATCTATTGTTTTACATTGATTAAATCTTCTAACTCCATACCTTCATTGAGTTAGTTTGTTATGATTGTGCAAGTTTTTCCAAAATAAAAACTTGTTATATTAGCATGCAAGTATCTTTTCTCTGTTGAACAATTTATCGTTCAAAGTTATTATTTGTTGTGCATGCTTGATATTAAATTCTAAGATGTAACCTTAGCTTAATGTTGTTCAAAGAAAGGTATGATAGATTATTCAATTGTTATGCTATTAGATTATTCCTAAAGCATGAACTTAGAATGTAATGTTTATTCAGTTATGATTATTCAATAACATAGTGTTATTATCTTTTATTCAATTAATCCTTAGTTGATGTCCATTGAATTCCAAATTACCTTTAAGTGTATCCAAACCAAACTGACTTTGGTGCGGACTTGTACTCTAAATACTAAGATGAACAACCCTATTATTAAGGGTTGCGCTTTGTTTATACTTTGCGCTGAAATATTTGTGTACAATACATGTACGAAGGATTGTTCCCCCTAAGTACCTTTGAGTCCTTATAGTCGTATGACTGTTAAAGTTAAAGTTGAAAGATTACTTATAACTATGGACATGGTTCGTGGTCATTAGACCCTAAGTGAATGTTATGATTTTTAGAATGTTAATAGAACATATTGTTCAGTTCTATTAAGCCTAGTATTTGGCAAGTGATGTAAAGGTTAAAGTTTTATTTATTGTTATTCCAAGTGAGCCTTGTTTGCTCACTCTTGCCTGTAAAATCCTTACAGCTAAAGATGAAAAGGGTGACGTACCTAGTACCAGTAAAGGAAAGGGAAAGATGAACAAGTACTGAAGACTTGTAATCATTTTGATAGTTTTATTATCAGACTTTGGTTTAAATACTGTAATGAAGTTTATTTACGTTTTCCGAATCAATGATTGTTTGTAAAGGTTAGATAATCTGAGAGATTTTTATTTAATATAATCATGTATGGGTAGGTTTATTATTCAATTTCTTATGATTGGGTAGTTAGAAATGATTTTTTTGTTTAAGTGAACACCAAATCTTGAGGTAATGAAGTACCGGGATTTGGGGGTGTCACATTTATTACAACAACAGTTATCAATCAAGTATTGACATGGCTCCATTTGAGGCGTTGTATGGAAGAAAGTGTGACGCCACCAAAACAGGTATACATCACCGATCTTGAGTCGTCAAATATATGGTACAGAATTCAAATACAACTGTCGTGTACAATACGATAAAACATAAGCTGTGAGTTTGAATACAAAAATTATCTACTAGAGAGTATACAAACTCAAAAGGAGTCCTCATTACAATTATTATCATACTATTTCACATAATAGTGAGGAATACTAATGCAAACATCTAGGACCATCACTTTGTTCCCCGACTAGTCCTTGCTACATTCTAATTTCCTGAAGAGAACAATAAAAGTAAAAGGGTGAGCTCAACTAGCCTAGTAAGAAATATTATGACTAAGATAATGCAGAATAAGTTATCATTAGCCTTCAACAGTGTTAAACTGATAAAATATAACAAACATCAAGTTTAACTGCAGTGGAACAAGCAATCCATTAAAAGAGTCGAGTAGAGAATAAAATCTACTATCTTTTATGATTTAAAAGGTTTTTCATCACTTTTATCGCTGGGACTCAGCTTAATAAATAATCCACATCATCAAATCACCCCTGCACTACGGCCAAGGATATTATTTAGTATCATGACCACAATTATCCGTGCACTACTTGCCAAGAATATTTGTGTATTCATTAATGGTCATGATCATACCAACAACTATCCATCAATGCACTACGGGCCAATGAGGACTTTTACCACATCATTTGTAATATTATGGTAATGATTACACCGAATAATCCCTGATCATAATCATATCAAGTCCATCTATGTACTACAGGCCACAGATGACTTTCAATATAATATAAACATGAGGATGATGACAATGATATAAGAATTCAATAAAACAAGTTCAAGAATTAATTTATCTAGGAAATGATAACGTCCAAATTGTTAACATTATACTACTTTGTAGAGTAAAATTCAAGAATGCTCAGAAGAATATTTCCATGAAAAGATATTGGATGAAGCGCAAATGTCAAGGATATTCAACTAATTTCATGGAGTATAGAAGTCAAAGTTTTAACAAACTGAGTATAATAAAGAATTGAATAATAAAAGAAATTACCATACATGCGATAGACCACACATGCAGGTTATTCCAACAGAATAATAAATGATGGAACCTGGTCTGGCGTAAATGTACAGACAGGATATTCTGGCAGAATAATAAATAATAGAACCAGGTCCGACCGACAGAATAATAAATAATGGAACCAGGTCCGGCGTAAACGCACTGACATGATATTCCGACAGAATAATAAAGAACGAAATATTAGAAGAATGTCACCATGTATAGGGTAGCCCGCGTATACAGGTTATTCCAACAGAATAATAAATAATAGAATAACAGAAGTTCTCTTCGTGAGTAAAACAAATAACATCCCTTACCGTAAAAGAAACTGAATATAAGTGTAGGGAAGTAGCAGAATACTTTTCTATAGGTTCTCTTGTAATTCTCTCTCTAGAGTTTCAGAGAATTCGTAAGAAATAATGAAGGAATGAGCTTCTATTTATAGAAAAATGGACTGCATAATAACTAACTTATGAACGGTCCAGATTAATTTACTTTAAACGGACGATCCAGATTGGTTTACTATTAAAACTTAAAATAACGGTCCATACTGATTTACTATTAAAACTTTAAACCAGTGATCCATATTGATATACTATTATAACTTCCACCAGCGGTTCATATTGATTTACTATTATATCTTCAACCAACAGTCTGAAAAATTAGCTCATCTCCTCGCGGAATAATATTGTACAAAACAATAATTTGGACCGAAAAGAAATATATCATACGGGTGAATAGTACCCTGTAAATAGTAACTGGTGAATAGTAACTCATGAATAGTAACTCGTGAATAGTAACTCATGAATAATAACTCGTGAATAGTACTCTGACACGAAAAGTGTCCCGAATTTCCAATTGAACAATATATCCTCTAGACATCAATTATACTAACACAAATAAGTCCAACACAATGGAACTATAAAATTCATCTTTAATCAACATGAACTTATTCATCATTAATATTATAATTTACAATATTTAACAACCAGGTCGTTCCCAGGAAAGAGGGGGCTTTCCGATAAGGATTTCTCCTTATTGGCGCGCAATTAGGTGACCAAACCTCTCCTTGACAGAACTTCTAGACATTGTCAATATTACAAATAATAATATGAATAACTTTGCAGTCTCAATTATTGATTTAATAATATATCATATAATGCAAATGATACTGTAACAATAATTGAATCAATAATATGAGATATATGATGCATCAATTACTGTAGCAATAATTGAGTATAACTTAGTGACTTCTCACGTAAGCATCAATAATCAATACCGTGTGCTACTGTGCAACTACGTGTATTACTGTACTTTTACTACCGGGTAGTTCAACAGTTTTAACGGTAACACCTCCGTTATTATTTTCATAAAGTATTTTTGTCGTTTTCTCAATCTGACAATAATTCCGTTGTGGGGTCCACCAATGATTATGCCGTTGTACGAATATTCCCTATTAAAACGAATATTCCCTGACCAATCGAATATTATATAACAACTTGCGTACTTTGCAAAATTTATAAATATTACCCACAACTATAACATTATATCAAATCAATACCATAATATTCAAAAAATATAATTTGAGAAAATTATTCTTTATTCATAAAAGTTGGGGTCTTACAGAAAGTGTTGTTCTCCAGTATGCTGGGATGAGGTGGGTGAAGTAACGTTGTTGGGATCGGAGTTGGTACGTATGACTACGGAAAAGATTCAAACGATCCGACAACGTATAAAAACCTTATTTTTCATGATTTTTCATGTATTAAAATTATTTTTAAATAATTTATTTAATATTATATTTAAATAAATTAAATACCATTTATATTCCAAAAATATTAAATATTTATGAAATATACTCTAAATAATTAAAAACTATTTTTTGGACTTTAAAATAATTTTTTAGAATTTATTATGTATTTTTAATAATTAAAAACCATTTTTTCAATTTTTAAATAATTTTCGAAAAATAATTAATTAAAAAGGGGCCCTATAGCCACAGAACCGTCGCTATAGGTGTTCTTCAGCTATTCTTGAGCTTCAAGGTCAGTTTTCAGGTTAGCTATTTTGACCGGTTATAACTTCTTTTCTAACATGTTTCTGGGTTTGTTTGAGCATTGATATTGTAGTACACATGTAATAAAACAACTACAAACTAACTTCATGGCCATAAAGTCTCACACGTAGAAGATCTAAGTCTCTAAAAACTCTGACAACGTTGTTCTTCATTTCTGTGTTTTTCAGAAATGAAGAACAGTTCAAGGGTGCTAATTTAGATCCTTGTATCTTTCGGTATAAGTACTGTTTATGTGATATAATGGTTCATTCGTGTAGAGTAAATATCAGAGTACAACTCTATAACTTTATATCAATTTAACAGCATCACCCAAGAAAGATTTAGTCCGGTCAAGCTGGTGGTCCGGGACTGTTCTTGAGAAATCTGGATTTCCCAGATTTCATGAAGAGGCTGGTGGTCAACAATGGTTTAACCTGCTACAACTTTGATCCAGTGCATGATGGATCTGGGTAACCCAGATAACTAAATGACACCTTATAACACATCTTTAACTAACAACTTACAATATCTAACATCAGATTGCATGATTTCAAAAATTATGATTCTTATACCTTTTTATGCTTTTGATTTCTGATTTCTGACTTTGATTCTGTTCTTGAGAGGCTATGAACTGATTATGGCTCAACTTCACTCTCTCTCTCTCTCACTCTAAATCTCGAAAATGAAGAGAGAGAATGGCTTGAGAGAAAATGAAATGTAAAGTTGCCTTCTCTCTCTCTCTCTCTCTCTTTAATCTATAAAAATGATACAATGTTGTTATGATCTGCTGATTTCGGCTAGGAGGTGGAGTATTTAAGCCACATGGAGTTGGTGGAGTGGTTCAACCACTCAATTATTGCAAGATCTACCAATTATTTCCAATAATGCAACAAAGGGCTTAGGGTTTAGGGTTTGAAACCCTTAGGGCTTGCAATTTAATTTTCTAAATTTTCAAATTTAGGTTTTAAAAATAGAAAATTAATATTTCTAAATTATAATTAGGATTTACTAATAATATTAAAATTTCTTAATCATAATTTAAATCTTTATAATTAGGATTAGTATTTCCTAATTAAAATTGCTTATTTAGCAATTAGTGTCAAAATTGTTATTAGAGTTTTACAACCCACGAATTAGGGTTTCTAATAGAAAATAATTTTTCTACATTAGAAATTAGATTTTGTAATTAGATTAGGATTTTCTAATTACGTATAACTTTAAAAGTAGGATTAATATTTCCTAATTAACATTAAAATTATTAAATTAACACTTAGGTTTTCCCTAATTATAAATTAGGGTTCTTAATCCCGAAATTAGGGTTTCTAAATTTGAAATTAGGGTTTGCTAATTAATTAAGCTTTATCATAATTAATATTATAATTAATAGCTCTTAAGCATTATAATAATCATTTAAGTTCCCAGATTAGGGTTTCATACATCGAATTAGGGTTTTGAATTCCCAGAACTGAAATTAGGGTTTTAGAACCGATTTCTAGGGTTTCTTATCATTCGCTAGGGTTTTACAACCGAACGCTGATGTTCTTAATATATACTTCGGGTTTGATACAAATATCGTTTATCTAGTCAACCCTTGATCCTTAACCACATACTGTACACATATACGCTAATATACACAGACCATAAACACTTATTCCTTAATCATGAATGATTCACCTAAATCCTTCAAAGAATTTTGAAATCCTCAAAATTCCTTCTTCAAAATATCAAACGCATGCACTTATTTTCTGTCTAGGTTCTAATATTGAACCTTAAATTCATAAATAATTTTTTTTTTTTTTAAATTTCAAAATTCTCGGGTTGTCACAGTGGTGAATAGATAGAGTGTAAAAGACTAAAAGTACAGTGATGTGAGATCATAAAATAAAACGATCAAGACATAAAAATGAATCGTAATATATACGATGAGATCACTCCGTGATCTGATAAGGTTATAGTAGGGAGAAGAATCAAGTGAATGATTGAAAAGTTTACAGCAAGATTGTTGTTTGTCTATGAATGGGTACGAATTTAGGAAAGGATTATGAATACGGATTTAATGAAATTCATATGGAGAAGGGAGCTAAGATTAGGTGGGGATTTCAATTTAGGACTCATGTCAACAGCTAAGTTGTATGATTTTTCGTATGGGAGCTGAATTGTACTTGGTGTATATTTAAAAATGATTTTAAAACATAAAAAATCATGAAAATTTATATTATGGTATAAGAAAATATTTTAAGTTATTTTTAGTGACTTTTAATATTTTGTAAGGAATTTCATTAATAAATTAATATTAATAGTAATTAATTTATTTACTAAATGTATTAAATAAATTATAAAAAATAGATTTATTGATTTATAAATCATATAAAAATGATTTAAGCATTATAAAAATTCCAACTAAAATATTTAATGTACTTAATAAATATTTTACTCACATTATACTAATATTTATATTTTCATGTAATATATTACCTTCTCACTTTATTAAATCAATTATACTTGTATTAATTCATTATTTTAATTAAGTGAATTATTCACAATATTTATAAAACTTAACTCATAATAATTTTCATTGCCCACAAGGTATAATAATTAAAATTATATTATCTCATAACATAATTTCAACTAATATTATTTAATTTCTTTAATAGTTTAATTAACTATTTAATCTCACATTCCCCAACATATGAATATATAATTCTCTTCACACCAAATTATAAAATTCAAAATATATAAACCTCATAATAAGAATTTTAATTATTAAATTCTTATTTTAATAACTTATGAAAATTCGGGTTGTCACATCCTTCCCTCGTTATAAGGATTCCGTCCTCGGGATCATAGAAACCTCCATTACTCGGTTTTCACCAAATCTCTTTTCAAAAATTACTCGAATATTACATTCACCCTTTCTTCTAAGAATTTTGTCCTCGAAATTTTATCGATTAATCTTTATTCATTCAATCTATCAAAATAGATTTTACGCTAATACTTTATCCAGTCATTGGGTTCTATAACCACTTTCTTTCAACAAAGATCTTTATACAATTATTAACTTTTTTATTAAAGTTTTAGATTATTCTTTGATAACTCATCTCCTTCTCATTTCAAAATTTCTTTTCTCACTTATTCAATATATCCATCATTCAGCGTCGCATTTTACGACTTACTTCTTTCTAAGGAATATCATCCTTACCACATTCGCCTTTTAGAATAGAAAGAATCTTCCACAATTACTCAATAACTAGGAAGAAACATGAATAACTCAGGAATTTAAAAGATTCCAAATCATGCTGAGGGTCATAAGACCTTAAACTACGTCCACTGTTATAAGTTCTATTTTAACTTAAACCTTAACAGTCATTAGACTATAGGGACTCCCGTTCTTAAGGTGTTAAGCCCTTCGTACGAGGTATTGTTCATAAACATTTAAATGCTATGCGTATGTCCATAGTTATAAGTAATCTTTCAACTTAAACTTTAACAGTCATAAGACTATAGGGACTCCTCGTACTTAGAGGGATCAACCATTCGTACAATGTATTGTGCATGTTGGTTGATTTCACAATCAAAGCAAACGTGCAAGTATACACGATCAACAAGTAATATAGTGATAAATTAGGGTATCGATCCTTCAAAGAATTCTAATTAATAAATTCCAACTACTAGTACTATATCAATCCAATTTTATTTAAACAATCCAAAAATTGTGATTATTAAAGTTAAGAAAACTAATTGTAAATCTAACCAAGAAATTATGCTAAAAGAAAACAAGAACTAATTAACAATTATTTGAAAGCAGATGAATGATAACTAAGACTCTAATTTCCCCAATTATTATTACTAAAACAATTATTCAATTATCCAAATTATTATGTCTACTGAATTGTTAACAGGAATTCTCAAATGCCAAAAGCCCTCTCTCGAGTGATCAATTGTCTTCTATTTAACCCAGATTAATTTTGTTATATCTCTATGCAAAACAATTGAATTAAACTCGTTACGATCCCAATTCCTTATGTGTTACATGCGGCAAATAGATATTCTCATTCTATTCACAAACCTAATTATTCACTGTGCAAATAACTAAGTCACATGTCACCATGCCCAGTTCTAACCCTAGAATTCCTCTCTCGATTCCTCCTAGAGTAACACGGTAATTATTAGCTAGATAATTAATCAATAAATACAAGGCATGATGAACAATTCACTTCAACATAAATAATTGGAATAAATTAAATAATCAATTCATAATCATAAAAGGTTCTATTGTAATCTTAATAAAGAGAATTAGTTCACGATGGAAATAAAAATCACAAATAATTGATAAATCATCCTTAAAGAAGTTACCCAATTTAAAAGAATAAAGTAGAAGAACTCCAAATTATAAGTCTTCCGATCTGATCTTGTTCCATGCTCTCTCCCAAAAATTGTGTAGTCCATCCCCTCCATTCGATAAATAAAATCTATTTATATTTCCTTGCCCAATTCCACAACTCCTAGTCCAAATAGGCTTCTAAAACACACCAAATTCGTAGTCAAACGATGGTCAAAGCCCAACCCTCTTCTGTTCCACACGCGTGCGCCCAAGTCAGAGTCAACGGACGACTAGCGCCCCGGCGCTGTTTTGTACCTTTGCAATAGCGCCCTGGTGCTATTGAGCAGAAAATGAATCTTACCCCTTTTTTAGCCCAATTGCCTCCAATCGCTCCAACAACGCACAATCCTGCCACAACACAACTTAAACGAGTAAAATAACTCTAAAACACTTCGAACACACAACAAATTAAGGCTAAACGTAATCAATTCATGGTTATATTACCCAATCGTCAAATATCCCCAAACTTAAATCGTTTCGTGTCCTCAAGCAACATCATGCAAATGCAAACTAACTAAAGGACCTTAATTCCAGCAATTCAATAGTTAACGAATATCCATATGCCTCAGAAAAATCACAAAAACATGCTAATACCTCATGTTAAAACATATAAACAATATCCCAATAATCAATCAATCAAAATATGTTATTACTGATATTGTGAGTGTGTGTTCAATCAACTATGCTGACCAATGACAAGCAAAAAACTGAAAGATAATAAAGTTCTTAATAAGCTTCATACAGTTCAACTCAAGAACACATCAAATAAACTAAATTCAACTGAAATTAAACAATCACCAAAGTTTAAGATTCAACATGGAATACTTATGCTTGTTTTAGCTAAACGGGGGCATTTTGCTCTTTTCCCATTTTATTGTTTTTCTTAGCTAACATGACCGTGCAATGTCTAATTCTATTAGGCTAATAGTGCTACCCCTTAGCGAGTTTTCGACCAACGACTCCCAGACCATATAAGACCTTAGGGCGCTAGGTTTTAAGATACCCCTTCGGGCGTACTTACTCAAGTAACAAAGGCCTCGAAACAAGACTAGTCATGATATATATATATATATATATATATATATATATATATATATATATATATATATATATATATAGCTCAAAGCTTGTATAATCCATATATTTTTCCCAAACTTAAGTTCAAATCTAAATTCAGTCTTCACTAGCTACTTAATTTGTTCCTTCATTTCACTAGCATTCATCCTTTAGAATTCTACTATCTATCCATTTAAACTATCATAGCTAACATGGTCATCTTTCCGAACGTGTTATCCTTGAAACATCAGTGTCAATTAGATAGGGAGTCAAATCATGGTCAAGACATCATATTACTGACTCAACAATCCTTACTAGACTTGTTCATGCAATTTTAAGTTCATCATTTGCCTTCAAATATACTCACTATCAAAAGCTGGAATCTTAAATGCAACATAAAAGAAAACTAAAAACAAGTTTACTCATGCAACTAAGATAAATAAAACTTAACAACCACCCCCAAACTTATCTAGATCAATGTCCTCATGCAAAAAAGATAAAACAAAATAAAACAGAAGACTCCCCTGGTGAGCTTAAGCGTCGGTTGGATCATCATCATCCTTGCTCATGTCTAGATCAGACGGGGGAAAAATTGGTAGGATTGGAGCAGATGGAAACTGACTGAGACTGATATTTGGAAAATGCTGGACATTCATTGCATTTTGTGCAGCAAACTGGTCTACCAAAAACTTAAAGATAACGTCTTAGCGCTCTGACAAACGGACATTTTGGGCTTCCATATTGTAGAACCAACCATTGAGTTCTCTTTGAACAACTTCAGGAACCACACCTCTATACGCGACAGACGAGGGACTGAATGTAGATGGAGCCTGAGACGGTGGAGCTTGAGATTTTTCAACTTGGGGAATTATGAAACCCAATCCCCTAGGGTGGTTTGCTCCACCAGTCCATAATTTGTACCGGCTGATCAACTTATGGTCCAACACTGGCATATGCCTTTAGATCATCTCATCTGACTTCTATTTAACGTCGAACTTAGCACATAATATGCAGATGAGGGATGGATGTGGTAACTCTACAGTGGTATTTCCTTGAGATGCGCAGAGGACGGATTACAAAATGAGATGACCCACATCAATTTTGAATCCTTTGATAATTGAGTATAGAAGCACTGCACGCTCCCTGGTAACATGACTTACATGGGTGCATGTCATGAGTTTTGCACAAAGAAATGCATACCATGCTTTCCCATATAAGCTGAAGTTGGAAAGTGGGAAAGTCATGTTACTGCGTTCGTGTACTGTCCATGTGGTACCCGACTGACATGACTCCCAAATTATCTGCTCATAATCTGGCCCATCACACCCAAACCATGTGTATTCGTCATCCAATCCTTCTAATGGCAGCTGATAGCATCTATTGAAGTCTTCTTCACCAATTTCCACTATTTTGCCCCTTACAAATACTCCGTAATGATTATGTTCGGGCATGTTGGCATAAAATTCTTTCACAACTGCAATCACTGCTGGATCGGGCTGCTCGGTCAGTGTGAACCAGTTTCTCTCGGCTATCATTACTGCCACATCACCATCCTTTGATTGATCTGGTCTCAACCCACGTTCCAGAACCAATGATCGAGTAGCCATGCGGTTGTATCTTTCCTGGGCCGCAAGGCTAAGAAAACGTCGACTGTCAAATCTCGGGGGGGGGGGGTTGTTGTGGAACCTGAGCCTTCTCCTCGTTGACTTTTGGATGCCATATCAAAAATTCTGCAATTACAAGCACGTATATTAGTCTTGGACAAATTTTTAACTTCGATAAACTTATATATGCCTTTACTCCCAAACTTTGAAAGATATGGTAGTGCATGTACAATTGTACCTTTTGGAGTGATGGATTCTTCAGTTACTAGATTTAGCAAAACCAACCCAAGGGATGCCCAAACAGTTTAACAGGGATTGCAAAAATGAACATGGTGATACGTGTGCATGTGGGCAAAATCAATGGTTCAGGCAATTCATCAAGCATCTAAGAGGCAACTCATCAATTATTTAGATTTTCACTAAGTTCTATCAATTATCACCTCTTAATCCTCAAAAAATTCCCAGGATTGCAATTTCTACTTAAAAGTGAGCAAATTAATGCCATTATGCAATATAGAAACAAGACAGAACCCTTATATTGAGATGAAAAAGAATTATGCATATGGGATGAAGGACACAGACCATATCAATACCCATGCTTATTGCACCAAAAATATACTTAGAACATTCAACATACCTTGGTAGATGATTGTGAGAGAGATGGGGATTGTGTTACTATTGGAGGATTGAACCCTAGAATTTGATAATAAGTTTTACAAAATGTTTTTTGATGTATCCAAGTGAGAGAGAGAAGGGAATTGTGTATTAGATGAGAGGAAGGAGACATGTGTTGATATAAAGGAATAAAACCGTTAAGTAGTTGTAACTGAAATAGGACTCTTGGTCGACCCCTAGCACCGGGGCGCTAGGTTTGTATGGTAACACAGCACCGGTGTGCTATTGGTCAGTAGGTTCAGGAGCCCCTTAGCGCTGGGGCGCTAGTTAAACCTAGACAGACAGCGCCGGGGCGCTCTAGATCAGAGTCTGGTGAAACGACTTAGCATCGGGGCGCTATTTTTGTACTACAGAACAGCGCCGGGGCGCTATAGATTAGAATCTGGTGAAACGCCTCAGCGCCAGGGCGCTATTTCATGGGTAATTCACAGCGCCGAGGCACTGTTATGCAGTGTCTTCAAGAATTCCCTTGTTCACCCTTCTTTTCACCTGCAACATGAAATTTAATTAAACACCCACCATGATGAGTAACTCTACTTTCTAATAGATACGTGATATGCAATAGATAATAAAAATAACTAAAATACTCCATGAAATAAAATAAAGTAAAATAAAATAAAAATTGATTGGGTTGCCTCCCAATGAGTGCTTGGTTTACTGTCGACGGCCCAACTTTGCTAGTTTGCTCAATTGGTCACTGGGTCTGAGAGATTTATGAACGTAGTTTCCCTTTCTATAGGTCCACTCCAATAATGTTTGAGTCGATGACCGTTAACCTTGAATGTGCACTTTGAATTTGGTTTTTCGATCTCAATGTTACCATGTGGGGCAACGGATAAGACTATAAAAGGTCCGAACCACCGCGATTTCAGTTTCCCTGGAAATAAGCGCAATCTCAAATTGAAGAGCAAGACTTGTTGGCCCGGTTGAAATGTTTAATCAGAATTTTCTTGTCATGCCAAGCTTTGACTTTCGCCTTGTAGAGTTTTGTGTTTTCATACGCATTGAAGCGAAATTCATCCATCTCGTTCAACTACAGTAACCTTTGCTCACCCGCTGCTTGTTCATCAAAGTTAAGCTTCCGAATGGCCTAGTATGCACTGTGTTTTAGCTTGACTGGGAGGTGACATGCTTTTTCGTAAACCATTCGATAAGGGGACATACCGATCAGATTCTTATATGCTGTACGATATGCCCATAGAGCATCATCAAGACGTAGCGACCAATCTTTTCGAGACGGATTGACCACCTTTTCCAGAATTCTCTTGACCTCCCTATTCGAAACTTCAGCTTGGCCATTAGTTTGGGGGTGATACACAGCTACAATTTTATGGTGAACCCCATACTTTACCAGTAACTTTGTGAACTACTTGTTGCAAAAATGTGTTCCCTCATCACTGATTATTGCACGTGGGGTCCCAAATCGCGTAAAAATATTTTTCTTTAAAAATCGCAGGACAGCGTTAGCGTCGTTTGTGGGCAAAGTTGCGGCTTCTACCCATTTGGATACATAATCCACTGCCAACAGAATATACTGATTATTAAGTGATGAGGGGAACGGTACCACAAAATCGATTCCCCAAATGTCGAACAATTCTACCTCCAAAATAGAGTTGAGTGGCATTTCATTTTGCTTAGAGATATTACCGATGCGTTGGCATCTGGCGCACTTTAGCACATAAATATATGTGTCCTTGAATAACGAAGGCCAGTAAAAACCTGATTGTAGCACCTTGGCAGCAGTACGATCACCGGAATAATGACCTCCATACTCCGATGGGTGGCAATGACCCAGTATACTGTCCATCTCTATATGAGGCACACAATGTCTAATCATTTGATCTGCGCAAGCTTTAAACAAGAATGGTTCATCCTAAAAGTATTGCTTCATGTCATGGAGGAATTTCTTTCGTTGTTGCGAATTCAAATTCGGAGGTAATACCTTAGCAACCACATAATTCACATAATCAGCATACCAAGGCAATGTTGTGGTCACTTGTAGAAGTTGTTCATCCGGAAATTTCTCGTTAATCAATGCTCTGTCTTTCCTCTGCACCTCATCATTTTCCGGCCACGAAAGATGATTCGCTATTTGATTTTCGGTACCCTTTCTATCCCGGATCTCCAAATCAAATTCCTGAAGCAATAACACCCAAAGGATTAACCTTGGTTTGGCATCCTTCTTTTCGATCAAATATTTGATTGTAGAATGATCCATGTAGACAATAACTTTGGTTCCGATGAGATATGCTCTGAATTTGTCGAAGGCAAACACAACTGCAAGTAGTTCTTTTTCGGTGGTTTTATAGTTCAACTGAGCATCTGTTAACGTCTTGCTTGAGTAATAGATTGTATGGAAAATTTTGTTGAGACGTTGACCCAAAATTGCTTCCACTGCATAGTCGCTGGCATCGCACATCAATTCAAATGGTAGGGACCAATCAGGCGCCACAATGATTGGAGCAGATACTAGCTTATTCTTTAAAATCTCGAATGCCGCGATACATGACTGATCTATTTTGAAAGGCACGTCTTTCTCTAATAAGGAACACAAGGGTTTTGAGATTTTTGAAAAATCTTTGATGAAACGTCGATAAAAACCTGCATGTCCCAAAAAGCTCCGGATTCCCTTCACAGATGATGGAGGTGGTAGTTTCTCAATAGTTTCAATCTTTGCTTTGTCCACCTCTAGCCTTGCTACGAAAACCTTATGTCCAAGAATAATCCCTTCTTTCACCATAAAGTGACATTTTTCCCAATTAAGAACCAGATTAGTCTCCACGCATCATTTCAATAATAACATCAGATTTTTCAAACAAAGATCGAAGCTATCTCCAAACACGAAAAAATCGTCCATAAATACCTCCAAATTTTTCTCGACCATGTCGGAGAAGATTGCCATCATGCACCGTTGAAAGGTTGCTGGCGCATTGCATAAACCAAAAGACACTCGTCGGAATGCGAACGTACCGTATGGGCATGTGAAAGTCATTTTCTCTTGATCCTCCAGTGCTATGGCAATTTGATTATATCCAGAATAACCATCCAAAAGATAATAGAATTGTTGTCCCGCTAGTCTATCCAGCATCTGATCAATGAATTGTAAGGGGAAGTGATCCTTACGTGTGGCTTTATTTAGCTTGTGGTAGTCCATGTACACTCTCCATCCTGTAACTGTTCGAGTAGGGATGAGTTCATTCGCTTCATTCTTTACTACTGTCATACCCCCTTTCTTTGGTACGCATTGTACATGACTCACACATGAACTATCTGAAATCGGGAAAATAATGCCAGCATCCAACAACTTTATAATGTCCTTTTTCACCACTTCCTTCATGATGGGGTTTAGCCTTCTTTGCATCTCGATGGTTGGTTTCGCCCCTTCTTCCATCAAGATTTTATGCATGCAGAATGATGGGCTAATTACACGAATGTTCGCTATGGTCCACCCAATTGCTGTCTTGAATTCCCGTAAAACCCGTAGCAGTTTTTCCTTTTGTGTATCAGTCAATTCTATGGAAATAATTACTGGTGGGGTCTCGTCTTCTCCCAAGTAAGCATATTGCAGATGGGATGGTAATGGCTTTAATTCTAGCACTGGCGGCTCTTCTATTGATGGTTTGAACTGTTTACCTTCCGCTTCAGGCCTCTCTATGGTGTTGAAGGATTGAGTACTTTTCCGGAAAACTATTGGTGTGTCTAGCCATTTGACGTATTCGATATCCTCTTCAATACCATATTCGTCTGCCCCAAGTAAAATAGATTCAAGTGGGTCCTCCAAAAAAGTTGTGCTGAACTTGTGATTCACCAATTCATCCATGATATCAACCCGCATACATTCACCTTTTTTCTTTTGGAAATAAAATTGACTTGAAAACATTAAAGGTGACCTGTTGATCTTTAACACGCATAGTCAATTAACCTTTTTGAACATCAATCAATGTTCTACTTGTTGTCATAAATGGTCGCCCAATAATGATCGGGATCTCACTGTCCACTTCACAGTCCAGAATAAAGAAATATGCGGGGAAGATAAATTTATCAACTTTTACTAGCACATCTTCAACTATACCTCGTGAATATGTAACCGATCTATCCGTTAGATGCAAACTGATATTTGTTGGGCTTGGAGCCTGAAGTCCGAACTGGTTGTAGACGGATAATGGCATTAGATTAATACTGGCCCCCAAATCACATAGGGCTCGTCTAGAAAACTGATTTCCAATCTCGCACGTTATATTAAAACTACCTGGATCCTTGAGCTTTGGCGGTAACTTATTCTGAATGATAGCACTACATTCTTCTGTCAATGTTACTGTCTCGAATTCACCCAATTTCCTTTTCTTCGATAGGACCTCCTTCATAAATTTCGCATAACTCAGCATCTGTTCCAAGGCTTCGGTGAAAGGGATGTTGATGTGCAATTTCTTGAAGATATCTAAAAATCGAGAGAACTGCTTATCTAACTTGGATTTCTGAAATCTCTGCGGATAGAGTATGGGGGGCATTGTACGGGTTGGTTCCAAATTTTTCTGCTGTGAAGTCTCCTCTTGATGCTTTTCGTTATCCACCACTTTCTCAATTTCAATTTGTACCTTGCCCTCCTTTTCCTTATCTGTGAATGCATCTTGTAGTTCTTTCCCACTTCGTAAAGTTACCGCTTTACAATGCTCGTCTCTGCCCGGATTTTTCTCGGTGTCGCTTGGAAGTGTTCCAAGTGGTCGGTTATTCAACGCATGCGCCATTTGCCCCATTTGATTTTCTAGGTTTTTGATTGATGCAGTCTGACTTTGTATACTCAACTCCACTTGATCCAATCTTTTATCACTCTCCTCACTTTTTTTCTCAACTGCCTTAACAAATCTTTCCATGGCTTCTTCCCAGCTTGCTTTCTGCACGGGTTGTTGTGTCTAGTTTTGAAATCCAGAATTGTTTTCCTGTCTCGGTGCTTGTTCTGCAGCTTGGTTGTTACTCCATGAAAACCCAGGATGATTTTTCCACCTGAATTATATGTATTTTGATTCGGACAAGGCTGAGTAGACCGACTGTAACTTCCCACATATTGTACTGCTTTCGTATTGATGGCACATTGGTCCGTAGTATGACCCCCAGCACAAATTTCACAGACCATAGCTATCTGCTGAGTGGATTGCGGACGCAATAATTCTATCTGATTAGCCATTGCTGTCATTTGCACTTGTAAAGATGTTATTGCATCCACATCATACTTTCCTGCTGCTTTCGGAGGGTTAGACCTCGTCATGGGCCACTGATAATTGTTGGTGGACATCGTTTCTAACAACTGAAATGCCTCATCAAGGTTTTTAGACATAATTGCTCCTCCTGCTGCTGCGTCAATACTTGCCCTTGTGGATGTTTTTAACGCATCGTAAAATATTGTTATTTGAATCCACTGTGGAATTCCATGGTGTGGGCATTTATGGAGCATATCCTTAAACCTTTCCCACGCTTCATACAATGATTCCAAATCAAACTGTGCGAAGGTATGAATGTCATTTCGTAGTTTTGCTGATTTACCTTGCGGAAAAAAGTTAGCTAGGATCTTTTGAGCTAAGTCGTCCCAAGTGTGGTTTGAGTCAGGAGGCTGAGCGTATAACCAACTGCGTGCTTTGTCTTTCAAAGTGAATGGGAACATTCTCAACCTTGTAGAATCTTCCGACACGTTGTTGAATTTGAAGGTGTCGCAAACTTCCAAAAAACTCAAGATATGCTCATTCGGATCATCTAATGGACCACCCCCAAACTAACATTGATTTTGAAGCATTTGAATGGTAGCTGGTTTGATCTTAAAATTGTTAGCATTAATTGTTGGTCTCCTAATGCTCGACTGTATATCCGTGACATTGGGGATGCCATAATCCCTAAGTGATTTCTGATCGTTCCCTGCCTTGTTCACTAGAATTTCTTGATCCGCCAGTTCTTCTTCCTCGGGTGCTACCGTACTAGTCGATTGCCCTTTCCGGAATTTCTTTTCAATCTCGTCGATATAAGGAAAAAGCTCCCTTCTTGCCCCTGATCTAGTGTGCATACACTCGCAAAGAGTCCCTGCGAGAACAAGAAGAAAAATTAAGTAACGTTTAAATTAAGACCGAATTGATTGTAAATAATATGGAATTAATATTAACAAAAGAACTCCCCGGCAAAGGCGCCAAAACTTGTTGGTTGATTTCACAATCAAAACAAACGTGCAAGTATACACGATCAATAAGTAATATAGTGATAAATTAGAGTATCGATCCCTCAGAGAATTCAAATTAATAAATTCCTACTACTAGTACTATATCATCCAATTTTATTAAAACAATCCAAAAATTGTGATTATTAAAGTTAAGAAAACTAATTATAAATCTAACCAAGAAATTATGCTAAAAGAAAACAAGAACTAATTAAAAATTATTTGAAAGTAGATGAATGATAACTAAGACTCCAATTTCCCCAATTATTATTACTAAATCAATTATTCAATTATCCCAATTATTATGTCTACTGAATTGTTAACAGGAATTCTCAAATGCCAAAAGCCCTCTCTTGAGTGATCAATTGCCTTCTATTTAACCCAGATTAATTTTTCTATATCTCTATGGAAAACAATTGAATTAAACTCGTTACGATCCCAATTCCTTATGTGTTAAATGCGGCAAATAGATATTCTCATTCTATTCACAAACCTAATTATTCACTGTGCAAATAACTAAGTCACATGTCACCATGCCTAGTTCTAACCCTAGAATTCCTCTCTCAATTCCTCCTAGAGTAACACGGTAATTATTGGCCAGATAATTAATCAATAAATACAAGGCATGATGAAAAATTCACTTCAACATAAATAATTGAAATAAATTAAATAATCAATTCATAATCATAAAAGGTTCTATTGGAATCTTAATAAAGAGAATTAGTTCATGATGGAAATAAAAATCACAAATAATTGATAAATCATCCTTAAAGAAGTTACACAATTTAAAAGAATAAAGTAGAAGAACTCCAAATTGTAAGTCTTCCGATTTGATCTTGCTCCTTGTTCTCTCCCCAAAATTGTGTAATCCATCCCCTCCATTCGATAAATAGAATCCATTTATATTTCCTTGCCCAATTCCACAAATCCTAGTCTAAATAGGCTTCTAAAACACACCAAATTCGTAGTCAAACGATGGTCAAAGCCCAACCCTCATCCGTTCCACACGTGCGCGTCCAAGTCAAAGTCAACGGACGACTAGCGCCCCGGCTGCTGTTTTGTACCTTTGCAATAGCGCCCCGGCGCTATTGAGCAGGAAATGAATCTTTCCTCTTTTTTTAGTCCAATTGCCTCTAATCGCTCCAACAACGCATAATCCTGCCACAACACAACTTAAACGAGTAAAATAACTCTAAAACACTTCGAACACACAACAAATTAAGGCTAAACGTAATCAATTCATGGGTATATTACCCAATCATCAGTGCACAAACATCTAAACGCCTCCGCGTAATCCCCTATAAAAGGGTTGTTCATCTCAGCTTTTCAACATCATAATCCGCACAAAAAAAATTTGGTTTGGCATAGTTTGACAAAGAAAACTTGAATTCCATGAACATCTTCCAATATTCGTCTAGCTGAATCAAATAGCATAAACTTCTACAACAATTTAGACATCAATTGAAATATATATATATATATATATATATATATATATTGTCTTATCTTAAAGAAATCTCAAAAATCTTTTTATGACATCATGATACCGCACTGTATTTACAGTCCATTTGAGGATTCCGTCATTTGGTGATTTTATCATACTACATCATACTATAGTGAGCTGACGATCCTTAGATCACATCTAACACTAAGTAATACTGCATTGATGACTCCATCATTTTTATCATCTCTGCACCAGGTTCCATGATACATTGATGATATAAAAAAAATACATTTTGATATATTTCAAATCATTTTTATCTAGCCGAAACAATTAGCATAGATATACGAATAACGGTATTGTTTTTAAATCTCATTGGTTTCATCATTTGATCCAATATTTTTTAAGAAAATAGAAGTGCAAACATCAGCACGAAGTTAATAAATTTCGAAAGTCTAGCATCGCTAGTAGATTTAGAATATCTAGGTATCCATCAACTTCAATCTTTACTTCATTACTTCATTACTTAACCATTCTATCAATCTTCAAATTCATCAATGCTCTCTATCCTATAACCGTTTTTTACCCAAAATAGTTCATCAAACTTACCACACTTTGGAAATCCAGAAACTTACCAAAATAATATAAGTTTAAGAACTTGTCCTAGTCAGACCATAGGCGTCCATTCGCTTCGGGGTTTAAAACATACCATATTATTATGAGTCACGAACTTACCATATGTATTAGTTTTAAGAATTGCACCTAATCCTAATAATATCTGACTAATCTTAATAGTTTCTAACTACCATATATACACATGAGAAAAGAATTACCTTTTTGCCACATACACATTGATAGCGCGACACCAACATTCCAATAATTATCAATGTGATAAGCTAAGCACAAGTACAAAATCCTCGCCCATACAAAGGTTTGTACAACTTAGCCATCACACGAGTCCTCAATTTAAATCCCACCTAACTAATACTCTTAACTTGCTCTTTGCTCAATATAAATTTTTTTTGTACCTCATCATCTATAACTCCTCGTGAGTTATCTCGTACTATATCATAGTACATTAACTTCATAGCATCAAGCTATAATTATTCAAACATTGCAGACCATCTTTCTTTTATAACTTAAACAGATCACACCGTGATCTTATTATATAACCATCTCGCTTAAAATTCTTTTCATAACTCTTGATCGTTTTGTTTTGCGATCCTCTTTCTTTCCTTTTTCATCATTTATGATTTGATTTATGCTTTTAATCTAACAGACTTTCTCTATTCATCATTATTCGTTATCTTGGCTATTAGAGTTAGGCAACTCCCATTTTTATCTTTATATATCTCTTCAAGATTCTTCTTTGAATTTTCTTGTTTATATAACAATTCTTCCTTTAAGAATATCCAACTTCATTTATATTGATCCACATTTCATTCGAATTTCACATTTTCATCATACGTATCCATTTTCTACATTTGGTACATATCGAGTCTCTAATAGTTTCAATATAGTACACTGAGTGATTTCCCACAAACAACCAACAAACTAGGTTTCGAGATGCTATTTCGTATATACCTCCGCTCTATGAAGGAGTCGTTTAGCCCAGATACCATACATCAACTATTAAAGAGTAAGATTGTACCATACTTAAATATATCCTTTTATTCTTGACTTTACATCCTTATTATTGGAGTTGGGTAACCCCACATTAATATTCCTTATAACTCTGCGAGATTCTTCTTTGAATCCTCTCACGCGTGTTTTAAACCATTCTTTATAAATTTCTTAAATTATTTCTTATTATTCAAACTCTACTTGAGCTTATTCTTTAATTATCTTCACCTTCCTTCTCAAAGGTTATATCCTACGGTACTCCTCCCTAAGGTTTATAACCTACGGCTTTGATACCAACTGTAACGACCCCAAAATTTATACAATTTAATTCTCAACTTCGGTCATTAATAATACATTCAACCTCTAATTTTACATCATTAAACGATAATAAAACCATTGAAATTTGCAGAATAATTAAAATTTTCTATTACAAACTATCCTCGTTCCCAAAACCGTCAACCATTACATCTAAATATCTCAGAATCATTTTAATACTACAATAGTTTAGATTCGTAAAACAATATTACAATTCAACATTAATACATTATTCGAAACCTTAAACATGGTTCAAATAATAATAACACAACCAACGTATATAAATCTTCAAGTATCACATCTGATTCATGTCTTTCAAGTAACACATAACTTTACCTTGAATCTTGAACCTGCAAAAGTGGTTATTTGCAAGGTTGAGGTCGACAGCCCAACAAATTTAACAATCTATCATGTTTCACATAGAACATAATTCATGCATTATACATTTCTAATTTATCTAGTTACATTATACAACATGCATGTGCTATCACATATCACATATAAATTGAGTTCTATAACCCAATTAACTTGGTCATATTTTGACTTTAACAATTCATAAAGCATGGTATGTAACTCACCACATAATCACATTTAATCCACAAACATAATAGAACTGAAAAACTTATCTTGGATGTTGTTTAATGTTTATAACTTATCTGCGTTGTGATGATCCCGAAAATACGAATTCCACAAACTGAATACGTACTCGACCAAAATTTAACTATGAAGATCTTTATAAAAAGTTCTCGTACAACAAAGCCTTTCTCAAAATTGGAGGCCTTATTGTTTGTGAATGAAACAAAGGATCAAGCCCTTCTATTTCTAGGTTTAGCAAAGGGTAAAGTTCTCAATTTAGTTGATGTGGGACTTGGTTTATACTAATTCTAATTTGTTTATACCAATTTTTCCTATTTTCAACATGCTGAGTGTATTCATTCATCACGAATTTGTTTCTTAACCAATTCGATTCGTTCATGTTGTGTTGTGTTTGTTTTATAGAGTAGAACAACAATCATCCATCAATTTAAAGTTTCCATCATGAATTCATCATCAATTTTAGTCCCAAAGTACAACAAAACACACATTACAATCAAAATTCAAATTCCTCTTCTTTAGTATAAATACATGAATTTGATTTCTGAAAATTTGTTTCTAGATGACCACTATCAAATTAGAACTATCTAATAACATATATAACATCGTAACCCACAAATTCATTAACCAAACTCCAATTTTAAAAGAAAATCAAGAACACATAAACTAGAAATATAAACTAGATTATGTACCTTTAATTCCTTAAGAAATAAAATTAACCTTATCAATAAAATTATAATTTCTATTCAACCATTATAATCATAACATTATTTAACAAATTATTTAACAAATTCTCACTCATCACGTAGCACATAATAACATGCTCAACATACAATAATAATCATAAACAAACATAGCATACATGTTGTAGTTCACATAACAACTATAAAGATTGAGTTCCTTACTCAATCAACATTCATAGTTCAATCATCATAGTCATAGATTAACTTTCACATTTCATACTTTTGACATATATAATACATCATACACTAAAATTTTAAAGTAGATCATCATCAAGTTCACATAGCAAAAAGAAACTAAAAGACTTGCCTTTACCGGCGTTTTACCAACACGCTAATACTTTGCGTCCTTGCACAACCTACACTGTATGTGAGATTAATAATAAATAAAATCAATACTCAATCTCATGGTCAAATTTATTCTAAGACCTTACTTTATCTTATTATCCTTTATAATGTCTTTATAGACATCTAACTATTTTATATGCAACTCGGTTTTATTTTTCATTTTCATCACCACACATGCTAAACTATCACACTTGTAGTTTAATGTGCGTATATTACACCATTTTATTATACCACTTTGGTTTCAAAAATGCATATCCAACACATTGTTTATATGTTTAATTTTCCTTCATAAATCAAAAATTACCCTTTTCGATTTCTTTCCATTATTATTCTTGTATTATCATCTTTTCATACTTACATATCCAATATTAGCCATTAGTTAGACACTTTGTATACCAAAGTTTAGAAAACCTATTACTCTTAGGCATTTTATCGAGCAAGTTATATGCACACATTAACTTATCTCAACTCTTGATCTTAAATGGTTAATTATGCATAGAATATGTGATAACCCAGGATTTCGAATAATCCAAAATTTGCGAATACATATTTTTTTTAATTAATATTAATATTAATTATCAATTTTGTGATAAGTTTCTGTGATACGTGTATCGAGAAGGTCAATTTATGTATTGACTAATAAAATTAGAGTAGAGTTGTGCTTAACAACTTTAGAAACCCTAAACCTAATTTTCCGATAGGGATTCGATAGAAAATACAATAAAAATAATTATATTGTTGATTATATCTTTTGGATTGTATAAAAATGTTGGTCATTGATTTACTGGATAAGGTTTAATATTAATAAAACCTAATAAGAGATTAGAAAACCTAATCTCAGGATTAGAAACCCTAATTTGCTGTTAGAAACCCTAATTGTACGCCGAGAAACCCTAATTTCAAAACCGGGAATTATAAAACCTGAATTAGGAAACCCTAATCCTAATAGACAAGCCTATGGGTTCATTAAACTTAAATATGATTAGAAAGCTTTAATTATATTTTTGTATATTAATTTTTTTTTCTATTTAGAAAACCTAATTGCATTTTAAGAATTTTATTTTCTAATTTGTAAACCTTAAATTTGAAATTTATGGGAATTAGAATTTTAAAACCTAAAGGGTTCAAACCCTAAACCCTAACTCAAACCCTAAACCCTAAGGATTTGTGCATTGTCAGGATTGCCCTTAAAAATAAATAGATAATGACCAAAATGCCCTTTTTGGTTTCTTTAATTAGTTAACTTGCAATTGTGGCTATAACTTTAGTTGGTCACCAACTTTGTTGACATTGTGGCTCAAAAATCTCAGTAAATCAGCCCTAATTGACAGCTATACATATCATACATTGCATCTAGAGAGTATATATAGGATTTTAAGAGAGAGAAAGTCCATTTATTAGCCATTTGGCCATCC
This sequence comes from Panax japonicus, assembly GCA_020205505.1. Classification (NCBI taxonomy): domain Eukaryota; kingdom Viridiplantae; phylum Streptophyta; class Magnoliopsida; order Apiales; family Araliaceae; genus Panax; species Panax japonicus. The sequence goes on along the minus strand of CM035101.1, from coordinate 41,701,086 downwards.
AAGCTCTCACTAACTCTCCCTCATACAAGAACCTCCGAAAATCACTAGTAGATCAGTCACTAAAACAGCCCTAGATCAACCATAAACAAATTGGGAGATTAAGATCAAGGATTTGAAGCTAGAAGGTATAATCTTAATTTTATTTTTGATCCATGTTGCTAAGAAAATATTTCGTGTTTATGTGTTTAGATATTTGCTAAATGATGTTTAATGATGATCTATGTTGATATAACATAGATCCATAGCATCAAAATGCTTTAAAAATGATGATTTTCAAAACTGCCAAGAACAGAAAATGTGGTCTGACAAGCTAATGTCAGGCGCTACAGATTCTTGTTCGTTTGTTGTTTTTGTTTTTTTAAAGCTTTACTTTGTAGCCTGGTATGTAGGCTTTAATCTTCAAGTGGTAGAATAGAAATTAAATATCTAGATTGCATGTTATAATCTGTCAAAACCTGTTGACCGGGCATGACCGAGTACTTTCTGGGAAACATAGAAAGTTTGATTTTTGCGTCTGACAATTTTTTAATCCTCTTAATCTGTCAGTCTTTTTGGTTTATGATGTTATTGTTGTAATAAATGTGTAGCCTGGTATCTTATCTATAGATTTATGGCTTTATATCATATATTTGATCAATAGATCGAGTGTAGCAAGCAGTCAAAGTAGACCAAACGACCATGATTTGAATTTCTGGAAATTCTAGAAAAGTTCTTGCACGAATTTTATGATATACTTTGACCGCTTGATAAGTTCTGATTTATTTTTTTTGACCGATTTGTTGGTATGGTGTGGTTCTTTGACACATTGAATATAAGTTTGAACTTTAATAACACATAAACTAAGATCAGAACGTGTACAAATTTTGGGTTTCTTAAAAACCCAGGTGATGTCTGACAGTAGGTTTAGCTGCTCAGATCTTCATGTTATGTGGTGTTATGAATGAAGTGATGACTGATTATTGTAGTATTACAGTTTGGCTACATGACCAAAGTTCAAGTTAGTCCAGAAACCTTTTGGATTGAAAGTTATTGTCGGTCAAAGTTGACCCTTGAAGCTGTCGCCTGTCAGTGTTCTTAAGCTCAAGAACACCAACAGTGACGCTTTGTGTCGCTAAAGGGCTTTAGCGACAGATTATTTATTTTCTAATTTCTGAATATTTCAGAAATTAATTAAAAATAGAAATAAATTGTGACACCCCCAAAATAGGTATACATCACCCATTCTGAGTTGTCAATACATGGTTCAGAAACAACTACAACTTTATTATTACAACATGTAAACTATGAGTTTAAATACAGATATCGCCATCTAGACAATATCCACATACAAATAAATCCCCATCATAATTATTGATACATTATTTTACAAAAATGGTGAGGACTACTAAATAACTCTCCCTACAACCTTCATTCCATACCCCGACTCGTACTCGCTATATTCTCGCCTCCTGAGAAAAAAATGGAACAAAAAGGAAAAAGGGTGAGCTCAACTAGCCCAGTAAAGAATATTATGACTAAGATAATATACAACAAATTATCGTTAATCTTCAACAGAGAAAAATCTAATAGAATACAATAGACAACAAGTTTTAAAATCAATATTCGCAGCGAAAAATATTAATTCATAGAAGAGTTATGTAGAGGATGAAATCTACTAATGTCTATGAATTTAACAGTCCATCAACAGTATTTTTATCCCTGTAACATCAATCAATGCACATCTTGAATCATATATTCATCCTTGCACTACAGGCCAAGGATATTCATCTGTTGGTCATGTTCATCTAAACACCTGTTCATCTTTGCACTACGGGCCAAAGATATTCATCAAAAATCGTTCATCTTTGCACTGCAGGCCAAAGATATTCAATAGTATCATCATTTAAGACTGAGGATGATGTAAAATATTTTTAAAGAAACAAATCCAGTGAAACAAAATGACAAGGATTAAGGATTCGTACTTTATTTTATTCACGTCCAAAAATACCCCAAAAATCATCATAGTGGTGTAAAATTTAAGAATGATCAAAACATGGATACAATCAAAGCTAGTATCCACAATAGATATTTTAGACGAAAAGGAAAATTTTTTATTTTTTGATGAATAGTGCCGTATTCGTGAATAGTGCCGTATACGTGAATAGTGCCGTATACGAGAATAGTAACTCCGACACCAAAAGTTCCAAATTTGATAAAAAACTTCAGATCAATATTTTGGCATAATGATATTGAAGAAATAATATCATTACGAAAAAAAATAATATCCTTTACCTCGAAAGATTTATACTTCTAGCTGAAACACCGGATATAGGCTATGACTTGAACTTGCACCGTATAGCAATACTCAAAGTATACTCAAAATACTCACAAGAATACGCTCAATAATATAGAGAGAAAAAACTTCATTTTCTGGTGTGATTTTCAATTCTAACCTAAGCACCCTATTTATAGGAAAATGCTTAGAATACCAAAGCAGTAAATTTTTTAAATATTATTTTTTTTTCTTTCAAAATCCTCATACGCACATGTATTTAGCTTCAAAATCTCAGCCACCAAATATCCCACCTCACAAGACTTGCACAAAAAACGTTTTTCTAATTTAAAATAATTTAAACTTCCAAAAATCAATTATTTCGAAGCTTCAGAACTTCAATAATTCATAATAAATAGCCCTTTTGTCAGAAAATTCGAATCTCGCGAGTTTTTATAGGAAATTCAATTCTCTACAACTTTGAAGAAGAAAGTTTTTCCAAATTCCAAACAGAAATTAACCGAAATCCACAAACGGGTGATTTTAGAGGCTATAATCAAATTTCAGTCAATAAATGGGTCCACCAACATGTTTAACATGTTTTAAACATTTATTGCAACAAAAATACTCTTCCTCCTCGTATACTCATATATCCCACATTCGTTGTAAAAATATCACCATTATTATATTATTAAAAAATAATAATATATATATTTAAATGAATTATTTTATCAGAAAAAGATAAAATTTTAATTTTCAACAATTGTCACATTAAAAAATTTTCTCCATCTATATCCACATAAAATCAATATTTTCCTCATCAAATGAATCAATAATTAATTATTCACAAATAATATTACAGAATCACAATATTGACAATCAGGCAGTTCCCAGGAAAGAGGGGGCTTTCCAATAAGAATTTCTCCTTACTGGCGCACAATTAGATGACCAAACCTCTCCTTAGACAGAACTTTCTAGACATTGCCAATAATGTTATCTAATAATATTATTCAGATAATATGAATTATTGCTTCGATAATGAAAAATACTGTGTAATGACAATTATTGAAACAACAGCAATATAAAATATCAACGCCACAATTATTGAACCAATAAAATAAAATACTGAACAATAATTACTGTAACCATTATTGAGTAGTGCCTTCTTATGTAAGAGTCAATAATTGGTGCAATACCGTGTGCTACTGTGCAACAACGCGTATTACCGTGTTTTAACCACCGGGTATTCCAACAGTGTAAACGGTAACAACTACGCCGTTATTTTTAAATAACTTATATTTGTCGTTTTCTTCCTCCAATCGCTTTCCGTTATGGGGCCCACACATGGCTGCGTCGTCGTAAGAATATTCCCCGACAGTACGAATATTCCACGACCAAACGAATATTCCCCGACAACAATAAATATTTTATAACCACTTGTTTATTTTGAAATTTTTACGTATTTTACCCATAACTATCCACATTAATCAAATCAACCCTTACTATTCAAAATAATAATTAAAGGAAATTAAATTTCATTTATTAATTATTTGGGATCTTACATAAATTCTACAAATTACAAAAAATGATTTTAAAAATTATTTTAAATTATGAAAAATAATTTATGACCAATTAGAATATTTTTCATTAATATTTATATTTATTTGAATATTAATGGTATTTAATTTATTTAATTAGTATATTAAATAAATTAGAGAAAAATGATTTAATATTATAAAAAAATTATTTTAAATAAAAATAATATATTTAAAAATATTTTGAGTTATAAAATGTAACTTTTAATATTTTTGGAGAATTTCATTAATAATTTAATATTAATGATATTAGATTTATTTGATTATTAAATTAAATAAATAAGATAAAAATAATTTTAATGATTTAAAAATCATTTAAAAATGAGAAAAATGTTTTAAAAATATTTTAATTTATATTTAATGACTTTTAATATTTAGATAATAATATTTATATATTAATGGTGATGATTTAAAAATGATTTTAATTATTTTAAAAATCATTTAAATAGAATATTGATGATTTAAAAATATTTTAAGTTATTAATAATAACTTTAATATTTTGACAAGTATGTTATTAATATTTTTATATTATTAAATATTAATAATGATAAGATTATTTGATAATTAAATCATTTAAAAATGATTTAAGTGTTTGAGAAATTATTATAAATTATAATAAGTGTTTGTAAATTATTAAAAGCTTCCGGAAAATATTATAAACGATATTTGACTTATCTAAAATAATATTGAAGCTTAGAGACCAAGTTTAATTGACAATCAATGTGTTAATTGTCGGATAGGGTGACCAGAACACCGAGAATGGACCGAAATCCAACCAGACCGAAATAGTTAGACTTGATAAGTGTTTATATAGGTTATAAACACTAATGTGGCTATGTGGTAATGTGCCTAGAAGAAGTTTGACTGTAAAATACAGTGTCATGTGTTATAAATGTTTGTACTAATTGTGAGACCCACATTATTGGTTATAGGTCTTTCGAAAATAGATAAGTGTATTGTGTAGCTGTAGTCAGCGGAAGAGGCAAGTTGCCTAACTCAACCTTGAGTTATATTCAGTCAATTGTTATGGTGGTTAATTATTGTTGATTAAGCCACGTCCAGGGATTTAATGTTGTTTATTCACAGTTAGTGCATGTTTAATAATTCAAATTGAATTACTGATTCGTAAAATATACGTTTGTAGAATTACTATTGTTGGATATTCATATTCGTAGAAGATAGAATTGACAGTACAGATAATTCATGTTTATTGTCAAATTATGTTGAGAAATGTTTTAGCTAATTATTCTGGCTAAATAAACATTTGTTAGAACTTGGTAAATTTAAGAAAAGAATTCAATTGTTAGTAGTAGATTGATGCCAATTATTTCGGCTAGATCGATAAGTAAATAGAATTTGAAATCACAGTATTTCGTTGTTAAATCAAAATCTTGATTCTAAGACTGAGAAGAACAACCTTTTATATAAAGGGAACATTTTGGGTCGTGAATTCGACCTTTGCGCTCGTTTTGAGTATTATGCATAATATAGGGTACAAGGAGTTGGCCGGCTCTAAGTACTTACAGAGGGGTATGATTTAATCTTTATGGTTATCTGATACTCCTGGTATGTATCAAAGTAAATCTTTGATAGATACCCGAGAAAATAAGTTCAAATATCTAGTGTGATCGCTCAGCATAAATCTAGAAAACATTCCACATTGTTATTGCGTAGAATTGATTCTTGATTATTCAATAGAATATCATAGAAACTTTGAAAGCGTTGTACTCTTTCATTATCAAATTATTGTGTTATATAGAAAGGGAGAAGACTTGTTATTTATTAACGCGTTGTTCAGCTAATTCAAAGTTCCCCGAACTTTGGTTTCATTCTATCAAAATAGATAATCTATTATTGTTGATTCATATACATTTATTGTATGTCTTAACTTGCGGGGCAAACTAGTTGCTCACCCTTGCTATAAATAAAACATTTCAGCTAGGAACGAAGAGGCCAGCGGGTCAAAGAAGAACAAAGGCAGAGGCAAGATGCTGGAGTAGTTATAAAGAACATTATTATTATTATGTTGTACTGTAAACCCTTTTTGTTTATCTAAGGGGTATGTTTGTAATTTAATGTTAGAAAACCTGGGACTTATGTATTAACAACTTATGTTAATGATTTATATATTCCTATTTATATATGAATGGGTAGTTAAATGATATTATAGTGTGAATCGTGAACACCAAATTCGGGGGTCAGGTAACCCGGATTTGGGGGTGTCACAGGTTGGTATCAAAGCTGTAGGTTATAAACCTTAAGTGGGGTGGGGAAAGACCTAGGATTATAACCATAAGCGAGATAGAGAATACTCATTTAGAGTACTAAGTGAGAGATTGCCGAAGTGCAACGATAGTGAGAAATGGGGACACATAGTGTGAGGAGTTTGTACTAATGAAGTACTAATCAAGTTATTTAAATTGATTGTAGGATGTCTGGAGAAGATCAAATGAGTACGGAGATGTTAGCGGCTGTTGCACCAATGCCAGAAGCCGAAGTGCCAGCGCAAAGTGAATCGGTTGATAAGGTGGAAGAAGATGAACCTATGGTTAATCTGGGGAGCGATCATGACGATTATCCCGAGATGTATCTGAGTGGAGATGAGGAGGTAGAGTCTGAGCCATCTATGGTAGAGATAAAGAATAAGACTATAGTTGAAGAACAAGATCAACTAGTTGCAGAAGTTCAAGAACTCCGGAGTAAGGCGTTTCTCTTGGAGCAGCTATGGAAGACAGAACGAGCGTTATGCGAAATGACTGAAGAAAGGAACGAACTCAAGGCGAAGGTAGACAGAATGAAGGTGGAAGATGGTGGATCGTCTGAAGGGACGATCAAGCAGCAGAAAGATAAGAAAAAAAGGAAGAGGGACAACGATAGCCCTAATTCAGTAAAGTCAAGCTCAAAGAAGAAGCAAGCATGTGGCAAGTGTAGAAAGAGCCATTTGAGGGAATGTATGTGGGGTCAGAATATGTGTTATAATTGTGGTCAGGAAGGACATCTATCCCCAAATTGTCCTAAACCAAAGAAAGGAGGATGTTTTGCATGTGGTGGAATGAGTCATAGGGTTAAGAATTGTCCTAAAAGGAAGAAAGATGGAGGGAGTGGACGTTAGATAACTTAGATATAAGTTATAATATCTTTTGGTAGAATTTTCTGATATTAAGATATGTAATATCAATAACGATGTTTGAACATATGTAAATGTATGTTTGTATGAATGAAATCTTTATTTTTTAAGATTAAAATAAATTTGTGTGTTTTTAGAACTCATACTTATGGTATGTTCGTGACTCATAATTATATGAAATGTTTTGAACCCCTTAGCGAATGGACGCCAAAGGTCTGACTAGGATAAGTTCATATACTCATATAATTGTGGCAAGTTCCTGAACTCATAAATGTGGTAAGTTTGATGAACTAGTGATAACCGTGTGTGAATGGAGAATAACAACTTTTTGTGTAAAGTTGTGTTGTTAATCCTGATATGATTTAAAAAGGGATAGTAATATGTGAAGTACTAAATGTACTATGTGTTATTTGAATAAATATGCGATTATGTGAGAATTAATATAAGATTTTTATTTAAATCAGATCATGCCGCCTAGACGACAAAATTGAAACCAACGAGAAGAACATTCAGTGAATAACGAAGGAGGTCAAGCTGACCCAATGCAAAACTTTGCAGATATGATAGCCCAAGCTATAGAGAATAGAGCTACCACAGGAAGAGGAAGAGCGAGAGAACAGTCAACTGATAGATTGGCTAATTTCAAGGACTTTAAAGCAGTGGGACCGCCAGAATTTAATGGAACCACCGATCCGATTGAAGCCCAAACTTGGGTAAAGGAGATGGAGAAAGCATTCATCATTGCACGTGTGGCAGAAGAGCAAAATACGGCTTTTGTAACCTACCTGATGAAGGGAGAAGCCAATTACTGGTGGGAGATGAACCAAGCAAGAGCTGGTACAGAGGTGGTGTTGTGAACGAGATTCAAGGAGTTGTTCTTTGAGAACTACTTCTCACCAAGTATGCAATCCAGAATGGAAGTCAAATTCTTAGAACTAAAGTAGGAGAACATGTCGGTATTTGAATATGCTGCTAAATTCACCGAGCTGGCAAGATTTGCACCTCATCAGGTGGACACAGAAGCAAGAAAGGCGCGAAGATTCGAGAATGGACTGAAACCAGGGATATTCAACAAGGTAGCAGTATTGCAGATCAATACGTTCGCGGTTCTGATGGAGAAAGCGTTAATTACTGAAGGAGGTAGCGAAGCAGCGTCTCGATTTCATTAGGAATAGAAGAAGAAGACAAATGACAGAGGAAGCAGTGGAGGAAGTAATCCAAATAAGAGAAAATGGAATGAGAATACCCAGTCGGGTAATAGGACAGAAGATAATAGGAAAAGAAGGGAGCCATGTTCGAATTGTGGGAAGCACCATGCTGGAGTTTGCCTGAAGAAGAAGGGAGTTTGCTATAACTGCGGGCAAGAGGGGCATATGTCACCCAATTATCCCAGTCCGAAGAAAATTCAAGGTTGCTTTGGATGCGGATCGACTGATCATTTGGTTCGAAACTGTCCGAAAAGAAATGCTGAGAAGGAAAGCGCCAACAAGGGACCCGGTGGCGAAAGCTTGACGATTCGAGGACCTGCACAGCCAGGAAGACCAACGACCCGTACATTTAACATGACGGCGCTAGATGCAGTGGCTACTCAAGAGGTGGCAGGTAACGATTTTGTTTAAAAATATAATTAAGCGAGTAATCTTGGTTAGTTATTGTTGTGAATTGTTTTCTTTTATAGATTCAAGTCATAGGTTAGAATTTGAAACCAAAATTAATATTGTGTTGATTAAAATAAATTGATGATACAACTTTAAAAGATTATAGAATATAAGAAAGCGGTGATTCCGAGGACAAAATCCTTTTAAGGAGGGGTGAATGTGATAACCCAGGATTTCGAATAATCCAAAATTTGAGAATAATTTTTTTTTAATTTATATTAATATTAATTATCAATTTTGTGAAAAGTTTCTGTGATACGTGTATCGAGAAGGTCAATTTATGTATTGACTAATAAAATTAGAGTAGAATTGTGCTTAATAACTTTAGAAACCCTAAACCTAATTTTTGGATAGGGATTCGATATAATATACAATAAAAATAATTGTATTGTTGATTATGTCTTTTGGATTGTATAAAAATGTTGGTCATTGATTTACTGGATAAGGTTTAATATTAATAAAACCTAATAAGAGATTAGAAAACCTAATCTCATGATTAGAAACCCTAATTTGCTGTTAGAAACCCTAACTGTATGCCGAGAAACCCTAATTTCAAAACCGGGAATTATAACCCCTAAATTAGGAAACCCTAATCCTAATAGACAAGCCTATGGGTTCATTAAACTTAAATATGATTAGAAAGCTTTAATTATATTTTTGTATATTAATTTTTTTTTTCTATTTAGAAAACCTAATTGCATTTTAGGAATTTTATTTTCTAATTTGTAAACCCTAAATTAGAAATTTGTGGGAATTAGAATTTTAAAACCTAAAGGATTCAAACCCTAAACCCTAACTCAATCTCTAAACCCTAAGGATTTGTGCATTTGTCAAGATTGCCCTTAAAAATAAATAGATAATGACCAAAATGCCCTTTTTGGTTTCTTTAATTAGTTAACTTGCAATTGTGGCTATAACTTTAGTTGGTCACCAACTTTGTTGACATTGTGGCTCAAAAATCTCAGTAAATCAGCCCTAATTGACAGCTATATATATCATACATTGCATCTAGAGAGTATATATAGGATTTTAAGAGAGAGAAAGTCCATTTATTAGCCATTTGGCCAACCAAGCTCTCACCAACTCACCCTCATACAAGAACCTCCGAAAATCACTAGTAGATCAGTAACTAAAACAGCCCTAGATCAACCATAAACAAATTGGGAATTAAGATCAAGGATTTGAAGCTAGAAGGTATAATCTTAATTTTATTTTTGATCCATGTTGCTAAGAAAATATTTCGTGTTTATGTGTTTAGATATTTGCTAAATGATGTTTAATGATGATCTATGTTGATATAACATAGATCCATAGCATCAAAATGCTTTAAAAATGATGATTTTCAAAACTGCCAAGAACAGAAAATGTGGTCTGACAAGCTAATGTCAAGCGCTACAGATTCTTGTTCGTTTGTTGTTTTTGTTTTTTTAAAGCTTTACTTTGTAGCCTGGTATGTAGGCTTTAATCTTCAAGTGGTAGAATAGAAATTAAATATCTAGATTGCATGTTATAATCTGTCAAAACCTGTTGACCGGGCATGACCGAGTACTTTCTGGGAAACATAGAAAGTTTGATTTTTGCGTCTGACAATTTTTTAATCCTCTTGATCAGTCAGTCTTTTTGGTTTATGATGTTATTGTTGTAATAAATGTGTAGCCTGGTATCTTATCTATAGATTTATGGCTTTATATCATATATTTGATCAATAGATCGAGTGTAGCAAGCAGTCAAAGTAGGCCAAACGACCATGATTTGAATTTCTGGAAATTCCAGAAAAGTTCTTGCACGAATTTTCTGACATACTTTGACCGCTTGATAAGTTCTGACTTGTTTGTTTTTGGACCGATTTGTTGGTATGGTGTGGTTCCTTGACACATTGAATATAAGTTTGAACTTTAATACCACATAAACTAAGATCAAACGTGTACAAATTTTGGGTTTCTTAAAAACCCAGGTGATGTCTGACAGTAGGTTTAGTTGCTCAGATCTTCATGTTATGTGGTGTTATGACTGAAGTGATGACTGATTATTGTAGTATTACAGTTTGGCTACATGACCAAAGTTCAAGTTAGTCCAGAAACCTTTTGGATTGAAAGTTATTGTCGGTCAAAGTTGACCCTTGAAGCTGCCGCCTGTCAGTGTTCTTAAGCTCAAGAACACCAACAACGACGCTTTGTGTCGCTAAAGGGCTTTAGCGACGAATTATTTATTTTCTAATTTCTGAATATTCCAGAAATTAATTAAAAATAGAAATAAATTCTAAAAATTAAAAAAATGGTTTTAAAAATTATTTTAAATTATGAAAAATAATTTCTGACCAATTAGAATATTTTTCATTATTATTTATATTTATTTGAATATTAATGGTATTTAATTTATTTAATTAGTATATTAAATAAATTAGAGAAAAATGATTTAATATTATAAAAAATCATTTTAAATAAAAATAATATATTTAAAAATATTTTGAGTTATAAAATATAACTTTTAATATTTTTGGAGAATTTTCATTAATACTTTAATATTAATGCTATTAGATTTATTTGATTATTAAATTAAATAAATAAGATAAAAATAATTTTAATGATTTAAAAATCATTTAAAAATGAGAAAAATATTTTAAAAATATTTTAAGTTATATTTAATTACTTTTAATATTTAGATAATAATATTTATATATTAATGGTGATGATTTAAAAATGATTTTAATTATTTTAAAAATCATTTAAGTAGAATATTGATGATTTAAAAATATTTTAAGTTATTAATAATAACTTTAATATTTTGACAAGTATGTTATTAATATTTTTATATTATTAAATATTAATAATGATAAGATGGTTTGATAATTAAATCATTTAAAAATGATTTAAGTGTTTGAGAAATTATTATAAATTATAATAAGTGTTTATAAATTATTAAAAGCTTCCGGAAAATATTATAAACGATATTTGACTTATCTAAAATAATATTGAAGCTTAGAGACCAAGTTTAATTGACAATCAATGTGTTATTGTCGGATAAGGTGACCAAACACCGAGAATGGACCAAAATCCAACTTGACCGAAATAGTTAGACTTGATAAGTGTTTATATAGGTTATAAACACTAATGTGGCTATGTGGTAATGTGCCTAGGAGAAGTTCGACTGTAAAATACAGTGTTATGTGTTATAAATATTTGTACTAATTGTGAGACCGACATTATTGGTTATAGGTCTTTCAAAAATAGATAAGTGTATTGTGTAGCTGTAGTCAGCGGAAGAGGCAAGTTCCCTAACTCAACCTTGATTTATATTTATTCAATTGTTATGGTGGTTAATTATTGTTGATTAAGTCACGTCCAGGGATTTATTGTTGTTTATTCACAGTTAGTGCATGTTTAATAATTCAAATTGAATTACTGATTCGTAAAATATACGTTTGTAGAATTACTATTGTTGGATATTAATATTCGTAGAAGATAGAATTGACAGTATAGATAATTCCTGTTTATTGTCAAATTATGTTGAGAAATGTTTTAGCTAATTATTCTGGCTAAACAAACATTTGTTAGAACTTGATAAATTCAAGAAAAGAATTCAATTGTTAGTAGTAGATTGATGCCAATTATTTCGGCTAGATCGATAAGTAAATAGAATTTGAAATCACAGTATTTCGTTGTTAAATCAAAATCTTGATTCAAAGATTGAGAAGAACAACCTTTTATATAAAGGGAACATTTTGGGTCGTGAATTCGACCTTTGCGCGCATTTTGAGTATTATGCATAATATAGGGTACAAGGAGTTGGCCGGCTCTAAGTACTTGCAGAGGGGTATGATTTAATCTTTACGGTTATTTGATACTCCTGGTATGTATCAAAGTAAATCTTTGATAGATACCCGAGAAAATAAGTTCAAAGACCTAGTGTGATCGCTCAGCATAAATCTGGAAAACATTCCACATTGTTATTGCGTAGAATTGATTCTTGATTATTCAATAGAATATCGTAGAAACTTTGAAAGCGTTGTACTCTTTCATTATCAAATTATTGTTTTATATAGAAAGGGAGAAGACTTGTTATTTATTAACGCGTTGTTCAGCTAATTCAAAGTTCCCCGAACTTTGGTTTCATTCTATCAAAATAGATAGTCTATTATTGTTGATTCATATACATTTATTGTATGTCTTAACTTGCGGGGCAAACTAGTTTCTCACCCTTGCTATAAATAAAACATTTCAGCTAGGAACGAAGAGGCCAGCGGGTCAAAGAAGAACAAAGGCAAAGGCAAGACGCTGGAGTAGTTATAAAGAACATTATTATTATTATGTTGTATTGTAAACCCTTTTTTTATCTAAGGGGTATGTTTATAATTTAAGGTTAGAAAAGCTGGGACTTTTGTATTAACAACTTATGTTAATGGTTTATATATTCCTATTTATATATGAATGGGTAGTTAAATGATATTATAGTGTGAATCGTGAACACCAAATTCGGGGGTCAGGCAACCCGGATTTGGGGGTGTCACAGAATATTATAACTCATATCGATACTCATTACATAAGTCAAAACATATTTTTAATCATCAAAATATATCATCACCCAAAATCTTAATTCAAACAGAATTATAAAACTCATCTTCACAATTTCTTTAACAAAACGTTGTTTTCGTTTTTAACGTAACTCGTTCGTTACATATACATTTTTGTTCCTTCTTATAAAGAATTAACCCTTACTCAGTGTACTACAACCTCATCTAGGCCTTAAAGTCAGACCCTTATCCATCAAAACCAGATTCTGTAATTCATCAACTAGTCTAGAAAATTTCATTTTCTGGACATCATTACTAAATAATTTATTTCGGACATGATCCGGTCCATAAAATGGCTCAATCTCGCTAGTCTAGCTAGTAAACTTCCATATCTACAACTTTGTAGTTTTAAGTTTCTTCAGATTCAAAACACACGAATTTATATGAGTTTTTCAAAGTCAGAAACCGTAACAATTTTGATTTTCTAGACAGATTATTTTCCCTTCGGACCAGCCTTACTAAAACAGACATTGCAAGAAATCTACAAAGAGTTTTCATGTGATTTCACTTTCAGAATATAGCTTACTTCCATATCTTCGATTTGATAGAAGGCTCACTTTCTAACTCATTATACCCAAAAAGGTATGAATTTCACAGGATATGTCCACAATTACTAAAAACCTACGAATTTTGTTCTTAAAATTTTCTTTCTATTTCATTTTATTTCTTGAATCCTCTTGTTTGATTCTTGAAAATCCAAGATTAAACCAATACAAACAGATTAAGCATGATCTACTACTGTAGAATATAAATCTATCCAAAAAAATCAATGATTAAATAAGAGTTTAGAATTTACCTTCTTCTAGCTTCTTTTTTCTTCTTCTTCTTCTTCTTCTTCTTCTTCTTCTTCTAGCTCATCTAAATTCCTCTATTTCTCTCTATCTCTCTCAATTTCTCAATACAACTTCTACATAACAATTATCTACATTACGAAGAACATAAAATTACAATTAAAACAAGGAATTTAGATTATAACTTTATTAGTATGAATTTAAGAGAGAGATGGAGATGATGATGATCGGGCTTGTTTTGTCTTCTCAAAGCTTTCCCTTCTTCCTCTTCCTCTTCCTCTTCCTCTTCTTCTCCTACAACTCTCTTTAACTCTCTTCTTCTTTCTTGGGTTTGTTTTCTAAAACTAACATACTAACTTGTAGTATATACATATAATATACAATACTAGTAATATATAATATACGTAACTCCTAGTAATTATTAGATATACTAATTACTAGCTAATACATAGGTTACACCAATTTGAACTTGAAAAGCCTAAGACCATGTTCGGCAAATACTCATTATTTTAATTAATCAATAGCTTAACATCTATTAATCTCATCAAATTGCCACATAATTATATTTACATGTTAATTATAATTTTGTGTAACAATCATCACATAACTCATCTAATTTAGTTATCTCAATTAAATTAGAACTATAACATAAAATTATTATATTAATTAAATTATATACTAAATATTCATTTAATTAATCTGCTACACTTAATTACATTACTCTATGATCAAAACAAAATTTATTTATTTAACTCAATAAATAATTCAATTAAATATTTATATATATTAAAATTAATATATAACATTCTTTTCACATCAATTCACATATTCTACAATATATGACATACACATACTCACACCCAACATATCTCATAAATAATACTTTTATTATAAAATTCTCATTTATAATTTCTAAAAATCTGGGATGTCACACTTGCAATTAACAATGCAGCTAAAGTCAAAAAAGGTGATGAGCCATCTACTAGCAAGGGAAAGGGCAAGGTGTCCAAGGGTTGAAGAATTATTTAAAGTTTATTTAAATGCATGATGTTATAAGACATGTTTTATTTTATAATGTATTCCGCAAACTGAGATAATAATTTAATATTATATTACCTGGGATTGTTTATGAGATGATGTAACCCTTTAATGGGTAAGATTATTGTTTAAGTTATTTAATGTTTTATCCTTTATCATGGGTAGTTAGATGTAATTATTTTGATAGTGAGCATTAAATTCAGTGGAAACAAAGTACCCGAATTTTGGGGTGTCACAATTATACTTGTGTAGCTTACATACAAGGCAAGTTCTCTAACTTAATTCTTTTATAATGAATGCATGTTCCATAACTCCGTTATTTTGCTATTATCAAGCAAGCTTTCTTGTTCTAAATTCTAATTTTGTAAATCCCATAATATAGTTGAGAAAGCCTATTGATTCTATCTTGTGTATGATTGTACAAGCTCTTGTAACCTAATTCGTTACATCGAGCAAGTTTCACTTTCCTTAATATTATTCAAAGCATATATTATTCTAATACATCGATTCAAAGGAGATTGTTCTAACTCTTATGAATATAGCACTTTGCAAGTATATCATGTTTACTCAATTATATATTGTTGTATTAAACCTTCAAGTAGTAAACAAACTTTAATTGATTGAACTAGTCTAATATGGAATAGTGTTCTAAAATTCTAGAACCACTGATAAATTAGTTCCGAGCTAAACTTTCTTTAGTGCGGAAAATTCTAAATTCAAACTGAGACGAACAACCCTAAAATAGGTTATTTTGTATGTGTTAACATTTAGATGTTTGTGCACAATACATGGTACAAAGTGTTGATCCCCCTAAGTACGCTAAGTAGGGTCTGTATAGTCTAATTGACTGTTAAGGTTGGGGTAGTAATACCTAATCACCGTGGACATTAAAGTTTGAACTTGTTTTCTATTTTTGATTTGTAAAACAAGTTCATTATTGTTCAAAATTTGTTGTTAATTCTCATGTTATTAGGATTACTACTCTTTATATCAGTCAGCAATTGTTAGTTCACTCTTGCAATTAACATTGCAGCTAAAGTTAAAAGAGTTGATGAGTCATCTACTAGCAAAGGAAAGGGCAAGATGTCCATGTGTTGAAGAATTATTAAAATTTATTTAAATGCATTATGTTATAAGACTTGTTTTCTTTTATGATGTATTCCGTAAACTGATGTAATAATTTAAGGTTAGATTACCTGGAATTGTTTTTGAGATGATGTAACCCTTTAATGGGAAAGATTATTATTTAAGTTATTTAATGTTTTATCATTTATTACAGGTAGTTAGATGTAATTAAATTGATAGTGAGCACCAAATTTTGTGGGAATGAAGTACCTGGATTTGGGGGTGTCACAGGTTGGTATCATAGCTTTAGGTTATGAACCTTAGGTGGGAAAACCTTAGGAAGTAACCTTTAAGGAGTCAGAAAACATATTGGTGTCTAACTCTTATCGGGTTTTAAGGAATGGATTAAGGCATCCATTTAAACTAAACAATAAAAGACATTATGTGCTATGTGTGAATAACTTATGTACTCGCGAGTATCGAAAATGTTAAGTAAAGCTTAAAATATTTTGTTAGCAGGATGTCTAACGAAGGAGGATCCAGTCCAGCTAGGGAGGTGATACCTCAAATACCTAGAGATGATGAACCCTGAGATATTAACGTAGTGCGGGAACAGTTGATCCCGGAGGATGAGTCTGTGACCGATCCCGAGGAGGATAGTTCTGAGGAGATAGAGGAGGACGATGAGGAAGAGGATCTTGTGGAGTTTCCACCAAACTCTATATCGACTGAGATGTATGATGCTTTGTACGACCGTAACATAGAGTTACAAGATAATGTTGAGGAACTAAATGAGTTGGTTGAGATGAATCATGCTATGATGGAGTAGAAGGATGAAAAGATTAAGGAACTTGACTCAAGACTTGGAAACATAGAGTGGGACCTAGTTCATACAAAGGGTTAGCATGAAGATCTCTTGGCAGTGAACAAGAAGATGAAGACTGACTTGTAGAAATTAAAAGATGACTTCAAAGAGGAGTCAGCTAAGCGTGCAAGAGCAGAGGACGCTTAGATGAAGGCGACTCAACGCGCAGACCGTGCTGAAGCTAAGGTCCAAATGAAGAAAGTCGAAATGAACGAAATGTATCATGCCTTTAATTCTGCGATTGATAGGTCCCAGCATCGAGTCTTTTATTACCCGCCTCAATTTGAAGACTCTTCGTGGTTCGTGATGGATCGTAGGATGGCGTTTCGTATTATGGAGGAAGAGCGCAAGGAAGCCTCTCGACGTCTTAATATGCATAGATAGAAAGAATAAGAGTGATAATAATAAGTCGTTATTTATGTGAGTAAATAAATTGTGAATCCCTTATTTTGAGATGGATAAAGGGATGGTATGAATATGTAATTCTGAAACTGGCTTAGTTTAGAAAAGTGGATGTTAATAACGGTTGTGTTATCTTTAATATGTTTGAAAACATTATGGATGAGTAAATCATCAATGTTATTTGAAATGTTATGTGTTATAGCTTTAATTTTAGAATGTTTAAGTTAAACTTCAAATACCCAAGAAGTTGAGTAATTAACTAATAAGCATATATCTTAACAGAAAATGCCTCCTAGAAGAAGACAACCACGACAACAACCACCTCTTGAGGGGTCTATTAACAATAACAACGAGGCACTTGCGAATCAACCACAAGCTCAAGTTGCGACCTTCAAGGAATTCAAAGCGTTTTGACTGCTAGAGTTTTAAGGGTCTATGAATCTAGTGGAAGCCTAAACCTGGATTATGGAAATGGAGAAGGTGTTTGACGATGCTAGAGTTAACGAAGATCAGAAGACTGCGTTCGCGACATTAATGCTGAAGTTCGAAGCTAGCTACTGGTGGAAAGAAATTAAGGTTCTTGGGGGACAAGGAGTGATAACGTGGGATAGATTTAAGGAGATGTTTTTTGAAATGTACTTCCAGCGAGTTCTCAGAATAAGTTGGAGGTGCAATTTTTGGAGCTGAAGTAAGGAACCATGATGGTGCCAGAATATGTTGCGAAGTTTAACGTGTTGGCAAGGTTTGCCACTTATCAAGTCAATACAGATGTGCGTAAGCCGAGAAGGTTTGAACAAGGATTGAAACCCTGGCTGTATAGCAAGGTTTCAATGTTCTAATTAAATATATTTACGGCTGTACTATAAAATGCAATTATCGTAAAAGGTAGAATCTATGCCTTGACCAAATACAATCAAGAACAAAAGAAGATGAATAATGAGAATGAAAATAAGGCTGGTGGAAGTAACGTTGGAAGTAATAATCAGAAGAGGAAGTGGAGCGAGAATTCAACCACGGAAGGACAGCAAGGAAGTCAGCAGAAGAAAATGTTTGAAGCTTGTGCTACTTGTGGAAAGAACCATACTGGGGTATATTTGAAGGGAAAGCGTGTGTGTTTCAACTGTGGTTAGGAAGGACACATTGCACCGAACTATTTTAGCCCAAAGAAAGGAGCATGTTTTACCTGCGGTTCGAAGGATCACATGGCTCGGGATTTCCCTAAAAAGCTAGCAAAGATTGCAAGTGGAGGAAATCGAAACAACAATGGTGGTGGTGCATTGACTATCACTGGACCAACACAATCAAGTCGACCTACTGCGAGAACTTTCAATATGACCGTGCAAGATTCTGTTCAGTTTAAGGATGTGGTGTTAGGTATAATTCAGATTAATAGTATTAATGCTTATATACTATTTAATTCGGGTGCTACTTGTTCATGTATATCCGATGAATTTTCTCATAACTTAGATTTGCCTCATAAAGAATTAGATTATCCTTTGAGCACAGAGATTGCGAATAAGAAAATGATTCCTGTTAGATTCATATATAAGAATTGTAGAGTGGTTATAAAGGGTCAAGTGATTATGGTAGACTTGATACCAATTAAACTTGGTGAGTTTGATGTTATACTTGGAATGGATTGGTTATTCAATCACGGAGAAGTAATCGGTTGCCAAAGAAAATGTGTTAACCTTATGACTCCGTCAAAGGTTGTGTTTTATGGCAGTAAGTCACCTCGACAAGCGAGTTGTCTAACAGTGATGCAAACTAGGAAGTTGTTGAGATAAGGATGTGTAGGATACTTAGCCTACATAGGTTATATACCGAAGAAGAGTGCAAAGGTAGAAGAGATATCTATCACAAGATATTTTCCAGACGATTTGTCGAGTCTTCCGCCATATCGACAAATCGAGTTCGTGATTGATTTAGTTCTAAGAATATGCCTGATATCTAAGGCACCACACAAAATGGCCCCGATAGAGATAAAAGAGTTGATGGTGCAGTTGCAAGAATTGCTTGATAAGAAGTATATCCAGCCGAGCGAATCACCATGGGGAGCGCCAATGTTGTTTGTTAAGAAGAAGGATGGATCGATGCGGCTCTGCATTGATTATCAAGAATTGAATAAGGTCACGATTAAAAATAAGTATCCATTACCTACAATCGATGACCTATTTGATCAACTAAAGGGAGCAAAATATTTATCAGAGATAGACTTGAGAAGTTATTATCATCAGCTGAAGGTGAGGCCAGAAGATGTACCAAAGACGTCGTTCAGAACTCGGTATGGTCATTATGTGTTTTTGGTTATGTCATTTGGTTTAACCAATGCACCTGCAGCGTTCATGGATTTGATGAACATGGTGTTTAAACCATTCTTAGACAAATTTGTGGCGGTGTTTATTGATGATATCCTGGTGTATTCTAAAACCAAGGAGGAACATATTGAACACTTAAGAATGACGTTGGAGACATTGAGAAAAGAGAAGTTGTACGCAAAATTTTAAAAATGTGAATTTTGGTTGTAACGTGTACATTTTCTCGAACACGTTATTGATAAAGATGGAATTTCGGTAGATCCATTAAAAGTTGAAGCTGTAGTAAATCGGGATCAGCCGAAGACACTGTTAGAAGTAAGGAGTTTCTTAGGATTGGCAGGTTACTACAGTCGTTTTCGTCAAGACTTTTCCAAGATCGCAACTCCGTTAACGAATTTAACCAGGAAGGCGGTTAAGTTTGTTTGGACGGAGAAGTGTGAGGAAAGTTTTCACAAATTGAAGAAGAGATTGAGCACAGCACCCATGTTGTCATTGTCGGATGATACAGGGAATTTTGTGGTGTATAATGACGCATCACATAAAAAACTAGGATGTGTACTTTTGTAGAACGATAGAGTTATTGCGTATGCATCATGTCAATTAAAAGATTATGAGAAAGGGTATCCGACTCATGACTTAGAGTTGGTTGCGGTGGTGTTTGCCCTGATGATTTGGAGACATTATCTTTATGGAGAGAGGTGTGAGATATATACTGACCATAAAGGTCTAAAGTATATCTTTACATAAAAAGTTTTGAATATGCGACAAAGAAGAATGTTGGAGTTGATCAAAGACTATGACTGCGAGATTTTCTATCATCTTGGAAAGGCGAATGTTATTGCTGATGCCTTAAGTAGGAAGGGACTAGAAAGGTTAATGATGTTGACAGCTCAGGAGAAGTTAGTGTCGGAAATGGCTAAGATGGAATTGAAAATTAAACATCTGATAGGATCCGACAAAAAGTTGTTCCAGATAGGAAACAGTTCAACGTTGGTGTATAAGGTAAAGAATGCAGAACTTCAGGATGAAGATTGTGAAAAGATAAAATCGAAAGTATCTGAAGGTGAGGAAAACAAATTCAAAATCGATTCAGAAGGGTTACTACGATTCGAAGGGAAAATTTGGGTTCCGCTAGTATTATAAATTAAGGAGGAAATTCTGAGTGAAGCTCACAACTCAAGATATTTGATTCACCCTGGGAATACGAAAATTTATCAGGATCTTAGACATCATTTTTAGTGGCCGAATATGACAAAGGATGTGGCTGAGTGTGTGGCGAAATTTTTAACGTGTCAGAAAGTTAAAGAGGAACGCCAAAGGCCAAGAGGATTATTACAACCATTGGAGATATCAGAATGGAAATGGGAGCATATCACAATAGATTTTGTGGTAGGTCTTCCAACAACTCAGCAAGGTTATAACGCCATTTGGGTGATTATTAATCGATTAACGAAGTCGGCACACTTTTTACCAATCAAGATTAGATTTAACTTAGATCGGTTGGCAAAACTTAATGTGAAGGAAATTATTTCAAGACACGATGTACATGTGTCCATTGTATCAGATAGAGATCCGCGCTTCACATCTAATTTATGGAAACGATTACAAGAATGTTTTGGAACACAGCTGAGAATGAGCACAGCGTACCATCCTTAAACCAAAAAACATGGTGAGAGAACCATTCAAACACTAGAAGATATGGTCAGAGCATGTATAATGGATTTCAAAAGAAATTGGGACGATCATTTACCATTGGTTGAATTTTCCTATAATAATAGTTATCACGCGAGTATTGGCATGTCGCCTTATGAAGCGTTATACGGCAGGAAATGCATAAGTCTATTATGCTGGGATGAGGTAGGTGGACGTCAGCTATTAGGTCCAAAATTGGTACAACAAACTGTCGAGATCATCAAGGTGATTCGAGCAAGATTGATAGATTGACATGATAGACAGAAGAAATATGTTGATCAACATCAACAAAATAGGGAACTCGATGTTGGTAGTTATGTTTTCTTGAAAGTATCTCCATGGAAGGGGAAAATTTAGTTTGGCAAGAAGGGAAAATTAAGCCCTAGGTTTATAGGACCTTTTGAAGTGCTTCGACGTGTGGGTGAAGTGGCATAAGAGGTAGCTTTACCTCCAAAATTGGTGCATATTCATAATATTTTCCATGTCTCAGAGTTGAGACCATAAGCATGGCTATAAACATGTAATAGAATATGAGCCCTTACAGTTTAAGAAAGATATGTCCTATGAAGAAGTCACTGTTCAAATTATTGACAAGAAAGAGCAAGTACTAAGGAATAAAGTGATACATTCTGTTAAGATAATCTGGGGGAACCATAATGCTAAAGAAGCTACGTGGGAACTTGAAGATGTTATGATGAGAAATTATCCTCAGTTATTTGCTTAATCTTGTATTATGATTCTGGGGACAGAATCCTGTTAAAGAGGGAAGAATGTGACGAATGAATTTATCGAGTTGTGATTCTGGGATCCTTTTAAGGAGGGAATGATGTAACGGTAGATAAATTTATAATTTAATTTAAATATTTATTGAATTAAATAAATATTTTAAATAATTTAATTATTGAGATAAATAAATATTTGATGAATTGTGATGTAATAATTTAGTTGAGTATGTATGCTAACTAAATTAATGAATTGTAATTTTATTATTTGAGGATTTAATTTAATGAAAATAATTAAATTAAATGAATTGTATAATATTTAAGAAAATAAGTAAATTAAATAAAGTTATGTTTAAGTCTAATTTATTAATTTAAATTAGATATATAATTATTTATTATTCATAAATATAATTATAATAAAAATTATTATAATTACCATTATAAGTTATTTAAATTAACTAAACTAAAGTTATTTAAATTAACTAAAGTGTGACAAGTGAACACTATATAATATAAGACTATTAAAATAATCTAGTTTGGGGGAATATGTGGTATCCAAACAAGGCCTTGTGGCCTTTGGTTTATTTAACTGACGTCTTTTTGTTTTTGTTTAACTGATAAGTACGTGGGTGAGAGGCCATATCAGTTTATTTTTCTTTCACGTCTTATTTTCCTAAGCCTAAATAAGACAGAGAGTTGGGAGAGAAGAGAGAATCAAAGAGAATATAGAGAAGAAAGAAATTGTTCTGAGATTGTCAAGAGAAAAAGAAGGGTTGCTAATAGTTTTGCTAAATCAAGGTATAACTTGCTCCAATTTTAACTTGTGTTTTTGAAATCTCTATTGATTGTTATGTTTGATTGATACATATACATGTATGTAAAGTTTATAATCTGTTAATCATCACATTTGAGTGTTGTTTGATGATTAAAATTCATGTAAAAGGGTTTGTAGCAAGAAAAGTAAATAATAGTGATATGTTTATATGATGTGGCTTTAGAAAGTACAAAGTTTCATGTTTAATATATATGATAATCTGTAAATTGATGTTGGATTATGTTAGTATGTTAAGAAACGAAAGCGGAGTATTTTGAATCGTGTCAATTGAATAAGAAACGAATTTGTGGTGATTAAATTCGCTAAAAGTGTTAAAAGTGAAGAAATTTGTAAAAACAAGGTTTTAATCCTCTAAATTTGGGTATGTAAGTTGTTTTAGGTGTTATAAGGATTGTGTATAAGTTATGTGACTTTAGTTAAGTTTGTAGTGTGTGGGTTGTCCATGTTACCTTGGAATTGGGATTTTTGGCCCTAGAACAAAGTCTGATTTTAAGTTTCTGCAAAACTTCTTCTGGTGTCAAGCGCGGACGCGCTGCCGGGCGGGCACACTGGACTCTAAGCTAACCATGGCGCGGCCGCACCAGTGGTCAGTTAGAACCAAAATTGATCAGCTAACAGCATAGCTTGGAAATTGTTAACCTAACTGATTTGATGATTGTAGAGGAACCTAAAATGTGTTATAAGATATAACAACATGTTGTAATCACAACGTTGAAACTATAGATTATGAATTAGCTTGGAAATTGTTAACCTAACTTATTTGATGATTGTAGAGGAATCCAAATGTGATGTTTTCAAAAGTTAAAGATAAATGATAAGGTTATGCCTTAAAAGATGGGTTAAATTACTAAAGCTAATATTAAAACAACTAAATGTTATTGCGATTTCAATGATATATGCAGGGTAATTGGCGTACATTATTATACTTGTGTAGCTTACATACAAGGCAAGTTCTCTAACTTCATTCTTTTTATAATGAATGCAAGTTCCATAATTCTGTTATTTTATTATTATCAAGCAAGCTTTCTAGTTCTAAATTCTCATTATGTAAATCCTATATTACAGTTGAGCAAGCCTATTGATTTATCTAGTTTATGATTGTACAAGTTCTTGTAACCTAATTCGTTACATCGAGCAAGTTTAACTTTCCTTAATATTATTCGAAGCACATATTGTTCTAATACATCGATTCAAAGGAGACTGTTCTAACTCTTTTGAATATAGCATTTTGCATGTATATCATGTTTACTCAATTATATATTGTTGTATTAAACCTTCAAGTAGTAAGCAAACTTTTATTGATTGAACAAGTCTAATATGGAATATTATTCTAAAATTCTAGAACCACTGATAAATTAGTTCCGAGTTAATCTTTCTTTAGTGCGGAAAATTCTAAATTTAAACTGAGACGAACAACTCTAACATAGAGGATTTTGTACGTGTTAACGTTTAGATGTTTGTGCACAATACATGGTACAAAGGGCTGATCCCCCTAAGTACGCTAAGTAGGGTCTGTATAGTCTAATTGACTGTTAAGGTTGGGGTAATAATACCTAATCACCGTGGACATAGTTTGTGGTCTTAAGACCCTCAGACATTAAAGTTTGAACTTGTTTTCTATTTTTGATTTGTAAAACAAGTTCATTATTATTCAGCATTTGTTGTTCATTCTCATGTTATTAGCATTACTACTCTTTATATCAGTGAGTAAATGATTGATCACTCTTGCAATTAACACTGCAGCTAAAGTTGAAAGTGTGACAACCCGAGAATTTGAATATTTATAAAATTTGAAAATATTTAATTAATGTTAAATAATAAACCTATACAGAAAATAAGTGAATGGATTTGAGATTTTCGAGAAAGAATTTCGTGAATTTAAAATTTTTCCTGTAAATTATTCACGATTTATGATATACGTGAATATGTTCTGTGTATATGGTATGATATGTGTACATGATGTGGTTAAGGGTCAAGGGTTGACTAGACAACCAATATTGGTAGCCTAATATTATATTAAGAACGTCAACATTCAGCTAGAAAATTCTTACGCTTTATTAGAAACCCTAATTCGTAAGTGGAAACCCTAATTTGGGAATGTAAATGCTAGTATAAGGTTTAAACGTTATTAATAATAACCTAATTAGGGATAACACTAATTGATTTAGAAAACCCTAATTTCTAGATTAGAAACACTAATTTATAATTAGGGAAAACCTAATTGTTAATTTAATAATTTTAATGTTAATTGTGACGTCCCCAAAATAAGTACGCATCACCCATTTTGAGTCGCTAAATACATGGAACAGAATTCAAATACAACTTAATAATACAATTGTCGTGTAAAATATGACAAAACATAAACTGAGAGTTTTAATACGAATATTGTCATCTAGATAATATCCACACTCAACAGAGTCCTCATTACATTTATTATCATACTATTTCATAGAATAGTGAGGACTACTAATACTATCATTTACATCGTCACTCCATTCCCTGACTAGTCCCGGCTACGTTCTCATTTCCTGAAGAGAACAATGAAAACAAAAGGGTGAGCTCAACTAGCTCAGTAAGAAATATTATGACTACGATAATGCAGAATAATTTATCGTTAGCCTTCAACAGTGTTAAACTGATAAAATATAACAAACATAAATTTTAACTGCAGAGGAACAAGCAATCAATTAGAAGAGTCAAGTAGAGAATAAAATCTACTATCTTCTATGATTTAAAAGGATTTTCATCACTTTTATCGCTGAGACTCAGCTTAATAAATAATCCACATCATTAAATCATCTCTGCACTACAGGCCAAGGATATTCTTTAGTATCACGACCACGAATCATCCATACGCTACAGGCTAAAGATAATCGTATTTTCATCAATGGTTCTGATCATGCCATAAAACAATTCATCTTTGCACCCTTGGCCGAAGAGAATCCATAGCCATAATCATACCAAAAACTATCCATCAATGCACTACGGGTCAATGAGGACTTTTTCCACATCATTTATAACATTACAGTCATGATTATAACGAATAATCCCTGGTCAAAATCAATACAAGTCCATTTATGCACTACATGCCACAGATGACTTTTAACATAATATAAGCATGAGGATGATAACAATTCAATAAAACAAGTTCAAGAATAAATTTTAAATATTTATAAGTTAATTTATCCTGAACTCAATAACGTCTAAATTGTCAACATGATACTACTTTTTGGAGTAAAATTCAAGAATGCTCAGAAGAATATTTCCATGAAAAGATACTAGATGAAGAGCAAATATCAAGGATATTCCACTAATTTCATGGAGTATAAAAGCTAAAACTTTAACCAACTAAGTGTAATAGAATATATGAAACTGCAAATGGATATTTGTCGTCATGCGGTAATCCACGTAGACAGATTATTCCAACAGAATAATAAAGAATAGAATAGCATATGAATTCACCAGGCGTGCGTAATTCGCACAGACAGGTTATTCCAACAGAATAATAAAGAATGGAACCAGGTCATGCATAACCCGCACAGACAGGATATTCTAACAGAATAATAAAAAATGAAATCACATCATGCGTAATCCGCACAGACATGATATTCCAACAGAATAATAAAGAATGGAATAACAACAGAATTCACCAAGCATGCGATAGACCGCACATGTAGGCCATTCCAACAGAATAATAAAGAATGGAATAACAACCCTTACGAGTATTGAAAGAAAATAACTCTCTTCATGAATACGAAAAAATAATACCCCTTACCTTAAAAAGAAGAGTATTCCGACGGGTAGGGCGGGAATATACTTGAAGAAAACTTGCACTATTTTCTACGCTAAATGCTTTCTTAAACTCTAAAAAATTACGCTCAAGATTATTGAAGAAGAATTCTCTGAATTTCGGATGTGTTTTTCAATTCTAACTAAGCATCCTATTTATAGGAGAATGGAAAGGATGCTATGCTGCACTATGCAATAAAATATAATATATTCTATTTATAATCAAATAAAATAAAACTTTATAAAAAGTATTCTATTTTATATAAAATGTGTTTACTATGCAGGCACTATGCAAACATTATGCATAATAAAATATAATATATTTTATTTATAATCAAATAAAACAAATCTTTATAAAAAGTGTTCTGTTTTATATAAAAAGTTTTTACTATGCAAACACTATGCAGGCACTATGCAAACACTATGCATAATAAAATATAATATATTCTATTTATAATCAAATAAAATAAAACTTTATAAAAAGTAATATGTTTTATGTAAAAAGTTTTCTGTTTTTATAACATTTATAATAATAATAAAATAACATTTAACACAATTATTATAATTCACAATATTAATCGACCAGGTCGTTCTCATGAAAGAGGGGGCTTTCCAATAAGGATTTCTCCCTATTGGTGCGCAATTAGGTCACTAAAACTCTCCTTGACAGAACATCTAGACATCGTCAATATTGCAAATAATAATATTAATAACTCTGTCATCTCAACTATTGATTTAATAATATATAAAATATCGACAATAATTGAATCAAATAACGTGAGATACTATGCAATAATTACTGTAGTAATAATTGAACAAAACTGAGAGACTTCTTATGTAAGAATCAATAATTAATATCGTGTGCTACTATGCAACCACGCGTATTACTGTACTTTTACTATCGAGTTGTTCAACAGTTTTAACGATAAAACTTCCGCCAATATTTTTATAAAAATATTTTTATCGTTTTCTTAATCCGACAATAATTCTGTTGTGGGGTCCACCAATGATTGTACCATCATATGGATATTCCCCGACAAAAAGAATATTCCCCGACCAATCGAATATTATACAACAACTTGCATACTTTGCAAAATTTATAAATATTATCCACAACTATAACATTATCTCAAATCCACACCATAATTTTGAAAAAAATATTTCGAGAAAATTAAATCTTTATTCGTAAAATTTGGGATTTTACAATCTCCCCTCCTTATGAAATTTCGCCCTTAAAATTTATGTACGTACCTGGTATGCCGAACAAATGAGGACACTTCGCCAGATCCTAACTCTTGAGGTATAACCTTTGAGCGTAAAATATATTTCAAAATTTTAACAGGTACATCTTCATACGTTAAATTATCCGCTATCTCGCCTAGTTCTTAAATTAATAATGTAGTTCGGGTCGTCCACATATTTATGTAAAATCGATACGTTAAAAACGTTATGAACACGCGACATACTTGGCGGTAAAACGAGTCTATAAGCCACAGTTCCTACTCAATCGAGGATTTCAAATGGGCCAATTAAATCGAGGGTTGAGATTTCTTCTCTTCAGCAACTCTTGCTTTTAAAATAACTCCCTCTTGAACCTTCTTCTTCATATTCACCAGCTCCGGGTCTGTAGCTTTAGAAGCTTTAACATTATCGACTAAAGTTGGTTCTAATCATAAATTCGTTATCTTCATGTAGGTTCATATATTTTCACTCGTAAACGCATACGATCTTCTACTCAACGCGTCAGCTATCACGTTCACTTTTCCACGATGGTATTGAATGGTATTATCGCAATCTTTCAATTGCTCGAGCCAACGTCTTTGGCGCATAATACGTTTGTTTTAGTTGAAGAAATATTTAAGGGTTTTAGAAATGGGATTTTGTATTGGGGTCAATACAAAATTCGATTTCACGTTCTAGGGGTAGGCTAAGTCTTCAAGAATACGCCAAGAAATTTATTAACAATAGAAATATCACTCAAAACTGTGACCCTTATCCAAGACTTGGATATCACGTCACATTTATACTTATCAACTTGTCATCATTATTCACGACGTCTCCTACGAAAAGTCTGGCTTCGGTGCATTCCACACAAGGAAGTCACCAGATAAAGGCTCAGGGCTCTTTACTTATGGCTTGATATAACAATAATTGAATTTAGTAGTTTGGTAGCATGAATTGACTTTACTTATTGCTCGTATAACAGGTTGGTTAGGAATATAAAAGCTAACAACCTTACGAAAATAAACAATTTTAGCACGATGAGTAGTTAACCAGTCGATTTCTAAAATCACGTCAAATACAAGTATTTTCAAAGAGATAAGATCGACAGGTAATGTGAGGGTATCGATTTGAATCAAATAAGATTTATAAATAGTGGAGGTAACAAAGGTTTCTCCCAACGGAGTTTCAACATATAAATAAAAGTCTAATTTCTTCGGAGTCAAATTTAAACATTGAGCGCAAGTAGGAGAATTAAAATAGTGGGTAGAACTGATATCGAATAAGATATAGACTTCGCAAGAGTTTATAATTAACTTACCCGTAATAACTTCGTTCGGGTTTCTCAACAAACGCTCACTTAAACTACCGAAATTGACTTTGCTATAGAGTACATTCCACCTTTACTTGCTTCGTCACATTCCTAATCCATGATTCAAATCATTAATCTCCGGTCAATATCGAATTGGGGTTGACCGCTCTGCACAGGGTAAGTCTAAATTCAATGTTGGATTCTCCTAATTATTGTCCAAAAGCAAAATCCATTTCATCTATTTTGGCCTTATTGGATCGGACGTCTTTTTCTATAATATATACTCGTCGTGCGGCTTTTACCAATGCATCATCTATTCTCCTTCATTCATTTGCTTCTTCTTTCATCTGAACTTTGATCATAGCATTCTCAGATTCCAGCTGTAATATCTTATACTCTACCAAATAGTGCTTCTGTTCAAGCATCACACATTGGGTAACATAATTTTGAATTGTTACATATCTTTGCTTCACGACCGCCTGCCATTCTTCAGCCTGCTCTTCTAACTCATGAATATGATTTTGTACTTCTAAATTTCGATCATAAAATTCTTCTAATAAATTCTCCTCAGGTTCCTCTTCTTCCACGCTTTCAGCTACTACCTCTGCAACTAGCTCAGGTGCAACTATTAGTTCTTCACTCACCACGTAGATATCTCTAATTTCTTCTTCTTCTGACATCACATTAACCTGGTTAGTGATTAAAGGTGTCTCACCAGTTTCATTAACTCCATTGTTAACATTTTCAGCCGCCATTTTCAAACACTGCCACAATAAAAGGGTTAATTATCATATCACATATTATCCCTATACTCTGACCGACCAATTAAATACCAAATAAACTTTGGTACGCCATACTAGCAAAGGAATTCCCCGTCTCTCCCCTCCTAGTTCTTATCTCACATCTCAGTCAGGGATCATATCCCTAAGCTTTGATGCCAATTTTGACGCCCCAAAAAAAGGTATACATCAACCATCTCGAGTCGCAAAATACATGTTACAAAATTCAAATACAACTTAATAATACAACTGTAGTGTAAAATACGACAAAACATAAACTGAGAGTTGTAATACAAATATTCTCATCTAGACAATATCCACACTCAATGGAGTCCTCATTACATTTATTGTCACACTATTTCAAAGAATAGTGAGGACTACTAATACTATCATCCGGACCGTCACACCATTCCCCGACTAGTCCCAACTACGTTCTCATTTCCTGAAGAGAACAATGAAAGCAAAATGGTGAGCTCAACTAGCCCATTAAGTAATATTATGACTAATACAATGCAGAATAATTTATCGTTAGGCTTCAACAGTGTTAAACTGTTAAAATATAACAAACATCAAGTTTAACTGCAGCGGAACAAGCAATCCATTAGAAGAGTCAAGTAGAGAATAAAATCTACTATCTTCTATAATTTAAAAGGTTTTTCATCACTTTTATTGCTGAGACTCAACTTAATAAATAATTCACATCATTAAATCATCCCTGCACTACAGGCCAAGGATATTCTTTAGTATCACGACCACGAATAATCCATGTGCTACGGGCCAAAGATAATCGTATTTTCATCAACGGTACTGATCATGCCATAAAACATTTCATCTTTACACCCTTGGCCGAAGAGAATCCATAGCCATAATCATACCAAAAACTGTTCATCAATGCACTACGGGCCCATGAGGACTTTTTCCACATCATTTATAACATTACGGTCATGATTATACCGAATAATCCCTAGTCATAATCATAACAAGTCCATCTATGCACTACAGGCCACAGATGACTTTCAACATAATATAAGCATGAGGATGATGACAATTCAATAAATTAAGTTCAAGAATAAATTTTAAAAATTTATAAGTTAATTTATCCTGAACTGAATAACGTCCAAATTGTCAACATGATACTACTTTGTGGAGAAAATTTCAAGAATGATCAGAATAATATTTCCATGAAAAGATACTGGATGAAGCGCAAATATCAAGGATATTCCACTAATTTCATGGAGTACAGAAGGCAAAACTTTAATCAACTGAGTATAATAGAATATATAAAACTGCAAATGGATTTTTACCGCCATGCGTTAATCCACGTAGACAGATTATTCCAACAGAATAATAAAGAATGGAATAACAGAAGAATTCACCAGGCGTGCATAATCCGCACAGACAGATTATTCCAACAGAATAATAAAGAATAGAACCAGGTCATGCGTAATCCGCACAGATAGGATATTCCAAATGAATAATAAAGAATGGAACCAGGTTGTGACACCCCCAAAATAGGTATACATCACCCATTCTGAGTTGTCAATACATGGTTCAGAAACAACTACAACTTTATTATTACAACATGTAAACTATGAGTTTAAATACAGATATAGCCTTCTAGACAATATCCACATACAAATAAATCCCCATCATAATTATTGATACATTATTTTACAAAAATGATGAGGACTACTAAACAACTCTCCCTAGAACCTTCATTCCATACCCCGACTCGTACTCGCTATATTCTCGCCTCCTGAGAAGAAAAATGGAACAAAAAGGAAAAAGGGTGAGATCAACTAGCTCAGTAAAGAATATTATGACTAAGATAATATACAATAAATTATCGTTAGTCTTCAACAGAGAAAAATCTAATAGAATACAATAGACAACAAGTTTTAAAATCAATATTCGCAGCGGAAAATATTAATTCATAGAAGAGTTACGTAGAGGATGAAATCTACTAATGTCTATGAATTTAACAGTCCATCAACAGTATTTTTATCCCTGTAACATCAATCAATGCACATCTTGAATCATATATTCATCCTTGCACTACAGGCCAAGGATATTCATCTGTTGGTCATGTTCATCTAAACACCTGTTCATCTTTGTACTACGGCCAAAGATATTCATCAAAAATCGTTCATCTTTGCACTACAGGCCAAAGATATTCAATAGTATCATCATTTAAGACTGAGGATGATGTAAAATATTTTTAAAGAAATAAATTTAGTAAACAAAATGACAAGAATTAAGGATTCGTACTTTATTTTATTCACGTCCAAAAATACCCCAAAAATCATCATAGTGGTGTAAAATTCAAGAATGATCAAAACATGGATACAATCAAAGCTAGTATCCACAATAGATATTTTAGACGAAAAGGAAATTTTTTTATTTTTCGATGAATAGTGCTGTATTCGTGAATAGTGTCATATACGTGAATAGTGTCGTATACGTGAATAGTAACTCCGACACCAAAAGTTCCAAATTTGATAAAAAAAACTTCAGATCAATATTTTGGCATAATGATATTGAAGAAATAATATCATTACGAACAAAAATAATATCCCTTACCTCGAAAGATTTATACTTCTAGCTTAAACACCGGATATAGGCTATGACTTGAATTTGCACCGTATAGAAATACTCAAAGTATATATTCAAAATACTCACAAGAATACGCTCAATAATATAGAGAGAGAAAACTTCAGTTTCTGGTGTGATTTTCAATTCTAACCTAAGCACCCTATTTATAGGAAAATGCTTAGAACACCAAAGAAGAAAATTTATTAAATATTTTTTTTTCAAAATCCTCATACGCACATGTATTTAGCTTCAAAATCTCAGCCACCAAATAGCCCACCTCACAAGACTTGCACAAAAAACGTTTTTCTAATTTAAAATAATTTAAACTTCCAAAAATCAATTATTTCGAAGCTTCGGAACTTCAATAATTCATAATAAATAGCCTTTTTGTCAGAAAATTCGAATCTCGTGTGTTTTTATAGAAAATTCAATTCTCTACAACTTTGCTGAAAAAAGTTTTTCCAAATTCCAAACAGAAATTAACCGAAATCCACAAACGGATGATTTTAAAGGCTATAATCAAATTTCAGTCAATAAATGGGTCCACCGACATGTTTAACATGTTTTAAACACTTATTGCAACAAAAATACTCTTCCTCCTCGTATACTCATATATCCCACATTCGTTGTAAAATATCACCATTATTATATTATTAAAATATAATAATATATATATTTAAATGAATTATTTTATCAGAAAAAGATAAAATTTCAATTTTCAACAATTGTCACATTAAAAAATTTTCTCCATCTATATCCACATAAAATCAATATTTTCCTCATCATATGAATCAATAATTAATTATTCACAAATAATATTACAGAATCACAATATTGACAACCAGGCAGTTCCTAGGAAATAGAGGGCTTTCCAATAAGAATTTCTCCTTACTGGCGCACAATTAGATGACCAAACCTCTCCTTAGACAAAACTTTCTAGACATTGCCAATAATGTTATCTAATAATATTATTCAGATAATACGAATTATTGCTTCGATAATGAAAAATACTGTGTAATGACAATTATTGAAACAACAGCAATATAAAATATCAACGCAACAATTATTGAACCAATAAAATAAAATACTGAACAATAATTACTGTAACCATTATTGAGTAGTGCCTTCTTACGTAAGAGTCAATAATTGGTGCAATACCGTGTGCTACTGTGCAACAACGCGTATTACCGTGTTTTAACCACCGGGTATTCCAACAGTGTAAACGGTAACAACTACGCCGTTATTTTTAAACAACTTATATTTGTCGTTTTCTTCCTCCAATCGCTTTCCGTTATGGGGCCCACACATGGTTGCGTCGTCGTATGAATATTCCCCGACAGTACGAATATTCCACGACCAAACGAATATTCCCCGACAACAATGAATATTTTATAACCACTTGTTTATTTTGAAATATTTACGTATTTTACCCATAACTATCCACATTAATCAAATCAACCCTTACTATTCAAAATAATAATTAGAGGAAATTAAATTTCATTTATTAATTATTTGGGGTCTTACACAGGTCATACATAATCCGTACAGACAGGATACTCCAGCAGAATAATAAGGAATGAAATAACAACAGAATTCACCAGGCATGCGATAGACCACACAGACTGGTTATTCCAACAGAATAATAAAGAATAGAATAACAACTCTTACGAGTATTGAAAGAAAATAACTCTCTTCATGTATACGAAAGAATAATATCTCTTACCTTACAAAGAAGAGTATTTCGACGGGTAGGGCGGAGATATACTTGAATAAAATTTACACTATTTTCTACGCTCAAAGCTTTCATAAACTCTAAAGAAATATGCTCAAGATTATAGAAGAAGAATTCTCTGAATTTCTGCTGTGTTTTTCAATTCTAACTAAGCATCCTATTTATAGGAGAATGGAAAGGATACTATGCTACACTATGCAATAAAATATAATATATTCTATTTATAATCAAATAAAATAAAACTTTATAAAAAGTATTCTGTTTTATATAAAAAGTTTTTACTATGCAAACACTATGCAGACACTATACAAATACTATGAATAATAAAATATAATATAATCTATTTATAATCAAATAAAACAAAACTTTATAAAAAGTATTCTGTTTTATATAAAAAGTTTTCACTATGCAAATACTATGCAGGCACTATGCAAATACTATGCATAATAAAATATAATATATTCTATTTATAATAAAATAAAACAAAGCTTTATAAAAAGTATTATGTTTTATATAAAAAGTTTTCTATTTTATTACATTTATAATAATAATAAAACAACATTTATCACCATTAATTATTATAATTCACAATATTAATCAACCAGGTCGTTCCCAGGAAAGAGGGGGCTTTCCAATAAGAATTTTTCTCTATTGCAAATAATAATATAAATAACTCTATCATCTCAATTATTGATTTAATAATATATAAAATATCGAGAATAATTGAATCAAATAACGTGAGATACTATGCAATAATTGTTGTAACAATAATTGAACAAAACTAAGTGACTTCTTACGTAAGCATCAATAATCAATACCGTGATGCAACCACACGTATTACTGTACTTTTACGACTGAGTAGTTCAAAAGTTTTAACGGTAAAACTTCCTCCGTTATTTTCATAAAAATATTTTTGTCGTTTTTTTAATCCGACAATAATTCTATTGTGGGGTCCACCAATGATTGTACCGTCATACGGATATTCCCCGACAAAAAGAATATTCCCCAACCAATCGAATATTATACAACAACTTGTATACTTTTTAAAATTTATAAATATTACCCACAACTATAACATTATCTCAAATCCATACCATAATTTTGAAAAAAAAATATTTCGAGAAAATTAATCTTTATTCGTAAAATTCTGGATTTTACATTAATTAGGAAACATTAATCCTAATTTTCAAGTTATAAGTAATTAGAAAACCCAAATCTAATTAGAAAACCTAATTTCTAAATTGGAAAGATTATTTTTCTATTTAAAACCTTAATTCTTGGGTTATAAACCCTAATGTATAATTATGACCTTAATTGCTAAATTAGCAATTTTAATTAGGAAATAATAATCCTAATTAGCAAGTTTGAATTATGATTAGGAAATTTTAATATAATTATCTAGTCCTAATTATAATTTAGAAATATTAATTTTTTATTTTGAAAACCTAATATGGAAATCCTAGAAAATTGATTTTTCAAAACATTAGGTTTTAACCCTAAGGGTCAAACCTTAAGGGTTAAACCCTAAGAGATTGATCAAATGAAAACTTTAGAACTAAAATGGGAAATCAAATGACATGAATGCCCTTTTTACCTTCTTTATTAGCTAACTTGAGAATTTAACAAAAATATTTGTGGGTGAACTACCCTAACTACCCCCATTGACTTATATATTAGCCACAGCCAATCATTCCAGGAAGATTCATTTAACCCAAGAATTAAAAGTCAAAAAGTAAGAAAAATCTCTTACTTTATTTAGCAAAATTGTCCAAGCCTATTCTCTCTATATATTTCGAAAGGAGAGTGGGAGAGAGTGAGAATAAAGCTTAATAAAAATTGTATAGCGGTAATCCACGGTTCAGATTAAGACGAATATGTCGAATACAAGGAAAGGTCAAAGACAGTTCCAGCTTTAGTATACGTGTGCAGTTAGATTTATAACAATATTATTTATTAAAGTTATTATAAGTCAAATAAGTTATGAATTGTTTATTACGTGAAGGTTACTCGACCTTGGGAAAAAGTGTGTAAAGTTTGTTGTATAAAAAATTTATGTTTATATCTTTCGTAACAGGTATAGAATGATTGTACCAGATCCGTGGTGATTTGGGACCCGAATTTGGGGTTGTCATATTTGGTATCAAAGTTGTTGGTTATAAACCTTAGGTTGGAATACCTTAGGCCAAAAACCGCAGTGAATAGGATAAGATCTAACTCACATAGAGTTAGTTGGTCGGTAAGATTCGAAGATGAATCTCGGCGAGTTATAAAGATACAGAGTTCTCTAACTCTGATAATAAAGATGAACAGTAGTGGTTGTGAGGGCCCTGAATTCGAGGTCCCGAGTCACCGCGGATCCGGTTCGATCATTCTAACACTATTACTATTTACGGAAGATATAAACTTAAATTGTTTATACAATACATTACACATTATTCCCCAAAATCGAGTAACCTTAACTTATACACAATTCATAAACTATCTAACATAATACATTATTATCAAACTATACTATTATAAATTAGCTGCACATTTTATCCTAAGCTGAACTTGGCATTATTCTTTTCCTATATCCAAACGCATTCGCCTTATCTGCAATGTTTTATCATGATATAGCAAGGGTGAGCATAAAAGTTGCCCAACAAGTTTAAGTTCAATAATATAACGATATATCATGATTGAAAGAATCTGAATAATAAGTTGGCTATAATTCAACACTATAATTGTGAACTATCAGGAACAAAATATTGACTAAACAAGTATTAAACATGAACAAATATATCTGAACCAACTAGTAATGAAAGTGATCAGCCTTTCATACCTGACTTATACATGCAATATGTACAGAGTATAATTCATGACAACCAACAATGATTAACCATAAGCTTATCCGAATGAAACAACTCTTAGTAGAGTTAAGTAAAAATAAACTTGCCTGAACTGTTGATTACCGCTACACAATTTATAACGCTTTATCTGAAGACCTAATATTAGTAATATAGATCTCCAATATTAGAATAATATCATCACAATATAATATAATTATATATAGATATACATTGAATAACCTAAACACATAACATATAACCCTATCAGCCTATTCAGAATATACAAGACTCGGTATCAAGTCAAACTATTGAAGTCTGAGTTGAACCTGACACAAATCTGACATCCTGACAGTCTAGTCGAACACAATTTTGAGTTTAAGTTCAATTAAACTCTGTCTAAACCCGTAACCATTATCTAAGATAATTTATTAATAGTCCACATATTTTTCAAAGTCTCGTAATAATTTTTAAATAATTATTACTATTTATCATGAATTTTCAATTATTAATATCGTATTTAAATGAATTAAATACCTCATAATCCCATTATCATTAATATCTAATTATTATCAAATATTAATGAAATACATGTCATAATATTATAATATATTTATAATATATCAAAGTATTTTTAATACTTTAAAATCATATTTATATGATTTTTAAACAGTTAAATTCTTTATCCGATAATTGCTATTAATATTAAAATATTTAATATTTTCATGGCAAAATATCAAAAGTTATATTTTATAACTTAAAATATTTTTATAACACTTAAATCATTTTTATATGATTTAAAAATCATTAATTCTATTTTTCCATAATTTATTTAATATATTTATTAAATAAGTTAACTATTATTAATATTGATTAATTAATGAAATTCATTCTAAATATTAAAAGTCACTGAAAATAACTTAAAATATTTATTATAACATAATATTATTTTTCATGATTTTTCATGTATTAAAATTATTTTTAAATCATTTATTTAATATTATATTTAAATAAATTAAATATCATTTATATTCCAAAAATATTAAATATTTATGAAATATACTCTAAATAATTAAAAACTATTTTTTGGACTTTAAAATAATTTTTTTGAATTTATTATGTATTTTTAATAGTTAAAAACCATTTTTTTTTCTATTTTTAAATAATTTCCAAAAATAATTAATTAAAAAGGGGCCCTATAGCGACAGAACCGTCGCTATAAGTGTTCTTCAGCTGTTCTTGAGCTTCAAGGTCAGTTTTCAGGTTAGCTATTTTGACCGGTTATAACTTCTTTTCTAACATGTTTCTGGGTTTGTTTGAGCATTGATATTGTAGTACGCATGTAATAAAACAACTACAAACTAACTTCATGGCCATAAAGTCTCACACGTAGAAGATCTTAGTCTCTTAAAACTCTGACAACGTTGTTCTTCATTTCTGTGTTTTCCAGAAATGAAGAACAGTTCAAGGGTGCTAATTTAGATCCTTGTATCTTTCAGTATAAGTACTGTTTATGTGATATAATGGTTCATTCGTGTAGAGTACATATCAGAGTACAACTCTATAACCTTATATCAATTTAACAACATCACCCAAGCAAGATCCAGTCCGGTCAAAGTGGTGGTCCGGGACTGTTCTTGAGAAATCTGGGTTTCCCAAATTTCATCAAGAGGCTGGTGGTCAACGATGGTTTGACCTGCTACAACTTTGATCCAGTGCATGATCTGGAAGTAATAAAGGCATGCATGGGTAGCCTACATGTTAGTCTACATACATATAACAACAACAACATGGCCAGATCGCTTCACAGAAATAAGATCAGAGACCACCAAAAGGTTGTCAGACGCTTCTGGAAATTCTGAGCTACCCAGAAATCGTTTTTCCGTGAACGGTCAACGACCTTTGACTGCCTATAACTTTCAATCTACACGTGATCTGTGCTTGATTCAAGTTCCAGATCACAGTCCTTACTACATACTCCAAGTACAAAAACTTAAAAAACAAAAGAAAGTAACAGAGAAGAATCTAGAGGCTCTGACTTTCGATTGTCAGGAGACTTTTTTTTTCCAGTTTTTCAGATTTGTTTAAATCTTGATTTTGTGCATCTAGATGTTATGGATTTGGGTAACCCAGATAACTAAATGATACCTTATAACACATCTTTAACCAACAACTTACAACAACTAACATCAGATTACATGATTTTAAAAATTAAGGTTCTTATACCTTTTTATACTTTTGATCTCTGATTTCTGACTTTGATTCTGTTCTTGAGAGGCTATAAACTGATTATGGCTCACCTTCTCACTCTCTCTCACTCTAAATCTCGAAAATGAAAAGAGAGAATGGCTTGAGAGAAAATGAAATGTAAAGTTGCCTTCTCTCTCTTTTAATCTATAAAAATGATACAATGTTGCTATGATCTGCTGATTTCGGCTGGGAGCTGAAGTATTTAGGCCACATGGAGTTGGTGGAGTGGTTCAACCACTCAATTATTGCAAGATCTACCAATTATTTCCAATAATACAACAAAGGGCTTATGGTTTAAAACCCTTAGGGCTTGCAATTTAATTTTCTAAAATTTTCAATTTAGGTTTTAAAAATAGAAAATTAATATTTCTAAATTATAATTAGGATTTACTAATTATATTAAAATTTCTTAATCATAAATTAAATCTTTCTAATTAGGATTAGTATTTCCTAATTAAAATTGCTTATTTAGCAATTAGGGTCAAAATTGTCATTAGAGTTTTACAACCCACGAATTAGGGTTTCTAATAGAAAATAATTTTTCTAAATTAGAAATTAGATTTTGTAATTAGATTAGGATTTTCTAATTACGTATAACTTTAAGATTAGGATTAATATTTCCTAATTAACATTAAAATTATTAAATTAACACTTAGGTTTTCCCTAATTATAAATTAGGGTTCTTAATCCCGAAATTAGGGTTTTTAAATTTGAAATTAAGGTTTGCTAATTAATTAAGCTTTATCCTAATTAATATTATAATTAATAGCTCTTAAGCATTATAATAATCATTTAAGTTCCCAGATTAGGGTTTCATACATCGAATTAGGGTTTTGAATTCCCGAAACTGAAATTAGTGTTTCAGAACCGATTTCTAGGGTTTCTTATCATTCGCTAGGGTTTTACAACCGAACGCTGACGTTCTTAATATATACTTAGGGTTTGATACAAATATCGTTTATCTGGTCAACCCTTGACCCTTAACCTCATACTGTACACATATACACTAATATACACAGACCATAAACACTTATTCCTTATTCC
This sequence comes from Panax japonicus, assembly GCA_020205505.1. Taxonomy (NCBI): domain Eukaryota; kingdom Viridiplantae; phylum Streptophyta; class Magnoliopsida; order Apiales; family Araliaceae; genus Panax; species Panax japonicus. Next base: position 41,660,612 of record CM035101.1, on the reverse strand, counting down.
TGAATAATTCACCTAAATTCTTCAAAGAATTTTGAAATCCTCAAAATTCCTTCTTCAAAATATCAAACGCATGCACTTAATTTCATGTTTAGGTTCTAATATTGAACCTTAAATCCATAAATAATTTTTTTTAAAAAAATTCAAAATTCTTGGGTTGTCACAGTGGTGAATAGATAGAGTGTAAAAGACTAAAAGTACAGTGATATTAGATCATAAAATAAAATGATCAAGACATGAAAATGAATTGTAATATATACGATGAGATCACTCCGTGATCTGATAAGGTTATAGTAGGGAGAAGAATCAAGTGAATGATTGAAATGTTTACAGCAAGATTGTTGTTTGTCTATGAATGCGTACGAATTCAGGAAAGGATTATGAATACGGATTTAATGAAATTCATAATGAGAAGGGAGCTAAGATTTGGTGGAGATTTCAATTTAGGACTCATGTCAGCAGCTAAGTTGTATTATTTTTTGTATTGGAGCTGAATTGTACTTGGTGTATTATTTAAAAATGATTTTAATACATAAAAAATCATGAAAAATTATATTATGGTATAAGAAAATATTTTAAGTTATTTTTAGTTACGTTTAATATTTTGTGAGGAATTTCATTAATAAATTAATATTAATGGTAATTAATTTATTTACTAAATGTATTAAATAAATTATAAAAAATAGATTTATTGATTTATAAATCATATAAAAATGATTTAAGCATTATAAAAATTCCAACTAAAATATTTAATGTACTTAATAAATATTTTACTCATATTATACTAATATTTACATTTTCATGTAATATATTATCTTCTCACTTTATTAAATCAATTATACTTGTATTAATTCACTATTTTAATTAAGTGAATTATTCACACTATTTATGAAACTTAACTCATAATAATTTAATTTTCCCACATGGCATAATAATTAAAATTATATTATCTCATAACATAATTTCAAATAATATTATTTAATTTCTTTAATAGTTTAATTAACTATTAAATCTCACATTCTCTAACATATGAATATATAATTCTCTTCACACTAAATCATGTAATTCAAAATATATAAACCTCATAATAAGAATTTTAAATATTAAATTCTTATTTTAATAACTTACGAAAATTCGGGGTTGTCACATCCTTCCCTCTTTATAAGGATTCGTTACTCGGGATCAAAGAAACCTCCCTTACTCGGTTTTCACCAAATCTCTTTTCAAAATCTACTAGGAATATTACACACATTACTTGCAAATGAGTAGACTTCACTGCCTCAGACCAGAGTATGGCGTAGCTACGCTTGGGACTGGCGCAGCTGCGCTGGCGCAGCTGTACAGTTTTTTACCTTGGCACCAATGCAGGTGCGCTGGTGCATAGACAGAGGCAGAAACGACATGAATAGTAGCCGACTTTAGCCTAACAAACACGAATTTCACCCACAAAATAGTGAAATTAACACATACAATAATCATAAAACTATCATAAACATGTTTGCTAACATATTCAACAACATAGAACAATTTAACAACATTTTTAACTATTTTAATTCTTTGAATTTCATGTTTTCTCATGAAAACTCTATTTTTGAGTTTCTTCCCAAAAATCATCACTGAAATCTAAAATTTCGCCAAATTACTTCGTTCAAACTACATTCTCTTTGTTTTTAAACGAACTAGCATAAACAAGACTCAATTTGTAATTTAGCATACGAATTGGCCACTAAAATTGGTACTTTACACAAGTCATATGGAAAAATATAAACACTATCATTTTATTCTTCTCCCTATAAACCAATTTCTCTCGAATTTGACAAACAAGTATCAAGTTTACATGATGATTAACAGATTTTGCAACACTATATGCTCATTCATCTACCACAATTCACGTGATTTCCAAATCATATAAAATGCATAGTACTAGAATTAAGAGTTAAAATTAAGAATAGTTTATACCTTGATTTAGCTAAACGATTACCCAATCCTTCTCTTGCACTTGACACTCATAGAAACTCTCTCAAGCTCTCAGTCACAATCTCCTATGTGTTTGTCTCTCTCACTACTCTGTTATTTCTCCTTAGCAAAATAAAATGCGTGAAACATAAACTGATATTTATGGCATGTACTTATCAGTTAAGAAAATAAAAAGGCATCAGTAAAATAAACCAAAGGTCACAAGGCCTTGTTTGGCCACACACCAAATCCCCCAACTAGATTATTTTAATAATATTATATTATATAGTTTCATGTGTCACGCCTTCAGTTATTTTAAATAACGTATAATAATAATTATAATCTCCTTATAATTATACTTATAAATAATCAATAATAATATATCTAATCTAATTAATAAATTAGAAACATCACTATATTTAATTTATTTACTTCATTTTATATCAAACAATTCATTTAATTTAATTATTTTCTTAAATTAAATCCTTTAATAAAATTATCATTATTCAATTTAATTAGCATTAATCAATTTAGTTACTCACAATTATCAATTATTTATTTTCCTCAATAAATAAATTATTTAAAATATTTATTTAATTTAATAAATATTTAAATTAAAATACAAATTTCTCGATCGATACAATAATAATGTACGCCAATTACCCTACACATATCATTGAAATCGCAATAATTATTAGTTGTATTAATATTAACTGTAGGAATTTAACCCACCATTTAAAGCATAACCTTATCATTTATCTTTAACTTTCGAAAACACCACATTTGATTCATTACATAACTTACAAATTCATAGTCTATAGTTTCAACGTTGTGATTACAACATATTGTTATATCTTATAACACATTTTAGGTTCCTCTACAATCATCAAATAAGTTAGGTTAACAATTTCCAAGCTATGCTGTTAGCAGTTCAATTTTAGATATGACTGACCACTGCCGCAGCCGCGCCATGGTTAGCTTAGAGTTCGGCGCGCCTGCGCGACAGCACGCCCGCGCTCGGCACCAAAAGCAGTTTTGCAGAAACTAGAAATTAGACTCTGCTCTAGGCCATAAATCCCAATTCCACGGTAACATAGACAACCCACACACTACAAATTAACTAAAGTCACATAGCACATACACACAATCCTTCTAACACCTAAAACAACTTACATACCCAAATTTAGAGGATTAAAACCTTGTTTTTACCAATTTCTTCATTTTTAACACTTTTAGCGAATTTGATCCCCACAAATTTGTTTCTTAATCAATTGACACGATTCAAACTATGCCGCTTTCGTTTCATAACATACTAACATAATCCAACATCAATTTACAGATTATCATGCATATTAAACATGAAACTTTGTACTTTCTAAAGCCACATCATATAAACATATCACTATTATTTACTTTTCTTCCTACAAACCCTTTTACATGAATTTTAATCATCAAACAACACTCACATGTGATGATTAACAGATTATAAACCTTACATAAATGTACATGTATCAATCCAACATAACTATCAATAGAAATTTCAAGAACACAAGTTAAAATTGGAGTAAGTTATACCTTGATTTAGCAAAACTATTAACAACCCTTCTTTTCTCTTGACAATCTCAGAACAATTTCTTTCTTCTCTATATTCTCTATGATTCTTTCTTTTCTCCCATCTCTCTGTCTTAGTTAGCCTTAGGAAAATAAGACGTGAAAGAAAAATAAATTGATATGGCCTCTCACCAACGTACTTATCAGTTAACAAAAACAAAAAGGCGTCAGTTAAATAAACCAAAGGCCACAAGGCTTTGTTTGGCTACCACATATTCCCCTAAACTAGATTATTTTAATAGTCTTATATTATATAGTTTTCACTTGTCACACTTTAGTTAATTTAAATAACTTTAGTTTAGTTAATTTAAATATCTTATAATGGTAATTATAATAATTTCTATTATAATTATATTTATGAATAATAAATAATTATATATCTAATTTAAATTAATAAATTAGACTTAAAAATAACATTATTTAATTTACTTATTTTCTTAAATATTAAACAATTCATTTAATGTAATTATTTTCATTAAATTAAATCCTCAAATAATAAAATTACTATTCATTAATTTAGTTAGCATGCATACTCAACTAAATTATTACATCACAATTCATCAAATATTTATTTATCCCAATAATTAAATTATTTAAAATATTTATTTAATTCAATAAATATTTAAATTAAATTATAAATTTCTTGATCGTTACATCATTCCCTCCTTAAAAGGATTTTGTCCCCAAAATCACAACTCGATAAATTCATTCGTCACAACATAAAACCACAAAATCTCAATGACTCAAACCATAGAACAGGAACTACCTGATCTCCCCTCATTAATGGGAGTACGCATGCAACCATCTATGGTGCGGTCGAACCCTCAAATAGGAAAGCCAAAACATTTAATCGAACCTCAACCACATCAAAATCGGATCCCAAGACACCAAAAAATGGGAAACCCAAAGATCAACGATCCATTCTAAAAGACAGTGGGATATCTCAATGTCAATTCATCAAGGAGAAGTTTGGGATACATCAAGAAAACAAGTCATAAAGAAAATGGCAACTATCAAGCAAGTAACAAGGCATATCTAAAAGGGAAGTGAATCAAAATATTTTTCCTTACCATATAATATTGTTTGATATATACAATGTGTTCTGTGCATGAAAAAATGGCTAACCCAGTCTATGACAGGAAATAAAAGCTAATCTACAAACCAGTAGATAAATGGGCCAGCAAGTCCAGCATGGCATCCCTCTCAGAAGATGGAGGTGAATCTATAAGATCTTTCCCCAAGGTATCCATGTGTGCCAGAAGATCTATGGACATCTGCATAGTGCTACCATGTTCATCTATGAATGCACTTATATCTGCAACGATGCTATGTAACAACCTGGAATTTTGGATTATCCAGAATTTCGATTTAAAGAATTAGTTATTAATAAAAGGAATTTTTATTAATATTATTATGTGTTATGTGTTTATTAATTGTTCTATAACCTAAAATGATTATTAATCGGGAGGATTCTGGCTGTGAGCTAGATTGAACGAGTAAGAATTTTCAAGACGAAAATAAAAAATTTTCGGGAATAAAATATTTTTGGGGAAAAAGACGAAATAGGCACTATTCATTCGACGAAACATAAGGGTTAGGGTTTGAATAACCTAAGCCTTTCTGAGAGTTCGGTGTGTCGAAATGACATTTCATCGAAAGATTTGACGATAATATATTTTGAAAAGTTAAGTAAGCCGATAAAAGTTTTTCTCGAAAAAACGTGCAGAAATCTGATGAAATAAAAATGACGAAAAGTACTGTTATGCATTTTTTACTCGTTTAGCTACGTTAGGGGAAAACGTGAAGGAAAATACTTAACGCCAAAAAAGTGTTTTTCAGTTTTTCAAAAATTCGAAGAATACGTAAAAGATAATCGGTAAAGGAAAGACGAAATATCCAAAAATATTTGGATTCCGAGAATCACAGTTTTTAAAACTGTCGGACGAAACCCGAAAGACGTAACTATAAAACTTAAGGGCTAAGCAAACTTGAGGGCTAAGTTAACCTAGTCCTTAAGTCTTGAATAGTAAGGAAGTGTGAATACTATAAATAGGAAGCTTAATCTCATTTGAATGGGATTTTGAAAATCCTAGAACTTGAGAGAGAGAGAGAGAGAAAGAGAGAGAGAGAGAGAGAGAGAGAGAGAGAGAGAGAACTCAGATGAAGAGGAAGAGGAAGAGCGTGAGCATGAATGCTCGGATCAAAAGTGATCGTGAAATAGAAAAGGTAACGAATCACCGGCTTTGCATAACATATGAGGATTAAAGAAGAACGGTAATCCGAACCCTAGTTTCTTCTAATAATTTCTTTAAGTTTTATATGTCAAAAACATAGCTTAATGAGAATAAGAAGTAAAAGATATTAGAAAAGATTTCATATGGTTGAAATCATAAGAAAATGAAGAAATAAAAATAAGAAATTTAGTTTATAAATTTCTTAAGCAAGTATAAGGTTCGTAAGGATTTTGAGTGATCCGAATGAATATTATGAACGAGTAGCTGAAATAAGTAAGGAATGGTCTTCTATAGCATCAAATTCCAAGAAAAAGTGAAATCGTAATCCAAAATATCGATTAAAAAAGAAGAACGAACGAAGAACGCGAAGAACATGCGAAGAACACGAAGAACGTTGTTGATGGACAAATTTAAAACCATCGTAGTATAATTGTTGTTGATTGAAAAGTTTAAAACCATCGCGTATAAGTTAGATGCTTATTGTTTGGTTAGGAACGTTAGAAACGTTCATGAAGAACAGATTAAAACTAAGCTATAACGAAGTTATGGCAAAAATTTTAATAAAAGAAGAACGAAAATTTAAAAGTTAGTAAATGAACCCGAACGTGTAGGGTTTTATAAGAATGTAAGAGAACGTATAAAATGTGAGTCAAGTTGTAGCTGTAAGAATGTAAGAGAACGTATAAGCTGTAGCTGTGCGTAAGGCAAGTTTCCTAACTTCATTCATATTTTAAATGAATACTAGTTTCTTAAACTTCTCATATGTTGAACTTGAGAAGTTCTATCTATGTGCGAATGTGCAATATTTGTGCAAGGTGGTAGAACGTATGAGGCCTTGTGCCACAATGTGAACACTTGGGTGTTTCTATGAGATGGATTGTTCTATGTTTGAACTATTTAATAAAATAATGTTTTGTTTATACCTGAACCGTTATTGTTAAGTCTGTGCTATTGATTCTAGCCAAACAGGATGTGTATGAAAGAGAATAGAGAATGAAAGTATTTCAAAGTGAATGTGACTAATGTTTTAAGATGATGGGAATCAAGATTATTCCTAATATTCAAGCTGCCTCGTAACCTTGTTCGGTTATTGAAGTCTAAAAAGAATGTATAAATTCTTGAAGTTGTTTGTTCAACTGTTATGACTTGCTGGGCAATTGTATGCTCACACTTGCTTTAAATGAAAAACATTTTCAGCGAACGATGTTAGAAGAACTTAAGGATCCCGTATAGATCAAGCTGACGGCATCCAGATGAAGTGCCATTCAGATTATGAATGAGTGGTACTACGAAGTAGTACGGGAAGAAGAACTCAAATTGAGTTGTAAAGGATAGTATACGAATTATAGAAAATTCGTATTAAGTAAAGAGAAAGTTAGAAGTTGTAAGATTTCAATTGAGGACTCATGTGATGGCTGAGTTGTATGATTCTTTGTATGGACAGAGGTTTGTGCTTAGTGTAAAAACCACTCAATTTATTACAGTGATAATCATTGAAATTGGTCGCACTATCAAGATGTATATAAAGAGAAGGTGAATCTTTTCTTATGTATATACAAATGATATGATAGGTGCGGGTTCTTGAAACTCATATTTATGAAAATTTTGTGACTCATAGTTATATGCTATGTTTCTGAGCCCTAAGAATATGGATTGTCCTTAATTTGTTTTTGGATTACATATTGCGAAGATAAGTTCTTAAACACATATGTTTGTGGAAAGTTCATAAATACATAAAGTGTGGTAAGTTGATGAACTATACTAAGGTATATGAATGTTTAGACTGAAAGTAAGTATTTTCAATAGACTTAACATTGAAGGTGCTAGAGAAGATTAAGTATTGTCGTAAGTAAGACAATGAAGGAAGATGGAGAATAGGATATTCCAAGTCATCTAGCTATGCTAGATTTCGAAATTTCTTGAAATCGTGCTGATGTGCGCATTTTGAAAATGAAAGAATTGGATCAGCTTTTGGAACCAATGGATTTTTAAAAGAACTATTCTTGGTATGTCTATGCTAATTGTATCAGCTAGACATAAATTGGTTTGAAATATCAAAATGAATTTTATATCATCAGTGCATTTGATGCAAAGATGGTAAAAGGATGGAGTTATTAATACAATTAAACCTGGTGTTGGATGTGATCTTAGGATCAACAACCTGCTATGGTATGATGTATAATGATGAAGTCATAAACTGACGAAGTCCTCAATGTATTATGAAAAGTGTGGTATCATGATGTCATGAAACGTTTTGATGTATTGCAAACGAATTTAAAGAAGTAGTCGATGTTAAGTGAGTTGACTAGACGAATGTTTCAAGTTGATGTCCAATTTATTGGTATGGTCTAAGCTACTTGATTTGGCTTAGATGAATGTTATGTCATGATTAAAAAGAAAAACGAGTTTTCTTTGAGTAGTTATGCCAAACCAAATTATTTTGGTACGGAATCTGATGAGTAAGTCTGAGGTGAACATACTCCGAAATGGGGTTATACGATGGGTTGATCACCTACGTATGGAAGAGGTAGTTTACCTTCTTTGTGATTGTAAACTGACCGTGGAAAGAAAGGTTACGGTGTCATGTTGTTTAACCGAGTAAGAGTTCATGGTCAATTTGACCCCTCAGCAAAAGTATAAAAGGTTTTAAAGGAATCTTTATATTCCTCGTTATTCCTTTCACTTCATGATTTTTGATAAGTTATGAAGGGTAGGGAATGTTTGAAAGATAAGAACTTCTTTGAAGAGAAGTTAAGAAAAAGAGAAAGCTAAAAATTTCGAGGATGAAATTTTGTGAAGAAGGGAAGAATGTGATGACCCGGGTAAGGGTTGGTTTTAAGAAATTCCGAGGATAGAATTTTTATAAGGAGGGAATAATGTAATAACCCAGAATTTTGTATTATCCAGAATTTAGGTTAAAAGAATTAGTTATTAATAAAAGAAATTTTTATTAATACTATTATGTGTTATGTGTTTATTAATTGTTCTATAACCTAAAATGATTATTAATCGGGAGGATTCTTGCTGCGAGCTTGATTGAACGAGTAAGAATTTTCAAGACGAAAATAAAATTTTTCTGGGAACAAAATATTTTCAGGGAAAAAGACGAAAAAAGCACTATTCACCTGACGAAACCTAAGGGTTAGGGTTTGAATAACCTAAGCCTTTTTGAGAGTTCGGCGTGTTGAAATGACAATCCGTCGAAAGATTTGACGATAATATATCGTGGAAAGTTATGTAAGCCGATAAAAGTTTTTCTCAAAAAACGTGCAGAAATCAGACGAAATAAAAACGACGAAAAGTACTGTTATGTACTTTTTACTCGTTTAGCTACGTTAGGGGAAAATGTGAAGGAAAATGTTTGACGCCAAAAAGTGTTTTTTAGTTTTTTGAAAATCCGAAGAATACATAAAAGTTAATCGGTAAAGGAAAGACGAAATATCCAAAAATATTTGGATTCCGAGAATCGCAGTTTTTAAAACTGTCGGACGAAACCCGAAAGACTGAACTACGAAACTTAAGGGATAAGCAAACTTGAGGGCTAAGTTAACTTAGTCCTTAAGCCTTGAATAGTAAGGAGGTGTGAATAGTGATTTTAGGGGCAAAATGACTATTTTGCCCTAACCTTGAAAATCTATAAATAGGAAGCTTAATCCCATTTGAATGGGATTTTGAAAATCCTAGAACTTGAGAGAGAGAGAGAGAGAGAGAACTCGGATGAAGAGGTAGAGGAAGAGCGTGAGAATGAATGCTCAGATCAAAAGTGATCATGAAATAGAAAAGCTAGCGAATCGCCGGCTTTGCATAACGAAAGAGGATTAAAGAAGAACGGTAATCCGAACCCTAGTTTCTTCTAATATTTTTTTTAAGTTTTTTATGTCAAAAATAAAGCATAATGAGAATAAGAAGTAAAAGAGATTAGAAAAGATTTCATATGGTTGAAATCGTAAGAAAATGAAGAAATAAAAATAAGAAATTTAGTTTATAAATTTCTTAAGAAAGTATAAGGTTCGTGAGGATTTTGAGCGATCCGAGTGAATATTATGAATGAGTAGGTGAAATAAGTAAGGAATGGTGTTCTATAACATCAAATTCCAAGAAAAAGTAAAATCGTAATCCAAAATATCGGTTAAAACTGAAGAACAAACGAAGAACGTGAAGAACACACGAAGAACACGAAGAACGCTGTTGATGGACAAATTTAAAACCATCGTAGTATAATTGTTGTTGATGGACAAGTTTAAAATTATTGCGTATAAGTTAGATGCTTATTGCTTGATTAGGAACGTTAGAAACGTTCATGAAGAACAGATTAAAACTAAGTTATAACGAAGTTTTGGCAAAAAATTTAATAAAAGAAGAAAAAAAATTTGAAAGTTAGTAAATGAACCCGAACGTGTAGGGTTTCATAAGAATGTAAGAGAACATATAAAACGTGAGTCGTGGACTCAAGAACGAACGAAATCTGAGTTCGGATGACCAAATTACGGACGAACGAACGAAGAACGTTAAAAACGTTAAAAAGAACAAAGAGTGAAGATTAAGCCAATTGAATAGAATGTTAATGGATTCAGAACTAATGCCCAGAAATGAGATTTTTTTTAGTTCTCAGTTACTAGAGGATGTGCAAGGAAGAAACATGAACATAATGTTCAACTAATGTAACACTTAATAAAGTGTTTTAAACCTTTAATAAAGGTTGAACGAAAAGATTAAATGAGAATAAAAGACAAAGAATGTTGATGCGGGTTACGAAACCGATCTCCGGGGACTGTAGTCGTGATAAACGAACGTGAGGGATTGCTATGGTTGTGATTCCTTAGACGTTGGTTGAGGATGTTAATGTATAACATTTTGATGTTATGACATGTCATTGAGAGATGTATGTAAAGCGTTTAGACGCTGTGAACGCAATTGTTGCGATGAATGATCGATCTTAGCCTACAGCGAACCGTATGGCTTTGACATTAAGAAAGAATAATGAACATGGGGTTCATGGGATGGATAACGATTGAAAGCAATTAAAACCTTAAGTAAAGGTTGAATTAGAGATTAAGAGACGAGCAACGTGAACGTTAAATATGTAAACGATCCTCGTGAATCGTATTCGCGTTTGACGAACGTGCTAAGTATACCATTGTTGTATGACTTAGACGTTGACGAAAGTAGTAAGTAAGATATGAATTATCAAGGAAAGCCGTAACAAATGGTAATGAGATTAAAGAATGTCCGAGTGTGAGTCGGATAGAGAATGTTAGAATGAAGTAAGCGTTGAACACTTTAACCAGCGTAAGGGTTGAGTGTAAGCGAGTGCTAAATGGACAGAACCTACACTCCGTGTATTGTTTAATCGTAATGTACTGAAGACTAAGTTTTAGCCGTGAACGGTGAAGAAACTAAGTTAAAGATAATGACGTATAACGTTAAGAAGCCGAGTTAATAAATATAACTTAGACAACATTCTGAGTTGAATGAACCAGACGTTGTAAGGTATGAATAAGTTAATATGAAATGTTTAATGCTATGTTGTCATAGTATTGACATTGAATGATCGTTTCGAGTATACAAAAATTTGTATGACTTAGACAATAAAGAATGAATCCTGAGGTATGGCATTTAGTTGCCAGAAAGCCATAAGGAATAAGAAGTTGACTTAACGAACATTATAGTTAATGGTTCGTATAAGTTAAGAGAAGTTAGGTTGTAGTACAAACGTAACTTTGATAGTTGACATATAGGAGTTGGGCTAAACAATTCCTTCAGAGAGCGAAGGTATATACGATACTGGCAACCGATCTAACTCACTGTGATAGCAGTGTATGTAGCATCCCCGAATCCTGGTCCCAAATCACCGCGGATCCGGTACGCTAATTCTATCACTAATGCGAAAGATATAAGCATACATTGTTTATACATTAAACTTTTACACATCATTCCCAAGGTCTACAACCTTAACGTAATACATACCTTCAATATCTTAGAAGATTTACATTGCTATTTTCGTCAGAAAATTTAATAAATCTAATTGCAACGTAATTTAACCTTGAACTCTGACTTTGCCTATGTCCTTATTCAAGCTTCATCTTAATCTGAAAATTTTATCATGATATAGCAAGGGTGAGCAACAAATTTGCCCAGCAAGTTTTACATACAATGAAGATATATATCATGATTGAAAAGAATGAATAAGCTTTCAAGTTTTCAACAATATAATAATTGTGAAATAACATGAATCAAGTTTCAATGATTGAATGACTGAACCAATAATATTGGATGTCAACAATTAACATAAACAAGTTTAACTGAAACCTATGGTAATGAAGGTGATCAGCCTTTCATACCTGATGAACATAAACAACATGCATAATGTGCGAATCAATAAATTATTGACGTGGTATAATTAACAATAATTAACCACTAACATGCTTTGAATTAACAACTCAAGTGTGAGTTAAGGAAACTTGCCTGCATAGTCGATTACCGCTACATAATTTAATTGATTTTCTTTATTGAAAAGACCTATCAGATATAAGATTGATCTTTCAATTAGCAATTCATACCTTATTCCATAATACTATCTAACACTTGATCACATAGTCAAATATTGGATAATCTTAACACCATATTCATTTACTTACTTATAACCTCATCATCTTATATTAACTTGTCTATCCTTAAATCACAAAGTTAAGTATTAGACATTACACCTTAGTCTTAGTACTATCATTATACTTTAATAATCTATTCATCATTTATAACTTATACTTATAAGTTTTTCTTTAATAAGTTATCATAGTAAGCTAGATAACCTTTCAGTAAACTGAAATATCATTTCAGTAAACCGAATTACATTTCAGCATCCTGAAATTACTATTTCAGCAGACGATAACATATTTCAACAAACTGAATTCAAATTTTAGCAACCCAAAATCAATTTCAGTAACCTTGCTTCCTATTTCAGCACCTTGAATTCTCATTTTAGTCTATTACAGGCATACCATAGTTTATTGAATACCAAATTCACCAATTATAGTGAAAATAACATAACTCTCTCATTTTAATCTCCCGTCGAATATTATTAATATGTAATAATATTTTACGCTAAGGTTATCAACCTTTTAATAACATTCCAATCAAATACTACTAATAATATCTCAATACAATATTATTAGTCACATAAAAAAATATTTTATGTCATTAATCACTTTAATAAACAATTTATTTCAATTGTTTTCAATTCCTTAATTAATAAACTTGTTTAAACATTCTAAAATGTCATAAATATCATAACACTTTTAACCCGACCCAAAACTTTATTAAAAACTTGTATACGCCATGTTCAAGGGTCTCATATCATAAATCACATTTTTCCTATTTTTGGACAATTTGATTTTCGATATTTTTGGATCTTACCAAGCCTCGCTAAAACAGTCATAACTCTCGCGTTTTAAAACATTTTTGAGAGATTCTTGAGCCCACGCGAAGATAACTTCCAGGGCTACAACATTTGTCTCACGACGGTTTTCTAGAATCCGAACACATAAGTCCAAAAATTTAAACAAAGGAGGCTATTTGGGATTTTGGACAGATTTGATTGTTCACCTTCCGAACGCCATAACTACCTCATCCGGAGTCGGAATTAGTCCATTCTGGAGTCTATGGAAAGCTTATTTAATGTACTACAACATATCAAATCCCAGAATTTTTAAAGTACAAAAAGTGGACAAAATTTCGTCCGTTTCAGACTGCCACGAAACTGTCCATTTTCTACTACCGAAAACAGAACTGTTTTGGCTTAAACAGTTACTACACCATGAAAACTAAACATTTTTTGAGTGCTACCACTTGGGTTAACTACTATACACATATATCTAACATCCCTTTTTGACGGATCACAAAAATAATGCATAGATTTAAAACGGTAAACATTTAAAGTACATAGAAATTTTGATTTTCAAAAATAGAAAATTTATTTTCTTTTTCTTTTTGATTCCACCCAAATCAACATCTAAAATGAGTAAATCCATACATGAATCCATGTCAATCACAAAGATTATAGGGTTTGAGTTTCATACTCAAAAACCCCCTTTCCATCAATTTCATAAAAATAATAAAGGAAGAAATTATACCTTCCTTTTCTTCTCCTTCTTCCTTCTTCTTCTTCATGGAGATCATCCTTTCTCTCTTCCCTTTCTTCCCTAGGCTGCCGTCCATCTCCTTCTCTCTCCCTTCTCGGTTTTTGTCGAGCTTCCTTCATCTCTCTTTCTTTTTTTCTTCTTCCTTTCTCTTCTCTCTCTTAATAGCCGATCTTCTCCCTTCTCCCCTTGCAATATTCGGCCACTTGGCCTTTAAATTGCCACATGATGGTTTAATTAATTGTTTTCATTAAATTGCTTTATTAAATGACCACCATGCCCATCATCACTAATTGGGTTAAAAATAAATTGTGCAACTAATTAAATCTTTTGGGCTTTCAATAATCCTTTGAGCCATGCAATATATACATAGTCCAATCCTTTTGATCTTGTCTCACCCTAAATATTTAACTAGGGTATCCATTCCAAATTTTTAGAATTTAAAATCATCACTCTAGCAAATTAAATTTTATAACCCAACTAAACTTGTTTTAATTAAGTTATAAAATTAATATCTTGAGATAATAAAAATATATCTCTTAACTTAATATTATTCTTAATATTATTATTATTCTCCTACAAGTGGGTTTAGTTTGGGCCCTAATTAATTTCATAGAGCTAGCAATTTTACTTGCTTTACTTACTAACAAAAACTAACTTGGGCTTCCACCCAAAATTTAATTGGGTCATTATAATACTTGTCTCATGTGACAACCCGATATTTTTTATATAAATAAATCATAAATTTTGCGTATATTTTTTTTTAAATATGAATGATATGTGCCAAGGTAATGTGTAATTATAACTATATGTGTGATAAATAAAATTTATTTATTACATTAAGTATTGCAAATAAATTTATTTTAGAATTATTTGATTATTATCAATTATATTTTTATACTAATTAATTCCTTATTGGAAATGTTTTATTAATTATTTTCAAGGAAAATATAAACTTATATTATTTAAATAATATAGGAAATGATTTTAGAATAATTATTTATTTTAAAGGTAAGAATGCGTGAAAGGTATTATGTATGTAATTATGTGATAAATATAAAATATATTTATTACATGAATGGTTATGAATAATTTTATTTTAGAATTATTGTTCATTATAAATTATATTCTAATAATAATTAGTTTTATAGTAAAAATGTTTTTAATGTGTATTTTCCATGAAAATATGATAATTATATTACATATGATATGATTATAGAATTTTTATAATTAATATTTTATTATATGAAATTATTTTAAAATAGTTAAGTAAATTATTTTTACTTAATTAATAAGGTTATATATGAAATATAATTCAGATATGGAATCCAAACCCTAATTCTGGGTTTTGATCAAGGAATGAAAATAATAATATTATATTATTATTTGTCAGTGTTATAGATATGTATGGTTATGTGTGTAATATTAATGTGTGGAACAGTTTTATTATATTACAACCAAACCCTTAATAATTTTTAGAAAACCCTAAACCCTAATTTTAAGTGATAAAACCCTAATTTAAAACTCAGGATGAATTCGACTCTGTTATATAACTGTGTTATATGGTGCATGCATGTTATGTATTATATAATTTTTATATTAATTAGGTAAACCCTAATTAATATTTAGAAATACTAATTTCTAGAAATCATAATATTTATTTTATAAACCCTAACTTTAAATGTAAACCCTAATTATATTTGATTTTCTAATAATTAGAAACCCTAATCCGGAAACCTAAACCGGAGGTTTGATCAGTCAGAAATAGTGTTATTATGATTAATAATGCGTGTGATAAACTGTAATTACTAATTAAGGAAAACCTAGTTAGTAAATTAAAACCCTAAAATCTAGAACCCTAATTTACCCTAATTATATTATGGAAACCCTAATTTTTGGTATGATAAACCCTAATTGCTTTATTAGAAAAAGTTAATGGTGATTAAGGGTAATAAACCCTAATGTTCATGTATAAGATAATTACAAACTTACTTTAATTGACAAATTTATTTTTTAAAATTTTAGAAACTAAAAGTTATTTATTTTTATTTATTTAATTTTTGTGCAAACCCTAAATTGGAAATCCAAGTTGCTTTATATTTGAGGATTAAAATCTAAGGGTCCCTAAATCCTAGATTGTTCAAAACTTAAACCCTAACAAACCCTAAGCTCTAAGGCAAATTCTAGAAATATAAGGAATTGTCCAAAATACCCTTTTAAGCATTAAAGAGGCTAGAATAGGTTTTGACATTTAGGGAAGTTGGTGACCAAACCCAACAACCCCATGTGATGATATTTGACAGCAACAAGCTTTCTTGATCAGCAATTCATGCATCTATCACCTTTATAAATAGATTGAGAGAGAAAAAAATTGATTTTGCTAGCCAATTTTATACAATACTCAACCAACTCTCATTTCCTCTCAAACCAACGAAAATTGCAAGTATTTCAGTCCCTTTATCAAGCCCCACATCCACCATAAGCAAATCACAAACAACTTGGAGAGCTAAAATCGAAAATCAAGACATAAAGGTATAAAAACCCTAATTTTAGAAATCCTCCGATTTGTTGTTAAATGTTGTAATTGATTGTTTAAAGATGTGTTATAAGGTGTTAATTGAAGTTTTGGGTTGTTAAATCTATGACCCATAACATCAAAGTGCTCAAAATCAAAGTTTTTCCAACTTTTGAAAAACCGAACTCTGTTATTTTTAGGCAAATGTCAGGGCTTATAACTCTTTACTTGATCATGATTTTTGTTGTTTAAAAGTATTTATATGTAGTCTGTAATGTGCTCTTTAAGATGCAAAAAGAATCAAGGCCAGATCATTTGTAGATCGGAAGATATTAATGGTCAAAACCCGTTGACCAAATTTACCATAGTACCGAACCCAGAAAAATTAAGAACAATTTCCGTGTCCAACTTTGACCGGCCAGATCTTGCTTATGTTTTGATGTTTTGGTGTTATGATACTTTGTAATGGTAGACCTACATGTTATCTACAAACTGGAGTTGATAGATCATATAAACATTATACGAACATTAAGTTATAAGGACTCAAAGTAGGTACCTCAAATCTGTTAAATTCTGACAAGTCGAAAAACAGCGTTGTCAGGTTTTTAGAGAGCTTAAATATCTCTGATCTGATGTTGTTTAGCCACGGAACTTGTTATGTACTTGTAGTATTACATGAGTACTACAATATGAAATCAATATCAAGTCCAGAAACATCATGCTCCGATCGGAAATCATGGTCAAAGTAGCCTACTCGGCTACTGACTTTGAGTTCTGGAAATCCTCAAGAACACCTATAGCAACAGAAAGTGTCGCTATAGCCCTTTAGCGACAGTTTTATTTATAAATTCCGGAAATTAATAAAAAAATTGATAAAAATGGTTTTTAATTATTAAAAATACATAATAAATTATGAAAAATTATTTTAAAGTCTGAAAAATAGTTTTTAACTATTTTGGGTATATTTTGAAAATATTTAATATTTTTGGAATGTAAATGGTATATATTTTTTTAATTACAATATTAGATAAATTATTTAAAAACGGTTTTAATCCATGAAAAATCATGAAAAATTATATTATTGTGTTAGAAAATATTTTAAGTCAATTTTGATGAATTTTAATATTTTGTGATGAAATTTCATTAATTAATTAATATTAATGATGTTTAAGTTATTTAATAAATATATTAAATAAATTATGGAAAATAAAATTTATGATTTTAAAAATCATTTAAAGTATTATAAAAATATTTTAAGTTATAAAATATGACTTTTGATATTTTGTCATGAAAAATATTACTCCCTCCGTCCCAGGATAAAAGTTCTGGTGAATTTTTCACGCATATTAAGAAGAGGAATAAAATGACAAAATTATCCATAATAATGTCATTAAATAAGGAGAGAGAATTAGAATAAGAAAAGTATGAGATATTTAATGCTACGGGCATAATAGGAAAAAATGTGTAAAAGTTTGGTTATTAAAAGAAAATAACATTTAACATGGGACAACCCAAAATAGTAATAAGGACTTTTATCCTGGGACGGAGGGAGTATTAATTTAATATTAATGATATTAATTTATTATTAGTGATATTTAGTTTATTTAATAATTATATTAAATAAATTAATTTAAAAATGATTATATTATTTTAAAAATCATTTTAAATGAAAATAAAGTGTTTAAAGATATTTTAAGTTATAAAACATAACTTTTAATATTTAAAGAATAATTTTATTAATAATTTAATATTAATGATATTTATTTACTGATTAATGATATTAAATTTATTTAATAATTATATTAAATAAATAGTTTAAAATGGTTTTATTTATTTAAAAATCATTTAAAAATGATATAAATAAATTAAAAATATTTTAAGTTATAATTCATGACTTTTAATATTTGGATAAATAGTTCATTAATATTTAAATATTAATGGTAATTATTTAAAGATGATTTTAATTAAAAATCATTTAAGGATAATGTAAATGTTTTAAAAATATTTTGAGTTATTATACATAACTTTAATATTTTGGCAATGGTATCATTAATAGTTTAATATTAACTAAATATTGATGATAATAGAATTGTTTGATATTTAAATCATTTAATAATGATTCTGATATTTTAAAAATTATGGTAAATGATAATAATTATTTTATAATTATTATAAGGTCATGAAAAATGATATGACTATTATTTAATTAGTCTAAGTGGATATTGAACAACTGTTTAGAGTCTTAGACTCGATAATTACCCGATAAAGATGTCGGTAGACCGATATGGTTCAGAAATTGATCTGGACTTAGAAATTTAGTTAGTTAATTATTTTATTTGTGATTCAATGGTTGTTAAGGTTATGTGACAATGTGATTAGGAATGAATGTTTGTTTGTTTGTGATAACATGATTGTTGAACATGCATGACAATGTGATTATGTTATGTGCTGACTGCAATAAGAAGTACTATGTGTTATGATATGTGATTCTAATCGATAGAATGATCTTATTAATGATAGGTTTCGGTATAACAGATAAATCTAAGTTGCATAATTGTAAGCAGCGCATCAGGCAAGTATCCTACCTTTGCATTTTTTTTATGCATTGGACAAGTGTAAGAATGTTTCAAAGTTATATTATTATTGTACAGATTGTAAAGCCTATATTATATACGCTCATTGATTATCAACATGTTAGTATATGATAATTCAAATATATATTCTGTTCGTTAATTTCTATAAATGGTTATACAAGTGTCCCCACTTGGATAATCATTGTATTCAATCGCATGTTGATATACATATATGTTGAATTATATAAGACCTTTATTATAAAAACCCGACAGGTATGAACATCCCGATAATGGGAAAATTTTTATGTGCTACGGCGGACAAAGGATGAACGATAATATCGTTCTAGCAATGTAGTATTGATAAATACAAGGCCCATGGACTGTACACCCTCAGGCTCGTAAGCAATGGCCGGTTTACAGATGAATTTCTGTTTAAACCCTTTCGAAAATGAAAACAATGTTCATAATATGTCACAGAAACCCCATGTATAGTCAAATACATAGTTTCAAAAATTTGAATAAGGGTTGTTATGTTAATATTATTGATAATGATTACTTCACAACTTTTATTCGTTGTAGAAGTGATATACAAAGAAAACATTTAAATTCTTTCAGCTTATATATATATATAAAATACTTGTTGGGCACTCAAATGCTCATCCTTGCTTAATTTAAATGTTTTCAGCTAAACGTGATCAACCGGAATGTTCAGACAAGAACAAGTGAAAGGGAAAACAAACAGAATGTGTTATTGGTATTACTTGTAATAAATAGATTGTATTAAGATAATGATATGTATTATATATCATGTAAAGAATGTAGTAAAGGTTGCGTACTTGGGATTAGACTCTGATAAATATAAATTAAGTTTGAAATTTATATTATTGTTATTATTATTAGTAATTATTCCGCTCATAGAAATGGTATCGTGAAGTACCGAGTTCGGGTTTCAAGTATGCGGGTTCGGGGACTTTACAGGTTGGTATCAGAGCTATAAGGTTAGAAACTTTAGGTGGGTTAGACCTTAGGCTATAACCTTAGAACAGAGGGAAAAGTTGAAATTATAAATAACTCATATAGAGTTTAAAGATAGATGAATCGGATAAATTCATTGTCAAACAAAATAAAAGATAATTTATAAAACTTTTATGTGTTGTGTGTATTTATTATTTGTTTATCAAGATAATTTTTGTGCGTAGGTGTTAGAAAGGAACAGAATTAGGATACCCTTAAATCATAAAGAATAAGTCAACTTCCATTACTGAGCCAATATCAAAGCTAATAGCTGCATTAGAGGCTCACATTGAAAGCTACCTCAAAGAGGTGGTTATTTTGGAAAGTATAGTACGGGATCAAGAAACGTTAAGTATAACTGATAGGTAAAGTATAGCTAAAGGATTATAAGTGGTTAATGTCGAGTTCTTAAACTCGTATGTTTGTGATGAGTTCTTAAACTCATAAGGTATTGAAAGTTGTGACAAACTGGATATAATTATGTGTGAATGGATATTGGGGATAATGGAAAATAGATAGGTTATTAAGCAAATGATCGTTAGTGAATGTGTAAGGAATAGGTAGTATTAGTATTAGTTGAATAGGTATAGTTTTAGGTGGTATATATGATAGGTATATTGGTGTAATGTAATGTTTTGTATAAGTTATGGCAGCGATTCCCAACTTACGAGTCACAAAGGGATAACGGATGTTTAAAGCAGTGTGTGCTAAGGCATGTCAAGTGGTATAAATATGAATTTATGTTGGATTAATGGGATAAGTTGGTATAAAGATAGTAAATATTAATCTGGTCACTGGATATTACAGTGGACCGAGTTTTCAAAATATAATATTTTGAGTACCTGATTATTTGAATAGAAAGTTTTGCGTTATATGTTAAGCGTTTACGATAAGGCTTAGAATGTAAGAATAATTTATGATAATGCCATCAAAACGAAAAACGAAACCAAAGGATACAAGGACCTATAAACAAAGTTGGAGGATAACTAGACCCGACATCGAAATTTTTACGAATGCGGACGATCAAGCTATGCAGAACGGAATACCAGTCGCGGGAAATCAACCAAGCAATTGATCGACAAACTTCAAAGACTTCAAGACAACCGGACCGCCAGGATGTAGAAGATCAACCGACCCTGTTAAAGCGTATGTGATAGCTAGGATAACGGCAGGGCAAAAGAAAACTTTTTTCACCTATATGATAAAAGAAGATAATTTCAATAAATAAGCCAGGAATGTGATTAAAAAGTTTTTGTGTGTGGAAAGTAAGGACAGAAGGGATATATATCTTTCCAAAATGTCTCAATCCAAGAATGTATAGTGAATGTGTTGTGTGCGAATCAATAAAGCATAAGGTGAAAGACTGTTCAAGAAAGGAAATGGAAACAAGGAATGCGAATACAGAACAAGACAACAGGACATTGGCAACAACGGGATCAACTTCAACAAACAAACCAACGAAATCAACCGCACGCATCTTCAGCAGGACTGTTCGGGATTCGATAGCAGCCCGGGATGCAACTTCAGGTATTAATCTAACCAATTTTTATTTTCTTAATATTTTCTTATATATAGTAAATTATTTTTATAAATTATTTTGAAGGAGGAATTTGAGTTCTTTTAGAAATCAAATTTCTGTATAAAGGAGATAGATAAGCTTTTTGCTGAATAGTTAAAGATCGGATCGATCAACCATGATCGAGATTTACTTGGAATGATTGTGTATACTATGTACCCTGGTATGTATAGGTTTTAAAAGGTGATTCCGGGGATAGAATCTTTATAAGGGAGGGTGAATGTGACAACCCGATATTTTCTATATAAATAAATCATAAATTTTGCGTATATTTTTTTTTAAATATGAATGATATGTGCCAAGGTAATGTGTAATTAT
Organism: Panax japonicus; assembly: GCA_020205505.1. Classification (NCBI taxonomy): domain Eukaryota; kingdom Viridiplantae; phylum Streptophyta; class Magnoliopsida; order Apiales; family Araliaceae; genus Panax; species Panax japonicus. The sequence goes on along the minus strand of CM035101.1, from coordinate 41,638,683 downwards.
AACTATATGTGTGATAAATAAAATTTATTTATTACATTAAGTATTGCAAATAAATTTATTTTAGAATTATTTGATTATTATCAATTATATTTTTATACTAATTAATTCCTTATTGGAAATGTTTTATTAATTATTTTAAAGGAAAATATAATCTTATATTATTTAAATAATATAGGAAATGATTTTAGAATAATTATTTATTTTAAAGGTAAGAATGCGTGAAAGGTATTATGTATGTAATTATGTGATAAATATAAAATATATTTATTACATGAATGGTTATGAATAATTTTATTTTAGAATTATTATTCATTATAAATTATATTCTAATAATAATTAGTTTTATAGTAAAAATGTTTTTAACGTGTATTTTCCATGAAAATATGATAATTATATTACATATGATATGATTATAGAATTTTTATAATTAATATTTTATTATATGAAATTATTTTAGAATAGTTAAGTAAATTATTTTTACTTAATTAATAAGGTTATATATGAAATATAATTCAGATATGGAATCCAAACCCTAATTCTGGGTTTTGATCAAGGAATGAAAATAATAATATTATATTAATATTTGTCAGTGTTATAGATATGTATGGTTATGTGTGTAATATTAATGTATGGAACAGTTTTATTATATTACAACCAAACCCTTAATAATTTTTAGAAAACCCTAAACCCTAATTTTAAGTGATAAAACCCTAATTTAAAACTCAGGATGAGTTCGACTCTGTTATATAACTGTGTTATATGGTGCATGCGTGTTATGTATTATATAATTTTTATATTAATTAGGTAAACCCTAATTAATATTTAGAAATACTAATTTCTAGAAATCATAATATTTATTTTATAAACCCTAACTTTAAATGTAAACCCTAATTATATTTGATTTTTTAATAATTAGAAACCCTAATCCGGAAACCTAAACCGGAGGTTTGATCAGTCAGAAATAGTGTTATTATGATTAATAACGTGTGTGATAAACTGTAATTACTAATTAAGGAAAACCTAGTTAGTAAATTAAAACCCTAAAATCTAGAACCCTAATTTACCCTAATTATATTATGGAAACCCTAATTTTTGGTATGATAAACCCTAATTGCTTTATTAGCAAAAGTTAATGGTGATTAAGGGTAATAAACCCTAAAGTTCATGTATAAGATAATCACAAACTTACTTTAATTGACAAATTATTTTTTAAAATTTTAGAAACTAAAAGTTATTTATTTTTATTTATTTAATTTTTGTGCAAACCCTAAATTGGAAATCCAAGTTGCTTTATATTTGAGGATTAAAACCTAAGGGTCCATAAATCCTAGATTGCTCAAAACTTAAACCCTAACAAACCCTAAGCTCTAAGGCAAATTCTAGAAATATAAGGAATTGTCCAAAATACCCTTTTAAGCATTAAAGAGGCTAGAATAGGTTTTGACATTTAGGGAAGTTGGTGACCAAACCCAACTTAATGATTTAAAAATGATATAAATGAATTAAAAATATTTTAAGTTATAATTCATTACTTTTAATATTTGGATAAATAGTTCATTAATATTTAAATATTAATGGTAATTATTTAAAGATGATTTTAATTAAAAATCATTTAAGGATAATGTAAATGTTTTAAAAATATTTTGAGTTATTATACATAACTTTAATATTTTGGCAATGGTATCATTAATAGTTTAATATTAACTAAATATTGATGATAATAGAATTGTTTGATATTTAAATCGTTTAATACTGATTCTGATATTTTAAAAATTATGGTAAATGGTAATAATTATTTTATAATTATTATAAGGTCATGAAAAATGATATGACTATTATTTAATTAGTCTAAGTGGATATTGAACAACTGTTTAGAGTCTTAGACTCGATAATTACCCGATAAAGATGTCGGTAGACCGATATGGTTCAGAAATTGATCTGGACTTAGAAATTTAGTTAGTTAATTATTTTATTTGTGATTCAATGGTTGTTAAGGTTATGTGACAATGTGATTAGGAATGAATGTTTGTTTGTTTGTGATAACATGATTGTTGAACATGCATGACAATGTGATTATGTTATGTGCTGACTGCAATAAGAAGTACTATGTGTTATGATATGTGATTCTAATCGATAGAATGATCTTATTAATGATAGGTTTCGGTATAACAGATAAATCTAAGTTGCGTAATTGTAAGCAGCGCATCAGGCAAGTATCATACCTTTGTATTTTTTTTATGCATTGGACAAGTGTAAGAATGTTTCAAAGTTATATTATTATTGTACAGATTGTAAAGCCTATATTATATACGATCATTGATTATCAACATGTTAGTATATGATAATTCAAATATATATTCTGTTCGTTAATTTCTATAAATGGTTATACAAGTGTCCCCACTTGGATAATCATTATATTCAATCGCATGTTGATATACCTTTGATATACATATATGTTAAATTATATAAGACCTTTATTATAAAAACTCGACAGGTATGAACATCCCGATAATGGGAAAATTTTTATGCGCTACGGCGGACAAAGGATGAATGATAATATCGTTCTAGCAATGTAGTATTGATCAATACAGGGCCCATGGACTGTACACCCTCAGGCCCGTAAGTAATGGTCGGTTTACAGATGAATTTCTGTTTAAACCCTTTTGAAAATGAAAACATTGTTCATAATATGTCACAGAAACCCCATGTATAGTCAAATACATAGTTTCAAAAATTGGAATAAGGGTTGTTATATTAATATTGTTGGTAATGATTACTTCATAACTTTTATTCGTTGTAGAAGTGATATACAAAGAAAACATTTAAATTCTTTCAGCTTATATATATATATATATAAATACTTGCTGGGCACTCAAATGCTCGTCCTTGCTTTATTTAAATGTTTTCAGCTAAACGTGATCAACCGGAATGTTCAGACAAGAACATGTGAAAGGGAAAGCAAACAGAATGTGTTATTGGTATTACTTGTAACAAATAGATTGTATTAAGATAATGATATGTATTATATATCATGTAAAGAATGTAGTAAAGGTTGCGTACTTGGGACTTTACATCTCATACATAATATATTGGACTAGATTAAATAATTAATTGCCCTTAATCACTTTATCTACAAGTCACATGCTTAATTAATTAATTGGGCTTGTTTAAATAATATAATTTTCTTAGTCCATCAAATTTTAATTCTCTTGGACTCTCTTTAAATTCTTGGGTTATGACCTTATTATAGTCCATAATTTTTAATTCTATTCCAACCCAAATAATTTAATTAGGGTATTCACTTTCTCAATTATAACTTAAATCCTTACTCACATGCCCAATCATTTCCTTAACCCAATTTAGACTTGTTATAATTAGGTTATAAAATTAATTAACCGAGATGTATAAAATAAATCTCTTAGAATTAGTATATAATTAAATAATATTATTCTCCCACATATTACACTTAAGCTTTTAACACTTAGCTTTTAAATTCCCATCTTACCCCACGCCAAATATATAATTAGGGTATCCACTCTAAATATTTAATTAGAGTATCCATTCTGACTAAACATGACATTCCGGACGCAACCGAGCAATCCGTACTTCAAAATTCTATCTCTAACACAAATTTTGAGTTTTAAATTACTCCCTTCTTATTGCTAATCGTATTAACTAACGATTTTATGCTTATTCAAATTCTTATTTGCCCATCAAGCCCAACACTCAAGCTATGTTAATTACTAACATAGTTTTATCTTGATCATTATATCATTAACTTAATTCATCATTCCTCTTGCTAAAATATATATAGTACCTTACTGAGTATATATATTTCTATACATATACCCATCTTCGTTTAACCTCATAGCATCTCTTCATGTGAAATCTTATCTCCAATAATAAAATTTCTATATGTACTTATATAACACTTCTTAGACTAATTCGTTTATATCGAATTTACAGGTATCGTAATACCTTATTCTTGATATTCCTTCAAGTACATATTAATTCATTCCTAGGGTTTAGGAATTTTGTAACCTATATTTTCTCTATTCTCATTCGAATATCAAACCATATAGGTTTTTACTTAAAAATTTTAAATAAATCCTCAAATTCTCATCTAGGTTTTATTCTTTAACCTTTATTCTAATCATTCAAGATTTTAGAAATTTTTGGGTTGTCACAGTGTAGATGAGACGGGAACTTGTTTGTTTGTTGTTTGTGGGAAACCACTCAGAGTGTCATATGGACTACTAGCAGAGAAGCGATGTGTGCTGAGTCCTAGAGAAGATTAAGAAGAAGAAGATAAGAATGTAAATCATCAAAGATGATGAACGTTTTGAGTAAGACATCTCTGTATGTCATAAAGCCATAAAGCGATAAAGAAAGTTGATCGCGTAAACTTAGTTGTAAGAATGTGAACCTGAAGAAGTAAATTTAAGTAAACTAATGCGTTAGTCAAGTATATGACTAATTGGTGTATGTGTTGTTTCCTTATATATTATAGGGATTGGAATGAGCAGTTCAGCGTAAGCTGTAGCTCTGCGTAAGGCAAGTTTCCTAACTTCATTAATATTTTAAATGAATTCTAGTTTCTTAAACTTCTCAGATGTTGAACTTGAGAAGTTCTATCTATGTGCGAATGTGCGATATTTGTGCAAGGTTGTAGAACGTATGAGGCCTTGTGCCATAATGTGAACACTTTGGTGTTTCTATGAGATGAATTGTTCTATGTTTGAACTGTTCAATAAAAGAATGTTCTGTTTATACTTGAACCGTTATTGTTAAGTCTGTGCTATTGATTCTAGCCAGACAGGATGTATATGAAAAAGAATAGAGAATGAAAGTATTTCAAAGTGAATGTGACTAATGTTTTAAGATGATAGGAATCAAGACTATTCATATTATTCAAACTGCTTCGTAACCTTGTTCGGTTATTGAAGTCTAAAAAGAATGTATAAATTCTTGAAGTTGTTTGTTCAACTGTTATGACTTATTGGGCAATTATATGCTCACACTTGCTTTAAATGAAAAACATTTTCAGCGAACGATGTTAGAAGAACTTAAGGATCCCGTATAGATCAAGCCGACGGTATCCAGATGAAGTGTCATTCAAATTGTGAATGAGCGAGAAGATCAAGTGAAGACTTGTAATATAGAAAGATGAGAATTAAACTATAAATAGTTTAATGAATGATTATGTATCCTTGATGGCGGATAAAAGTCACTCGTACAAGATGTAAAGAATAATGTAATTATCATTATTTGTAATGAGAAAAGCTATAAGGTTTCTAGAACCTGGGATTTGAGAGTGTATGTTTTTATATTTTAGTATATAATGATGTATGTAGAATGAATGATGTACTCGTGACGTACGGAATCTGGGTGTGAAGAAAGACCGGATTTCGGGGCGTTACATGCTAGCTGTGTGAGATCTAAGTGCAGTACTATCTGTAATGGCAACATCTCAGGTAACTCGAGCCTCATCCCACTCAACAAAATCAGCATCCCGAGTCGCTCGAGCCTCATCCCGCTCAACAAAAGTGGTATCCCCGCTAGCTCGGGCATTTTCCCTCTCAATAGAAGCAGCATCTCTACTAAAAAGAGCTATCAACATCAAGGCCCTATCTTGATCCTTCTAAAAAGTCATCAGATGTAACCTCTTCTCCAAATACTCTATAGAAAGTGGCGCTATAGAAGTGGGAATACTAGGGGAATCAACCAAAGTTGTTGTCAAACTAGCAAATAACTAATCCTTAGTGGGAGAATCAAGGCCCTCGATAGGCTCCTCCTCATCAAACTCAATACTCGTAGATAACTGTCTAGTGATTCAAATCGGTCAATCAAGAAATCCATGAACACCACATGCCCCGAGGTAACCTCGTCCAGGGCAACTCTGCATGTGATGAGTGGGTTTCATACCTATGAATTGGATACTTTTTGGATATAAACAATTACTAATCCGTATATTTTAGTATTATTTTATGTGTGGGTGTTGTGTTTGTGTGAAGGTTTAGTTTGTGTTGGCAAAGGCAAGATTTGATGGGCAAGGCAGCGAAAGAAGCAGAAAAAGCAGCAAAAATAGTGAAAGTATAAAGCCTATGGCCGCCGGGGCGGGAGTTCATTGTTTAAAGTAACCCGATGACGCGGGGGGACCACATCATTAACAATTTTGATGCCCGTCGGGGCGGGGGTGCGCGACAGTATTGGAAGTCTTATGTTATAGTTCTACTTCTGGTATTGCGAAGCTTTTGGACTTAGTACGTGATTGGGACAAGATAAGAAGCTGATATAGATACAAAAAGGAAATATCATTAAACACAATCATCATTGAACATTGGAATTAACAAACCCTAACTTTTGAGAAGATTTTGGAGGAATTGGCACACCGAGGTTGGAGCATGAAGATTTCAGAGTGAATTGAAGAAAAACGGTGGTTCTATTTATTGTTTTTATTCTTCAAATTCAATTTTTATAATCAGGTTGCTTGATTCTTTGATCTTTTTAGTTTTTAATTCATTAGCTATGAACTAAATTATCTTATTATGCCTTTGATGGATCTTTTTGCAAAATGAGGATTTTTATGCTTTGAATTTAATTTAATGACGCTATTTTCTATTCTTCTGTTATGGTTTATGCTTAATTTAGGATTTGCTTAATCACCAATTCTTTGTGAACCTATATGAACTCAAGATATAAAGTATGGGTTTAGACTTAATCATAATAGCTTGTGATTCTGATTTTTGCATTTTGCTAGGATTCATAATTATGTCTAGGATAGAGATATACCTATATGTTGCATGTAATCTTCTGAGAACTTTTGATTAAACCTTCTTTAAATGTAATTCACATAGAGATATAATGAATTAGTTAGCTAGGGTGTTCTGTTTAATTCTATCATCTGTGGATTTAAGTTGAAATGGGTTTTGCCCAAGTGGTTGCAGATGAACACCTTGTATAATGGATTAAATAGTAATCTTCGGACTAGAATAGATGAAGCGTCGAGAGGAGCATTTATGGCTAAGAGATTTGAGGAGGCATATGATTTAATTCAGACTATGGCATCTAATAACTACCAGTGGCCAACTACAAGGATGACTCAGCCTAAGGCAACTAGAGTGTTAGAAGTGGATGGAGTTACAACCTTGGCAACTCAAATTTCTTCTCTATCAAAGAAAATGGATGCCCTCTCAAGAGTACAAGTTCAATAGGTAACTTATGTGTGTGAATTGTGTGTAGGGGAACATTCGACATACCAGTGTACTATAAATCCAGATGTAGTTCAGTTTGTAGGTAGCTATAATTGACCACCTAATCCATATTAGCATACCTATAATCCGGGGGCAAAGAACCACCCAAACTTTTCGTGGAGCAACCATCAGAATAAGTAGCAAGCTCCACGACCATCATATCCCCCCGATTTTCAAAATTAGCACCAACAGTCAGCTTCGCAACATGAGAAGAAGTCAGATTTGGTGGAGCTACCTTTGAAGTATATATCTGGTAATGAAACGACAATGAAAATGCAAGCGGTTGCATTTAAAAAACTGGAAAATCAAATGAGACAGCTTGCGATGGCCTTGATATAATAGACCTCAAGGGTCTTTACTGAGTGACACTGAAAAGAATCTTAGGGGAAATCAAGAGCAGTGTCAAGATATTACATTACGGAACAAAAAATATCTAGAAGGGCAAAGTGTAGAAAATTTGCCAAAGAAAGATGTTAAGGAAAGTGAAGAAAGAGTTGTTGAACAAAAAAAGGGTGAAGAAAGACAAGTGTCTAAGGAATAGGCAGATGTTGTACAAGTTGTCTATCCTCCACCACTGTTTTAACAAATGGTTCAAAAGCAAAAGTTAGACAAATAATTCTCTAAGTTCTTGGAAATCTTTAAAAAGCTACAGATAAATATTCCGTTTGAAGAAGCCCTAAAATCGATGCCGAGTTACGCTAAGTTTATGAAGGGTATTTTGTCAAGGAAGAAGAAATTTGAAGATTATGAGACTGTTGCATTAACGGAGTAGTGTAGTGTAGTATTGCAAATGAAGTTACCTTCAAAGTTGAAGTATCCAGGTAGTTTCACTATTCCTTGCACTATTGGAAACATGTTCTTCAAAAAATGTTTGGGTGATTTAGGTGCAAGTGTGAACCTCCTGCCGTTATCAGTTTACACTCAGTTGGGTTTGCCTGCACTGAAACAAATAAACATCTCATTACAACTGGCAGATAGATCAATTACTTATCCGAGATGAATTGTGGAAGATATATTGGTGAAAGTGGATATGTTTATATTTTTGACGGGCTTCATTATCCTTGACTATGAAGAAGATAAGAACATTCTAATCATCTTAGGGAGACCATTCTTATTAACTGGGAGGACTCTCATTGATGTGCAAAAAGGATAGTTAACTATGAGATTCCAAGACTAAGAAGTTGCGTTCAATGTTTCCAAAGCTATGAAATTCCCTACGGATGAGGAAGAATGTTTTAGAATGGATGTGATAGAAAAAATGGTTAGTGTAGATTTGATTCGAGGCATGGATAGGGACCCATTCGAAAACACATTACTAGGAGATGTTAACTTGGACGATCCCGAGTTTATCGATTATTTGCACATGCTGGAGGCGTTACCTAGGGTGAGTAGATTCAAGATTTTGTTTGAGCCATTACAAACTACAAACAAAGCATCGACACAGATGAAACCCTCACTAGAGGAATCACCCACACATGAACTAAAGCCTCTTTCTAAACACCTCAGGTATGCATTTTTGGGTAATTCATCTACTTTACCTATTATTATTATTGCATTTGCACTTAACGATTTGTTGGAAACTAAGATGCTGAGGGTTCTTCGAGAGTAAAAATCTGCTATAGGATGTACTATTGCTGATATCAAGGGGATAAGCCCTTCATTCTATACGCACAAGATACTTCTAGAAAATGATGCAAAACCCATTGTGGAACATCAACGGTGGCTAAACCTGATTATAAAAGAGGTAGTGAAGAAAGAAATTTTGAAATAGCTGGATGTTAATCTACCCTATCTCAGATAGTTCATGGTGAGCCCAATGTTGTGTGTCCCAAAGAAAGGTGGGATGACAGTCGTGACCAATGAAGATAATGAGCTGATACCGACTCTAATAGTGACCGGTTGGAGGGTGTGCATGGATTACAGGAAATTTAACAAGGCAACCCAAAAAGATCACTTCCCATTACCTTTCATTGATCAGATGTTGCATAGATTTGCTTGACATGAGTACTACTGCTTCTTAGATGGTTATTCAGGGTAAGTCAGATTGTGATTGCACCGAAAGATCAAGAGAAGACGACGCTCACATGCCCATGTGTCACCTTTGCCATCAGGAGGATGTCATTTGGACAATGTAAGACACCAGCAAAGTTTCAGAGAGGCATAATGGCAATATTCTCAGATATAGTAGAACGCAATGTAGAGGTTTTCATGGATGACTTTTCAGTGTATAGGAATACATTCGATAGTTGTTTAGAGAATTTGGTCATGGTACTTAAACTATGCGTGGAAACCAATCTAGTGCTTAAGTGGGAAAAATGTCACTTCATGGTTGAAGAGGGAATCATCCTCGGGCATAAAGTCTCTAAAAAGGGGTTGGAAGTGGAACGTGCAAAATTAGAAACAATTGAGAATCTTCCACCCCCGACATCAGTAAAAAGGAATTCACAGTTTTCTCGGTCATGCTGGATTTTACCGCCAGTTTATAAAAGACTTCTTGAAGATTACAAGGCCATTCTGCAGTTTATTGGAAAAAGATGCAAATTTTTAGATTTGACGATGAGTGTTTAACGACGTTTGAACTGTGAAAAAAGAAGTTGACAACAACACCCGTAATCATAACACTGGATTAGACTATGCCATTTGAACTAATGTGTGATGATAGTGATTATGCGATAGGGGCTATTTTGGGACAACACAAGAGAAAATGTTTCATGCAGTATACTATGCATGTAAAACCCTAACTGATGCATAATTGAATTACACAACTAGCGAGAAAGAATTACTTATGATCGTGTATGCCTTTGAAAAATCTTGCTCGTATATGATTAGAATAAAGGTTGTTGTGTACACCGACTATTTGGGTATAAGGTATCTAATTTCAAAGAAAGATGTAAAGCCTAGACTCTTTTGATGTATTCTACACCTTCAAGAGTTTGACTTAGAAATCAAAGAAGGAAGGGGACAGAAAATCAGGTAGCTGATCATCTTTCGAGGTTGGAAAATCTGAACAAAGAGAATGCATATAAGGTGTTAATCAATGAATCATTTCTGGATGAACATTTGTTTGGGTTGAGTTTTGAATTTTCATAGTATACGGATTTTTCCATGTACTTGGTGAGCAAGATCATTCCTCTAGATTTGACACGTCAGGAGAAGAAGAAATTCCTACATGATGTACAATGGTATATATGGGATGAGGCGTATTTGTTTAGACAGTGTGCAGATAAGATGATTCGTCGATGCGTGCCACAAAGTAAAGTGAAGAGCATCTTGTATTCATGCCATACACCCTTATATGGGAGACATTATGGGAGTGAAAGAACAGCTGCAAAAGAACTTCAGGTAGGATTCTATTGGCTTACGTTGTTCAAAGAGGAACATCAATTCGTGAAAAACTGTGATCAATGTCAAAGGGTGGGCAATATATCTAAATGGACTGAGATACCACTCAACATAATCTTAGAAGATGAAGTTTTTGATGTGTGGCATATTGATTTTATGGGAGCTTTTCTGCCTTCATACAATAATTTATATATCATGCTGGCAGTAGATTACGTGTCTAAGTGGGTTGAAGCTGTAGCACTCCCAACAAATGATGCCAAAGTTATCTTAAATGTTTTGCAAAAGAACATCTGTCGACGTCGGGATTTTTTAATGTCCCTTTCTGTTACTTGTTCTTTGATGTTCTCATTTTAGGTGAGATTTGTTTGAAAAAATAAGTGAAAAAGGTCCGACATGTATGATGTCGACAATGGGACTGTTAAGAGTTGCCAGTTGGTTTTTTAAATGATTGTACCAACACAACCGAGAAAAGGTTTACACAATAACCCAGTGATGTGACACTGATATACGGGTCGGTGAAACTGAGATTCGTTTAGGGTCCGGGGACTTGGTTATGCGGGGGGAGGTGTTAGGCATCCCCCGACATTCGTGTTACGACGGTGACCGCCTCTTTTCTAGAAACTGTTATCTAAGTGTGTATGTGTATGTGTGGGTTAATGTGCTATTATAGGAAAGTTGTGCGAGGCCTCGTTCGAACCTATATACACAGGGTTTGAATTTTTGTAAAAATTCAGTTTTTAGCAATATATGGCAATAATGTTTTATAAAAGTGATTTTTCAAACCCTGATGCTCAATAGGAATTGAGACCTTTACACTTCCATTTTTATTAAGTGAGTGGCTGGATTGATTTTATTTGACGGATGAGAGGCATCCGTATGAAAAATAATACATCCTAAAATAATGCAGACTTCCTCGTGGGTATGAAAACCATCTGAGGAAATACAGACATCGCAGAATAATTTACAAGCTGTTTACAACTGAAAATGTCCACCACGGGAACTGAATCTAGATCCAATGAGATGAATTTGTGATCACATGATACCTAGGCGCACAGAATATTGTAATTTGTATAAAAGCAATAAACAAGTATATATATAAAAGCGGTAAATATATATATATATATATATATATATATATATATATATATACATATATATATGCAGACAGGATCACCAACCACGAAGCACCTACATGGGGGATCAAAAATGTAAATAAAGCTGTAGATACGGTCAACCGCCACGAAGAAAACTCCAAGCGGGACAAAATGTAAATAAAGCTGTAAATGCGGTCAACTGCCACGAAGTAAACTCCAGGCAGGACGAAATGTAAAGAAAGCTGTAAAAGTGATCAACTGCCACGAAGGGAACTCCAGGCAGGACAAAATAAATATATATATATATGTATATATATATATAAGCAATAAACGCCCTGGATGTAAAATCCAGGCTCATCGAACATAGTTCGACCACACTTCATATATATAAGTGTATATATATATATAAAAGCGAATAAATGCACCAGACCGAAGTCTAGGCTCATCGAACAAAGTCTGACACACAGTTAATATATATAAGTATATATATATATATTAAAGCAGTAAACGCTCCAGACCGAAGTCTAGGCTCAATCAAGGCATAACTCGATAATGTTAGTCAATATATATATATATATATAATATATATATACAGACTGGAATGAAACCACGGACCGATGTCCGGGCAAAAGTAAGCAACACAATTCTCAACGTTTAGAAGGGTGTGTGCAAAGATGTAGAGAAAGACTCTAGAGTGTGTGAGAAGGCTTACAGCTGACTGATAAAAAGGGCTTCTATATCTTTAGAGTGGGTAAACACTGGGCTTTTATAGGTACAAAAGAGGATATATATGAGCTCATAGATGTTTGAAAGTGAGAAAATACACTGTATGGCAAGTGCAGAACAAATTGTGCAAGGTTTCCCCGTCTTTTTTCTCTTAGAAATCAGCACTCCAAGCCTCTTATTTATAGGCAAAAGGTGTCGTAGGTGTACATGCGGCTCAGCCGCAGTTGTACTAGAGGCGGGTCAGGTCGGCCCAGTTCTGTCGGGTCGGGTCGTCTCGAAGTACGTGCACTCAGGCACTGTAATGTCCAATAGGATTTTGAGAAGTGCAATCCGGGCATCCGTGTTGAGGTATTCAGGACCTATTTCGGACCGCCGTTGTCAAGAGTTGTACGATGGAATGGGATTAGAGTTTGTACGAAGTCTTTGAAGATGGGACGATGCCCTCCGGTCTTCAAGCTTCAACTTTTATTTGTTACCCCGCACAATAGTCACTCGGGATTGGTTAGCTTTGTGGGACATTGTTACGTAGAGATGAGACGTGGTATCGTGTTGGATGAGATGACAATGTTGCCCCTCACCGGTGTTACTACCGGATTGGGCCGGTAAGCAGACGTTTCTCAGAATTCACTAAGATTGGCTACTGCATTTGTTGAAGGTACTCATTGTCATCTTTGAGGTGTGCCTGTTTTGCCGATGTTATTGCTGGGTTGGCACATTGTATTTTATTGTGAGTGTCGAGATTGAAGCTGATGGCATTTGAAATAAGCATTTCTGGGGTTATCTCCGAAACTGCATTCCTTGGGGTTATCACCAAGGTTGGTGGCTATTCCCATGGTTGGGATGAGACTGGATACCTCGAGGTTATCTCCGAGATTAATCAGCCTTCTCTGATGTGTGTTCTGGTATTATATCTGCAGGTCTCGGGGTTAGATCTGAGGTTGAAACCGTTACTCCCAGATTGCGATCTGGGGTTGATGCTGAACTTCTGGTAGTATCCGGTATGGATTTGGATTGTCTTTCAGGGTTCTCTCTTAAAAGACAAATATGTCCTCCTGCAATGTTAGTAACCGTAGTACCGAATATTTTGAGTGTCTACAGATGCCCCTCTTTATTATACTCATGTATGGCGATGCATGGGTAGGATAAAGAATCCTAGACACTTGAAACGTAACAAGATAAACATGGTACTATGGATAGTAACATAATGCAAATGTATGATGTATGTGTACGGGGTTGTGTCCCAACATGATGGGGATGATTGGTGGTTCCCTGTTGCTTTAACTGGGGATTGGCAATACTAACCATATCTGATGTGCAAGCCGAATCTGTTAGGATATTGGTGTTAGAGTTATCACCAAGTTCCTGTGTTCTTGATAATGACTTGATACTGAAGGGGTATCTCTTATGTGTAAGAGATCTGTGGGGATAAAGCTTGATCTGTATAACATATTCCATCATCTATCCTCTTGGATAATGTTGACCTCTCCTGGTTAGTATCACCAGAATATGTCATGATTCTGTTGGATTTACTGCCAACAACAAATGCTATCAGGGATGCCTGACCTTCGTTGACGTGTGAATCAACAGTTGAAACATCCGGTGGGATATACTATCAAGGTTGCTTGACCTTCGCTGACGTGTGAATCAACGGCTGAAACTCTGTGAGGAGATCGTCAAGGTTGTTTGACATTCGTTGACGTGTAGATTAACAGAGCATTGCATTTTGACCCCCGCCGGGGATCCTCTGGGGAATATGAGCAGCTGGGTATGAGAACCTCGAATAACTCTATAGCTCTGACAGGTTTAAACGCTATCGGCTGAAATGATGTCAAGGTTGCTTGACCTTCGTTGATATATGTGTCAACGGCTGAGCATGCGTTGCTACTCCCACCGAAGATATACGTTGTAACCCCCGTCAGGTACTCACGTTGTAACCCGCATCGGGGATTCACGTTGTAACCCCCGTCGGGGACTCACATTGTAACCCCCGTCGGGGACTCACGTTGTAACCCCCGTCGAGGACTCACATTATAACCCCCGTCGGGGACTTACGTTGTAACCCCCATCGGGGACTCACATTGTAACCCCCGTTGGGGACTCAGGTTGTAACCCTGTTAGGGAATCACGTTGTAACCCCCATCGGGGACTCACATTGTAACCCCCGTCGGGGACTTACGTAGGGTAACGACCTAGAGTCGGCGACATCAGACCTATATAAGGTATTTCCGTATGTGATTTGTGACAACTGAGGTCATCGGAAGAGTTTACCTTGTGTTCAAGTGACTACTAATGAGTGATTCTACAGATTCAAAGTCTCATCTGAGAATACCAGGATTGTATGCTGTTTTGCTCAATTGCGTGGCATTTTTATTCCTGATTTGACCTTTCTAGACCCTAAGAACTCCGTTTCAACTCGAACTAGACCGAGCTAGAGGGGTTGGTCCCACATAGAGGAGCCACAGGTGCACCTGCTGTAGCCACAGGTGAGCATACGGCCAGGCGTGGATGATAAATCCCAGCAGCCTGCCTTCACAAGTCACTTTCAACTTGTTTCTCTCTAGAAAAAATCGTCAGCCACTTCCAGATTTGCTGAGTTAGGGCTTCTTTCTGCAAATTCTGTCACCGTACAAGTGTTCTACACTATCCTGGTAACATATGCATGTATTTTTTCTAGTTTCTGTCCGTTAGATTGTGAGATATTGCACGAAAGGCATCTAAACACATAGTAGTGATTATGTATACACAAATGACTTGATAAAAAGTATTCAACATAGTAAATGTTAGTATTAAACCATGCTGAACATAATGATGTGAAAAAATTTGACTTCTGAGACAGTCAAATTGGCACCTTTTTCTGCTATTATTTGTCCTATTTGAGGTCCAATGAGCAAAAGGTAGAAAGGCAAAATACTCCTAGCATTGAGGTTGGCCTTATGCATGATGTTCTTGATTTTTTATGCATATATTCTGTATATGACATTGGGGTAGGTGTGCTACTGAATGGCCACCTAAACATGCCTGTTCGCATGTGGATAGTCCTATTTCCAAAGGGATCCATGGCGAAATTTTTCCAAATGTAGGCATTGGGTAGTCATGCATTTTAACTCTATTATATGTTAAAGGAAATGCATGCATGCATATAGTCATATAATGTATTTTAGAAAGCTCTAGGTATGGCAATACCACACCCTTTCGGAGGTTATTTGGAGACTTGTTGTCCAAATATTATGGATCCAGATCAGCCGAGCAGTTCTTACAGGACCGCTTTTGGCATACGGCGGAGGGCTTCTGAAGTGCCTCGTCCCCGTTCTGTCAGACAGCTTCGTCGGTTGGTGGAGTCTGTGATTCTTCCCGTCCAGGTAGTGTTCCAGACGTTGAGGACGAGGAGGTGGATATTAAGGATCCCGCTCCTGCTATACATATCCCTCGCAGGGAGCTTCCGAGCATCCAGGTGGTGAACCCAGAGTTGCTAGGTGATATGGGTAGACACCCATTGATTTGGGTAGTTCCAGGTTTTACACATCCTCGGGGGAACTGGTTTAGTATCCACTCCATGTACCAGGCGCTTCATCCTGATTATAGAGCAGTAGTGCATGAGTAGAGATTTGGGGCATTTTTCTCCATCCTTCCCTGTCGTTGTCTCTGGGTTACCTCTGGGCATTGTGTGAGTGATGGTTTCATCAGACTTAGTCACTCCACCTGCTGGATTGCAAGGTGATGATGACGCCTATGGATTGGCGATTTATCACAGGTATGGATTTTGGAGGGGAGCCAGTGCCTTGCATGGTGAATATCACCCCTACTGCCATCCGGTCCTTGTTAGGAGTTCCGGCGGGTGCGCTCAAAGGTAGGACTGTCCGTTCAAGTCCTTTGAGCGTAGATGTCATGAGTGGGCTATTGAGTGAGCCCGTGACTGATGATGTCAGGATCAAGGATCGCGTTCTGAGGTGATTGTTCCTGATGATCATTCGAGGCTGCTTCATAGCAGATAACTCTTCCATGGTATCTTTCGTTTTGGTCAGCGCCACACACGATGTGGACCGTATAAGAGAGTATGACTGGGGTTCTTACACCTTTGCCTATTTCCTCCGGGGCATGCATCTGCGATCACAGGGTTTGACCGAGGCTTGGCTAGGATTTTACCCGTTCCTGCTGGTGAGCATTTCTCTTGTCTTTTTCCTTTCACAGGTTAAGAGTGTTTACTGACAGCAGATGTTTTGCCATTGTGTTGGCAGTTTTGGGCCTATGAGAGGCTTCCATGTTTACGTCCTATGAGTGTGTTAGGCTTAGATACCTATCCACGAGGATGACGATGGCACCATTCTATTTTGCCAGAGGTCCCTGTATCTGAGTGCTTCGCTCATTGCCGTATGCAGCTGGAGTTGCTGACGGCCGACGCCATCACATGGCTTCCATATTCAAGGGATCATTTGATCATCGGTTTTGAGGATGGACACCCTACTGGAGTAGAGTATTTGATTTCCACTCGGAGATTTCCTCTTTTCACCGATGGAGGCTGGGAGCTCTATTTAGGAGAGCGTGCTATTAGAAGCACCACAGGGGAGATTCGTATACCGATCTTACCTCCTGTTAGGCGTCATTGGCCTGTATCACAGTCACCCGCCATTGATATTCCTTTGTTGGGAGTTGATGTGACAACCGTCATTTTGTAATAATATTTTAATATTTATTGGATTGAATAAATATTTTTCGATGAATTAATTATTAGATTAAATAATTAATTGACGCAATTGTGGTAGATTAATTTAATTATATGTGTTACATTTATTAAATTAATGTAGAGAGTTTTATTATCAAAGTATGTGATTATGTGAGCTTATTGTATTAAAAGAAATATTTAATAAGCATATTAGTATTTTAATTAATTTAATTATTAATTAGAGAATTAATAATTTGACATTATTAATTAATGAGAATATTAAATATATGACTATGTGAATTTACGAGAAGTTATTATATTTTATTTATATTAAATAAGATATATGAATTATTGTGCAAGTGGGTGTGACATGAATTAAACTATATGATAAAGCTTTATTAAATTAAATAATTTTTGAAATCTATTAATCTAGCCAAACAAGGCCCTATGGGGAGTTGGATGCAGTTACCCACTACTGGAGTAACTGACCATTATGCGCGTCTGTTGAATTCTTATAATAAGTATTCTTCTTTTCATTCTTCATTATTGCCTAAGTCTAGAAAACAAGTCAGAGAGAAAATTGAGAAGCCTGAGAGAAATTTGTAAGTGTATAATCAACAGGTTGTTGTGAAAGGATCATCATTGATCACCTCTTCTAAATTATACTCAGGGTAATCTCCTCCTTCCCAATTTCTACTTCACGTCTTTTAGTTTTCATGAAAATGGCTTTTAAAGTTTTGGTTTAACCTCTGTAATTGGGTTAGGAGTAATGATTATGGGTTGTATATGTGCTATGACATATCAAATCGTGTTTAATTATATATATTATGTAAACCATATCATCAAATTCATGAAAAACATGTCGTATATGATTTCTACAAAATTACAGAGTATGGGTTTTGGCCTTATGGCCTTATACGTGATTTTAGTATGTCAAACATAAATGTTTTCGTAAAATTTACACTCGTATGATGTTATGCATGTTGATACGAAGAGACCAAAATTTAAATAAACGGATTCGGTGTTATAACGAATCCGTAGTGACAATTTTCATGTTTTATTTTCAAAACCTTCAAGAACATCAAGAACAATGGAAGTAAATGTGTTGATTTTTGCAAATTATGTGTTGTAACTTGTTAAAAATCATGCTAGATGGGTTAAGTAATGATTATATATGTATTACAATGATTGGGTAAGTCTAAATTCGTGTAAAAATAACTAATTGAAAGTTATGGCCATATTCATGTATAACTAATTGATTTTTGGCCTAATTTGGCCTTGTTATGTTCGTGAACTGCAGAACTGCAGAAATTGCAGAAACTAAGTCTGGGTAACCCCGCCCCCGGCGGGTGTTACCAAACTAAATTATCCCGCCCCGACGAAAAAATAAATAAATAAAAAAATAATTAATTAAATACTAATAATTAATTAAAATATTTATCAAATAAATTAAATATTTTAATTGAGATATTGATGGAGTAAAATAAATATTCGAGAAAATTATAATTAAAATATTTATAAAATAAAATAAATATTTTAATTGAGATATTGATGGAGTAAAATAAATATTTGATAAAATTATTATTAAAATATTTATAAAATAAAATAAATATTATAATTGAGATATTGATGGAATAAAATAAATATTCGATGAAAATTATTATTAAAATATTTATAAAATAAAATAAATATTTTAATTGAGATATTGATGGAGTAAAATAAATATTCGATGGAAATTATTATAAAATAATTTATTCGAGTGTAATAATAGTAAGAGAATGAAAATATTCTAATTTAATTAAGTAATTAAATTAGAAGGGTAATGATTTGTTAAATAAAGTAGAGTTTATATTAAATAATTAAGAGAAAATGTAACTAATGAATTTCGTGAATATATATGGTATGTGTGTAGGACTTGTGGTGAACGGAAGTAGTAATCGTTTAGCCTACACACGAGGCAAGTTCCTAAACCTTAATTCTTTACATAAAGCAAGTTCATTATTCTATCTTGTTTATTACTATTCAAGTCAAGATTTCATATTAGATCTTATCATTCTTTAAAAGCATAATTCTTATTATACAATACTTATTCGATTGTATACATCTTGAATTTTATTATTCAAATTGAATATCAATTATTGTTGAACCTTGTAAGACTAGTGAACACTTATTGATTCAACTAGTCCATAGTTGATAAGCGTTATAAATTCTATAACTTTTATTGAGCTTACCCAATCCAAACTTCCTTTGGTGCGGACTCCGATGTCAAACTGAGATGAACAACCCTTTAATAGGGGATTATTTACGCTTTAGCGTTAAGATATTGTGCACAGTATGGTACTAAGGGCTGATCCCCCTAAGTACTAGAAGAAGAGTCCATAGTCTTATGATTGTTAAAGGTTTCAAGAATAAACACTTGACAATCTAGGACATAGTTCAAGGTCTTGTGACCCTCAGAATTTCTTTTGATTCTTGTTATTCATTCTTGATTCAAAAGTTGAGCTTTTATATTCAAAGTTATTAATTCATTCGCATGTTATTATTATTCATTTATTATATTGTTATACTTGTGGGCAATCGTGCTCACTCTTACGTAATAATAACATTACAGTTAAGAACGAGAGAACAGACGAGCCTTCCACTAGTAAAGGCAAGGGCAAGATTAGCAAGTAATGAAGACTATTTGTTTATGTGGTTGTGTAATGACATTTAGAATTGATGTTACTTAAGACTTAATTGTTATGTTTTCTCACAGATATTTTAAGGTTAGATTAACCTAGGATTTATTTAGTTATGCAGTTGATGTAACCCCATAAGGGGAGAGAGTTCTTATTTATTCTATCTATTGTATGGTTGTATTTTATTTATGGGTAGATAGATAGATGATGTTTGTACAGTGAACACCAAATCCTGTGGAAATGGAAGTACCGGATTTGGGGGTGTCACAGTTGACGGTTTTGATTTATCCAAGGGTCCATGTACTTAGGAGATATTCAAGCGCTGGTGTCTCCCTCGCACTATTGGGGCCCAGTCCCGTGCCACACAGTTTATGGGGGACATGGTTCCTGGATCATTGATGATGATGGATTGGGTAGCTTGTGTTTGAGCTCCGACTCATATGACACAGATTGAAACCTTGACCCCACTGTTGGATCAGGCACATATAATTATTCAGCATTTGGGCAGAGATCCAGCAGAAGCGGAGACATTTGTTTCTCCCAGCTCAGGTCCTGGCCCCTCAAACGACCCATTTAGTTTTTTCAGCACAGATCCTCCCCTTTATAGGCCTGACAACCCTATTGATATAGATCCAGTGACTCAGGAGGAGTTACATCAGGTGGACAGGATTGAGGATGTGGACATCGAGACCATTGTCTTCTTCTGATGTGTATTCTCTCTATTTCTTTTGATAGGCCTCTGTTAGATATTGGGTGGTTGTTCCCCATTCTCGCTATATCTATTGATAGGCCTCTATTAGTAGTAGGACGTTTGTGCCCCATTTTCATGTATTTGTAGCTGTATAGAGCTGATGTATTAGATGATGTTATATTTAGGAATGTATGCACCATTTTTTCATTCCCTATATCATATTGCCATCCATTATCTGTTATGCATGTATCATGTTATGCATATATATGTATGTCCAGAGATACTCGGTATTAACCCCTGGATGGTCTTATGACACGGCCCGTACATATGTCTTATTCGACAGTTAGCCGTATAGATCATACCCCACCGTCAGTGGTGGCATTGGGTATGCGCTCGTGGTACGATAACATGTCACCACCAGATAGGGTGACTGTAAATCTGTTATTGTAGCATATCATGACCCTTTTGGCATTTCAGGTTCCTGCAGGATTTGTAGATGGGATGCTAGAGCATTGGCTAGCTGATAGATAGGTATTCCATTTTGGTACCCATTAGTTGACTACTACTCTAGAGGAGTATGCACGTTTGACGATGCTGCCCTTAGACAGACCTTGCGTGCACATGGTTTTGGGAGACATAAGTAGGAGATTCATGACTCTCATATGATTGAGGCGAAGTGTGGTACAGGTTGAGCTGACATCTGGCCATATGATCTCTTAGCATTTTCTGTATGATAGATTTGGTGCAGAGGATAGCTACTCACGACATTCAGGGGATTTCACCGTGTCGGAGGATCATTGGCGTTTCGCCAGAGTTGATGTACTGATACTATGTGTACTGTCATACGTGTACATGCCGCGGTACATGGATGAGATAGATATAGGCGTTATCGTGGCGATGAGAGCTCTCAGGGAGGGTCGTACCATTGTACCTATGATCCTGGCAGAGACCTTGCGATCAGCGTCCTACTGCCGTACTTACCCGTCAGGTGTGTTTACTGGGAGTTCGGTCATGCAGTATGTGTGGTTTATGTCATACATGCGACCGGTTGGTACCTTTAGATGGCACAGGTATTGTTTCTCCCATGTAGTGGCTAAGTCATATTCCTTTCAGCCATCAGAGTGTGTAGATGCTCAGTCCTGGTCCGCATTTTTGGCAGATATCCAAGATCCATTTAGCATATTGCTGTGCTCGGGGCTTTGCTCACCATACAGCTTCATTACTCATGCTCCGGGCATGGATTTCCTCCCTTTGGCTAGCTTGAGGGGCGTGACGACTTATCATCCATTGGCCGTGATGTCGCAGTATGACCAGTTCCAGAATTTTCATCCTTTCGAGGGGGTGGCAGGTCAGCGGTCGGCTTCTTGATACCTCTCAGTAGAGGACCGATCTCGTGTATACGCTTACTGGGATCAACGTGAGCTAGCTGCTTTTCCTGCCAGTCGTCCCGGTTATTCCGCAGAGTATTCCGCATAGATGGAGACAGAGGTTTTATCGGCTGCAGCAGTATTTGCAGTACCAG
This sequence comes from Panax japonicus, assembly GCA_020205505.1. NCBI lineage: Eukaryota > Viridiplantae > Streptophyta > Magnoliopsida > Apiales > Araliaceae > Panax > Panax japonicus. The sequence goes on along the minus strand of CM035101.1, from coordinate 41,616,717 downwards.
AGATTGAGTTAGACGATGTAGAGCCTATAAAAGACATTGATACCTACATCGAAGAGGATACCGCTGTTGGGTTGCCAGCATTTCTTCCGAATTCTCCTAGAACCAGTACTTTGTGATCCAGCACTCGGAACAGTATTTAGAGTCGAGTCTTTATCTTGTGACCTTTGAGAGAGACCAGATTAGATCTATGATGTCGACTGCTCTTGATGTGAGGGATGTTGCCCTATTAGAGAGAGACGAGGCATTAGCTCGTAGAGATGCCATTGTTGTTGAGCGGGATGAGGCCAGGTCAGACAGAGACGCAGTGATAGTTGAGCGGGATAATGCTATATCTGCCCGGGATGTGGCTGTCACAGATAGTACTTCAGCGAGGTCCCTTACCACTTGTATAATCGTAGAGATGAGCGCTTATATCAATGAGCATATGGTCATCATGCAGATGGCTACAGATCTATTGGGTCATGTGGATATTCTTATCTAGGAGACTACATCTTTACCTCCTTCATCTGAGAGGGATGCCATGTTGGTCTTGTTAGCTCGTATGTACCCTGATTCATAGATGAGCTTGTATTTACCTGCACAAACTAGCTTAGCCATTTTGTCATGTACAGTTCACATTGTATATATATCAAACAGCATTATATATGATAGGGAAATATATTTTTGGATCTCTTCCCTTTTAGATATGCCTTGCTATTTACTTGATATTTTGACTGCTGCTTCAGGGCTTGTGATCTTGATGAATTCTGAATTCTTCCTTGGTGGATGGACATTGAGCTGTCCCTGGATAGTTTAGAATGGATCATCGATCTATGTATATCCCTACCATCTTTGGTGTCTTGGGACTTGTTTCTGAATAGAAATGTGGAGAGGAGTGTGGCTTTCCTCTCTGAGATTGATAGCAACACAGATGGTCTCCAGTACTTTAATTTAGGAGAAGCCTAGTTAATTCCACCTCTTATGGTTTAGTATTGCTCTTCGAGGTATGACCGTAGCTTAGATGGTCGCCAAATTTCCTATTTGGGAGGAGTTCAGGTAATTTCATCCCTTTGGTCTGAAGCCGAATGACATATAATGGATTAAAAAGGAATCCCAACACCCGTTGACAATGGTTTGTGTTTTGGTAGGGGGTGAGACCGCACCATGAATGGCTGCCTACGTACTCCTATTGAAGAGGAGATCATGTCTGCATAGTTTGAACATGGTGTAAGAGGTTCAACGCTGTATATGGTTGATATGGTGTAGGATTTTTGTTTTTGTAAGGAGAAGAGGGTAGAAATGTTTTTGTTGTTTTTGTTTTATTGCGACCGGGCCAAATAAAATGGTTGCCTACGTACTCCTATTGAAGAAAAGATCAGGTCGACGTAGTTCGCCCCTCAGGGAGAGAAGAAAAGCGTAATCCCATGTGCAGGTCAGAGTGCGGGGAAGAGAAAGTTTAATCCTAGGTTGAGGATAAACTGCACGCAAGAGAAGTTTCATCCCATGTATGGGTAGCCAAACTACGAACGCAAGAGGTTTAATCCATGGTGGGATGACCTAAGTTGTATGAGCGCAAAGGAGAAAGCCAGGCTGCTGGCTTGAAGATTATGTTTCCCTGAGGGGCAAAGTGTAGAAGAGTTGTAGGTGGTAAAGGGTTAAATAACCGGAATGACTGGTGACCTGATGATGATGCACCAGGGTGTTTGCTGGTTACTTCAGACATAATACCGTTTCACGGTGTCTGAGTTGATGAGTTGTGGAAATTCATCGCCGTCCATTTCTTGTAATCTGAGAGCACCTCCTGTCAATACTTCTTTGACAATAAATGGGCCTTCCCAGTTAGGAGAGAATTTTCCTTTGGCCTGATCTTAATTGTCAAGAATCTTCTACAGAACCAAGTCATGTTATTTAAATTGTCATAGACGGACTTTTTTTGTTGTAGGATCTGGCGATCTTTTGCTAATATAGCTAACTAGGGAAGATAGTCTCGGTTCGCCTTTCGTCTATCAAAGACAATTGGTGATACCTGTCTTGTACCCATTGGTTTTCATCCAGCTGAGCATCGATCAACACTCTGAGAGATTCCATCTCAACTTCTATGGGGAGCACTGCTTCCATCCCATAGGTTGTAGCGTAGGGGGTTGCCCCAGTTGAAGTATGCATTGTGGTCCTGTAAGCAAACAAAGTCAGAGGCAATAGGTTAGGCCAATCTTTGTGGTTGGCTCACATCTTTTGCATAATCTTTTTGATATTTTTGTTAGCCGCTTCAACAGCACCGTTCATCTTCGGACGATAGATGACAGAGTTAAGATGTTTGATGTGGAATCTACTGCATAAATCCTCCATCATTTTGTTGTTGAGGTTTTTGACATTGTCTGACACAATCACCTCTGGTTGTCCATATCGACAAACGACATTATTTCTGATGAAAGCAATGATGACTTCTTTAGTGACCCTGGGGAAGGAGGCTGCTTCTACCCACTTGGTGAAGTAGTTGATCATGGTGAAGATAAATCGGTGACCATTACTAGCTTTAGGCTCAATGGGCCCAATAACGTCCATTCTCCATATTGAAAAGGGCCAAGGTGAACTCATATTGTGGAGCTCCCGTGGAGGGGCGTGTATAGCATTCCAATGAATCTGGCACTAATAGCATCTTCTGACGTGGTCGTTACAATCAGCTTTGAGAGACAGCCAGTAATGTCATGTCCTGAGGACTTTCTTGACAAGGAGGGGGCCACTCATGTGGGGGCCACAGACTCCACCATGGATTTCATCCATAAGCCTCTGGGCTTGATCTTTGTTTAAACACCTGAGGAGACCCAGTCCTGTATCTCTTTTGTACAGCGCATCTCTACTCAGGTAGAACTTCATAACAAGTCGATGAATCCGCCTATTCTCAGTCAGGCTTGCCTCAGCGGGTGTAGATCCATCTCGCATATATTCCTTGATATGCTGATATCAAGGAGGTTGGATGGGAGGTAGCTCATCCGATACTTCTCCAACATAATTCACATAGGTTGGGGCCTTGTTCAGGGCAATTGTGACGCTTGGCAAGTGTTCCTTGTCTGATATGCGAATCAAGGAAGCCAAAGTTGCTAATGCGTCCGCGAAATCATTCCTATTACGAGGAATGTGTAGAAAGGAGATTCCTTCGAACTCCAAAGCCATCTTCAAAACATGCCGATGGTAAGGCAGCAAATGTAGTTCCTTGGTTTGATAGAGTCCGATGGATTTTCTGATTACCAACTCTGAATCTCCAAGGACAGTTAATCGCTTGATGCCCATTAAACGGGCAAGTTTTAGCCCCATGAGACAGCCTTCATACTCAGCCGTATTGTTGGTGCTGACAAACTGTAATTTGACGGCAACAGGATACTGCTCCCCCGTATCAGATATTAGAATTGCTCCAGCTCCAGAACCTAGGGTGAACCTATATGAACTCGAGAGTTGAAGTATGAGTTTAGACTTAATCATAATAACATATGATTGTGATTTATTCGTTTTGTTATGATTCATAATTTATTTCTAGGATAGAGATATACATGTACATTGCATGTAATCTTATGAGAACTTGTGATTAAACCTTCTTTAATTGTAATTCACGGAGAGATATAGTTCATTTGTTAACTAGGGTGTTCTGCTTAATTCTATCATCTGTGGATTTAAGTTGAAAGGGGTATAGTGCATCAAGAGATGGTTATATTTGCTTTTGTGCTCTTGATTAATGAACTGGAATAGTTAATTTCAATTAAAAAGAAGTGTGACAATCTGAGTCATACATAAAGTGAAATTGTAGGCTTAATTCTTCAAGATTTGATTAAAATTTGTGGTAGTTAGTTGATTTTTCTGTATTTAGTAGTTTTTCATTAATTTCATTATTAAATCGTTAGTTTAATAAAATTAAGATAATACAGGTAGACACTAAAAATTTGCATTCCTGTTACTAACACTACAGGAGGGCAGAATCGTCTTCCAGAGATAACACTGGAAGTTAAATTAGTTTTAACCCCGAAGACAACCCCAGGAGATCCAGTTTTCAATCTCAGAGATAATCCTCAGAGACTCAGTCCATGTTCTTAAGATAACCCCAGAAAAGTCAGTTTCAACCCCAAAGATTGTAAAGACCGAGAATTTTAAACGAGTACTATATTTTTACGAATGAAAATTTTATTTTATTTTATTAATTATTATAATTATTAATATCAATAATATTTTGATCATATGCAATATGAATTAAGCATGATAGTTAATTAATTTATTTAAGTTAACTAATGTGAATACTTAATCAATTTGATTAACGGAGAGTATGATAAGTTATGTTAAGAATTAACATAACTTGAATGTTAACCTTGAATGATAAATTAAAAAGATTTACAATCTTTAAGTTATTGACTATTGATATAAATTATATAAAGTGATTTTATGATTATGTGAGTATTTAAATATGATATGAATTTATCAACAATGATAAATGTGTTATGGATTATGTGGAATAGTGTATGTGGTAAATGAAAATACATTATATAATGTATAAACATTTATTTTGTATATAAAGAAAATTAAAAATAATGTTATGTAACCTAATATATATATTAGGTATGATAATTAAATTACCTAAGGGTTATAATATGGAATAATGTTAGTATTTAAAATATATACTTTAGTAAAGCAAGTCTAATTGAGTTATAAAATTTATGGTACATGAGTAATTATTTAAATTACAAATGAGAGAATGAAAACCCTAATTAAATAATTGGGGAAAGATAAAAATTAAAAGTATGGACCTATGTTATTTTTTTCATGGCCTAAAGAATTAATTTTTAAGCCCAAAACATTAAATTGAAGCCCAAACTTTTACACCAATTAACAAGGGACATTTGGGGCAATTAGTAAACTAATAAAACATAAAAATAAAAACACAAATTGGGCTAGAAGATGAGTTATTGGGCGGCACATATGGGAGGAAAGGAGAGGGAGTGAATGTAATTATGATTACTTATTTTAGTTTGCAAAGTGGTTCACCCACTCCTACCTACTTTAGCCATGTGTCACCATTTAATTTTGCCATCATTCTTAACCAAGCTTAGAAGCAACATTATATGATTAAGTGAGAGAGAGAGAGAGAGAAGAGGAGATGTATTGGGAGATAGCAATTAGATATACAAAATATATCTACATATTTTACTAACATACAAAACTCATTTCCTTTCTCTTTCATCTCACTTCTAATTTAGCTAACAAAACTAAATAGAAAGAGAGAGGATAGGAGAATTCGACAGCTCTTAGAGAGGGAAAAGGGAAGTTCATCTTTCATTCTAGCAAAAGATTTAAGCTACCAAAGAAGAAGAAGAGCAAGAGGAGCAAAGGTATGAGAAAAATTTAACCATTAAACTAGTATTTGTAATTTATTTTGATTATTTTCAATCAAAACATGGATCTATTGTTCCAAACTTTAAAACTCTACATTTACATTTTAATAAGTCAATTATGTTTAGATCTAACCCTTTTGAGGGTCAAAAGTTGGATTTAAAGCAAGAAATGAAAACTAGTTTTTCAAAAATTAGAACACCCTTAAATTTTACTACAAATTACTACTTTGTAAGCTTATAATTTGAGATCTACAACTTTGTTTTGTGATCCGTCAAAGGGGGTACTAGATATATAAGTAAACTACTAAACCCAAGTGGTAGCACTCAAAAATGTTGAGTTCGCAAGTCGTAGTGGCTGTTTTTATCAAAAACAGTTTTTTTTTCAGAAAGAGAAACAAACTATTTTTTGGTCAGTCACTGACAAGGGCAATTTCGTCATTTTTTTGACATTTAAAAATTCTGAAAACATTTTGAGATGATAATATTATGAGTTATCTTTCAATTTTGAGGACGAAATTTCATAAGGAATGGAGCTTGTAAGACCCCAACTTTTATGAATAAAAATTTAATTCTCTCTAAATATTATTTTGAATAGTAAGGTGCTGAGTTGATATAATGTTGTAGTTATGGGTGATATGTACAAATTTTGCAAAGTAAGCAAGGATCATAAAATATGCGTTTGGTCAGGAAATATTCTTTTTATCAGGGAATATCTGTACAATGGCACAATCATTGGTGGACCTCATAATGGAATGACTGTCAGATATAGAAAGCGACAAAGATAACCTTTTTATAAAAATAACTGCAAAACTTTTACCGTTAACGGTTGAAATACCGGTGATAAAAGAACAATAATACGCGTTGTTTCATAGTAGTACACAATATTTGTGACGCCCCCAAAATAGGTATACATCACCCATTCTAAGTCACCAAATACAACTTCATTAATACAATTGTCGTGCAAAATACGACAACACATATACTGTGAGTTTAAATACAAATATTATCAAATAGAAAATATTCAAACTCAGAAGGAGTCCTAATTACAACTATTGATACACTATTTTACAAAAAAAAGTGAGGGCTGCTAAAAAAACTTTCTAGAACCATCACTCAATACCCCGGTTAGTTTATGTTATATTCTCATCTATTGAGAATAAAAATGGAACAAAAATGAAAAGGGTGAGCTCAACTATCCCAATAAAGAATATTAAGACTAAGATAATATACAACAATTTATCATTAGTCTTCAACAGAGAAAATTCTGATAGAATATAATAGACAACAAGTTTTAGATCAACAACTGCAGCGGAAACAATAATCCATTAGAAGAGTCAAGTAGAGAATGAATTCTACTATCTTCTAAGATTTAAAAGTTCATCATCAATATTTTATCCCTGTAAAATCAATCAATATATATCTTGAATCAAATATTCATCTTTTCACTACATGCCAAAGATATTCATTTGTATCACCAGTTGGTAATGTTCATCTCAACACCTGTTCATCTTTGCACTACGGGCCAAAGAAATTCATCAGTTAACCATTCATCTTTGCATTACATGCAAAAGATATTCAGTAATATCATCATTTAGGACTGAGAATGATGAAAAATATCTTAAAAAAATGAATCCAGTAAGATCAAAGATCAAAGATTAGGGATTTGTACTTTAGTTGGTCCAAGTTCAAAATTACCTTATAATAATCAATTGTGGAGCAAAATTCAAAAATGAAGATCAAAACACGGATACAATCAAAACTAGTAACCATAATAGACCACTTGGACAAAGAAAAGAAAATTTCATTTTTTTCGTGAATAATGTCATATACGTGAATAGTGTTGAACACGTGAATAGTAACCTCGACACAAAAAAGGTAGAAATTCCACATGAAAACTCATACTTCATGAATAGTACTCGTGAATAGTACTGTATTCGTGAATAGTGTCGTATTCGTGTATAATGTCGTATACGTGAATAGTAACTCGACATGAAAAGGTAAATTTTTCATAATAAAATTTAAACCAATATTTCTGTATAATGATATTGAAAGAATAACATCATTTACGAAGAAAATAACTTCACTTACCTCAAAAGAACAATACTTCTGACTGGAATATCAGATGTAATGCCGAAGGAAACTTGCACTAATTAACAACTCTCAAAGTATCTAAATACTCACAAAATATGCTTGATAATATAGAGAGACAGAAAATTTGTTTCTGGTGTGATTTTTAATTCTAACTAAGCACCCTATTTATAGGAAAATGCAAGAACGTCAAAGGCGACTAAATTAATAAAATATTATTTTTCCAAAAATTTCTATGCACACATTTTTTACCCAAACTTCAGCCACCACCAGTGGGGCCCACCAAAACCAGATTTTCCACATAAACCAAAAGTGGGGCCCGCCCATGTTTTTTAAAAAACATTTATTTCTTAAACTTCAATAATTCATAATAAATAGCCCTTTAATCAGAAAAATACGAATTTATGTCCATTCCATAAGAAATCGAATTCTCTACAACTTTGTAGATTTAAGTTTTTCCAAATTCAAAATAAAAAATGTTTGAAATCTACGTACGGATGATTTTTAATACCTCCATTCCGACAAAATACTAATAAAACACCACATCATTTATTCCTTCATTTATATCCACATAAAATAAATATTTCCTTATCATATAAATTAATAATTAGTTATTCACAAATAATATTACAGAATCACAATTATGACAATCAGGTCGTTCCTAGGAAAGATGGGGCTTTCCGATAAAGATTTCTCCTTATTGACGCGCAATTAGGTGACCAAATCCCTTTCATAAACAGAACTTCCTTAGACATTGCCAATAATGATATCTAATAATATTATTCAAATAATATGAATTATTGATCTGATAATGGAGATACTGTGCAGTGATAATTATTAAAACAGCAATAAAATAAAATATCAATGTAGCAATTATTGAATCAATAAAATAAAATATTGAACAGTAATTATTGTAACAATTATTGAGTAGTGCTTTTTTACATAAGAATCAATAATTCAAAAATATTGTGCAATATCGTGTGCTATTGTGAAACCACGCGTATTACTGTATTTTAACCACCAGGTATTCCAACAATGTTAACGGTAACAATTATGTCGTTATTTATATAAACTTAAATTTTATCATTTTCTTCATCCGACAGTTATCCATTATGGGGCCCACAAATGGCTGCGCCGTCGTACGAATATTCCCGGACAGCAAGAATATTCCACGACCAAATGAATATTCCCCGACAAAATGAAAATTTTATATCTACTTATTTATTTTACAAAATTTACAAATTTCACCAATAATCAAAGTATTATATCAGATTAACACCTTTATTATTCACAATAATAATTAGAAGAAATTCGATTTTATTTATAAAAAGTTGGGGTCTTACAACCTCCCCTCCTTATGAACTTTCGTCCTCAAAATTGACGTACGTACCTGATATTTCAAAAAGATGAGGATACCTCTTTTTTATTTCTGATTCCAACTCCCAGGTCATTTCTTCAATAGCATGATTCCTCCATAAAACTTTAACTTGTGGTATAACCTTGTTGCGTAGGACATGCTCTTTCCTTTCCAAGATTTTAATAGGTACCTTCTCGTACGTTAAATCTTCGGCTATCTCGTCTGGTTCTAACTCAATAATTTGGTTTGGGTCTTTCACATATTTACGACGCATAGATATTTGAAAAACATTATGAACACGAGACATGTTTGGAGGTAATGCGAGTCTATAAGCCACATTTCCTCTTCGGTCAAGAATCTCAAATGGACCAATAAATCTTAGATTGAGCTTTCCTCTCTTTCCAAATCTTTTAACTCCCTTCCATAGAGAAATACGTAACAATACATGATCCCCAATATTAAATTTCACATCCTTTCGATGAAGATTCGCATAACTCTTTTGTCGATCTTGTGCCATTTGTATACATTGTCAGATTATTTGGATCTTCTCTGTAGTTATGCATATCAAACTCTGGTCCCAACAATGTTGCTTCTCCTACCTCATCCCATCATACTGAAAAATGACATTTTCTTCCATATAATGCCTCGAATGGAGCCGCACCTATACTTGCCTAATAACTGTTGTTGTAGGAGAATTTCACCAATGATAGGTACTTATCCCAACTTCCTTTGAAATCTAGGACATAGAGTCTTAATAGATCTTCAAGATTTTGAATAGTCCTCTTTGATTGCCCGTCCGTTTGAGGATGGTATACCGAACTAAATCGTAAATTCGTATCCATAGCTTTCTGCAAACTAACCCAAAATTATGAAGTGAATCTTGGGTCGCGATCCGAAACTATGGATACTGGCATGCCATGTAATCTCATAATCTCATTCACATACATATAAGCAAGACGCTCAAGGGAATAAGTCTCTCGTATACGCTAGAAATGAGCAGACTTAGTTAATCTATCAACAATGACCCAAATCACATCTATGCCTCGAGAAACCTTGGGAAGACCCGTAACGAAATCCATAGTAATGTGTTCCCACTTCCATTTCAGAATCTCAAGTTTTTGTAATGGACCCTTTGTAACTTGATGCTCCGCCTTTACACGTTGACAAGTTAAACACCTCGAGATAAACTCTGCGATCTCTCTCTTCATATTGTTCCACCAAAATGTATGTCGAAGATCATGATACATTTGGGTACTACCAGGATGGATTGCAAACGGTGTATTGTATGCCTCCATCATGATTCTATGTTTCAAGTCAGAATCGTTAGGAACACAAAGTCTGGAGTTGACTCGAAGTATTCCTTCTTCATCAATTCTTGCTTCTAGAATAGCACCTTCTTGCACTTTCTTCTTCATACGCATTAGCTCCATGTCCATAGCTCGAGTAGCTTTAACTTTATCGATTAAAGTCGGTTCTACTCGTATGTTTGATATCATCACGTGGGTACTCGGAGCCTTTACCTCTGTCTTCATCCTTTGCAAGTCATACAAAATTAGCCTTTGTGTTAATAACATTGCACTCATACCCGCATATGATCTTTTACTCAGTGCGTAAGCTACCACGTTTGCTTTTCCAGGATGGTATGGTCATAATCTTTCAACAACTTGAGCCAACGTTGTTTTATAATTTAAGTTCCTTTTGGGTGAAGAAATATTTGAGGCTTTTATGATCTGTATAGATCTCCACTTTCTCCCCATACAGGTAGTGTCTCCAGATCTTCAACGCGAAAATGACTTATGCCAACTCCAAATCAGGAATATGATAATTTCTCTCATATTCTTTGAGTTATTGCGAGGCATAGGCTATGACTTTCCCATATTGCATGAGAACACATCCTAACCCTTTGAATAAAGCATCGATGTAGATAACAAATCCATCCGAACCAGATGGTATTGTTAGAACAGGTGCCGAAATGATTCTCCTCTTGAGCTCTTGAAAACTCTTCTCGCATCCCTCGCTCCATATGAATTTTGTATCTTTCTGAGTCAGCTGAGTTAACGGAGTAGCGATTCTAGAAAATCCTTCCACGAATCTCCGATAATAACTAGCTAAACCCAAAAAGCTACGTACTTCGATCACCAACTTCGGGTGCTCCCAACTTTGTATTGCTTCAATCTTCATCAGGTCAATAGATACTTCATGTTTTGACACCATGTGACCATGGAATGCTACTTCCTCAAGCCAGAATTTACATTTCTTTAGCTTGGCATATAGCTTGTTATCACAAAGCCTTTGAACACACGGCTCATCATATCCATGAAAGCAACAGGAGCATTAGTCAATCCAAGAGACATGACTAAGAATTCATAATGCCTATACCGAGTTCTGAAAGAAGTCTTCGAAATATCCTCAGTTTTAATCTTCAGCTGATGATATCTAGAACGAAGATCGATCTTTGAAAAGAATTATTCTCCTTGCAACTGGTCAAACAGGTCATCAATGCGAGGTAGCGGATGCCTATTGTTGATGGTGACATGGTTCAATTCCCGGTAGTCAATACAAAGTTGCATACTCTTGTCTTTCTTCTTCACGAATAACACAGGAGCACCCCAAGGATATGCACTAGGACGAATGAAACCGATGTCCAATATCCTGTAATTTGACCTTTAACTCCTGAAGTTCAATAGGAACCATTCGATATGGGGTTTTAGAAATGGGCTTTGTACCAGGTTCAAGGTCAATAAAGAATTCAACTTCACATTCTGGGGGTTGACCGGGAAGTTCTTCAGGAAATACGTCAGGAAATTCACTAACAACAGAAATATTATTCAAATCTGACGTATTTTTGTTCAAGTCTACGACATGGACTAAGAAGCTTGACATTCATTTTTCAATAAACGAATAGCTTTATGGCTTGATATGACAGTGATTGACTTTAGTGGTTTGGTTGTTTGAATTCACATAATAGGTTGGTTAGGGATATGAAAACTAGCAACCTTACGAAAACAATCAATTTTAGCATGACGAGTGGTTAACCAATCAATCACTAAAATCACATTAAATGCAAGATTTTTCAATGAAATAAGATCGGCAGGTAATGTGATGGTACCAACTTGGATCAAGCAAGATTTATAAATAGTAGATGTAATGAAAGTTTCTCCTAATAGAGTCTCAATAGATAATTGAAAGTCTAATTTCTCCGGAGTCAAGTTCAAATGTTGAGCACAAGAAGGAGAGATAAAAGAATGGGTAGAACCGATATCTAATAAGGTATAAACTTCATAAGAGTTTATGATTAGCTTACCCATGATCACCTCGTTCGGGTTCCTCGCGTTTTGGTCAGTCACGACAAACGCCCTTCTAGGAACCACCGACTTCGACTTGTCTGGGACAGTCTTTAGAGTCGCCATCCTCGTTGAACTTGGTTTTGCAACAAGATAATATCTAGCTATATGACCTTCATTTCCACTGTTATAACACACCTTGGATTGTTGTGGGCAATTTGGGCTGATGTTTCCCTCTTTCCCGTATTTATAACAAACGACTGGTGCTCATTTTCCTCCCTTAAAAATAGCTGATGTTTGTACTGACGTCTTCATGTTATCATTGGTGTACCTTCTCTTTCTGAAATCTCCCCCCGACTCTCTTCTTCTACCATCATGGCCACGATTACCACCAGAGTGGTTACCGCTTTTGTCCGAATGGTTTCCTCCCCGCAGGTTGTCATTGCTCCGATAACTGGTGCCACCGGTATGACCCTGGTTGTGGTCCATCGGTTGAACATACTCATTATCTCGCTCTAATAATTGAGCCATGTTTACAACATCTGAATATAGAGAAAAGTTATAAGAAATAAGATATTGCCGAATCTCGGGTTTTAGACCTCTGAGAAACATCAGCGTCATTCGTTCCTCATCCTCTACTAAATGAGGTGCAAACCTGGATAACTCTGTGTACTTAGCCTCGTACTGAGACATAGTCATTTTGTTTTGTTCTAGTCTGATAAACTCTACCGTTTTCAAATGACGAATACTTTCAGGAAAGTACTTGTCATTGAACAGTTTCTAAAACGTTTCCCAAGACATGTTGAGTGCAGCAGGTTGGGTACGCTTCACAGATTCCCACTTGTAATCTGCCTCACCGCGGAACATAAAGGTGGCGAATGGAACCTTTTGTTCCTTCGTGTATCCCAAGACATCGAATATCTTGGTAATTTGCTTGACCCACATTTTTGCCTTAATCAGATCCGACTTTCCAAGAAATTCTGGTGGTCCCAACTATTTGAACTGCTTGGTTGTGACAAGTCCCGCGTTGCTATCATTTTCACCCGTATTTTGTACACGAGTCTCCCTTGTCTGATTTTGCATGAACCGTAAAAAGCTTCTAAACATTCCATCATTCATCACTTGTTCGATGGTGTTGTTTACAAGAGGAACATTGCCTTCCTGTTGCACGTTCCCCTGGGTGGTGATTAAAGGTGTCTCCACAATCTCATTCACTCCATTATTAATATTTCCAGCTGCCATTATCAAATACTGCCACAAAACAAGGGTTAATTAACAAATTAATAGATCACATATTAACCATATACTCCGACTGACTAACCAAATAAGCTTAGGTATGACACACTAGCGAAGGATTACTAGTCTCTCCCCTCCTTGTTCTATTCCCCGATCTCTGCCAGAGACCATATCCCTAAGCTCTGATACCAAATGTGACGCCTCCAAAATAAGTATACATCACCCATTCGGAGTCGCTAAATACATGGTACAGAAACAAATAAAACTTCATTAATACAATTGTCATGCAAAATACGAAAACACATATACTGTGAGTTTAAAAACAAATATTATCTAATAGACAGTATTCAAACTCAAAAGGAGTCCTCATTATAATTATTAATACATTATTTTACAAAACTAGTGAGGACTGCTAAAACAACTTTCTAGAACCATCACTCCATAGCCCGGCTAGTTCCTATTTTATTCTCACATCCTGAGAAGAAAAATGGAACAAAAAAGAAAAGGGTGAGCTCAACTAGCCCAGTAAAGAATATTATGACTAAGATAATATACAACAATTTATCATTAGTCTTCAACAGAGAAAAATCTGATAGAATATAATAGACAACAAGTTTTAGATCAACAACTGCAGCGGAAACAACAATCCATTAGAAGAGTCAAGTAGAGAATGAATTCTACTATCTTCTAAGATTTAAAAGTTCATCATCAATATTTTATCCCTGTAACATCAATCAATATACATCTTGAATCAAATATTCATCTTTGCACTACAGGCCAAAGATATTCATTTGTATCACCAGTTGGTCATGTTTATCTCAACACCTGCTCATCTTTGCACTACATGCCAAAGATATTCATCTGTTAATCATTCATCTTTGCACTACAGGCCAAAGATATTCAGTAATATCATCATTTAGGACTGAAGATGATGAAAAATATCTTTAAGAAAACGAATCCAGTGAGATAAAAGATCAAAGATTATGGATTCATACTTTAGTCTATCCAAGTTCAAAAATACCTTATAATAATCAATTGTGGAGCAAAATTCAAGAATGAAGATCAAAATATGGATACAATCAAAGATAGTAACCATAATAGACAACTTGGACAAAGAAAATAAAATTTCATTTTTTTCGTGAATAGTGTCGTATATGTGAATAGTAACCTCGACACAAAAAGGTAGAAATTCAATAAAAAAACTCATACTTCGTGAATAGTACTCGTGAATAGTCTAGTATTTATGAATAGTGCCATATACGTGAATAGAAACTTCGACATGAAAAGGTAAAAATTTTAATAATAAAATTCATACCAATATTTTTATATAATGATATTGAAAGAATACCATCATTTATGAAGAAAATAACATCCTTTACCTCAAAAGAATATTACTTCTGATTGGAATATGGGATGTAATGCCGAAGGAAACTTGTACAGATTAGCAACTCTCAAAGTATCTAAATACTCACAAATTAAGATCGATAATATAGAGAGAGAAAAAAAAACTTGTTTCTGATGTGATTTTCAATTCTAACTAAGCACCCTATTTATAGAAAAATGCTAGAACACCAAAGGAGACTAAATTAATAAAATAGTAATTTTTTCAAAAATTTCCACGCACATATTTTGACCCAAACTTCAGCCACCACTAGTGGGGCCCACCAAAATCTGATTTTCTACACCCATGTTTTTTAAAAAAACATTTATTTCCAAAACTTCAATAATTCATAATAAATACCTCTTTTATCAGAAAAATATGAAATTTATGTCCATTCCATAGGAAATCAAATTCTCTACAACTTTGTAGATTTAAGTTTTTCCAAATTCCAAATAAAAAATTTCTTAAATCTACATACAGATGATTTTTAATACCTCCATTCGACAAAATACTGATAAAATATCTCAGCATTTATTCCTTCATTTATTTCCACATAAAATAAATATTTCCCTATCCATCCACATAAAATAAATATTTTCTTATCATATAAATCAATAATTAATTATTTACAAATAATATTACAGAATCACAATTTTGACAACCAGGTCGTTTCTAGGAAAAAGAGGGCTTTCAGATAAGGATTTCTCCTTATTGGCGCGCAATTAGGTGACCAAACCCATTTCCAAGACAAAACTTACTTAGACATTGCCAATAATGTTATCTAATAATATTATTCAAATAATATGAATTATTGATCTAATAATGGAGATACTGTGCAGTGACAATTATTGAAACAACAATAATATAAAATATCAACGTAGCAATTATTGAATCAATAAAATAAAATATTGAATAGTAATTACTATAATAATTATTGAGTAGTGCCTTCTTACGTAAGAATCAATAATTCAAAAATATTGTGCAATATCGTGTGCAACCACGTGTACTACTATTTTTAACCACCGGGTATTCCAACGGTGTTAATAGTAACAATTACGTTGTTATTTATAAAAACTCAAACTTGTCATTTTCTTCATCTGATATGTATCTGTTATGGGGCCCACAAATGGCTGCAGCGTCGTACGAATATTCCACTACCAAACGAATATTTCCCGACAAAATGAATATTTTATAACCACTTGTTTATTTTACAAAATTTGCACATTTCACCATAATCAAAGTATTATATCAAATTATTGATACATTATTTTACAAAAATAGTGAGGACTGCTAAAATAACTTTCTAGAACAATCACTCCATAGCTTGGCTAGTTCCTGTTTTATTCTCACCTCCTGAGAAGAAAAATGGAACAAAAAGGAAAAAAGGGTGAGCTCAACTAGCCCAGTAAAACATATTATGACTAAGTTAATATACAACAATTTATCATTAGTCTTCAACATGAAAAAATCTGATAGAATATAATAGACAACAAGTTTTAGATCACAAGTTTTAGATCAACAACTGCAGCGGAAACAACAATTTATTAGAAGAGTCAAGTAGAGAATGAATTCTACTATCTTCTAAGATTTAAAAGTTCATCATCAATATTTTATCCCTGTAACATCAATCAATATACATCTTGAATCAAATATTCATCTTTGCACGACAGGCCAAAGATATTCACTTGTATCACCAGTTGGTCATGTTTATCTCAAAACCTGCTCATCTTTGCACTACATGCCAAAGACATTCATCAGTTATTCATTCATCTTTGCACTACAGGCCAAAGATATTCAGTAATATCATCATTTAGGATTGAGGATGATGAAAAATATCTTTAAGAAAACGAATCAAGTGAGATAAATGATCAAAGATTATGGATTCATACTTTAGTTTATCCAAGTTCAAAAAACCTTATAATAATCAATTGTGGAGCAAAATTCAAGTATGAAGATCAAAACATGGATACAATCAAAGATAGTAACCATAATAGACAACTTGGACAAAGAAAATAAAATTTCATTTTTTTCGTGAATAGTGTTGTATATGTGAATAGTAACCTCGACACAAAAAGGTAGAAACTCCACAAAAAAACTCATACTTCGTGAATAGTACTCGTGAATAGTCCAGAATTTGTGAATAATGTTGTATACGTGAATAGAAACCTCGACATGAAAAGCTAAAGATTTTCATAATAAAATTCATACCAATATTTTTATATAATGATATTGAAAGAATACCATCATTTACGAAGAAAATAACACCCCTTATCTCGAAAGAACAGTACTTCTGATTGGAATATCGGATGTAATGCCGAAGGAAACTTGCACTGATTAGCAACTCTCAAAGTATCTAAATACTCACAAAATACGATCGATAATATAGAGAGAGAGATAGAGAAAAAACTTGTTTCTAAAGTGATTTTCAATTCTAACTAAGCACCCTATTTATAGAAAAATGCTAGAACACCAAAGGAGACTAGATTAATAAAATATTAATTTTTTCAAAAATTTCGACCTATACATTTTTGACCCAAACTTCAGCCACCACTGGTGGGGCCCACCAAAATTAGATTTTCTACACCAACCAAAAGTGGGGCACACCCATGTTTTTTAAAAAAACATTTATTTTCAAAACTTCAATAATTCATAATAAATACCACTTTTATCAGAAAAATATGAAATTTATGTCCATTCCATAAGAAATCGAATTCTCTACAACTTTGTAGATTTAACTTTTTCCAAATTCCAAACAAAAAATGTCTTAAATCTACATACAGATGATTTGTAATACCTCCATTCAACAAAATACTGATAAAATACCTCAATATTTATTCCTTCATTTATTTCCACATAAAATAAATATTTCCCTATCCATCCACATAAAATAAATATTTCCTTATCATATAAATCAATAATTAATTATTTATAAATAATATTACAGAATCACAATTATGACAACCAGGTCGTTCACAGGAAAGAAGGGGTTTTCCGATAAGGATTTTTCCTTATTGGCACGCAATTAGGTGACCAAACCCATTTCCTAGACAAAACTTACTTAGAAATTGCCAATAATACTATCTAATAATATTATTCAAATAATATGAATTATTGATCTGATAATGGAGATACTGTGCAGTGACAATTATTGAAACAACAATAATATAAAATATCAACGTAGCAATTATTGAATCAATAAAATAAAATATTAAACAGTAATTACTATAACAATTATTGAGTAGTGCCTTCTTACGTAAGAATCAATAATTCACAAATATTGTGCAATATCGTGTGCAACCACGTGTATTAATATATTTTAACCACCGGGTATTCCAACGGTGTTAATGGTAACAATTACGTCGTTATTTATAAAAGCTCAAACTTGTCATTTTCTTCATCCGATATTTATCTGTTATGGAGCCCATAAATGGCTGCGCCGTCGTACGAATATTCCACGACCAAACGAATATTTCCCGACAAAATGAATATTTTATAATCACTTGTTTATTTTACAAAATTTGCATATTTCACCCATAATCAAAGTATTATATCAAATTATTGATACATTATTTTACAAAAATAGTTGGGACTACTAAAACAACTTTCTAGATCCATCACTCCATAGCCCGGCTAGTTCCTATTTTATTCTCACCTCCTGAGAAAAAAATGGAACAAAAAGGAAAAGGGTGAGCTCAACTAGCCCAGTAAAGAATATTATGACTAAGATAATATACAACAATTTATCATTTGTCTTCAACATGAAAAAATCTGATAGAATATAATAGACAACAAGTTTTAGATCAACAACTGCAGCGGAAACAATAATCCATTAGAAGAGTCAAGTAGAGAATGAATTCTACTATCTTCTAAGATTTAAAAGTTTATCATCAATATTTTATTCCTGTAACATCAATCAATATACATCTTGAATCAAATATTCATCTTTGCACTACAGGCCAAAGATATTCATTTGTATCACCAGTTGGTCATGTTTATCTCAACACCTGCTCATCTTCGCACTACATGTCAAAGATATTCATCAGTTAATCATTCATCTTTGCACTACAAACCAAAGATATTCAGTAATATCATCATTTAGGACTGAGGATGATGAAAAATATCTTTAAGAAAATGAATCCAGTGAGATAAAAGATCAAAGATTATGGATTCATACTTTAGTTTATCCAAGTTCAAAAATACCTTATAATAATCAATTGTGGAGCAAAATTCAAGAATGAAGATCAAAACATGGATACAATCAAAGATAGTAACCATAATAGACAACTTAGACAAAGAAAATAAAATTTCATTTTTTTCGTGAATAGTGTCGTATATGTGAATAATAACCTCGACACAAAAAGGTAGAAATTCCACAAAAAAACTCATACTTCGTGAATAGTACTCGTGAATAGTCCAGTATTTATGAATAGTGTCGTATACGTGATTAGAAACCTCGACACGAAAAGGTTAAAATTTTCATAATAAAATTCATACCAATATTTTTTTATAATGATATTGAAAGAATACCATCATTTACGAAGAAAATAACACCCCTTACCTCAAAAGAACAGTACTTCTGATTGGAATATCGGATGTAAAGCCGAAGGAAACTTGCACTGATTAGCAACTCTCAAAGTGTCTAAATACTCACAAAATACGATCGATAATTGTTGCCTAAATTTTTAATAGCACTTTACCACGCAAGTATACGCGTTCAATTATAATATTCAGCAAGCAAGGATATCGTTCCCACGAGGAAATAGACTAATATTTATCAATTACTAATTCTAATGCAATTAATCCTATTTTAAACTATGAAAATTTTGTTTAAGATTTGAAATTTAAACTTAACAAACTAATAATTAAAATAAAAATTTCACAAGAATAACTGCAGATTTAATAGGTTAAGATTACAACTTCCCTTAGTATTTCATTTAAACTAACTTACTTCTCATTTAAAATAAATCAATTAATATGAATCATTATCCAAGAATGCTTTATGAATATTCACGCACTTCTTCCAAAGACACGTGAACAAATCTTCCTAAATCCAATCTTTAAGATGCGGAATTACAAGGAACACCCCAGTTAATCAACTCACTATATTCCTATGTGAATCAAGTTAATTAGGGTTTTACGCACAAATTCTTTCAATGGATACAAAAGACACATAGGTATATTTCTATCCTACACGCTAATCATATTAACCCTATTCAGATTATATAAACAGATGTTATCATATCCAGATCTTAATCTATACTCCATCTTCCAATTTTATATAGATTATCAATAAACATAAGATATAATAAACAATTCAATAAAAACCAACTTTCATTCAATGGGAAGCTTGCAATTTAAACTACATACCAAGTTCCGTTGCAATCTTAATTAAAATTTAGTTCATGATAATAATGAAGAAAAACATCATCCAGATTAATAATCCAAACATCCCAGATAATTACAAAAGATAAAACTAGAGAAGAGAAGAAGAAACTCTGAATTTGCTCCAATACTCTCTCTTTGATCTTCAGCCTTTGCAATTCTCCTTCGTGTTTTTCTTGTTTGTTCTTTCTGCAAATCTCTTGAAAAATTAGTTCAATAATATAGAGAGAGATAGAGAAAAAACTTGTTTCTAGTGTGATTTTCAATTCTAACTAAGCACCCTATTTATAGAAAAATGCTATAACATCAAAGGAAACTAAATTAATAAAATATTAATTTTTTCAAAAATTTCCACCTAGACAATTTTTACCCAAACTTCAGCCACCATTAGTGGGGTCCACCAACATCAGATTTTCTAAACCAACCAAAAGTGGGGCACACCCATGTTTTTTTAAAAAAACATTTATTTCCAAAACTTCAATAATTCATAATAAATACCTCTTTTATCAGAAAAATACTGAAATTTATGTCCATTCGATGATTCATAATAAATACCTCTTTCAATAAATCTACATACAGATGATTTTTAATACCTCTATTCGACAAAATACTGATAAAATACCCCAGCATTTATTCCTTCATTTATTTCCACATAAAATAAATATTTCCCTATCCATCCACATAAAATAAATATTTCATTATCATATAAATCAATATTTAATTATTTACAAATAATATTACAGAATCACAATTATGACAACCAGGTTGTTCCCAGGAAAGAAGGGCTTTCCGATAAGGATTTCTCCTTATTGGCGCGCAATTAGGTGACCAAACCCATTTCCAAGACAAAACTTACTTAGACATTGCCAATAATGTTATCTAATAATATTATTCAAATAATATGAATTATTGATCTGATAATGGAGATACTGTGCAGTGACAATTATTGAAACAACAATAATATAAAATATCAACGTTGCAATTATTGAATCAATAAAATAAAATATTGAACAGTAATTACTATAACAATTATTGAGTAGTGTCTTCTTACGTAAGAATCAATAATTCAAAAATACTGTGCAATATTGTGTGCAACCACGTGTATTACTATATTTTAACCACCGGGTATTCCAACGGTGTTAATGGTAATAATTACGTCGTTATTTATAAAAACTCAAACATGTCATTTTCTTCATCTGATATTTATATGTTATGGGGCCCACAAATGGCTGCGCCGTCGTACGAATATTCCACGACCGAACGAATATTTCCCGAAAAAATGAATATTTTATAATCACTTGTTTATTTTACAAAATTTGCACATTTCAATCATAATCAAAGTATTATATCAAATTATTGATACATTATTTTACAAAAATAGTGAGGACTGCTAAAACAAATTTTTAGAACCATCACTCCATAGCCCGACTAGTTCCTGTTTTATTCTCACCTCCTGAGAAGAAAAATGGAACAAAAAAGAAAAAGGGTGAGCTCAATTAGTCTAGTAAAGAATACTATGACTAAGATAATATACAACAATTTATCATTAGTCTTCAGCATGAAAAAATCTGATAGAATATAATAGACAACAAGTTTTAGATCAACAACTGCAGCGGAAACAACAATCCATTAGAAGAGTCAAGTAGAGAATGAATTCTACTATCTTCTAAAATTTAAAAGTTAATTATCAATATTTTATCCCTGTAACATTAATCAATATACATCTTGAATCAAATATTCATCTTTGCACTACAGGCCAAAGATATTCATTTGTATCACCAGTTGGTCATGTTTATCTCAACACCTGCTCATCTTCGCACTACATGTCAAAGATATTCATCAGTTAATCATTCATCTTTGCACTACAAACCAAAGATATTCAGTAATATCATCATTTAGGACTGAGGATGATGAAAAATATCTTTAAGAAAATGAATCCAGTGAGATAAAAGATCAAAGATTATGGATTCATACTTTAGTTTATCCAAGTTCAAAAATACCTTATAATAATCAATTGTGGAGCAAAATTCAAGAATGAAGATCAAAACATGGATACAATCAAAGATAGTAACCATAATAGACAACTTGGACAAAGAAAATAAAATTTCATTTTTTTTCGTGAATAGTGTCGTATATGTGAATAATAACCTCGACACAGAAAGGTAGAAATTCCACAAAAAAACTCATACTTCGTGAATAGTACTCGTGAATAGTCCAGTATTTATGAATAGTGTCGTATACGTGATTAGAAACCTCGACACGAAAAGGTTAAAATTTTCATAATAAAATTCATACCAATATTTTTGTATAATGATATTGAAAGAATACCATCATTTACGAAGAAAATAACACCCCTTACCTCAAAAGAACAGTACTTCTGATTGGAATATCGGATGTAAAGCCGAAGGAAACTTGCACTGATTAGCAACTCTCAAAGTGTCTAAATACTCACAAAATACGATCGATAATTGTTGCCTAAATTTTTAATAGCACTTTACCACGCAAGTATACGCGTTCAATTGTAATATTCAGCAAGCAAGGATATCGTTCCCACGAGGAAATAGACTAATATTTATCAATTACTAATTCTAATGCAATTAATCCTATTTTAAACTATGAAAATTTTGTTTAAGATTTGAAATTTAAACTTAACAAACTAATAATTAAAATAAAAATTTCACAAGAATAACTGCAGATTTAATAGGTTAAGATTACAACTTCCCTTAGTATTTCATTTAAACTAACTTACTTCTCATTTAAAATAAATCAATTAATATGAATCATTATCCAAGAATGCTTTATGAATATTCACGCACTTCTTCCAAAGACACGTGAACAAATCCTCCTAAATCCAATCTTTAAGATGCGGAATTACAAGGAACACCCCAGTTAATCAACTCACTATATTCCTATGTGAATCAAGTTAATTAGGGTTTTACGCACAAATTCTTTCAATGGATACAAAAGACACATAGGTATATTTCTATCCTACACGCTAATCATATTAACCCTATTCAGATTATATAAACAGATGTTATCATATCCAGATCTCAATCTATACTCCATCTTCCAATTTTATATAGATTATCAATAAATATAAGATATAATAAACAATTCAATAAAAACCAACTTTCATTCAATGGGAAGCTTGCAATTTAAACTACATACCAAGTTCCGTTGCAATCTTAATTAAAATTTAGTTCATGATAATAATGAAGAAAAACATCATCCAGATTAATAATCCAAACATCCCAGATAATTACAAAAGATAAAACTAGAGAAGAGAAGAAGAAACTTTGAATTTGCTCCAATACTCTCTCTTTGATCTTCAGCCTTTGCAATTCTCCTTCGTGTTTTTCTTGTTTGTTCTCTCTGCAAATCTCTTGAAAAATTAGTTCAATAATATAGAGAGAGATAGAGAAAAAACTTGTTTCTGGTGTGATTTTCAATTCTAACTAAGCACCCTATTTATAGAAAAATGCTATAACATCAAAGGAAACTAAATTAATAAAATATTAATTTTTTCAAAAATTTCCACCTAGACAATTTTTACCCAAACTTCAGCCACCATTAGTGGGGTCCACCAACATCAGATTTTCTAAACCAACCAAAAGTGGGGCACACCCATGTTTTTTAAAAAAACATTTATTTCCAAAACTTCAATAATTCATAATAAATAACTCTTTTATCAGAAAAATATGAAATTTATGTCCATTCGATGATTCATAATAAATACCTCTTTCAATAAATCTACATACAGATGATTTTTAATACCTCCATTCGACAAAATACTGATAAAATACCCCAGCATTTATTCCTTCATTTATTTCCACATAAAATAAATATTTCCCTATCCATCCATATAAAATAAATATTTCATTATCATATAAATCAATATTTAATTATTTACAAATAATATTACAGAATCACAATTATGACAACCAGGTTGTTCCCAGGAAAGAAGGGCTTTCCGATAAGGATTTCTCCTTATTGGCGCGCAATTAGGTGACCAAACCCATTTCCAAGACAAAACTTACTTAGACATTGCCAATAATGCTATCTAATAATATTATTCAAATAATATGAATTATTGATCTGATAATGGAGATACTGTGCAGTGACAATTATTAAAACAACAATAATATAAAATATCAACGTTGCAATTATTGAATCAATAAAATAAAATATTGAACAGTAATTACTATAACAATTATTGAGTAGTGTCTTCTTACGTAAGAATCAATAATTCAAAAATACTGTGCAATATTGTGTGCAACCACGTGTATTACTATATTTTAACCACCGGGTATTCCAACGGTGTTAATGGTAATAATTACGTCGTTATTTATAAAAACTCAAACATGTCATTTTCTTCTTCTGATATTTATCTGTTATGGGGCCCACAAATGGTTGCGCCGTCGTACGAATATTCCACGACCGAACGAATATTTCCCGAAAAAATGAATATTTTATAATCACTTGTTTGTTTTACAAAATTTGCACATTTCAATCATAATCAAAGTATTATATCAAATTATTGATACATTATTTTACAAAAATAGTGAGGACTGCTAAAACAAATTTTTAGAACCATCACTCCATAGCCCGACTAGTTCCTATTTTATTCTCACCTCCTGAGAAGAAAAATGGAACAAAAAGGAAAAGGGTGAGCTCAATTAGCCTAGTAAAGAATACTATGACTAAGATAATATGCAACAATTTATCATTAGTCTTCAGCATGAAAAAATCTGATAGAATATAATAGACAACAAGTTTTAGATCAACAACTGCAGCGGAAACAACAATCCATTAGAAGAGTCAAGTAGAGAATGAATTCTACTATCTTCTAAAATTTAAAAGTTAATTATCAATATTTTATCCCTGTAACATTAATCAATATACATCTTGAATCAAATATTCATCTTTGCACTACAGGCCAAAGATATTCATTTGTATCACCAGTTGGTCATGTTTATCTCAACACCTGCTCATCTTCGCACTACATGTCAAAGATATTCATCAGTTAATCATTCATCTTTGCACTACAAACCAAAGATATTCAGTAATATCATCATTTAGGACTGAGGATGATGAAAAATATCTTTAAGAAAATGAATCCAGTGAGATAAAAGATCAAAGATTATGGATTCATACTTTAGTTTATCCAAGTTCAAAAATACCTTATAATAATCAATTGTGGAGCAAAATTCAAGAATGAAGATCAAAACATGGATACAATCAAAGATAGTAACCATAATAGACAACTTGAACAAAGAAAATAAAATTTCATTTTTTTTCGTGAATAGTGTCGTATATGTGAATAATAACCTCGACACAGAAAGGTAAAAATTCCACAAAAAAACTCATACTTCGTGAATAGTACTCGTGAATAGTCCAGTATTTATGAATAGTGTCGTATACGTGATTAGAAACCTCGACATGAAAAGGTTAAAATTTTCATAATAAAATTCATACCAATATTTTTGTATAATGATATTGAAAGAATACCATCATTTACGAAGAAAATAACACCCCTTACCTCAAAAGAACAGTACTTCTGATTGGAATATCGGATGTAATGCCGAAGGAAACTTACACTGATTAGCAACTCTCAAAGTATCTAAATACTCACAAAATACGATCGATAATATAGAGAGAGAGATAGAGAAAAAACTTATTTCTGGTGTGATTTTCAATTCTAACTAAGCACCTTATTTATAGAAAAATGCTAGAACACCATAGGACACTAAATTAATAAATTATTAATTTTATCAAAAATTTCCACCTACACATGTTTGACCCAAACTTCAGCCACCGCTAGTGGGGCCCACCAAAATAAGATTTTCTACACCGACCAAAAGTGGGGCACACCCATGTTTTTTAAAAAATATTTATTTCCAAACCTTCAATAATTCATAATAAATACCTCTTTTATCAGAAAAATATGAAATTTATGTCCATTCCATAAGAAATCGAATTCTCTACAACTTTGTAGATTTAAGTTTTTCCAAATTCCAAACAAAAAATTTCTTAGATCTACATACAGATGATTTTTAATACCTCCATTCGACAAAATACTGATAAAATACCTCAGCATTTATTCCATCATTTATTTCCATAAAAAATAAATATTTCCCTATCCATCCACATAAAATAAATATTTCCTTATCATATAAATCAATAATTAATTATTTACAAATAATATTACAGAATCACAATTATGACAACCAAGTCGTTCCCAGGAAAGAGGGGGGCTTTCTGATAAGGATTTCTCCTTATTGGCGCGCAATTAGGTGACCAAACCCATTTCCTAGACAAAACTTACTTAAACATTGCCAATAATGATATATAATAATATTATTCAAATAATATGAATTATGGATCTGATAATGGAGATACTGTGCAGTGACAATTATTGAAACAACAATAATATAAAATATCAACGTAGCAATTATTGAATCAATAAAATAAAATATTGAACAGTAATTACTATAACAATTATTTAGTAGTGTCTTCTTACGTAAGAATCAATAATTCAAAAATACTGTGCAAAATCGTGTGCAACCACGTGTATTACTATATTTTAACCACTGGGTATTTCAACGGTGTTAATGGTAACAATTACGTCATTATTTAAAAAAACTCAAACTTGTCATTTTCTTCATCCGATATTTATCTGTTATGGGGCCCACAAATGGCTGCGCCATCACACGAATATTCCACGACAAAATGAATATTTTATAACCACTTGTTTATTTTACAAAATTTGCACATTTCACCCATAATCAAAGTATTATATCAAATTATTGATACATTATTTTACAAAAATGGTGAGTACTGTTAAAACAACTTTCTAGAACCATCACTCCATAGCCCGGCTAGTTCCTGTTTTATTCTAACCTCCTGAGAAGAAAAATTGAACAAAAAGGAAAAGGGTGAGGTCAACTAGCCCAGTAAAGAATATTATGACTAAGATAATATACAACAATTTTTCATTAGTCTTCAACATGAAAAAATCTGATAGAATATAATAGACAACAAGTTTTAGATCAACAACTGCAGTGGAAACAACAATCCATTAGAAGAGTCAAGTAGAGAATGAATTCTACTATATTCTAAGATTTAAAAGTTCATCATCAATATTTTATCCCTGTAACATCAATCAATATACATCTTGAATCAAATATTCATCTTTGCACTACAGGCCAAAGATATTCATTTGTATCACCAGTTGCTCATGTTTATCTCAACACCTTATCATCTTTGCACTACATGCCAAAGATATTAATCAGTTAATCATTCATCTTTGCACTACAGGCCAAAGATATTCAGTAATATCATCATTTAGGACTGAGGATGATGAAAAATATCTTTATGAAAACGAATCCAGTGAGATAAAAGATCAAAGATTATGGATTCATACTTTAGTTTATCCAAGTTCAAAAATACCTTATAATAATCAATTGTGAAGAAAAATTTAAGAATGAAGATCAAAACATGGATACAATCAAAGATAGTAACCATAATAGACAACTTGGACAAAGAAAATAAAAT
The DNA here is from genome assembly GCA_020205505.1 of Panax japonicus. NCBI lineage: Eukaryota > Viridiplantae > Streptophyta > Magnoliopsida > Apiales > Araliaceae > Panax > Panax japonicus. The sequence continues at coordinate 41,589,084 of CM035101.1, read as the reverse complement.
TTCATTTTTTTTGTGAATAGTATTATATATGTGAATAGTAACCTCGACACAAAAAGGTAGAAATTTCACAAAAAAACTCATACTTCGTGAATAGTACTCGTGAATAGTCCAGTATTTGTGAATACTGCCATATACGTGAATAGAAACCTCGTCATGAAAAGGTAAAAATTTTCATAATAAAATTCATACCAATATTTTTGTATAATGATATTGAAAGAATACCATCATTTACGAAGAAAATAAATCCCTTACCTCAAAAGAACAATACTTCTGATTGGAATATCGGATGTAATGCCGAAGAAAACTTGCACTAATTAGCAACTCTCAAAGTATCTAAATACTCACAAAATACGATCGATAATATAGAGAGAGAGATAGAGAAAAAACTTGTTTATGGTGTGATTTTCAATTCTAACTAAGCACCCTATTTATAGAAAAATGCTAAAACACCAAAGGATACTAAATTAATAAAATATTATTTTTTTCAAAAATTTCCACGCACACATTTTTGACCCAAACTTCAGCCACCACTAGTGGGGCCCACCAACATCAGATTTTCTAGACCAACCAAAAGTGGGGCACACCCATGTTTTTTAAAAAAACATATATTTCCAAAACTTAAATAATTCATAATAAATACCTCTTTTATCAGAAAAATATGAAATTTATGTCCATTCCAAAGGAAATCGAATTTTCTACAACTTTGTAGAGTTAAGTTTTTCCAAATTCCAAACAAAAAATGTCTTATATCTATATACAGATGATTTTTAATACCTCCATTCGACAAAATACTGATAAAATACCTCAGCATTTATTTCCACATAAAATAAATATTTCCCTATCCATCCACATAAAATAAATATTTCCTTATCATATAAATCAATAATTAATTATTTACATATAATATTACAGAACCACAATTATGACAACCAGATCGTTCCCAGGAAAGATGGGGATTTCCGATAAGGATTTCTCCTTATTGGCGCGCAATTAGGTGACCAAACCCATTTCCTAGACAAAACTTACTTAGGCATTGCCAATAATGCTATCTAATAATATTATTCAAATAATATGAATTATTGATCTGATAATGGAGATACTGTGGAATGACAATTATTGAAACAACAATAATATAAAATATCAATATAGCAATTATTGAATCAATAAAATAAAATATTGAACAGTAATTACTATAACCATTATTGAGTAGTGCCTTCTTACGTAAGAATCAATAATTCAAAAATAATATGCAATATCGTGTGCAACCACGTGTATTACTATATTTTAACCACCGGGTATTCCAACGGTGTTAATGGTAACAATTACGTCGGTATTTATAAAAACTCAAACTTGTCATTTTCTTCATCCGATATTTATCTGTTATGGGGCCCACAAATGGCTGCGCCGTCGTACGAATATTCCACGACCAAACGAATATTTCCCGACAAAATGAATATTTTATAACCACTTGTTTATTTTACAAAATTTGCACATTTCACCCATAATCAAAGTATTATATCAAATTAACACATTTATTATTCATAATAATAATTAGAGAAAATTCAATTTTATTTATAAAAAGTTGGTGTCTTACAATATTGCACATTATCTTTTAATTATTGATGTTTACGTTAAAAGTCACTCAGTTTCATTCAATAATTGTTACAGTAGTTGTTATATAGTATCTCATATTATTGATTCAATTATTCTCAGTATTATCTGCATAATATTTTATTTTATTAAATCAATAATTGAGATGTAATATTTATTCATATTATTATTTGTATTGTTGACAATGTCTAGAAAGTTATGTCGAGGAAAAGGGTTAGGTCATCTAATTGCACGCCAATAATGAAAAATCTTTATCGGAAAGCCCCCTCTTTCCTGGAAACGATATGATTGTCAATATTATGAGTTATAATATTAAATGATGAATAATTGTTGAAAGATTAGAAATTTGTTGATTAAAGATAAGTGATTTGTGGTAATATTTATTCAATTTTTGATATAAATAGAGGAGTTTGTTATGAGGCATTTGTTATAAGTTTGGCTTATTATTCCACGAAGAGATGTGCTAATTTTTCAGACCGTTGGTTGAAGTTATAATAATAAATTAATATGGATCGTTGGTTGAAATTATAATAGAAAATCAATATGGATCGCTGGTTTAAAGTTTGAATAGTAAATTAATATGGACCGCTACTTTAAGTTTTAATAATAAATTAATATGGGTCGTCTATATTAATAGTAAATCAATCTGAACCGTTCATGAATTAGTTACTATTTAGTCCATTCTCCTATAAATAGAAGCTCATTCCTTCATTATTTCTTACGAAGTCACTCAAACTATAGAGAGAAAGAAGAAGAGTATTCTACTACCTCACTATTGCAGTATCCAATCTTCTACTAAGGTAAGGGTATTATTCTTTCGTATTCGTAAATAATTGCTAAATTCTTTCAATACTCATAAGGGTTGTCATTCTATTCTTTATTCATCTGCGGGAATAACCTGTCTACGCAAACTACCGCATGCATGGTGAATGACCCTTCGTATTCATTCTTTATTAATCTGTGGGAGTAACCTGTCTATGCGGACTACCGCATTCATGGTGAATAATCCTTCGTATTCATTTTTTTATTAAATTGTAGAAATGATCTGTCTAAGCGGATTACCGTATGACGGGTGAAAATCCATTTGCAGTTTTGTATATTCTTTTATACTTGTATAAGATGTCATTTGTTTTGTACTTATCAAGGGATATCGTCTTCTTTTGTATTTCTCCATTTATGGTACAAATTTATTGTGTGTTTCCGAAACCTTATTATTAAATGGTGAAAACCCTTGAAATTAGTGGAATATTCTTAATAGTTTGTGCATCATCTAGTATTTCCACTATTAGTCCAAACTTTCTTATGGCAGGATACTATTTACGTCGGGGTACTATTCACTCGAGGTACTATTCATTCAGGGTACTATTCACTTGGGGTACTATTTACGAGGTACTATTTATAGGGTACTATTTATGAGGTACTATTCACGACAAAATTAATTTCTTTTATGTCCAAAATTATTTTTTATACATGAATATCATTTTTAGAATTTTACTCCACAAATGGTGATCATGTTGACAATTTGGATATTCTTGAACTCTAGATAAATTGAATTATAAATCTGTAATATTTATCCTAGATCTCGCTTGATTGATTCCTTATATTATTGACATCATCATCATCTTTATATTGTGCTAAAAGTCATCTTTGGCCCGTAGTGCATAGATGGATTATTGATTTGTATGATTATGACCAGAAATTGTGTATTGGTATATTCATGACCTTTGAAGTTACAATTAAAGATTTGTGGTGAAAGTCATCTTTGGCCCGTAGTGCATAAATAGAAAGGTGTTTGGTATGATCATGACCACTAGTGATACAAACAATTATCTTTGTGATAACCCGAGAATTTGGACAATTTATTAAAATCTTAAATGATTGATTTAAGGTCAAATAATAGACCTAGATAGAAAATAAGTGTATGCGTTTGATGTTATTGGGATTGAATTTTGAGGATTTCAAAATTCTGTGAAGGATTTAGGTGAATTATTCAGGATTAAGGATTTATGTGATTAAGTTCTGTGAAAAAGGTTATTTATTTGTACAGTATATGGTTAAGGGTCAAGGGTTGACCAGATAAACGATATCTGTAGCAAACCCAAAGTATATATTAAGAATATCAACGTTCGGTTAGAAAACCCTAACAATTAACAAGAAATCCTAAAAACCGGTTCTGGAAACCCTAATTTCAGTTCCGGGAATCCAAAACCCTAATTCGGTGCATGAAACTCTAAATCAAGAAGTTAATGGCGTAAGTGTAAATAATTAGAAGATTAATTAGGGTTAATATTAACAAATTGGTTATAAAACCCTAATTTCACATTTTGAAAACCCTAATTTCTGGTTTAGGAACCCTAATTTGTAATTCGGGAAGGCCTAAGTGTTAATTAAAAACTTTTAATGTTAATTAGGAAATAATAATACTAATTCTCAAGATTGAGTAATTAGAAAACCCTAATCTAATTAAGAAAATTTAATTTCTATTTTAGAAAATTTATTTTTCTATTAGAAACCTTAATTAGTGGTTTATAAACCCTAATTCGTGATTTTGACCCTAATTGCGTAATTATCAATTTTAGTTAGGAATTATTAATCCTAATTAGCAAGATTTAAAGTATGATTAAGAAATTATAATATAATTAGTAAATACTAATTATAAGTTAAAAATATTAATTTTCTATTTTTGGGAAAACTAATTAGAAAATCTTAGAATTTTAAAATCTTTAGAGTTAAAACCTAAACCCTAAGGGTTAAACCCTAAAAGTTAAACCCTAAACCCTAAGGGTTGGACAATTGACAAACATGTCATTAAAATTAAAATGACCAAAATAACCTTATTGCATTATTTGGACATAACTTGCAAAATTTGCCAAATCAAGAGTTGGTAACCAAACAACTTGACTTTGTGACATTAAATTACAGTCAATTTAATCTCCAATTGACAACAAGATCAGTTCATTCATGTATCCAAGTAATATATATAGATTGAGAGAGAGAAAAAGAGTCACTTTAATTATCATTTCTCCCATGACCCTCTCTCTCTAAAATTCGGGAATGGGGAGTAATAGATAGTGAGATACAAAGCCATGTTAGCCTAAGGTTCACCAATATCAGATCCAAGGATCAGAATCAAGGATCGAAGCTCAAAAAGTTGTAAGAACTCTAATTTTTAAAATATTATGATTTGTTGTTAGATGTTGTAATTGATTGGTTAGATATGTGTAATAGAGTGTCTATAAGTGATCTGGGTTGATAGATCAAGGATCTATAACATTAAAGTGCACGAAAATGATGCTTTGAAAAATCTGGAAAACTAGAAATTTCGGCCTGACAACCGAATGTCAGTGGCCGTAGATATCTTTCTATTTTTTATTTTTCTTGTTTTATGTTTTGGATCAGTAGTCTGACATGAGGACTGTAATCTGGAAGTGGAATCACATTCATTCCATGTCCAGATTCCAAGATATTCAGGGTCAAAGTGAGTTGACCAACGTTGACCGAGTAAATTCTGGGTTACCCAGAAATGGTTAAATCAGTGTCTGACAAGTTTTCTTTCGCTTTGATCTGTCCGTCGTGTTAGTTTTTTTGATGATATGTTGTAGTCAAATTGTAGCTGGTAATATGTACTATATATCCATGCCTTAAAAATTCTTAAACAATTAATATATCGATTGTAACACGTGGTCAAAGTAGACCACTTACACTGAGTTTGTAGTTCTGGAATTTCCAGAAAAGTATATGAACAATGTTTCTGACAAGGTTTGACCGTACCATAACCTGTGAATCTTGTGTTGTTGGACTGAGATATTGATATGTCGTTATTCTGTGTCATGGATACTACATATATGAACTATAAAACTACCAAAAACAAGATCAGAACTAAGAAGTATTTGAAATTGAAAGTGTTCCCTCGAAATACTGGGTTTCTGGGGAAACCCAGAAATGTTCTGACAATACTTTGTTAACCCAGATCGTTATATGTTTTTGTGTTATGACCTAGATGATGGTTGGTTATTATAGTAGTACATTTCTACTACACGATTCAAGTCTCAGTTAGCCTAAATCATGTTTGTACTAAGAATCATAGTCGGTCAAACCTCCTGCCTTAGCCTCTGGCGATGAGTTTCTGGGCAGTTCAAGAACAGCCCAAGAACACCATTAGCGACGGATGTGTCGCCTATAGCCCCTTTAGTGACAGTTATTTTCGGAAAGTAGAATAATTAATTAAATAAATCAAAATAAATGGTTTTTAATTATTAAAAATACATAATAAATTCTGAAAAATTATTTTAAATTTTGAAAAATAGTTTTTAATTATTTTAAGTATATTTCATAAATATTTAATATTTTTGGAATATAAATGGTATTTATTTATTTAATTATTATATTAAATAAATTATTTAAAAATAGATTTAATTCATGAAAAATCATGAAAAATTATATTATGGTATAAGAAAATATTTTAAGTTATTTTTGATGACTTTTAATATTTTGTGATGAAATTCATTAATTAATCAATATTAACGATAATTAGTTTATTTAATAGATATATTAAATAAATTATGGAAAAATAGAATTAATGTTTTAAAAATCATATAAAAATGATTTAAGTGTTATAAAAATATTTTAAGTTATAAAATATAACTTTTGATATTTTGGCATGACAATATTAATATTTTAATATTAATATCAATTATCGGATAATGGATTTAAGTGTTTAACAATCATATAATTATGATTTTAAGGTATTAAAAATACTTTGATATATTATAATTATATTATAATATTATGTAAGGATTTTCATTAATATTTTATATTAAATAAATATTAATGATTAAGGAATTTTGTGGTATTTAATTCATTTAAATACGATTTTAATGATTGAAAAATGGTGATAAATGATAATAATTATTTGAAAATTATTATAAGTCTTTAAAAATTATTTTGACTGATAAAAAAATTATCTGTGATAATTGTTAAGTGTTTAAGCAAAAGTTTAATTGAACTTAAACTCGAGTGTTGACCGACTAGATCATCGGGATGATAAAATTGTTTCGGTTTCAACTCAGATTGCAATAGTTTGAATTGATGCTATGTCTTATGTGTTATATAGACTGATAGGATTATGTGCTATGTGTTTAAGTTATTCCGTGGATACGTATATATAACAGTATTATATTGTGATGATATTATTCTAATATTGGAGATCTATATTACTAATATTAGGTCTTCGGGTAAAGCGTTATAAATTGTGTTGCGATAATCAACGGTTCAGGCAAGTTTCATTGTACTTAACTCTAATAAGAGTGTTTTATTCAAGCTAATGGTTAATCATTGCTGATTGCCACGAAAATTATACTCTGTACATCTTGCATGTATAAGTCAGGTATGAAAGGCTGATCACCTTCATTACCAGTTATTTCAGAAATGTTTGTTCATGTTTAAAACTTGCTCAGTCAAATGTTTGTTCGTGCTAGTTCTCAATTATATTGATGAATTATAGCCAGCTTATTATTCATACTCTTCAATTATGATATATCATTATATTGTTGAACTTAAACTTGCTGGGCAACTTTCATGCTCATCCTTCCTATATCATGATAAAACATTGCAGATAAGGCGAATGCGTTCGGATACAGGAAAAGGTTAAGGCCAAGTTCAGCTTGGGATAAAATATGTGGCTATTTTGTAATAGTATAGTTTGATAAATGTCTTATATGTTAGAAAGTTTATGAAATGTGTATTAAGTTAAGGTTACTCGACCTTGGGAATTATGTGTAAGTTTAATGTATAAACAATTTATGTTTATATCTTCCGCAAATAGTTATAGAAATAATGTACCGGATCCGCGGCGATTTGGGGCCTGGATTCGGGGTTATCACAATCTTTGGCCCGTAGTGCATAGATAATTCATTGATTGGAAATAATTATTTATTGGGGTTACATGGATAAAATATTAATGATGAACTTTTAAATCATAGAAGATAGTAGACATCATTCTCTACTTGACTCTTCTAGTTGATTTCTTTTCCGCTGCAGTTGTTGATCAAAAACTTGTTGTCTATTGAATTCTATCAGATTTTTCCCTGTTGAGGACTAAGGATAATTTGGTTTACATTATCTTAGTCATAATATTCTTACTGAGCTAATTGAGATCACCCTTTTCCATTTGGTCCCATTGTTCTTCTTAGGAGGCGAGAATGTAGTTTGGACTAGTCGGGTAGTGGAGTAATGGTCCAAAATGGTTCTTATAGTAGTCCTCGCTATTGTGTAAAATAGTGTGATAATAATTGTAATGAGGACCTTATTTGAGTTTGGATATTTTCTAGGAGATAATATTTTTATTAAAACTCTCGGCATTGTGTTGTCATATTTTGCACGACAATTGTATAGTTGAAGTTTGTATTTGAATTATGTACCATGTATTTGGTGACTCAGAAGGGGTTTTGTGGACCTATTCTTCGGGGCGTCACAGTGTGACTACAAAAAAGACAAATATACCTTCTAAAATTTTAAGGTATTTTCCAATTACACCTCGACTCAAAAGATTGTATATGTCTTCTAGAACAGCTGAGCATATGACTTGGCATGCGAAATCTCCAACAAAAGATGGAGAACTTAACCATCCCACAGATGGACAGGCTTGGAAAGATTTCTACTTAGCACATCCCGTGTTTATATTGGAACCTAGAAATATGAAGCATGGATTGTCCACTGATGGTTTTAACCCCTTCGACTACTCAGTTGTTCCGTACTGTTGCTGGCCTGTGATTGTTACTTCGTATAACTTGCCTCCTTGGATGTGTATGAAACAGTCATACTTATTTCTTTCACTCGTGATTGCTGGTCCCAAGAGTCCTGGATAGAACCTAGATGTTTACTTGAGACCTCTTATAGATGAGTTGAAGGTATTATGGGAGGATGGAGTACAGACTTGGGATGTTACCGCGAAAATAAAATTCAACCTTAGAACATCGGTTATGTGGACTATAAGTGACTTTCCTGCTTATGGTATGTTATTTGGATGGAGTACACATGATAAGTTGGCTTGTTCATACTGTATGGAACATACAAAGTCTTTCAATCTATCAAATGGTCGAAAGCCATGCTGGTTTGATTGTCATCGTCCTTTCTTACCGGTAGATCACTCGTTTCGAAGAAATAGAGAAAACTTCAAAAAATGGAAAGTAGAGAATGATATGCATGCACCGCGACTGTTGGGGACAGAAATACGTAACCGTGTGATGAGATTGCCGGAATGTAATGATATGCACAGCATGAGGATGATGACAATGATATAAGCATTAATCAAAAGAAATCAAAGATAAATATTAAAGATTTTTAATTTATCCAGAGTTTGAAAATGTCCAAATTGTTAACATGATAATTGCTTTGTGGAGTAAAAATCAAGAATAATATTCATGTATCAAAAATAATTTGGACAGAAAAGAAATCAATTTTTGTCATAAATAGTACCTGAGTGAATAGTACCCCGTGAATAGTACTTCATGAATAGTATCCCATAAATAGTACCCTGTGAATAGTACCCCAACATGAAAAGATCAAAATTTAACAAGAATGTTCAGAAAAATATTCTTGTGAAACGATACTAGATGAAGCTCAAATTTCAAGGATATTCTACTAATGTCAAGGAGTATAGAAGCAATACTTATCGAAATAAGTGTAGAATTAGGAATATAAAACGAAATAATATTACTTACATACTACAGAGTAGGGAAAAAATATTATTTCTTACGAATACTGAACAAATAATATCCCTTACCTTAGTAGGAGAGTAATTCTGACTGGTATATCAGAGATATTTTTGAAGAAAACTTGTACTGTTTTCTACACTCAAAGCTTCCTTAACTCAAAAGAAATACGCTTAATATTATAGAAAAAGAATTCTCTGATTCTATTGTGATTTTTAATTCTAAACCAATCATCCTATTTATAGGAGAACGGTCAGATACTATTTAAGAAAATAATCACAGACTGCACAGGAAACATTTTCACGGGCGCAATTCATCAGCACACCATTTGAGCTAACCAATAAAGGAGTGCCCTCCCATGAGGGTAACTAAACTTTGGAAGTTTTGGACCAATGAGGGAGCACCATCATTCATAAGTCAGTGAACAATAATGTATAATTTGGAAATTTTGGCAAATACTCTCATATTCCACCAATCAAAAGATTACCCTCTTTGAAGGTAATTTGCAATACAAAACAATTATACAACCTTAAAAAAACTAAACGAACAAACACCAATTTAAAAGGATAATTGAACAAACATCTTCCACTCATCAATTATTATTCTCATCTTTAATCAACACAATCTTTATTAATCATTAATATTATAATGCATAATATTAACAATCTAGATCATTCTCAAGAAAGAGGAGGCTTTCTGATAAGGATTTCTCCTTGTTGGGTGGGGGGCAATTAGATGACCAAACCCCTTTCCTCGACAGAACTTTATATAGATCGTCAATAATGAAAATAATAATATGAATAACAGTGTTGTCTCAATTATTAATTTAATAATATAAAATATTGTGCAGATAATACTGTGATAATAATTAAATCAATAATGTGAGATACTATGCATCAACTACTATTTCAATAATTGAATAAAACTGAGTGACTTCTCACGTAAGCATCAATAATCAAAGATACTTTACAATATTATGTGCTACTATGCAATCATTCGTATTACTGTACTTTTATCACCAAGTATTTCTATCGTTTTCTAACTCTGACAGTAATTCTATTTTGGGATCCACCAATGATTGTGTCGTCATACGAATTATCCCTGATAAAATTAATATTCCCCAACCAAACGAATATTTTATAACAACTTGTTTACTTTGTAAAATTTGTAAATATTACCCACAACTATAACATTATATCAAATCCACCCCTTATTATTCAAAAATAATATGTAGAGAAAATTAATCTTTATTCATAAAAGTTGGGGTCTTACAACCTCCTCTTCTTATGAAATTTCATCCTTGAAATTGGTGTACGTACCTGGTATATTGAAGAGGTGAGGATACCTTGATTTCATTTCAAATTCTAACTCCCAGGTCATTTGAAAAACATCGTGGTTTCTCCATAAAACTTTAACTTTAGGTATAACCTTGGAGCGTAGAATATGTTCCTTCTTATCCGAGATTTTAATAGGTACCTCTTCATACGTTAAATCTTTTGCTATCTCGTCTGGTTCTAACTCAATAATGTGGTTTGGGTCTTCCACATATTTACGTAACATAGATATGTGAAAAACATTAAGCACGCGAGACATACTTGGCGGTAAAGTGAGTCTATAAGCCACAGTTCCTACTCGATTGAGGAATTCAAATGGGCCAATAAATCGAAGATTGAGCTTTCCTCTCTTTCCAAATCTCGTAACTTCTTTCCATAGAGAAACACGTAACAACACATGATCCCCAACATTGAATTCCACATCCCTTCGATGAAGATCAGCTTAACTCTTTTGTCGATCTTGTGAGGTTTTTTACATTGCCGGATCATTTGCGTCTTTTCTGTAGTCATGCGTACCAATTTCAGTCCTAACAATGTTACTTCACCCACCTCATCACAACATACTGGAGAACGACATTTGCATCCATACAACGCCTCAAATTGAGCCACACCTATACTTGCTTGATAACTATTATTGTAATAGAATTCCACCAATGGTAAGAACTTGTCCCAACTTCCTTTGAAGTCAAGAACACAGAGTCTTAATAGATCCTCAAGAGTTTGAATAGTCCTCTCCGACTACCTGTCCGTTTGAGGATGATATGCTGAACTAAATCGTAAATCTGTGCCCATAGCTTTCTACAAACTGACCCAAAACCGGGAAGTGGATCATGGGTCTCGATCAGAAACTATGGATATTGGCATACCATGCAGTCTTACAATCTCATTTATGTATATACGAGCAAGACGTTCAAGTTAATAGTTTTCTCGTATATAGGACTAAGCAAAAAATGGGTATAACCGAATTACCGAACCGAAATAATTTAACCAAAATTTTTTGGTAATTCGGTTATTTTAAACATTTTGGTTATACAAGAAATTATTTACGATTTTCGGTTAGCTTATACGGGTTTCACTTTTGGGTTATTCGGTTTAACCTAATAACCGAATAAAGCCTTAAGTTACGAGTTACGACCCTTACACAATAACACTTAAAATAATAATATGAGTAAGAGTATCAGAGACTCAACCCCAAATTGTCAATTCATTTCTTTGTCGTCACTTCAACACTCATCCACAGAGCCCCAAACCCAGATTGCCAGATCTCGAACTCGGAACTCTTAAGTCTCAAGTCTCAACTCGATCTCACATCTCTCATCTTTCATCTGACATATCTCATCTCGATCTCTTAAGTCTCATCCGGTTATCCTTTAGAAGTCAGAATCTGTTTCTGCCCTAACCAAGATTGTGAGTTCTTGTTCTTCAAATTATGAGTTCTTGTTCCTTAAATTGTGAGTTATTGACTTCTTGTTCCTTCAATTGTGAGTTCTAAAGTCTTTAATTTGTTTACTTTAATATAGGGCCAACTTGTTCTTTGTTCTAATTTACTACCGTGTCTGAGTAAATTGTAATCAATATTTTAGAGGTTAAATTGTGATTGGAACCTTGAAATACATGTTGATTCTTGCTAGCCAGCCCATGATATGCCTCTTCAAAAAACTCATTGGAAATTCATGGAGATGGAGGTCATTGCCTAAAAATTTCTCGCTTTATTTTCTTTATTTAAATTTTCCTTTTTCTTGATGTATGTCAATATGTGGGTGGAACTAACAACATCAAATAGTATAACAAATTTTAGATTAGAATATCTGAATATATATATTTTTTTTCTTTTGAGAACTTAATAGTATCATGCTAGATTATATATCATAAATGCAGAAAACTAGGTTACTCAATTCTGGGTTTTTTAGAAAATGAAAATTGAAAATAGGCTTGAAACTTTTCAGTGAGTGCATTGTGTGGAAACTGGAAGTTACTATTGTTTTTTGTCTTTGTCCTTCACAAAAGAAGCATTTAAAAAAGAGTAAAATACAGTGACACCCCCTCTAGATAATCATAATAACACTCACCTCACCTCTAGTTTCTTAAGTAACAGTTAGTACCCCTGTAAGTTTTTAGGGGTCACTAAATAGATAAAGTTACATATTTTCCCTTGTATTTTATCAAATTTTAATTACTAAATAATATATATATATATAAATATATGTGTGTGTGTGTGTGTGTGTGTGTGTGTTTAATTATCCTTTTTAATACAATACATTTTAATTTTAGTTTTATTTGTAATTAAAACTATCTCATTTAAATTGTTGGTAACTTAAAAAAAACTAATTTAGTTTAATTAACACATATTTTTAGATAAGTGATACAAATATTAAAAAAAACTAAATTAAATTATTAATGAATTTATTCTAATTAGAGTGATTGAGTATATTGATAGTTAAGTTTTTGGTGCTTAACAACAAAAAATATTATTTGAATTTTTAGTTTCATATTATAATTTTTATATGTTAAATTTTATCGAGTATATATAAAAAAATTGGGATGTTTATGTTTTTTATTACATTTTTTAGGATATAATTAACGTTGTTTTTATGCAATGTTAAATAAAAAAATAATTATATTTATTACTATCTCTATCTTGTAAAAAAAATTCTTTTAATATATATATTTTTTTGAGTAACAACATTTGTCATTTTTACTGTAAATAATTATGTTTAAGTATGACTTATGTTTAGTTTAATATATGAGAAAAATAATTAATATAATTTTTAATACTTTTTTTATATGAGTAATAAGATTCGTTTAAATTGTAATTATAAGTTTGTTTTACGTAAATTTTAATATTTGGCAAAAATTATTATTATTATTTTGCGTTAATTTATAATTTTTATGGGTATTAACATTATACTTTTAAATTACAAAAAAATATATTTGAATATATATCACGTAAATTTTAATATTTGAAATTTTTAATTAGTAAAAATTGTATGACTTTATTTACCTGATAAAATGAATATTTATTATTTTTTGACTATTATGTTATTTATTGCATAATTTCATAACTTTTATGTTATGATATACAAATTTATATTTAGTGGATAAATTAAATATTATAACTTGAAGGGTGTATTAGACATTATATTAAAAATATTTTTAAATATTAGTTGGTCAACTACACTAGGGGTAGTGAATGTTACATATTTTAGACTAGAGGGGTACTGACATTTACTTGAAAAACTAAAAAGGTGGTGAGTGTTATTATGATTATCTACAGGGGGTGTCAGTGTATTTTACTCTTTAAAAAAACAAGAGATTTAATGCCTCTGTATTTTGTTTTCTGTTTGTGTTATTATTATTTTTTAAATTGTCTGCAATTGAGGATGTTACCATTTTAAGTAAATAAATTTGAAAACGAATTTAGTTGGAATTACCAAAAAGTTTGAAAAATATATTGTTTGAGCTCAAAGCAGCTTGATTAAAGTTTATATGCAAAATATTTCTATCCCATGACATCTTAGTGATGGTTAGGTCTGAGACTTAAAGTGTGGCAATTTTGACTTGAATTATTTAATGGTTATGGTGGTTGTTAATGACCATTGATATTTCAATGCACTATATTGATGTAATTGATTCTTTAGTTTATAAAAGTAGTTTCCTGCCAGTGCCACATTGATTTTGATTTCCAAGTATTTCTGTCTGACGCATATTTACTAATCTTGCATGATCTGCCCATTAAGTGTATCTCTTTCGACAAACGTCTCACTTTTATTCTTCTTTCCTTGCAGTAACTTAACTGGAAGAAGATGATGTATTGCATGACTTTTTCAAGAAAAAGGGAGTTGAATGGAGTCTCAGCTGCCATGTTGTTGAAAATAACTAAATAGTTCTTTTGGGATTTTTGGAGTTTAAGTACATGCTATAGCTTAATTATTGCTTATTTCCTGTAAAAACTCTAATACTATGCTTAGTCATTGACAACAAGTAGTAAAACGAAATATAATATACTCCCTCCGTCCCAAATTAATTGCTCAGTTTTGATTTTTTAAAGTCAAATTGATCATTTTTAAAACTAATCTTTTTACTATTTTTGCTAAAATATAGGTGAAGAGATTATAACCAAAAGAAAGTATATACAATTTATTACTAATCCTAATTTTTATAATTTTAGAAATATATTTATATATGCTTAATTATTAATTCTAAAAATAGTCAATTTGACTTAAAAAAGTCAAAACTGAGCAGTTAATTTGGGACGGAGGGAGTAATATTGTTGAATATTATGTTGAATTGCAACTGATGTAGTTTCATTCTTTTTATTCATTGCAATTTGGTACTGTTGAGACTATGAGACTATAATGATTTAGGATTTAGACTTGTTGGTTAAATGGTTGTTGCATGTTGGCTGTTGTTGTGTGGAATTGCAGTTTCTTTCTTTTTATTTATTGTTCATTTACTTCCGAGTCCTGACTCCTGTAGAATGTAGTGTCACTGTTGTTGTTGATGTAGACTGTAGAGTCACTACTGTTGTTGTTTCTTTTTATTCATGTTATGTTTTTGTAATATGTCTTGACACTTGATTGTTGATTCCGGCTATTAATCTTTAGACTTGTTGATTGTTGTTGTTAACTTAATATCACTGTGTAATGTTAAGTTAGGTAGAGTTGTTGTAAATTGTTAAATTCGGTTATTAACCGAATAACCAAATAATTAATTTAGTTATTCGGTTATTCAGTTATTCGGTTATCATGTATTTCTGTTAGTTGTTCGGATATTCAAGACAATGCAATTTAGGTTTTCGGTTATAACCGAAATGTTTATTCGATTCGGTTAATAACCGAATGCTCACTCCTACTCGTATATGTAAGAAACTTTGTTAATCTATCAACAATGACCCAAATTGCATATATGTCTTGAGAAACCTTGGGAATGCTAGTAACGAAATCCATGGTAATGTGCTCCCACTTCTATTCTGGAATTTCAAGTGTTTACAATGGACCTTTTGGCACTTGATGCTCTGCCTTGACACGTTGACAAGTTAAACACCTTGAGATAAACTCTGTTATCTCTATCTTCATATTGCTCAGCCAAAATGTATGTTGAAGATCACAATACATTTTGGTACTCCCAAGATGGATTGCAAACGGTGTGTTGTAAACCTCCATCATGATTTTATACTTCAAATCAGAGTCGTTAAGACCACAAAGTCTAGAGTTGACTCGAAGTATTCCTTCTTCATCAATTCTTGATTCTGGAATAACACCTTCTTGTACTTTCTTCTTTACACGCATCAGCTCCAGGTCCGTAGTTCGAGCAACTTTAACTTTATCAATTAAAGTAGGTTCTACTCGTATATTTGACATCATCACGTGGGTCCTTGGAGTCTTTAACTCTATCTCCATCCTTTTTATGTCATACACAATGGGCCTTTGCATTGACAATATCGCACTCGTACCTGCATATGATCTTTTACTCAACGTGTTAGCTACTATGTTCTCTTTTCTAGGATGGTATTGAATGGTATGATCGTAATCTTTCAATAGCTCGAGCCAACGTCGTTGCCGCATGTTGAGTTTCTTTTGGGTGAAGAAATACTTGAGGCTTTTATGATCTGTGTAGATCTCCATTATCTCTCTATACAGGTAATGTCTCTAGATTTTAAGCGCAAAAATTACTACTGCTAACTCTAGATCATGAGTAGGATAATTCCTCTCATATTCTTTGAGTTATCGTGCGACATAGGCTATAACTTTTCCATGTTACATGAGAACACATCCTAAACCTTTGCCTGAAGTATTGCTACAAGAACCCGGATTTTCAGAAATTATTATATAAGAATTTAATGAATAAAATTCTTAAGTGTGAAATGAGTTCGAATAAAAACATTTATGTGATACGAGGTATGTAGGAATGTGTTACATAGGGTAATATGAACCATGTAATAAGTAATTTTTGTGATTATAAATATATTATTTTTATATATTGTTATTGATCGCAGAGATAATTCAGTTGAGATAAAAGAAGTGGATAAAATTTCCTATCGATATTAAATAGTTTATAGTATTATTTTATCATAGTAAGTGGATGACATTAATGTATAATTGTCATTTTCTTGTGTATATGTACTAATAACTGGTATGATTATAATATAGGTTATTGATAGTACGTAAGTTATCCGCGAATAGGTTTGGATAGTGAAACATGAGTTAGTTGAGAGAATTAACTAATAAGAATAAATATTGGTTAATTGATAGTTGAGAGTTATGTTATGGAATAATATAATGTGTATGTTAAACCTTAAATAACTATGGTAATATAGTACAAGGTTTAATTTACTTAAGTAAAGGAGTGAATTAATATGTGTGTTGAATATGTGATAATTTATATATGTTACTCAGGATGGTAATATGTGAAAAAGTCTAATGTACGAATAACGTTAAATATATATATATGTATATATATATATATATATACGTTATTAATGTACCAACCCCAAATCCGGATTACCTGACCCCCGAGTTTGGTGTTCACGATCCACAATATAAATAACACTTAACTACCCATAATATATATAGATAGTAACTTTCATAAGTTTTTATCAGAGTTTAATAATAATACAACACCCAGGTTTTCTAACCTTAACTTTACAAACATACCCTTTAGTTATACAAAAAGGGTTTACAATACAACATAATAAATATGTTCAACATAACTAATTTATAACTACGCCTTTTCCCTTGTCCTTTGCAGCACCTCCTGCAACTTCGTCCCTAGCTAAAAAATTTTATTTAGTAAGGGTGAGCAACTAATTTACCCCGCAAGTTAAGACATACAATAAATGTATAAGAATTCAAAACAACAGTCTATCTAATTTGATAGAATGAAATCAAAGTTCGGGGAACTTTGAAATAGCTGAACAAATCGTTATTCAATAACAAGTTTTTCTAGTATTCTATACCACAATAATTCAATAATGAAAGAGTACAACGCTTTCAAAGTTTCTACGATATTCTAATGAATAATCAAGAATCAATTCTACGAAATATCAAAGTGAAATGTTTTCCAGTTTTATACTGAGCGATCACACAAGATCTTTGAACTTATTTTTCTCGAGTAGATATCAAAGATTTACTTTGATAAATACTCAGGTGTATCAGATAACCATAAAGATTAAATCATACCCCTCTGCAAGTACAACAAGTGATCAGCTTATTATACCCTATATTATGCATAATACTCAAAACGCGCGCAAAGGTCGAATTCACGACCAACAAAATATTCCCTTTATTTAAAAGGTTGTTCTTCTCAGTCTTATAATCAAAAGTTTGATTTTACAACGAAATACGGGGATTTCAAATTCTATTTGCTTCTCTTCTCAAACCTAACAAGTTTTTACAAATGTTTGTCTAACCAGAATAATTGGCTAAAACATTTCTCAACATAATTTGACAATCAACAGGAATTATCTGTACTTTCAATTCTAACTTCTACATATATGAATATCCAACAACAGTAATTCTACGAATATATATTTTCTAATTCAATAATTTAATTTCAACAATAAATCCCTGGACGTGGCATAATTAGCAATAATTATCCACCAATAATAATTGAATGAAATAACTCAAGGTTGAGTTAGGGAACTTGCCTCTTCCGCTGATTACAGCTACACAAAATATTTATCTGCTTTCGAAAGACATATAACCAATAATATCGGTCTAACAATTAGCACAATAATCCACATAACACACAACACTGTAGTTCACAGTCAAACTTCTCCTAAACACATTACCACATAGCCACATTAGTGTTTATAACTTATATAAACACTTAACAAGTCAAACTAATTCAGTCTGGTTGAACTTCGGTCCATTCTCGGTATTCTGGTCACCCTACCCGACAATTAACACATTGATTGTCAATTAAACTTGGTCTTTAAGCTTCAATATTAATTTAGATAAGTCAATTATCATTAATAATATTTTTCGGAAGCTTTTAATAATTATCAAGCAATTATTATAATTTATAATAATTTTTCAAACATCAGAATCATTTTTAAATGATTTAATTATCAAATAATCTTACCATTATTAATATTTAAAAATATCAAAATATTAATAACATTCATTCCAAAATATTAAAGTTATCATCAATAAATTAAAATATTTTTAAATCATCAATATTCTACTTAAATGATTTTTAAAATAATTAAAATTATTTTTAAATCATCACCATTAATATATAAATATTAATGAAATTATTATCAAAATATTAAAAGTCATTAATTATAACTTAAAATATTTTTAAACTATTTTTCTCATTTTTTAAATGATTTTTAAATCAATAAAATCATTTTAAATTCATTTATTTAATATAATAATTAAATAAATCAAACATCATTAATATTAATTTATTAATGAAAATTCTCCAAAAATATTGAAAATTATATTTTATAATTTAAAATATTTTCTAACACTTTATTCTCAATTAAAATGATTTTTAAATCATTAAAATTATTTTTATCTTATTTATTTAATTTAATAATCAAATAAATCGAATATCATTAATATTAAATTATTAATGAAAATTCTCCAAAAATATTAAAAGTTATATTTTATAACTCAAAATATTTTTAAATACATTATTTTTATTTAGAATGATTTTTCATAATATTAAATCATTTTTCTCTAATTTATTTAATACACTAATTAAATAAATTAAATACTTTTAATATTTCAAGAATTATAAATATTAAAGAAAAATATTCCAATTGGTCAAAAATTATTTTTCATAATTAAAATAATTTTTAAAACCATTTTTGGTAATTTTTAGAATTTATTTCTAATTTTTAATTAATTACCGGAAATTCTGAAAATAAAAATTAAATAAACCTTTGCTAAAGCCCTTTAGCGACACAAAGCATCGCTGTTGGTGTTCTTGAGCTCAAGAACACTGACAGCCGGCAGCTTCAATGTGCTACTTTGATTGCCTTTAATTCTAAGCCAAAATGGTTTCTGGACTTGTTTGAAGTGTGATCGTGTAGCCAAAATGTAACACTACAACCACAACCAACATTTCGATCAAAACAATAACACAGCAAAAAGGTCAGACTCTCAAAGTCCCTGTCAGACCATACCTGGGTTTCTTCAGAAACCCAGAAACTCGAGCAGCCACTTTCAAGCTCAATTATTTACGCTTTCTGTTCATTATTTATGTGATATTAAAGTTTGAACATGTAGTCCACGTGTCAAGGAACAATACCATACTAACAAATCAGTCCAAAAACAAACAAATAACAATCTATTGGACGGTCAAATGCTGTCAGAAAAACTTCTTCTACCATTTCTGGGTTTTCCAGAAAGGTAGAAATCAGTTCTTGTGGTCTACTTTGACCACCTATCACGATCGTTATGTTGAGTTTATAGGTGATCTAAAGGCTTCACTTTATAATACACATAACCAGCTACAACACGTACCCATTAACAACATCAAAAACTAAACATACTGACAGATCAAGAGGCCTAAACTCATTGTCAGACGCTAATCTCAATTTCTGGGCTTGCCCAGATTTTGGCTGGTCATGCCCGTTCAACGGGTTTTGACCAACAATAACTAAAAATCTAGACATCAAATGTCTGTGATTTCACTTCCAGATCCAAGACAACATAACAAGCTATCAATATCAAGTTTAAATTAACACATAACATATACGAGCAAGGATCTGTGGCGACTGACATTTGGTTGTCAGACCACATTTCAAGCTCAAAAACAGATTTTTAAAACTTGCATTTTTTACTCACTTTGATGCTATGGATCCATCATGGATCAACATATATCAACTAAAAACAACTTCTAGCACTTAATTAAACACTTAAACACAAAAAGTTTCTAAGCAACTTGGATCAAAATTAAAATTAGGTTTATACCTCTTTGTTCTAAATCTTGATCTTGATCTTACTAATCTGATATTGGTTGATCAAGGAATGATTCTAGGACTGATATACTAGCTATTTTTGGAGCTTTAGGAGAGAGAGAGAGAGAGAGTTGGTGAGAGCAAATGTGAAAAATGGCAAAGTTTATGAACTTTCTCTCTCTTGAATTTCTAATATAAGCTTATAAGTTGCTTGGATCTGATCATTTTCGGCTGGAGGCAGATGATTTGTGCTCACAAGGTCAACAAAGTGGTTGAACAACTAAAGTTACTACCAACAATGCAAGTTATCTAATTAAAATAAAATAAAATGGCATTTTGGTCATTTATAAATTAATTTTAATGGCATATTTGTCCAATTCACAAACCCTTAGGGTTTAGGGTTTGGATTAGGGTTTTAAGATTTGAACCCTTTAGGTAAAAAAATTCTTGTTCCCAAAATTTTCAAATTTAGGGTTTAATTAGAAAAATAAATTTTCTAAAATAAAAAATTAGGGTTTCTAAAATAGAAATTTAACATACAAAAATATTATTAGAGTTTGTAATCATATTTAAGTTTAATAAACACTTTAGGCATGATAATAAAAATTAGGGTTGCCTAAATAGGGTTTAAGAAATCTCATATTTGAAATTAGGGTTTTTCGGCGTACAATTAGGGTTTTAATTGTACAATTTATTTTCTAAATTTGAGATTAAGGTTTTAAATCCCTTATTAAGGTTTATTAATTACAAACCTTATCCGATCAATTATTGATCAACATTTCTAAACCGTACAAACACATAATCAACAATACAATTATTTTAATTGTATTTTCTATCGAATCCCTATCCGAAAATTAGGGTTAGGGTTTTCTAAAGTTGTTAAGCACAACTCTACTCTAAATTTATTAGTCAATACATAAATTGACTTTCTCGAGGCTCGTATCACAGATACTTATCACAAAATTGGTAATTAATATTAATATTAAATAATAAAAAAAATTATTTGCAAATTTTGGATTATTCGAAATTCTGGGTTATCACATTCACCCCTCCTTAAAAGGATTCCGTCCTCGGAATCACCGCTTTCTTATTCTCTACAATCTTTTAAAGTTGTATCATCAATTTATTTTAATCAACACAATATTACTTTGTGTTTCAAATTCTAACCTGTGACTTAAATTTATAAAAGAAAATAGTTTACAGCCATATTTATCCAATATCAATCGCGTAATTTAAGTATTAAGCGAAATCGTTACCTGCTGCCACCTCCTGAGTAGCTACTGCATCTAGCGCCGTCATGTTGAATGTATGGGCCGTTGGTCTTCCTGGCTGAGCAGGTCCTCGAATCGCCAAGGTTCCACCACCAGGTCCCTTGTTGGCACTTTCTTTTTCTGCATTCTTCTTCGGACAGTTCCGCACCAGATGATCAGTCGATCCACACGCATAGCAACTTTGAATTTTTTTCGGGCTGGGACAATTTGGCGACATATGCCCCTCTTGTCCGCAGTTGTAACAAACCCCCTTCTTCTTCAAACAAACACCTGCATGATTCTTCCCACAATTTTCACAAGGCCCTCCTCCTTTCTTATTCCCTTCAACTTTACTACCCGATTGGGTATTCTCGCTCCACTTCCTCTTGTTTGGATTACTACCACCACTGCTTCCACCTTCATTGGTCTTCTTCTTCTCCTAATGAAAACGAGATGCAGCCTCGCTTCCTCCTTCAGCAATTAATGCTTTCTCCAATAGAGCCGCAAAAGTGTTGATCTGCAGCACAACTACTTTATTGTAAATCCCCGGCTTCAATTCGTTCTCAAATCTTCTTGCTTTTCTTGCTTCTGTGTCCACCTGATGATGTGCAAATCATGCCAATTCGTTAAATTTAGCCGCGTATTCAGAAACAGACATGTTTTCCTGCTTAAGTTCCAAGAACTTAACTTCCATCTGAGCTTGCATACTCGGTGAGAAGTAGTTCTCAAAGAACAACTCCTTAAATCTGATCCACGTCACCACCGCTGTACCAGCTCTTTCTTGGTTTGTCTCCCACCAGTAATTGGCTTCTCCCTTCATTAAGTATGTCGCAAAAGCCGTCTTTTGCTCTTTTGCCACCCGCGTAATCACGAACGCTTTCTCCATCTCTTTCACCCAAATTTGGGCTTCGATCGGATCCGTAGTCCCCTTGAATTCAGGCGGTCCTACCGCTTTAAAATCCTTAAAATTAGCCAATCTGTCGGCTGGCTGATTCCTTGGTCTTCCCCTGGCTGGAGCCCTATTTTCCATAGCTTGGGCCAACATATCCACAAAATTCTGCATCGGGTCCACTTGACCTTCTTCGTTATTCACTGATTGTTCTTCTCTTTGGTTTCGATTCTGTCTGTTAGAGTTTATGCCCTAGAGGCCAATTATTTGATATAATTGCTTAACATTTTGATATTATATTTGATTGAATAAATATATGATTTTATTATGGTTTTATTTACTGCGTAATATAATTGTTAACATAATAAAATTCCTTAGAATAGTGATACAAATTATATAGTTTCAAGTATGTGACTTGAACATGAGATTATATATTACCATTAGTATCAGTGTTCTTAAATGTCCCTAGTCGAGTATCATTGTTGATGGGACAACAATGATGCATTGAGACTAGTATGTGGATTGACTGATGACCAAATCTCATTGGTCATAAATATATGAGATATTAAGTCAATGCATAGGTACATGTTAGAGAACGATGTACTGGACAGACCCACCATGAGAATTCTATATGGAGCATTATGCGAAGTGTCATTAGCAATTCTCATAGTGACAATGATGTAATGGTCCTCCGACCTGAAATCGCTATATTACTACACGAGAATTTATGTACTTTGATATCATCAAATGTCACCTTTAATCGGGTGGACTATAAAGGTGATTATTGGGTTCATCATTAATCATGTGAGAAATATGAGTGATCTAGATGGAATTTAACCATCCTATATATTATGGGTGATATCCATAGGCCTCTTGATTGAGTAGGACTATAAAATGCATGGCCATGCTCAAATAGTGATTTGTTTCATATAGTCTACTCATTGATCAAGAAAACTCAGATTAAATTATGAAGAGTATGACACATTCCATGACTCGAGTTTAATCTAGGATATTAAGGTTAAAAGGATTAAATTGCATTGAAACATTGGTCACAAAAGGTTGCATCGAATCATCGATCTTATTATTACTTGGGTAGCAGTGATGCATTACTAGATGCCGCTCACTGTTTATAATTTTATAATATGATTTTAAAATTATTGCCAACGTAATAATAACATATAGGGTCACACACATAGAACGTTATTTAAAAGGGAATTAATTTAAATTTTAAGGATTTAAATATATTAATATTATTAATAGTATTTAAATCACAAATTTAAATTAAAAGGAGAATTTGTATATATGTATATTAATTAAGTAAGACTTAAGTAAGATATATATATATATATATATATATATATATATATATATATATATATATTCGAATTTTATATAATTAGGTTTTGATTTTGATTAATTCCTTTTAACTACTATATATATGATATATAGCAGCTACTTAGGGTAAGAGATCAGAATTGAAAAACCCTAGCCGCTCTTAGAGAGAGACTAGAGAGAAAACAATTTCAAAATCCATTCCTTTTGGTGGCTAGTACCGCAAGTCCTTCTTATTGCAGAATCGTTCGACGGTTCGTGCGGCGTTCGTGTGGATACCGTAGAGGCGCAATCGGTTTGTATTGCGTTGGAGATTCGAGGCGCAGTCGGTTTCAGATTCTCGTTTTTGTTTATATCTGGTATAATTTCTAAACCTCTGAATTAATTGTTTTTCGCATGGATCCTGTTTTAGGGTTTCGAAAATTGTTTTAAAATTTTAATTTCCGCTCTGCGTTTCTGTGCCGAAGCCCAACACTGTCGTCTAGGCGGCATGATCTGATTTAAACGAAAATCTTATATTAATACTATTATTCTACACAAATTCTTAACACAATAAGAATTCAACGCATAATTATCAAGTAATTGCATATTTATTCAAATAGCACATAGTACATATATTACTTAACACATATAATTATCCCTTTAAAATAATACTAGGATTAACACACTCAACTTTACAGAAGTTGCAATTCCCCAACTTTACACAAAAAGTTGGCATTCTCCAATTTCACATTTATATTTCCAGTTCATCAAACTTACCACACTTTGGAGTTCAGTAACTTGCCACAATCATATGAGTGTATGAACTTATCCTAGTCAGACCTTTGGCGTCCATTCGCTGAGGGGTTCAGGACATTTCATATAATTATGAGTCATGAACATACCATAAGTATGAGTTTTAAGAACACACAAATTCATTTTAATCTTATATTCATATAGAAAATAAAGATTTTATTCATACAAACATATATTTATATATGTTCAAACATCGTTCTTGATATTACATATCTTAATATCAGAAAGTTCTACCAAAAGATATTATTACATATATCTAAGTTGTCTACTGACCACTTCCTTCACCAATCTTCTTCTTGTTGGGACACTTGCTAAATCCATTTGCCCATAGGAAAAACACTTCCTCATATTCGGTTTAGGACAATGCAAAGAGATATGTCCTTCCTGCTTACAGTTGAAGCACACGTTCTTCCACATCATGCATTCCCCCACGTTAGTTTTACCACACTTGCCACATGCTTTCTTTTTCTTCGGGTTCGAATTTCCAGAATTGTCACTGTCATTGTTCCTCTTTGTTCTAAATCTTGATCTTGATCTTACTAATCTGATATTGGTTGATCAAGGAATGATTCTAGGACTGATATACTAGCTATTTTCGGAGCTTTAGGAGAGAGAGAGAGAGAGAGAGAGAGAGAGAGTTGGTGAGAGCAAATGTGAAAAATAGAAAAGTTTATGAACTTTCTCTCTCTTAAATTTCTAATATAAGCTTATAAGTTGCTTGGATCTGATCATTTTCAGCTGGAGGCAGATGATTTGTGTTCACAAGGTCAACAAAGTGGTTGAACAACTAAAGTTACTACCAGCAATGCAAGTTATCTAATTAAAATAAAATAAAATGGCATTTTGGTCATTTATAAATTAATTTTAATGGCATATTTGTCCAATTCACAAACTCTTAGGGTTTAGGGTTTGGATTAGGGTTTTAAGATTTGAACCCTTTAGGTAAAAAAATTCTTGTTCCCAAAATTTTCAAATTTAGGGTTTAATTAGAAAAATAAATTTTCTAAAATAAAAAATTAGGGTTTCTAAAATAGAAATTTAACATACAAAAATATAATTAGAGTTTTTTAATCATATTTAAGTTTAATAAACACTTTAGGCAGGCTAATAAAAATTAGGGTTGCCTAATTAGGGTTTAAGAAATCCCATATTTGAAATTAGGGTTTTTCGACGTACAATTAGGGTTTTAATTGTACAATTTATTTTCTAAATTTAAGATTAGAGTTTTAAATCCCTTATTAAGGTTTATTAATTACAAACCTTATCCGATCAATTATTGATCAACAATTCTAAACCGTACAAACACATAATCAACAATACAATTATTTTAATTGTATTTTCTATCGAATCCCTATCCAAAAATTAGGGTTAGGGTTTTCTAAAGTTGTTAAGCACAACTCTACTATAAATTTATTAGTCAATACACAAATTGACTTTCTCGAGACTCGTATCACAGATACTTGTCACAAAATTGGTAGTTAATATTAATATTAAATAATAAAAAAAAATTATTCGCAAATTTTGGAATATTCGAAATTCTGGGTTATCACAATTAAAGGGATGCATAAATCATTATATCTTTAAATGGATATTTAATATTTAATGAAATTGTTTTGGAAACAATTTATAGAGGGAGAGAGAAATAATAATTAAATATTTCTAATAGAGGATATTAAAATAATTTCTAATATTGAGTTATTTTAATAATAATATTACCTTATATATTTTTGTCTGAGGTATGATTAATAATATAGTAAATATATTAAAATGATTTGTTATATGTAAATAAATTGATGGAAACAATTTATTATAATAGAAAATAAACTTATTATATATATAATATATGTACATGTGTCGTACATATAGTTAATTGATATTATATTAATAATAATATCTTGAGACAAAAACAAATTAATTTCTAATTGTAAATGTCTTTATTCGGAGAAAATATAATATTTATGTATGACAAAATACATAATTTCTAATATATTTTCAAGGAAGTTAATTAATGAAAGAAAACTAAGTTATTTTAATATATTAAATAATTTAAGTTATTATTTTATCGTGGATGTTATCATTTAAATAACTAATGTAGTATATATTAATTATTATAAGCGTAAAGGTTATACTAATAATTAATTAAGGTAGTTTAGCATTTAAATGCTTGAGTCACACAAATATTATATTGAAAGAATAATAAGTGTGGAGACTGAGAGAAGCTTAAGATCGAGCTTGTGAAATATGCCTTGTGTGGCACAGTGATGAGATATATTAATGATGATATTAATTAATGAAGGATTTATTAAGTGAACAATTAATCTATATTAATTGTTAATAGTTGTTAATTATTATTGTAGAATATTAATTAATAATTGATTTATGAGGAATGGATTAATTAATATTAGTGTTAATTAATCAGTAAGATTAATAAATAATTTATTTGACATAAAACAAATAAGTAAGTTATTAATATAATAAGATTATATTGGTGTATATTTAAAGTATACTTCCTATATGGGTATGTACATATATGTGTATATATGTGTCCATAACTTAATTTAGTATAGTAATGATAAATCATTATAATTGATTTAATAAGCCAAAAAGGAATTAACTTTAGTATAATGAGGACCATTTTACTAATAAGTAAGGAAGAAATAGAGTGTGTCCCATTTTCAGTGACCCAAATAATAATCAGCCATGTTTAGGCCAGTGGCTTATTTCCTTCTTTGCTGAGAATTGATAATGGCTACCTAGAGCTAATAATGAAGGGAGGGATGGAGGAGGAGGGAGTACTTTACCAACTATTCATTGTCCATCATCTTCTTCTTCTTCCTACTAGTTCAAAACACAGGGAAAAACTAGTGTCTGGACAATGAAATCTCTATAAATAGAGATTCATCCTTTTTATTTCCCGTTGGTTGAAATTCCTAAGAAGTTAGCTATAGAGAGTCTGTAGAATTGGAGAGTTGAAGAACAATCAGAGATTTGGAGAGCTATAGTCAGCTAATTCCAAGCATTCAAGAGGCAATCTTGCTAACATATATGTTCTTGAATCCAATTTCTTTAATTCTTAGAAAAGTATAATGAAAAAGTCACTTTTAAGTCACAAAAATGATGACTAAAACTTGTTGTAATCCTTGAATTGTTTCTAGATATTGTTAATATAGTTAGAAACAAAATCAACTGAAGTTAAACGAACCAATTTGGTTGAGAAACGAATTTGTAGTGAACAAATTCGCCAAACTTTTAAAAATATGAAAACTAAGCATGAACATGAGTTATATATTCATATTTTGGTTAGTTAATGTTTATGTTTATTGTTGGGTATTTGGTATGTTGTATTTTTATGAGTTACAAACTCATAGGACCAAAAATGGACTGATTTGGATGAGTATAACTTATGTTATGATGATTGGAAGGGGTTTTAGTCTGTGAAATCGCGAGGAGCAGAGCTTGAAGGGCTATTCTACGAACTGGGCCACAGCTGTGCTGCCCCCATGTCCAATTGGGGCGCAGCTACGCTGGGCATCAGTCACTGGTGGACTGCACTGACCTGCTGTAGTAAATTAGGCATAACTGTTACATACGAACTCCGATTAAGGTAATTCAAGATGATCTGGAACAAGCACAAATAGACCTACAACTTTGGTTCTTTACGTTTGTCAAATTGAGGTCGTTAGTAAGGGTCAAAACAGTTATCTGTGTGACTATTACATAATATGAGGCGATTGGAGGGCGTCGAGTGAGCACATACGCAAGTATAGTACTCCCGACGATGGAATATGTTATTCTAAGTGATGTAACATGAAAATGCATGATATTAGACATGACATATAAGATTACCTTACTTATAATGGAATGCTATATCATGACTTAGTATGTGTTTTCAAAAGAAACTTTAAGGTTTTTGAAAACAAACTTTGACGAACTTGTGTACCTCTAATTCTGACCTTGATAATATATTATATGAGGTATAAGTACGCATGATGTAAGATTCAAAGTTGTATCATAGGTGTGTTAGATTACTTTGATTTGGTTAAAATGATTTCAAAGGCAAGCTCGTATATCAATTGCAAACAAAGTTTTATAATCATGGAGTGGTTATATTTTTCCCTTGGAAACGTACGTAAAAACATGTTCAAACAAGTATGATGTGTGAGTTGAAGTGTCCTTGCATGACTAGTTTAGTATGACATTGACTTTGAGAATAGAATTTTGAAGTTTTGAAACTAAGAGGGGATAACTTAAATTAACTTGTGGACTTAAAGTTCTAAATGTAATAACAAACATACATGGCTTAGTTAGCTATGGAATGAGATTTAGAGTTTCACCTAGTTTCTTTAACTTCGCCTAGAATGACTTTTAAAAATGAACTTGATTTTCTTGAGAACCTAAGCTTGAATAAACATGGCTTACATTTGTGCTCATCTAGCTAGACACAGTATAAGTCGTGCAAGTATGAATTGTAACGAGTTCGTAAATGATGAACTATATATACTAATAAGTTGAATAAATACGAGCATACGCTTTATAGGCGATGAAATGGTTATGGTAGTTCATTTCCTTATACATGAACCTATTTAGTGAAAATAACTTAAAGTAAAACACAAGAGACACCCAACTTGGGCTAAGACCTCTTAAAATATGTATAATTTATGCATTAACAGTCATGTATGCTAAGAACCTGAATGAAACCAGAAAATAAAAACTCAACTTTGGGTTGGCCAGGGGACAGCGCAGCTGCGCCCATCCCAGGCCTAATTCCAGCACAGCTGCGCCATAAGGCATTGTTGCCAAACTGTTTTAATAGCCATCTGAACTTTAAAGTATATGTGTAATGAATGTATAAAGCTATAATACTTAACATAAATGATGTTTTAAGTATATAAACAAGTGATAGTTATATGAAACCCAAATGTGTTAAACTCTATTAAGTTTGCAAAATGTAAGGACGATGTAGATCGCGTATCTATGGACTTTAAATATGTGTCGAACACATAGCGAGTCAAGTGTGTGATAGAGATCTGTGAATGTTGATATTAAGCATGTGTAGCTAAGGTGTACTATATACATAGATAATATAAGAGTTTACTAAGAAAGAAAAAAGTGAAGGTTTTAAAAACCAAGATAGAGAGCAATATAACATTATTATTACATTGAGAATGTATGAATATGTAACTAATGGATATGAATCCATGATTATATAACTGTGTAGGAATACACGAAGTGTATATAAGTGTTAAGCAGTTATGTCGTAGTTCATAAACTACGAATCAGGCAAGTCTTTCAGTTCCTATTTGATATATGAATTTGATAACTGTTAGTTGAACTATATTATGCTATGCAAATGTTGATGTATATATATGAGATATGTATGAAATGTGAAAGTTGATCTTTGATGATATGTTTATGATATAAACCTCTATGCCTGTTATTTGAGAAGTAACATGTGTAGTAAATATTAATCGATTATGAATGCATAAATTGAATATGTTATTATATGTTATGTGTTGCATGAAAACTGTTAGAATTGGTGGGCTGTCGAGCTCACCCTTGCAAATAACAACTTTTGTAGGTTAAGGACTCACAGTAAAAATTTTGAGCTACTTGATTGATAGACTTCAATAGTATTGAAGGAGATTGATTCATTTATTTAAATATATATACTCTTGAACCATGTTTAGATTCTAGGAGATGTACATGATAGTAGTTTATAATGTGTAATACATGTTAAGTTGTACTATGTGATATATAGAGAAATTCGAATCGAGATGTAAAAATTTATACAGTAATTAGAATAGAATGAATCATAACATAATTTGATTCAAGGTTATGTAATTGATTCAAGTTAAGATATCAATAAAAGATTTATTTTCAAGAGAGATTGAAAAAGTTTAAATTATTCCGCATATTTATATAATATCGAATGTGATGTAAAATAAGAATAATAAATGACCACGTTGTGAAACTTATAAAAGTTTGGAGTCATTACATAGATCCTGGTAATGCAAAGAATTTATATTCTAAACTATGTAATAAGTAAAGTTATATTCATTAAGCTATGAATGAAAATATAAATAGTTGAAGATAGAAGTATCGTGGCGGACTGAATCCGTGGTTCGAAGGGACCCGGGTTTGGGGACATCACAATCGCTGTAAATGACAAATCCCTCCGAACTAGATGGTATTATCAGAGCAAGTGCTGAAATGAGTCTCCTCTTAAGTTCTTGAAAACTCTTCTCATATTCCTTGCGCGAACCGAATTTTGTATATTTTCGAGTCAGCTGAGTTAACAGAATGGAAATTCGTGAAAACCCTTCCACTAATATCCGATAATAACCAGCTAAGCCTAGAAAGCTACGTACTTCGGTCACTGACTTAGATTGTTCCCAGCTTTAAATTGCTTCAATCTTTGTCGGGTCAACAAATATTCCATGATATGATATCACGTGCTCAAGGAATGTTACTTCCTCAAGCCAGAACTCGCATTTCTTCAACTTGACATATAGCTTATTTTCACGAAGCTTTATAAGTATCAGCCTCAAGTGTTGCTTATGATCTTCACGGCTTTTGAATTATATGAGGATTTAATCAATAAAGACAACCACAAAATGATCCAAATATTACTTGAATACTCGGTTCATCATATCCATAAAGGCACCAGGAGCATTGGTCAATCCAAATGACATGACTAGGAATTCGTAATACCCGTACCAAGTTTTGAAAGTATTCTTTGGAATGCCATCAGTTTAATCTTAAACTATTGATATCTGGAACAAAGATCGATCTTTGAAAAAAATTTAGCGCCTTCCAACTGGTCAAACAGGTCATCAATGTGAGGCAATGGGTACTTATTTTTTATAGTGATATGATTCAACTCCCGATAATTAATACAAAGTCGTATACTCCCATCTTTCTTCTATAAGAATAGGAGCACCCCAAAGAGATGTACTAGGATGACTAAAATTGATGTCTAACAACTCTTGCAGTTGAGTTTTTAACTCCTGAAGTTCAACAGGAGCCATTCGATATGGGGCTTTGGAAATGGGTTTTGTACCCGGTTCAAGGTCGATACAAAATTTGACTTTACGCTCTGGGGGGTAGGCCAGAAAGTTCTTCAGGGAATACGTCAGGAAATTTATTAACAATAGAAATATCATTCAAATCTTACGTATTTTTTTTAAATCTGTGACATGGGCTAAGAAAGATTAACATTTATTTTTCAATAAACGAATGCCTTTATAACTTGATATGACAGTGAATTACATTAGTTGTTTGGTTGCTTGAATTCGAATAATAGGTTGGTTAGGAATATGAAAGCTAAAAACCTTACGAAAATAATTAATTTTATCATGATGAGTAGTTAACCAATCAATCCCTAAAATCACATCAAATGCAAGTATTTTGAAAGAGGTAAGATAAACAAGTAACGTGAGGGTGCTGATTTGAATCAAACAAGATTTATAAACAGTTGATGTAATGAAGGTTTCTCCCAACGAAGTTTCAACAGATAAGTCAAAGTCTAATTTCTCCAAAGTTAAATTTAAACATCGAGCGCAAGTATGAGAAATAAAAGAATTGGTTGAACCGGTATCAAATAAGGTATAAACTTTGCAAGAGTTTATGATTAGCTTACCCGTGATAACTTCATTCTGGTTCCTCACTTTTTGGGAGGTCACGACAAACGCTCTCCCTTGAACTACCGACTTTGACTTGTCTGGGATAGCCTTTGGTGTCTCCATCCCAGCTGGACTTGACTTCACTACACGATAAAATCTGGCTAGGTGACCTTTTCTATCGCAATTATAACACGCTATGGGTTGCTACGTACAGTTTGGACTGATGTGTCCCTCCCCTCGGCATTTGTAGCATACGACCGGTGGTCGTTCTCCTTCCTTGAAAATGGGTGATGGTGCTGCTGTCTTTCCATCATTATTGAACCTTCTTTTCTTAAAATTTCCACTTCTATTATCTTAGCTATGATTACCACCGAAGTGGTTACCATTTCTACCGTGTTGATTTCCTCCACATTTGTTATCATCGCTTCGATGACTGCTACAACTGGTATTATCATTTTTCCGACTACTATATTTTAGTTGGGTTGACTCATTATCGCACTCCAATTACTGATCCATATTTACAACATCTGAATACAAGCAAAGTTTGTGAGAAACGAGGTATTGACGTATTTCAGGTTTCAAACCTCTTAGAAACATCCATGTCATATGCTCCTCATTATCTATCAAATGGGATGCAAACCAAGACAAGTCAACAAACTTATCCTCGTATTACCACACGGTCATATTGTTTTGCTCCAGCTTGATGAATTTCACCTCCTTCGTGTGACGAATACTTTCGGGAAAGAACTTATCGCTGAACAATTCTTGGAACTTCTCCCAAGACATCTTCAGTGCGGAAGACTGAGTATATTTTATAGATTCCCACCAATGATCTGCCTCTCCTGGCAACATGGAGGTGGTGAAGGGAACCTTTTACTCCTCAGAGCATCCTAAGACATCAAATATCTTTGTTATCTACTTAATCCACGTCTCTGCCTTAAGTGGTTCTGGCTTTCGCAAAAACTTTTGTGGTCCCAGCTCCTTGAATTGCTTAGCAGTGACCAACAGTGAGTTACTAGTGTTTCCACCTGCATTTTGCACACGAGTCTCTTTCGCCTGATGTTTGAATTGCAGAAAGCCTATAAACATCCCATTGTTCATCGTTTGGTCGGTGTTGTTGTTTACCTTAGGATTATTTCTTTCCTGATGCACATTATCCTGGTTATTGATCGTCGATGACTTAACGATCTCATGTGCTCCATTGCTTATCTCAACATTTTCATATGTCATTTTCAAACACTACTACAAAACAAGTGTTAATTAACATGCCATATATTATCCCTATATTCTGACTGACCAATTGTCATACTAGCGAAGGATTTACCCGTCCGTCCCCTCTTAGTTCTATCCTCATATCTCAGCCATGTATCATATCCCTAAGCTTTGATACCAAATGTGACACCCCAAAAATAGGTATACACAACCCATTCTGAGTCGCCAAATACATGGTACAAAATTTAAACACAAACTTCATTTATACAATATGACAAAATATAGATGAGCATTTTAACACGAATATTGTCTCGTAGATAATATCCAAACTCAAATGGAGTCCTCATTATATTTATTATCACACTATTTTATAGAATAATGAGGACTACAATAGCCACCAGCTTCGACCATCGCTCTATTCTCCGACTAGTCCCAGCTATATTCTCATTTCCCGAAGAGAACAATAAAAAGAAAAGGATGAGCTCAACTAGCCCAGTAAAGAATATTATAACTAAGATAATGCAAAATAAATTATCGTTAGCCTTCAACAGTGTTAAACTGATAGAATACAATAGACAAAAAGTTTAACTGCAACGGAACAAGTAATCCATTAGAAAAGTCAAGTAGAGCATTATATCTACTATCTTCTATGATTTAAAAGTTCATCATCAATATTTTATCGCTGTAACACAGCTCAATATATAATCCACATCATCGAATTATCTATGCACTACAGGTCAAGGATATTCGTTAGTATCACATCCATGACATATTCATGCACTACGGGCCAAGGATATTCATTATTATCACATCCACAAATTATCCATGCACTACGGGCCAAAGATATCATTAGTATCACCAACGGTTATGATCATGCTAATAACTTCCATCAATGCACTACGGGCCAATGAGGACTTTTACCACATCATTTGTAACATTACAGGTCATGATTATACCGATACATAGTCATAATCATACCAATCAATAGTTCATCTATGCACTACCGGCCAAAGATGACTTTCATCACAATATAAGTATGAGGATGATGACAATGATATAAGCATCAATCAAAAGAAATAAAGGATAAATATTAAATATTTTTAATGTATCCAGAGTTTAAAAATGTCCAAATTATCAACATGATAACTGCTCTGTGGTGTAAAATTAAAGAATAATATTCATGTATCAAAAATAATTTGGACATAAAAGAAATCAATTTTTGTCATGAATAGTACCCCGGGTGAATAGTACCTATATGAATAGTACCCCGTGAATAGTACTTTGTGAATAGTATCCCGTGAATAAAACCCCGGCATGAAAAGATCAAAATTTAACAAGAATGTTCAGAAAAATATTCTTGTGAAATGATACTAGATGAAGTGCAAATTTCAAGGATATTCTAATAATGTCAAGGAGTATAGAAGCAATACTTATCGAAATAAGTGTAGAATTAGAAATATGAAACGAAATATTATTTCTTACATACTACAGAATATGGAAGAAAATATTATTTCTTACGAATACTGAACAAAATAATATCGCTTACCTTAGTAGGAGAGAAATTTCAACTGGTATAACAGAGATATTCTTGAAGAAAACTTATACGGTTTTCTACACATAAAGCTTCCTTAACTCAAAAGAAATACGCTCAATATTATAGAAGTAGAATTCTCTGATTCTGGTGTGATTTTTAATTCTAAACTAAGAATCCTATTTATAGGAGAATGGCAGGATACTATTTAAGAAAATAATCACGAAACTGCACATGAAAAATTTTCACGGACGCAATTCATCAGCACACCATTTGAGCTAACCAATAAGGGAGTGCCCTCCCATGAGGGTAACTAAACTTTGGAAGTTTTGGACCAATGAGGGAGCACCATCATTCATAAGTCAGTGAACAGTAATGTATAATTTGGAAATTTTGGCCAATACTCTCATATTCCACCAATCAAAATATTACCCTCTTTGAAGGTAATTTTCCATACGGAACAATTATACAGCCTTAAAAAAACTAAATGAACAAACACCAATTTAAAAGGATAATTGAATAAACATCTTCCACTCATCAATTATTATTCTCATCTTTAATCGACATGATCTTTATTCATCATTAATATTATAACTCATAATATTAACAACCAGATAATTCCCAGGAAAGAGGGTGCTTTTCGATAAGAATTTCTCCTTATTAGCGCGCAATTAGATGACCAAACCCCTTTTCTCGACAGAACTTTCTTGACATTGTCAATAATACAAATAATATTATGAATAACGGTGTCGTCTCAATTATTGATTTACTAATATAAAATATTGTGCAGATAATACTGTTATAATAACTGAATCAATAATGTGAGATACTATACATCAACTACTATTGCAATAATTGAATAAAATTGAGTGACTTCTCACCTAAGTATCAATAATCTAAGATAATGTACAATACCGTGTGCTACTATGCAACCACGCGTATTACTGTACGTTTATCACCGAGTATTTCAACAGTTAATGGTAAAACTTTTGCCGTTATTTTTATCAAAAGTTATTTCTGTCATTTTCTAACTTCGACAATAATTCTATTATGGGGTCCACCAATGTTTGTACTGTTGTACGAATATTCCCTGATAATAAAATGAATATTCCCCGACCAAACAAATATTTTATAATAACTTACTTACTTTGCAAAATTTGTAAATATTACCCACAACTACAACATTATATCAAATTCACCCCTTATTATTCAAAAAATATTTAGAGAAAATTAATCTTTATTCATAAAAGTTAGAGTTTTACATTAAATGCAACACATAACTAAACTGAAGTTACCCAAACTTATCAATTACAATGTTCTCATTCAAAAAATATAGCAATAAGTACAAGAGGACTTTCCTATATCCGTCTAAGCTTGTGGGGGTGGTGGCGGTGGTGGATGTGGAATGAAGACTGAGAACTCCTCCACGTCAGAATTCGATGAAGGGTACTATGGCATAGGCTCAGGCTGGTGGAATTGGAACTGATCGGTCGCGGCATGATGTAAACTTTGTAATTCCTCATTCAAAGAGGCAAATGTCCTGTTCATAGAGTCGAACATATGGTCCTGCCTGGCCGTCAGTCGTTTAATTTTCCTGTTGGCGTCTTTGTCTCTTCCATTGATATGGTGTTGAACATATCAGAATTGCGTGCTAAACATATTCTTTGTCCTGCT
The DNA here is from genome assembly GCA_020205505.1 of Panax japonicus. NCBI lineage: Eukaryota > Viridiplantae > Streptophyta > Magnoliopsida > Apiales > Araliaceae > Panax > Panax japonicus. The sequence goes on along the minus strand of CM035101.1, from coordinate 41,552,212 downwards.
ACTCCCTGCAGTCTCATCCCCTCCTGGCACCTCATCAGCTCGAAACTAGTCAGCTTCAAATGTGTCCTCAGCATCTGCCTCCTCCTCAGAGGCCTCTGTAAATATAAATCAGACTACTCTTGGGTGTGACTCCCCCCAAGCCACACCGTGTTACGTGCAATCATGCGGGAGTCCAATAACTAGAGAGGCTACTTTGAAGGCTCATCTCCTGACCATCTAACGCCAGCTTGCTTGTATAACCCACATATGAGGGATGGGTGTGGTAGACCGCTGGAGAATGATCCTCGTAGGCATTATCGTATAGAGAAACTAATAATGGCGCTGATGTCGATGTTAAAGTATTTATCAATTGCGTATAGCTGAAGCACTTTCTCCCTCGTCACCTCAGTGGTATGCGTGGACAAAAACAACTTTGCGCATAAAATTGTATAACATATTTTTCCATAATGGCTCAAGTCCTTGATGAGGAAGATTGTGCCGCCCTTTCGTCTTTTAACCCAAGTAGTACCCGACTTAGTTATCTCAGCAAAAATCTGATCATAATCGGGACCGTTGTCAAGTAATTGAGCATATTAGCATATAGCGATGGCTCGCGGGCTGTAGTAAGTGTTGATGGCCTCTGGACTGAAGGGTGAAAGTAGTATGCATACAAGCCAATAATGTTTGATGATAAAGCATATACTTTGTAACAATCTTATTCATTTATTAATAATATTTATTGAAGGCTTTTAATTATCTGCATGATGCTATTTTATAATATGTGATAAACCCATAGTGTTAAGCAATGCTTTTAGAACAATGATGATGATCATTTTAATGAGATCTAAATTCTTAGAAAGCTTAAAGCTAAAATAGTTCCCAATCATTGGATTACTAAATTGGGGATTAGTAAATCCGGATAGATTGGTACATACGTTGCTTGCTCATTGGATGAGGATGATTGATCTCATGATCATTTGTGTAGAGACACTAAAGCAAGTATGTAGGTGCTTATTAGAGAATAAGTTCACTGAACGTGACTCGTTAAGGAATACCTAATGGAGTTTTACTTGCCTGTCAATAGAAATTCCTGTAGTGATAGTAGTACAAGTGATCCTTGGACTTGAGATCATCATAGTATCTTGTGTATGATGAGTTATACTTTGACTTATTCCTTAAGACCCTTAGTGTATATTAAATGGTATGCTTGGGTATAATAAGTTGTACATGGAGATAATGTATGATCAATAAAGAATCTACCACTTCTAGTAAAAGAAGAGAAATGTCCTATGTGATTCGATAAATAACAACTCAGTAGTCCTTGGCCAAGGCAGAATGAAATTAGAAAGGAGTTTCTAATTTGCATTCTTTGGTGTTGTGCATTTAAGAGTCGAAATACATATAATTAAATAAAATAAGACTTGACAGTAATTTCATGTCTTATATTTAATTGGGACATTGTATGGTGGAAGGATTGAATTGTACGGTAACTATTTACTCAAAGGTTCTTTTATGATTAATGTTGAAATCTATATTATCTGGAAAGTCGTTGATTGCTAGGGAGGCTTATCCCTATTGTAGAATAAATATTATTTATTTAAATAAATTATTAGTTTAATTTATTTATTTAAATAAGATTAGAATTGTTCTAATTGATTTATTCACAACCGGTTTAATATGGAGAACCTAAAGGGTCACACCATAAAAGGAAGAATAATTATTTAAGAAGTTAATGGCATAATCGTAATAATAAGTTAAGTATATTTAATTTAATCTATGGTGAAAGAATAAATTAAATAGCTTAATATTTATTATTTAATATTTTAGAAATATTAAATATAAATTAATAAGAGGAGTCTTATTATTATTATTACTATTATTATTATTTAATTCCTAAAGGAGTTTGGGAATTAATTAATAAAAGTACTCTCAAATATCCTAATAGGATTAGGAGGAAAATTAATTTAAAGAGTTTAATTAATTATCCCTAATAAGATTAGGGAGCTTAATTAATTAAAAGAATTTAATTAATTAAATAAAACCTAATTCCTTAATTGTTAAGTTGGGTTGCCTACATCAATAAATAAGAGGAGTCTTATTATAGGTAAATGGGTTGTTGACTTTAACAACATACGTAATTCCAATAGTTGGAGAGTACGCCCCTTTTTCTATAGAGATAGAAAACTAGGGTTTGAGCCAAATACCTATCTTCTTGAATTCTTCTTCTTCCTTGGTGGATCACCTCTAGAGGCCAAACACTTGGGTGGCTAACGTTGATCAAAGGAAGGAACCAAATCCGGTGGATTCAAGTTGAACGCGAAAAAGGATTGGTGGTGAACTTGTACCTGAGGAATCTCGGATCTTCAAGGGTATGATTCTTATTCATATCTTTTCGTTTAATTAATAATTATGCATAAAGGGTGATCCGGTATATGGTTTGTAAAATTTTAAACTCTGATTTTTACACGTTTCCGCTAATTTTGTGCAATTTGATTGCGTTCATGAATATTACAAACCTAACAGTGGCATCAGAGCCAAACCTTTATGCGAATTATTAATTGTTCAGATTTAATATGTATATTGATATGTGTTTAGAATAATTTAATTGGGCATAATTTTGTTGTATAAAATTTATTTAATAATAATAAAAAAAAAAAACTAAACCGTAATTTTTTTCGAAAATCTGTTTGGAAATCTGGACTGAGTTTGTTTTTTTTTCCACGTGGTTCCTGTTATTTTATATTACCGAAGTTATCCAGTTTACAAGGGTATCCACGCATATGATATATCAGGAAGCATTCACGTGGGTTTTCATGTTGCATCCAAGTGTTGACTTTTAAAAAGTTTATCATGTTGCTTGCTTCGCGAATGTTTAACATGAATATTATATATATAATATAAAAGGTTCACGGGAATAATGCTTCATGGATGCTCCTGATTCCACCACATTACCAGAATGTATCTTATATATATATTATATATAATTACGTGATTCAGGCAAGGCAACCGTATTATAATATATATATATATATATATATATATATATATATATATATATATATTAATTATTTTATAATTAAAATAAAAGGTTTATTTTAATTTTAAAATTAAATTTCATGCTAACTAATTAAAGTTGGAATTGAATTCCATGATAACTAATTAGAGTTGAAATTGGATTCTATGTTTCCTTAAATAAATGAGTTTATTTAGATATGAAATAAGATTTCATATCATTCAAAATAAAAGAGTTTATTTGTAAATAGGAAAGAGAATCTGTATTTCCTTAAATAAAGGAGTTTATTTAGATATGGAATAAGATTTCATATTATTCAAAATAAAAGAGTTTATTTGTGAATAGGAAAGAGAATCCTAATTTCCCTAAATAAAGGAGTTTATTTAGATATGAAATAAGATTTTATATTATTCAAAATAAATGAGTTTATTTGTGAATAGGAAAGATAATCAATGTTTCCTTTAATAAAAGTTTTTTTTACATGGAATTGGATTCCATAATTAATTGAAATAAAGGAGTTTATTTTGATTAAAGATTTTGATTAAAATAAAATATTTTATTTTATTCAAAATTGGATAAATTAAAATAAAATAGTTTTATTTTGATTTAAATTTGAATTAAAATAAAGGAGTTTATTTTGATTCAAAAATAGATTTTATACTAACTAAATTTGCCCATTAAATGATATCAATATATATGTTGAATGTTTATTATTCATGAGATGAATGTTATTTATTGATGAATATGGTGATGTGTATGATAATAAATGGGATTGATTAGGGACTATTGACTAATGTGATGGGATTTTATTTTAGTTGGATGCATGAATGTATGTGTTTTATTAAATGGGGTCTGCGTACCTCGTCTTCTCTAATTTTTCTTAATGTAAATTCTAACTCCCTCTTATGTACTTCCCCTTGACTGCTGATCAAGGTTTCTATTTATTTTAAATAGTTTTGTAATAGGAATAGTTAGAATTAATTTTGAAGAATTGGAGATCAAGGAGCCATTGGCACTTGAAGACCCGTTTGTAATGGAGCCCGGGTTTAAATGTAATAGTTATATTTAAATATTAATTCTTGCACCCCTAGGGTTTGACCTTTTGGTTCACTTTGTGGCTCTAGTGAACCAAACTAGAATAAATGTCCATAATCAATCCAGGTAGAATATAGTATTCTATATGTGCATGCTTATACTATATATATATATATATATATATATATATATATATTATATATTATGCAAACATGCTTCGCATGTTTATTAATATGACGCGTATTTTATATATATATGTGCATGCGCGCTAAACAGGATGAGACATATTAATAACAAACCCCTCAAATATTTTATATTAAGTTGTAACGTTCAAAGATATTTGGAATATCGAACATCGCCTTCTAGCGTGATAGAAACAATAGAGTATTGAATATTTAATATGAGTTTGTTGTGCACACACAAGGCGAGTATTAAATATTTAAGATGTTGTTTTTATTACATATGATGTTTATAAGGAATTGAACATTACATCTTTGTTGTGCACACACAAGGGCGGTAGTTTTCTCTTCACTTATATGGAAATGCTGGGTCTGACTTAACTTAAATCGTTTTAGTTCGGATGTGCACACACTTGGCCATTATGATTTAAGAGGCAAAATACAAGGAGTTGCATAGTTGATATAATTGACAAGAGTTGATTACCTATTTATTTATATATAGTTTGTTGTGCACACACGAGGCTATATACATTTGAAATGAGATCCTTATTATCACTAGCATATCTTTAATTAGATATTGTCGAACTATATATATTGAGGGTAATATAGTTTGAAGAAAATAGTGGGAGATACCAATTTAAAACAAGACCTAAATTATTTTGGTAATTAATAAAAGAATGTATGTTAAAATTTTGTTAATTAAAAATTCATTTACAGAATTTTACAATGTCTAAATTACTATCACTGCGTAGCATATTAGATGCTAAATTAACCGGACCGAATTAAACTGATTGGTTAAGGTAATTGAGAATAGTTCTCACGGTTGAAAATCTATCTTATGTCCTTAATACGCCTATCACTGCAATGGTTGCAGACAATGCCTCTGAGGAAGATATTGCTACTTTTAGAAAGTGGCTAGATGATGCATAGTTGGCTCAATGCATCATGCTCGCATCCATGAGTAACGAGCTTCAGCGTCAGCATGAAACTATGGATGTTCCTATTATATTCCTGCACATCAATTAGTTGATGGTGAGGAAAGTAGGACTAATAGATATCAGATATCTAAGGAGCTCTTCCGATCTAGAATGACTAATGACACTACAGTACAGACAAAAGTCCTTAACATAATCAATTTGATTGATCAATTAGGACAACAGGTTTTGTCATGAATGGAGAGTTGAACTAAGATTTGATCTTTCACTCACTCTCGGACTCCTTTCACAATTGTTGTGAATTTTTCATATAAACAAGCTAGATATCAGCCTCGCTGATTTGCTTAACATGTTGAAAAATGTTGAGAGTCACTATCTAACCAAGAAAGACCAAGTCTTACTGGTAGGGGTCAAAGGATCTTCTGAAAAGAAGAAAAATTCTAAGAAGGTAAAAAGAAAGGCATAAAGAAAGGATAATAAGAACAAAACTGATACGGATAGCAAAGGAGTTTGCTTCCACTGCAATAAGGCTGGACACTAGAAAGAAACTGCGAGAAGCATCTTGCAGAGGTTAACTAAAGAAGCTTAGTGAAGTTTCGGTTACAAATATAAATTTGTTCATGACTTAAAATAAATTTTTCTTTTAGTCAAGGTTCTACTTGGGTATTGGATACCAACTTTGGATATCATAAATATAGATTTATGAAGGGACCAAGCAGAAGTAGAAAGCTAAACAAATATAAGTAAACCTATGTGTGGGAAATGAAGCAAAGGTTGCTGCATTAGCCATAGGAACTTATAGTTTAGCAATGGCTACGGGCAAGTCTATTAAGTCAATAAGTTATTATTGTATTCCAGTTCTCGTTGGAAACATTATTTCTATTTTATTGTTGGACAATGAAATCTTTGGTATTATAATTAGGAACAATTGTTGTTCTATTTATAATAATAATGTTTTGTATAGAACTGAAATATTACTTAATGGATTTTGTATACTTGACTTATGTGAAAAATATATTTTTCAAATTGAACAAACTAGTATAAGAAAAGGAGATGATCATTCAAAGAGTTGAATGTATGTATTTGTTGAAATACAAGTGTGAATTATTTGAAAGGTTCAAAGAATTCAAAAATGAAACAAATTGACAAAGTATTAAGATTCTTTGATTAGATCAAGGAATAAATACTTGTACAATAAGTTTCTAGATCATCTCAAATGGTTTTCTAATAATGGACACCTCTTGATACACAATAATTGATTGATGTATCTGAAAGAAAAAATCGTACCTTGTTGGACATGGTGCGGTCCATAATGATTTTACCGACATTCCAGTATCCTTCTGAGATAATGTCCTAGAAATGGCCGCATATCTACGAAAAGGTAACCTCAAAATCCGACCCCAAGACTCCATAAAAGTTATGGACAGGGAGGATTCCTAATCTTAAGTATGTTAAGATAAGGGGTTGTCCAACTTATGTGAAACGGTTTCAGAGGATAAGCTTGGGACAAAATTTGATAAGTACAGATTTGTAGGACATCCTAAAGTAAGTTTAGGGCGTATGTTTTATAATCCTACTTAGTAAAAGGTGTTTGTTGCAAAACATGCTGCCTTCTAAGATAAATGTGTTTTTCATTGAAAGGGCTAGTGGGAGGATAATACATCTTGAAAAGTTCAAGAACCACAAAACACTACAAGTCAAATAAGAGGAACCTATAGATAGACCTATTGTACCACAACTGAATCGTAAATCTGGAATAGTACCGAAGATACCTAAGAGGTATGGATTCATCATGGATGATGATGATGAGGTACGTATCATAGAAGATGATGATCCAGTTACATACGATGAGGTAAGAGTTGTAGACACTCAGAGAAATGGATTGAAGCAATCTTCTCAAAAATGGAACATTCATTTTGATATGATAATCAAAAGAGTTTGATTTTATCAAAAATAAGAATGAACCATGTGTGTACAAAAGGGTCAGTGGGAGCATCGTGAAATTTCTAGTATTATATAATAATATAATACGGATAAGGAATTACATGCCAATACTAAAATCAATAAAGATAAAGTTGTCTAAACATTCCTCCATGAATGATTTGGGAAGAGTATCTTAATTGGGGATGCAAATCTATATAGATTTATTTAAAAGGATGCTCGGCTTAACCCAAGGAACATATATTCATTTGATGCTAAAGTCGTTTAGCATGGCAAACTCCATGGGATGTCTCATGTTGATGAGCCATGGAGTGTATCTCTCTTAATAGTACCCATAGACTCCTAAAAGAGAGATCGCATGAGTGACAATCATGTATGCAATGAAATATACGCGACCTGATGTTGATCAGTTATATTCTGGAGAAGTTCACTGTGAGACAATGAAAAACATCTTAAAGTACTTAACCAGCACTAAGGATGTGATATAATTCATGGCGGGTCTGAATTAAAACTAGAGGGCTTAACAGACTCAAATTTTTCAGACAGACCAAGACGACAGAAAATCCACTTTAAGGTAAAGGGTTACCTTGAACGGTGGTGCAATGAATTGGAAAGGTTCCAAACAACAAAGAGTTGTTGGTTTAGTGATAAAGACAAAGTATATAGCTATAAATGAAGCTACAAGTTGATTGTTTAGATGAAAAGTTCATTACAGAACTAGGAATAGTTCCTAAGTCACATCTTAGATCTAAACATGTGTTGTGGCACTTTCATTTGATTATAAGAATCATTGAAAGATGGGAAATCACTATAGAGATAGTGAACTCTCAAGAACAATATTACATATCCATTTACTGAAGCTTATCCAACAGCAGGATAATCGTCACTTAGAGAAGAAGAGTATGAGATACCATGACGATTGGCTTTAGTGCAAGTGGGAGATTGAAAGTAGTATGCATACAAGCCAATCATGTTTGATGATAAAGCATATGCTTTGTAACAATCTTATTCATTTATTAATAATATTTATTGAAATCATTTAATTATCTGCATGATGCTGTTTTATAATATGTGATAAACCCATAGTTTTAAGCAATGCTTTTAGAACAATGATGATGATCATTCTAATGAGATCTAAATTCTTAGAAAGCTTAAAACTAAAATAGTTCCCAATCATTGCATTACTAAATTGGGGATTAGTAAATCCGGATAGATTGGTACATACGTTGCTTGCTCATTGGATGAGGATGATTGATCTCATGATCATTTGTGTAGAGACACTAAAGTAAGTATGTAGGTGCTTATTAGAGAATAAGTTCACTGAACGTGACTCGCTAAGGAATACCTAATGGAGTTTTACTTGCCTGTCAATAGGAATTCCTATAGTGATAGTAGTACAAGTGATCCTTGGACTTGAGATCATCATAGTATCTTGTGTATGATGAGTTATACTTTGACTTATTCCTTAAGACCCTTAGGGTATATCAAAGGGTATGCTTGGGTATAATAAGTTGTACATGGAGATAATGTATGATCAATAAAGAATCTACCACTTCTAGTAAAAGAAGATAAATGTCCTATGTGATTCGATAAATGACAACCCAGTAGTCCTTGGCCAAGGTAGAATGAAATTAGAAAGGAGTTTCTAATTTGCATTATTTGGTGTTGTGCATTTAAGAGTCGAAATACATATAATTAAATAAAATAAGACTTGACAGTAATTCCATGTCTTATATTTAATTGGGACATTGTATGGTGGAAAGATTGAATTGTACGGTAACTATTTACTCAAAGGTTCTTTTATGATTAATGTTGAAATCTATATTATCTGGAAAGTCGTTGATCGCTAGGGAGGCTTATCCCTATTGTAGAATAAATATTATTTATTTAAATAAATTATTAGTTTAATTTATTTATTTAAATAAGATTAGAATTGTTCTAATTGATTTATTCACAACCGGTTTAATATGGAGAACCTAAAGGGTCACACCATAAAAGGAAGAATAATTATTTAAGAATTTAATGACATAATCGTAATAATAAGTTAAGTATATTTAATTTAATCTATGGTGATAGAATAAATTAAATAGCTTAATATTTATTATTTAATATTTTAGAAATATTAAATATAAATTAATAAGAGGAGTCTTATTATTATTATTACTATTATTATTATTTAATTCCTAAAGGAGTTTGGGAATTAATTAATAAAAGTACTCTCAAATATCCTAATAGGATTAGGAGGAAAATTAATTAAAAGAGTTTAATTAATTATCCCTAATAAGATTAGGGAGCTTAATTAATTAAAAGAATTTAATTAATTAAATAAAACCTAATTCCTTAATTGTTAAGGTGGGTTGCCTACATCTATAAATAAGAGGAGTCTTATTATGGGTAAATGGGTTGTTGACTTTAACAACATACGTAATTCCAATAGTTGGAGAGTACGCCCCTTTTTCTATAGAGATAGAAAACTAGGGTTTGAGACAAATACCCATCTTCTTGAATTCTTCTTCTTCCTTGGAGGATCACCTCTAGAGGCCAAACACTTGGGTGGCTAACGTTGATCAAAGGAATGAACCAAATCCGGTGGATTCAAGTTGAACGCGAAAAAGGATTGTAGGTGAACTTGTACCTGAGGAAGCTCGGATCTTCAAGGGTATGATTCTTATTCATATCTTTTCGTTTAATTAATAATTATGCATAAAGGGTGATCCGGGTATATGGTTTGTAAAATTTTAAACTCTGATTTTTACACGTTTCCGTTAATTTTGTGCAATTTGATTGCGTTCATGAATATTACAAACCTAACAAAGGGAACCTGTTTAACCTTCACAAATGCACTAAACGGCGCACTATCCTCAGCGTTCGCATAAAATTCCTTCACCACATTGACAATTGATGGGTTAGGATCATTAGTAAGCCTATCCTAGCCTTTCTCATATATTTGTCTCCTCATATGCCCATCAACGTTGTCTGGTGCCAAGCCCCTGCTCTAGAGTTAGTGATTTGGGCACTAAATAATCGTACTTTCCGGCAGCGTTGGCACTTGTGAACCTGCGTCTGTCAAAAGGTCGAGTGGGTAGTGAATAACTAGGCCCTTCACCTCTTTGTTGCTTTGATGGTGTTTTAGGAGCCATTTCAGTACAATTTCAATCATGAACTCCTGCCCAAATTTGTGTTAAGCAATTTGTCGAACAGTTAGTGTGCACACTACCAAACTACCCAAACTGACAACTTGAATTCCAAAGTATGATGACAAAATGTACAAATAGCTTACCCACTATTTTTCCATTTTGTCGAAGATGAATTTGCAGTATTGGCACTTAATTTGAAGTTTCCCCCAATCTTGATCCCTGCAGACCCAATTGATGACAATCCCTAGGTTTATGGAGAAGGGAATTCAAAATTTTATGAGGAAGTGGTGTGAGATTGATGGGGATAGGGTTTAGATTGTATATAGGGTGATGATATCTATGAATTAGTGGGTTAATGGGTAAGAAGTTGGTAAGTCGTGGGGGTTTTGTGGGTGAGAAAGTGGGGATTTTGGTTAGAAGAGAAGAAAAGAAGTGGAGAGGTTGGGTAGAACACAATCTGCAACTAAAAAAAATTCTTAAGTTCCGTACACCCTGTAGACACTCAAAATTTTCTGTACACATATCACTAACATTACAGGAGGACAGATTCGTCTTTCAAGAGGGAACCCTGGAAGACAGTTCATATTCATGCCGGATACTACCGAAAGTTCATCATCAACCCCAGAACACACACTAGGAGTAACAACTCCAACCTCGGAGATAATCCTGAGGCGTGTAGCTCCAATACCGGAACTCACACCGAAAAAGACCGATTAATCTCGGAGATAACCCCGAGGTATCCAGTCTCAGTCCCAATCATGGGAATAGCTACCAACCTTGGTGATCACCCCAAGGAATGCAGTTCTGGTGATAACCCCAGAAATGCTTATTTCAAATGCAACCAGCTTCAATCTCGACGCTCACAACGAGACACCCAGTACCAACCCAAAGATAACACCGGGAGGACATGCACACCTCAGAATTGACACTGAGGACCTTCAAAACTTGCAGCAGTCCCATCTCAGTAATAACCCTAAGCAACATCTGCTTTATCAGCCCAAACCGACGATAACTCTTGTGAGGGGCTAAAGCATCATCTCGCCACTTTAAAGCCACATCACATCGTCTCAACATTTTATACACACATTTATACACAACGATGTCCCACAAGAATCAAGGAAAACCATTCCCGAGTGACTATTGTGTGGGGTAACGGATAGAATTTGAAGCTTGAAGACCAGAGATCATCGTCCCTTCTTCAATGACTTCGTACAAACTCTAATTCCATGCCATTGTACAACTCTCAAGAAACTGCAGTCCGAAATAAGTCTTGTATACCTCAGTCGGATGCCCGTATTGTAAATTTGAAAGTTTGAGCGGACATTACAGTGCCCGAGTGCACGTACTACGAGACAACCCGACCCGAGAAACTCGAGGCAACCCGGGCAGCCTTAGGTACACCTGCAGCACCCCCCTCTATAAATAGAGGGCTTGGGGTGGCCATTTTAAGTGGAGAAAGAGCGAGGAAGCCCTGTCAAATTTGCTCCGTACTTGCAATATACTGAGTGCTTTCCCATTTTAAACACTTGTGAGCTCACATATAGCTACTTCTGTACTGGCGAGAGCCGAGTTTCATCCACTTTAAAGATATAAAAGTCTTCTTTGGCAGCCCACTATAAGCCTTCTCACACACTTTAAAGCCTTTCTCTTCATCTTTGCACACACCCTTCTTCACATTGAGAGTCGTGTTGCGTGTGTTTGCCCGGACTTCGGTCCGTAGTTTTATTTTAGTTTGTATATACATATATATCATATATCTATATATATATATATATATATATATATTTATATATATGAACTAACATTATCGAGTTATGCCTCGATTGAGCCTAGACTTCGGTCTGAAGTGTTTATTTGCTTATATATATATATATATATATATATATATGAACTGTGTGTTGAACTTTGTTCGATGAGCCTAGACTTCGGTCTAGAGCATTTACTGCTTTAATATATATAAATTTATATATTAACTGTGTGTCGAACTCTGTTCGATCAGCCTGGATTTTACATCCGAAGCATTTACTTGCTTTTATATATATATATATATATATATATATATACTTATATATATAAACTGTGTGTCGGACTCTGTTCGATGAGCCTGGATGTTACAATCCGGAGCGTTTACTCGCTTATATATATATATATATATACACTTATATATATACACTTATATATATGAGTTGTTGTCGAACTCTATTCGATGAGCCTGGATTTTATATCCGGTACGTTTATCGCTTTTATATGTATATATATATATATATATATATATATATATATATATATATATATATATATATATACATTTTCATCCCACCTGGAGTTTACTTTATGGTGGTTGATCACTTTTACAGCTTTCTTTACGTTTCGTCCTGCCTGGAGTTCACTTCGTGGTAGTTGAATACTTTATACAGCTTTATTTATATTTTACCCCGCCTGGATTTCCCTCCGTGGTGGTTGATATCTTTACAGCTTTATTTACGTTTTGTCCCACCTGGAGTTTCCTCTGTGGTGGTTGATAGCTTTTTATAGCTTTATTTATATTTTTGATCCCCTATGGAGGTGCTTCGTGGTTGGTGATCATGTCTGTATATATATATTTACAGCTTTTATATATATACCTTCTTACTGCTTTCATACAAATTGTGGTATCATGTGCGCCTAGGAATCATGTGATCACAAATTCAGCCTATTGAATCTAGATTCGGTTCTAATGATGGACATTTTTAGCTGTAAGCAGCTTGTAAAATATTCTGCAGTGCCTGAATTTCCTCATATGGTTTTCATACCCATGAGGAAATTGGCATTATTTTTGTTAATTATTTTCTTACAGATGCTTCACATCTCTAAAATAAAATCAATCAAGCCGAACACTTTATAAAATGGAAGTGTAAAAGGTCTCAATTACTATTGAGCATCAGGGTTTGAAAAATCTTTTTATAAAACATCGCTATATCTTGCTAAAAACTGAATTTTTACATAAATTCAAACCCTGTGTATATAGGTGTGAACGAGGCCTCGCACCACTTCCAAATAACAGCACATTAACCCACACACAGACACATTCAGATAATAGTTTCTTGGAAAGAGGCGGTCATCATGGTAACACGGATGTTGGGGGGTGCCTAACACCTTCCCTCCGCATAATCAAGTCCCCGAACCCTAATGAATCTCAGTTTCACCGACCCGTTTAGCAGTGTCACATCACTGGGTTAATGTGCAAATCTTTTCTCGGTTGTGTTGGTACAACCATTTAAAAAACCAACTGGCGACTCTTAACAGTCCATCGTCGACATTATACATGTCGGACCTTTTTCACTTGTTATTTCAAACAAATCTAACCTAAAATGAGAACACCAAAGAACAAGTAACGGAAAAGGATAATTAAAAATCCCAACGTCAACAGGTGGCGACTCCACTAGGGACTCCAGTAAGAGGACTTAAGCCGCTATTACAATCTTTTCAAGACTGTTATCTGCTTGTGTGTGGATGTTGCATTTACATTTATGATGAATGTGTACAAATGCATTTACTTATTGCACTTAGTGCCTCACACCATATCTGCTTGTGATATTAGTGCTTCGTAAATTTCATCATTTTCATACGGTGAGACACGATGTATGTGAATGTATGTTGTGTGGTCCCTCCACCAGGAGGCTATCCCGTCGGTGTTTGATTACTGGACTCGTGGGAAGACTAATTCTCCGAGGCGCAGGAAAGGCACCACCCAAATTCGCTCTAGTTGAAAGACCGGATTAATTTTACGTTGAGTAAATTGCGATGATTTGGGAACCTTCATGCTAAAAAGTCGCGAGAGTAACCTAAGATAGGTCAGCCTCTTATAAACCCAAAACGAAGGAAAGTCTCTTCATGCTTTCTCATTTTAATTACTTGTAAGCATAAATTACTTGTAATTTCATCCATATTTATCTCAATGTAATGAGAAATATGTACACATACATATTTAAATTGACATGCTACTAACATCTGGTGTTGCAGAATAAAATTCGTAAAACGAACTCATCACATAGCATGTTAATTCACATTCCCTAAAGACTAAACTATGCAAGTCTTTCGTAGGGAACTAATTGGACCTACTACCCGATCAAAATCCAAAAAAGACGCATGCCTACAGTCAATCATGTCGTCATCTGACTAGACTGACCTTAATCCAGTTTCTCGCAAAGAATTTGATGGACTAAGCAAACAAATTACAGATTTGGCTGTTCTACTCAAAGAACTATACCAATCTACTCAGGGTCAAAAAATACACGTGCATGTTAAATCCTATACACAAGGGGGAAACCAGGTCATTACAATACCTATACTGCGGTTGGATACGACCAACAAAACTCATGATGCTGCCCATCTCCTCAGAGATCTTGACACCGGTGACATCAAAAAGGTAGTCCTCCAAATGGAAGAGACCTTTCGTGCTATCAAAAGAATTGGAACACACGGGAGTGTTTCATATGTTGATCTTTGCATTTTCCCTAGTGTTCATTATCCAGAAAAGTTTAAGACTCCTGACTTTAAAAAATATGACGGGTTAGGAGATCCTTCCACACATTTAAAGGTGTTTATTGGAGAACTTGGATCTTATGTAGAGGACGAAAAGCTCAGAATGCAACTGTTCCAGAAGAGTCTAACTGGAGAAGCCCGTTCGTGGTACACAAGATTAGACAGCTCAAAGATCCATAGTTGGGAAGAGCTAGCACACGCTTTCCTCACTCAATACATCTTTCAGTCTTAGATGGATCTTGATCGGTATCAAATTACCAAGATCAAGAAATAGTCTAACGAGTCTTCCAGAGAGTATGCTCAAAGGTGGAGACGTCTGACTGCCCAACTTAGTCCTTCCATGACATAATCAGAGATGGTAATGACTTTTATAGACAGACAAGAAGCTCTTTTCTATAAAAGAGTTTTAGCCAGCATCGGCAAACCATTTTCTGAAATGGTCAAACATGGGGAGATGGCTGAGATGGGATTGAAGTCCGGAAAAATTCAAGACCTAGCTGCCCTCAAAGCTATTGCTGATCACATCGAATTCAGAAATTAAGGAAACAACCCCCGGAGGGTCCATAAAAAGAAAGAGGAAGATGTTTCCCTGATACTACAGGGTCAAAAAGGCAATCAGAACATGCCTATTCAAAGGAGAAACTACACTCCCTTTTAAGCACAGTCTTCTAACCCTCCAATACCAAAAGGTGGAGAAGTCAAATGCCCTCGAGTGTTCACACCCTTAGGGGACACCCTCGAGAACATTCTCACTCTTCTGACAACCCATAAGAAAATTACGCATCTTCTTCCACTAGCCAGCCATAATGGACGGGGTTTCAATGCTGCTCAGAAATGTGCTTATCATGCCGGGGCACCTGAACATGATACTCAGGATTTTAGGGCCTTGAAAAACACAAGATCCAAGACCTGATAGACAACGGTGAGATCGTGGTCACCAAACCAGATCAGCCTCACATTCAAGATAACCCTCTTCCTCAACATAAAGAAGAAGAGGTCAACATGATCAATTGGAGCAATGGATAGAAGTCCAATTTCAACTGTGAATCCTCCTAGACCCTCAAAGATGGTGTTGACAAATGGGATTATGCTAAGTTCCAGTTCACAATGGAATGAAAGATCTACACAAACAAATTGAGTAATTGGCCGAATTAGTGACTTATCAACACCAACTGACTCGTCAATTAATCAGCCAGGAGCACGTCAATCTCCTACCTCTTGTCAAGAATATGCCCTCATCACTTTCAGAAAATGAAATGCTGGAAGATAAAGTGACAAAGAGAGCAAATACCAAAGCCCGTCAGGATTTTACCAACAAAAAGGAATTCACTTATTTAGGCCAACCTATGGAGGAAATCCTTCAGATTTTAATCAATGAAGGAAAGATGTAAAGTCCCTGAACCCGGATACTTGAAACACGAATTCGGTACTTCACGATACCATTTCTATGAGCGGAAATATAACTAATAATAATAACAATAATATAAATTATAAACTTATCTTACCTTTATCAGAGTTAGATCCCAAGTACGCAACCTTTACTAAATGACACCGTAAACCTAATCTGTTTGCTTTTCTTTTCACTTGTTCTTGACCGATCCTTCTGATTGTTCACACTTATCTGAAAATATTTAAATTAAGCAAGGATGAGCATTTGAGTGCCCAACAAGTATTATATGT
This sequence comes from Panax japonicus, assembly GCA_020205505.1. NCBI lineage: Eukaryota > Viridiplantae > Streptophyta > Magnoliopsida > Apiales > Araliaceae > Panax > Panax japonicus. The sequence continues at coordinate 41,535,789 of CM035101.1, read as the reverse complement.
ATATAAGTTGAAAGAATTTAAATGTTTTCTTTATAACATCCATCTACAACAAGTCATTAGCTATAACGTCTTCTGAACTAATATTAATAACATAACAACTCTCTTTCAAATTTTTTTGAAACTATGTATTGACTATAAATAAAGTTTAAGTGACATTTTATGAACATTGTTTTTATTTTTGAAAAGGTTTAGCAGAACTTCATCTGCAAACCGTCATAACTTACGGACACGGGGGTGATCAGCCCGTTGTGTCCTGTATTGATCAATACTACATTACAAGAACGATGTTATCATTTACTTGATCCGCCTTGGGCGCATAAAAGTTTTCCCGTGAACGGGATGTTCATATTTGTCAGGGTTTCAGACAAAAAGTTTTATTTTATTCAACAATAATCTATAATTCAACATATATGTATAACAAAGGTTTATCAACATGTGATTAAATACAATGATTATCCAAGTGGGGACACTTGTATAATCATTTCTAGATTTTTGTCGCTATAGGTGTTCTTGAGGATTTCCAGAACTCAAAGTCAGTAGCCGAGTAGGCTACTTTGACCATGATTTCCAATCGGATCATGATGTTTCTGGACTTGAAATCGATTTCATGTTGTAGTACTCATATAATACTACAAGTACATAACAAGTTTTGAGGCTAAACAACATCAGATCAGAGAGATTTAAGCTCTCCAAAAACCTGACAACGCTGTTCTTCGGCTTGTCAGAGTTTAACAGACTTGAGGTACCTACTTTGAGTCCTTATAACTTGATGTTCGTATAATATTTATATGATCTATCAACTCCTGTTTGTAAACAACATGTAGTACTACAATTACAAAGTATCACAACACAAAAACATCAAAACATGATCAAGTTATGGCCGGTCAAACATGAACACGGACACTGCTAAACAAATTTCTGGGTTCGGTCATTTCACAGTTTTGGTCAACGGGGTTTGACCGTTAATATCTTCTGATCTACAAATGATCTGGCCTTGATTCTTTTTGCATCTTAAAGAGAACATTACAGACTACATATAACAACTTTTAAACAACATAAATCATGATCAAGTAAATATTTATAAGCCCTGACATTTGCCTAAAAATAACAGAGTTCGGTTTTTCAAAAGTTGGAAAAACTTTGATTTTGAGCACTTTGATGTTATGGGTCATGAATTTAACAACATAAAACATTAATACACTCCTTATTATACAACTTTAAACAATCAATTACAACATTTAACAACAAATCGGAGGATTTCTAAAATTAGGGTTTTATACCTATTATGCTTTGATTTTTGAATATGTGCTTCTGATCTGTTATTGATGATCATGGGGCTTCAAAATAGGACTGATATACTTGCAATTTTCGTTGGTTTGAGAGAAAATGAGATTTGGATGAGTGTTGTATAAAATTGGCTAGCAAAAATCATTTTTTTCTCTTTCCCACTCTATTTATAGATCAATTTGATGCATGTATGCTGGAAAAAGGGATAATTTGTTGTCGAGGGAGTGGTTAGGAGTGGTTGGGTTTGGTAGGTTAGGTCACCAACTAAAGTGTTGGCCATTCTCACATGTTAGCTTTAATATGCAATAAGGGCATTTCGGTCTTTTCCTTTAATTTCTAGAATTTGCCTAAGAGTTTAGGGTTTGTTAGGGATTAGGTTTTGAGCAATCTAGGATTTAGGGACCCTTAGGTTTTAATCCTCAAATATAAAGCAACTTGGATTTCCAATTTAGGGTTTGCACAAAATTAAATTGAGTTTTGTTTCTAAAACTTTTGAAAAATTAATTTGTTAATTATATCAAGTTAATAATTAAATTATTTAGGAAAATTAGGGTTGATTACTCTTAATCACAATTAACCTTGCTAATTATAGCAATTAGGGTTTAAAATTTTGATAATTAGGGTTTCTAGAAATACAATTAGGGTTCTAGATTTTAGGGTTTTAATTTACTAATTAGATTCATCTTAATTAGCAATTAAAGTTTATCACACTTGATATCAATCATAGTAACACTATTTCTGACTAATCAAACCTCCGGTTTTGGTTTTCGGATTAGGCTTTCTAATTATTAGAAAATCATATATAATTAGGGTTTACATTTAAAGTTAGGGTTTTCTTAATTAGCAAAATATTAAATAACACATACTTATATCATATAACATCGTCATATAATAGTCTTAAACTCACAATTTATTTTTTAAATTAGGATTTTCCACAGAAAACTAGGGTTTATCCAATTAACATTAGGGTTTTGAAATTAAACACCATAATTGACCAATCATCATCAACACGTACATACGGCACATATTTATAGCACTGAAAAATCAAAATATAATTAATATTATACTATTATCACCATTCCTCATTCCATAACCAGAAATAAGGTTTATAAAATATTATTAGGGTTTGGTCATAATATAATAAAACGGTCTCACATATTAACATTACACACATAACCATACATATCTATAACACTGAAAAATTAACAATATAATATTATTATTCTCATTCCTTAATCAAAACCCAAAATTAGGGTTTGGATTCCATATCTGATTTATCTTACATAAATAACATTCTTAATTAAGTTAAAATATTTATTTTAACCTCCTGAACAAATTCATATAATCAAATAATCATTATAATTATTCTAAAATCATTTCATATATTATTTAAATAATATAAGATTATATTTTCATAGTAAATAATTAATAAAAGCATTTCCAATAAGGAATTAATTAGTATAAAAATTATAATTGATAATAATCAATAATTCTAAAAATAAATTTATCTACAATACTTGATGTAATAAATAAATTTTATTTATCACACATATCATTATAATTACACATTACCTTTACACATATCATTCATATTTATTTTAATAAAAAAAATTATACGCAAAATTTATGATTTATTTATATAGAAAATATCGGGTTGTCACATTCACCCTCCCTTATAAGGATTCCGTCCCCGGAATCACCGCTTTAAAAGCTATACATTCCAGGGTACATAGCATACACATTCATTGCAAATAGATCTCGATCATGATTGACCGAATTGATCTTTAACTATCACATAAAGCTTGTCTTTCTGATTAAACAGAAATTTGATTTCTAAAAGAACTCAAATTCCTCCTTCAAAAGTAATTTATAAAATAATTTATTATTTATGTAAAAATAATATATGAGAAAATAAAATTGGTTCGAGTAATACCTGGAGTTGCATCCCCGGCTGCCACGATATTTTGAACGGTCATGATGAAGACGCTTGCGGTTGATTCTGTTGATTCGTTCGTTGATGTCGGTCCCGTTGCTGCCAATGTCCTGCTGCCTTTTTCCCCGTATTCGCATTTCTTACCTCCATTCTCCTTCTTGAACAGTCTCCCACCTTATGCTCCACTGATCCACACTTGAAACACCTACTATACATTCTTGGATTGAGACAGTCGGAAGTGACATGTCCCTTCTGCCCACACTTATATCATACTAACTTCCATTTCAAATATTCCCAGAGTGGTTCTTTCCACCGTTTTGCATATTACACTACATGATTCTTCTTACCACATTTATGCTTCACCTGCACGCTTCCAAAGTTCTTCGCCTTCCTCTTTTCATTTCTACCCTTATTTCCACTATTCATTCCTACCTTCTCAGCTCCCTTAACCTTACCCTTGTTCCTTCCTCCCCTTCTTAACAATAATCGCTTTCCGCATGAGTGCTGCAAATGTATGAATCTGCAACACTTCCACCTTGTTGTAGAGCTAGGGTTCGAATCCCAGCTCAAACCTTCGTGCCTTTCTAACCTCCGTATCAACTTGATGCGGAGCCAATCTAGTCAACTCATTAAATCTCACTGACTTATTCCGCAACTTATATATCCCCTTGCTTCAATTCTAGAAATTTCACCTCCATTCTAGCCTGTATACTAGCTGAAAAATAATTCTCAAAAATATAAAGTCTTAAACCTATCTCATATTACCACACCTACTCCTGCCCTCGTTTAATATGCTTTCTACCAAAATTTTTGCCTCACTCTTCATCATGCAGGTGACAAAAGAGATCTTTTGCCCCTCAGCTATCCTAACTATCACTAACACCTTTTTAATTTCCTTAACCCAAGTTTGGGCTTCTACAGGGTTATTTGTACCTTTGAATTCTGGCGATAGGACCGCCTTGAAGTCTTTAACGTTCAACATTCGATTATCTGGTTGATCTTTCGCGGCTGGTATTCCGTTCTACACAACTTGATCGTCCATATTCATAAGTTTCTGTATCGAGTTTGGTTGTCCTTCAGCTTTGTGGACATATTCTTCTATCCTTTGGTTTCGTTTTCGTCTTGACGATATTTTCATAAATTATTCTTACATACTAAGCCTTATCGTAAACGCTTAACATATCACACAAAATTTTCTACTCAAATAATCATGTATTCAAAATATTAGCTTCTGAAAACTGCATTAACCAATGCTTAAATAAATAATTACTATCTTTATACCAACTTATTTCATTAATCCAACATAGACTCATATTCATAACATTTGACATTCCATATCACATTGTGCTTTAAACATTCATTATCCCTTCGTGACTCAAAAGTCGGGATTTACAACTTTGTTCAACACAAAAGTAAAAAAAAATAATCATTATACAAACATACTTATCACATATACCACACAGAAGCATATACATTCAGCTAATATCAATACTACCTATTTCTTTTACCTTCACTAAAGATTAACTATACCCAGTTCGTCAAACCACACTTATGAGTCCATAAACTTGTCACAGTTATATGAGTTTACGAATTTTCCCTAGTCAGACCTTTGGCGTCCATTCGCTGAGGGATTCATAAATATTTCATATAACTATGAATCAAGAATGTCACATAAGTATGAGTTTTAAGAACTCGTACTTAACCCTATGTTCTCTACCTATAACCTATCTATTTTTTTATACACATAAGAAAGGAATCACCCTCTTAACATGCATATAGCAAATAGCGCGACAGAAACATTTCAATGATTATCAGTGTCAGATACTAAGTAGTTTTTACACCAAGTACAATTCCCCGCCCATACAAGGAATCATACAACTCAGCTGCCGACATGAGTCATCATTGAAATCCCCATCTAATCCTAACCCCCTTTTTCGTTCGAATTTTATTTAATCCGCATTCATAACCCTTTCTTGGATCTGTACCATTCACACAACAATTTTGCTTTAAACTTTCCAATCATAAGATTGATTCTTTCTGACTGTCATAATTTTATCAGATCACGGGGTGATCTCTTCGTATATATTATAATTCAATTCTATGTTTTAATTGTTTTGTTTTAAGATCTCCTTTCCCTGCACTACCCTTTTTCTTTTAGACTCGATCTATTCACCATTACTATTTAACTTTATTATCAGAGTTAGAAAACTCTGTGGCTTAACAACTCGCCAAGATTCATCTTTGAATCATACCAACCAACTAACTCTATAGGAGTTTATTTGTATTTTCAACGTTTCCTTCTGTTCTAAGGTTATAGCCTAAGGTCTAACTCACCTAAGGTTTCTAACCCTATGGCTCTGATACCATGTTGTAAAGTCCCCGAACCCGGATACTTGAAACCCGAATTCAGTACTTCATGATACCATTTCTATGAGCGGAAATATAACTAATAATAATAACAATAATATAAATTATAAACTTATCTTACCTTTATCAGAGTTAGATCCCAAGTACGCAACCTTTACTAAATGACACCGTAAACCTAATCTGTTTGCTTTTCTTTTCACTTGTTCTTGACCGATCCTTCTGATTGTTCACACTTATCTGAAAACATTTAAATTAAGCAAGGATGAGCATTTGAGTGCCCAACAAGTATTATATGTATATAAGTTGAAAGAATTTAAATGTTTTCTTTATAACATCCATCTACAACAAGTCATTAGCTATGACGTCTTCTGAACTAATATTAATAACATAACAACTCTCTTTCAAATTTTTTTGAAACTACGTATTGACTATAAATAAAGCTTAAGTGACATTTTATGAACATTGTTTTAATTTTTGAAAAGGTTTAGCAGAACTTCATCTGCAAACCGTCATAACTTACGGACACGGGGGTGATCATCCCGTTGTATCCTGTATTGATCAATACTACATTACAAGAACGATGTTATCATTTACTTGATCCGCCTTGGGCGCATAAAAGTTTTCCCGTGAACGGGATGTTCATATTTGTCAGGGTTTCAGATAAAAAGTTTTATTTTATTCAACAATAATCTATAATTCAACATATATGTATAACAAAGGTTTATCAACATGCGATTAAATACAATGATTATCCAAGTGGGGACACTTGTATAATCATTTCTAGAAATTAACGAACAGAATATATATCCGAATTATCATATACTAACATGTTGATAATCAGAAGGTGTATATAATATAGGTTTAACCATCTGTACATTAATAATAATAATTCTGAACTTCTCACTTCTGTCCATTGCATAAAGAAAATGCAAAGTTAGGATACTTGCCTGATGCGCTGTTTACAATTCTCAACTTAGTTCTACCCTTTTCTATCACAACCTATCATTAATCAAATCATTCGTTCGATTAGAACAATATAATATAACACATAGTACTGCATTTCGCAGTCAGCACATATAACCTAATCATCTTATCACACATGTTCAACAACCATGACATCACAAACTAATATTAACTCATTCTTAATCACATTGTCACACAACCTTAATAACCATTGAATCACAATTAAACATTTTACTATTCACATTATCTAAGTCCAAATCAATTTCTGAAATATGTCGGTCTATTGACATCTTTATCGGGTAATTATCGTGTCTGAGACTCTATTCTGTATCTTAATATCCAAATAGATAACTTAAACAACAATCGTATTATTTTTCATGACCTTATAATAATTATAAAATAAGTATTACCATTTACCATAATTTTTGAAATATCAGAATCATTATTAAATGATTTAAACATCAAACAATTCTATTATCATTAATATTTAATTAATATTAAACTATTAATGAAACCATTGCCAAAATATTAAAGTTATTTATAATAACTAAAAATATTTTTAAAGTATTTATATTACCCTTAAATGATTTTTAAAACTTCTAAAATAATTATTAAATAATTACCATTAATATTTAAATATTAATGAACTATTATCTAAATATTAAAAGTCATTAATTATAACTTAAAATATTTTTAATTAATTTATATCTCTTTTAAATGATTTTTAAATAAATAAAACCATTTTTAAACTATTTATTTAATATTATTATTAAATAAATTTAATATCATTAATATATCATTAATATTAAATTATTAATGAAATTATTCTTTAAATATTAAAAGTTATAATTTATAACTTAAAATATCTTTAAACACTTTATTTTCATTTAAAATGATTATTATAATATAAAAATCATTTTTAAACTAATTTATTTAATAAATTATTAAATAACTTTAATATCATTATTAATTATTAATTAATGAAATTAACCATTAAATATTAAAAGTTATATTTTATAACTTAAAATATTCTTAAATACCTTATTATTATTTAAAATGATTTTTAATATAATAAAATCATTTTTAATTCATTTATTTAATTCATTTAATAAATAACTTAACTATCATTAATATTAATTCATTAATGAAAATTATCACAAAATATTAAAAGTTATCAAAAATAAGTCAAAATTATTTTCTAACACAATAATATAATTTTTCATGATTTTTCATGAATTAAAACCATTTTTAAATAATTTATCTAATATTGTAATTAAATAAATAAATACCATTTATATTCCAAAAATATTAAATATTTTCGAAATATACCCAAAATAGTTAAAAACTATTTTTCAGACTTTAAAATAATTTTTCATAATTTATTATGTATTTTTAATAATTAAAAACCATTTTTTATCAATTTTTATTAATTTCTGGAAATTATAATTAAAACTGTCGCTAAAGGGCTATAGCGACACTTTTTGTCGCTATAGGTGTTCTTGAGGATTTCCAGAACTCAAAGTCAGTAGCCGAGTAGGCTACTTTGACCATGATTTCCAATCGGATCATGATGTTTCTGGACTTGAAATTGATTTCATGTTGTAGTACTCATGTAATACTACACGTACATAACAAGTTTCGTGGCTAAAAAACATCAGATCAGAGAGATTTAAGCTCTCCAAAAACCTGACAACGCTGTTCTTCGACTTGTTAGAGTTTAACAGACTTGAGGTACCTACTTTGAGTCCTTATAACTTGATGTTCGTATAATATTTATATGATCTATCAACTCCAGTTTGTAAACAACATGTAGTACTACAATTACAAAGTATAACAACACAAAAACATCAAAACATGATCAAGTTATGGCCGGTCAAACATGAACACGGACACTGCTAAACAAATTTCTAGGTTCGGTCATTTCACAGTTTTGGTCAATGGGGTTTGACCGTTAATATCTTCCGATCTACAAATGATCTGGCCTTGATTCTTTTTGCATTTTAAAGAGAACATTACAGACTACATATAACAACTTTTAAACAACATAAATCATGATCAAGTAAATATTTATAAGCCCTGACATTTGCCTAAAAATAACAGAGTTCGGTTTTTCAAAAGTTGGAAAAACTTTGATGTTGAGCACTTTGATGTTATGGGTCATGAATTTAACAACCCAGAACATTAATACACTCCTTATTATACAACTTTAAACAATCAATTACAACATTTAACAAAAAATTGGAGGATTTCTAAAATTATGGTTTTATACCTATTATGCTTTGATTTTTGAATCTGTGCTTCTGATCTGTTATTGATGATCATGGGGCTTCAAAATAGGACTGATATACTTGCAATTTTCGTTGGTTTGAGAGAAAATGAGAGTTGGATGAGTGTTGCATAAAATTGGCTAGCAAAATCATTTTTTTGTCTTTCCCACTCTATTTATAGATCAATTTGATGCATGTATACTGGAAAAAGAGATGATTTGCTGTCAATGGAGTGGTTAGGAGTGGTTGGGTTTGGTAGGTTAGGTCACCAACTAAAGTGTTGGCCATTCTCACAAGTTAGCTTTAATATGCAATAAGGGCATTTTGGTCTTTTCCTTTAATTTCTAGAAATTGCCTGAGAGTTTAGGGTTTGTTAGGGTTAAAATTTTGAATAATCTAGGATTTAGGGACCCTTAGGTTTTAATCCTCAAATATAAAGTAACTTGGATTTCCAATTTAGGGTTTGCACAAAATTAAATTCAGTTTTGTTTCTAAAACTTTTGAAAAATTAATTTGTTAATTATATCAAGTTAATAATTAAATTATTTAGGAAAATTAGGGTTGATTACTCTTAATCACAATTAACCTTGCTAATTATAGCAATTAGGGTTTAAAATTTTGATAATTAGGGTTTCTAGAAATACAATTAGGGTTCTAGATTTTAGGGTTTTAATTTACTAATTAGATTCATCTTAATTAGCAATTAAAGTTTATCACACTTGATATCAATCATAGTAACACTATTTCTGACTAATCAAACCTCCGGTTTTGGTTTTCGGATTAGGCTTTCTAATTATTAGAAAATCATATATAATTAGGGTTTACATTTAAAGTTAGGGTTTTCTTAATTAGCAAAATATTAAATAACACATACTTATATCATATAACATCGTCATATAATAGTCTTAAACTCACAATTTATTTTTTAAATTAGGATTTTCCACAGAAAACTAGGGTTTAACCAATTAACATTAGGGTTTTGAATTTAAACACCATAATTGACCAATCATCATCAACACGTACATACGGCACATATTTATAGCACTGAAAAATCAAAATATAATTAATATTATATTATTATCACCATTCCTCATTCAATAACCAGAAATAAGGTTTATAAAATATTATTAGGGTTTGGTCGTAATATAATAAAACGGTTCCACATATTAACATTACACACATAACCATACATATCTATAACACTGAAAAATTAACAATATAATATTATTATTCTCATTCCTTAATCAAAACCCGAAATTAGGGTTTGGATTCCATATCTGATTTATCTTACATAAATAACATTCTTAATTAAGTTAAAATATTTATTTTAACCTCCTGAACAAATTCATATAATCAAATAATCATTATAATTATTCTAAAATCATTTTATATATTATTTAAATAATATAAGATTATATTTTCATAGTAAATAATTAATAAAAGCATTTCCAATAAGGAATTAATTAGTATAAAAATTATAATTGATAATAATCAATAATTCTAAAAATAAATTTATCTGCAATACTTGATGTAATAAATAAATTTTATTTATCACACATATCATTATAATTACACATTACCTTTACACATATCATTCATATTTATTTTTATAAAAAAAAAATTTATACGCAAAATTTATGATTTATTTATATAGAAAATATCGGGTTGTCACAAAGGATCCGTTCCCTTCTACCTCCAATCAACCCCCGTTCAGGATGGTACAATTCTGATAGAGTATGTCAATATCACTCCCATTCTTGCGGTCACAGTACAGAAGAATGCTGGGCACTCTGCCACCTCATCCAAAATCTAATTGACTGTGGTGTCCTGTACTTGGTGGATGATGATACTGTGTTACGTGCAAGTGAGAATACATGTCCTACTAAGTGGAATAGTTTGGTAGCAGTCATATCCACTGACTCTCATCCCAACCTTAGATAGCACGTCACAATGACAGCTTACATAAAGGTATAGTCAAAAATTGTTTTAAAAATTATAATCTTTGGGAAGTGCTCAAGGAAACCTTCGTACATGGGAGGCCATGCTTGTAATAACATGAATATTTTCTATATAAATAAATAAGTAATTTTACATATTAATTTTTTTATTTTAAAGATGAGAATATGTGTCAAGTAATGTGTATGTATATATGTAATAAATAAAATTATTTATTTCATGAATAATTTCAAACAATTTTATTTTAGAATAATTGATAATTATAAAGTATATTCCTATAGTAATTAATTTTATAGTAGAAATGTCTTTATTATTTATTTTCCATGAAAACATAATTTTATATTATTTAAATAATATATGAAATGATTATTATAATTATAATAATAAATATTTTATTATATGAATTTGTTCAGAATATTTAAGTTAATTATTTTAACTTAATTAAAGATAAACCAGATATGGAATCCAAACCCTAAATTTGGGTATTGATCAAGGGATGAGAATAATAATATAATATTAATTATATTTTAATTTTTCAGTGCTATAAATATGTACTATAAATGTGGAGACTGATAATGGTTATTCAATTGTGGTAAATTAGGGCATGACCCTCATATCGTGTTATTAAACCCTAATTTTTAAACTCGGTTATGAGTTCTAAGATTGTGTAGTAATTGTGTTATATGAATTTTACTGTGTATTATATAATTTCTGTAATTAGGAGAAACCCTAATTATTTATTTGAAAACCCTAATTTGTTAATTAGGAACCCTAATGGCAAATTTTAGAAACCCTAATTATTATTTTTGTGAATTATAATGATAATTAGGAAACCCTAACTGTTAATTTGGGAACCCTAATAGTGTTAAGGAATCCTAATTTAAAAACCCTAATTTCCTATTAAAAACCCTAAATTTAAATTAGTGTGTTTAATTAAAATTTTATTAAACTTTAATTTTAATTTTTCAAACCCTAGTAATTATTTGGAAAACTTTAAAATATAAAATCTAGTGATTAAACCCTAGATTCAAGCACCTTGGACAAGAATACCCTTGAGATTAAAATGAGATTTCAAAAATGCCCTTTTGTCCCATTAGTTGAATTATTGTTAGACAAGATCTAACAAAAATCTGGCCAGCCACCCTAGACCTACCTATGAGCCTATAATCTATAACACATCACATGATCAGCCATCACATACATGCATACATGATTTGCTAGATTTAAGAAAGAAAAAGTGCTCATTTTTGGCCTAAACTATTCACAAGCACTTAGCCATTCTCTCTCAAGCTCAAACCCACGAAATTATAGTGTTAGTTCAGTCCCCAATCAAACCCCATGAACACCAACATCAAATCAGAAGTATAGAATCAAGAATTTGTTCATAAAGAGGTAAGAATCCTAGAAAAAATCTGACCTTGATCGAAGTGTTAGATGTTAGTTTTTTTGTGTTAAACATGTAGTATGTAGTATAGAATGATGATTTGGTTGCTATATGTTAGATCCATAACATCTAGAAGCTCGGATTTGATGTTTTAAAAATTCTGGAAAAACATTTTATTTGATGTCTGACAGTGAATGTCAGGCCATGTAGATCTCTGTAGGTTTTTGATTTGTGTGTTTTAAGTGTTGGATCTTGTAGTATGTTGTAAGATCTTAAATCTAGAACTTGAATTAGGTTCATATGTGTTGTAGATTAAAAGTTATTTAAGGTTAAAGTGGGTTGACCAGCATTGACTGGCTGTTCTTGAAGGCCAGAATCAGCACAGAAACCTCTGACAGTGTTTTTGCAGGGCTTGGATCTTGCTATGTTTAAGTTTATTTTGCCGTGTTGTTGTTTTGTAGTTGTATAATTACATGAATACTACATGTTAAAGGCTTTGTATCACATATATACTTAACAGAATTAAATATAGAGATGGTCAAGAACAGTTCTGGAAGGGTACTTTGACCGGTCCATATATCTTGTTTGTGTTGATGTTATGATGATCTGAGGATATGTTATTATTCCTTGTAGTGTATACTATAGATTTGATCCATTAAACGATATAAACTGTAACACCCCCAAATCCAGGTACTTGAAACCTGAACTCGATGCTTTACGATACTATTTCTATGAGCGGAATAATACTAACAATAATATCAATAATATGAATTTCAAACTTAACTTACATTTATCAGAGTCCAATCCCAAGTACGCAACCTTTGCTACAATATATTACATGATAGATAATAAATACCATGGTCTAACCATTACAAAAGATACCATTAAACATATTATGTTTGCTTTTCTTTTCACTTGTTCTTGGTTGTACCTTCCGGTTGATCATGCATAGCTGAAAACATTTAAATTTAAGTAAGGATGAGCATTTGAGTGCCCAGCAAGTAATAACAATTATAAGTATAATTAGCTGAAAGAAATAAATATTTTCTTTGTATATCACTTCTACAACGAATTAATAGTTGTGATGTAAACTAAAAAAATCATAATCATCCATCAATTCTATACCAAAACTTTTGAAACTACGTATTGACTATATATAGGGTAGTCGACACATTATGAACATTGTTTTCTGTTTTCAAAATAGTTAGACAGAACTTCATCTTAAACCGTCATAGCTTACGGGCACGAGGGTGTACATCCCATGGACCCTGTATTGATCAACACAACATACAAGAATGATGTTATCGTTCACTCTGTCTGCCTTGCCTTGGGCGCATAAAAGTTTTCCCATATTCGGAATGTTCATACTTAGTCTTGAGTCCAAACCAAAGAAATTTGATTGGATACAAAAAGGTTTATCATAATCAACGATATTTCTGAATCTGTGTCTAGCTGATCGAATAGCTTAGATGTATATATATATATATATATATATATATATATATATATATATATATATATATATATATATATATATATATATATATATATATCAATATGCAATTGAATACAATGATTATCCAAGTGGGGACACTTGTAAAACCATTTTATAGAAATTAACGAACATAATATATATCTGAATTACCATATACTAACATGTTGATAAACAATGATCGGATATAGAATATATCGCAATAGAGTTAATAATATATAATTTTGAAACCTCTTACTCATGTCCATTGCATAAAGGAAATGCAAAGGTAGGATACTTGCCTGATCTACTGCTTATAATTCTCAACTTAGTTCTATCTTTTATACTGAAACCTATCATTAATAAGATCATTCGTTCGATTAGAATCACATATCATATCACACAACACTGCTTATTGCAGTCAGCACATAACCTAATCACATTGCAACATACATTTCACGGTCATTGCATCACAAAACAAATACATATACAGACACATTATGCAAGTTCAGATCAATTTCTAGAACATGTCGGCGTACCGACAGCTTTATCGGGTAATTATCGAGTCTAAGACTTTATATAGCAGTTCAATATCTATTTAGACTATTTAAATAACAGTCAAAACATTTTTAAATGACTTACAATAATTTTTAAATAATTATCACAATTTATCACGAATTTTCAAACACTGGAATCATTATTAAATGATTTAAATATTAAATAATTCTATTATCATTAATATTAAAACATTAATGCACTATTTATCCAAATATTAAAAGTCATTAATTATAACATAAAATATTTTTAATTCATTAATATCCCTTTTAAATGATTTTTAAATAAATATAACCATTTTTAAACTATTTATTTAATATAATTATTAAATAAATCAAATATCATTAACATTAAAACATTAATATTTTTCATGACCAAATATCAAAATTTATATTTTATAACTTAAAATATTTTTATAATACTTTAAATAGTTTTTAAAATCATAAATTCTATTTTCCATAATTAATTTAATATATTTATTAAATAAATTAACCATCATTAATATTAATTAATTAATGAAATTTCATCACAAAGTATTAAAATTCATAGAAAATAACTTAAAATATTTTCTAATACAATAATATAATTTTTCATGAATTAAAAACATTTTTAAATAATTTATTTAATATTATAATTAAGTAAATAAATACCTTTTATATTCCAAAAATACTAAATATTTATGAAATATATTAAAAATTATTAAAAACTAATTTTCAGACCTTAAAATAATTTTTCATAATTTATTTTGTATTTTTAATAATTAAAAACCATTGTTTTCTATTTTGAAGTAATTTTCAGAAAATACAGAAATTAAAATTAATTAAGTCTGTCGCTAAAGCCTATGGCGACAGAAAAGCGTCGCCTTAGGTGTTCTTAAGCCCAAGGACTCTGACAGCCCAGTGGTTAAGGGGTTAAGTTTGACCATCTGTAATTCTGTGATCAAGCTTGTTCTGGACAATCCAAGACTTTTATATTGTAGTGTTAATATAACAATACAACATTCAATCATTAGTTTGATCAAATAACATAACAACAAAGAGATATAAGCAAGCAAAGTCACTGTAAGAACAAGATCTGGGTTTTCTGGGCCTAGACAGTTTCGAGTTAACTTATTCAAGCTCACTTTAATCTATGTTCTGTTCTTGGTTCAGGTGTTATAAAGGTTCAAACTTGTAGTATACATGACTAGGAACATTTCTATAACATTATATCAGCATATCAACATCATAGTAAAAATATCTAAGCCAGTCAAATTTGTCAGAAAGCATGTTCTTTCATTTTTTGAAAATTCCAGAAAATTGCTCTCGTGATCAAATCAGTCACTTTGACCATCAATTAAATCCAAAACGATTGTTATTTAAGGGAGTGTAAGGTATGACGTTATAATACAACTAACATGCTACAATAATAATACAAAAACATCAACAAACAACATACAAACTGACATATATAATCATTTTAAAAACTTGTCAGACGTTGTTTTGTACTTTCTGGGTTACCCAGAATTCAGTCAGTAATGGTCGGTCAACGGCTTTTGACCATGAATAAATTTAAATAGAAACCAGATCTAGCTCTGATTCGAGTTCCAGAGGCAAGAGCCCATATCATACTACATAATGCAACATCTAAACAACAAAAAACCTTAATAACCAAAGATCTATAATCCATGACATTCTTTGTCGGAAAACAGAAATGAAATTTTCAAGATTTTTAAAAATCATCAAATTGAGTACTTAGATGTTATGGGTCTGTAAGATACTAACCCAGATAACTAAATTAGACTACATAGAACATATTACAACACATAATCACAATTTTTTTAACAGAAGATCAAAGATCAAAATTGTAAGATTAGTTCTATACCTTTATGCATCGATTCTCGATTTCTGGCTACTGATTTGTTTTTGTTGATCATGGGGCTGTGTTTAGGGACTGGTATACTACATAATTTTGTAGCTTTTAGAGAGAAAGGGTCTAGGATGAGTGTTATGAGAAAATGGACAATAAAGTAGCTTAATAGTACACTTTCTCTCTCTCAAATTATGCAATGAATTGATACCATGTGTTTGTAATAGCTGATTCATTGTTGGTAATGCTATAGTAACTAGGTAAATTCTAGATAGCTAGCTTTTGTGGAATAATTGGCTACAATAATGCACAATAATTCACTAATAATACTCTAATGGGACAAAAAGGGTATTTTGGTAATTTCACTTAAAGTTTCAAGGGCAATCTTGTCCAAGGTGATTAAATCGAGGGTTTTAACATTATTCACTTACTTTAACCAACATTATCAGTCCATGCTTATACAGTACATACTTATCGTACTGAAATAAAATAATATTATAATAAATATTATTAATCGCATAACATAATTACTAAACAGATTTTAAAGTATCAATTGACCTCAAAACTAGAGTTTTCAAATATTGCACCATCATTGACCAATTATTAACAATGCGTACATACAGTACATATTTATAGTACTGAAAAATCAAAATATAATTAATATTATAATAATATCATCATTCCTTATTCTAGAACCAAAATTAGGGTTTATCAGACTAGTATTTGGGGTTTACTAGTAACATTTAAAATTGTTCCACACATTAACAATACACACACATAACATACATATCTATAACACTGTCAAATAATAATATAATATTATTATTCTCATTCCTTGATCAAAGATCAAAAATTAGGGTTTGAATTTCATATCTGATTTATTTGTCACACATAACATTAATAATTAAGTCAAATAATTTAATTAATTAATCTAAAATAAATTCATATAGTAAAATAGCTATTATAATAATGTTGTCATTATTTCATATATTATTTAAATAAAATCAAATCATGTTTTTATGGAAAATAATTAATAAAATATTTTTGCTTACAAAATTATTTACTGTAAAATGATAATTTGTAATAATTAATAATTCTAAAACTATTTCTAATTTTTCAAGAAATAAATATATTTGCATTTATCATTCACATAACTTGACACATATTCTCATCATAAAATAAAAAATAAAAAAAATTATACGCAAAATTTCTGATTTATTTTTATAGAAAATATAGAGATATTAAATTCACCCTCCCTTATAAATATTTCGTCCCCGGAATCACCGTTTAAAACCTATACTTGCTAGGGTACATAACATACATACTCATTACAAGTAGATCTCGATCAAAATTGATCGAACCGATATTTAATTATTCACATAACGCTTGTCTATCTTTTTATACGAAAAATTAATTTCTAATAGAACTCAATTTCCTCCTTCAAAATAATTTATAAAATAATATAATATATATATAAGAAAATCATATATAAGAAAATAAAATTGGTTCGAGTATTACCTGGAGTTGCATCCCCGGCTGCTACCGATTCCTAAACGATCATGTTGAAGATGCTTGCGGTTGATTTCGTTGGTGTGCATGTTGAAGTTGATCCCGTTGTTGCCATTGTCCTGCTGCCCTTTCATGTATTAGCATTCCTTGCCTCCATTATCATTCTTGAATAGTCTTTCACCTTATACTCCATTGATTAACAAATAAAACATTCGCTATACATTCTTGAATTGGGATAGTTGGAAGAGATATGTCCCTACTGCCCACACACATAGCACACAAACTTTTTTTATCTCATTTCCTTTTATTGTATAGGTGGTAAAAATTGTCTTTTGCCCCTTCCGTTATCCTAACTATCATAAATGCTTCTACCGAGTCACTTGATACTCTACATCCTAGCAATAGGACCGCGTTGAAGTCTTTGACGTTCGACGTTCGATTTATCTGGTTGATCTTCCAGCTTTGTTGACAAATTCTTCAGCCATTTGGTGTTATTTTCGTCTTGATGGCATAATCGTAAATTATTATTCATTACCTTACATTCTAAGCCATATCGTATCCGTTCGACATATAACACAAAATTTTCTACTCAAATAATTATGTATTAAAAATTTTAGATTTTGAAAGTTTGATTTACTATATTAACCAATATTCAGATAAATATCTACTATCTTTATACCAACTTATTTCATTAATCCAATATAGACTCATATTCATAGCGCTTGACATACCATAACACATATTGCTTTAAACATCTGTTATCCCTTCGTAACTCAAGAGTCAGGAATCGCTGACATAACTTATACAAAGTATTACATTACACCAACATACCTATCATATACACCACCTAAAATTATACATATTCAATTAATACTAATACCACTTATTTCTTATGTCATCACTAAGGATCAATTGCTTAGTATCTTATGTATTCCCATCATCCTCAATAATCTATTCACACTAAACTATACTTAACTCGTCCAACTTATAACACATTATGAGTTTAAGAACTCACCACAAACATATGAGTTTAAGAACTCGACATTTATCATATATTCTTTAACTATACTTTACCCATCTGCTATACTTATAGTTTCTGGATCCTGTACTACACTTTTTCGCAATATCCACCTCATTGAGGTAGCTTTCACTGTGAGCCTCTATTTTAGCTATTGGCTTTGATATTAGCTCGGTCTTGGAGATATGATTGACTTATTCTTTACGACCTGAGGGTATCCTAATCCTTTCTATCTGACATCTATACATAAACTATCTTAATTAGCACATAATATATACACAGAACATATAGTTGTTTTATATAAGTTATCTTTTACTTTATTTGACGATGAATTTATCCAATTCATCTCTTACTAAACTCTATATGAGTTGATTATATTTTCAACGTTTCCCTCTATCCCAAGATTATAGCCTAAGGTCTAACCCACCTAAGGTTTCTAACCCTAAAGCTCTGTTACCAACCTGTAACACCCCCAAATCCAGGTACTTGAAACCCAAACTCAGTGCTTTACGATACCATATCTATGAGCGAAATAATACTAACAATAATATGAATTTCAAACTTAACTTACATTTATCAGAGTCTAATCCCAAGTACGCAACCTTTGCTACAATATATTACATGATAGATAATAAATACCATGGTCTATATATTGTCTAACCATTACAAAAGATACCATTAAACATATTCTGTTTGCTTTTCTATTCACTTGTTCTTTGCTGTACCTTCCGGTTGATCATGCTTAGCTGAAAACATTTAAATTTAGGCAAGGACGAGCATTTGAGTGCCCAGGAAGTAATAACAATTATAAGTATAATTAACTGAAAGAAATAAATGTTTTCGTTGTATATCACTTCTACAATGAATTAATAGTTGTGAAGTAAACTGAATAAATCATAACCATCTATCAATTCTATACCAAAACTTCTGAAACTACGTATTGACAATATATATATGGTAGTCGAAACATTATGAACATTGTTTTCTATTTTCAAAATAGTTAGACAGAACTTCATCTGTAAACCGTCATAGCTTACGGGCACGAGGGTGTACATCCCATGGACCCTGTATTGATCAACACTACATACAAGAACAATGTTATCGTTCACTCTGCCCGCCTTGGGCGCATAAAAGTTTTCCCTTATTCGAGATGTTCATACTTAGTCTTGAGTCCAAACCAAAGAAATTTGATTGGATACAAAAAGGTTTATCATAATCAAAGATATTTCTGAATCTGTGGCTAACTAATCGAATAGCTTAGATGTATATATATATATATATATATATATATATATATATATATATATATATATATATATATATATATCAACATGTAATTGAATACAATGATTATCCAAGTGGGGATACTTGTAAAATCATTTTATAGAAATTAACAAACATAATATATATCTGAATTATCACATACTAACATGTTGATAAACAATGATCGGATATAGAATATATCGCAATAGAGTTAATAATATATAATTCTGAAACCTCTTACTCATGTCCATTGCATAAATGAAATGCAAAGGTGGGATACTTGCCTGATCTGCTGCTTACAATTCTTAACTTAGTTCTATCTTTTATACTGAAACCTATCATTAATAAGATCATTTGTTCGATTAGAATCACATATCATAACACACAACACTGCTTATTGAAGTCAGCACATAACCTAATCACATTCCCACATACATTTCACAATCATTACATCACAAAACAAATACATATACAGACACATTATGCATGTCTAGATCAATTTCTAGAACATGTCGGCGTACCGACGGCTTTATCGGGAAATTATCGAGTCTAAGACTTTATATCGCAGTTCAATATCTATTAAGACTATTTAAATAACAGTCAAAACATTTTTAAATGACTTATAATAATTTTAAATAATTATCACAATTTATCACGAATTTTCAAACACTGGAATAATTATTAAATGATTTAAATATCAAATAATTCTATTATCATTAATATTAAAACATTAATGCACTATTTATCAAAATATTAAAAGTCATTAATTATAACTTAAAATATTTTTAATTCATTAATATCCTTTTTAAATGATTTTTAAATAAATAAAACCATATTAAACAATTTATTTAATATAATTATTAAATAAATCAAATATCATTAATATTAAAAAATTAATATTTTTCATGACCAAATATCAAGAGTCATATTTTTTAACTTAAAATATTTTTATAATACTTTAAATGATTTTTAAAATCATTAATTCTATTTTCTATAATTAATTTAATATATTTATTAAATAACTTAAACATCATTAATATTAATTAATTAATTAATGAAATTTCATCACAAAGTATTAAAATTCATTGAAAATAACTTAAAATATTTTCTAACACAATAATATAATTTTTCATGATTTTTCATGAATTAAAAACATTTTTAAATAATTTATTTAATATTATAATTAAATAAATAAATATATTTTATATTCCAAAAATACTAAATATTTATAAAAAATATTAAAAATTATTAAAAACTAATTTTTAGACCTTAAAATAATTTTTCAGAATTTATTTTGTATTTTTAATAATTAAAAACAATTGTTTTCTATGTTTAAGTGATTTTCGGAAAATACAGAAATTAAAATTAATTAAGTCTGTCGCTAAAGCCTATGGCGATAGAAAAGCGTCGCCTTAGGTGTTCTTGAGCTCAAGGACTCTGACAGCCCAGTAGTTAAGGGGTCAAGTATGACCGTCTGTAATTCTGTGATCAAGCTTGTTCTGGACAATCCAAGACTTTTATATTGTAGTGTTAATGTAACAATACAACATTCAATCATTAGTTTGATCAAATAACATAGCAACAAAGAGATATAAGCAAGCAAAGTCACTATCAGAACAAGATCTGGGTTTTCTGGGCCCAGACAGTTTCGAGTTAACACATTCAAGCTCACTTTAATGTATGTTCTGATCTTGGTTCAGGTGTTATAAAGGTTCAAACTTGTAGTATGCATGACTAGGAACATTTCTATAACATTATATCAGTATATCAACATCATAGTAAAAATATCTAAGCCGGTCAAATTTGTCAGAAAGCATGTTCTTTCATTTTCTGAAAATTACATCAACAAAAAATATATAAACTGACAGATATAATCATTTTAAAAACTTGTCAGACGCTGTTTTGTACATTCTGGGTTACCCAGAATTCAGTCGGTCATGGTCGGTCAACGACTTTTGACCATGAATAACTTTAAATAGAAAGTAGATCTGACCCTGATTCGAGTTCCAGAGCAAAGAGCCCATAGCATACAACATAAGTCAACAATTAAACAACAAAAAACCTTATTAACCAAAGATCTACAGTCTTTGACATTCTTTGTCAGAAAACAGAAATGAAATTTTCCAGATTATTGAAAGTCATCAAATTGAGTACTTGATGTTATGGGTCTGTAAGATACTAACCCAGATCACTAAATTAGACTACATAGAACATATTACAACACATAATCACAATTTTTTTAACAGAAGATCAAAGATCAAAATTGTAAGATTAGTTCTATACCTTTATGCATCGATTCTCGATTTCTGGATACTGATTTGTTTTTGTTGATCATGGGACTGTGTTTAGGCACTGATATACTACATAATTTCATAGGTTTTAGAGAGAGAGAGAGAGAGAGGGTCTAGGATGAGTGTTATGAGAAAATGGACAATAATGTAGCTTAATAATACACTTTCTCTCTCTCAAATTATGCAATGAATTGATACCATGTGTTTGTAATAGCTGATTCATTGTTGGTAATGCTATAGTAACTAGGTAAATTCTAGATAGCTTGCTTTTGTGTAATAATTGGCTGCAATAATGCACAATAATTCACTAATAATACACTAATGGGACAAAAAGGTCATTTTGGTAATTTCACTTAAAGTTTCAAGGGCAATCTTGTCCAAGGTGATTAAATCTAGGGTTTTAACATTATTCACATACTTTAACCAACATTATCAGTCCATGCTTATACAGTACATACTTATCATACTGAAATAAAATAATATTATAATAAATATTATTAATCGCATAACATAATTACTAGACATATTTTAAAGTATCAATTGACTTCAAAACTAGAGTTTTCAAATATTGCACCATCATTGACCAATTATTAACAATGCGTACATACAGTACATATTTAAGTACTGTAAAATCAAAATATAATTAATATTATAATATTATCATCATTCCTTATTCTAGAACCAAAATTAGGGTTTATCAGACTAGTATTTAGGGTTTACTAGTAACATTTAAAACTGTTCCGCATATTAACATTACACACACATAACATACATATCTATAACATTGACAAATAATAATATAATATTATTATTCTCATTCCTTGATCAAAAATCAAAAATTAGGGTTTGGATTCCATATCTGATTTATCTGTCACACATAACATTAATAATTAAGTCAAATAATTTACTTAATTAATCTGAAATAAATTCATATAATAAAATAGTTATTATAATAATGTTGTCATCATTTCATATATTATTTAAATAAAATTAAATCATCTTTTCATAGAAAATAATTAATAAAATATTTCTCCTAACAAAATTAATTACTGTAAAAAGATAATTCGCAATAATTAATAATTCTAAAATTATTTCTAATTTTTCAAGAAATAAATATATTTGTATTTATCATTCACATTGCTTGACACATATTCTCATCATAAAAAAAAATTATACGCAAATTTCTGATTTAATTTTATAAAAAATATCGGGATATTACATTCACCCTCCCTTATAAGGATTCAGTCCTCGGAATCACCGTTTAAAACCTATACTTGCCAGGGTACATAACATACATAATCATTACAAGTAGATCTCGATCAAAATTGATCGAACCGATAATTAACTATTCACATAACGCTTGTCTATCTGCTTATACGGAAAATTGATTACTAATAGAACTCAATTTCTTCCTTTAAAATAATTTATAAAATAATATAGTATATATATATAAGAAAATAATATATAAGAAAATAAAATTGGTTCGAGTATTACCTAGAGTTGCATCCCCGGCTGCTACCGATTCCTGAACGATTATGTTGAAGACACTCGCTATTGATTTCGTTAGTGTGCTTGTTGAAGTTGATCCCGTTGTTGCCATTGTCCTGCTGCCATTTCCTGTATTCGCATTCCTTGCCTCCATTATCCTTCTTGAATAGTCTTTCACCTTATACTCCATTGATTAATAAATAAAACATTCGCTATACATTCATGAATTGGGACAGTTGGAAGAGATATGTCCCTTCTGCCCACCCACATAGCACAAACTTTTTCTTTATCTCATTTCCTTTTATCGTATAGGTGGTAAAAATTATCTTTTGCCCATTCCGTTATACTAACTATCGCAAACGCTTCTACCGAGTCACTTGATCCTCTACATCCTAGCAATAGGACCGCCTTGAAGTCTTTGACATTCGTCGTTCAATTTATCTGGTTGATCTTCCAGCTTTGTTGACAAATTCTTCAGCCCTTTGGTTTCATTTTCGTTTCGGTGGCATAATCGTAAATTTTTCTTCATTACCTTACATTCTAAGCCATATCGTATCCGTTTGACATATAACACAAAATTTTCTACTCAAAAAATTATGTATCCAAAATTATAGATTTTGAAAGTTTGATTTACTATATTAACCAATATTCAGATAAATATCTACTATCTTTATACCAACTTATTTCATTAATCCAACAGAGAGTCATATTCATAGCACTTGACATACCATAACACATATTGCTTTAAACATCTGCTATCCCTTTGTGATTCAAGAGTTAGGAATCGCTGACATAACTTATACAAAGTATTACATTACACCAACATACCCATCATATACACCACCTTAAATCATACATATTCAATTAATACTAATACCACTTATTTCTTATGTCATCACTAAGGATCAATTGTTTAGTATCTTATATATTCCCATCATCCTCAATAATCTATTCACACTAAACTATACTTAACTCATCCAACTTATAACACATTATGAGTTTAAGAACTCACCACAAATATATGAGTTTAAGTACTCGACATTTATCACATATTCTTTAACTATACTTTACCCATCTGCTATACTTATCGTTTCTGGATCCTGTACTACACTTTTCCACAATATCCACCTCATTGAGGTAGCTTTCACTCTGAAACTCTATTTCAGCTATTGGCTTTAATATTGGCTCGGTCTTGGAGATATGATTGACTTATTCTTTACGACCTGAGGGTATCCTAATCCTTTCTATCTGACATTTATACACAAACTATCTTAATTAGCACATAATATATACACACAACATATAGTTGTTTTTTATAAGTTATCTTTTACTTTATTTGACGATGAATTTATCCAATTCATCTCTTACTAAACTCTATATGAGTTGATTATATTTTCAACATTTCCCTCTATCCCAAGGTTATAGCCTAAGGTCTAACCCACCTAAGGTTTCTAACCCTAAAGCTCTGATACCAACCTATAACGCCCCCAAATCCAGGTACTTAAAACCCGAACTCGGTGCTTTACGATACCATTTCTATTAGAGGAATAATACTAAAAATAATATCAATAATATGAATTTCAAACTTAACTTACATTTATCAGAGTCTAATCCCAAGTACACAACCTTTGTTACAATATATTACATGATAGATAATAAATACCATGGTCTATATATTGTCTAACCATTACAAAAGATACCATTAAACATATTCTGTTTGCTTTTCTTTTCACTTGTTCTTGGCTGTACCTTCCGGTTGATCATGCTTAGCTGAAAACATTTAAATTTAAGCAAGGATGAGCTTTTGAGTGCCCAGCAAGTAATAACAATTATAAGTATAATTAGTTGAAAGACATAAATGTTTTCTTTGTATATCACTTCTAGAACGAATTAATAGTTGTGAAGTAAACTGAAAAAATCATAACCATCTATCAATTCTATACAAAAACTTTTGAAACTACGTATTGACTATATATATAGGGTAGTCGACACATTATGAACATTGTTTTCTATTTTCAAAATAGTTAGACAGAACCTCATCTGTGAACCGTCATAGCTTACGGGCACGAGGGTGTACATCTCATGGACCATGTATTGATCAACACTACATACAAGAACGATGTTATCGTTCACTTTGTCCGCCTTGGGCGCATAAAATTTTTCCCATCTTGAGTCCAAACCAAAGAAATTTGATTGGATACAAAAAGGTTTATCATAATCAACGATATTTCTGAATCTGTGTCTAGCTGATCGAATAACTTAGATGTATATATATATATATATATATATATATATATATCAACATGTAATTGAATACAATGATTATCCAAGTGGGGACACTTGTAAAATTATTTTATAGAAATTAACAAACATAATATATATCTGAATTATCACATACTAACATATTGATAAACAATGATCGGAAATAGAATATATCGCAATAGAGTTAATAATATATAATTCTAAAACCTCTTACTTATGTCCATTGCATAAAGGAAATGCAAAGGTGGGATACTTGCCTGATCTGCTGCTTACAATTCTCAACTTAGTTCTATCTTTTATACTGAAACCTATCATTAATAAGATCATTCGTTCGATTAGAATCACATATCATAACACACAACACTGCTTATTGCAGTCAGTACATAACCTAATCACATTGCCACATACATTTCACAGTCATTACATCACAAAACAAATACATATACAGACACATTATGCAAGTCCAGATCAATTTCTAGAACATGTCGGCATAACGACGGCTTTATCAAATAATTATCGAGTCTAAGACTTTATATCGCAGTTCAATATCTATTTAGACTATTTAAATAATAGTCAAAACATTTTTAAATGACTTACAATAATTTTTAAACAATTATCACAATTTATCACGAATTTTTAAACACTGGAATCATTATTAAATTATTTAAATATCAAATAATTCTATTATCATTAATATTAAATCATTATTGCACTATTTATCTAAATATTAAAAGTCATTAATTATAACTTAAAATATTTTTAATTCATTAATATTCTTTTTAAATGATTTTTAAATAAATAAAACCATTTATAAACTATTTATTTAATATAGTTATTAAATAAATCAAATATCATTAATATTAAAACATTAATATTTTTCATGACCAAATATCAAAAGTAATATTTTATAACTTAAAATATTGTTATAATACTTTAAATGATTTTTAAAATCATTAATTCTATTTTCCATAATTAATTTAATATATTTATTAAATAACTTAAACATCATTAATATTAATTAATTAATGAAATTTCATCACAAAGTATTAAAATTCATAGAAAATAACTTAAAATATTTTCTAACACAATAATATAATTTTTCATGATTTTTCATGAATTAAAACTATTTTAACATAATTTATTTAATATTATAATTAAATAAATAAATACCTTTTATATTCCAAAAATACTAAATATTTATGAAATATATTAAAAACTAATTTTCAGACCTTAAAATAATTTTTCAGAATTTATTTTGTATTTTTAATAATTAAAAACCACTGTTTTCTATTTTTAAGTAATTTTCAGAAAATACAGAAATTAAAATTAATTAAGTCTGTCGCTAAAGCCTATGGAGACAGAAAAGCGTCGCCTTAGGTATTCTTGAGCCCAAGGACTCTGACAGCCCAGTGGTTAAGGGGTCAAGTTTGACCGTCTGTAATTCTGTTATCAAGCTTGTTCTGGACAATCCAAGACTTTTATATTGTAGTGTTAATGTAACAATACAACATTCAATCATTAGTTTGATCAAATAACATAACAACAAAGAGATATAAGCAAGATCAAAATAAAAATTGTAATGATTAGTTCTATACCTTTATGCATCGATTCTCGATTAATTTCTGGCTACTGATTTGTTTTTGTTGATCATGGGGCGGTGTTTAGGCACTGGTATACTACATAATTTCGTAGCTTTTAGAGAGAGAGGGTATAGGATGAGTGTTATGAGAAAATGGACAATAATGTAGCTTAATAATACACTTTCTCTCTCTAAAATTATGCAATGAATTGATACCATGTGTTTGTAATAGCTGATTCATTGCTAGTAATGCTATAGTAACTAGGTAAATTCTAGATGGCTAGCTTTTGTGGAATAATTGGCTACAATAATGCACAATAATTCACTAATAATACACTAATGGGACAAAAAGAGCATTTTGGTAATTTCACTTAAAGTTTCAAGGGCAATCTTGTCCAAGGTGATTAAATCTAGGGTTTAAACATTATTCACATACTTTAACCAACATTATCAGTCCATGCTTATACAGTACATACTTATCGTACTGAAATAAAATAATATTATAATAAATATTATTAATCGCATAACATAATTACTAGACAGATTTTAAAGTATCAATTGACTTCAAAACTAGAGTTTTCAAATATTGCACCTTCATTGACCAATTATTAACAATGCGTACATACAGTAAATATTTATAGTATTGAAAAATCAAAATATAATTAATATTATAATATTATCATTATTCCTTATTTTAGAACCAAAATTAGGGTTTATCAGACGAGTATTTAGGGTTTACTAGTAACATTTAAAACTGTTCCACACATTAACATTACACACACATAACATACATATCTATAACACTGACAAATAATAATATAATATTATTATTCTCATTCCTTGATCAAAAATCAAAAATTAGGGTTTGGATTCCATATCTGATTTATCTGTCACACATAACATTAATAATTAAGTCAATTAATTTACTTAATTAATCTGAAATAAATTCATATAATAAAATAGTTATTATAATAATGCCGTGGCATTTAAAAAACAAAATAAAAAATGACAAATTGCTTACGTGGCTTTTAAAAACAGTTTTGTTAAAAATTTTAAAAACAGATTTTTTTAAAAAAATAGAATTTATTTTAAAAAAATAGATTTTTAAAAAAACAGAATTTGTTAAAAAAAAGAATTTTTTTTAAAAATATAATTTTTTTAAAAAATAGATTTTTTTTTTAAAAACAGAATTTATTAAAAAATGGATTTTTAAAAAAAATATAATTATTTTTAAAAAACAGAATTTTTTTAAAATATAAAATTATACAGATTTTTTTTAAATATAATTATATAGATTTTTAAAAAATAGTTTTTTTAAAAATATAATTATACAGATTTTTTGAAAACATAATTTTTTTAAAAAAAGGGATTTTTAAAAAATAGAATTATTTTTAAAAACAAATTTTTTTAAAAAACAGAATTTTTTTAAAAACGGATTTTTTTAAAAAAATAATTATTTTAAAAAAACAGAATTTTTTTTAAAAATAGAATTTGTTTTGAAAGCATAATTTGTTTTTGAAAAACGGTTTTTTTAAAAAAAACAATTTTTTTAAAAAATCTGTTTTTTTTAACAAATTCTGCTTTTAAAACAAATTCTATTTTTTAAAAATAATTATATTTGTTTTAATTTTTGTTTAACAAATCTGTTTTTTAAAATTTTAACAAATCTGTTTTTAAAAATTTTTAAAAATCTATTTTTAAAAATTTTATTTTTTTAAAAAAAATGTTTTTAAAAATGTCTATAATTATATTTTTAAAAAAAATCCGTATAATTCTATTTTAAAAAAAATCTATTTTTTAAAAATAATTATATATTTTTTTAAAATCCGTTTTTTAAAAAAATTGTTTTAAAAAAAATTATATTTTTAAAAAAAAATTCAGTTTTTTAAAAATAATTATATTTTTTTTAAAATCCGTTTTTTAATAAATTCTGTTTTTAAAAATATTTCTATTTTAAAAAAAAACTATTTTTTAAAATAATTATGTTTTTTACAAATTCTATTTTTTAAAATAAATTCTATTTTTTAAAAAATATTCTATTTTTTAAAATTTTAACAAATCTGTTTAAAAAAAATTAAATTTTTTTAAAAAAATCTGTTTTTAAAAATTTTAACAAATCTCTTTTTAAAAGCCACGTAAGCAATTTGTCATTTTTTATTTTGTTTTTTAAATGCCACGTAAGCAATTTGTTAACGGCAGTTACAAAAAATGGACGGAATGACCTGTTTGAACATTTTTAAAAAATACAGTGGGCTAATTGAATATTTTAAAAGCACAATGGCTATTTCGTTAAATCACTATAACCACAGTGGTGAAAAGGTGCTTTTTGCCATTAATAATTCTAAAATTATTTCTAATTTTTTAAGAAATAAATATATTTGCATTTATCATTCACATTACTTGACACATATTCTCATCATAAAATAAAATAAAATAAAAATTATACGCAAAATTTCTGATTTAATTTTATAGAAAATATCAAAATATTACATAAACCATGACCAGAACATAAGGTAATTCGAACATGAAAGGGATAGGTCGAACTGTTTAGTTTCTGGGAAATACCCTGAAACACTCTGACAGCAAGTTTGTTAGCTTAACCTGGTTTCATTAAGTATTGTTAGACTTGATCATGTATTGAAAAATGTTCTCTGATAGTTTGTCTACATAGCCCATCGAGCAGAAAATATTTACCTTGAACAGATTTCATGATTTAGGGCCATAAAGGGCGTTGACCGGCCATGACTATCCTTTTCTGGGCAGCCCAGAAACTGTCAAGAACAACTTTGACAGCTTGTTCTTGAGCTTAGATCTTGCATATGATGCATTTTTTGATCATGTTTATTGTTCAACTGTGTAGTATTACATCTGTACTATGATATCGAGCCATTAACTCGACGAGAAACAAATTACACAAGGAATGATTGATGGTCAAACAAGCAAGCTTGAACACTGAGTATGAACACCTGGGTTTCTCAAGAACACTTAAGGCGACAGATTCTGTCGCCAAAGGGCTTTAGCGACAGACTTAGTAAAATTAATTAATTTAATTTCTAAAAATCATTTAAAAATAGTAATAAATTCTGAAAATTACAAAAATAGTTTTAAAAATTATTTTAAGTTATAAAAATTAACTTTTAATAATTTGACATATTTTTCATAAATATTAATATTTATTTGAATATTATTGGTAATTAAATTATTTAATAAATTCATTAAATAAATTAATTAAAAATGATTTTATGGTATTAAAAATCATTTTAAATAATAATAAAGTATTTAATAATATTTTAAGTTATAAGTCATAACTTTTAATATTTTAAGTTAAGTTTCATTAATTATTAAATATTAATGATATTAGATTTATTTAGTGATTAAATTAAATAAATTAATTAAAAATGGTTTTTATATTATAAAATTCATTTTAAATGAAATAAATAGTTTAAAAATATTTGAAGTTATAAAATATAACTTTTGATATTTAAAGGTAAATTGCACTAATAATTTAATATTAATGATATTACGTTTATTTAATAAGTATATTAAATAAATAGTTTAAAATTTGTTTTATTGATTTAAAAATCATTTAAAAAGGAAATAAATGAATTAAAGATATTTTAAGTTATAATTAATCACTTTTAATATTTTGATAAATAATAAATTAATATTCTAATATTAATGGTAATTGTTTAAAAATGTTTTTTGATGTTTTAAAAATCATTTAAGGGTAATATTAATACTTTAAAAATATTTTGAGTTATTATAAATAACTTTAATATTTTGGCAATAGCTTCATTAATATTTTAATATTAATCAAATATTAATGGTAATAGAATTAGTTAATATTTAAATCATTTAATAATGATTTTAGAGTTTGAAAATTCATGATAAAGTATAATAATTATTTAAAAATTATTATAAGGCTATGAAAAATAATATGACCGATGTTTAAAATATTTAAACGAATATTGAACTATACGATAGAGTTTTAGACTCGATATTTACCCAATAAAGCCGTCGGTACACCGAAATATTTCAGAAATTGATCTGGACTTAGATAAACTGACTAGATATGTGTTTGTTAGTGAATCAATAATTGTTAGATATATATGACAAAGTGATTAGGTTATGTGCTGACTGCAATAGAAAGTGTTTTGTGTTACGATATATTATTGTAATCGAACGAATGATCTTATTACTGATAGGTCGCTGTATAAAAGATTAATCTAAGTTGTGTTATTGTAAGTAGCAGCTCAGGCAAGTATCTAAACCTTATGCACTACTTTTATTTTGTGCAAACAGGTATATCATGTTATGCAAGTTTCCTAAACTTACTCCAATTATTATTGAGCAAGTATCTGATCTATTATTTACATTGTGCAAGTATCCTACCTTTGCAAAGAAAGTTTCAGAATCATATTATTGTGCCAGATTATTAACTCTATTATTATTGATTATGTATCCAATCTTTGTATTCATACAAGTTCTTATATTATCCAATCATTGTATTATTGTATAATTCAGATATTTATTATGTTCGTTAATTCGTATATAGGGTTAGACAAGTGAACCCACTTGGATAACCATTGTATTTAATCATATGTTGATACATACTTATTAATTTCAAGTATGTATACGTTGACTTAAAAGCCGTCTAAGCTATTTGATCCAGCTAGACATAAAAATATTGTTGAACAAGATAGAACGTTATTGTATCCAACCAGATTGTTTTGGTTTGGATTCCCGACTAAGTATGAACATCCCGAATATGGGAAAATTTTTGTGCACCTAAGGTGGATAGAGTGAACGATAATATCGTTCTTGCTTGTAGTATTGATCAATACAGGGCACATTGGGCCGATCACCCTCGTGTCCGTAAGTTATGACAGTTTGCGGATGAAGTTCTGCTAAACCCTAGCGAAAATGAAAAATAATGTTCATAGTCTGTCGAATGATCTCCAGTTATAGTCTATACGTAGTTTCAAAGATTATATATGGAAGTGATATGTTGTTATTATTGGTTCAGCTTACTTCATAACTATTGATTCGTTGTCGAAGTGTCTTTCAAAGAAAACATTTAATTCTTTCAGCTAATATATATTGTTGTTATTACTTGTTGGGCAATCCAATGCTCATTCTTTCTTTAAATTTAAATGTTTTCAGTTAAGTATGATCAACCAGAAGGTTCAGGCAAGAACAAGGGGAAAGGAAAGCTGTTCGAATGAGATTTATATTATGTTGTGTAATAATTATAGTTTATTAAGGCAATGATACTTATTATCTATGATGTAATGAATGTTTAAAGGTCTCGTACCTAGGAGTAAACTTTGATGCATATGTAATTTAAGTTTGAATTTTATATTATTGTTATTATTATTAGTATTATTCAGCTTATAGAAATGGTATCGTGAAGCACCAAGTTCGGGTTTCAAGTAC
Organism: Panax japonicus; assembly: GCA_020205505.1. Taxonomy (NCBI): domain Eukaryota; kingdom Viridiplantae; phylum Streptophyta; class Magnoliopsida; order Apiales; family Araliaceae; genus Panax; species Panax japonicus. The sequence continues at coordinate 41,502,912 of CM035101.1, read as the reverse complement.
CCGGATTTGGGGGCGTCACAGGTTGGTATCAAAGCTTTAGGGTTAGAAACCTTAGGTGGGGTCGACCTTAGGCTATAACCTTAGAACATAGGGAAACGTTGAAAATACAAATAACTCATATAGAGTTTAAAAGAAGATAAATTGAATAAATTCATCATTAAACAAAATAAAAGATAACTTATATAAAATTATTAATTGCTGTGTATATATACTCTATGATAATCAAGATAATTGGTGTGTAGATGTTATGTGAGATAAGGATTAGCATACCCTCAGGTCGTAAAGAAGGAGTCAACCTCCATAACTGAGCCAATATCAAAGCCAATTGCTGAAATAGAGGCTCACATTGAAAGCTACCTCAATGAGTTGATTATACAGGAAAGTGTATTACCGGACCCAGAAATGATAGTATGACTGATAGGTAGAGTATAGTTACAGGATAAAAGATCAAGCTCGAGTTCTTGAACTCATATGTTTGTGGTGAGTTCTTAAACTCATATGATGAGAAAGGTTTAACAAACTAGGTATAGTTATATGAGAATGGATTATTGAGGATAATAGAAATATATAGAATGCTAAGTAATTGATCCTTTGTGAAGGCGTATGAAAAGAGTAGTGTTAGTGTTATTTGAATACGTATGATTCTATGATGCGTATACGATAAGTATGTCTGCGTAAATTAGTATTATCAACTTTTGTATAAGTTATGGCAACGATTCCTGACTATTATGTCACAAAGGGGATAACCGATGTTTAAAGCAGTATGTGTTATGCTATGGAAAGTATGATGAATTAGTTAGATAAACATGATCTTATTTAATCAGATAATGTCGCCAAGTCGTAAACGAAACCAAAAGGCAGAAGAACCTATCAACAAAGCTGGAGGACAACCAGACTCGACATAAAATTTTGTAAATATAGACGCTCAAGCTATGCAGAATGGATCACCAGCCATGGGAAATCAGCCAAATAATCGATCGATAAACTTCAAAGACTTCAAGGCAATCGAACCGCCAGGATTTAGAGGATCAACTGACCCTGTAGAGATGTTCGTGACAGCTAGAGTAACTGTGAAGCCCCCAAATTTGGGTACTTAAAACTCGAACTCGGTGCTTCACGATACCATTTCTATAAGCTGAATAATACTAATAATAATATAACATTCAAACTTAATTTACATATGCATCGAAGTTTACTCCCAGGTACGAGACCTTTAAATACATTCATTACAATATATGATATTAGATATATATATATATATATATATATATATATATCACTGTCTTAATAAACTATAACTATTATACAACATATTATAATCTCATTCGAACCACTTTCCTTTCCCCTTGTTCGTGCCTGAGCCTTCAAGTTGATCATACATAACTGAAAACATTTAATTTAAGCAAGAGTGAGCATTTGAGTGCCCAGCAAGTAATAGCAATTATACATATAAGATGAAAGAATTTAAATGTTTTTTTTTACATAACCCTTCTACAACGAATCAATAGTTGTGAAGTAATCTGAACCGATAATAATAACATAACAACCTTCTTTAAAATTTTTGAAACTACGTACTGACCATAAATGGGGTTTAAGTAACATACTATGAACATTCTTTTCATTTTCGAAAAGGTTTAGCAGAATTCATCCGCAAACCGTCATAACTTACGGGCACGGAGGGTGATCAGCACGTTGTACCCTGTATTGATCAATACTACATTACAAGAACGATTTCATCGTTCATTCTGTCCGCCTTGGGCGCATAAAAAGTTTTTACATATAAGGGATGTTCATACTTGTCAGGGTTCCAAACCAAAGGTTTTTATCTTGTTCAACAATAATCTATAATTCAACATATATATATATATATATATATATACGGGTAATTGACAAAGATGTATCAACATGTGAATAAATACCATGATTATCCAAGTAGGGACACTTGTATAACCATTTATAGAAATTAACGAACATAATATATATCTGAATTATCATATACTAACATGTTGATAGTCAATGAGTGTATATAATATAAAGTTAATAATCTGTACAGTAATAATATAATTCTAAAACATTGTACAAAGAAAAGGTGAAGAGATGGCATGACCGCAAGATTATGGAAAGGGTGTTTGAGCCGGGGCAAAAAGTGTTGTTGTTTAATTCTAGACTTAAACTCTTCCCTGGGAAGCTAAAGTTGTGACGACCAAGAAAATCAGATAATTTGTAAAATAATTTTCTCTGATTAAATAAGGAATAAAATTATATTATATGTTATTATTGTGTTACTAAGATGAAGGTTGTTCTATAACCTAAATGTATTGGAATATCGTAGTATTCTGGCTATGTGGAGGAATTAAAGTGTTTAAATTTCCAAGACGATAAAAAATCTTTCTGAGAAATTTTCTAAAAAACACTATTCACCAATTTCTGCTCGAGAATTATTTTTTTGAACTTCCGAGAAATACGTAATGATAGAATAATAAGGAAGGATGGAATATGTAATAATATTTCAATTATGAAAAACGTAGTTTTTTGCCTAAGTACTAAGTTTAAGAATGTTGAGGAAAGTAAAGAATGAATGAATGATGATCGTATAATAAGTAAGTATTATACGAAGCAATGAATACAAGTATAATACGAAGTATCGTATTTGTATATACGAAAGATGGTATAACATATTTAATGAATAATTATATGACTTAGTATACGAGGAGAATACGTAGACTATACGTTATAAGCATTAAACCAATTTCAATGGACTTGTAGGATTTGTATAAGAATAGTGCAAGCCCAAATGGAATTATGTTAAAGCCCAATAATATGAAACGTAAGCCCAACATTAGGCCCAAAGTTATTTAAATTAAACCCAAACCAAGAACCGGATCCGTGGATCGAACTGATAGGTCACCGGGTAAGAAAACCCATGGGGTAACCCATGAGGGCCCCATGACTGAGTCACAGCTGGCCATGTGTGGTGGCCAAGCAAAGGATAAGTTTTGTGTAGGCCAAGTAATGAATTATAAGGAGGTGATGAAAGGAGGTGGAATGGTCTGAATGAATTTATTTCCCTAACCTTGGAAATCCTATAAATAAGAAGCTTTGGATTTTCACTTGTGCCTTGTTAAATTCAACCAACATCTTAGAGCAAATATCATAGAGAGAGAAGTGAGAGTTAGACCTTCATAATCTAAGAAGAAAGAAGAAGAAGAACCAAGCTTGATCATCAAGGGTAAGAAAATCTAGATCATTAATCTTCCTCTCTTCAATTGTAGCCTGATAGAGAAGTGATGATTGGTGGAGTATGAATCATAAGAAGCGATAAGGATGGCTAATTAGTGGACTTAAACCTTAATAAGCCATGATTACAAGTGAATCATAAATGAAAGTTATGAACTAATGAAGAACATATAAGAGATTATCATGTATAGTATTTGATGAAATATGTTTTGTTAGGATGTTAGAATGATGGAATGAATCCATTTAGAACGGTGTAAAAATCTCAAGTAATGAAGATATTGAGAAATTTACGAGATTAGACGATAATCGTCGAAATCGTGAAATTCTCGGAATGAAAGTCAAAAGTCACAAATGAACTCAGAAACATTGTTTTTCAATGGAAAATAGTCTAAATTTGCATTTTTGAGTTGATGACTCGAAAATTACCAAGTTCTGACTTAGAACGAAGAAACAAGCTTTGAACGTTCATGAACGTTTGATAGATGATCAATAATGAACTAATCAGTGAATTCTGAGTTAAAAGATCCGAAAATGAAATATTTTCTAATGAAATCATAGTGCATGTGATTTGTGAGCTAACTGCTTTTGAACAAGCCAATTCAGATTTAAAATGAGCTAGTTGTGAGCACAAAAAATTCACAGAAAAGAACTGTGAAAATTTGCTTAGGCTGGGGGTCGGCGCTGCAGCGTGACCCAAGAAGGGAAAGTTGGCACCGCAGAACCAGGCCAAATCATCAAACACTAGGAAGTGGCACCGCAGCGCGGCCATTAATAAAGGCTTTGACGTCGCAGCGCCGAGGTTGAGGAAAAGGTACTGTAAACCCGTGCCACAGCGCTAATTGTATGAAGAAAGTTGGTGCCACAGTGCCAGCACTAGAACAGAGCCAGTAAGGAATGAACATAAATGTAGTGAATTTAGAAAGTGATTAAACGTAAATTATAACTTAATTAACGTAAAGTAACATCATTAAAGATGATTATAACCTTAAGAATTATAGCTAAACGTTGATGAAAGATTACTAGAATGTAAACATAATGTAATACGGTAGATCGTAACGAACCGTAACGAACGTTAACCAATCTAAGGCATGATTAGATTGAGAAGAAGAGTAAGATATTTCAGTAACCATACTTGATTATATATTACCTAATGTGGCATGTTATGTGATCATGTATTGAAGAATCCTTAAAGACTCAAAGGAAAAAATATATTTACTATAGAAGACGTTGAAGGCAAGTGTTATAACCCTTGTCTATGTTCATTCTGGACAAGCTTTGAAATTCATGTACCTTACGCATGAATTGATGTATGATGAAGTCGAAGTCAGTTCCTTCGGCTAGACTTTAGATGTTTTGTGGATTCCTTATAATGTATCAAACTATTATCAAATGTTGCTATCTTTTGCCAAACTATTTTGGTATTGATTTCAAAGAAAGACTTAGTAAGCATAAACAAATGTTTTGTCGTCAAACGACAGGCACGTGATGTTGCAAAAACTTAAACGTAGATACGTTTAAAGAAAGTAGGGTTGTACAATATAGAGTACTATAAGCTGATCACCTAGACGTGCTCGTAAGATATGTCAGACTTACAGACTTAGTGTCAGGTTGTCCTTTTCAAAGAAAGAATGAAATGCTCAAGGTCTTGGACCGAAATTTATGTTTAATGAATATTTTTCATTGAAAAATGTTTTAAAGAAAAGAGAAGTGTTATTTTGAATTATCGATAGTACTTCATAACTATTGATTTAGTTATTGAAGATATACGATTTATATGATTCAAACCTATTGTTTAAATGAAATTATCATACTTGTTGAGCTAGTTATGCTCACTCTTGCTTGAACCATATCAATCCACCTAAGACCGAACGAATTGAAGTATCCGGTAAAGATAAAGGAAAGGCTAAGGCAGACAAATAAATTGTCTTTATAATAGTATAGTATGAATGTTGTAATTATTTGACATTATGACAAGAACACATATAATGGTTATACAGAACCTGAGAATGGTAATATTGTTTTAGAATATATAGAAGACATATTCACTCTTTTGAGGCATTCCAATTGAATGTATGTGTGAACTGTAGCACCGTGTAGCACCATCTATCAGGTTGGAAGATACCCGAATTTGGGGGCGTCACAGGTTGGTATCAGAGCTGTAGGTTATAAAACTTAAGGGGGGGGGGAAAGAACCATAAGTAATAACCTTAAGAAGAGTTAAAGAAGTAAAAGATGAAGTTAACCTAAAAATGCATTAAATGTGATATGTGTTTTTATTATTCTAATGACATGTACTAATCAAACTAAAATTGTTTTGTTGTAGATGTCAGGAAATAATGAGATGTATAGGGATATACATGTTGTTAGCGAGCAGTCCGTATATCAAGTGCAGATCTTACCGACCCCCATAGCAGAAGAGCTAGAATTGGTTGTAGTCGAGTCTGGAGACTCATAAAACTTAGACCACATGTCTTTGTTTGATGGCATGTCAGAGGAGGAGGTGGAGGTGGTGTCATTTAACATTGTAGTACCTGCGGAAGAGATGACTTGGGGGAGTCAATGAAAGCATTGTTTATGACAATATTGGATAGAAATATCTAGTTAGGGAAAGAGGTAAGAGAGCTGAAGGAGGATGTGACTCTCCCAAAATAGGTCCACACAACCCATTCTGAGTCGCCAGATATTGCACTATAAAAATCAAATATAAACTTCACTTCTACAACTGTTGAACTGTCGTGCAGAGTACGACAACAGATAAGTTGTGAGTTTTAATACAAATATATATAACTCTCGTGGTGCCTTGACCACAAGACCTTACAATGGTACCTTACATAAAGGTACAGTCAATAATTATTTTAGAAATTAAAATCTTTGAAAAATACTCAAGCAAACCTTCGTAAGTTGGAGGCCATGCATCTAGGTTATGATAGATATCATATGTCCACAGAATTATCCTTGGTTGACCCAAAAGTCCCCAAAGAAAAACAAGAAGATTACTATCATCTTCTTTCCAATGGTGAGTCTTCTCTTGACATATAATTATCTCCGTTGTCTCCAAGTTAAAATTATATTTCAAATATATTCTAAGAATATATAGGTAGTGGTCGTAGATATACTCAGCAAGTGGATGTGCATAATCATGTCTTATGATAACACGAGGTTGTATGTCATTAGACATCTTGCATGATAGTGGCAAAACACCCTTCCAAAATTAAATATCAAATGATGTATACAGTACGACACACTTATCTGAAGTTCTCAACAAAATTATTTCCATACTAACCTCGACATCTATAGACCACTGTTCTATTCCAATGTTATCCCCTCTTGACCCAGCTACACTCTTATTACCTGAAAGTAATTGTGAAGCAAAAAGGGTGAGCACAACTAGCCCAGTAAAGAATATCACGACTAAAGATAATTTACATCATCAATAGCCTTCATCAGTAATAAATCAGAGATTTAAAACATATGGTAGATGATAAAACATTTCAACCATAGTTGCAGCGGAACGGGCAATCCATTAGAAGAGTCAAATAGACCATCAGGTCTATTATCTTCTCCATGTTAAAAGTCCACCAATAATGTTTTATCTCTGTAACATCAATCAACAATTCCTATCCACAATCATATGAATAACTCATAATCATAATTGTGATTCTAAAATCCACTTCGTACCCAGGATGAAGATAATTGTTATCACTTATCTTCACTTGAAACATCAAAAATCATTATTATACTAAATCATAATTCTTGCTCATAATCATACTAATAAATTCATCTTTGCAATACGACCAAAGATATTCATTAACAATTCATCTTTGCACTACAGGCCAAATACATACAATTGTATTTTAGAAGAGTTAAGTAGAGCATGATATCTAATATCTTTTACGAATTAAAAGTGTATAATCAATATTTTATTGCTAAGACTCAGCTTAATAAATAATCCACATCATTGAATCATCCATGCACTACGGCCAAGGATATTCATGTAATCATCAATGGTTATGATTATACCAAATAATCCCTGGTTATAATCATACCAATAACTGTCCATCAATGCACTACGGGCCAATCAGGACTTTTACCACATCATCTATAACATTACGAGTCATGATTATACCGAATGATCCATGGTCATACTCATACCAATAAACAGTTCATCTATGCACATAAGCCAAATATACTCATCAATCAATAGTCCATCTTTGCACGTAAGCCAAAGATATACAACTATAAAACCAATAATCAACAGTCCATCTTTGCACGTAAGCCAAAGATATACAACTGTAAAACCAATAATCAACAGTACATCTTTGCACATAAGCCAAAGATTACTTTCATCATAATATAAGCATGAGGATGATGACAATGATATAAGCATTAATAACACGAAATCAAGGATAAATATTAAAAACTTTAAATTTATCCAGAGTTTAAAAATATCCAAATTGTCAACATGATACTGCTTTGTGGAGTAAAATTCAAGAATAATATTCATGTACTAAAAATAATTTGGACAGAAAAGAAATATATTTTTCGGGTAAGTAGTACCCCACAATAGTACACTATGAATAGTACTTCAGGAATAGTACTTCGTGAATAGTACCCCGACATGAAAAGTACCCCAAATACCTGAGTGAATAATATTCGGATGAATAGTAATTTGGGTAAATAGTAACCTGTGAATAGTAACTCGTGAATAGTACTCCGATACGAAAAGTGCCCCGAATACTTGAGTGAATAATACTAGAGTGAATAGTAACCCATGAATAGTAACTCGTAAAAATACCAAAGAAAATGATATTCCATGACGAGTACAAAAGAAATGATATCTCATACGAGTATACTAGAATATACGAAACTGTAAATTGATTTTCACCTGCCATGCGGTAATCCACGTCGACAGATCATTTCCACAATTTAATAAAGAATGAATACGAAGGATCATTCACCATACATGTGGTAATCCACATAGACAGGTTATTCCAACAGAATAATAAAGAATGGAATAACGGAAGAATTCACCAGGCATTTGATAGACCGCACAGACAAGTTATTCTAACAGAATAATAAATAATGGAACCAGGTCATGCGTAATCCGTATAGACAAGATATTCCAACAGAATAATAAAGAATGGAACCAGGTCATGCATAATTTGGACAGATAAGATATTCCAACAGAATAATAAAGAATGAAATAACAGAAGAATTTCACCATGTATGCAGTACTTCACATACATAGGTTATTCTAACATAATAATAAAGAATGGAATAACAATAGCTCTCTTCATTAATACGAAAAAAATAATACCCCTTACTATAATAATAATAATATCCCTTACCTTATAAGAAGACTGGATACTGGAATAGTGAGGTAACATATTTCTCTTCTTCTTTCTCTCTATAATTTTTCTCTATAATAATTGCTCTATAGCTTTAGTGAATTGGTGAGAAATAAAAGAAGAATGAGCTTATATTTATAGGAAAATATAGTTTCGATAATTGCACATTTTGGGGCTCAAAATACTACAGTATAATACCTTCATCTTTTTCTTCATTTTTAATTTAGTCCTGCAAGTATTATCAAACTTGCACCACCTCCCCTAATAGTAAATCATGTGAATCAATAATAAATCATGTGACTCAATAGTTCTAATCATGTGAAAAAAATAATCACAGTATAGTACCTTCGTCTATACCTCCATTTTTAATTTAGGCATGCAAGTATTATCAATCTTGCACCAACTCCCCTAATAGTAAATGAATGTGAATCAATAGTACACACATGTGAACACATAGTTATAAGGATGTGAATTAATAGCAATTAATTGCTCATTTATCCGATTAATTACCCGATTGGTCAATATAACCTCTAAACATCAATTATTATGAAAATAAATGTCAATTTCCACTAACACTAATAATCCCAACACAATGGAAGTATCAATTTCATCTTTAATCAACACGAACTTATTCATCATTAATATTATAACTCACAATATTTAACAACCAGGTCGTTCCCAGGAAAGAGGGGGTTTTCCGATAAGGATTTCTCCTTATTGGCGCGCAATTAGGTGACCAAACCTCTCCTTGACAGAACTTCTAGACATTGCCAATATTGCAAATAATAATATAAATAACGTTGCTGTCTCAATTATTGATTTAATAATATAACATATTATGCAGATGATACTGTGACAATAATTGAATCAATAATATGAGTGATATGATGCAACAATTATTGTAGCAATAATTGAGTATAACTAAGTGACTTCTTACGTAAGCATCAATAATCAATACCGTGTGCTACTATGCAACCACGCGTATTACTGTACTTTTATTACCGGGTAGTTCAACAGTTTTAACGGTAACACTTTCGCCGTTATTTTTATAAAAAGATAATTCTGTCATTTTCTTACTACGACAATACTTCCATTGTGGGGTCCACCAATAATTGTGTCGTCGTACGGATATTTCCCGACCAAACGAATATTTTATAACAACTGGCATACTTTGCAAAATTTTCACATATCACCCTTAACTTTAACCCTTTCTCAATTTAACCAATTACTAAAAAAATAATAATTATAAGAAAATTGAATACTTTCATTTCATAATTTTCGGATCTCACAGAGGAGGTCCATAAAATCATAGAGGATAAGAAGAGCATGGAGACGATATGGGAAGAGGAGCATGATGAAAGTGTTTTGGAGAAGGACAAGGTCCATAAGCTGAAACAGGAGACCTTCGAGCTTAGGCAGGAGCTAAAGGTCAAGAAGCAGAAGATTGGTAGAATGTCTTATATACATAGGAGTTCATATGCGGATTTTTAGCGGCAAGTGGCTGAGTATCCTGTAGAGGCGGGGCAGACTGACATACTATCAGCCAAGATATTATAGTCGGTCTTGCCAATGCGAAATATGAGAATGACATTAGGCAAATGTAATCTAGCTATTAACTAGAATAGAGTAAAGTTAGATATATAAATATGATGTATCTAGTAGTGACGTAAAACCCTCTATTATATATCAAAGGGTAGTCTTTTATAAATCCCAATTTTTGGAAAGCTATTGCAGGATAGTAATGTAATCAGCTAAGGCTGTGTAATAAAGAATGATGTAGTATTATACTATAAGAAGTAATTTAATATAAGCCTTTTATAGAACATGTTGTACAATAAGTTTGAAGTTATTGTTTAATCATGAATAATAACTAACTAACAATATGAAAGTAATAATGACGTGTTATTTATTTTAATAGAAAAATGCCACCAAGAAGAAGACAACGAAATCAAGAAGCCAATTTAAATCAACCGGAAGGAGGTCCGGTTAACCCGATGCAAGAGTTTGTTAATTTATTAATGGCTGCTTTTAATATGAATGGGGGGAATATACCCGTAAATCCTGTAGTAGTACGAGCTACTACGTTTAAGGATTTTAAAAGTTTCGGTCCACCGGAGTTCAAAGGAACTACAGACTCAATAGAAGCCCAGACTTGGGTAAAAGAAATAGAGAAGGCATTTGTTATTACAAATGTCGAGGAGGGGTAAAAGGTTGTTTTTGCTACCTATATGTTAAAAAGAGAGGCCAACTTCTGGTGGGAGGCAAACCAGGCTAGAGCTGGTATAGAGAACTTAAGATGGATGCGGTTTAAGGAGATTTTCATTGAGAACTACTTTCCCACGTATATGTAAGGGAGGATGGAGATGCGGTTCTTAGAACTGAAACAAGGGGAAATGACTGTTCCCCAATATGCTGCCAAGTTCAATGAACTGGCAAGGTTTGCTCTACATCAGGTGGTCATGGAGGTGAGGAAGGCTAGGAGGTTTGAGCAGGGCTCAAAACCCTGGGTCTATAGCCGGATATCGGTGTTCCAAAGTAATTCTTTTGGAACCATACTGGAGAAGGCAATAATTGCCGAGGGTGGTAACAAAGCTCTAAGCCAATACCACAGAGAGAAGAAAGAAACAAAGGAAAGGTAGAAGGGGGACTGAAAACGGAAGGACCCAGTGGTAGTGGTGACGGGTAGAAGAGGAAGGGATTTAACTTTGGGAATACCGGAGGGAAGCAAGGAGATCATAAGAAGAGGATGGAGGCATGCAAGAACTGTGGAAAGACTCACTTAAGAGTCTGTCTCAAGGGAAAGGCGATGTGTTACAACTGTGGACAGGAGTGGCACATTTAGCCTAACTGTCCAAGTCCGAAGAAAAACCATTGATGCTTTGTATGTGGATCAACCTATCACATAGTGAAAAACTACCCATAGAAGGGGAAAAACATGATAAGGGTGCTAATAGCGATAAGTTAGCTATTGGTGGTCCCGCACAGATGAGTAGACCGATGGCCCGCACCTTTAACATGACGGTCCAAGATACAGTTGCATCAGGGGATGTAGTTGCAGGTATTATCCCGATCAACGATATAAATTCTTATGTGTTGTTTGATTTGGGTGCTACTTGTTCTTTCATACCATGTGATTTTGCTAGACGTTTAGGATTTGTAACAATCCAGAATTTTAAATTGTAATTTTAAATAGTTATTGAGTTATATAAATATTTAATGGATGTGTTTATTGTTTAATAAATATTTAATTTGATTTTACTTGATTGGTTAATTATTTCTTAAAGTAAATAATTAAGGAGTTAAGAAAATTAATTGTTATGAGATAATATACTAATTTAATTTAATAATTAAGTTAGAGAGTTTATAATGATTAAATGAATTATTATATTTTAATTTTAATTTGTAATTAAAATGATGTTTGGTTGATTAAACAAATTAATAATTATAAATAAAGTTATAATTATGTTGTATTGGTTTATGTGTCAAAGTAATTTAATAAATTGTTATTAGAATTAATTAAATTGATTATTAAAATTTAATTAAATAAAAGTGTGACAAATAATCTGTCTATAAAGGAGTTATTAAAATAAATTAAAGGAGTAAAATTTAGTTTTGCCAAACAAGGCTTAATGCATATTAAGTCTTTAATCTAATTGTTTTTTACCAAACAAGGTGCAAGATTTAATGGGTTATTTTTTTTATTAGCTAGCCAAACAAGCCTTATGGCTTTTGATTTTTAAAAGTTAGATAACTGATGTCAGTTATACATATATTAATATTATGTAATTAATACATATATTATTACCATACGTTATATGTTAGTACGTAAGTTAGAGTTAGGAGAAGAAAGACTCAGAAGAAGAAACGAGGAGAAGAAGAAGAATACAAAGAAAAAGTGAGAGATAACTTGTGAGAATCCTAGAGAGATTTTGAGAAAGGAATTGGGGAAAAGAAGTCTTGTTGATCAAAGGAAGAAAATTTTCACCTTCTAGCATACAAGGTATCCTCTTACCCTTTTCAAATTCTAAAAGTTGTGGTTGTCTTCTCTTCTAAAATTCTCTGTAAAATTCTTCATAGAGGTTGAATTAATTGTTATATATAGTTTATATGATAAATTAGTTGTTGTGAAACTATTTTCATAAGTTTATATATGAGTATAGTCAATAAATTCATGTTATATATGTAATTTGTGAAGAAACCCATATTACAGTGAGTTTATATGAATATAAATGAATATGGCTTTGTTTAAAGTAAAATTAATGTTTATTTTGTTGTTTAATTTATAAATTGACTATTGAATTTGAAAGAGGATGAATAAACATAAGCATAGTATGTTGAATTAACTGTTTTTGTTGAGAACAAAATCATAGTGATGATTTTTCACTAAAACTTTCATAAAGTGAAGTTTTAGCAAAAATAATGAAAATTAATGGTTGTAATTTGGATGTTTATGTTGTTTAGATGGCTAGAAATGCGTTAAAAACATTAGATTAGGTTTTTGTAAACCTATTACACCTTGGGTAAGTTGGTATCGTTGTTCGAAAGGAGCTTGGAGGTCTAATTTGGCTTTCCGTAGTGTTCTTGAGCTGAAATCACAAAATCACAGCAGGGACCCCTGTCCCGGCGGGCCCCCTCCAGTGCAAAAACCCCCGCCCCGGTGGGGGGTGTTCTGCCAAGACGATTTTTAAAAAAAAAACTGACTGGACATAGTTTACTAAAATGAGCATAACATTTTTCATACGAACTCCGATTAATTCAATTCAAGATGATTCGGAATGAGGACGAATATGCCTATAACTTTTATTCTTTAAGGGTTTCAATTTGAAATCGTTATGAAGGGTCAAAATGGTTATCTTTAGGACTATTGTGTTTTCGGGGGCAATCGGAGGGCGTCGGGCATGCATGTATGCTAGTTTACTGCCCTTGACGATAAAAGATGTTGTTCGAAATTATAAAACACGAATGTTAGTGTATATAACGATGATTAACATTAATATAATGGTGTATTAGATAAGTTATAGATGCATAGTAAGCATACACAACAGAGGCAAGTCGGGCGTGTGACGAATAAACATCAAAACACCGTTTTAAGTGTTAATGAACGTAAAAAGTGTTTTAAGTCAAATGAAATGGATATTATAAGATATGGAATGGGTTTAATATAAAACCTATAAGTATTCCTAGCAAAACTTAAACACTTATATGAATTTCGAATATTACATAAGTCAAAAAGTTAACACAATCTAATTGAACATTGTGTGCTAATTAATAGGAAAGATTATGAGATGTGGAGTAGAGTTTACATTACAATTAGTATGTGTTGTTATATGACTAATAGTTGATGTGTATGATTATATAATTGTGTAGGGCACATGCACTGTAGATAACATTAAATTGTTAAACTGTTATTAGTAAACAACGATAAAGGCAAGTCTTTCAGTTCCTATTTGTTATGTCAACTTGATGATGAACTGTTTTAAATATTTGTTGCAAAGAGCATGATGTGTTCTATATATATTGAAAGTATGAAACGTTAAAGTCAATTTATGACTAAGTTGATTAAATAATGAATGTTGATTGAGTAAGGAACTCAATCTTTATACTTGTTATATGAAATGCGGCATGTATGTTGTGTTAGTCCAATGTTTATGAGTTATATGTTGAGTATGTTATTATATGCTATGTGATGGATGAAAACTGTTAGATTTTGTTGGGCTGTCGAGCTCAACCTTGCAAATAACCATTTTTGCAGGTTAAAGATTTAAGGTAAGGATATGTGCTACGTGAATTATACAGATCCATATTCACGAAGATTACTTATGTTTTATGGGAAATAAATTTAATATTTTGAATGTAACATGTTGTTGAATTGTAAGTAGAGTTATCCGGTGTATATGGATATCTATTTATGATGTAAGACTTTGTATAGTCATTTTGTGGTAACGATTCATGATATAAATTTGAATCGAAGAGATGTAATGTAAAGGTTACGATTTAGGGCAATAAAGAAGAAAATGTATAAAAGTTTTAAATATTCCGCATTTTTAGTAATTTTAATATCGAATAATGATGTAAATATTGATTAAAGTTGTATTATTAACGATCGAGAAGGAGAATATTATTGTATGAATTTTGGGGTCGTTATCGTTGGTATCAAATCTGTAGGTTATAAACCTTAGGTAGGAGTACAGTATACTATAACCTTAGAGAACGAATGTGAAGATACTGAAAGAATAAGCTCAAATAGAGTTTGAATAATAATAAGTAATTTAATAAACGTATAAAGGAGGGATTAAAACATGCGTGAGAGGATTCAAAGAAGAATCTCGCAGAGTTATGGAGTTACCCAACTCCAATAATAAGAATGTAAGGTGATAATAAATAGACAATATCTATAAGAACAGACTGGTAAGGAAGTTAAGAATGAAAAGTTATAGTGAAGTATGGTACAGTTGTACTCTTTAGCAGATGATGTATGGTATCTGGGCTAAACGATTCCTTCATAAAGCGGAGGTATATACAAACTAGCAACTCGCAACCTAGTTTGTTATTTTTTTGTGGGAAACAACTCAGCGTACCATATTGAAACTGGTAGAGACTCGATGTGTACCAAGTCTAGAAAATGGATACATGTGATAAAAATGTAGAACTTGAATAAAATGTTGAACGATATAAATGAAGTTGGAAATTCTTAAAGCAGGAATTGTTATATAAACAAGAAGATTCAAAGAAGAATCTTGAAGACACATAAAGATAAGAAATGGGAGTTACCTAACTTCAATAGCCAAGACAATGAATAATGTCGTAAATGAAAGGAAAGAAAGGGGATCGTAAAACAAAACGATCATGAGTTAAAAAAAGAATTTTAAGGGAGATGATTATAGAATAAGATCACGACGTGATCTGTTTAAGTTATAGAAGAAAGATGGTCTGTAATATTTGAATAATTATAGCTTAATGCTATGAAGATGGTGTACTATGAAATAGTACGAGATAACTCATGAGGAGTTATAGATGATGTGATACGAGGAATTCGTATCGAGCAAAGAGCAAGTTAAGAGTATGATAGAGTTAGGTGGGATTTCATTTAAGGACTCATGTGATGGCTGAGTTGTACAAATCTTTGTATGGGCGAGGGTTTTGTGCTTGCACTCAGTTTATCATATTGATAATCATTGGAATGTTGGTGTCGCGTTATCAATGTATATGTGGCGAAAAGGTGATTCTTTTCTCATGGGTATGTTTGATAGTTAGAAACCATTAAGATTAATAAGATAATAGTAGGATTAGGTGCGGTTTTTAAAACTAATGCATATGGTAAGTTTATGACTTATAATAATATGGTTTGTTTTGAACCCCTCAGCGAATGGACGCCTATGGTCTGACTAGGATAAGTTCTTAAACTCATATTATTGTGGCAAGTCCTGAACTTTCAATGTGCGGTAACTTTGATAAACTTGGGTATAATTTAGTGTGAATGGAGTATGGAGGATGGTAGGAATAGATAGAACTATTAAGTAATGGATCAGTATAGAAAGTGGAGACATAGGTTTTTCCAAATCTTCTAGCTTTGCTAGATTTTCAAAATTTATTGACTTCGTGTCGATGGTTGTAGTTTTATTTTTTGAAAAATGTTGGATCACACTAGTGAACCAAAGAATTCTTTTTAAAACTGTGCTATTATTCGCGTATCTAGGCTGTTTGTTTCGGCTAGAGAAAAAAATGATTTTTTTTAAAATTTTCAAAATATATTTTAATTATATGTATCGGGTGATATGATAAACGATGGAGTCATCAATGCAATGAAACCTGATGTTGGATGTGATCATATGATCGTCAGCCCATTATGGTGGTGAGATGTAGTATGACAACGTCATAATAATGACGCCATAAAGAGATTTTTGAGATTTCTTTAAGATATGAGAATATATATATATATATATATATATATATATATATATATATTTGTGTGTGTATGTATATTTCGATGGATGTCTAAATTGTTGTAGATGTCTATGATATTTGATTTAGCTAGACGAATATTGAAAGATGTTCATGAAATTCAAGCATTTATTGAATAGTTATGCCAAACTAAATTTCTTTTGGTCCAGATTTAGATGTTGAAAAGCTGAGGTGAACAAACCTATAAGGGGACATGTTTTCGGGGACAATGGTTCTTAGCGTAATGCATATAGTCATTACAAAACACTATGTGCGGCCCAACGTAGTGGTACAATAGGCTAGCCACCTAGTGTACGTGAGGAGGGTGTTTTCAGTCTTTGTGATTGATAAACACTCTAGTTTGCAATGTGAAGGATTGAGTTGAAGCACTAGTAAATCGAGAATAGAGTTCACGGTCTTGTGACCCCTCAGCATAATTTGGAATCTTTTAAATTCTTGTTATTCATACCGCTTCCCAATTATTGAGCAATTGTGGAAGATTCTTATTATTCTGAAAGGTGAAAGTGGAAAGGATGAGAAAATTAAGCAAAAAACTTAGTAATTTCAAGAAAAAAATGAAATTCCAGAAAAGAAGAGAAATGTGAAACTCTTAGAAGAGGAAGAGGTGATGAATATAATGATTGTAGAAAGATCTTTGTGGAAAAAAATGGTTATAGAATCCAATGAATGAATAAAGTATTAACGTAAAAGCTATTTGATAGATTAAATGAATAAAAATTAATAAATAAAAATTTTTAGGACAAAATTCTTAGAAGAATGAGTGAATGTAATATCCCGAGTGTTTATGATAACAATTTTTAGAAAAGGAAATGAATGAGTTAAAGAATATATAATACTAAGAATATAATTGAGTTCAAGTAAAAGTTATGAAATAAAACCTAGAATTTGTTGAAAAAATGAATGTAGTAGGAAATATAAAACATATATTAAGGTCATGTGTTGAAGTTATTCAACGAAGAGATTTGATGAAAACCTGAGTAAGGTAGGGTTTCGGTGATTCCGAGGACGGAATCCTTATAATGAGGGAAGAATGTGACAATGAATTGTTTGAATTGTAATTCTGGGGACAGAATCCTTATAAGGAGGGACGGATATAACAATCTAGAATTTTAAATTGTAATTTTAAATATTTATTGAGTTATATAAATATTTAATGGATGTGCTTATTGTTGAATAAATATTTAATTTGATTTGACTTTATTGGTTAATTACTTGTTAAGTAAATAATTAAGGAGTTAAGAAAATTAATTCTTATGAGATAATATACTAATTTAATTTAATAATTAAGTTAGAGAGTTTATAATAATTAAATGAATTATTATATTTTAATTTTAATTTGTAATTAAAATGATGTGTTAGTTAATTAAACAAATTTATAATTATAATGAAAGTTATAATTTTGTTGTATTGGTTTATGTGTCATAGTAATTTAATAAATTGTTATTAGAATTAATGAAATTGATTATCAAAATTTAATTAAATAAAAGTGTGACAAATAACCTTTCTATAAAGGAGTTATGAAAATAAATTAAAAGACTTTAATTTAGTTTTTCCAAACAAGCCTTAATGCATATTAAGTCTTTAATCTAATTGTGTTTTACCAAACAAGGTGTAAGATTTAATGGGTTATTTTTTTTTATTAGCTAGCCAAACAAGCCTTATGGCTTTTGATTTTTAAAAGTTAGATAACAGATGTCAGTTATACATATATTAATATTATATAATTAATACATATATTATTACCATACGTTATATGTTAGTACGTAAGTTAAAGTTAGGAGAAGAAAGAATCAGAAGAAGAAAAGAGGAGAAGAAGAAGAATACAGAGAAAAAGTGAGAGATAACTTATAAGAATCCTATAGAGATTTTGAGAAAGGAATTGGGGAAAAGAAGCCTTGTTGATCGAAGGAAGAAAATATTCACCTTCTAGCATACAAGATATCCTCTTACCCTTTTAAAATTCTAAAAGTTGTGGTTGTCTTCTCTTCCAAAATTCTCTGTAAAATTCTTTGTAGAGGTTGAATTAACTATTATATATAGTTTATATGATAAATTAGTTGTTGTGAAACTGTTTTCATAGTGATGATTTTTTACTAAAACTTTCAAAAGGTGAAGCTTTAGAAAAAATTAATGAAAATTAATGGTTGTAATTTGGATGTTTATGTTGTTTAGATGGCTAGAAATGCGTTAGAAAACATTAAAATATATTTCTGTAAACTTATTACACCTTGGGTAGGGTGGTATCCTTGTTAGAAAGGAGCTTGGATGCCTAATTTGGCTTTCCGTAGTGTTCTAGAGCTGAAATCGCAAAATCGCAGTAGGGACCCCCGCCCCGGCGGGCCCTCCAGTTCAGAAACCCCCGCCCCGACCCAGGGGGGGTGTTCTGCCAAGACAAAATTTTGAAAAATAAACTGACTGGATATAGTTTACTAAAATGAGTATAACGTTTTCACACAAACTCTGATTGATGCCATTAAAGATGATTTGGAACGAGGACGAATAAGGCTATAACTTTTATTCTTTAAGGTTTTCAATTTGAAATCGTTATGAAGGCTCAAAATGGCTATTTTAGGACTATTGTGTTTCCGGGGGCAATCGGAGGGCGTCGGGCATGCACATATGCCGTGTAGAGCTCTTGCGATAAACGATGTTGTTCTAAGTTCTAAAACATGAATGTTAGTGTCTATAATGATGCTTCACATAAATATAATGATGTATTAGATAAGTTATAAAAGCATATGAAGCATACACAAGAGAGGCAAATCGGATGTGTGACAAACAAACGTCGAAACGTCGTGATAAGTGTTAATTAACGTAAAAAGTATTTTAATTCAAATGAAATGGATATTATAAGATATGTAATGGGTTTAATATAAAACCTATAAGTATTCCTAGCAAGACTTAAACACTTATATGAATTTCGAATATTACATAAGTCAAAAAGTTAGCACAATCTAATTGAACATTGTGTGCTAATTAATAGGAAAGATTATGAGATGTGGAGTAGAGTTTACATTACAATTACTATGTGTTGTTATGTAACTAATAGTTGATGTGTATGATAATATAATTGTGTAGGGCACGTGAAGTGCATATAACTTTAAGTTGTTAAACTGTTATTGGTAAATAACCATCAAGGAAGGTCTTTCAGTTTCTATTTGTTATGTGAACTTGATGATGAACTGTTTTAAATATTTGTTGTAAAGAGCATGACGTGTTCTGTGACGAACGAGATTTTTGTAAATTAATTTTAATATTTATTGGATTTAATAAATATTTTTGATGATTTAATTATTAGATTAAATAATTAATTGATGCAATTGTGATAGATTAATTTAATTATATGTGTTGTATTAATTAAATTAATGTGGAGAATAATTATTATTCAAGTATGTAATTATGTGAGCTTATTGAATTAAAAGAAATATTTAATAAGCATAATATCATTATATAATTAATGAGAAAATTAATTATATGACTATGTGAATTAATGAGAAATTATTATATTTTATTTAATTTAAATTAAATAAATTAATTGAGTTATTTTATAAAGGGTGTGACATTATTTAAACTATATGATAAAATAGTTTATTAAATTAATTGAGTATAAGCCTTTAAGGCTAGCCAAACATGGCACTAGTGGAGGTTGAGGGCAGTTAACCCATGATGGGTAACTGACCTCCACAACGCGTCAGTTTAATTGATATATGACGTCTTCTTTATTTCATCATTTTACTAAGTCTGATAAAACTAGTTAGAGAGAAATTGAGAAATTCAAGAGAGAATTCAGAGGAGTTGTGAGAAACTCTGTGATTGAAGAAGCTTTTGAAAAAGAGTTGTTATCTTTATACTCTACACTTTATACTCTGGGTAAATTCTTCAAACCCAAATTCTATTTTATGTATTTAAGATTTCATGAAAATGGCTTTCAAAGCTTTTGTAAAGTCTCTGTAATTGGGAAATGGTATAATTATGAGTTTATGTATGTGTTAAATGTTACCATATCGTATTTGATTATATATATATATTATGTAGACCCTATCATCAGTATCATAAAACATGTCATATATGTTGCTCAAAACATACAGAGTATAGAATATGGCCATAGGGCCTTATACGTGATTTTAATATGCCAATCATAAATGATTTTGTAACAATTACACTCGTATATTATTATGCATGGTAATACGAAGAGACAAAACTTTAAATGAACGGATTCGGTGTTATAACGAATTCGTAGTATTAATTTTCATGATTTATGTTCAAAACCTTCAAGAACATCAAGAACGGTGAAATTTACATATTTTAATTCTGTAATTATGTGTTTTAATGGGTTAAAATCATTTAATAAATGTTGGGTAATGATTATGTATGAATTATATCATGTATGTATGTTTAAATTCGTGTAGAAAATAAGAAATTGGCTTGCTCTGCGATTTTTCGTGAACTGCAAATTCTACAACTGGTACACCACGCCGCAGCGCCGACTGCCTTCCTAATTCCTGCACCGCAGCGCCACTGTGCCGCAGTGCCAGGTCTCAAGCCGCAGCGCCACGGCACCGCAGTGCAAAGACCAAGTACAACTGTGGCGCCGCAGTGCCACTCTCCAGAATGTTCAGAAATGAATTATTTTTAAATGTTCAAGTCTAGCGATGTGATAGCAACTTAATTTAAAGAACATAGAGATATGTTAGAAATAAAATGAGGTGTTAAAATAGATTCTTAACATGCAAATAACATAATTGCACGTGGACTGAATTATTAAATGCATAGTTACCTTATAATTCGTGAAGTGCTTATTATGTGAAAATAAGTGTGATAACTTGACTAAGTATAGTCATAACCAAAGTTAGACAAAAAGAATGAAGTTGCTGTGATTAATTACGTTATAATGGACTGGTATTGTGAACGTAAATGATATATAGGATTTAAATCAAGGAACGAGTTTAATTAACGTGTAATCTATGCATGAGGCAAGTTTTCTAACCCTACTTGTTATCATTATTCAAGTTTATAAATCAAGTTCATTTGTTATGTTAAAGATTTACTATCTTTTCAAAGTATGATTCTGTTATACAATAATTGTTCTATTGTATACCTATTGAGATTGTTATTCATTATAAATATCATTTATTGTCGAACCTTGTTAGACTAGCGAATCCTTATTGATTCAACTAGTCCATAGTTGATGAACGTAATAAATTCAGAACCCTTATTGATTTATCCAAACCAAACTTCCTTTAGTGCGGACTCTAATGTCGAACTGAGATGAACAACCCTGCAAAGTGATTTACTTATGCGTTAGCGTTAAGATATTGTGCACAGTATGGTACTAAGGGCTGATCCCCCTAAGTACGAGTAGAAAGGTCCATAGTCTTATGATTGTTAAAGGTTTCAAGTATAACCCTTGCTAACCTAGGACATAGTTCAAGGTCTTATGACCCTCAGAATTTTTTTGATTCTTGTTATTCATTCTTGATTCAAAAGTTGAGCTTTTATTTCAGACGTCTTTGATTCACTCGCATGTTATTATACATTATTATTTCATTATTTTATTTGTGGGCAATAGTGCTCACTCTTGCATAATAATAACATTGCAGTTAAGAACGAAAGGTCCGACGAGCCTTCTACTAACAAAGGCAAGGGCAAGATTAATGATGATTGGGTAATATACCCATAAATCGGATATACTTAAGCTTGAATCTATGTATTCTCAAGTATTTTATTGGCACTCTTACTGTGTTTATGTTTTGTTTTGCAAGTTTGGGAGTTATAGGAGCGATTGGAAATTTTAAGCTACAAAATGGCATAATCGTAATTTTCGGAAGCCCAGCACCGGGGCGCTTGGAAATGAACTGCAGGGAGCACCGAGGCGCTGGGTCAAGCTGCTCGTTGACCAAGATGCGTGCGTTGACTTTCGACTGACTTGATTATTGGGAGCTTATGTGAAGCCTAATTGGATTATGATTGTGAAAGCTATAAAAAGAGACCAAGTGCTGAAATTAAATCTATTCATTCATCTATTCAATCATTCATTCATTGGAGGCTACTACAAGGATTACTTGAAGACTAAGGATTGGCAACAGAGTTTTCTTCTTCTCCTCCTTATTTTCAATTTGTAATTCTTTAAGGATGTTTTACAAATGATTATTGGTTTTTATTTCCGTTATGAACTAATTCTTTAATTAAGATTTCAATTGAACCTTTTATGGCTATAAATTAGTTATTCAGTTTATTCCAATTATTTATATTGAAGTGAATTGTTTATCATGCCTTGCATCTATTGATTAATTATTTAGCCAATAATTACCTTGTTACTCTAGAAGGAATTGAAATAGGAATTCTAGGGTTAGATCTGGGTTTGATAACGTATGACTTATTTATTTGCTTAGTGAATAATTAGGTTTGTGAATTGAATGGAAATATCTTTTCACCGCATGTAACACATAAGGAATTGGAATTGAAAGAGTTTAATTCACTTATTTTGCATAGGAATATAGCAATATTAATCTGGATTAAATAGAAGTCAGTTGATTACTTGGAAAATGACATTTGAGAATTCTTGTTAATAATTCAGTAGACATAATAATTGGAATAATTGGGTAATTGGTTTATAGTTCATAATTGGGGATATTGAAGTCTTAATCCTTATTTATCGGAAATCAATCAGTCAAAGCTAAGTTTATTTATTTAATTATTTTAGAATAATATCTTTAATTGTTTAATTTAGTTCCATATTTCAGAAAATCATAATTAATCATTGTTTAAATAAAATTGGATTGATATAGTGCTAGTAGTTGGGATTTATTAATTAGAATTCTCTATGGGAACGATACTTTTCTTATCACTTTATTATTTGTTGACCGTGTATACTTGCACATGATTATTGATTGCGAAATCAACCAACAAGTTTTTGGCACTGTTGTCGGGGAATTTTTATTAATATTAATTTCATATTAGTTAGAATCAATTCGGTCTTAATTTAAACGTTACTTATTTTTCTTTTTGGATTGGCAGGAATTCTTGTGCGTGTATCACACTAGATCGAAGGCTAAAGAGGAACTTTTTTCGTATATAGACGACATCAAAAAGAAGTTCCGAAAATTGTGTTTGAATAATGAAGTTATATATTTGGAAGAAGAACTGGCGTACCAGGAAATACCCGTGAACATGGCAGAGAATGAACAGAAATCACTTAGGGATTACGCCATGCCGAATGTCACGGATTTATAGTTGAGTATTAAGAGGCCGACAATCAATGCGAACAGATTCGAGATAAAACTAGGAACAATTCAAATGCTACAGAATACATGTCAGTTTGGGGGTAATTCGATAGATGATCCTAATGAGCATATCTTGAGTTTCTTGGAAGTTTACGATACCTTCAAATTCAATAATGTATCAGAAGATGCTACAAGGTTGAGGATGTTCCCGTTTACTTTGAAAGATAAAGCACGAAGATGGTTACACTCTTTGCCTCCTGGCTCAATCACCAACTGGGATGACTTAGCTCACAATTTTTTAGCTATGTTCTTCCCACCAGCGAAGTCGGCAAAACTACGGAACGATATTCACACTTTTGCACAATTTGATTCAAAGTCGTTATATGAGGCGTGGGAAAGGTTCAAGGATATGCTCCGTAAGTGCCCTCATCATGGAATTCCACAGTGGATGCAATTAGGGATATTTTGTGATGGTTTGCACGCATCCACGAGGGCTAGTATTGATGCAGCAGGTGGAGGAGCGATCATGTCCAAGAGTTTTGATGAGGTGTATCAATTGTTAGAGACAATGGCCACCAACAACTATTAGTGGCCCATGACGAGGACTAATCATCCGAATGAATCAGGAAAGTATGAAGTGGATGCGATGACAGCATTAACAGCACAAGTGACCACAATAGCTAAGCATATGGAAACATGGCGTCCACAAGCCACACAGCAGGTAACGATGGTTTGTGAGTTGTGTACTAGGGGTCATGCTACAGATCAATGTTCCATAAATTCTGAATCAGTACAGTTCGTAGGAAACTATAATCGCTCAACTCAACCGTATTCAACTCAAAATACTTATATTCCAGGTTGGAAAAATCATCTAGGGTTTTCATGTAGTAACAATCAAGCTGCAGCTCAACTACCTAGACAACAAAACGCCTCCAGATTTCAAAATCAGACTCAACAACCAGAGAGGAAATCAAGTTTGGAAGAAGCCTTGGAAAAATTGATTAGAGCTTCTGACAAAAAGAACGAAGAGCAAGATATGAAATTGAATCAAGTAGAGGTTACTTTGCAAAGCCATGTGGCATTGTTAAAGAATCTGGAAAATCAAGTGGGGCAAATAGCACATGCATTGAATAACCGTCCACTAGCAACGCTCCCGAATGACACATAAATAAATCCGGCCAGAAACGAGCATTGCAAGGCTGTAACTTTACGTCATGGGAAGGACTTGCATGAAACAGTTAAGGATAAGGAAAAGGGGGACAACGTAACGGCTGAATTAGAAGTTGTGGAAACCGAGAAAGATAAAGAAGAAATCGTAGAGCAGAATGCACCAGAACCAACTGTCACAATGCCGCCCATACCGTATCCGCAGAGGTTTCAGAAATCCAAGTTAGATAAGCAGTTTTCAAGATTTCTGGATATTTTTAAGAAGTTGCATATCAACATCCCATTTACCTAAGCTTTAGATCAAATGCCAATCTACGCTAAGTTCATGAAGGATGTGATGTTAAAGAAAAGGAAACTGGGTGATTTTAAAACAGTAGCGCTAACCGAAGAATGCAGTGCAATTATCCAGAACAAGTTGCCTCCGAAGTTGAAAGATCCAGGCAGTTTTACTATTCTGTACGACATTGGTAATCAGTTTTCAGGAAGAGCTTTATGTGATTTGGGGGCCAGTATTAATTTGATGCCATTATCAGACTACAGTCAGTTTCGGCTCAAGGCACCAAAACTGACAAATATCAGTTAATTGTTGGCGGACCGATCAGTTACATATCCACGATGTATCGTTGAAAACGTATTAGTAAGGGTGGATAAATTCAACTTCCTAGCAGACTTCGTTATCTTGGATTGTGAAGCAGATAAGGAACTTTCCATCATTCTCGGGCGACCATTCTTAGCAACGGGGAGAACTTTGATCGACGTACAGAAAGGAGAATTGACGATGCGAGTTGAAGATGAACATGTCACTTTTAATGTGTTTAAATCAATGTCTTATCCGAAGGAAAAAGATGAGTGTTTACGGGTTGATTTAATGGATGGGTTAGTTAATTACAAGTTTTGCGGTAATTACTTAGAGGACCCGATAGAATCTATGTTGCTCAAAATAGACCACTATGGTATTAATGAGGATATCGAGCAGATCAAATGGCTAGATACATCATCGTTCTACTGGAAAAACAATCAACCATTCGATACCCTTGATAGGCTCGACACTGAAGGTAAAAAGTGCAAACACTCGATAGAAGAGCCACCAGTGTTGGAATTAAAGCCACTACCCTCTCATCTGCAGTATGCTTATTTAGGAAAAGATGACACCCTACCAGTGATTGTTGCGAGAGAATTAACTGACACCCAAAAGGAAAAACTGCTACGGGTTTTGCAAGAGTTCAAAACAGTGATTGGGTGGACTATAGCGGATATTCAAGGTATTAACCCATCTTTCTGTATGCATAAGATTTTAATGGAAGAGGGGTCAAAACCAACCATTGAGATCCAAAGAAGGCTAAACCCCATTATGAAAGATACGGTGAAAAAGGAGATCATAAAATGGTTGGATGCCAGTATTATTTACCCAATCTCAGACAGTTCGTGGGTAAGTCCTGTTAAGTTCGTACCAAAGAAAGGGGGTATGACAGTGGTGAAAAATGAAGCTAATGAGCTCATCCCAACTAGAACTTCTACAGGTTGGAGTGTATGTATGGATTACCACAAGTTAAATAAAGCCACACGCAAGGATCACTTCCCTTTACCGTTCATTGATCAGATGTTGGACAGGTTAGAGGGACATCAATTCTACTGTCTGCTAGATGGATATTCTGGGTATAATCAAATTTTCATAGCTCCGAAAGATCAAGAAAAGACCACGTTCACATGTCCATACGGTACGTTTGCATTCCAACGTATGTCTTTTGGTTTATGTAATGCGTCGGCGACCTTTCAACGATGTATGATGGTAATCTTCTCCGACATGGTCGAACAGAATTTGGAGGTATTCATGGATGATTTTTCTGTGTTCGGGGATAGCTTTGATTTATGTTTGACAAATCTTATTTTAGTGTTAAAATGGTGCGTGGGGACTAACTTGGTGCTTAACTAGGAAAAACGCCATTTTATGGTGCAAGAAGGGATTATTCTTGGGCACAAGGTTTCTGGATTCGGATTAGAGGTGGATAGAGCAAAGATTGAGACAATTGAGAAACTGCCTCCTCCATCATCTGTAAAAGGAATTCGGAGCTTTTTGGGACATGCGGGTTTCTAGAGACGATTTATTAAGGACTTTTCCAAAATCTCGAAACCTTTATGTTCCCTCTTGGAGAGAGATGTACAGTTCAAAATGGATAAGTCATGTATCGAAGCATTCGAGTTACTAAAGAAGAAATTTGTCTCTACTCCAATTATTGTGGCGCCCGATTGGTCTTTACCGTTTGAATTGATGTGCGACGCTAGTTACTAAGCAGTGGGAGCAGTGTTGGGTCAACGTTATGACAAGATTTTTAAAATTATCTACTACTCTAGTAAGATGTTGATGGATGCCCAATTGAACTACACAACCACCGAAAAAGAGTTACTTGCAGTGGTGTTTGTCTTCGACAAATTCAGAGCGTATCTTATTGCCACCAAGGTAATTGTCTACGCTGATCATTCTGCCATTAAATATATGATTGAGAAGAAGGATGCAAAATAGCATTTAATATGGTGGGTACTGTTGTTACAGGAATTTGATCTGGAGATCCGGGACACAAAGGGGACAGAAAATCATGTGGCAGATCATCTTTCACGGTTGGAAAATGTAGAGGTACAGAAGGAAGACAACATACTAATCAATGAAATTTTTTTGGATAAACAATTGTTCCGAGTAACCACAATATTGCCTTGGTATGCTGACTATGTAATTATGTGGTTGCCAAAGTGTTACCACCGGATTTGACCTCACAACAACTAAAGAAGTTCCTCCACGATGTGAAGCAATACTATTCGGATGAACCATTTCTGTTTAAGGCTTGTGCAAATCAAATGATACGATGTTGTGTGCCTCGTGAAGAAATGGACAGCATATTAGGCCATTGCCACTCATCAAATTTCGGAGGTCATTATTCCAACAATCGAACAGCAGCAAAGGTGCTACAATCAGGATTTTTCTGGCCTTCGCTATTTAAAGATGCTTACCTCTATGTGCTAAAGTGTGATCGGTGCCAATGCGTAGGTAACATCTCTAAGCGCAATGAAATGCCACTCAACATAATTCTAGAGGTTGAACTATTCGATGTGTGGAGAATCAATTTTATGGTACCGTTTCCATCTTCCTTTAATAATCAGTACATCTTGTTGGTGGTCGATTATGTTTCCAAATGAATAGAAGTTGTAGCTTTACCCACAAATCACACTAACGTTGTTCTCTGATTCTTAAAGAAAAATATCTTCACCCGATTTGGGATGCCGAGAGCGATAATAAGTGATGAGGGGACTCACTTCTGTAATAAGCAGTTCACTAAATTGCTTGTAAAGTATGGGGTTCATCATAAAATTGCTGCCACATATCATCCCCAAACCAATGGTCAAGCGGAGGTTTTGAATAGGAAGATTAAGCGAATTCTGGAAAAAAAGTGGTCAATCCGTCATGAAAAGATTGGTCATTGCATCTTGACGATGCTCTATGGGCCTATCGAACAGTGTACAAAAATCCGATCGGCATGTCACCTTACAGAATGGTATTTGGAAAGGTGTGTCACCTCCCGATCGAGCTAGAACACAGTGCAAACTAGGCCATTCGAAAACTGAACTTTGATTTACAAGTAGCGGGTGAGAAAAGGTTACTGCAGTTGAACGAGATGGACGAATTTCGGTTCAATGCCTACGAAAATGCTAAGCTCTACAAGGAGAAAGTCAAAGACTGGCACAATAAAAAAATTCTCGATAGAACATTTTAATCGGGCCAAGAAGTATTACTGTTCAACTCACGCTTGCGTTTATTTCCTGGGAAATTGAAATCCCGGTGGTCCAGGCCATTCGTGATTATATCTGTCGCTCCACACGGAAACATTAAGGTCGAGGAACCGAACTCAAAGCGTACATTCAAGGTTAGCGGTCAATGTCTAAAATATTATTGGAGTTGACTAATCGAACGTCAAGCTACGGTCCAGTACCTCTCCGAACCAGTGGACAACTGAGCAACACCGAAAAGTCAGGCTGACAACTGTAAACCAAGCGCTTCTTGGGAGGCAACCCATTAAGTTCTATAATTTTTATTTTATTTTACTTTATTTTATTTTATTTTTCTTTCTTTTTCTTCGATATAAAATTCTCTTATTTTTATTTTAATTTTTTAGTATTGTTAGAATAAGATTTTGCTAGATAAATTCTTAAAATTTTCCATGTATGCAGGATATAAAGACAGGTGGGAGCGCCCCAGCTCTGGTTCAAGGCTATTCAATAGAGCCCCGACGCTAGAGGGTCAAACATGTTACTGCCTTCCAGCGCCCTGGCGCCCAAGTTCAAGGTAAACTCAGCGCCTCGACGCTGAGATCAATCTGGACCTTCTGCCATTCAGCGCCCCGACACTTGTTCCCTAGGCATTTTCAGCGCCCCGGCGCTGAGCTCATTCATTAGGTTCTGGCTGCTAGCTCCCCAGCGTTGTTAGTAGGTGAAATCGAAGAGCCCCAGCGCTGAGGATATGAGGGAGACTCATACTTAAGTTCTAACACACGATTTTTATCTCCTCACCTCATTAAATCCCCCCACGATTCCACTCCTAATCTGGTAACTACTCTTAACCTTTCCTATAATATCCAACTATTGAGAGCATCTCGACATATCACATTGAAAATTTTTGCACAGCAATCCTCATCTCCCACAAAGGTATGTTTCTAAATTTAACTTCATAGATGGTGAATTCAACTCTTCTCAATTGTGAGATGGGTAAGTCAATGTGCATCTTTGTTCATATTCTTTAAACCTTCATCCTATTTTCATCCTTGTTATTTCGAGTATCTCATTGTCCCATAAAAAAAAGTGAATCACGTTTGATTATGCACCACTGTTGGTTCGAATATCATGCATATGTGGTAATTGCTTACCAAGAAGGTGGTTTAATAAAAGAAATTAGTGTGTTTCAAAGCAAGTTATGAGTTACCCATAAGGTGCTTGATAAATGGTCTGACCCAATGCTAATGGTTAAATTTGTATGTATCACCCTATCCACACATTGAATGTACGTGCCATCTTACCACCGCAATAGTATAGGCCGATTGTCACACATATTAATCACTATTGTGGGAGAGTGTTAAACCGAATTGAGCTACACACAGGGTCATATTGCTTTACTTGACACATCTTTTGATCGAATTATAGGTGTTCCTTAACAATTGTAGAATTTGAATACTACATGCCTCTAATCGGTACAATTGTGCGATTTCATGTTAGTATGTGTCATGTCACACCCTCAACTATGTACTTAACACTTACATATATTTTGATATTTGGGGGTAGTTAATGGATACGTGTATCCCAATTAAATTTTTGTTGACTGCAACTAATTGTGAATTCCTATTTGTGCAAATTTTTTCAACATGTCTTCTAAGCGATAACGTGGAGACGGTTCCAGTTTTGCCTCAAACCCACCGAGATTTGATAGTCGTCGGTTTGTCTCCGCCGAGGCACAGGAACACTACACTAAGATGGCTACCCGCTCCTTAGTTCCAGAACGTGGTCTACGTCCCGATCAAACCAAGGATGGAGAAATAGCAATGATGATTGTTGAAAGAAACTGGTTCTCCCTAACTGAACAACCTTACCCAGCAGTGATTGGGGTAGTGAAAGAATTCTATGCCAACGTTCCAGAACACGATCATTATGAAGTATTTGTTAGGGGAAAAACGGTGGAAATCGGAGAAGAGAACATAAATGGGTGCTATCAAATGGATTTGGAAGATCTTAACGACGAGTATGCCAGGCTTCTAAGCCAAGGTCCAGATTATAAGAAGATAATCTGAGAGTTGTGTCAACCGAGCACCACATGGATAGTGCATGAACATGGTAACATGACCTTCCCCCAATCTTATCTCAGTCTGTATGGGAAGGCGTGGTATGCCTTCATATGTGCCAAACTCATGCCATGTACGCATGTGAGCCATGTCACAAAAGAAAGAGCAGTGCTGCTATACTCTATTATTCAAGGCTTGCAATTTGATGTCGGTCACGTAATCTAGCAGTCTATTCTCTGCGCATCTCGAGGAGGAACCACGGGAGGTTTGCCCCATCCATCGTTAATTTGTGTTCTATATTCGAAGTTTGGGGTAAAATGGAAATCGGATGAAATGATCCAAACGCCGATGCCAGTTTTGGACCACAAGTTGATCAGCCGGTATAAAGTGTGAACAGGTGGGGCAAATCAACCTAGGGGATTGAGTTTCATAATTCCCCAAGTTGAAGCATCTCAAGCTCTACCACCTCAGGCTCCACCTACTTATGGCCCATCTACAGTAGCTCATCGTGGTGTGGTCCCCGAAGCAGTCTAGCGGGAGATAGACGACTGGTTCTACAACATGGAGTCCCAGAATGTCCGCTTGTCGAAACGTCAAGATGTGATTTTCAAATTTTTTGTTGACCAATTTGATGCATAGAATGCACTGACCGTCCAATCACATTCGGGCATTCAACTTAGCCATTTCCCAACTGCTCTTGTTCTGCCAGTATTTCCCCCTTCCGATCAAGAGATGAGCGAGAACGATGATGCTCCACCCGAGGAATAAGCTCATCAGGAAAGTCCTCTGTTTTATTTTACTATATTTTTCGCATGAGGACATTGCTCTAGATTAGTTTGGGGGTAGTTAAGTTTTATTTTTGAAGTTGTAGTTTGTTATTAGTTTGTGGATTTGGATTGTTATTGTTAGTTAAACATTGCATTTAGGATTGCATGATAATTCCAGCGTGTGTTAATGCATTTATTCGGGGGCCCATGAGGAATTTAGAATTGCATGAACAAGTCTAGTAAGGATTGTTGAGACAATGATAGGATTTTCTTCACTTAAATTGAATCTTTATCTATTTGACACTGATATTATAGGAAAGCACTTTGAACAACGACCGTGTTGGCTATGATAGTTTAAATGGTTAGATAATAGAATTCTAAAGGATGATTGCTAGTGAAATGAAGGGACAATTTGAATAGCTAGTGAAGACTGAATTTATACATAAACTCGATTTTGGGGGAAAAATATTTGGAATATATAAGCTAAAAAAAGGTATACAAGGTGACTAGTCTTGTTTCGGGGCCTTTGTTACTTCAGCAAGTACGCCCGAGGGGATTGTCTTTACACCTAGCGCCCTAAGGTCTTTCATGGTCTGGGAGTCGTTGGTCGAAAGCTCGCTAAGGGGTAGCACTATTAGCCTAATAGGATGAGACATTGCACAGTCAGTTATGTATATTTAAAAAAAATTAAATAAATACAAATACAACGGGAAAAGTGTAAAAGCCTCCGTTATGAAAAAAAGAGAAAAAAGAAAAGCATAAGTATTCCATTTTGACTCTTCAATTCGGGTAATTGTTTGATTTCAATTGAAACAAGTATATTTGATGAGTTCTTAAGTTTACACTGTATAAAGCTTACTAAGAAATTTATTATCTTTCATATTTTTTCCTTTCATGGGTTAGTAGGGTTGTTGAACACACACTCACAATATCAGTCATAACAGATTCATATTTATTGATTGTTGGGATATTATTGATCTGCTTTAACATGATGTATTAACATGTTTTTGTGATTTTTCTAAGGTCTTTGGATATACGTGAGCTATTGAATTGCTGGAATTAAGAGCATATAGATAGGTTTCATTTGCATGGTAGTTAATTGTTGTGTTGTTTTGTGTTTGTTGCTTGAGGACATGCAATGATTTAAGTTTGGGGGTATTTGATGATTGGGTAATATACACATAAATCGGATATACTTAAGCTTGAATCTATGTATTCTCAAGTATTTTATTGGCATCCTTACTGTGTTTATGTTTTGTTTTGCAGGTTTGGGAGTTATAGGAGCGAATGGGAATTTTAAGCTACAAAATGGCATAATCGTAATTTTCAGAAGCCCAACGCCGGGGCGCTGGGAAATGAACTGCAGAGAGCGCCGGGGAGCTGGGTCGAGCTGCTCGTTGACCAAGACGCGCGCGTTGTCTTTCGGCTTGACTTGATTATTGGGAGCTTATTTAAAGCCTAATTGGATTGGGAATGTGAAAGCTATAAAAAGAGACCAAGTGCTGAAATTAAATCTATTCATTCATATATTCAATCATTCATTCATTGGAGGCTACTACAAGGATTACTTGAAGACTAAGGATTGACAACATAGTTTTCTTCTTCTTCTCCTTATTTTCAATTTGTAATTCTTTAAGAATGTTTTACAAACAATTATTGGTTTTTATTTCCGTTATGAACTAATTCTTTAATTAAGATTTCAATTGAACATTTTACGGCTATAAATTAGTTATTCAGTTTATTCCAATTATTTATGTTAAAGTGAATTGTTTATCATGCCTTACATCTATTGATTAATTATTTCGCCAATAATTACCTTGTTACTCTAGAAGGAATTGAAAGAGAAATTCTAGGGTTAGAACTGGGATTGATAACATGTGACTTATTTATTTACTTAGTGAATAATTAGGTTTATGAATTGAATGGAAATATCTTTTCATCGCATGTAACACATACGGAATTGGAATTGAAAGAGTTTAATTCACTTGTTTTGCATAAGAATATAGCATGATTAATCTGGATTAAATAGAAGTCGGTTGATTACTTGGAAAAGGACTTTTGACATTTGAGAATTCCTGTAAACAATTCAGTAGACATAATAATTGGGATAATTGGATAATTGATTTATAGTTCATAATTGGGGATATTGAAGTCTTAATCCTTATCTATTGGAAATCAATAAGTCAAAGCTGAGTTTATTTATTTGCTTATTTTAGAATTATATCTTTAATTGTTTAATTTAGTTCCATATTTCAGAAAATCATAATTTATTATTGTTTAAATAAAATTGGATTGATATAGTGCTAGTAGTTGGGATTTATTAATTAAAATTCTCTATGGGAACGATACTTTTTCTTATCACTTTATTACTTGTTGACCGTGTATACTTGCACATGATTATTGATTGTGAAATCAACTAACAATTAACAAGTGATGAAGACTTGTTGTTTTATATGAAGATGTATTTCTGTTTAAGACTTAAGTTAATGATGTTGTTTAAGACTTATTTGTTTATGTTTTCGCACAGATGTTTCAAGTTAGTATGACTTGGGATTATGTTTAATATTCAGATGTTGTAACCCATACGGGGAAGATTTATTTCTATTTATTGCATGGTTTGCATTTATTATGGGTAGATATATAGATAATATTTGTACAGTGAACACCAAATCCCGTGGAATTGAAGTACCCAGATTTGGGGGTGTCACAAGTTGGTATCAAAGCTGTAGGTTATGAACCTTAGGTGGGGGGAACAACCTTAGGTAATAGCCTTATAGAAAGAACATAGTGATGGAAATCTCTTATCGAGTTCTAGGAATGAATTTCTGTAATTCATTGAAGATAATAAAAGACTTTATGTGTTAAATTATGTGCTCGTTAGTACGACTTAGTAACTAAAACTCAAAATTTTGTTTTAAGGATGTCGGATGTTGGAGGAACTACTCGAACTGGGGAGGAGGAACCCCGAGTACCTACAATACCTACAGAGGAGGAGCTGAGATACATTCATATCGTTAGGGAATAGTTGGTACAGAGGGAGTCATCGCCATTGATCACCACTGTTGGTCAGGAGCATGAACCTGAGACTGATCTTGAGGAGTAATTTGACGAGGAAGAGGAAGAAGAGGAGTTTCTACAGCACTCCATTGATGCTGAGATGTACGACGCGTTATACGACCGTAATGTAGAGTTATGAGATGATGTACATGATCTGACTGAGTTGGCTATTATTCAGCAGATTACTCTAGAGTAGAAGGAGATGGAAGTTTCGACTCTTCACTCACGACTGGGAAATATAGAATGGGATTTGGTCCACGAAAAGGGACAAACCGAAGATAAGACCGAGGAGATAGAGAAGTTGAAGAAGGAACTGAAGGAAATCTCTGAAAGGCTGATCATAGCAGAGTCACGTCGTGCTGATCTTGCAGAAGAGGATGGTCGTGCAAAGAAGGTGAAGCTTGGGGAGACGTACTCTACACTTAATCATGCAATGGATGAGGCCCAAGATCGAGTTTTAAGGTATCCCATCCAGTTCGAAGGACTTCCATCGTATATGCTGGATCGCAGGACGATGTCTCACATCATAGAAGAGGAGCGTAGCAAGGCTATTCAGTGCCTTGATAGACAGTGATAGAATTTGTTTACTTATGTCATAAACTTGTTGTGACACCCCCAAAATAGGTATACATCACCCATTCTGAGTTGTCAATACATGGTTCAGAAACAACTACAACTTTATTATTACAACATGTAAACTATGAGTTTAAATACAGATATCGCCATCTAGACAATATCCACATACAAATAAATCCCCAATATAATTATTGATACATTATTTTACAAAAATGGTGAGGACTACTAAACAACTCTCCCTAGAACCTTCATTCCATACCCCGACTCGTACTCGCTATATTCTTGCCTCCTGAGAAAAAAAATGGAACAAAAAGGAAAAAGGGTGAGCTCAACTAGCCCAGTAAAGAATATTATGACTAAGATAATATACAACAAATTATCGTTAGTCTTCAACAGAGAAAAATCTAATAGAATACAATAGACAACAAGTTTTAAAATCAATATTCGCAGCGAAAAATATTAATTCATAGAAGAGTTACGTAGAGGGTGAAATCTACTAATGTCTATGAATTTAACAGTCCATCAACAGTATTTTTATCCTTGTAACATCAATCAATGAACATCTTGAATCATATATTCATCCTTGCACTACAGGCCAAGGATATTCATTTGTTGGTCATGTTCATCTAAACACCTGTTCATCTTTGCACTACGGGCCAAAGATATTCATCAAAAATTGTTCATCTTTGCACTACAGGCCAAAGATATTCAATAGTATCATCATTTAAGACTGAGGATGATGTAAAATATTTTTAAAGAAACAAATCCAGTGAAACAAAATGACAAGGATTAAGGATTTGTAATTTATTTTATTCACGTCCAAAAATACCCCAAAAATCATCATAGTTGTGTAAAATTCAAGAATGATCAAAACATGGATACAATCAAAGCTAGTATCTACAATAGATATTTTAGACGAAAAGGAAAAATTTTTATTTTTCGATTAATAGTGCCGTATTCGTGAATAGTGCCGTATACGTGAATAGTAACTCCGACACCAAAAGTTCCAAATTTGATAAAAAACTTCAGATCAATATTTTGACATAATGATATTGAAGAAATAATATCATTACGAAAAAAAAATATCCCTTACCTCGAAAGATTTATACTTCTAGCTGAAACACCGGATATAGGCTATGACTTGAACTTGCAACGTATAGCAATACTCAAAGTATACACAAAATACTCACAAGAATACGCTCAATAATATAGAGAGAGAAAACTTCAGTTTCTGGTGTGATTTTCAATTCTAACCTAAGCACCCTATTTATAGGAAAATGCTTAGAACACCAAAGCAGAAAATTTATTAAATATTATTTTTTTTTTCAAAATCCTCATACGCACATGTATTTAGCTTCAAAATCTCAGCCACCAAATAGCCCACCTCACAAGACTTGCACAAAAAACGTTTTTCTAATTTAAAATAATTTAAACTTCCAAAAATCAATTATTTCGAAGCTTCGGAACTTCAATAATTCATAATAAATAGCCCTTTTGTCAGAAAATTTGAATCTCGCGAGTTTTTATAGGAAATTCAATTCTCTACAACTTTGCAGAAGAAAGTTTTTCCAAATTCCAAACAGAAATTAACCGAAATCCATAAACGAGTGATTTTAGAGGCTATAATCAAATTTCAGTCAATAAATGGGTCCACCGACATGTTTAACATGTTTTAAACATTTATTGCTACAAAAATACTCTTTCTCCTCGTATACTCATATATCCCACATTCGTTGTAAAAATATTACCATTATTATATTATTAAAATATAATAATATATATATTTAAATGAATTATTTTATCAGAAAAAGATAAAATTTCAATTTTCAACAATTGTCACATTAAAAAATTTTCTCCATCTATATCCACATAAAATCAATATTTTCCTCATCATATGAATCAATAATTAATTATTCACAAATAATATTACAGAATCACAATATTGACAACCAGGCAGTTCCCAGGAAAGAGGGGGCTTTCCAATAAGAATTTCTCTTTACTGGCGCGCAATTAGATGACCAAACCTCTCCTTAGACAGAACTTTCTAGATATTGCCAATAATGTTATCTAATAATATTATTCAGATAATATGAATTATTGCTTCGATAATGAAAAATATTGTGTAATGACAATTATTGAAACACATCAATATAAAATATCAACGCAACAATTATTGAACCAATAAAATAAAATACTGAACAATAATTACTGTAACCATTATTGAGTAGTGCCTTCTTACGTAAGAGTCAATAATTGGTGCAATACCATGTGCTACTGTGCAACAACACGTATTACCGTGTTTTAACCACCGGGTATTCCAACAGTGTAAACGGTAACAACTACACCGTTATTTTTAAATAACTTATATTTGTCGTTTTCTTCCTCCAATCGCTTTCCGTTATGGGGCCCACACATGGCTGCGCCGTCGTACGAATATTCCCCGACAGTACGAATATTCCACGACCAAACGAATATTCCCCGACAACAATGAATATTTTATAACCACTTGTTTATTTTGAAATATTTACGTATTTTACCCATAACTATCCACATTAATCAAATCAACCCTTACTATTCAAAATAATAATTAGAGGAAATTAAATTTCATTTATTAATTATTTGGGGTCTTACAACCTCCCCTCCTTATGAAATTTCGTCCTCGAAATTGACATAAGTACCTGGTGTTTCGAAAAGATGAGGATACCTCGCTTTCATTTCCGTTTCCAACTCCCAGGTCATTTCCTCTATAGCATGGTTTCTCCACAAAAACTTAACTTGTGGTATTACCTTCGTGCGTAGGACATGCTCCTTCCTATCCAAGATCTTGACAGGTACCTCCTCATACGTTAAATCTTCGGCTATCTCGTCCGGTTCTAACTCAATGACGTGGTTCGGGTCTTTCACATATTTACGAAGCACAGATATATGAAACACATTATGAACACGAGACATACTCTGAGGTAACGCGAGTCTATAGGCTACATTACCTACTCGATCAAGAATTTGATATGGACCAATAAATCGTGGATTGAGTTTTCCTCTCTTCCCAAATCTTGTAACTCCCTTCCATGGAGCAACTCGCAATAATACATGATCCCCTATACTAAATTCCACTTCCTTTCGATGAAGATCCGCATAACTCTTTTGTCGATCTTGTGTCGTTCGTATACGTTGTCGAATCATTTGGATCTTTTCGGTAGTCATACGTACTAACTCGGGTCCCAACAATGTTGCTTCACCCACCTCATCCCAACATATTGGAGAGCGACACTTTCGTCCATATAATGCTTCAAATGGAGCCACACCTATACTTGCCTGATAACTGTTGTTGTAGGAGAATTCCACCAATGGTAGATACTTATCCCAATTGCCCTTGAAGTCTAGGACACAGAGTTTTAATAAATCTTCAAGAGTTTGAATAGTCCTCTCTGATTGTCCGTCCGTTTGAGGATGGTATGCCAAACTGAATCGTAAATCCGTACCCATAGCTTTTTGTAAGCTAACCCAAAATCTTGAAGTGAATCTTGGGTCACGATCCGAAACTATAGATATTGGCATGCCATGCAACCACACAATCTCATTTATATAAGAGAATAAGTCTCCCGTATCAGCAAGAAATGTGCAGACTTGGTTAATCTATCAACAATAGAAACCGTGGGAAGACCCGTAACAAAATCCATGGTAATGTGTTCCCACTTCCATTTTGGAATCTCAAGTGGTTGCAATGGTCCCTTAGGCACTTGATGCTCCGCCTTTACACGTTGACAAGTTAAACATGTTGAGATAAACTTTGTAATCTCTCTCTTCATATTGTTCCACCAAAATGTATGTCGAAGATCACGATACATTTTAGTACTTCCAGGATGGATTGCAAATGGTGTATTGTGTGCCTCCATCATGATCTTGTACTTCAAATCAGAATCGTTAGGAACACAAAGTCTGGAATGGACTCGAAGTATTCCTTCTTCATCAATTCTCGCTTCTGGAATAACACCTTCTTGTACTTTCTTCTTCATATGCATCAGCTCCGGGTCGGTGGCTTGAGCAACCTTAACTTTTTCTATTAAAGTTGGCTCTATGCGTATACTTGACATCATCGTACTCGTTCCTGTATATGATCTTCTACTCAACACGTCAGCTACCACGTTTGCTTTTCCAGGATGGTATTGAATAGTGTGGTCGTAGTCTTTTAATAGCTCGAGCCAACGTCGCTGCCGCATGTTGAGTTCTTTTTGAGTGAAAAAATATTTGAGACTTTTATGATCTGAATATATCTCCACTTTCTCCCCGTATAGATAGTGCCTCCAGATCTTTAGCGCGAAAACGATTGCTGCCAATTCTAGATCGTGAGTAGGATAATTCCTCTCATATTCTTTAAGTTGTCGTGAGGCATAGGCTATGACTTTCCCATGTTGCATGAGAACACATCCTAACCCTTTGCCCGAAGCATTGCTGTAGATAACAAATCCATCCGAACCAGATGGTATTGTTAGAACAGGTGCCGAAATAAGTTTCCTTTTAAGCTCTTAGAAACTCTTCTCGCATTCCTCGCTCCAAATGAATTTTGTATCCTTCCGAGTTAGATGAGTTAACAGAGTAGCGATTCGAGAAAACCCTTCCACGAATCTCCGATAATAACCAGCTAAGCCCAAAAAACTACGTACTTCAGTCACCGTCTTCGGTTGCTCCCAACTTTGTATTGCTTCAATCTTCGCCGGGTCCACAGATACTCTATGTTTTGACACCACGTGCCCAAGGAATGCTACTTCCTCAAGCCAAAACTCGCATTTCTTCAACTTAACATATAACTTGTTTTCACGAAGCCTTTGGAGTACAAGCTTCAAATGGTGCTCATGATCTTCACGGCTTTTGGAATATATAAGGATGTCATCAATAAAGACAACAACGAACTGATCCAAATAATCCTTGAATACTAGGTTCATCATATCCATGAAAACCGCAGGAGCATTAGTCAATCCGAAAGACATGACTAAGAATTCATAATGCCCATACCGAGTTCTGAAAGCAGTCTTTGGAATATCCTCAGTTCTAATTTTCAGCTGATGATATCCAGAACGAAGATCAAATTTTGAAAAGAATTGTGCTCCTTGCAACTGGTCAAACAAGTCATCAATACAAGGTAGAGGATACCTATTTTTGATGATGACATAGTTTAATTCCCGATAGTCAATACAAAGTCGCATGCTCCCGTCTTTCTTCTTTACAAATAAAACAGGAGCACCCCAAGGAGATGTACTAGGACGAATAAAACCGATGTCCAACAATTCCTGTAGTTGGACTTTTAACTCCTGAAGTTCAATAGGAGCCATTCGATATGGGGTTTTAGAAATGGGCTTTGTACCAGGTTAAAGATCAATAAAGAATTCAACTTCACGTTCTGAGGGTAGACCGGGAAGTTCTTCAGGAAATACGTCAGGAAAGTTAATAACAACAAGAATATTATTCAAATTTGACGTGTCTTTATTCAAATCATTAACATGGGCTAAGAAAGATTGACATCCGTTTTTCAATAAATGAATAGCTTTATGATTAGATATGACAGTGATTGATTTTAATGGTTTAGTTGCCTGAATTCGAACAACAGATTGATTAGGAATATGAAAACTAACAACCTTACGAAAACAATCAATTTTGGCATGATGAATAGTTAACCAATCAATCCCTAAAATCACATCAAAAGCAAGTATCTTTAAAGAGATAAGGTCAACAGGTAAGGTGATGGTGCAAACTTGAATCATACAAGATTTATAAACAGTGGATGTGATGAAAGTTTCTCCTAATGGAGTTTCAACAGATAGGTCAAAGTCTAATTTCTCCGGAGTCAAGTTTAAACGTTGAGCGCAAACAGGAGAGATAAATGAATGGGTAGCACCGGTATCAAGTAAGGTATAAACTTCGCAAGAATTTATAAATAGCTTACCCGTGATCACCTCGTTTGGGTTCCTCGCATTTTGACCAGTCACAACAAACGCTCTTCTAGGAACCGTTGACTTTGACTTTTCTGGGACAGTCTTTTGAGTCATCGTCCCCGCTGGAATTGGTTTCGCTACTGTACAATCTCGAGCGATATGTCCTTCCTTTCCACAATTATAGCATACCTTAAACTGTTATGGGTAGTTTGAACTGATATGTCCCTCTTTTCCGTATTTGTAGCATATGACCGGTGGTAGTTCCCCTCCCTTGGAACCAGTTGTTGCTGGTGCTGCAATTTTCACATTGTCGTTGTTGAATCTCCTCTTTTTAAAATCTCCTCCTGACTCGCTTCTTCTATTTTCGTGGCTATAATTACCACCAAAGTGGTTACCATTTTTGTCCGTCTTTTTCTTTCTCCACTGGTTATCGTTATTTTGTTGACTGCTATCTCTGGTATGATCCTGATTGTGGTACCTCGGTTGACCGTACTCGTTATCTCGCTTTAATAATTGAGCCCTATTTACAACATCTGAAAAGAGAGAAAATTTATGAGAAATGAGATATTGCCGTATGCCGGGTTTCAAACCTCTCAGAAACATCCGCGTCATACGTTCCTCATTCTCCACCAAATGAGGTGCAAACCTGGATAACTCTGCAAACTTTGCCTCATACTGAGACACCGTCATGTTATTTTGTTCTAATCTAATGAACTCCACTTCCTTCATATGACGAACACTTTCAGGAAAGTATTTGTCATTAAATAGTTTCTGAAACGTCTCCCAAGACATGATGAGTGCGGCTGGATGGGTACGCTTCACAGACTCCCACCAGTAGTCTGCCTCGCCACGGAACATAAAGGTGGCGAATGGAACCTTTTGTTCCTCCGTGCATCCCAAGACATCGAATATCTTGGTAATTTGCTTGACCCATGTTTCCGCCATGATCGGATCTGGTTTTCCCTTAAATTCTGGTGGTCCCAACTCTTTGAACTGCTTGGCTATGACAACTCGTGAATTGCTATCATTTCCTCCTGTATTTTGAACACGAGTCTCCCTCCTCTAATTTTGCATGAACTGCAAAAAGCTTCTAAACATTGCGTCATTCATCGTCTGATCAGTGGTGTTGTTCACAGGAGGAACATTGCCAGCCTGTTGCACGTTCTCCTCGTTGGTAAGTACAGGCATCTCCACGGTCTCATTAACTCCACTGTTAACATTCTCGGTTGTCATTCTTAAATACTGCCACAAAACAAGGGTTAATTAAGCAAATCACATATCACATAATATCCCTATATACTGACCAACTAACAAATAAGCTTATGTAAAACACACTAGCGAAGAATTTACTCGTCTCTCCCCTCCTAGTTCTATTCCTCGATCTCCGCCAGAGATCATATCCCTAAGCTCTGATACCAACTGTGACACCCCCAAAATAGGTATACATCACCCATTCTGAGTTGTCCATACATGGTTCAGAAACAACTACAACTTTATTATTACAACATGTAAACTATGAGTTTAAATACAGATATCGCCATCTAGACAATATCCACATACAAATAAATCCCCATCATAATTATTGATACATTATTTTACAAAAATGGTGAGGACTACTAAACAACTCTCCCTAGAACCTTCATTATATACCCCGACTCGTACTCGCTATATTCTCGCCTCCTGAGAAGAAAAATGGAACAAAAAGGAAAAAGGGTAAGCTCAACTAGCCCAGTAAAGAATATTATGACTAAGATAATATACAACAAATTATCTTTAGTCTTCAACAGAGAAAAATCTAATAGAATATAATAGACAACAAGTTTTAAAATCAATATTCGCAGCAGAAAATATTAATTCATAGAAGAGTTACGTAGAGGATGAAATCTACTAATGTCTATGAATTTAACAGTCCATCAACTGTATTTTTATCCCTGTAACATCAATCAATGCACATCTTAAATCATATATTCATCTGTTGGTCATGTTCATCTAAACACCTGTTCATCTTTGCACTACGGGCCAAAAATATTCATCAAAAATAGTTCATCTTTGCACTACAGGCCA
This sequence comes from Panax japonicus, assembly GCA_020205505.1. Classification (NCBI taxonomy): domain Eukaryota; kingdom Viridiplantae; phylum Streptophyta; class Magnoliopsida; order Apiales; family Araliaceae; genus Panax; species Panax japonicus. The sequence continues at coordinate 41,459,765 of CM035101.1, read as the reverse complement.
AAGATATTCAATAGTATCATCATTTAAGATTGAGGATGATGTAAAATATTTTTAAAGAAACAAATCTAGTGAAACAAAATGACAAGGATTAAGGATTCGTAATTTATTTTATTCACATCCAAAAATACCCCAAAAATCATCATAGTGGTGTAAAATTCAAGAATGATCAAAACATGGATACAATCAAAGCTACTATCCACAATAGATATGTTAGACGAAAAGGAAAATTTTTTATTTTTCGATGAATAGTGTAGTATTCGTGAATAGTATCGTATACGTGAATAGTGCCGTATACGTGAATAGTATCGTATACGTGAATAGTGCCGTATACGTGAATAGTGCCGTATACGTCAATTATATTTTTATACTAATTAATTCCTTATTGGAAATGTTTCATTAATTATTTTTCAAGGAAGATATAATCTTATATTATTTAAATAATATAGGAAATGATTTTAGAATAATTATTTATTTTAAAGGTAAGAATGCGTGAAAGGTATTATGTATGTAATTATGTGATAAATATAAAATATATTTACTACATGAATGGTTATGAATAAGTTTATTTTAGAATTATTGCTCATTATAAATTATTTTCTAATAATAGTTAGTTTTATAGTAAAAAAGTTTTTAATCATTATTTTTCATAAAAATATGATAATTATATTAATCGAATAACATGTGATATGATTATAGAATTTATATAATACTTATTTTATTATAAGAATTTTTTGTTCAAGATATTAAGTAAATTATTTTTACTTAATTATAAGGTTAATTATGGCAGATAAATCAGTTATGGAATCCAAACCCTAATTCCAGGTTTTGATCTAGGAATGACAATAATAATATTATATTATTATTTACCATTGTTATAGATATGGATGGTTATGTGCGTAATGTTAATGTGTGGAACAGTTTTAATATATTACGACCAAACCCTAATTATACTTGGAAAACTGAATTAATTAGAAACCCTAATTAATTGGGAACCCTAATTACTAAATTCGGTAATCTAATTCTGAATTTAGAAATCTTGAATTGTAAGTATAAACCCTAATTTTCAAAGTTAGAAACCCTAGTTATTAATTTTAAAAACCTTATTAATTTTTCCTAAATTAAAACCCTAATTTGCTTTTAGTTAATACTAATTGCTAATTTGAGAAAGGTAATGTTAATTAGTGTTTCCTAAACCTAATTAGCAAGGTGTTAAGTAGATTCAAAACCTTTATTGAGAAACCTAATTATTTTATAAACCTTAATTTTATATTTTAGAAATTAAAATTTTATTATTTTATTATTTTTCAAACCCTAGATTTGGAAATTCTTGAAATTATTATTAAACCCTAAAATGGTCCAAACACTAAGCTCTAAATCAAACCCTAAATCCTAAGGGTTTTCCAAGATTACAATTGTGCCATTTAAATGATTAACTAAATGACATTTTTGCCCCTAATTGAATTATTTTAGCTAGCAATAGGTTTTGACATTAGATGGGAGTTGGTGACCAACTTAGTTGACAATTGTGACCTAAATATCCAGCAAATCAACCTAAGTGTATCAGCCATGTGCATTACAAGTACTATATATAGATTGAAGAGAGAGAAATATCATTTGCTAATTTGATTTTTGCACAACAATCATCCTAGACCCTCTCTCTCTAACCCACGAAATCTTAATGTATATCAGTCATGTAATGAAGCCCCACGAAATCCTCTAACAAATCAGTAACAACAAATCAAAAAGTTGTTCATCAAAGGTATAAACCCTAACCATAAAATATTTTTATGATCTGTTGTTAGATCTTGTAATTTGTTGTTAAAAGCTGTTGTTTATAGTCTAATTTAATGATCTGGGTTGGTATTTAGTGGATCTATAACATCTAGATTCATGAAATAAGAGTTTTCAAAGATCTGGAAAATTTTTAAAATGTCTCTGACAGTCAAATGTCAGATCATGTAGATCTCTTTCTGTTTATGTTTTTGTATGTTTGAAAGTTTGTATTTGAAGTATGGTATGAGTTCTTTCCTTTAGAACTCGAATCAGAGTAATATCAGTTATATATTAAAAGTTATTATTGGTCAAAGAACATTGACTGACCATGACCGGTCGAAATCTAGGTAAACCCAGAATCTAAAAATCGCTCCTGACAGCATGTTGAACGGCTTTGATCTGACAGATTTAATGATTGTTTGATGTTGTTATTATATTAAAGTTGTAGCTTGTTATCTCGTCTATAGCTAAGTGCCTCTAGATATCTTAATTCTTCAATAAATAGAACGTAGCATGTGGTCAAACCTAGTCCCTCGATCACGAATTCTGTTTCTGGGAAATTTCCAGAAAATATTTGGTCTTATTTCTGACAGCGTTTGACCGACACATATCTATTGATTCTGATGATGTTGTATGTATTTTATGTATTAGATATCTTGTTTTGCATATCCTTTACATACTGAAAGTGTTATATCATGTAAAGCATACTTGAAGTGAACTTTATGATGATCGTAAGAAGGCAGTACGAACTGTTCTTCATTTCTGAAAAACCCAGAAATGAAGAACAGCTTTGACAAGGGATCTGAGGGCCTATAACTCTCTGATCGTTTGTGTTATGTTCATGATATCGCCTGTTAGTTGTAATATTACAGTTATACTACAATATCTGGCTAATAACATGCCCAGTAACATCAGGATCTGACCGGAAATCTGGGTCAAACAAGCCACCATGAAGCTGGGCTGTCAGTGTTCTTGAGGCTCTAGAACACCTAGAGCGGCGCTTTTTGTCGCTAAAGACCTACAGCGACGGTTTATTATTATTATTTTCGGAAATTAACAAAAAAATAGAAAAAATAGTTTTTAATTATTAAAAATACAAAATAAATTATTAAAAATTATTTTAAATTCTGAAAATTAGTTTTTAATTATTTTAAATATATTTCATAAATATTTAATGTTTTTGGAATATTAAAAGTATTTAATTTATTTAATTATAATATTAAATAAATTATTTAAAAATGATTTTAATATTTGAAAAATCATTTAAAATTATATTATGGTATAAGAAAATAATTTAAGTTATTTTTGATAACTTTTAATATTATGTGATAATTTTCATTAATAAATTAATATTAATGAAAATTAAGTTATTTATTAAATGAATTAAATAAATGAATTAAAAATGATTTTATTGAATTAAAAATCATTTTAAATAAGAATAAGGTATTTAAAAATATTTTAAGTTATAAAATATAACTTTTAATATTTAAAGGTAAATTTCATTAATTAATTATTATTAACGATGTTAAAGTTATTTAAGAATTATATTAAATAATTTAATTTAAAAATGATTTTAATATTATAATAATCATTTTAAATGAAAATAAAGTGTTTAAAGATATTTTAAGTTATAAAATATAACTTTTAATATTTGAAGGATAATTTCATTATTAATTTAATATTAATTTAATGATTAATGATATTAAATTTATTTAATAATTATATTAAATAAATAGTTTAAAAATGGTTTTATTTATTTAAAAATCATTTAAAAAGGATATAAATGAATTAAAATTATTTTAAGTTATAATTAATGACTTTTAATATTTGGATAAATAGTTCATTAATATTTAAATATTAATGGTAATTATTTAATAATGATTTTAAATGTTTTAAAAAATCATTTAAGGGTAATATAAATACGTTAAGAATATTTTGAGTTATTATTCACAACTTTAATATTTTAACAACGGTTTGATTAATAGTTTTATATTAATTAAATATTGATGATAATATAATTGTTTGATATTTAAATCATTTAATATTGATTCTGATATTTCAAAAATTATGGTAAATGGTAATAATTATTTTATAATTATTATGAGGTCATGAAAAATGATATGACTGTTATTTAATTAGTCTAAGTGGATATTGAACAACTGTTTAGAGTCTTAGACTCGATAATTACCCGATAAAGATGTCGGTAGACCGGCATGGTTCAGAAATTGATCTGGACTTAGAAATTTAGTTAGTTAATTATTTTATTTGTGATTCAATGGTGAATAAAGTGGTGTGACAATGTGATTAGAAATAAGTTGATGTTTGTTTGTGATAACATGATTGCTGAACATTTATGACAATGTGATTAGGTTATGTGCTGACTGCAATATGCAGTACTATGTGTTATGTTATATTGTTCTAATCGATAGAATGATTTGATTAATGATAGGTCGTGATAGAAAAGATAGATCTAAGTTGCGTAATTGTAAGCAGCGCATCAGGCAAGTATCCTACCTTTGCATTTTCTTTATGCATTGGACAAGTGTAAGAATGTTTCAAAGTTATATTATTACTGTACATATTTTTAAGTCTATATTATATACGCCCATTGATTATCAACATGTTAGTATATGATAATTCAGCTATATATATTCTGTTCTTTAATTTCTATAAATGATTATACAAGTGTCCCCACTTGGATAATTATGGTATTTAATCACATGTTGATACATCTTTGATATACATATATGTTGATTTATATAAGACCTTTGTTATGAAAACCCGACAGATATGAACATCCCGATAATGGGAAAATTTTTATGCGCTACGGCGGACAAAGGATGAACGATAATATCGTTCTAGCAATGTAGTATTGATCAATACAGGGCCCATGGACTGTACACCCGCAGGCCCGTAAGCAATGGCCGGTTTACAGATGAATTTCTGTTTAAACCCTTTCGAAAATGAAAAACAATGTTCATAATGTGTCACAGAAATCCCATGTATAGACAATATATATTTCAAAAATTTGAAAGAGGGTTGTTATGTTATTGTTAATGATACAGATTACTTCACAACTATTGACTGGTTGTAGAAGAATATTATAAAGAAAACATTTAAATTCTTTCAACTTATATATATATATATATATAATACTTGCTGGGCACTCAAATGCTCACCCTTGCTTTATTTAAATGTTTTCAGCTAAGTGTGAAGGACTGGAAAGCTCATGCCAAAACAAGTGAAAAGGAAAGCAAATAGGATTTGAGTATTTGTATCATTTGTAATAGTTAAACTGTATTAAGTTATGATATGTATTATATATCATGTAAAGAAGGTAGTAAAGGTTGCGTACTTGGGATTAGACTCTGATAAATGTAAGTTATGTTTAAAATTTATATTATTGGTATTATTATTAGTAATTTTTCCGCTCATAGAAATGATATCGTGAAGTACCGAGTTCGGGTTTCAAGTATCCGGGTTCGGGGACTTTACAGGTTGGTATCAGAGCTATAGGGTTAGAAACTTTAGGTGGGTTAGACCTTAGGCTATAACCTTAGAACAGAGGGAAACGTTGAAAATACAAATAACTCATATAGAGTTTAAAGATAGATGAATTGAATAAATTCATCGTCAAACAAAATAAAAGATAACTTATATAAAACCTTTATGTGTTATGTGTATTTATTATTTGCTAGTCAAGATAATTTTTGTGTATAGCTGTTAGAAAAGAACATAATTAGGATACCTTTAAGTCATAAAGAATAAGTCAACCTCCATGACTGAGCCAATATCAAAGCTAATAGCTGCAATAGAGGCTAACATTGAAATCTACCTCAAAGAGGTGGTTATTTTGGAAAGTATAGTACTGGATCAAGAAACGTTAAGTATAACAGATAGGTAAAGTATAGCTAAAGGATTATAAGTGGTCAATGTCGAGTTCTTAAACTCGTATGTTTGTGATGAGTTCTTAAACTCATAAGGTTTTGAAAGTTGTGACAAATTACGTATAGTTATGTGTGAATGGATATTGTGGATAATGGAAATAGATAGGTTACTAAGCAATTGATCGTTAGTGAATGTGTAAGGAATAGGTAGTATTAGTATTAGTTGGATATATATAATTTTAGGTGGTATATATGATAGGTATGTTGGTGTAATGTAATATTTTGTATAAGTTATGACAGCGATTCCCGACTTATGAGTCACAAAGGGATAGCGGATGTTTAAAGCAGTGTGTGCTAAGGCTTGTCAAATGGTATAAATATGAGTTTTATGGGATAAATTGGTATAAAGATAGTAGATATTTATTTGGTCACTTGTTATTACAGTAGACCGAGTTTTTAAAATATAATATTTTGAGTACCTGATTATTTGAATAGAAAATTTTGTGTTATATGATAAGCGTTTACGATAAGGCTTAGAATGTAAGAATAATTTATGAAAATGCCGTCAAAACGAAAACGAAACCAAGGGATAGAAGGACCTGTGAACAAAGCTGGAGGACAACGAGACCCGACACTAATTTTTTGCGAATGCGGACGATCATGCCATGCAGAACGAAATACCAGTCGCGGGAAATCAACTAGACAATCGATCGACAAACTTCAAAGAATTCAAGACAACCGGACCGCCAGGATGTAGAAGATCAACCGACCCTGTTAAAACATATGTGATAGCTAGGATAACGGATGGGCAAAAGACAACTTTTGTCACCTATATGATAAAAGAACATAATCTTGATAATACCGGAAATAAGCCGGGAATGTGATTAAAAGGAAAGTTTGTGTGTGGAAAGTAAGGACAAGAGGGATATATATCTCTCCCAAATGTCCCAATCCAAGAATGTATAGTGAATGTGTTGTGTGCAAATCAATAAAGCATAAGGTAAAAGATTGTGCAAGAAAGGAAATGAAAACAAGGAATGCGAATACGGAACAAGGCAGCAGGACATTGGCGGCAACGGGATTAACTTCAACAAATAAACCAACGAAATCAACCGCAAGCGTCTTCAGCGTTACTGTTCAAGATATCGTGGCAGCCGGGGATGCAACTCCAAGTATTAATCTAACCAATTTTTATTTTCTTATTATATTTTTATATATAGTAAATTATTTTTATAAATTATTTTGAAGGAGGAATTTGAGTTCTCTTAGAAATCAAATTTCTGTTTAAGGGGATAGATAAACGTTATGCTGAATAGTTTAAGATCGATTCGATCAATTATGATCGAGATCTAATTGCAATAATTGTGTATGCTATGTACCCTGGTATGTATAGGTTTTAAAAGGTGATTCCGGGGACGGAATCTTTATAAGGGAGGGTGAATGTGACAACCCGATATTTTCTATATAAATAAATCATAAATTTTGCGTATAAATTTTTTTTATTTTAAATATGAATGATATGTGTAAAGGTAATGTGTAATTATAATTATATGTGTGATAAATAAAATTTATTTATTACATTAAGTATTGCAAATAAATTTATTTTAGAGTTATTGATTATTATCAATTATATTTTTATACTAATTAATTCCTTATTGGAAATGTTTCATTAATTATTTTTCAAGGAAGATATAATCTTATATTATTTAAATAATATAGGAAATGATTTTAGAATAATTATTTATTTTAAAGGTAAGAATGCGTGAAAGGTATTATGTATGTAATTATGTGATAAATATAAAATATATTTATTACATGAATGGTTATGAATAAGTTTATTTTAGAATTATTGCTCATTATAAATTATATTCTAATAATAGTTAGTTTTATAGTAAAAATGTTTTTAATCTTTATTTTTCATAAAAATATGATAATTATATTAATCGAATAACATGTGATATGATTATAGAATTTTTATAATACTTATTTTATTATATGAATTTTTTGTTCAAGATATTAAGTAAATTATTTTTACTTAATTATAAGGTTAATTATGGTAGATAAATCAGATATGGAATCCAAACCCTAATTCCAGGTTTTGATCTAGGAATGAAAATAATAATATTATATTATTATTTACCAGTGTTATAGATATGTATGGTTATGTGCGTAATGTTAATGTGTGGAACAGTTTTAATATATTACGACCAAACCCTAATTATACTTGGAAAACTGAATTAATTAGAAACCCTAATTAATTGGGAACCCTAATTACTAAATTCGGTAATCTAATTCTGAATTTAAAAATCTTGAATTGTAAGTATAAACCCTTATTTTCAAAGTTAAAAACCCTAGTTATTAATTTTAAAAACCTTATTAATTTTTCCTAAATTAAAACCCTAATTTGCTTTTAGTTAATACTAATTGCTAATTTTAGAAAGGTAATGTTAATTAGTGTTTCCTAAACCTAATTAGGAAGGTGTTAAGTAGATTCAAAACCTTTATTGAGAAACCTAATTATTTTATAAACCTTAATTTTATATTTTAGAAATTAAAATTTTATTATTTTATTATTTTTCAAACCCTAGATTTGGAAATTCTTGAAATTATTATTAAACCCTAAAATGGTCCAAACACTAAGCTCTAAATCAAACCCTAAATCCTAAGGGTTTTCCAAGATTACAATTGTGCCATTTAAATGATTAACTAAATGACATTTTTGCCCCTAATTGAATTATTTTAGCTAGCAATAGGTTTTGACATTAGATGGGAGTTGGTGACCAACTTAGTTGACAATTGTGACCTAAATATCCAGCAAATCAACCTAAGTGTATCAGCCATGTGCATTACAAGTACTATATATAGATTGAAGAGAGAGAAATATCATTTGCTAATTTGATTTTTGCACAACAATCATCCTAGACCCTCTCTCTCTCTAACCCACGAAATCTTAATGTATATCAGTCATGTAATGAAGCCCCACGAAATCCTCTAACAAATCAGTAACAACAAATCAAAAAGTTGTTCATCAAAGGTATAAACCCTAACCATAAAATATTTTTATGATCTGTTGTTAGATCTTGTAATTTGTTGTTAAAAGCTGTTGTTTATAGTCTAATTTAATGATCTGGGTTGGTATTTAGTGGATCTATAACATCTAGATTCACGAAATAAGAGTTTTCAAAGATCTGGAAAATTTTTAAAATGTCTCTGACAGTCAAATGTCAGATCATGTAGATCTCTTTCTGTTTATGTTTTTGTATGTTTGAAAGTTTGTATTTGAAGTATGGTATGAGTTCTTTCCTTTAGAACTCGAATCAGAGTAATATCAGTTATATATTAAAAGTTATTATTGGTCAAAGAGCGTTGACTGACCATGACCGGTCGAAATCTGGGTAAACCCAGAATCTAAAAATCGCCCCTGACAGCATGTTGAACGGCTTTGATCTGACAGATTTATTGATTGTTTGATGTTGTTATTATATTAAAGTTGTAGCTTGTTATCTCGTCTATATCTAAGTGCCTCTAGATATCTTAATTCTTCAATAAATAGAAAGTAGCATGTGGTCAAACCTAGTCCCTCGATCACGAATTCTGTTTCTGGGAAATTTTTAGAAAATTTTTGGTCTTATTTCTGACAGCGTTTGACCGACACATATCTATTGATTCTGATGATGTTGTATGTATTTTATGTATTAGATATCTTGTTTTGCATATCCTTTACATACTGAAAGTGTTATATCATGTAAAGCATACTTGAAGTGAACGTTATGATGATCGTAAGAAGGCAGTATGAACTGTTCTTCATTTCTGGAAAACCCAGAAATGAAGAACAGCTCTGACAAGGGATTTGAGGGCCTATAACTCTCTGATCGTTTGTGTTATGTTCATTATATCGACTGTTAGTTGTAATATTACAGTTATACTACAATATCTGGCTAATAACATGCCCAGTAACATCAGGATCTGACCGGAAATCTCGGTCAAACAAGCCACCATGAAGCTGGGCTGTCAGTGTTCTTGAGGCTCAAGAACACCTACAGCGACGCTTTTTGTCGCTAAAGACCTACAGCGACGGTTTATTATTATTATTTTTAGAAATTAATAAAAAAATAAGAAAAAATAGTTTTTAATTATTAAAAATACAAAATAAATTATTAAAAATTATTTTAAATTCTGAAAATTAGTTTTTAATTATTTTAAATATATTTCATAAATATTTAATATTTTTGGAATATTAAAAGTATTTAATTTATTTAATTATAATATTAAATAAATTATTTAAAAATGATTTTAATATTTGAAAAATCATTTAAAATTATATTATGGTATAAGAAAATAATTTAAGTTATTTTTGATAACTTTTAATATTATGTGACAATTTTCATTAATAAATTAATATTAATGATAATTAAGTTATTTATTAAATGAATTAAAAATGATTTTATTGAATTAAAAATCATTTTAAATAAGAATAAGGTATTTAAAAATATTTTAAGTTATAAAATATAACTTTTAATATTTAAAGGTAAATTTCATTAATTAATTATTATTAACGATGTTAAAGTTATTTAAGAATTATATTAAATAATTTAGTTTAAAAATGATTTTAATATTATAATAATCATTTTAAATGAAAATAAAGTGTTTAAAGATATTTTAAGTTATAAAATATAACTTTTAATATTTAAAGGATAATTTCATTATTAATTTAATATTAATTTAATGATTAATGATATTAAATTTATTTAATAATTATATTAAATAAATAGTTTAAAAATGGTTTTATTTATTTAAAAATCATTTAAAAAGGATATAAATGAATTAAAAATATTTTAAGTTATAATTAATGACTTTTAATATTTGGATAAATAGTTCATTAATATTTAAATATTAATGGTAATTATTTAATAATGATTTTAAATGTTTTAAAAAATCATTTAAGGGTAATATAAATACGTTAAGAATATTTTGAGTTATTATTCACAACTTTAATATTTTAACAATGTTTTGATTAATAGTTTTATATTAATTAAATATTGATGATAATAGAATTGTTTGATATTTAAATCATTTAATAATGATTCTGATATTTCAAAAATTATGGTAAATGGTAATAATTATTTTATAATTATTATAAGGTCATGAAAAATGATATGACTGTTATTTAATTAGTCTAAGTGGATATTGAACAACTGTTTAGAGTCTTAGACTCGATAATTACCCGATAAAGATGTCGGTAGACCGACATGGTTCAGAAATTGATCTGGACTTAGAAATTTAGTTAGTTAATTATTTTATTTGTGATTCAATGGTGAATAAAGTGGTGTGACAATGTGATTAGAAATAAGTTGATGTTTGTTTGTGATAACATGATTGCTGAACATTTATGACAATGTGATTAGGTTATGTGCTGACTGCAATATGCAGTACTATGTGTTATGTTATATTGTTCTAATCGATAGAATGATTTGATTAATGATAGGTCGTGATAGAAAAGATAGATCTAAGTTACGTAATTGTAAGCAGCGCATCAGACAAGTATCCTACATTTGCATTTTCTTTATGCATTGGACAAGTGTAAGAATGTTTCAAAGTTATATTATTACTGTACAGATTGTTAAGCCTATATTATATACGCCCATTGATTATCAACATGTTAGTATATGATAATTCAGTTATATATATTCTGTTCGTTAATTTCTATAAATGATTATACAAGTGTCCCCACTTGGATAATTATGGTATTTAATCACATGTTGATACATCTTTGATATACATATATGTTGATTTATATAAGACCTTTGTTATGAAAACCCGACAGATATGAACATCCCGATAATGGGAAAATTTTTATGCGCTACGGCGGACAAAGGATGAACGATAATATCGTTCTAGCAATGTAGTATTGATCAATACAGGGCCCATGGACTGTAGACCCGCAGGCCCGTAAGCAATGGCCGGTTTACAGATGAATTTCTGTTTAAACCCTTTCGAAAATGAAAAACAATGTTCATAATGTGTCACAGAAATCCCATGTATAGACAATACATATTTCAAAAATTTGAAAGAGGGTTGTTATGTTATTGTTATTGATACAGATTACTTCACAACTATTGACTGGTTGTAGAAGAATATTATAAAAAAAACATTTAAATTCTTTCAACTTATATATATATATATATATTTATATATATATATATAATACTTGCTAGGCACTCAAATGCTCACCCTTGCTTTATTTAAATGTTTTCAGCTAAGTGTGAAGGACTGGAAAGCTCATGCCAAAATAAGTGAAAAGGAAAGCAAATAGGATTTGAGTATTTGTATCATTTGTAATAGTTAAACTGTACTAAGTTATGATATGTATTATATATATCATGTAAAGCAGGTAGTAAAGGTTACGTACTTGGGATTAGGCTCTGATAAATGTAAGTTAAGTTTAAAATTTATATTATTGTTATTATTATTAGTAATTTTTCCGCTCATAGAAATGATATCGTGAAGTACCGAGTTCGGGTTTCAAGTATCCGGGTACGGGGACTTTACATCAATTCTAACCTAAGCACCCTATTTATAGAAAAATGCTTAGAACACCAAAGCAGAAAATTTATTAAATATTTTTTTTTTTTCAAAATCCTCATACGCACATTTATTTAGCTTCAAAATCTCAGCCACCAAATAGCCCACCTCACAAGACTTGCACAAAAAAACGTTTTTCTAATTTAAAATAATTTAAACTTCCAAAAATCAATTATTTCGAAGCTTCGGAACTTCAATAATTCATAATAAATAGCCCTTTTGTCAGAAAATTCGAATCTCGCGAGTTTTTATAGGAAATTCAATTCTCTACAACTTTGCAGAAGAAAGTTTTTCCAAATTCCAAACAAAAATTAACCGAAATCCACAAATGGGTGATTTTAGAGGCTATAATCAAATTTCAGTTAATAAATGGGTCCACCGACATGTTTAACATGTTTTAAACATTTATTGCAACAAAAATACTCTTCCTCCTCGTATACTCATATATCCCACATTCGTTGTAAAAATATCACCATTATTATATTATTAAAATATAATAATATATATATATTTAAATGAATTATTTTATCAGAAAAAGATAAAATTTCAATTTTCAACAATTGTCACATTAAAAAATTTTCTCCATCTATATCCACATAAAATCAATATTTTCCTCATCATATGAATCAATAAATAATTATTCACAAATAATATTACAGAATCACAATATTGACAACCAGGCAGTTCCCAGGAAAGAGGGGGCTTTCCAATAAGAATTTCTCCTTACTGGCGCGCAATTAGATGACCAAACCTCTCCTTAGAAAGAACTTTCTAGACATTGCCAATAATGTTATCTAATAATATTATTCAGATAATATGAATTATTGCTTCGATAATGAAAAATACTGTGTAATGACAATTATTGAAACACAGCAATATAAAATATCAACTCAACAATTATTGAACCAATAAAATAAAATACTGAACAATAATTACTGTAACCATTATTGAGAAGTGCCTTCTTACGTAAGAGTCAATAATTGGTGCAATACCATGTGCTACTGTGCAACAACGCATATTACCGTGTTTTAACCACCGGGTATTCCAACAGTGTAAACGGTAACAACTACGCCGTTATTTTTAAACAACTTATATTTGTCGTTTTCTTCCTCCAATCGCTTTCCGTTATGGGGCCCACACATGGCTGCGTCGTCGTACGAATATTCCCCGACAGTACGAATATTCCACGACCAAACGAATATTCCCCGACAAAAATGAATATTTTATAACCACTTGTTTATTTTGAAATATTTACGTATTTTACCCATAACTATCCACATTAATCAAATAAACCATTACTATTCAAAATAATAATTAGAGGAAATTAAATTTCATTTATTAATTATTTGGTTGTCTATTATTTAGATGTAAATTCCGATGTAGGTATGAACAAAGGAATATTTTAATATTTAAATCCTGTGGATTCTTTATCTCAGGATAGTTGATGTAAATAGCAGTGATGCTATCGTCTGATGTTAAAACTTTAGATTTGAATGAATATATATCAAGTTGATTGAGTTAATGTGTTAATAATTATATTAAATTGTTGAGTTAAGTCTTAACTATTTGGAGAATTTAATAGAGATTTAATAAGCATATATTTTAACAGAATTATACCGCTAAGAAGAAGACAACAACGTCAACCAGCTCAAGAAGGATCTACTAATAACAACAATAACGCCAATGCTAATCTTGTTTAACAATTGGTTAATTTACTAGCTGGAGAAATGAATAATGAACCTCAAGCTCCACCAAATACTATGTTTAAAGATTTAAATGCGGTGGGACCGCCAGAGTTTAAAGGTTCCATGAACCCGATCGAGGCTCAAATGTGGGTTATGGAGATGGAGAAGGTTTTCGACGTTGCTAGGTTTAGATAAGACCAGAAGATCGCTTTTGCAATGTCTATGCTAAAGTCTGAAACTAGCTATTAGTGGTAAGCAAACAAAGTTCATTGAGGTGAAGGTGTAATTACTTCGGAGAGATTTAAAGAGATGTTTATCGAGATGTATTTCCCAACCAGTTCGCAGAACCAGATGGAGGTTCATTTTCTAGAATTGAAGCAGAGAAATATGAGTGTACCTGATTATGCGGCTAGATTCAATGAGTTGACGAGGTTCGCCCCGTACCAAGTACACACGGACGAGAGAAAAGCCAGAAGATTTGAACAAGGACTAAAGCCCTAGGTATATAGTAAAGTATTAATGTTTCAGATAAACAAATTTGTCGGAGTACTGGAAAAGGCCATCCTCGCTGAAGGTGGAAGTGATGCGGTGACCAAGTACAATCAAGATCAAAAGAAGAAGAAGAGTGAAGGTGAGGGAAATAACAAGACTAGTGGAAGTGGCACAGAAAGTGGTAATTTTACTCAGAAGAAGAGGTGGAATGACAACTCATCATCGGAAAATCAACAAGGAAGTCAGAAGAAAAGAATCGAAGCATGCCCGACCTGCGGGAAAGCTCATCTGGGAGTTTGTATGAAGGGAAAAAGAGTGTGCTACAATCGTGGGCAGGAAGGCCACATAGCACCTAATTGTCATAACCCAAAGAAGGGTGCTTGCTTCACTTGTGGTTCAAACGACCATCTGGCAAGAGATTGTCCTAAGAAGGGATCGGGAGGGGCAGGACCAGGAGGAAATCGGGGAAACAACAGTAGAAACGCCTTGATTATCACCGGACCAACCGCAACCAACCGACTGATCGCCAGGACTTTCAACATGATGGTGCAGGTTGCAGTTCAGTCTCGTGATGTGGTGTTAAGTATCATTCCGATTAATAAAATTAATGTTTATGTATTATTTGATTCGGGTGCTTCTTGTTCCTTTATATCCGATGACTTTGCTAATAGTTTAGATTTGCTTAAGGATGAGTTAAAATATCCCATGAACATAGAAATTTCGAATAGAGAGATAATCCATGTTAAGTACGTGTATAAGAACTGTAAGTGGATATTAAGGGTAATATCATGAACATAGATCTTATCCCTTTTTGACTTGGGGAATTTGTCGTTATATTCGGAATGGACTGGTTATTCAATTACAGGGCTGTAATTGATTACCAAAAGAAGCGTATTAACCTTTTGACTCCGTTAAAGGTTATGTTTTATGGTAGCAAGTCGCCTAGACAAGCGAGTTATCTGACGATGATGCAGGATACTTAGCTTACATAGTCGACAGTCAAAAAGAAAATCCAAAGGTAGAAGAGATACTGATTGTGAGGGACTTCGTCGATGTATTTCCAGACGATTTGCCAGGACTTCCACAAGATAGAGAGGTAGATTTTGTGATCGATTTGGCACCCGGAACTACTCCAATATCGAAGGCACCATACCGAATGGCACCAGTAGAGATGAAAGAACTAATGGTATAACTACAAGAATTACTGAATAAGAAGTACATTCAATCTAGCGTATCACCGTGGGGAGCGTTGGTGTTGTTTGTGAGAAAGAAGGATGGATCGATGCGGCTCTACATTGTCTACAGAGAACTGAATAAGGTCACGATTAAGAACAGATATCCATTACCGAGGATCGACAACCTGTTTGATAAATTAAAGGGAGCGAGATACTTTTCCATGATAGACTTGAGAAGCGGTTATCATCAACTGAAGGTGAGGCCAGAGGATTTACCAAAGACAGCATTCAGAACGCGATATGGCCACTACAAATTTTTGGTAATGTCATTTAGTTTAACAAATGCTCCTGCAACATTTATGGGACTAATGAATGGTGTGTTCATGCCGTTTTTGAAAAAAATTCATAGTGGTATTTATAGATGACATTTTGGTATATTCGAAAACCAAAGAAGAACACGAAGAAATTTGAGATTAACGTTGGAGGTATTGAGAAGGGAGAAGTTGTATGCTAAGTTTTCAAAATGTGAATTTTGGATCGAACGAGTACAATTTCTTGGTCACGTGATCGATAAAAACGAAATTTCGGTAGATCCATCAAAAGTCGAAGCCGTGATTAACTGGGATCAGCCGAGAATCCGTCGAAAGTAAGAAGTTTTCTTGGATTTACAGGATATTATAGAAGATTCATTCAAGACTTTTCAAAGATCGCAACTCCGCTAACGAATTTAACTCAAAAAGCTGTGAAATTTGTTTGGACGGAGAAGTTTGAGGAAAGTTTTCAAGAATTAAAGAAGAGGTTGAGTACGACACCTGTGTTATCTCTCCCAGATGATACAGGAAATTTTGTTGTTTTTAGTAATGCGTCGCATAAAGGATATGGCTGTGTGCTTATGCAAAACGGCAAAGTCATTGCGTATGCATCACGACAATTGAAGGATTACGAGAAGGGATATCCAGCCCATGACTTGGAGTTAGCTGCAGTTGTTTTTGCTTTGAAAATTTGGAGGCACTATCTTTACGGGGAGAAGTGTGAAATATATACAAACCACAAGAGTCTGAAATATATTTTTGCATAGAAGGACTTAAATATGCGTCAAAGAAGATGGTTGGAATTAATCAAGGATTACGACTGTGAGATTTTATACCATCTGGGTAAAGTAAATGTGGTTGCCGATGCCTTAAGTAGAAAGGGTCGTGAGAAATTGATGAGGTTGACTGCTCAGGAGGAGCTAATTTTAGAAATGGAGAAACTAGAGTTGGAAGTGAAGTATCCTATGGAAATTGATGAGAAGCTATTTCAGATGCAATCTGGTACAACCCTACTGGATAAAGTTAAAGAGGCTCAACTTCAGGACGAAGAATGCAAGAAGGTGATAAAAATGATATCTGAAGGAACTGAACTGAGGTTCAAGATGGATAAGGAAGGAATATTGAGATTCAAGAGCAGAATTTGTGTACCGCTAGTACCAGAGATTAAGGAAGACATTTTGAGTGAGGCTCATAGCTCACGATATTCGATTAACCCTGGTAGTACCAAGATGTATCAAGATATTCGACAATACTTCTAGTGGCCTGAATTTGAAATGTGATGTTGCAGAATGTGTTACCAAGTGTCTGACCTGCCAGAAAGTAAAAGCAGAACATCAGAGACCATGTGGATTACTACAACTGTTAGAGATCCCAGAATGGAAATGGGAACATATTACAATGTACTTCGTGGTTGGCTTTCCGACGACTCAGAAAGGCTACGACGCAGTATGGGTTATCGTTGAAAGACTAACGAAATCCGCACACTTCCTTCCGATAAAAATCAGATTCAACATAGATCAGTTGGCCATGCTATATGTAAAAGAGATTGTTTTGAGGCACGGAGTACAGATGTCAATTGTTTCAGATAGGGATCTGCGCTTTACATCGAACTTCTGGAAACGTCTACAGGAATGCATGGGTACGCAATTACGGATGAGTACGGCATATCACCCTCAAACAGATGGACAGAGCGAAAGAACGATTCAGACATTAGAAGATATGCTAAGAGCCTGTGTGATGGACTTTAAAAGAAATTGGGAGGATCACCTACCACTAGTAGAGTTTGGCTACAACAACAGTTACCACGCTAGTATTGGCATGCAGCCTTATGAAATGTTATACGGCAGAAAGTGCAGAACTCCGCTTTATTAGGATGAAGTTGGAGAGAGAAAATTATTAGGTCCCGAACTAGTACCGTAGATAGCAGAAATAGTTAAGTTGATCCGAACATGACTGGTAGCAGCTCAAGATAGACAAAAGAAATACGCCGATCCACATCATCGAAACATTGAGTTTTAATTGGGTAGTTATGTGTTCTTAAAGGTCTCTCCATGGAAGGGAAAGATCAGGTTCGAAAAGAAAGGGAAATTAAGCCCAAGATTCATTGGACCATTTGAAGTACTAAGAAGAATCGAAAAGTTGCATATAAAGTAGCCCTACCTCCATCACTCAAGAATGTCCACAACGTCTTTCACGTTTCTGTATTACGACCCTACAAACCCGATTACAAACATGTAATTGAATTCGAACCCTTGCATTTTGAAAAAGACTTATCTTACGAAGAAATTCCTGTTCAAATTGTCGACAGAAAAGAACAAGGTCTCAGAAATAAAGTAATACCTTATGTTAAGGTAATTTGGAGGAACCACAATGCTGAAGAAGCTACGTGGGAACTCGAAGAGAATATGATAAAGAATTACCCTCATTTATTTACTTAATTTATGTGCAAGCGATTCTAGGGACAGAATCTTTGTAAGGGGGAGAATGTAACGGGTCGAATTTATTGAGTCATGATTCTGGGGACAAAATCCTTTTAAGGGGGGAAAGATGTGACGAATGAGATTTTTGTAAATTAATTTTAATATTTATTAGATTTAATAAATATTTTTGATGATTTAATTATTAGATTAAATAATTAATTGATGCAATTGTGATAGATTAATTTAATTATATGTGTTATATTAATTAAATTAATGTAGAGAATAATTATTATTCAAGTATGTAATTATGTGAGCTTATTGAATTAAAAGAAATATTTAATAAGCCTAATATCATTTTTTAATTAATGAGAAAATTAATTGTATAACTATGTGAATTAATGAGAAATTATTATATTTTATTTAATTTAAATTAAATAAATTAATTGAGTTATTTTATAAAGGGTGTGACATTATTTAAACTATATAATAAAATAGTTTATTAAATTAATTGAGTATAAGCCTTTAAGGGTAGCAAAACATGGCACTAGTGGAGGTTGAGGGCAGTTAACCCATGATGGGTAACTGACCTCTGCAACGTGTCAGTTTAATTGATATACGACGTCTTCTTTATTTCATCATTTTACTAAGTCTGATAAAACTAGTTAGAGAGAAATTGAAAAATTCAAGAGAGAATTCAGAGGATTTGTGAGAAACTCTATGATTGAAGAAGCTTTTGAAAAAGAGTTGTTATGTTTATACTCTACACTTTATACTCTGGGTAAATTCTCCAAACCCAAATTCTTTTTTACGTATTTAAGATTTCATGAAAATGGCTTTCAAAGCTTTTGTAAAGTCTCTGTAATTGGGAAAGGGTATAATTATGAGTTTATGTATGTGTTAAATGTTACCATATCATATTTGATCATATATATATATATATATATATATATATATATATATATATATATATATATATATATATATATATATAGACCATATCATCAGTATCATAAAACATGTCGTATATGTTGCTCAAAACTTACGAAGTATAGAATATGGCCATATGGACTTATACATGATTTTAATATGCCAAACATAAATGATCTTGTAAAAATTACACTCGTATATTATTATGCATGTAATACGAAGAGACCAAACTTTAAATGAACGGATTCGGTGTTATAACGAATCCGTAGTATTAATTTTCATGATTTATGTTCAAAACCTTCAAGAACATCAAGAACAGTGAAATTTACATATTTTAATTCTGTAATTATGTGTTTTAATAGGTTAAAATCATTTTATAAATGTTGGGTAATGATTATGTATGAATTATATCATGTAGGTATGTCTAAATTCGTGTAGAAAATAAGAAATTGGTAGAAATTTGCATGTTCTGCGATTTTTCGCGAACTGCAAATTCTACAACTAGTACGCCGCGCCGCAGCGCCGGCTGCCTGACTGCTTAATTCTTGCGCCGCAGCGCCACCGCGCCACAGCGCCAGGTCTCAAGCCGCAGTGCCATCGTGCCGCAGCGCGAAGACCAAGTATAATTGTGGCGCCGCAGCGCGAAGACCAAGTATAATTGTGGCGCCGCAGCGCCACTCTCCAGAATTTTCAGAAATGAATTAATTTTAAATATTCAAGTCTAGCAATGTGATAGCAACTTAATTTAAAGAACAATGAGATATGTTAGAAATATAATGAGATATTAAAATAGATTCTTAACATGCAAATAACATAATTGTATGTGGACTAAATTATTAAATGCATAGTTAGCTTATTATTCATGAAGTGCTTATTATGTGACAATAAGTGTGATAATTTGACTAAGTATAGTCATAACCAAAGTTAGACAAAAAGAATGAAGTTGCTATGATTAATTACGTTATAATTGACTGGTATTGTGAACATAAATGATATGTAGGATTTAAATCAAGGAACGAGTTTAATTAACGTGTAATCTACGCACGAGGTAAGTTTCCTAACCCTACTTGTTATCATTATTCAAGTTTATAAATCAATTTCATTTGTTATTTTAAAGATTTACTATCTTTTCAAAGTATGATTCTATTATACAATAATTGTTTTACTGTATACCTATTAAGATTGTTATTCATTATAAATAACATTTATTATTGAACCTTGTTAGACTAGCGAATCCTTATTGATTCAACTAGTCCATAGTTGATGAACGTTCTAAATTTAGAACCCTTATTATTTTATCCAAACCAAACTTCCCTTGGTGCGGACTCGAATGTCAAACTGAGATGAACAACCTTGCAAAGGAATTTACTTATGCGTTAACGTTAAGATATTATACACAGTATGGTACTAAGGGCTGATCCCCCTAAGTACGAGTAGAAAGGTCCATAGTCTTATGACTGTTAAAGGTTTCAAGTATAACCCTTGCTAACCTAGGATATAGTTCAAGGACTTATGACCCTCAGAAATCTTTTGATTCTTGTTATTAATTCTTGATTCAAAAGTTGAGCTTTTATTTCAGAAGTCTTTGATTCATTCACATGTTATTATACATTATTATTTCTTTATTTTACTTGTGGGAAATAGTGCTCACTCTTGCGTGATAATAACATTACAGTTAAGAACGAAAGGTCCGACGAGCCTTCTATTAACAAAGTCAAGGGCAAGATTAACAAGTGATGAAGACTTGTTATTTTATATGAAGATGTATTTTTGTTTAAGACTTAAGTTAATGATGTTTTTTAAGACTTATTTGTTTATGTTTCCGCACAGATGTTTAAGGTTAGTATGACCTGGGATTATGTTTATTATTCAGATGTTATGACCCATAAGGGGAAGATTTATTTCTATTTATTGCATGGTTTGCATTTATTATGGGTAGATATATAGATGATATTTGTATAGTGAACACCAAATCCCATGGAATCGAAGTACCCGGATTTTGGGGTGTCACATGTTCTATATATATTGAAAGTATGAAACGTTAAAGTCAATTTATGACTCTGTTGATTAAATAATGAATGTTGATTGAGTAAGGAACTCAATCTTTATACTTGTTATATGAAATGCGACATGTATGTTGTGTTAGTCCAGTGTCTATGAGATATATGTTGAGAATGTTATTATGTGCTATGTGATGCATGAAAACTGTTAGATTTTGTTGGTCTGTCGAGCTCAACCTTGCAAATAACCATTTTTGCAGGTTAAAGATTTAAGGTAAGGATATGTGTTACGTGAATTATAGAGATCTATATTCACGAAGATTACTTATGTTTTATGGGAAACGTATTTAATATTTTGAATGTAACATGTTGTTGAATTGTAAGTTGAGTTATCCGGTGTATATAGATATCTATTTATGATGTAAGATTTTGTATAGTCATTTTGTTGTAATGATTCATGATATAAATTTGAATTGAAGAGATGTAATGTAAAGGTTACAATTTAGGGCAATAAAGAAGGAAATGTATAAAAGTTTTAAATATTCTACATTTTTAGTAATTTTAATATCGAATAATGATGTAAAGATAGATTAAAGTTGTATTGTTAACGAACAAGAAGGAGAACATTATTGTATGAATTGTGGGGTCGTTACATGATTACTTCCCGAAAGATTACTTGTACCTTTGAATATCAAGGTAGCGAAAGAGGAAATAAATCCTGTTGATAATATTCATAGGAGTTATTGTGTAGAAATACGAGGTTATAAATTATCGGTAGATTTGTTGCTGATAAAGTTGGGAGAATTCAATGTAATTTCTCAGGATGGATTGGTTGTTCAATCATGGGGAAATTATAGGTTGTCAGAAGAAATGTGTAAACATTAGAACGTTGAGACAACCTCATGTAGTCATTTACGGTAATAAATTGCTGGGACGTTCATGTTGTCTTATCATGACACAAACTAGAAAATAATTGAGGAAGGGATGTGTAGCATGTGACACCCCCAAATTCGGGTACTTCAATTCCCACATGATTTGGTGTTCACTATACATACATCATATATCTAGCTACCCATAATAATGAAACCATAAAATAGATAGAAATACATCCTCTCCTTAAGGAGTTACAACATCTGAAATTAAATACATCAATCCCAGGTCATACTAACCTTAAATTTCAAATGCAAAAACATAAACAAATATTAAGTCTTACACAATTTAAACATAATTCTGGAATATAACATAACAAATAAACAACAAGTCATCAGCACTTGTTAATCTTTCTCTTGCCTTTGCTAGTAGAAGGCTCGTTGGATCTTTTATTTTTAACTGTAATGTTATTATTACGCAAGAGTGAGCATGAATGCCCACAAGTATAATAATGTAACAACAATATAATAACATGCGAGTGAATCAAAAACTTCGAAATAAGAAACTTGACTTTTGAATCAAGAATGAATAACAAGAATCAAAGGAACTTCTGAGGGTCATAAGACCTTGAACTATGTCCTAGGTTATCAAGTGTTATACCTGAAACTATGACACCCCCAAATCCGAGTTCTTCAATTTCCTCGGGATTTGGTGTTCACTGTCCAAACATCATGTATCTATCTACCCATAATAAATGCAAAACCATAAATAGATATAAATAATTCCTCTCCATATGGAGTTACAACATCTGAAAATAAATACATCAATCCCAGGTCATACTAACCTTAAATCTCAAATGCAGAAACATAAACAAATATTAAGTCTTACACAACTTAAACATAAGTCTGAAACATAACATATCAAATAAACAGAAAGTCTTCATCACTTGTTAACTTTACCCTTGCCTTTACTAGTAGGAGGCTCGTCGGACATTTCTTTCTTAACTGCAATGTTATTATTACACAAGAGTGAGCACAATTGCCCACCAATATAATAATATAACAATAAAATAATAATTTGGGAATGAATCAATGACTTCTAAAATAAGAAAACTTGGCTTTTGAATCAAGAATGAATAACAGGAATCAAAAGAACTTATGACGGTCATAAGACCTTGAACTACGTCCTTGGTTGTCAAATGTTTATACTTGAAACCTTTAACAGTCATAAGACTATGGACTCTTCTTCTCGTACTTAGGGGGATCAACCCTTAGTACCATATTGTGCACAATATCTTAACGCTAAAGCATTATTAATCCCCTATAACAGGGTTGTTCATCTCAGTTTAACATTAGAGTCCGCACCAAAAGAAGTTTGGTTTGGATAAGCTCAACAATGGTTCCAAAATTTAGAACTTTCATCAACTATGGACTAGTTGAATCAATAAGGGTTCTCTAGTCTTGCAAGGTTCAACAATAATTGATATTAGGTTTGAATAATAAAGTTCAAGATGTATACAATCGAATAAGTATTGTATAACAGGAATCATGCTTTTAAAGAATGATAACATCTAATATGAAATCTTGACTTGAACAATAATAAATAAGATAGAATAACGAACTTGCTTTATGTAAAGAAACAAGGTTTAGGAACTTGCTTCGAGCGTAGGCTAAACGATTACTACTTCCATTCACCACAAATCCTACACATACCATATGTATTCACGACATTCATTAGTTACATTTTCACTTAATTATTTAATATAAACTCTACTTTATTTAACGAATCATTACCCTTCTAATTTAATTAATTAATTAAATTAGAATATTTTAATTCCCTTACTATTATTACACTCGAATAAATTATTTCATAATAATTTCCATCGAATATTTATTTTATTCCATAAATATCTCAATTAGAATATTTACTTTATTTTATAAATATTTTAATAATAATTTTCATCGAATATTTATTTTATTCCATAAATATCTCAATTAAAATATTTATTTTATTTGATAAATATTTTAATTAATAATTTATTATTATTTTATTTTTATTTTTTTTATGTTTTTTTAGATTGGTAACACACGCCGGGGGCGAGGTTACCCAGACTCAGTTTCTGCAGTTCCTGTATAACAAGGCCAAATTAGGCCAAAAAAATCTCCCGCAAGTTAATATGTTCTCTTGAAGAACACAGAACATGGCCATAACTTTCAATTAAAATATTTCAACATGAATTTAGACATACCCAAACTTTTTTAAACACATATAACTATTACTTAACCCATCTAGCATAATTTTAACATGTTAAAATAAATAGTTTTGCATAATCAAAACATATAAATTACTATTCTTGATTTTCTTGAAAGTTTTCAACACAAAACATGAAAATCAAAATTACAGGTTCATTATAACACTGAATCTATTCATTTGGAGTTTGATTCCTTCGTTTTAACATGCATAATTATATACAAGTGTAAATTTATGATACCACTTATGATTATCGTGTTAAATTTAGTATGTAAGGCCATATGGCCATATTTTCATACTCTGTAATTTTGAAGAACAACGTACGACATAATTTTTATGAAACTGATGTTATGGTTCATACAACATACAGTAACACATGGTATAATTACATCTTACCACATATATAACATATAATCACTACCCTTTTACAATTACAGAAGTTTTAACAAAACATTTTCATGAAAACTTTAACAATCGTAAAAATAGAAATTGGGTTGAAGAGATTACCCTTAAACAATTCTTCTAACTTTCACGCTCTTCTACAATATCACAATAACTCACACTGTTTCTCTCTAATTCTCTGAAATTCTCTCTGATTCTCCTTTTCCTGACTTAACAAAACTAAAAGACTTAACAATAATAGAAGACGTATATAATATTTTGAAACTGACGCAGTTGTGGTCAGTTAACCGATCATGGGTTAACTGCCCTCAATCTCCCTTAATGCCTTGTTTCGCTAAACTTAAAAGAATTATAACCATTTAATTTAATAGATCTTTTATACTATAGTTTAATAGTGTCACACCCCTTTATAAAATATAAATCAAATATCTTATTTACTTTAATTCAATTAAAATATGATAATTTCTTACTAATTCACATAGTCACATAATTAATTTTCTCCTTTATTAATTATGTCAAATTTTTAATTTTTCTTATTAATTAAAATAATATTAAGCTTATTAAATATTTCTTTTAATTCAATAAGCTCACATAATTACATACTTTGAATAATAAAAATTCTCCACATTAATTTAATAAATAAAACACATATAATTAAATTAATCTACCACAACTTCATTAATTAATTATTTAATCTAATAATTAAATCATCAAAAATATATATTTAATACAATAAATATTAAAATTAAATTACGAAATCTCGTTTGTCACATCTTTCTCCCCTTAAAAGGATTCTGTCCTCAGAATCACGACTCAATCAATTCGTCCCGTTACATTCTCCCCCCCCCCCCTTACAAAGATTCTATCCCCAGAATCGCTTACACATTAATTAATTAAATAAATGAGAGTAATTCTTCATCATATGGTCTTCGAGTTCCCACGATGATTCTTCAGCATTGTGATTCCTCCAAATTACTTTAACGAAAGGTATTACTTTATTTCTGAGAACTTGTTCTTTTCTATCGACAATCTGAACATGAATTTCTTCATATGATAAGTCTTTCTCAAAATGAAGGGGTTCATATTCAATCACGTGCTTGTAATCGGGTTTGTAGGGTCGTAAAACCGAAACATGGAAAACGTAATGGACATTTTCGAGAGCTGAAGGTAAGGCTATCTCATATGCAACTTCTCCGATTCTTTACAGTACTTCGAAGGGTCCAATGAATCTTGGGCTTAATTTCCCTTTCTTTCTGAACCTAATCTTTCCCTTCTAGGGAGAGACTTTCAAAAACAAATAACTACTCAGTTCAAACTCAACATTTTTACAGTGTGGATTGACGTATTTCTTCTGCCTATCTTGAGCTGCTACCAGTCTTGCTCGGATCACTTTAACTATCTCTACTGTCCGCTTTACTAGTTCAGGACCTAATAATTGTCTCTCGCCAACTTCATCCCAGTATAACGGATTTCTGAACTTTCTGCCGTATAACGCTTCGTAAGACGGCATGCCAATACTAGCGTGGTAACTGTTGTTATAGCCGAACTCTACAAGAGGTAGGTGATCATCCCAATTTCCTTTAAAGTCCATTATACAAGCTCTTAACATATCTTTTAATGTCTGAATCGTTATTTCACTCTGCCCATCTGTCTGAGGGTGATATTCCATACTCATTCTCAACTGCGTACCCATGCATTCTTATAAACGTTTCCAGAAGTTCGATGCAAAGCGTGGATCCCTATAGGAAATAATTGACACCGGAACTCCGTGTCTCGAAACAATCTCTTTTACATATAATTTTTCCAACTGGTCTAAGGTAAATTTGATTCTGATCGAAAGGAAATTTACGAATTTTGTCAGTCGGTCAACGATAACCCATACTGTTTTATAGCCTTTCTGAGTTGTCAGAGGGCCAACCACGAAATCCATCATAATATGTTCCCATTTCCATTCTGGGATCTCTAACGATTGTAGCAACCAACTCGGCCTCTGATGTTCTTCTTTCACTTTCTGACATGTCAGACACTTGTCAACACACTCTGCAACATCTCGTTTCAAATTTTGTCACCAAAAATGTTGTCGAAGATCTTGATACATTTTGGTACTACCAAGGTGAATCGTATATCATGAGCTATGAGCCTCGCTCAAAATATCTTAATTAATCTCTGGTACTGGTGGTACCCAAATTCTTCCTTCAAATCTCAGTATTCCTTCCTTGTCCACCTTAAATCTCAGTTCAGTTCCTTTGGATATCTTCTTTTTCACCTTTTTACATTCTTCATCCTGAAGTTGAGCCTCCTTAACTTTATCCGGTAGGGTTGTACTAGATTGCATCTGGAATAACTTCTCATCAATTTCCATAGGATACTTCACTTCAAGTTTTAACTTCTCCATGGCTGAAATTAGCTCATTCTGAGCGGTCAACGTCATCAATTTCTCCCGACCCTTTCTACTTAAGGCGTCGGCAACCACATTTGCCTTACCCGGATGGTATAAAATTTCACAATCATAGTCCTTAATTAACTCCAACCACCTTCTTTGGCGCATATTCAAATCCTTCTGTGTAAAAATATATTTCAGACTCTTGTCATCTGTATATATATTTCACACTTCTCCCCGTAGAGATAGTGCCTCCAGATTTTAAAAGAAAAAACCACTGTAGCTAAGTCCAAGTCGTGGGTCGGATACCCCTTCTCATAATCCTTCAACTGTCGTGATGCATACACAATGACTCTGCCATTTTGGATAAGCACACAACCAAGTCCTTTATGCGATGCATCACTATAAACAAAAAAAAATTCCTGTATCATCTGAAAGAAATAACATAGGTGCTGTACTAAACCTCTTCTTTAGTTGTTGAAAGCTTTCCTCACACTTCTTCGTCCAAACAAATTTCACAGCTTTTCGAGTCAAATTTGTTAACGGAGTTGCGATCTTGGAAAAGTCTTAAATGAATCTTCTGTAATACCCTGCCAATCCCAGAAAACTTCGTACTTCCGACTACGTTCTCGGCTGATCCCAGTTTATCACGGCTTCAACTTTGGATGGATCTACCGAAATTCTGTCTTTATCAATCTAATGTCCAAGAAATTGTACTCACTCAATCAAAAATTCGCATCTCAAAAATTTGGCATACAACTTCTCCCTTCTCAATGCCTCTAACGTTACCTTCAAATGTTTTTCATGTTCTTCCTTGGTTTTTGAATATACCAAAATGTCATCTATAAATACCACTACGAATTTGTCCAAAAACGGATTGAACACTCCATTCATTAGGCCCATAAATACTGCAGGAGGATTCGTTAGACCAAATGACATTACCAAAAATTCATAGTGACCATATCGTGTTCTGAACTTTTTCTTCGCTACATCCTCTGCCCTCACCTTCAGTTGATGATAACCACTCCTCAAGTCTATCTTGGAAAAGTATCTCGATCCCTTCAATTGATCAAATAGGTCGTCGATCCTCGGTAATAACACTTGATATATATTCTTAATCGTGACCTTATTCAGTTTTCTATAGTCAATGCAGAGTTGCATCATCCCATCCTTCTTCTTCACAAATAACATTGGCGCTCCCCACGGTGATACGCTTAGTTTAATGTACTTCTTATCCAGTAATTCTTGTAGTTATACCATCAATTATTTCATTTCTATCGGTGCCATTCGGTACGGTGCCTTCGATATTGGAGTGGTTCCTGGTGTTAAATCGATCACAAATTCAACCTCTCTATCTGGCGGTTGTCCTGGAAAATCATCTAGAAATACGTCTGCGAAGTCTCTCACTACTGGTATCTCCTCTACTTTCGGATTCTCTTTACGACTGTCGACTATATAAGCTAGATATCCTATACAACCGTATCTTAACAACTTCCTGGCCTACTTCATTGTTTGACAACTCGCTTGTCTAGGTGACTTGCTACCATAAAACACAACCTTTGACGGAGTCATGAGGTTAATAAGATTCTTCTGGCAATCAATTACGGCTCCGTGATTGAATAACCAGTCCATACCTAAAATAACGTCAAATTCTCCAAGTCGAATAGGGATAAGATCTACATTCATGATATTACCCTTAATATCCACTCTACAGTTCTTATGTACGTACTTAACAGGGATTATTTCTCTATTCTCAATTTCTATGTTCATGGTGTGTTCTAACTCATCCTTAGGCACTTCTAAGTTATTAGCAAAGTCATCGGATATAAATAAACAAGTAGCACCCGAATCAAATAATACATAAGCATCAACTTAATTGATCGGAATGATACCTGACACCACATCACGAGACTGCACAACATCCTGCACTGTCATGTTGAATGTCCTTGCTGTCGGTCGGTTGGTTGCGGTTGGTCCCGTGATAGTTAAAGCACTTTCACCGCTATTTCCCAAGTTCCCTCCTATTCCTGCCCCTCCAGATCCCTTCTTGAGACAATCCCTTGCCAGATGATCCTTTGAGCCACAAGTGAAGCAGGCTCCCTTCTTTGGGTTAGGACAGTTTGGTGCTATGTAGCCCTCCTGACCATAATTGTAGTACACCCGCTTTCCCTTCATACAAAACCCCAGGTGAGCTTTCTCGCAAGTCAAGCACGCTGATTTCCATTTTGACGAGTTGTCAGTCCACTTCCTTTTTTGATTGATACTTCCTCACGTGTTGCTGCCACTGGCTTTGTTATTTCCCTCATTTTCACTCTTTTTCTTCTCCTGGTCCTGATTATACTTGGCCACCGCATCGCTCCCACCTTCAGTGAGGATGGCCTTTTCCAGTACTCCAGCAAAAGTTCTTAGCTAAAACATTAATACTTTGCTATATAACCATGGCGTCAGTCCTTGTTCAAACATTCTTGCTTTTTTCTCATCCGTGTGTACTTGATATGGGGCGAACCTAGCCAACTCATTGAATTTTATCGCATAATATGGTACGAACATATTTCCCTATTTTAACTCCAGAAACTTGACCTCCATTTGGTTCTGCGAGATGGTCGGAAAATACATCTAATAAAACATCTCCTTGAACCTCTTCAAGGTAATCACACCTTCACCTCCCCTGACCTTATTTGATTGCCATCAATAACTGGCTCCGAATTTCAACATGAACGTCACGTAGGCGATTTTCTGGTCCTCTCTGACTCTGGCGACGTCAAAAACTTTTTCCATCTCCATAACCCAAGTTTGAGCCTTTATCGGGTTCATGGAGCCTTTAAACTCTGGCGGTCCCACCGTTTTGAAATCCTTAAACGTTGTATTTAGTGGAGCTTGGGGTTGATTGTTAATTGTTCCAGCCAGTAAGTTGACCAACTGTTGAACGGGGTCAGCATTGGCGTTGTTGTTGTTGTTGTTATTCGTTGACCCTCCCTAGGTTGGTCGACGATTTGGTCGTCTTCTCGACGGCATGTTTCTAATAAGAATATACGCTTATTAGGTCTTTATTAAATCCTTTAAATATGTAAGGCTTAACTAAAACATTTAAACATAATCACTTAACACATTATCTCAATAAGCTCTGATATTTTATTCAAATCAAAAGTTTTAACATCAAACGATAGCATCACTGGTATTTACATCAATTATCCCAAGATAAAGAATCTACAGGATTTAAAAACATTAAATATTCCTTTGTTTATAAACACATCGGAATTTACATCTAAATACCAGATAAGTTTTTTTTAATAATTAAACAAATCCTATCACTTCCCTGTTAAGGAGCTGAATTGCCTTGCAACGTTCCACTTCCATGATGTGGGACATCGTCCGTCGATCTAGCATATACGATGGTAGTCCTTCGAACTGGATTGGGTACCTCATAACCTGATCATGAGCCTCATCCATTACATTTTGAAGTTTAGAGTACGTCTCCCCAAGCTTAGCCTTCTTCGCACGACAATCCTCTTCTACAAGATCAGCACGACTTGATTCTCTTACCCAGGCCTCCTCTGCTATGGTCAGCCATTCCGAGCTCTCTTTCATTTCATTATTCAACTTCTCTATTTCTTCGGACTTCTCCTCGGTTTGACCCTTATCTTGAACCAAATCCCACTCCATGTTTCCTAGACGTGTGTGAAGAGTCACAACCTCCCTATCCTTCTGCTCGATGGAAATCTGCTGAATAATCGCCCGCTCAGTCAGATCCTAGACAGTGTCACATAACTCCACGTTACGGTCATATAACTCATCGTACATCTCAGCATCGATGGAGTTCGGCGGGAAATCCTCTTCTTCCTCTTCCTCCTCAGGATCTTCCTCTAGATCAGTCTTAGGCTCATGCTCCTGACCAACAATAGTGATCAACAAAGATGACTCTCTCTGTACTAACTGCTCCCTGACAACATGAATGTCTTGGGGCTCCTCCTCCGTAGGCACTCGGGGTTCCTCCTCCCCAGCTCGACTAGCTCCTCCAACATCTGACATCCTGACAACACAGTTCCAAGTTTTAGTTACTAAGTCGTACTAGCGAGCACATAATTTAACACATAAGCACAAAGTCTTTTATTTTCTTCAATGAATTAAGAAATTCATTTCTTATAACTCGATAAGAGTTTTCCATCACTTTGTTCTTCCTATAAGGTTATTACCTAAGGTTGTTCCCCCACCTAAGCTTCATAACCTACAGCTATGATACCAACCTGTGACACCCCCAAATATGGGTACTTCAATTTCCTTGGAATTTGGTATTCACTGTCCAAACATCATGTATCTATCTACCCATAATAAATGCAAAACCATAAATAGATATAAATAAATCCTCCCCTTATGGAGTTACAACATCTGAAAATAAATATACCAATCCCAGGTCATATTAACCTTAAATCTCAAATTCGAAAACATAAACAAATATTAAGTCTTACATAACTTAAACATAAGTTTGAAACATAACATAACAAATAAACAACAAGTCTTTATCACTTGTCAACTTTGCCCTTGCCTTTACTAGTACAAGGCTCGTCGGACCTTTCGTTCGTAACTGCAATGTTATTATTACGCAAGTGTGAGCACAATTGCTAACCAGTATAATAATATAACAATAAAATAATAACATGCGAATGAATCAATGACTTCTGAAATAAGAAAACATGGCTTTTGAATCAAGAATGAATAACAAGAATCAAAAGAAATTCTGAGGGTCATAAGACCTTGAACTACATCCTAGGTTTTCAAATGTTTATACTTGAAACCTTGAGGGTCATAAGACTATGGAATCTTCTAATCGTACTTAGGGGGATCATCCCTTAGTACCATATTGTGCACAATATCTTAATGCTAAAGCATTATTAATCCCCTATAACAGGGTTGTTCAATCCCCTATAACAGGCTTGTTCATCTCAGATTGACATTAGAGTCCGTACCAAAAAAAAATTGGTTTGGATAAGCTCAACAATGGTTCTAAAATTTAGAACGTTCATCAACTATGGACTAGTCAAATCAATAAGGGTTTGCTAGTCTTACAAGGTTCAACAATAATTGATATTCAATTTGAATAATAAAGTTCAAGATATATATAATCGAATAAGTATTGTATAACAGGAATCATGCTTTTAAAGAATGATAACATCTAATATAAAATTTTGACTTGAACAATAATAAATAAGATATAATAAGGAACTTGCTTTATGTAAAGAAACAAGGTTTAGGAACTTGCCTCGTGCATAGGCTAAACGATTACTACTTCCGTTCACCACAAATCCTACACACATACCATATATATTCACGACATTCATTAGTTACCATATTATTTAATATAAACTCCACTTTATTTAACGAATCATTACCATTCTAATTTAATTACTTAATTAAATTAGAATATTTTCATTACCTTACTATTATTACACTCTAATAAATTATTTCATAATAATTTCCATCGAATATTTATTTTATTACATAAATATCTCAATTAAAATATTTACTTTATTTTATAAATATTTTAATAATAATTTTCATCGAATATTTATTTTATTCCATAAATATCTCAATTAAAATATTCATTTTATTTGATAAATATTTTAATTAATAATTTTATTATTATTATTATTCTATTTTTAGTTTTTTTTAATATTTTTTTTTGGTTTGGTAACGCACGCCGGGGGCGAAGTTACCCAAACTAACTTTCTGCAGTTTCTGCATAACAAGGCTAAATTAGGCCAAAAAAATCTCTCAAAAGTTAATATGTTCTCTTGAAGAACATAGAACATGGCCATAACTTTCAATGAAATTATTTATACTCGAATTAAGTTATACCCAAACATTGTCATACACATATAACTATTACTTAACCCTTCTAGCATAATTTTAACATGTTAAAATACATAGTTTTGCAGAATCAAAACATATAAATTACTGTTATTGATTTTCTTGAAAGTTTTCAACACAAAACATGAAAATTAACATTACAGGTTCATTATAACACTGAATCTATTCATTTGGAGTTTGATTCCTTCGTTTTTACATGCATAATTATATACAAGTGTAAATTTATAATACCACTTATGATTCTCGTGTTAAATTTTGTATGTAAGGCCATATGGCCATATTTTCATACTCTGTAATTTTGAAGAACATCGTACAACATATTTTTTATGAAACTGTTGTTATGGTTCATACAACATAGTAAAAACATACTATGTTAACATATTAACACATACATGTATAAATTTATGATACAACTTATGATTATCGTGTTAAATTTGGTATGTAAGGCCATATGGCCATATTTTCATATTCTGTAATTTTGAAGAACAACTTACGACATAATTTTTATGAAACCGATTTATGGTTCATACAACATAGTCAAAACATACTACGTTAACATATTAACACATACATGTATAAATTTATGATACAACTTATGATTATCGTGTTAAATTTGGTATGTAAGGTCATATGGCCATATTTTCATACTATGTAATTTTGAAGAACAATATACGATATAATTTTTATGAAACTGATGTTATGGTTCAAGCAACATATAGTAACACATGTTATAATAACATCTTACCACATATATAACACATAATCACTACCCTTTTCCAATTACAGAAGTTTTAACAAAACATTTTCATAAAAACTTTAACAATCATAAAAATAGAAATTAGGTTGAAGAGATTACACTTAAACAATTCTTCTGACTTTCACGCTCTTCTACAATATCACTATAACTCACACTGTTTCTCTCTAAATCTATGAAATTCTCTCTGATTCTCCTTTTCCAGACTTAACAAAACTAAAAGACTTAACAATAATAGAAGACGTATATAATATTTTGAAACTGACGCAATTGTGGTCAGTTAACCGATCATGGGTTAACTGCCCTCAACCTCCCCTTAATGCCTTGTTTGGCTAACCTTAAAAGAATTATAACCATTTAATATAATAGATCTTTTATACTATAGTTTAATAGTATCAAACCCCTTTATAAAATATAAATCAAATATCGTATTTACTTTAATTCAATTAAAATATGATAATTTCTTATTAATCAACTTAGTCACATAACTAATTTCCTCCTTTATTAATTATGTCAAATTATTAATTTTTCTTATTAATTAAAATAATATTAGGCTTATTAAATATTTCTTTTAATTCAATAAGCTCAGATAATTACATACTTTGAATAATAAAAATTCCCCACATTAATTTAATAAATATAACACATATAATTAAATTAATCTACCACAACTTCATCAATTAATTATTTAATCTAATAATTAAATCATCGAAAATATTTATTTAATTCAATAAATATTAAAATTAAATTACAAAATCTCGTTTGTCATATAAACCTTTAACAGTCATAAGACTATGGACTCTTCTACTCGTACTTAGGGGGATCAACCCTTAGTACCATATTGTGCACAATATCTTAACGTTAATGCATAAGAACTCCCCTATAACAGGGTTGTTCGTCTCAGTTTGACATCAGAGTCCGCACCAAAGGAAGTTTGGTTTGGATAAATTCAACAAGAGTTCTGAAATTTAGAACGTTCATCAACGATGGACTAGTCGAATCAATAAGGGTTCGCTTGTCTTACATGGTTCAACAATAAATGATATTCAATTGAATAAAAATTCTAAAAAGGTATACAATCGAAATAAGTATTGTATGACTGAATTCATGCTTTAAAAGAATTATACCATCTAATATGAAGTCTTGAACTTGAACAATTAAGAACAAGTGCTTACTCGATATAAAATACAATTCTAAGACTTGATCAATGGGTAATTTAGAATTTAAGGAACTAGCTTAACAACAATAATTTAGAAATAGAAAATTTACTCAATATAAAAGTAAGGTTTAGAAATTTGCCTCTTGCACAAGTTACGATTAATTCACGTTCTTTATTAAATCCTACATATCAATACATTCACAATACCCATTAATCAATACTTCGATATACCTATTGAATCCCAACATTGGTCTTTGAATATGTTATTGAACTTTTAAGTCTTATTAATTAATCAAAAAATGTAAGTTAATTAACATAATTTTATTCTTGACATGTATTCATGTTCATTACGTTAGGTTTTAAAAACACATTTTCAAAACTTGAACACTTAGAAAAATTTTTGAAGTTCTGCAGGTAGGGCGCATGCACGTTACATTTGTTCTCTGAAGCGACGCGGGCGCGCTGCATGGCGCGGCCGCGCTACGACGCAAAGCCAGATTCTGCATTTCACGAAGAATACACAGAACAACCCAATAAATCCCAAATTAAGCTAACATGATGAATTTTAATGCTACCCATTAATTATAGACTTCACAAAAATATCACATAAAGTCTTTAGCATGGTTCTAACACTTTAATTCACTTAATTACACAATTTACAACATTTAATTTCACTGTTTTTCGTGTTTTGTAAAGTTTTGAAGTAAAACATGAATTTTAACATACAGATTCGTTAATTCACTGAATCCATCCATTTAAATTCTATTTTGTTCGTTTCAACATACATAAGCATATACGAGTGTAATTATTTTTATACAACTTATGAATAATGCATTTAATTTGTACGTAAGGGCCATATGGCCATATATACAACTTTTATACTCTATAACTTCAAAAATATCCAATTTCTACAGATTTATATGAATTTAATGATTTGAAAACATACATAAATGGTAGAAAATATGTTATGATTATATATTATCATGTGTATACCCATAAATCACCAATTCATGCATTGAACACTATATTTTTGTTTTATAGAGAACTTAAAATACTTGTTTATGGAAAACTCTGATTTTAGCATGATTACATGAAATCAATTACTTTAAACACATAAATATATTATATAAACTTATTATAAGCATAAGTTAACCTATACATCACATCCTATACTCATTAATTTGCAACATTCTTCAATCACAGAGGACTTAGAGATAGTTTTTCATAGAAAATAATAACAACATAATTTACAAATTGGGTTGGAGAGATTACCCTATAGTAATTCATCTGATTCTTTGCTTTCTTCTCCAATATCATAAATTCTCTCTAAACTCTCTCTCTCTGAATTTTTCTCTGCACTTTGCTCTCCAGGTTGAAACAAAGAACTGAATATAAGACGCATAATATAAATGGCGTTGATGTGGTCAGTTAATCCCTCTGTGGGTTAACTGACCAACTCCCTTTTAGGCCTTGTTTGGCTAGTCTTTAAAAGGCTCTTTCCCATTTAATTTAATTAATCTCTTATTATATAGTTTAATAATGTCACTCCCAATTAAACAATAAATCAAATATCTTATTTAATTTAATTTTAATAAAATATAATAATTTCACATAGTCACATAATTAAATTTCTCATTTATTAATTATATCAAATTATTAAATCTCTAATTAATTATTAAATTAATTAGAATAACATTATGCTTATTAAATAATTCATTTAATCAAATAAGCTCAATTAAATACACACCTTGAATAAGAAAATTCTCCACATTAATTTAATTAATATAACACATATAATTAAATTAATCTACCACAAATTCAACAAGTAATTATTTAATACAATAATTAAATCATCGAAAAATATTTATTAATTCAATAAATATTCAAATTAGATTACAAAATCTTGTTCATCACATAAACTATCTGTGTCATGTTGTTGATACCCAGAGAGTGGGAGCAACGATGGAACAAATACATATTGTCAAAGAATTCACGGATGTATTTCTAAGCGAATTGTCGGGTCTTCCACCGGATAGAGAGACCGAATTCGTAATAGATATCGTTCTAGGAGCGGCACTAGTTTCAAGGGCACCATACCATATGGCACCAATGGAGATTAAGGAGTTGATGGTTCAGTTATAAGATCTGTTGGATAGAAAGTACATTCAACTGACTGTTTCATCGCGGGGAGCACCGATACTGTTTATAAAGATGAAGGATGGATCATTAAGACTTTGTATCGACTACCAAGATTTAAAAAAGTTAACGACAAAGAATAGATACCCGTTCCCAAGGATCGATGATCTCTTTGATCAGTTGAAAGGGGCAAAGTATTTTTCTAAGATAGATTTGTGAACAGGGTGTCATCAGTTGAAGGTTAGGAAGGATGATGTACCTAAGAAGGCATTCAGGACTTGTTACGGTCATTACGAGTATCTGGTGATGTCGTTTGGGTTGACAAATGCATCAGGAGCATTTATGGATATGATGAACAGAGTGTTCAAACAGTATTTGGACAAGTTCGTTGTACTGTTTATCAATAATATTCTAGTCTATTCTAAGACGCCAGAAGATCACGCTGAACACCTAAGGTTAGTGTTTGAGACTATAAGGAAGGGGAAATTGTAAGACCCCAAATTTTATGAATGAAAGTATTCAATTTTCTTATAATTATTATTCTTTTTATTAAATGGTTAAATTGATGAAAGGTTAAAGTTAAGGGTGATATTTGAAAATTTTGCAAAGTAAACAAGTTGATATAAAATATTCGTTGTGTCGGGGAATATTCATTTTAATAGGGAATAGTCGTACAATGATACAATCATTGGTGGAACCCACAACGAAAGTATTGTCATAATTAGAAAGTGACAGAAATATCTTTTTATTAAAATAACGGCGAAAGTTTTACCATTAACTATTGAACTATCCGGTGGTAAAAGTACAGTAATACGCGTGATTGCATAGTAGCACACGGTATTGATTATTGATGCTTACGTAAGAAACGACTCAGTTTACTTAATTATTGCTATAGTAATTATTGCATACCATCTCACGTTATTTGATTCAATTATTATCACAGTATCATCTGCATAATATTTTATATTATTAAATTACTAATTGAGACAACAAAGTTGTTCATATTATTATTTGCAATATTGACAATGTCTAGAAAGTTCTGTCGAGGAGAGGTTTGGTCACCTAATTGCGCCTCAATAAGGAAAAATCCTTATTGGAAAGCCCCCTCTTTCCTGGGAACGATCTGGTTGTTAAATATTATGAGTTATAATTTTAATGATGAATAATTGTTGAAGTATTAAGAATGTGTTTATTGAAGATAAGTGGATTACAAAAGTTAAAAGGGAATAATGCAAACTTCGAAAACTTTAGGGGTACCAAAGTGTGATAAGTTAAATCAATCTGGACCATTGATGGTGGTTTTAATATTAAATAAATCTGGACTGTCGGTGGTGGTTTTAATAGTAAATCAATCTGGACCGTCGGTGATGGTTTTAATAGTAAATCAATCTGGACCGTTGATGGTGGTTTTAAAAGTAATCAATCTGGACCGTCGGTGGTGGTTTTAAAAGTAAATCAATCTGGACCGTCGGTTGTGGTTCTAATAGTAATCAATATTGACCGTCCGTTCTAATATCAAATCAATCTGGACCGTTCATGAATAAGTTACTATTTAGTCCATTCTCCTATAAATAGAAGCTTAATTCTTCTTTCATTCTCACAAATTCACTGAGATTCACAAGAGACACTATAGAGAGAGAAACTATATAGAGCAAGAAGAAGAGTATTATGCTACTTCACTATTGTAGTATCCACCCTTCTACAAAGGTAAGGGATATTATTGTTGCATTCGTAAGGGATGTTATTTTCATTTGCTAAGGGATATTATTTGTTGTATTCATAAGGGGTATTATTTCTTTCGTATTCATAAGGAATATTATTTTTTCGTATTCATCCTTTAATATGTCGAAATAACCTGTCTACGCAGATTACGTACCGTATGACGGGTGAAAATCCATTTGCATTTTCGTATGTTATTTCTTTTCATATTCTTAAATCTAAACTTACTATGGTAAGTATTGCTTCTATAATTCTTGAAATTAGTTGAATATTCTTGAGTTTTGCGCTGTATCCAGTATCTTTTTATTGGAATATTAATCTGAACTTTCTTATTAAATATCAATATTTTCATCCGGGGTACTATTCACGAGTTGTTATTCACCCAGTTACTATTCACTATAATATTATTCACTTGAGTATTTGGGGAACTTTTTATGTCGGGGTACTATTCACGAGTTAATATTCACGGGTTACTTTTCACCTGATTACTATTCACTCTAGTATTATTCACTCGGGTATTCGGGGCACTTTTCATGTTGGGGTTACTATTCACGGGGTACTATTCCCGAAGTACTATTCAAGGGATACTATTCATCACAAAATTTATTCCTTTTCTGTCCAAATTATTTTTAATACACGGATATTATTCTTAAATTTTACTCCACAAAGTAGTATCATTTTGACAATTTGGACAATATTGAATTCTGGATAAATAAAATTATAAATCTTTAAGATTTATCCTTTGCTTTCATTTAATTAAATGCTTATATCATTATCATCATCCTCATTCTTATATTGTGATGAAAGTCATCTTTGGCTTACGTGCATAGATGGACTGTTGATTAATATGATTATGACCAGGGATTATTCGGTATAATCAAGACCATTGATGATTACATTAATATCTTTGGCCCATAGTGTAGGGATGATTCGATGATGTGGTTTATTTATTAAGCTGAGTCTCAGCGATAAAGTTAATGAAAAACTTTTTAAATCATTGAAGATAGTAGATATCATGCTCTACTTGACTCTTGTAATGGATTGCTTGTTCCGCTGCAGTTAAACTTGTTGTCTATTATTGTGACGCCCCCAAAATAGGTCCACACGACCCATATTGAGTCGCCAGATATCACACTACAGAAATTAAATATAAACTTCAGTTATACAACTGTTGAACTGTCGTGTAGATTACGACATCAGATAAGCTGTGAGTTTTAATACAAATGTATATAACTCTCATGGTGCCTCGACCACAACCTTACAATGGTACTTTACATAAAAGTACAATCAAAAACTATTTTAGAAATTAAAATCTTTGGGAAGTGCTCAAGGAAACCTTTGTACATGGGAGGCCATGCGTCTAGGTTATGATAGATATCATATGTCCACAGAATTATCCTTGGTTGACCCAAAAGTCCCCAAAGAAAAACAAGAAGATTACTATCATCTTCTTTTCAATGGTGAGTCTTCTCTTGACATATAATTATCTCCGTTGTCTCTAAGTGAAAATTATATTTCAAATATACTCCAAGATCATATAGGTAGTGCTCGTAGATATACTCAGCAAGTGGATGTGCACAACCATGTCTTATGATAACATGAGGTTGTATGTCATTAGATATCTTGTATGATAGTGGCAAAACACTCTTTCAAAGTTTGGTTCACCTCACCATATTCGGTTCACCAAAATTAAATATCAAATGACATATACAATACGACACACTTATCTAAAGTTCTCAACAAAATTATTTCTATACTATTTATGGAAAACCTCAATAGCTATAGACCACCATTCTATTCCCCTGTTATCCCCGCTCGACCCAGCTACACTCTTATTACCTGAAATGAATTGTGAAGCAAAAAGGCACAACTAGCCCAACAAAGAATATCATGACTAAAGATAATTTACATCATCAATAGCCTTCATCAGTAATAAATCAGAGATTTAGGACATATGGTAGATGATAAAACTTTTCAACCATAGTTGCAGTGGAACGAACAATCCATTAGAAGAGTCAAATAGACTATCAGGCCTATTATATTCTCCATGTTAAAAGCCCGCCAATAATGTTTAATCCCTGTAACATCAATTAACAATTCCTGTCCACAATCATATAAATAACTCATAATTCATATTTTCACCTGAAACATCAAAAATCATGTTTATACCAAATCACAATTCATGCTCATAATCATAATGATAAATTCATCGTTGCACTACGACCAAAGATATTCATTAACAATTCATCTTTGCACTACAGACCAAAGATATACAACTGTATTCTAGAAGAGTCATGTAGAGCATGATATCTACTATCTTTTATGAATTAAAGTGCATAATAAATATTTTATCGCTGAGACTCAGCTTAATAAATAATCCACATCATTGAATCATCCCTGCACTACGACCAAGGATATTCATGTAATCATCAATGGTTATGATTATACCAAATAATCCCTGGTTATAATCATACCAATAACTATCCATTATTGCACTATGGGCCAATGTGGACTTTTACCACATCATCTATAACATTCTGGGTCATGATTATACCGAATGATCCCTGGTCATAATCATACCAATAAACAGTTCATCTATACACATAAGTCAAAGATACTCATCAATCAATAGTTCATCTTTGCACGGAAACCAAAGATATACAACTGTAAACCCAATAATCAACTGTCCATCTTTGCACATAAGCCAAATATATACAACTGTAAAACCAATAATCAATAGTTCATATTTGCACGTTAGCCAAAGATATACAATTGTAAACCCAATAATCAACAGTCCATCTTTGCACGTAAGCCAAAGATATACAACTATAAAACCAATAATCAATAGTCCATCTTTGTACGTAAGCCAAAGATGACTTTCATCATAATATAAGCATGAGGATGATGACAATGATATAAGCATTAATCAAACGAAATCAAGGATAAATATTAAAGACTTTAAATTTATCCAGAGTTTAAAAATATCCAGATTGTCAACATGATACTGCTTTGTGGAGTAAAATTCAAGAATAATATTCATGTACTAAAAATAATTTGGACATAAAAGAAATATATTTTTCGGGTAAATATTACCCCGCAATAGTACCCTATGAATAGAACTTCGGGAATAGTACCTTGTGAATAGTACCCCGACATAAAAAGTACCCTAAATACCCTAGTGAATAATATTCGAGTGAATAGTAATTTGGGTGAATAGTAATCCATTACTAGTAACTCGTGAATAGTACTCCGAAACGAAAAGTGCCCCGAATACCTAAGAGAATAATACTAGAGTGAATAGTAACTTGGTGAATAGTAACCCGTGAATAGTGACTCGTAAAAAAATACCAAAGAAAATGATATTCCATGACGAGTACAAAAGAAATGATATATCATACAAGTATAATAGAATATACGAAACTGCAAATGGATTTGCACCCGTCATGCGGTAATCCACGTAAACAAATCATTTCTATAATTTAAAAAAGAACGAATACGAAGGATCATTCACCATGCATGTGTTAATCCACATAGACAGGTAATTCCAATAGAATAATAAAAATTGGAATAACAGAAGAATTCAACAGGCATGCGTAATCCGCACAGACAGGTTATTCCAACAGAATAATAAAGAATGGGACCAGGTCATGCGTAACCCACACAAACAGGATATTCCAACATAATAATAAAGAATGGAACCAGGTCATGCATAATCTGCACAGACAGGATATTCCAACAGAATACTTAGGAATGGAATAACAACAGAATTCACCAGGCATGCGATGGACCGCACAGACAGGTTATTCCAACAGAATAATAAAGAATGGAATAACAGAAGAATTTCACCATGTATGCGGTACTTTACATAGACAGGTTATTCTAATATAATAATAAAGAATGGAATAACAACCCTTACGAGTATTGAAAGAAAATAACTCTCTTCATAAATACGAAAGAATAATACCCCTTACTATAATAATAATATCCCATACCTCAGAAGAAGACTTGGATACTGGAAGAGTGAGGTAGCAGACTTCTCTTCTTCTTTCTCTCTATAATTTCTCTCTATAATAATTTCTCTATAGCTTTAGTGAATTGGTGAAAAATAATGAAGGAATGAACTTCTATTAATAGAAAAATATAGTTTCGATAATTGCACATTTTGGGGCTCAAAATATTACGGTATAATACCTTCCTCTTTTTCTTCATTTTTAATTTAGTCCTGCAAGTATTATAAAACTTGCACCACCTCCCCTAATAGTAAATAATGTGAATCAATAGTAAATCATGTGAATCAATAGTTCTAGACATGTGAAAATATGAATTATAGTATAGTACCTCCATCTATACCTCTATTTTTAACTTAGTCATGCAAGTATTATCAATCTAGCACCACCACCCCTAATAGTACAAGAATGTGAATCAACAGTACACACATTTGAACAAATAGTTATAATCATGTGAATCAATAGTAATTAATTGCTCATTTATCTGGTTAATTACCTGATTGGTCAATATAACCTCCAGACATCAATTATTATCGAAATAAATATCGATTTCCACTGACACTAATAATTCTCACACAATGGAACTATTAATTTCATCTTTAATCAACATGAACTTATTCATTATTAATATTATAACGCACAATATTTAACAACCAGGTCGTTCCCAGGAAAGAGTTGGCTTTCTGATAAGGATTTCTCCTTATTGGCGCGCAATTAGGTGACCAAACCTCTCCTTGACATAACTTCTAGACATTGTCAATATTGCAAATAATAATATGAATAACTTTGTCGTCTCAATTATTGATTTAATAATATAAAATATTTATACTGTGATAATAATTGAATCAATAATATGAGAGATATGATGCAGCAATTACTGTAGAAATAATTGAGTATAATTGAGTGACTTCTTACGTAAGCATCAATAATCAATACCGTGTGCTACAATGCAACCACGTGTATTAATGTACTTTTACTACCAGGTAGTTCAACAGTTTTAACGGTAACACTTTCGCCGTTATTTTTATAAAAAGATATTTCTATCGTTTTCTTACTATGACAATACTTCCATTATGGGGTCCACCAATGATTGTGCCGTCATACAGATATTCCCTTTCCAAACGAATATTTTATAACAATTTACATACTTTGCAAAATTTTCACATATCACCCTTAACTTTAACACTATCTCAATTTAACTAATTACTAAATAAAATAATAATTATAAGAAAATTGAATACTTTCATTAC
This sequence comes from Panax japonicus, assembly GCA_020205505.1. Classification (NCBI taxonomy): domain Eukaryota; kingdom Viridiplantae; phylum Streptophyta; class Magnoliopsida; order Apiales; family Araliaceae; genus Panax; species Panax japonicus. Next base: position 41,415,721 of record CM035101.1, on the reverse strand, counting down.
ATAATTTCGGGATCTCACAATTATATTCTATCAGTTTAACATTTTTAAAGGCTAAGGATAACTTATTTTGCATTATCTTAGTCATAATATATTTCTTACTGGGCTAGTTGAGCTCACCCTTTTGCTTTCATTATTCTCTTTAGGACATGATAACATAGCCGGGACTAGTCGAGGAACGGAGTGATGGTCCGAGATGGCTATTTTAGTAATCCTCACTATTTAGTGTGATAATAAATGTAATGAGGATTGAATTTGAGTTTGGATACTGTCTATGAAACAATATTCGTATAAAAAATATCAACTCTTGTTGTATAATTAAGTTTGTATATGTATTATGTACCCTATATTTGGCGACCCAAGATGGGTGATGTATACCTATTTTTGGGGCATCACAGTTCATATCAAAGCTTAGGGATATGATCCATTGCTGAGATGTGAGACTAGAACTAGGAGGGGAGAGGCGGGTAATTCCTTCACCAGTATGACCTACCTAAGTTTATTTGGTATTTAATTGGTCGGTCAGAGTATAGGGATAATATGTGACATGTCAATTAACCCTTGTTTTGTGATAGTGTTTAAAAATGGCATCTGAAAATGCTGAGATCAGCAATGAAGCACATGAGACCGTTGAGTCACGAACGATTAATACCCAAGATAATATGCAACAGGAAGACAATAATCCTCAGGTAAACAACAACACCGATCAAATGATGACCGATGGGATGTTCAGAGGCTTTATGCATTTCATGCAACATCAGGCGAGAGCGGCTCGTGTTCAAAATATAGGTGGAAACACGGGCAACTCATAGGTGGTCACTGCTAAGCAGTTCAAGGAGCTGGGACCACCATAGTTTTTGTGAGAGCCAAAACCACTTAAGGCAGAGACGTGGATAAAGAGGATCACCAAGATATTTGATGTCTTGGGATGCTCCGAGTAGTAAAAGGTTCCCTTTGCCACCTTCATGTTGAGAGGACAGGCAGATTACTGTTGGGAATCAGTAAAGTGTACTCAGCCTCCCGCACTCAAAATGTCTTGGGAGAAGTTCCAAAAGTTGTTCAACGACAAGTACTTTCTCGAAAGTATTCGTCACATGAAGGAGGTGGAGTTTATCAAGTTGGAGCAAAACAACATGATCGTGTCGCAGTACAAGGCTAAGTTTGCCGAGTTATCCCGGTTCGCATCCCATTTGGTTGATAATGAAGAGAGAATGACGCGAATGTTTCTGCGAAGTTTGAGACACGAAATACGTCAATACCTCATTTCTCAGAAACTGTGTTTGTATCCAGATGTTGTAAATAAGGCTCAGTTATTGGAGCGCGATAATGAGTCAACCCAACCAAGAGAGATCAGCCGACAAGTCGTTATTACCAATGGTAGCAGTCATCGAAGCGGTGATAACAAACGTATAGGGAATCAACATGCCAGAAATGGTAACCACGTCGGTGGTAATCATGGCCAAAATAACAGAAGAAATGATTCAAGTGAAAATTTTAAAAAGAGAAGATTTAATGATGACGGGAAGACGTCGGCACCAGCACCAGCAACAAATTCTAGGGGAGGAGAACAACCGCCAGTTAGATGCTACAGATGCAGAGAAGAGGGACAAATATGTTCAAACTGTCCACAGCCCTCCAAGGTAAGTTTTAGTTATGGAAAAGACGGTCACATAGCTTGATTTTGTCATGTAGCAAAATCAAGTCCAGCTGGGACGGTGGCACCAAAGGCGGATACAGACAAAACAAAGTCGACGATTTCAAGAAGAGTATTTTTCGTGACTTCTCAAAAAGCGAGTAACCCGAATGAAGTTAGCACAGGTTAGTTAATTATAAATTCTTGCGACGTCTATACCTTATTAGATACCGGTTCTACCCACTCTTTTATTTCTCCTACTTGCGCTCAACATTTAAATTTAACTTCGAAGAAATTAGACTTTGATTTATCTGTGAAAAATCCGTTGGGAGAAACCTTCATTACATCCACTGTTTATAAGTCTTGTTTGATTCAAATCAGAAATCGCACGTTACCTGTCGATCTTATCTTTTTGAAGATACTTGCATTTGATGTGATTTTAGGAATTGATTGGTTGACTACTCATCATGCTAAAATCGATTATTTTCGTAAGGTTGTTAACTTTAATATTCCTAACCAATCTATTATGAGAATTCAAGCAACCAAACCAATAAAGTCAATCACTGTCATCTCAAGCCATAAAGTTATTCGTTTATTGAAAAACGGATGTCAAGCTTTCTTAGCCCATGTCATAGATTTAAACAAAAATACGTCAGATTTGAATGATATTTCTACTGTTATTAAATTTCCTGACGTATTCCCTGAAGAGCTTCCTAGCCTATCCCTAAAGCGTGAAATTGAATTTAGTATCGACCATAAAATCGGTACAAAACCCTCAAATAATTCTTCACCCAGAACGAACATAACATGCATCAAAGGCGTTGGCTTGAATTGTTGAAGATTACGATCATACTATTCAATACCATCCTAGAAAAGCGAACGTGGTAGCTGACGCGTTGAGTAGAAGATTATTTACGTTTACGAGTACGATATTCTTAATACAAAGACCCATTTCGTACGATTTACAAAAGATGGAGATAGAGTTAAAGATTCCAAGAACCTACATGAAGATAGTGAATATACGTTTAGAATCTACTTTAATCGATAAAGTTAAAGCCGCTCAAGCTACAGACTTAGAGCTGATGAATGTGAAGAAGAAAGTTCAAGAATGCATTTTCTAGAAGCAAGGGTCGACGAAGAGAGGAAATCTCCACCCATGATTTTATTGGTCTATTTGAAATCTTCGATCGAGTAGGAACTGTGGCCTATAAACTCGCTTTACTGCCAAGTATGTCGCGTGTTCAATTACACTTTTTAAGTATCGATGTTACGTAAATATTTGGAAGACCTGAAAGATATTATTTAGTTAGAATCGGACGAGATAGCGGAAGATTTAACATATGAAAAAGTACATGTTGAAATCTTTGATAAGAAGGAACATATTCTACGCTCAAAGGTTATTCCTCAAGAGTTACAATCTGACGAGGTATCCTCATCTCTTCGGCATACCAGGTACGTACGTAAATTTTGAGGAAGAAATTTCATGTGGACGGGAGATTTTAAGACCCCAAATTTTATGAAATGAAAGTATTCAATTTTCTTATAATTGTTATTCTATTTATTAAATGGTTAAATTGATGAAAGGTTAAAGTTAAGGGTGATATTTGAAAATTTTGCAAAGTAAACAAGTTGATATAAAATATTCGTTGTGTCGGGGAATATTCGCTTTAATAGGGAATATTCTTACGATGGTAAAATTATTGGTGGACCCTACAACGGAAGTATTGTTGTAGTTAGAAAATGAAAGAAATATATTTTTATAAAAATAATGGCGAAAGTTTTACCGTTAACTGTTGAACTACCCGGTGGTAAAAGTATAGTAATACGCGTGGTTGTATAGTAACACACGGTATTGATTATTGATGATTACGTAAGAAGACACTCAGTTTACTCAATTATTGCTATAGTAATTGTTGCATAATATCTCAGGTTATTTGATTCAATTATTGTCACAGTATCATCTACATAATATTTTATATTATTAAATCAATAACTGAGACAACAAAGTTATTCATATTATTATTTGCAATATTGACAATGTCTAAAAAGTTATGTCAATGAGAGGTTTGGTCACCTAATTGCGCGCCAATAGGGAGAAATCCTTATTGGAAAGCCCCATCTTTCCTGGAAACGATCTGATTGTTAAATATTATGAGTTATAATATTAATGATGAATAATTGTTGAAGTATTAAGAATGTGTTTATTGAAGATAAGTGAATTACAAAAGTTAGAGGGGAATAATGCAAACTTGGAAAACTTTAGGGGTACCAAAGTGTGATAAGTTAAATCAATCTGGACCATTGATGGTGGTTCTAATAGTTAATCAATCTGGACCGTCGGTGGTGGTTTTAATAGTAAATCAATCTGGACTATGAGAACGATGAAAGAAAGTGTGAGCTCAACTAGAAAGTATTCTATTTTATATAAAAAGATTTTACTATTAGCCTAATAAAACGAATAACTTTATAAAAGTATTATGTTTTATATAAAAAGATTTTCTATTTTATTACATTAATAATACCAATAAAACAAAACTGAGTGACTTATCACATAAGCATCAATAATCAATACTGTGTGCTACTATGCAACCATGCGTATTACTGTACTTTTACTACCAAGTAGTTCAATAGTATTAATGGTAAAACTTCCGCCATTATTTTTAATAAAATATTTCTGTCATTTTCTCAATCCGACAATAATTCTGTTGTGGGGTCCACCAATGATTGTTCCGTCGTAAGGATATTCCCTGATAAAAAGAATATTCCCCGACCAATCGAATATTAAACAACAACTTGTATACTTTTCAAAATTTATAAATACTACCCACAACTATAACATTATATCATATACACACCATAATATTCAAAAAATTATTTCGAGAAAATTTAATATTTATTCATAAAATCTGGGGTCTCACAATCTTCTCTCCTTATGGAATTTCGCCCTCAAAATTTACGTACATACCTGATATGCCGAAGAGGTGAGGATACCTTGACGTTATTTTAGATTCTAATTCTTGAGTTATAACCTTTGAGCGTCAAATATGATCCTTCTTATCCAAGATGTTAACACGTATCTCCTCATATGTTAAATCTTCTGCTATCTCATCCGGTTCTAAATTAATAATGTGGTTCGGGTCGTCCATATATTTATGTAACATCGATACATAAAAAAATGTTCTGAACACGCAACATACTTAGCGGTAAAACGAGTCTATAGGCCACAGTTCCAACTTCATCGAGGATTTCAAATGGGCCAATTAAATTGAGGGTTGAGATTTCCTCTCTTCGTCGATTCTTGCTTCTAGAATAATGCCCTCTTAAACCTTCTTCTTCACATTCATCAGCTCTGAGTATGTAGCTTAAACGAATTTAACTTTATCGATTAAAGTCGATTCTAATCGTATATTCGTTATCTTCACGTGGGTTCGTATATTCGCACTTGTAACCGCATACGATCTTCTACTCAACGCGTCAGCTACCACGTTCGCACTTCCACGATGATATTGCATGGTGCGATCGTAATCTTCAACAGCTAGAGGCAACGTCTTTGGCGCATGTTATATTCATTTTAGTTGAAGAAATATTTGAGGGTTTAAGAAATGGGTTTTGTACTGGGGTCAATACAAAATTTGATTTCACGCTCTAGGGGTAGGCTAATAAGTCTTCAAGAATACTTCAGGAAATTATTAACAAAAGAAATATCATTCAAAACCCTCATCCAAGACTTGGATAGTACGTCACATTGATACCTATCAACTTGCTAATGACATTCACGACATCGCCTACAGAAAGTCTAGCTTCGGTGCATTCCACACAAGAAAGTCAATAACGAAAGGACCGAGGCTCTTTATTTATGGCTTGATATGACAATGATTGACTTTAGTGGTTTTGTTGCTTGAATTCACATAACAGGTTGGTTAGGAATATGAAAGCTAACAACCTTACAAAAAGTATGATGAGTAGTTAACCAATCAATTCCTAAAATCGCATCAAAGGCAAGTATTTTCAAAGTGACAAGATCGACACGTAACGTGAAAGTGTTGATTTGAACAAGATTTATAAATAGTGGAGGTAACGAAGGTTTCTCCCAACTGAGTTTAAACAGATATATCAAAGTCTAACTTCTCCAGAGTTAACTTCAAACATTGAACACAACTAGGTGAAATAAAAGAGTAAGTAGAACTGGTATCTAACATGGTATAGACTTCACAAGAGTTTATGACTAACATACCCGTGATAATTTTATTCAGGTTCCTTATTACGAAAAAAAATGCTCTCTCTTAAAAGACCAGTTTTAGCTTGTCTGGGACATCCTTTGGCATCACTATCCTAGCTGGACTTGACTTTACCATACGACAAAATCGAGCTAGGTGACCTTCTCTTCCGTAATTAAAACATGTTTTGGATTGCTACGTACAGTTTGGACGGATGTGTCCCTCCTGTCCGCATTTGAAACATACGACCGGTGGTCGTTCTTCTTCCTTTGAAACGGGTGTTGGTGCCGACGTCTTCGCGTCATTGTTGAATCTTCTCTTCTTGAAATGTCCATTCTCATTATTTGACCATGATTAGCACCGAAGTGGTTACCATTTCTAGCATGTTAATTCCCTTCATGCTTATTGTCACCACTTTGATGACTGTTATCACAGGTATTATCATTTTGTCGGCTGCTCTCTTTTGGTTGCGTTGACTCGTTATCGTGCTCCACTAACTGATCCCTATTTACAACATCTGAATACAAACATAGTTTATGAGAAATAAGATATTGACGTATCTCCGGCTTCAAACCTCTTAAAAACATTCATGTCATTCTCTCTTTATTATAAACTAAGTAGGACGCAAATCAGGACAACTCGGCAAAATTGGCTTCGTACTGCGACACGGTCATGTTGTTTTGCTCCAACTTGATAAATTCCACCTCCTTTATGTGACGAATGCTTCCGGGAAAGTACTTGTCATTGAACAGCTCTTGGAACTTCTCCCAAGACATCTTGAGTGCGTCAGGCTGGGTACATTTTACAGATTCCCACCAGTGATCTGCCTCTTCACGCAACATAAAGGTGGCAAAGGGAACCTTTTGCTCCTCGGAGCATCCCAAGACATCAAATATCATGGTGATCTTCTTTAACCACGTCTCTGCCTTAAATGATTCTGGCTTTCCCAAAAACTTCGTTGGTCCCATCTCCTTGAATTACTTAGTGGTGACCAAATTGTGGGATGCCATTGTTTCCTCATGCATTATGAACAGGAGCCGCCTTCGCTTGATGTTGCATGAATTCTAAAAAGCTCCTAAACGTACCGTCGTTCGTCAATTGATCAGTGTTGTTGTTTACAGGAGGATTATCCTCATCTTGTTGCACATTGTCCTGATTATTGATCTGTGGAGAATCAACAGTCTCCTATGCTCCATTTCTATTCTCAACATTCTCGGATGTTATTTTTAGATACTACCACAAAACAAAGGTTAATTGACATGTAACATATTATCCCTATATTCTGACCGACCAATTAAATACCAAATAAACTTAGGTAGGTCATACTAGCAAAGGAATTTCCCGTCTCTCCCCTCCTAGTTCTATTCTCACATCCTAGCTAGGGGTCATATCCCTAAGCTTTGATACCAACTGTGACAACCCCAAAATAGGTTCATTCCATCCAACCCATTCTGAGTCGCCAAATACATGGTACAAAAACAAATACAACTTCAGCAATATAATCGTCGTGCAAAATACGACAACACATATACTGTGAGTTTGAATACAACTATTGTCGAATAGACAGTATAAAAACTCAAAAGGGGTCCTCATTACAATTATTGATACGCTATTTCACAGAATAGTGAGAACTACTATTGCAACCATCTGGACCGTCAATCCATTCCCCGACTTGTCCCAACTATATTCTCATTTCCTGAAGAGAACAGTGAAAGAAAGGGTGAGCTCAACTAGCCCTGTAAGAAATATTATACCTAAGATAATATAGAACAAATTATCATTAGTCTTCAACAGGGAAAAATCTGATAAAATATAATAGACAACAAGCTTTAGATCAACAACTGTAGCGGAATCAACAATCCATTAGAAGAGTCAAGTAGAGAATAAAATCTACTATCTTTTATGATTTAAAAGGTTTTTCATCACTTTTATCGCTGGGACTCAGCTTAATAAATAATCCACATCATCGAATCACCCCTGCACTACGGCCAAGGATATTCTTTAGTATCACGACCACAAATTATCCATGCACTACGGGCCAAGGATATTCGTGTATTCATCAATGGTCATGATCATGCCATAAAATAATTCATCTTTACACCCTTGGCCGAAGAGAATCCATAGCCATAATAATAACAAAAACTATTCATTAATGCACTACGGGCTAATGAGGACTTTTTCCACATCATTTGTAGCATTACGGTCATGATTATTCCGAATAATCCCTGGTCATAATCATACCAAGTCCATCTATCCACTACAGGCCACAGATGACTTTTAACATAATATAAACATGAGGATGATGACAATGATATAAGGATTCAATAAAACAAGTTCAAGAATTAATTTATCTAGGAACTGATAACGTCCATATTGTCAACATGATACTACTTTGTTGAGTAAAATTCAAGAATGCTCAAAAGAATATTTCCAAGAAAAGATACTGGATGAAGTGCAAATATCAAAGATATTCCATTAATTTCATAGGTATAGAAGTCAAAGTTTTAACCAACTGAGTATAATAAAGAATGGAATAACAAAAGAAATCACCATGCATGCGATAGACCGCACAGGCAGGTTATTCCCACAGAATAATAAATAACGAAACCAGGTCCGGCGTAAAACGCACAGACAGGATATTCCAACAGAATAATAAAGAATGGAACCAGTTCCAGGTCTGGCGTAAAACGCACAGACAGGATATTCCGAAAAAATAATAAAAAATGGAACAGGTCCGGCGTAAAGGCACAGATAGGATATTCCGACAGAATAATAAATAATGGAACCAGGTCTGGCGTAAACATACAGACAGGATATTTTGACAGAATAATAAAGAACGGAATATTAGAATAATGTCACCATGTATAGGGTAGCCCGAGTATACAGGTTATTCCAACAGAATAATAAATAATGGAATAACAGAAGTTCTCTTTATGAATACAAAAGAAATAATACCCCTTACGAGTATAACAAATAATAATCCCTACCTTAAGAAGAAGAGTACTGGATATATGAGTAGTGAAGTAGCAGAATACTTTTCTTCTTTCTCTCTATAGTTTATCTCTCTAAAGTTTGAATGAATTCGTAAGAAATAATGAAGGAATGAGCTTCTATTTATAGAAAAATGGACCGCATAGTAACTAACTCATGAACGGTCCAGATTGATTTACTTTAATCTGACGGTCCATATTTAAAGCAAAATTTTTTAAATAAAATATAATATATTCCATTTATAATCTAATAAAACGAATAACTTTATAAAAGATTTTACTATGCAAATACTATGAAGGCACTATGAAAACACTATGCATAATAAAATATAATGTATTCTAATTATTGTCTAATAAAACAGATAACTTTATAAAAGTATTCTATTTTATATAAAAAGATTTTACTATTAGCCTAATAAAACGAATACATTTATAAAAGTATTCTGTTTTATATAAAAAGCTTTTATGTTTTATTACATTAATAATACCAATAAAACAAAACTGAGTGACTTATCACATAAGCATCAATAATCAATACTGTGTGCTACTATGCAACCACGTGTATTACTGTACTTTTACTACTGAGTAGTTCAACAGTATTAATGGTAAAACTTCCGCTATTATTTTCAATAAAATATTTTTGTCGTTTTCTCAATCCGACAATAATTCTGTTATGGGGTCCACCAATGATTGTGCCGTCGTACGGATATTTCCCGATAAAAAGAATATTCCCCGACCAATCAAATATTATACAACAACTTGCATACATTTCAAAATTTATAAATACTACCCACAACTATAACATTATATCATATACACACCATAATATTCAAAAAAGTATTTCGAGAAAATTTAATATTTATTCGTAAAATCTGGGGTCTCACATTCAACAATGTTAAACTGATAGAATATAATAGACAACAAGTTTAACTGCAGCGGAACAAGAAATTCATTAGAAGAGTCAAGTAAAGTATAAAATCTACTATCTTCTATGCTTTAAAAAGTTTTTCATCAACTTTATCGCTGAGACTCGGCTTAATAAATAAAATCGAATCATCCATGCACTACAGCTAAGGATATTAATGTAATCATCAATGGTCACGACTATACCGAATAATCCTTGGTCATAATTATACCAACACCGGTCCATCAATGCACTACAGGCCATTGAGGACTTTTACCACATCATTCGTCACGTTACGGTCATGATTATACCGAATAATCCCTGGTCATAATCATACCAAGTCCATCTATGCACGTAAGCCAAAGATGACTTTCATCACAATATAACCATGAGGATGATGACAATGATATATTAATTCTATAAAACAAGTTCAAGAATAAATTTTAATGATTTATAAATTAATTTATCCATGAACCAATAACGTCCAAATTGTCAACATGATACTATTTTGTAGAGTAAAATTTAAGAATGCTCAGAAGAATATTTCCATGAAAAGATACTGGATGAAGCGCAAATATCAAGGATATTCCACTAATTTCATGGAGTATAGAAGCCAAAGCTTTAACCAACTTAGTATAATAGAATATATGAAACTGCAAATGGATTTTCGCCCGCCATACGGTAATCCACGTAGGTAGATCATTTCCACAATTTAATAAGGAATGAATACGAAGGATCATTCACCATGCATATGGTAATCCACATAGACAGGTTATTCCAATAGAATAATAAAGAATGGAATAACCGAAGGATTCACCATGCGTGCGATAGACTGCACGGACAGATTATTCCTAACAGAATAATAAATAATAGAACCAGGTCTGGCGTAAATGCACAGACAGGATATTCCGACAGAATAATAAATAATGGAACCAGGTCCGGTGTAAACGCACAGACAAGATATTCTGACAGAATAATAAAGAACGGAATATTAGAAGAATTTCACCATGTATGCGGTACTTCGCATAAACAGGTTATTCCAACAGAATAATAAGAATGGAATAACAACAGAATTCACCAGGCATGCGATAGACCGCACAGACAGGTTATTCCAACAGAATAATAAAGAATGGAATAACAACAGAATTCATCAGGCATGCGATAGACCGCACATACAGGTTATTCTAACATAATAATAAAGAATGGAACCAGGTCATGCGTAATCCGCACTAACAGGATGTTCCAACAGAATAATAAATAATGGAACTAGGTCATGCGTAATACGCACCGATAGGATATTCCAACAGAATAATAAAGAATGGAATAACAGAAGAATTTCACCATATATGCGGTACTTCGCATAAATAGGTTATTCCAATATAATAATAAAGAATGGAATAACATAAGAATTTCACCATGTATACGGTAGTCCGTGTATACATGTTATTCCAACAGAATAATAAGAAATGGAATAACAATAGCTCTCTTAATGAATACGAAAGAAGTAATATCCCTTACGAGTACAACAAATAATATCCCTTACCTTAGAAGAAACTGGATATTGGAGTAGTGAAGTAGCAAAATACTTTTCTTCTTTCTCTTTAAAGTTTCTCTCTCTAGAGTTTCAGTGAATTCGTAAGAAATAATGAAGTAATGAGCTTCTATTTATAGGAGAATGGACTGAATAGTCACTAATTCATGAACGGTCCAGTTTGATTCACTTTTAAACGGACAATCCATATTGATTTACTACTAAAACTTAAAGCAACGGTCCATACTGATTTACTATTAAAACTTTAAACCAGCGATCCATATTAATTTACTATTAAAACTTTCCACCAGCGGTCCATATTGATTTACTGTTATATCTTCAACCAACGATCCATATTGACTCACTATTATAACTTCAACCAATGGTCTAAAAAATTATCACATCTTCTCATGGAATAATATTATACCCAAAAATGATTTGGACTGAAAAGAAATATATTTTTCGGGTGAATAGTATTCCGTGAATATTACTTCGGAAATAGTACCCCGTGAATAATACCCCGACACGAAAAGTGTCCCAAATACTCGAGTGAACAATACTAGAGTGAATAGTAACTGGGTGAATATTAACCTGTGAATAGAAACTCATGAATAGTACTTTGACACGAAAAGAATCCCAAATACCCGAGTGAACAATACTAGAGTGAGTAGTAACCGAGTGAATAGTAACTCGTGAATAGTACTTTGACACGAAAAGTGTCCTAAATACCCGAGTGAACAATACTAGAGTGAATAATAACCGAGTGAATAGTAACTTGTGAATAGTACTCCGACACGAAAAGTGCCCCGAATACCCGATTGGTCAATATAACCTCTAGACATCAATTATTATCGAAATAAATGTCAATTTCTACTAACACTAATAATCCCAACACAATGGAACTATCAATTTCATCTTTAATCAACACGAACTTGTTCATCATTAATATTATAACTCATAATATTTAACAATCAGGTCGTTCCCAGGAAAGATGAGGCTTTTCGATAAGGATTTTTTCTTATTGGCGCGCAATTAGGTGACCAAACCTCTCCTTGACAGAACTTCTAGACATTGTCAATATTACAAATAATAAAATGAATAACTTTGACGTCTCAATTATTGATTTAATAATATTACATATTATACATATGATACTGTGACAATAATTGAATCAATAATATGAGAGATATGATGCAGCAATTACTGTAGCAATAATTGAGTATAACTAGGTGACTTCTCACGTAAGCATCAATAACCAATACCGTGTGCTACTATGCAACCACGCGTATTAATGTACTTTTACTACCGGGCAGTTCAATAATTTTAACGGTAACACTCCCGCCGTTATTTTATAAAAAGATAATTATGTTGTTTTCTTACTACGATAATACTTCCGTTGTGGGTTCACCAATGATTGTGTCGTCGTACAGATATTCCCGACAAAAAAGAATATTCCCCGACCAAACGAATATTTTTTAACAACTTACATACTTTGTAAAATTTGTAAATATCACTCACAACTATAACATTATATCAAATCCACACCATAATATTAAAAAAATATTTCGAGAAAAATTAAATTTTTATTCATAAAATTTGGTGTTTAACACGTAAGGGATGTTATTTTCGTTTGGTGAGGGATATTATTTGTTGTATCCGTATGGGGTATTATTTCTTTCGTATTCATAAGGAATACTATTTTTTCGTATTCAACCTTTAATATGTCGGAATAACCTGTCTACGCGGATTATGTACCGTATAACGGGTGAAAATTCATTTACAGTTTTGTATGTTATTTCTTTTCATATTCTTAAATCTAAACTTACTATGGTAAGTATTGCTTATATAACCCTTGAAATTAGTGGAATATTCTTGAGTTTTGTGATGCATCCAGTATCTTTTTATTGAAATATTGATCTGAACTTTCTTATTAAATATTAATATTTTCACTTGGGGTATTATTCGCAGGTTACTATTCTCCCAGTTACTATTCACTATAATATTATTCACTCGAGTATTTGGGGCACTTTTCATGACGGGGTACTATGCACGAATTACTATTCATGGGTTACTATTCACCCGATTACTATTCACTCTAATATTATTCACTTAGGTATTCGGGGCACTTTTCGTGCTGGGGTTACAATTCACGGGGTACTATTCCTGAAGTACTATTCACGGGGAACTATTCATCACAAAATTTATTTCTTTTCTGTCCAAATTATTTTTGATACATGGATATTATTCTTGAATTTTACTCCACAAAGCAGTATCATGTTGAAAATTTGGGCATTATTGAATTCTGGATAAATTAATTATAAATCTTTAAAATTTATCCTTTGCTTTCATTTAATTAAATGCTTATATCATTATCATCATCTTCATGCTTATATTGTGATGAAAGTCATCTTTGGCTTACGCGCATAGATAGACTGTTGATTGATATGATTATAACGAGGTATTATTCGGTATAATCATGACCATTGATGATTACATGAATATTCTTGGCCCATAGTGCAGGGCTGATTCGATGATGTGGTTTATTTATTAAGCTGAGTCTCAGCGATAAAGTTGATGAAAACCTTTTTAAATTATAGAAGATAGTAAATATCATGCTCTACTTGACTCTTCTAATGGATTGTTTGTTCCGCTGCAGTTAAACTTGTTGTCTATTATATTCTATTAGTTTAACATTTTTAAATGCTAATGATAACTTATTCTGCATTATCTTAGTAATAATATTTTTTACTGGGCTAATTGAGCTCACCCTTTTGCTTTCATTATTCTCTTCAGGAAATGATAACATAGCCGAGACTAGTCGGGGAACGGAGTGATGGTCCGAGATGGTTGTTTTAGTAATCCTCACTATTAAGTGTGATAATAAATGTAATGAGGATTGAATTTGAGTTTGGATACTGTCTATGAGACAATATTCGTGTAAAAACTCTCAGCTCTTGTTGAATAATTAAGTTTGTATTTGTATGATGTACCCTATATTTGGCGACCCAAGGTGGGTGATGTATACTTATTTTGGGGGCATCACAGAAGTTGTATGCGAAATTCACTAAGTGTGAATTTTGGCTAGAAAGGGTACAGTTTTTAGGTCATGTTATTGACCGAGATGGAATTTCAGTGGACCCTGCGAAGGTGGAAGCAGTGATGAATTGGGAACAACCGAAAATGTCGACTGAGGTGCGGAGTTTCCTAGGGTTAGTAGGATACTATCGAAGATTTATCCAAGATTTTTCTAAGATAGCTACTCCGTTGAGTAACTTAACAAGGAAGACAGCGAAGTACGTGTGGACGGAGAAGTGTGAAGACAGTTTTCAGGAGCTGAAGAAAAGGTTGAGTGAAGTACCTGTATTATCTTTACCCGATGATATAGGAAATTTTGTATATATTTTATAGCGATACTTCACATAGAGGACTTGGTTGTGTGTTCATGCAACATGGAAAAGTCATTGCGTATGCATCACGTCAGTTGAATGATTATGGGAAAGTTTACCCTACTCATGATTTGGAACTGGCAGCGGTAGTGTTTGCCTTTAAGATACGGAAGCATTACTTATACTGGAGAGAAATGTGAGATATACACGGACCATAAGCGTCTAAAATATATCTTCACATAAATGGATTTGAATATGAGACAAAGAAGATGGCTGGAGTTGATAAAGGATTACGACTGTGAAATCCTGTATCACCCAGGAAAGTCTAATGTAGTGGTCGATGCCTTAAATAGGAAGGGTCGGGAAAGGTTATCTTAACAGCTCAAACTGAGTTAATAATAGAGATGGCTAGAATCGAAGCTAGAAGTAAAATTATCAACTGAATTGGGACATAGACTATTTACAACAGAGATTCAATCTACCATTATAGAGAGGGTCAAGGAGGTATAACTCAGAAACGATGAGTGTGACCAGATGAAGAAGCGGCTAACCGATGAAAAATAATTAAATTATAGTCTTGATAATGAGGGATTATTAAGATTTGAAGGAATAATTTAAGTTCAGACTGAGATGGAATTAAAGGTGGAAGTGTTACAAGAGGCTCATAGTTCGAGGTACTCGATTCATCTTGGTAGTACTAAGATGTATGAAAACCTTCGACAGAGTTTTTGGTGGCCGAACATGAAGAGAGAGATAGCAGAATACGTGAGTAGGTGCTTAACTTGTCAAAAGGTTAAGGCTGAACATCAACAACCTAGTGGCTTGTTACAGTCATTGGAGATTCCGGAATGGAAGTGGGAGCATATCACGATGGACTTTGTGGTAGGACTTCTAATTACTCAGAAGGGGTACGACGCGATTTGGGTAATAGTGGACAGGTTGACGAAGTCGGCTCACTTTTTGCCAATAAAGGTTAAGTATAACTTAGAACAATTAGCTAAATTTTATGTTAAGGAAGTCATTTCCAAATATGGAGTACCAGTTTTAATAGTGTCAGGTCGTGATCCACGATTCACATCAAACTTTTGGAGGAGTCTGCAAGAACAGATGGGAACGCATCTGAAGTTAAGTACAACTTATCATCCACAAACTGATGGGCAGAGCAAAATGACAATTTAAACGCTAGAAGATATGATGAGATCTTGCGTCATGGATTTCAAAGATAGTTGGGAAGATCATCTACCGTTAGTAGAGTTTGCGTATAACAACAGTTATCATGCGAGCATAGGTATGCCGCCTTATGAAGCTTTATACGGACAGAGGTACAGAACACCATTGTGTTGGGATGAAGTGGGAGAATGTCGAATGCTAGGACCTGAGATGGTGCAGCAGACTGCGGATATAGTTAAGCTGATACGAATGTGTCTAGTAGCAGCTCAAGACAAATAAAAGAAGTATGCAGATTCGCATAAAGTGAACAGAGAGTTTGAAGCATGCTCGTATTTGTTTCTAAAGGTATCTCCCTAGAAAAGAAAGATACGCTTTGGAAAAAAAGGAAAGTTAAGTCCAAGGTTTATAGGCCCTTACGAAATATTAAAAAGGGTAGGAGAGGTAGCTTACGTGGTAGCGTTTCCTCCAGACTTGGAACGTATACACAATGTGTTTTTTGTCTCTGTGTTACATCCTTATAAGCCATATTGTAAGCACATAATAAAGTATGAGCCTATTCATATTGAGAAGGACTTGACGTATGAAGAAATGCCTATTCAAATCATTGATAGAAAAGAGCAAGTTCTGAGGAACAAAGTTATACCTTCGGTAAAGGTGTTATGGAAGAACCACGATGTCGAAGAAGCAAAATGGGAACTTGAAGAAAAGATACAGAAGAATTACCCTCAGTTATTTGTTTAATTGTTAGCGAGATTGTGGGGACAGAATCCTTATAAGGGGGGAAGGATATGACGATCGAGAAAATCGGATAAATTGTAAAATAATTTTATTTGATTAAATAAGGAATAAAATTATATTATATGTTATTATTATGTGTTAGTAAGATGAAGGCTTTTCTATAACCTAAATGTATCAGAATATCGTATTATTCTGGCTACGTGAAGGAATTAAAGTGTTTGAATTTCCAAGACAAAAATAAAAGCTTTTCGAGAAATTTTCTGAAAACACTATTCACCAATTTCTGCTTGGGAATTATTTTTTTGAACTTCCGAGAAATACATAATGATAGAATAATAAGTAAGGATAGAATACACAATAATATTTCAGTTATGACAAACGTAGTTTGTCGCCTACATACTAAGTTTAAGAATGTTGATGAAAGTAAAGAATGAATGAATGATGATCGTATAATAAGCAAGTATTATACGAAGCAATGAATATGAGTATGATATAAAGTATCATATTAGTATATAAGAAAGATAGTATAACGTATTTAATGAATGATTATATGACTTAGTATACGAGGAAAATACATAGACTATACGTTATAATCATTAAACCAATTTCAATTGACTTGTAGGATTTGTATAGGAATTGTTTAAGCCCAAATGGAATTATGTTAAAGCCCAATGATATGAAATGCAAGCCCAAAGTTAGGCCAAAAGCTATTTAAACTAAATCCCAAACCAAGAACCGGATCCGTGGATCGAATCGATGGGTCACCGGGTAAGAAAACCCATGGGGTAACCTATGAGGGCCGTATGAGTGAGTCATGGCAGACCATGTGTGGTTGCCAAGCAAAGGATAACTTTTGTGGAGGCCAAGTAATGAATAGTAAGGAGGTGATGAAAGGATGTGGAATGGTCTAAATGACTGTATTGCCCTAACCTTGGAAATCCTATAAATAAGAAGCTTTGGATTTTTATTTGTGCCTTGTTAAATTCAACCAATATCTTAGAGAAAATATCATAGAGAGAGAAGTGAGAGTTAGACCTTCATAATCCAAGAAGAAAGAAGAAGAAGAACCAAGCTTGATTATCAAGGGTAAGAACCTCTAGACCATTAATCTTCTTCTCTTCAATTGTAGCTTGATAGAGAAGTGATGATTGGTGGAGTATGTATCATAAGAAGTGATAAAGATGGCTAATTAGTGGACTTAAACCTTAATAAGCCATGATTACAAGTGAATCATAAATGAAAGTTATGAACTAATGAAGAACATGTAAGAATTTATCATGTTTAGTATTTGATGAAATATATTTGGTTAGGATGTTAGAATGATTGAATGAATCCATTTATAACGGTGTAAAAATTTCAAGTAATGAAGTAATGGTGAAATTTAAGAGATTAGACGATAACCGTTGGAATCATGAAAATTCACAGAAAAGAAGAACTGTGAAATTTTCCTGAGGCTCAGGGTCGGCACTGCAGCGTGGCCCAAGAAGGGAAAGCTGGCACCGCAGCACCAAGCCAAACCATCAGACACTGGGAAGTGGCGCGCAGCGCGATCATTAACAAATGCTTTGGCGCCGCATCGCCGAGGTCGAGGCAGAGGCAGAGGTACTGTAAACCTACGCCGCATTGCGAGTTGTATGAAGAAAGCTTGTGCCGCAGCGCTAGCATAAGAACAGAGCCAGTAAGGAATGAACATGAATGTAGTGAATGCAGAATTTGATTAAATGTAAATTATAACTTAATAAACCTAATGTAACATCATTAAAGATGATTATAACCTTAAGAATTATAACTAAAGGTTGATGAAAGATTACTAGAATGTAAACACAGTGTAATATGGTAGATTGTAACGAACCGTAACGAACGTTAACCAATCTAAGAAATGATTAGATTGAGAAGAAGGATAAGATATGTTAGTAACCATACTTGATTATATATGACCTAATGTAGTATGTTATGTGATCATGTATTGTAGAATCCTTAAAGACTCAAAGGAAAAGTATATTTACTGTAGAAGACGCTGAAGGCAAATGTTCTAACCCTTGTCTATGTTCATTCTGGACAAGTTTTGAAATTTATGTACCTTACGCATGAATTGATGTATGATGAAGTCGAAGCCAATTTCTTCAGCTAGACTTAAGATGTTTTCTGGATTCCTTATAATCTATCAAACTATTATCAAATGTTGCTATCTTTTGCCAAACTATTTTGGTATTGATTTTAAAGAAAGACTGAGTATGCATAAACAAATGTTTTGTCATCAAACGACAGGCACGTGAGGTTGCCAAAACATAAGCGTAGATACGTTTAAAGAAAGTAGTGTTGTATAACATAGAGTACTATAGGCCAACATAGAGTACTATAGGCCGATCACCTAGACGTGCTCGTAAGATATGTCGGACTTACAGACTTGGTGTCGGGTTGTCCTTTTCAAAGAAAGAATGAAATGCTCATGGTCTTGGACCGAACTTTATGTTTAATATATATTGTACATTGTTAAATGTTTTAAAGAAAAGAGAAGTGTTATTTTGAATTATCGATAGTACTTCACAACTATTGATTCAGTTATTGAAGATATACGATTTATATGATTCAAGCCTATTGTTTAAATGAAATTGTTATACTTGTTGAGCTAGTTATGCTCACTCTTTCTTGAACCAATTGAATGCAGTTAAGACCGAACGGACTGAAGGATCCGGTAAAGATAAAGGAAAGACAAAGGCAGACAAATAGAATGTCTTTGTAATAGTATAATATGAATGTTGTAATTATTTGATATTATAACAAGAACACATGTAATGGTTATAAAGAACCTGGGAATGGTAATATTGTTTTGGAATATATAGAAGACGTATTAACTCTTTTGAGGGATTCCAATTGAATATATGTTTGAACTGTAGCACTGTGTAGCACCATCTGTCGGGTTGGAAGATACCCGAATTTAAGGGTGTCACAAAAGTTAAAGTGATCATTGTCGTTCACTGTGAAGAATGTCTATCCACGTGGTGCAATCAAAATTTTTGACAAGTTCCCAGATAAGCCTTTTAAGGTCAATGGACAAAGGCTTAAGCATTACTATGGTGGTGAGGTTGCAAGACAGAAGGTCGCCTCAATTCTTTTGACGACTTGAATCGAGCAGAGATAGTCAAGCTAACTGACTATAAACTAGCGCCCAATGGGAGGCACACCATTATTTTTGTAGAAGTCCCCAGATCCGGGTCCCGAATCACCGCAGATCTGGTACATTAATTCTATTTTCTATTGCAGAAGAGATAAACATAAATTATTTATACATTAAATATTACAAAGTATTCCCAAGGTTGAGAACCTTCACATAATACCTGAATCAATATCCTATCTAACATACAATGTTATTATTATACATTATTGTTACATTTCTAGCTAAACATATTATCCCAAGATGGACTTGGGTTTGTCTTTTCCTGTACCCGACGTATTCATCTTAATCTGCAATGTTTATCATTATATAGCAAGGTTGAGCAACAAGTTTGCCCAACAAGTTTAAGTTCAATAAAGAATATATCATGATTGAAAGAATTGAATAACAAGCTGGCTAACATTCAACAATATATACATTGTGAACTAGCATGAACAAATTTTCATAGTTGAACGAACATGAACATAAATAACTGTATCTAGACCAAATGGTAATGAAGGTGATCAGACTTACATACCTGATGAACATATGCAATATGCACAGAGTGCGATTCAACAATTCATAGACGTGATAATCATCAATGATTAATCACAAGCATATACGCAAAATTATAACTCATGGTTGAGTTAGAGAAAATTGCCTTTATCACCGACTACTGCTATGTAATTTATTTAGCTTTGCCTGAGCCTAATATATAAATATTATCGATATAAAAATTAGAATAATATCGTCACAGTTATAAAATAACCTAAACACATAACCACATAATCTTATCGTTCTATAAAACACATAAGACCTAGTATCAAGTCAAACTATTGCAGTCTGAGTTGAATCCGGCACAATTCTGACATCCCGACGGCCTAGTCGGATAATTCACGAGCCTATTTGCCTTAAGAGTATACTAAACGCAACACCATTATGTTAGATAATTTTATTATCAACCAAAATAATTTTCTAAGACTCATAATAATTTTCAAGTAATTATTATCATTTATCATGATTTTTCAATCATTAATATCATATCTATATGATCTAAAAACATAAATCTTATATATTATAAGTTCTTCTTTAACATATAGTAAGTCAAATACCAATCCGGTAACCCAGATTACAATCTAGCAACCTGAATTCCAAATCCAGCAACTTGGATTCCAAATCCAGCATCTAGATGGCCAATCCAGCAAACCAAACTGCAATCCAGCAAACTGAATTCCAAATCCAGCAAGCTGGATTCAACTTATTTTCAATTCAATAAATTATTTTTCAATCCAGCAAGCTAGATTCGTCAGATTTTTCTATCCAGCAAACTAAATGCATAAATTATTCAATCCAGCAAGCTAGATTCCATATCCTTTTTTCACGAAAACACCAAATCAGATTATTATTTTTCTATCATTTGCCCAAACACATATACATATAATTCATGCACAAAATGTGACATCCTAGATTTTTAGAAATTATAAATGAGAATTTTATAAATCAAAGTATTATTTATGAGATATGTTGGGTGTGAGTATGTGTATGTCATATATTGTAGAATATGTGAATTGATGTGAAGAGAATGTTATATATTAATTTTAATATGTATAAATATTTAATTGAATTATTTATTGAGTTAAATAAATAAATTTTGTTTTAATTATAGAGTAATGTAATTAAGTGTAGCAGATTAATTAAATAAATATTTAGTATTTAATTTAATTAATATAATAAGTTTATGTTATAGTTCTAATTTAATTGAGATAATTAAATTAGATGAGTTGTGTGCTGATTGTTACACAAAATTATAATTAACAAGTATATATAATTATGTGACAATTGGATGAGATTGATTGATGTTAAGCTATTGATTAATTAAAATAATGAGTATTTGCCAAACATGATCTTAGGTTTTGCAAGTTCAAATTGGTGTAACCTATGTATTAACTAGTAATTAATATATCTAATAATTACTAGGAGTTAAATATATTATATATTACTAGTATTGTATATTATATGTATATACAACAAGTTAATATGTTAGTTTTAGAAAACAAACCAAAGAAAGAAGAAGAGAGTTAGAGAGAGTTGTAGGAGGAGAAGAAGAGGAAGAAAAAGAAGAAGAAATGAAAGCTTTGAGAAGACAAAACAAGCGCCATCATCATCATCTTCATCTCTCTCTTAAATTCATTCTAATAAGGCTATAATCTAAATTTCTTGTTGTAATTATATTTTTATGTTCTTCATAATGTAGGATAATGGTTATATAGAAGTTGTATAGAGAAATTGAGAGAGATTGAGAGAAATAGAGGAATTGAGATGAGCTAGAAGAAGAAGAAGAAGAAAAAGCTAAAAGAAAGTAACTTCTAAACTCTTATTTAATTTTTGATTTTTGGGTAGATTTATGTTCTAGGGTAATAGATCATGCTTAATCTTGTTTGTATTGGTTTAATCTTTGATTATCAATAATCAAACAAGATGATTCAATATAGAAAATGAAATGGAAAGAAAATTTGAAGAACAAAATTCGTAGGTTTTGAATAATTGTGGACATATCTTGTAAAATTCATATCTCTTTGGGTATAATGAGTTAGAAAGTGAGCCTTATATCAAATCAAAGATATGGAAGTAAGATATATTCTGAAAGTAGAATCAAATGAAAACTCTTTGTAGATTTCTTGCAATGTCTGTTTTAGTAAGGCTGGTCCGAAGGGAAAATAATCTGTCCAGAAAATAAAAACTGTTACGGTTTCTGACTTTGAAAAATTCATATAAATTCGTGTGTTTTGAATCTGAAGAAACTTAAACCTGCAATATTGTATATATGGACGTTTACTAGCTAGACTCGTGAGATTGAGCCATTTTATGGATCGGATCATGTCCGAAATAAATTTGTTTAGTAAGGATGTCCAGAAAATGAAATTTTCCACACTAGTTGATGAATTGCAAAATCTGGTTTAGATGGATAAGGGTCTGACTTTAAGGCCTAGATGAGATTGTAGTACACTGAGTAAGGATTAATTCTATATAAGAAGGAACAAAAACAGACATGTAACGAAGGGGATACGTTAAAAACGAAAACAAAGTTTTGTTAAAGAAATTGTGAAGATGAGTTTTATAATTATGTTTGAATTAAGATTTTGGGTAATGGTATATTATGATGATTAAAAATATGTTTTGAAATATGTAATGAATATAGATATGTGTTATCATATTCCATGCATAATTAACCATTTAAGATCAAGAGTTGAGATAAGTTAATGTGTGCACATAACGTGCTCAATAAAATGCCTAAAAGTAATAGTTTTCTAAACTTTGGTATACAAAGTGTCTAACTAGTGGCTAATACTGGATATCTAAGTATGAAAAGATGATAATACACGAATAATAATGGAAAGAAATCAAAAGGGATAATTTTTGATTTATGAAAGAAAATTAAACATGTAAACAATGTGTTGAATATGCATTTTTGAAACCAAATTGGTAAAATAAAATGGTGTGATATACGCACATTAAACTACAAGTGTGATAGTCTAGTATGTGTGGTGATGAAAATGAAAAATAAAACCGAGTTGCTTGTAAAATAGTTAGATGTCTATAAAGACATTGTAAATGATAATAAGATAAAGTAAGGTCTTAGAATAAATTTGACCATGAGATTGAGTATTAATTTTATTTATTATCAATCTCACATATAGTGTAGGTTGTGCAAGGACGCGAAGTATTTGCATGTTGGTAAAACACAGGTAAAGGAAAGTCTTTCAGTTCCTTTTTGCTATGTGAACTTGATGATGAACAGCTTTAAAATTTTTGTGTATGATGTATTGTATATGTCAAAAGTATGAAATGTGAAAGTCAATCTATGACTATGATGATTGAGCTATGAATGATGATTGAGTAAGGAACTCAGTCTTTATAGTTGTTATGTGAACTACAACATGTATGCTATGTTTGTTTTATGTTTATTCTTATATGTTGAGCATGTTATTATGTGCTACGTGATGCATGAAAACTGTTAGATTTTGTTAGGCTGTCGAGCTCAACCTTACTCAACCTTGCAAATAACCATTTTTGCAGGTCAAGGATTGAAGGTAACACTATGTGCTACTTAAATGACGTGGATCAGAAAAAATACATGGAGATTAATATTTTAACTAAAGTTGTTATTTCTTTATACCATGATTAAGATTCATGAGATGTATTAAATGTTTTATGATGTATAATTTTATGTTGAGTTGTAAAGCTAAAGTTAGAGTTATCTGATATGTAAAGGTTATCGGATCGAAATGTAAAATTTTATATAATAACAGTGATAAAGTGAATCATAAAATAAGATTAATTCAAAGACATGTAGATGATAAAGGTTTGATTCAGGGAATTAAAGTAAGAAGACATAAAAGTTTAAATTATTCCGTATTTTATAATGTTTAGCATCGAATAATGATGTAAAATCAGAAGGTAGATGTGTTATTAACGACCAAAGTTGAGAATTAAATTGTATGAATTTTGGGGTCGTTACAGTTGGTATCAAAGATGTAGGTTATAAACCTTAGGTAGGAGTACCGTAGGCTATAACCTTAGAGAAGGAATATGAAGATAATGAAAGAATAAGCTCAGATAGAGTTTGAACAATTAGAAGTAATTTAATAAATTTATAAAGAAGTGATTAAAACATGCGTAAGAGGATTAAAAAAATATCACAGAGTTATAAGGAATATGAATGTGGGGTTACCCAACTACAATAATAAGGATGTAAGGTGATAATAAATAGAAGATGTCTATAAAAAGAGAATGATAAAGAAGGTAAGAATAGAGAGTTATATCTAAGTGGTACAATTGTATTCTTTTGTAGTTGATGTATGGTATCTGGGCTAAACGATTCCTTCATAAAGCGGAGGTATATGCGAACTAGTAACTCGGAACCTAGTTTGTTGGTTGTTTGTGGGAAACCACTCAGCATACCATATTGAAACTGTTAGAGGCTCGATGTGTACCAAGTTTAGAAAAGGATACGTATGATGAAATTGTGGAACTCGAATGAAATTTTGAGCGATGTAAATGAAGTTAGAAATTCTTAAAGGAATAATTTTTTTTATAAACAAGAAGATTCAAAGAAGAATCTAAGAGATATAAAGATAAGAAATGGGAGTTTCCTAACTCCAAAAGCCAAGATAACGAATAATGTCGTAAATGATGAAAAAGAGAAAGAAAGAGGATCGTAAAACAAAACGATCATGAGTTAAGAAAAGAATTTTAAGGGAGATGATTATAGAATAAGATCACGACGTGGTTTGTTTAAGTTATAAAAGAAAGATGGTCTATAATGTTTGAATAATTATAGTTTAATGCTATGAAGATGGAGTACTATGAAATAGTACGAGATAACTCATGAGGAGTAATAGATGAAGTGATACGAGGAATTCGTATCGAGCAAAGAGCAAGTTATAAGCAAGATAGAGTTAGGTGGGATTTCAATTGAGGACTCATGTGATGGCTGAGTTGTACAAACCTTTGTATGGACGAGGATTTTGTGCTTGCACTCAGTTTATCACATTGATAATCATTGGAATGTTTGTGTCGCGCTATTTGTTATATGCCTGTTGAGAAGGTGATTCTTTTCTCATGTGTATAACAGATAGGTAGAGTATAGTTAGAGAATATTATAAGGTTAAGTGCGAGTTCTTAAAACTCATACTTATGGTAGGTTCATGACTCATAATTATATGGTATATTTTTGAACCCCTCGGCGAATGGACGCCTATGGTCTGACTAGGATAAATTCTTAAACTCATATGATTGTAGCAAGTTCCTGAACTCATAACGTGTGGTAAGTTTGACGAACTGGGTATAGATAAGTGTAAATGGAGTATTGAGGATGATAGGAATAGGTAGACATATTAAACAATGGATTATTATAGAAAGTGGAGTTGATTGTGGAAGCCTAGGTACTCTAAATCTACTAGCTATGCTAGACTTTAAAAATTTATTGCCTTCGTGCTGATGTTTACACTTCTATTTTCTTGAAAAGCATAGGATCAAATGATGGAACCAATGAGTTTTAACAACAATACTGTTATTCGTATGTCTATGCTAATTGCTTTGGCTAGACAAAAATGATTTGCAATATATCAAAATGTATTTTATATCATTAATGCATCATGAACCTGGTGCAAAGATGATAAAAATAATAGACTCATCAATGCAGTATTACCTAGTGTTGGATGTGATCTAAGGATCGTCAGCCCGCTATAGTATGATGTAGTATGATAAAATCACCAAATGACAGAATCCTCAACGAACTGTAAATACAGTTCGGTATCATGATGTCATAAAAAGATTTTTGAGATTTCTTTGAGATATGAGAATACATATGTATGTATATGTATATTTTAGTTAATGTCCAAATTATTGTAGAGGTCTATGCTATTTGATTCTGCTAGACAAATATTGAAAGATGTTCATGAAATTCAAGAGTTTCTTGAGAAGTTATGCCAAACTAAATTATTTTGGTGCGGATTCAGATGTTGAAAAGTTGAGATGAACAACCCTATTATTAGGGGTTGCGCTTAGTTTTATACTTTGCGCTGAAATATTTGTATACAATACATGTACAATAGGTTGATCACCTAGAGTACTTGCGGATGGTGTTTTCAGTCTTTGTGATTGATAAACATTCTGCCAAAGAGGGCTTAAAGTGTGAAGAACTGGGGGGTGAAGCATTATTAAACCTAGATAATAGAGTTCATGGTCTTTTGACCCTCAGCATGATTTGGAATCTTTTAAATTCCTGAGTTATTCGTACTAATTCGCAATTATTCAACAATTGTGGAGGATTCTTGTTATTCTGCAAGATAGAAGTGAAAAAGGAAAGTATTCCTTAGAAAGAAGTAAGTCGTAGAATACTATACTAGATGATGAATGTGTTGAATAAGTGAGAAAAAAAATTTTAAGTGAGAATAATGTGACTTATCAAAGAATAATGTGAAACTTTTAATAAAAAAGTTTAATAATTGTAGAATGATGTTTGTGAAAAGAAAGTGGTTATAGAAACCAATGAATGAATGAAGTAGTGACGTAAAAATCTACTTTGAAGATTGAATGAATGAAGAGTAATAAATAAAAATTTCGAGAACGAAATTCTTAGAAGAAGGGGTGAATGTAATGTCCCGAGAGTTTGATCATATAATATATGATAATGATCCTTAAAGAAAGATAATGAATGGGTCAAAAAATATGTAATACTCAAATATAAATGAGTCTAAGTAAATGTTATGAAATAAAACTTATAAGAATTTATTATCAAGAATAGTGAGAGTAGAAAATATAAAACCTATATTAAGGTAATGTGTTGAAGTTATTCAATGAATAGATTTGAGGAAAACCTGAGTAAGGTAGGGTTTCGGTGATTCCGAGGACGGAATCCTTATAAGGAGGGAAGAATGTGACATCCCAGATTTTTAGAAATTATAAATGAGAATTTTATAAATAAAAGTATTATTTATGAGATATGTTAGGTGTGAGTATGTGTATGTCATATATTGTAGAATATGTGAATTGATGTGAAGAGAATGTTATTTATTAATTTTAATATGTATAAATATTTAATTGAATTATTTATTGAGTTAAATAAATAAAAAAATTTTAATTATAGAGTAATATAATTAAGTGTAGCAGATTAATTAAATGAATATTTAGTATTTAATTTAATTAATATAATAATTTTATGTTATAGTTCTAATTTAATTGAGATAATTAAATTAGATGAGTTATGTGATGATTGTTACACAAAATTATAATTAACAAGTATATATAATTATGTGACAATTTGATGAGATTGATTGATGTGCTATTGATTAATTAAAATAATAAGTATTTGCCAAACATGGTCCTAGGCTTTTTAAGTTCAAATTGGTGTAACCTATGTATTAACTAGTAATTAGTATATCTAATAATTACTAGGAGTTGCATATTTTATATATTACTAGTATTGTATATTATATGTATGTACTACAAGTTAGTATGTTAGTTTTAGAAAACAAACCAATGAAAGAAGAAGAGACTTAGAGAGAGTTGTAAGAGAAGAAGAAGAGGAAGAAAAAGAAAAAGAAGGAAAAGTTTTGAGAAGACAAAACAAGCCCCATCATCATCATCTTCATCTCTCTTAAATTCATACTAATAAGGCTATAATCTAAATTTTTTGTTTTAATTATATTTTTATGTTCTTCATAATGTAGGATAATGGTTATATAGAAGTTGTATTGAGAAATTGAGAGAGAAAGAGAGAGAGAGAGAAATAGAGGAATTGAGATGAGCTAGAAGAAGAAGAAAAAAAAGCTAGAAGAAGGTAACTTATAAACTCTTATTTAATTTTTGATTTTTGGGTAGATTTATATTCTAGGATAATAGATCATGCTTAATCTTGTTTGTATTGGTTTAATCTTGGATTATCAAGAATCAAACAAGATGATTCAATAAAGAAAATGAAATGAAAAGAAAATTTGAAGAACAAAATTCGTGGGTTTTGAGTAATTGTGGACATATCTTGTAAAATTCATATCTCTTTGGGTATAATGAGTTAGAAAGTGAGCCTTATATCAAATCGAAGATATGGAAGTAAGATATATTCTGAAAGTAGAATCAAATGAAAACTCTTTGTAGATTTCTTGCAATGTCTATTTTAGTAAGGCTGATCCGAAGGAAAAATAATCTGTCCAGAAAATCAAAACTGTTACGGTTTCTGACTTTGAAAAATTCATATAAATTCGTGTGTTTTGAATATGAAGAAACTTAAACCTGAAATATTGTATATATGGACGTTTACTAGCTAGACTCGCGAGATTGAGCCATTTTATGGACCGTATCATGTCCTAAATAAATTTGTTTAGTAAGGATTTCCAGAAAATGAAATTTTCTACACTAGTTGATGAATTGTAGAATCTGGTTTAGATGGATAAGGGTCTGACTTTAAGGCCTAGATGAGATTGTAGTACACTGAGTAAGGGTTAATTCTATATAAGAAGAAAAAAAACGAACATGTAACGAAGGAGATACGTTAAAAACGAAAATAATGTTTTGTTAAAGAAATTGTAAAGTTGAGTTTTATAATTATGATTGAATTAAGATTTTGGGTAATGGTATATTTTGATGATTAAAAATATGTTTTGACATATGTAATGAATATAAATATGTGTTATCATATTCTATGCATAATTAACCATTTAAGATCAAGAGTTGAGATAAGTTAATGTGTGCACATAATGTGCTCGATAAAATGCCTAAAAGTAATAGTGTTTCTAAACTTTGGTATACAAAGTGTCTAACTAATGGCTAATATTGGATATCTAAGTATGAAAAGATGATAATACAAGAATAATAATGGAAAGAAATCGAAAAGGGTAATTTTTGATTTAAGAAGGAAAATTAAACATATAAACAATGTGTTGAATATGCATTTTTGAAACCAAATTGGTAAAATAAAATGGTGTGATATACGCACATTAAACTACAAGTGTGATAGTCTAGTATGTGTGGTGATGAAAATGAAAAATAAAATCGAGTTGCACGTAAAATAGTTAGATGTCTATAAAGACATTATAAAGGATAATAAGATAAAGTAAGGTCTTAGAATAAATTTGACCATGAGATTGAGTATTAATTTTATTTATTATCAATCTCACATACAGTGTAGGTTGTACAAGGACGCGAAGTATTAGCGTGTTGGTAAAACGCCGGTAAAGGCAAGTCTTTCAGTTCATTTTTGCTATGTGAACTTGATGATGAACTGCTTTAAAATTTTTGTGTATGATGTATTGTATATGTCAAAAGTATTAAATGTGAAAGTCAATCTATGACTATGATGATTGAGCTATGAATGATGATTGAGTAACGAACTCAATCTTTGTAGTTTTTATGTGAACTACAACATGTATGCTATGTTTGTTTTATGATTATTCTTATATGTTGAGCATGTTATTATGTGCTACGTGATGCATGAAAACTGTTAGATTTTATTGGGCTGTCGAGCTCAACCTTGCAAATAACCATTTTTGCAGGTCAAGTATTGAAGGTAACACTATGTGCTACTTGAATATGTGGATCAGAAATAATACACGGAGATTAATATTTTAACTAAAGTTGTTATTTCTTTATACCATGATTAAGATTCATGAGATGTACTAAATGTTTCATGATGTATAATTTTATGTTGAGTTGTAAAGCTAAAGTTATAGTTATCTGATATTTAAAGGTTATCGAATTAAAATATAAAATTTTATATAATAACAGTGATAAAGTGAATAATAAAATAAGATTAATTCAAAGACATGTAGATGATAAAGGTTTGATTCAGGGAATTAAAGTAAGAAGACATAAAAGTTTAAATTATTCCGTATTTTATAATGTTTAGCATCGAATAATGATGTAAAATCAGAAGGTAGATGTGTTATTAACGACCAAAGTTGAGAATTAAATTGTATGAATTTTGGAGTCGTTACACAAAAAGTATTTTTTTCATAATTGTTCAACTTCCTTTAGTATTTTTCAAAATTAATTTTTAGTGTGTAGCTTAAGAATTTAGCCTAATCATGCTCAACTCCAAAAATTCCCATCTCTTTACACAATATTATACTTGTTAACGTGAGTCTCCAGTTTAAATTCTGTGGCCATCAGGGTTATAGAACTCAAGTTATAGCCATTTTTGTCGCAAAATCACAAATATTGAAATAATCGTAACTTGGTCATTTTAAGTCGGAATGGTCTCATTTTTGGACAGTAGGTACTTTATACCATATATTTTAGTGTCCCAAATGGCTGGAATTTATTTCACAATTGAAGTGGCCAAAATAGCTCCTGGAAAGTTTTGGGCAGTAGTTGTTTTGGTAAAATGGTTTTTTCATACTTTGTTAAAAATAATCCATACGGAAATCTACAACTCCTTTTTCAGTGATTCCACTTGGAGTTGTTAGAAAACTTATCATAGTATCCTTCCAAATATTTCAAAAATTTTTGAATGTCCAAAAAACTGACGAAACTGCCCTTACCCTGTCCAAAAACAATCTGTTTTCCTTTCAAAAGTCGAAACTATTCTGACTAAAATAGTCACTAGGGATTTTTTACTCTATATTTTTGAGTTATACAACTTTAATTTAGTAGATAACTTATATATCTAGACCCTCTTTTTGACGGATCACAAAAAGAAGGTGTAGATCAAAAACGGTGAAAATCCAAAGTACATAGAAATTTTATGGTTTATAAACTAGAAAAATCACTTTTCTGTACTTTTGATTTCCAACTAAAACAACACCAAATATAGGTATACCTAAACATGAAATACTCATAAAAACATAGATCTAAGGTTTTAAACCTCAAGATCATAACTTCATATTATCAAAAATCAAATCAAACCAAAAAGAAAATTAGACTACATAAATAGAAATTTTGTTATACCTTAGCTTTTCCTTCTTCTCCTTCTAAAATATGAGATAGATCTTGGGTGTATGAAGATCAAAATCTCCCCTTCTCTTCTCCCTAGGGCTGCCGAAATGGCACCTCTATTATCTCTCTCTATAACCAAAATCTCTCTTTGTTCTCTCTCTCTCTCTCTCTTGCTTTGATTTGTTAGCTAACTTAAGAAATAAAAAGAAAGAGAAAAGTGTAAGGTTTTGTTTGAATAAAAAAAATGTATTGATATATTGTACACTTCACCCACACACTTGCTCCTTCACTCTATTATTATTATTTGTTTGTTTGCAAAATTGAGCATAAGTGTTGGTTAAATAAATAACTGACAAGTAATAGGAGTTGGTATATGTTTGGTAGGAGTAGGTAACTTTTAATCATTACATACATGAATCTCTTCTCCTCCCTTTTGTATGGCTGGACATCATGGCCCTTTTGTTGACCCAATATTTTGTTTTGTTTTCATGCTTTATTAACATATTAGTGGTCCAAAATGTCCCATATTAATTGGGCTAAAAGTTTGGGCTTCAATTTAATGTTTTGGGCTTACAAATTAATTCTTTTGGGCTTTTAAATTTATTACTTGGGCCATAAAATTTACATTGTCCAATACCTTTAATTCTTATCCAGCCCAAAGTATTTAATTAGGGTTTTCATTTCCACAATTATAATTTAAATCCTTACACATGTACATTTAATTTCTTAACCTAATTAGACTTGTTATAATTAGGTAATAAAATTAATTAATTGTGATGTATAAAATAAATCTCTTAAAATTAGTATATATTTATATACTAATATTCTCTCGTATCATAACCCTTAAGTTATTTAATTTTTCATTCCTAATATATAATTAGATTAAATTAGTTTCTTTTATTTGCTTATATTAATAAACAAATATAAACTATCACATAATATTCATATTCATTACTCAAATCAATTTTAACCCTTAGGATTTTCAACTTAGCATTATGGTTTGCCCATGTTACATTTATCTAATTCATACTTGACCCTTAACATACATATATGATCATATTCACAGAACATATACACTTATACACTTAATCCTAAATAATTCTTCACAAAAATTTTTAAATCCTCAAAATTTCTTCTGAAAAATGTCAAATTCATACACTTATTTTATGTCTAGGTCTATTATTTGACCCTTATTCAATCTTATAAGATTTTAATATATTGTCCGAATTCTCGGGTTGTCACATTCACCCCTTCTTCTAAGAATTTCGTCCTCGAAATTTACCTTACATCTTGCATACACAGCATCACATGCTACCCAATACATCTCTTACAAGAATTCAAATTTTCAAATCATACTGAAAAGTCATATAGACCATGAACTTCTGAGGTTTATAGGTACTCTACCCCTTACAAAGGTTAGCAGTATATTTACAATCACGAAGAAGGTAAACTACCGTTGTTGGTACGTACATTAATCATGTTTTACAAATATTCTCGATATTGAATAATTTTATCCAATCTGCATAGTTCACCTCTGCCTTATAATAGAATTCCGCACCAAAATAATTTGGTTCGTGAAAATTTTCAAAGAATGCTTAGAGTTTTATAAATGTTGGTCTAGCTGAATCAGTTCAATCGAAATATTTAGGTATTGCCAAAGTCCGTTGGCAAATTAAAATTTAAAAAAATAGTTTGAAAATGATGGCATGATGCTATACTGCATTAACAGCTCGTTTGAGGATGCCGTAATCGATTGACTTTGTCATAACACATTATACAATAGTGGAACAACGATTTTAGATCAAATTTAACACTAAATATTCCTGTATTTACAACTCCATCAACTTTTTATTATCTCTACACCAGGTAACATAGTACATAAGTGATAAATAAAAAATATATTTTGATATTTTAAATCATTATCGTCTATCCAAAACAAGTAGCATATACTATACTTTAAATCGTTCAAAAATCGCTTTAATTTAGTTTTATCATCTCAACAGGTAACGTTGTATCACTGTCCCGAGGTCCACACATACACAATGATCACCGGGAGTTGAGAATAAAAATTCATTTTAAAAAACATATAGTGCGAATTTAGTTTGATGTCAAAAATTTTGAAGTCTAACATAGCTAGCATATTTGGAAAACCTATTGTCTCCACTAATGATCAATTGCTTAGTAATCTATATATTTCTATAATCCTTAATACTCCATTCACACATAACTATACTTAGTTTATAAAACTTACCACACTTATGAGTTCAAGAACTTTTCACAATCATATGAGTTTAAGAACTTGTCCTAGACAGACCTTTGGCATCCATTCGCTGATGGGTCCAAAAATATTTCATATAATTATAAGTCACAAACTTACCAAAAGTATGAGTTTTAAGAACTCGAACTTAACCTTCTATTCTCTAACTATACTCTACCTATCTGTTATACACCTGAGAAAAGAATCACCTTCTCAACAGGTATATAGCAAATAGCGCGACCAGATATTTCAATGATTATCGATACCAGAAACTAAGTGTTTTTTACACCAAGTACAATTCTCCGCCCATAACAAGGAATCATACAACTCAGCTACTGACATGAGTCCTCAATTGAAATCCCCACCTACTCTTAACTCCATTCTCAATATGAATTTTTTTTAATCTGTATTCATAGTCCTTTCCTGAATTCGTACCAATTCATAGTACAACTGACACACAACAATCTTGCTGGAAACTTTTTAATCATTTGATTGATCCTTCTCACTACTATAAATTTATCCGATCACGGGGTGATCTCATCGTTTACATTACGATTCATTTCTACATTTTATGATCATTTTATTTTCTGATCTCTTCCCCCTGTACTTTTAGTCTTTTAGACTCTATCTATTCATCACTGTTGTTCAACTTTATTCAGAGTTAGGGAACTCTGTATCTTTATAACTCACCGAGATTCGTCTTTGAATCTTACCGACTCACTAACTCTATTTGAGTTGGTACTTATTCTAATCACTGCGGTTATTAGTCTCAGGTAACCCTACCTAAGGTTTATAACCGACAGCTTTGATACCAACTGTAGCAGTCCCCAGATCCGGGTCCTCAATCACCGCGGATCTGGTACACTAATTCTATTTGCTATTGTAGAAGATATAAACATAAATTATTTATATATTAAATTACACACTATTCCCAAGGTCGAGAACCTTAACATAATACTTGAATCAATATCATATCTAATATACAATGTTATTATTATACATTACTGTTACATTTCTAGTTGCACATATTATCCCAAGATGGACTTGAGTTTGTCTTTTCCTGTACCCGACGTATACATCTTAATCTGTAATGTTTATCATGATATGGCAAGGGTGAGCAATAAGTTTTCCCAACAAGTTTAAGTTCAATAAATAATATATCATGATTGAAAGATTTGAATAACAAACTGGCTAACATTAAACAATATATACATTGTGAACTAGCATGAACAAATTTTCATAGCTGAACAAACATGAACATGAATAACTGTATCTAGACCAAATAGTAATGAAGGTGATCAGACTTACATACCTGGTGAACATATACGATATGCACAGAGTGCGATTCAATAATTCATAGACGTGATAATCATCAATGATTAATTACAAGCATATACATAAAATTATAACTGAAGGTTGCGTTCGAGATAACTTACCTTTATCGCCGAATACTGCTATGCAATTTATTTAGCTTTGTCTGAACCTAATATATAAATAATATCGATATACAAATTAGAATAATATCATCACAGTTACAAAATAACCTAAACACATAACCAAATGATTCTATCGGTCTATAAAACACATAAGACCTAGTATCAAGTCAAACTATTGCAGTCTGAGTTGAATCAGGCACAATTCTGACATCCCGATGGCCTAGTTGGATAATTCACGAGCCTATTTGCCTTAAGACTCTACTAAATGCAACACCATTATGTTAGATAATTTTATTATCAGCCAAAATAATTTTCAAAGACTCATAATACTTTTCAAGTAATTATTATCATTTATCATGAATTTTTACTCATTAATATCATATTTATATGATTTAAAAACATAAATCTTAAATATTATAAGTTATTCTTTAACATCTAGTAAGTCAAATACCAATCCAGCAACCCAGATTGCAATCCAGCAACCTGAATTCCAAATCCAGTAACTTGGATTCCAAATCCAGCAAACTGGATTCCAAATCCAGCATCTAGATGGCCAATCCAGCAAACTGGATTCCAAATCCAACAACTAGATTTCAATCTAGCAAGCTGGAATCAACATATTTTCAATTCAATCCAGCAAAATGGATGCATAAATTATTCAATCCAGCAAATTGGATTCCACATCCTTTTTCACGAAAACACCAAATCAGCTTATTATTTTTCTATCCTTTGCCCAAACACATAAACATATAATTCATACACAAAAAGTATTTTTCCATAATTTTAGCCCCGTCATGCTCAACTCTACAAATTCTCATCTCTTGACACAATCTTATACGTATTAATGTGAGCCTTCGGTTTAAATTTTGTGGCCATCGGAGTTATAGAACTCTGGTTATAGCCATTTTTGTCGCAAAATCATAAAAATTGAAATGGTCATAATTTTGTCATTTTAAGTTGGAATGAGCTCATTTTTGGACAGGAGATACTTTATACCATATATTTTCATATCCCAAAATACCGGAATTTATTTCACAATTTAAGTGTCCGAAAGTGCCCCTGGAAAGTTTTGGGCAGTAGTTATTTTGGAAAAATGGTTTTTTCCTACTTTGTTAAAAATAATCCATACGGAAATTTACAACTCCTTTTTCAGTGATTCCACTTGGAGATGTTAGAAAATGTATCATAGTATCCTCCCAAAGTTTTTCAGAATTTTTGAATGTCCCAAAAAAGGACAAAACTGCCCTTACCCTTGACTGTCCAAAAACAGTACTGTTTTCCTTTCAAAAGTTGAAACTATTTTGACTAAAACAATAACTACGGATTCTGTACTCAATATTTTTGAGTGATACCACCTCTCTTTGACGGATCGCAAAAAGAAGGTATAGATCAAAAACGGTGAAAATCGAAAGTACATAGAAATTTTTTGGTTTATAAACTAGAAAAATCATTTTTCTTTACTTTTGATTTCCAACTTAAAAAACACCCAATATGGGTATATCTAAACATGAAACACTCATAAATACATAGATTTAAGGTTTTAAACCTCAAGATCATAACTTCATATTATCAAAAATCAAATCAAACCAAAATGGAAATTAGACTACATAAATAGGAATGTTGTCATACCTTAGCTTTTCCTTCTTCTCCTTCTAAAATATGAGATGGATCTTAGGTGTATGAAGATCAAAATCTCCCCTTCTCTTCTCCCTAGGGCTGCCGAAATGGTCCCTCTATTTTCTCTCTATATCTGAAATCTCTCTTTGGTCTCTATCTCTCTCTTGCTTTGATTTGTTAGCTAACTTAAGAAATAAAAAGAAAGAGAAAAGCGTAAAGTTTTGTTTGAATAAAAAAAATGTATTGATATAATGTACACTTCACCCACACACTTGCTCCATCACTCTATTATTATTATAAGATTGCTTGCAAAATTGAGTATAAGTGTTGGTTAAATAAATAAGTGACAAGTAAGAGGAGTTGGTATATGTTTGGTAGGAGTAGGTAACTTTTAATCATTACATATATAAATCTCTCCTCCTCCCTTTTGTGTGGCCAGCCATCATGGCCCCTTTGTGACAATCCAAAAATTTAGAAAATCTTAAATGATTAACTTAGAGGTTAAACTTTAAAACCTAGAGCGAAAATAGATGGTTTATTTAAAATTTTTAAGAAAATCTATACGATTTAATAATTAAAAGAGATTATGTACTAATATATATGGCTAGCCATATGAAAAAGGTTTATTGATTGTAACAAACTGCATTAAGAGATTTTAATAAGACATTGAATTAAATGTCTAGCTTAATATATGAGAATATATTATGGTAAATATTTTTGTGAGTTATGTGAGTAATGAATATGAATATTTTGTGATGATTTAGATTTTTATTAATATTAACAAATAAAAGAAATAAATGTAATCTAATTATATATTATGAATGAAAAATTTATTAACTTAAGGGTTATGATACGAGAGAATATTAGTATAAAAAATTATTAATTATAAGAGATTTATTTTACACATCTCAGTTAATTAATTTTATAACC
Organism: Panax japonicus; assembly: GCA_020205505.1. Lineage (NCBI taxonomy): Eukaryota > Viridiplantae > Streptophyta > Magnoliopsida > Apiales > Araliaceae > Panax > Panax japonicus. The sequence continues at coordinate 41,378,328 of CM035101.1, read as the reverse complement.
TAATTATAGCAAGTCTAATTGGGTTAAGAAATTAAATGTACATTTGTAAGGATTTAATTTATAATTGAGGAAATGAAACCCCTAATTAAATGATTTGGGTTGGAAAAGAATTTAAAAGTATTAGACTATGTCAATTTCAGATGGTACAAGAAATTAATTTAGAAGCTCAAAAGAATTTAATTAAAGCGCAATCTCTTAGCCCAATTGAAGAGGGGCATTTTAGTCATTGGATATACTAAATATTACATAAAACAAAAATCATTTTTTTGACAATCTAAGGCACATGGTCTGTGGGTTATGGAGGAGAAAAAAAGAAGGGACCATGTGAATTAATCATTGTCAAGTTCCTTATTTTTTAAGTCGTTACTAACTCTCACCAACCCTCATTATGTGTCATTGTTTTGTTCATCCAACACTTTTATTTAAGTGTACAAGCAACACTAAAATGATTAAGAAAGAGAAAGAGAGAGTGAGTGGGGGAATGAATATTAGATATATAATTATATCTACACATTTTTACAAAACTACAAAAGCTATTTTATTTCTCTCTTATCCTATTACTTCCTTTTTAGCTAACAAAATAAAACTGAGAGAGACAGAGAGAGAGAGATGATCATTTTCGGCCGCCACAAGAGGTAAATGAGAGAAGGATTTGATCTTCAAGCTAACCAAGATCATCATCTACTTTGAAAGATTAAGAAAGGCTAGCAAGATATCAAGGTATTAAACTACATTTATCTAGTTATTCTTAGTTGTTTTAATCAAAACATGGAGTTATGTTCTTGATCTTCAAAACTCTAGATTTACATGATCTAGAGTGTGTTATGTGTGGATCTGTCCATTTTATGTATTAAAAGTTAGATCTAAAGTATGAAATGAAAACTATGTTTTTCAAAATGTAGAGAACCTAATTTTTCTTAGCCTTGATTGTGTTTAATCTTGTGTTTGATGCTTGTTTGATGAAATAGATCATGTATTATGGTAGATTCATGGGTATGAGAAGTATTAGTAGGTATTATGATGAGTTATGTTGGTTATTATGTGAGAATATAGAAGTTTTCTTAGAAACCACAAAGGGTTGAAAATCAGATTTACGTGAAAATGAAACATGAAATTCAAATGACCATCTCCTATTATAATTTAAATTTTTGAGTGTGGTCAAGTCCTAGAGTTATATCTATGAGTTTTCTAACTTATCCAAGTGCAATCACTTGAGAAGGTGTTGTAGATTTTCGTGTGAACTAATTTTAGCAAAGGAGTCAAAAACAAAAAAATGACAAAAGTAAACTGCCAATGTTTTTATAAGGGCTGTTTTGGCCACTTAGTCTGTGACATAAATTCCGCCCTTTTAGGACATGCAAATATATGGTATTACGTACCTCGTGCCCAAAAATGAGCTCATTCTGACTTAAAATGACCAAGTTATGACCATTTCAATATTTGGGGTTTTCGGACGAAAATTGCTATAACCAGAGTTCTATAACTCCGATGGCCATAAAATTTAAACTGGAGGCTCACGTTAACACGTAAAACATTTTGTTAAGAGATGGGAAGTTCTGGAGTTGAGAATGATAGGGCTAATTTCTTAAGCTACGTACTAAAAATAATTTATGAAAAATACTAAAGGAAGTTGGAAAAATACTTTTTTTGTATGATTTATATGTATATGTGTTTGGACAAAGGATAGAAAAATAATAAGTTGCTTTGATATTTTTGTGAAAAAGGATATGGAATCCAGCTTGCTGGATTGAATAATTTATGAATTCAGTTTATAGAATTGAAAATTTTGTTTAATCCAGCTTGCGGGATTGAAAAAAAGTTTATTGAATTGAAAATATGTTGAATCCAGCTTGCTGGATTGCAATCTAGTTACTGGATTTGATATCTAGTTTGATGGATTGGCCATCTAGATACTTGATTTTGAATCCAGCTTTCTGGATTCCAAATTTGGGTTGCTGGATTGGTATTTGACTTATATGTTAAAGAAAAACTTATAATATATGAGATTAAAGTATTTAAACCATATAAATATATTAGTAATGATTGAAAAATCATAATAAATGATAATAATTATCTAAAAATTATTATGAGCTGATGAAAAATATTTTGACTGATAATAAAATTATCTAAGATAATTGTTAAGTGTTTAGGCAGAATTTAATTGAACTTAAACTCGATGTCAGAATTGTGTCGATTTCAACTTAAACTGAAATAGTTTAACTTGATACTAAGTTTTATGTATGTTATAGACTGATAGGGTTATGTGATAATGTGTTTAGGTTATTTTTAATTATTGCGATGATATTATTCTAACTTAGAAATAAATATTATTAATATTAGGTCTTCAGACAAAGCTTATTAAATTGTATAACGGTAATCAACGGTTCAGACAAGTTTTTTTAAATATACTTGTGGTTAATCATTGTTGATTGTCATGTCTAAGATTTATTAAATCGCACTTTATACATAATGTATGTATTCATCAAATATGAAAGACTGATCACCTTCATTTCCATTCGGTCCAGATATATATATGTTCATGTTCAATGTTCGTTTAGCTATGTAAAATTTGTTCATGCCCGTTCACAATTATATTGTAGAACTGTAGCCAGCTTTTGTTCAATTCTTTCAATCATGATATATCCTTAAATTATTGAACTTAAACTTGTTGGGCAAACTTATTGTTCACCTTTGCTATATCATGATAAAACATTGCAGATAAGGCGAATACGTTCGGATAAAGGAAAGGATAAGCCAAGTTCAGCTTGGGATAATATGTGCAGCTAAATTTTAATAGTGTAATATGATAATAATGTTATATGTTAGACATGTTATGAATTCTGTATAAGTTAAGGTTACTCGACCTTGGGGAATAGTGTGTAAAGTTTATTGTATAAATAATTTATGTTTATATCTTTCGCAATAGTGGTAGAATGATTGTACCGGATCCGCGGTGATTTGGGACCCGAATTTGGGGCTCTCACACCCTTTGTTGCCCTTAATTTTTGTTTTGTTTTCATACTTTATTAACTTACTAATGGTCCAAATGTCCCTTATTAATTGGGCTAAAGGTTTGTGCTTCAATTTAATGTTTTGGGCTTACAAATTAATTCTTTTGGGCTTTTAAATTAATTACTTGGGCCATAAAATTTAAATAGTTCAATACCTTTAATTCTTTTCTAACCCAAATAATTTAATTAGGATTTTCATTTCCTCAATTATAATTTAAATCATTACTCATGTACATTTAATTTCTTAACCCAATTAGACTTGTGACAACCTAAGAATTTTGAATAATTTTAAAAATTTTATTAATTAATTTAAGGTTCAAAATTAGAACCTAGACAGAAAATTAGTGTATGCGTTTGATATTTTTGAGATGGAATTTTGAGGATTTCAAAATTCTGTGAAGGATTTAGGTGAATTATTCATTATTAAGTTTTTGTTCTGTGTATATGGTCATTTATGTGTACAGTATGTGGTTAGGGGTCAAGGGTTTACCAGACAATGACAAACCCTAATATTATATTAAGAACGTAAAAGTTTAGTTAGAAAATTCTTACGATTTCTAAGAAACCCTAAAACCGGTTATGGAAACCTTAATTTTGGAACCCTAATGTTAAGTATAAAACCCTAAGGGTTAAAAGTTATGTGAGTAATGAATATGAATATTATGTGAAGATTTATACTTGTTTATTATACAAACAAATAAAAGAAACTAGAGTGATCTTAATTATATATTAGCAATGAAAAATTTATTTAACTTAAGGGTTATGGGATGAGAGAATTATGGTATGCAGAATATATACTAATTCTAAGAGATTTATTTTATACATCTCAACTAATTAATTTTATAACCTAATTGTAGAAATTCTAATTGGGTTAAGGAAATAAATGTGCATGAGTAAGAAACTATGTTATAATTGAGGAAATGAAAATCCTAATTAAATAATTAGGGAATGGTAATATTAGAAGTGTTGGAAGATGTTAATTGTTTTGGCCCAAAGAAAATAAAGTTAGTAGCCCAAAAGAATTAATTGAGTGGCCCAACTTTTAGCCCATTTGAGAGGGGATATTATGGACCTTTTGTATGAAGAAGAGATAAAAAGAAAAGAAAATTTTGAAGATATATAAGGCCATGTGGCCGAATATAGGAGAAAGAGAGAAAGGGGGATGAATGTGATGATAGTTTGCTTTAGTGGGTGAACTATTCTTCCATGTGTCACTTAATTATTTTGCCAACATGTTTGTTTAAGCTTGCAAGCAACCACTTGGTAATTGAGTGGGAGAGAGAAGAGCTAGAGATGTTGGTAGATTAGGGATAGATATATCAAATATATCTATACTTACTTTTCCAACAAACCTAAATCTAAGTCTTATCTTTTTCATTTCATTATTACCTAAGAAAGAAAGAGAGAGACTAGAAAAGAGATAGGAGAGAGACGGATGGAATAGGGAGCAAGAGAAGAAAAGAATTTGATCTTCTTACACCCAAGATCCATCTCATATTTTTGAAGGAGAAAGAAAATCAAGCAAAGGTATAAACCCCTTTTGTTTATGTAATTTTTGGTTCTGGTAAATCAAATCTCGAAACTATGTTTCTAAACTTAAAAACCATGAATATACTTTTTATTGAGTGTTTCATGTTTAGATATACCCATATTGGGTGTTGTTTTACTTGAAAATCAAAAGTAAAGAAAAGTAATTTTTCTAGTTTATGAGCCCTAAAATTTCTATGTACTTTGGATTTTCACAATTTTAAATCTATAACTTTTTTTTGTGATCCGTCAAAGAGAGGTGTTAGATATGTAAGTTATCTACTAAACCCAAGAGTTATCACTCAAAAATGTTAAGTATACAGTCCGTAGTGACTAATTTAGTAAAAATAGTTTTGTGTTTTTAAGAAAAAACTAACTTTTTTGGACAGTAAAAGGATAGGGGTAATTTAGTCATTTTTTGGACATTCAAAAATTCTGGAAATTTTTTTGATGATAATATGATAAGTTTTATAACATCTCCAAGTGGAATCAATAAAAAATGAGTTGTAGATTTCCGTATTGAAAATGTTTAACAAAGCACGAAAAAAACTGCAAAACGACAATTCGATTCTGCGAAGGACTTTCCAGGGGCTGTTTCGGCAAAATAAATTGTCAGAACAATTTTGGCATTTTGGGGCATGAAAATATATGGTATTAAGTACCTCATGTCCAAAAATGAGCTCATTCCAAATTAAAATGACCAAGTTATGACCATTTCAATTTCTGTGATTTTTCGACGAAAATCGCTATAACCGGAGTTCTATAACTCCGATGGCCACAAAATTTAAACTGAAGCATCACGTTAACATGTATAAGATTGTGCCAAGAGATGAGAATTTTTGGAGTTGAGCATGATAGGGCTAATTTCTTAAGCTACGCACTAAAAATAATTTCTGAAAAATACTAAAGGAAGTTGGAAAATTATGAAAAAATACTTTTTGTGTATAATTTATATGTATATGTGTTTGGACAAAGGATAGAAAAATAATAAGTTGATTTGGTATTTTCGTGAAAAGGATATGGAATCCAGCTTGCTAGATTGAATAATTTATGCAAAACAGTTTACTGAATTGAAAATATATTGAATCCAGTTTGCTGGATTGCAATCTAGTCACTGGATGTGATATCCAGTTTGTTGGATCGCAATTTAGTTTGCTGGATTGGCCATCTAGATACAGGATTTAGAATCCAGCTTGCTGGATTCCAAATCTGGGTTGTTGGATTGGTATTTAACTTATATGTTCAAGAAAAACTTATAATATATGAGATTAAAGTATTTTAAATCATATAAATAAATATTAATGATAAAGGAATATTGTGATATTTAATTCATTTAAATACAATTCTAATGATTGAAAATACACGATAAATGGTAATAATTATTTAAAAATTATTACGAACTTATGAAAAATATTTTAATTGTTAACAAATTATCTTAAATAATGGTTAAGTATTTAGGAAGAGTTTAATTGAACTTAGACTCAATAAAAGTCCGACTAGACCGTCGGGATGTCAGATTTGTGTCGGGTTCAACTCAGACTGCAATAGTTTGACTTGATACCAAGTCTTATGTGTGTTGTAGACTAATAGGGTTATGTGTTATGTGTAATGTGTTTAGGTTATTATATATATATATATATAATAGTATTATATTGTAATGATATTATTCTAATATTGGAGATCTATATTACTAATATTAGGTTTTCGGATATATAAATTGCGTAGAGGTAATCAACGGTTCAGGCTAGTTTATTTTTACTTAACTCTACAAATAGTTGTTTCATTTGGATATGCTTATGGTTAATCATTGGTGATTGCCATGTATAATTATACTCTGTACATATTGCATGTATAAGTCACGTATGAAAGGCTGATCACCTTCATTACCCTTCGGTTCAGATATAATTGTTCATGTAAAATACTTCTTCAGTCAAAATTTTTTTCCTGCTAGTTCACAATTATATTGTTGAATTATAGCCAGCCAATTATTCAAATCATTTCAATCATGATATATCGTTATATTATTGAACTTAAACTTGCTGGCCAATTTTATGATCACCCTTGCTATATCATGATAAAACATTGCAGATTAAGACGAACGCGTCGGATACAGGAAAAGATTAAAGAAAGTTCCAGCTTTAGTTTATGTATGTGATTAGAAATGTAATAGTGTAGTTTGATAATAAAGTTATGTGTTAGATATTTATGTAATGTGTATTAAGTTAAGGTTACTCGACCTTGGGGAATAGTGAGTATATGTATGGTATAAACAATTTATGTTTATATCTTCCGTAAATAGTAATAGTTGTATAGAATGATCGAACCAGATCCGCGGTGATTCTGGACCTTGGATTCGGGGCCCTCACAAGACTTGCTATAGTTAGGTTATAAAATTAATTAATTGAGATGTATAAAATAAATCTCTTAAAATTAGTATATATTTATATACTAATATTCTCACGTATCATAACCCTTAAGTTATTCAATTTTTTTATTCCTAGTGTATAATTAGATTACATTAGTTTCTTTTATTTGCTTATATTAATAAACAAATGTGAACCATCACATAATATTCAAATTCATTACTCATATAACTGTCAACCCTTAGGATTTTATACTTAGCATTAGGGTTTGCCCATATTACACTTATCTGATTCATACTAACGCAGTTTGCTATAGAGTATCACCCTTAAATGACAATCAAGGGTCAGGCGTTGGCAGATTTCATCATGGAATGTTCTTTCTCAGAACCAGAAGTGAATACAGTGACCGAAACCCAACAAGGACCGACCGCATGGACTTTATATGTGGATGGGTCATCGACATCGGATCTCAGTGGGGCAGGAGTCATCCTGACAAGTCCCAAAGGATTCAAAGTCCAGCAGGCGATTCGATTTCAGTTCAAGGCCACAAACAATGAAGTAGAGTATGAGGCCATCCTCGTAGGGATACGGTTGGCCCGGAGCTTAGAAGTACAGAAGTTAGTCATCTACAGCGATTCACAGCTGGTGGTCAAGCAGTTGTCAGGGGAGTATGAGGCTCGGGGGACAAGAATGACAAAATATCTGGCCGAGGTGAAAGCTAAGCTCTTGTACTTCACGTCACAAAGTTGTCAAGGGGTGGATCGGTCAGATAATACAATAACAGATGCCCTCGCCAGGTTGGCAACAACCGAACCAAGTTCCTTCAGTGGATTGGTGTATCTAGAAGTCTTAGAACAGCCAAGTGTACCAAAGACAGATGTATTGACTTTAGACCAACTCGACTGCTGGCTCACACCTTTTATCACCTACTTGGCAGATGGAATTCTCCCCTCAAACCGAATCCTAGCAAAAAAGATCAAACACAGGAGTTCAAACTTCGTCCTCATAGACAGAGACTTATACCGAAGGGCCTTTAGATCCCCATTGCTCAAATTCTTAACCCCTTCGGAAGCGGACTACATACTTCGAGAGGTACATAAAGGGATCTACGGGGATCACATGGGGGCCAAATCACTGGCGCATAAGATTTTGAGGAAGGGGTATTACTGGCCGACTATCTACACAGAGGCCAAAGAGTTCGTCAGACGATGTCCCAAGTGTCAGCTGAACGGCACTATCCCACACCAACCTCCTGAAGAGCTGTACTCCGTCTTATCCCTGATCCCCTTCGTTGTATGGGGAATCGACATCCTGGGCCTCTGCCGAAGGCCAAAGGGCAAGTTACTTTCATAATCGCGGCTATCGATTATATGACAAAGTGAGTCGAAGCCAAACCACTACAGAAGATCACCGAACAAGAATGCTTGAAATTTTTCAAAAAAGGAGTTGTTTATCGTTTCGGTATTCCGATGGCAGTGGTCTCTTATAATGGCAGATAGTTTGTTGGGTCAAAATTCGAAGCCTTCCTAAAAGAATTGGGAATACGGCATCGCAAGACTTCAGTCCCTCATCCTCAGTCGAATGGTCAAGTAGAAGTGAACAACCGAACCCTGCTCAACGGGATCAAAAGAAGATTGGATGAGTTAAAGGGTCGGTGGCCAAAAGAGCTACTCAATGTTCTGTGGGCATATCGGACTACTCCGAGGACAACAACTGGAGACTCTCCGTTCAGATTGGCATACGGGACTGACGAACTCATACCGGTTGAGATCGGATCCCCCACTCTTCGAGTCAGTCAGTACAAAGAATTATACATTGATGAAGGTTTGAAAGCGAATTTGGATTTGCTGGAAGAGGTTTGGGACTCGGCTATGATGAGGTTGGCTATCTATCAGCAGAGAACAGCCCGACACTACAACCAAAAGATGAAGCTGAGGAGGTTTGCAGTAGGCGATTTGGTCCTCCGGGGGTCGGAGGCATCAACCCCCCCCAGAACACTCGCAAACTGATGCTTAACTGGGAGGGACCATACGAAGTAGTAGAGGTGCCGAAGCCAGGTACTTACCGGCTTCGAGCAATGGACGGTTCGGATGTAAAGAATACGTGGCATGCTGGGAGACTCAGAAAATTTTACCAGTAATAGTTATGTCATTCTTTTCTTTACCCATGTAACCACTTCAAATTTAAATTAAATAAATGCAAGTTTTCCTTGAATATGTCTAACTTCGTTTATATGACTCTTTCTACTCGAACGGACAAATTTTAGACATGGTCCGACCAGAAGGTTCGAAAAGACACCACTGGTCGAGATAAGTCACAAGTATAACTGACCGAGAAAAAATTGTAAATACCTCAGATAAACTTCAGACATGGTCCGATCAGAAGGTTCGAAAAGACATCACTGGTCGAGATAAGTCAAAAGTATAACTGACCGAGAAAAAATTGTAAATTCTTCAGATAAACTTCGAACATGGTCCGATTAGAAGGTTCGAAAAGATACCACTGGTCGAGATAAGTCACGAGTATAACTGACTACAAAAATTATAAACAAAGACACTATTTCATTCATACTTTGATATTTTTACAAAAACCCGATCGCTTACGATTCGGGTGGAGAATAGCAGTTACAGAATTATAAGTCCTAAACAGGAGCTATTCAGGAGGAGGGTTGTCTCTGTCTTCAGCCTCAGATTCGTCATCTGATGACTCAAGGAGGGAGGTATCGAGCCCAGCGGCCACCAACTTTGCCTTAGCCTTTTCCCGATAAGTTTCATACCCTTCCCCAAATTGGGCCATGACTTTATCGTTCAAGGCTTCGGACTCTTCATACTCGGTAATTGCCTGCTGTTTGGCCTCAGAGATCTTCCCTGGAAAGGAGTCGGTTTCGGCTTTTAGGGCAGTATTCTCCTTTATCAGGTACCTCATCTTGGTGAGATTCTCAGCATATTTCTCTGTGATGGAGTCGACTGCCTTTTCCCGATCCTTGACCTCCAAAGCCAGGTGCTCCTTCTCATCGATCAGCTTCTTAGCATGACCCTCAAGACCGACGAACTCCTGTTGAAGTAGGGAGTATTATTCTTTCTGTTCATCGGCTTGACGTTGGGCCTGGGTAACCTTATTTCAAGTCTCCGCACGGCGGTCCCTTTCATTCTTCAGGTCCGAGGTCAGACCCCGAACCTCAGCCTCAAGCAGCATCAAATCCGTTCCCAGCTGGATTTCTTTTTTAGTTGTCCGGGCTAAGGGTGGGATGGCCCGAGCAAGAATGGCATTGGCATGCAACAAGCATATATATCAACCATGGAAATCATAGACTCAATTAGGAGATAAACGACCATAGAATTACCTGGCATTGGGCCTGGATGTACGACACCAGATAATCCTAGGAAGTGAATCCTCTGAACCGTTCGTCATCGCCCGAAAGCTTGAACTGATCGAACAGATGGAAAGGAAACACGTCTGAAGGACTCTTCGGCCAGCAAGTAGTCGGCGTTCCTTGAGAAGAGCTCGCTCGCGAAGGAAGAGTGGTAGCAGGGAGGGGGTCATCCTCAACAACTCGTTGTTCGGAGTGTAGTGGTTCGGGATCTTAGGTGAGTCACGACTTTTTTGGTCGGGGCTCGAAATGAACCTCTTCGGTATCCTCCGAATCCTCGACTACAGTGATTTGAGCAGGAGGGGGAGGAGTAGACTTTACCATTGGAAGGACGACCTGGGCAGGGACCTTTGCAGGAGGTTTAGAAAGCTTCTTGGACCTCTTCGAAAAGGTCGCTTTCTCTGCCTGGCTCATCTTCAAAGCCACCTTTTTGATGGATGAGGGATCGGGATTTGAAGTGGACCCCACCGACAACTCGGTGATGGGGATGGTTTCTTCGTCAGGGACATCATCAGTAACCGACAGATGGATGGGTTCAGCAGGAGCAGGTAAAGGAGCTACGAACTCAGCGGTCCCTTCAGGTTTGAAAATTGTCACTGTACAGAAGAAAACAGGATAAGACACGAAGTATCTAAGGCAAATGATGAAAAAATAAGTGGGAATGGATCGGTAGGAGGGGAAATACTTTCATCCATGTTTGTATAGCTAACCTTCACTGGACAGAACCGTCATGCTCCACTCAGTTTTGCTCCATTTTTTGAAAAAAGCCTTGAAGGCGTCGGCTCGACCCTTCGAAATATTTAGTACTTTGGCGATGGGGTCCTCGGGATGAGCCCAACGGAGAAGAAGTTGAAGGTCGGTCCCTCGGATAAAGATCCATTTGTCGTGCCATCCCTTGTTACTCGAAGGAGTTTTGATGATGACGGGGCGATTGGCCCATTTATTTAATGGTTTGCGACCGGGCTCTTTCGAGCCGGTAAGGGTGAAAAGAGCGAAAAAAAAGTCTAGACCAGGAGTAATCCCGATCTCGTGGCATAGGGCAATGAAAGAGATTAGATGGATGTATGAGTTTGGCACGAGTTGTGCGAACCCAAGACAAGCAAAGTTCAAAAAGGATGAAACGAACTCATGGAGAGGGAATCAGATCCCATATTTCAGATTGTAAAGGGGGACGGCAACCCACTCACCCTCAGACCTCCAGAACATCTTTTTGTCGGGCTTCGGGATCCGAAGTTTGTATTCAGGGGGAATGTTATAAAGAATCCGAACGTCGGAGAGCTGAGATGGGGTGATGGTAGATGGAGTATGCAGGTGTGAGAACTCCTCTTGGGAGTGTTAAGCGTTTCGGATCCTAGCCTCGGAGCTAATTGGAGTAGGCAAGACCGTGGGGGGAGTGGCGTCAGAAGGAGCCGTCGGCAACTCAATGAGAACAAGGTCGCCGGTGGTGACAAAGGGAGGAACTGAGTCACTGGCAGGGGAATTAGTGTTTGAATCAGTCATTTGTTGTGACTGGAGGGGAATGAGACACAGATGTGATTGGATTGAAGAAGAAAATCAGCAGAAACGAAGTTCAAAGTGTGACAGAGCAGGAAAAGTCAGACAAATTTGGGAAAGAAGTGAGCTCGCCGGAAATCGCCCTCTCCAGAAAAACTTGGTGAGAATTTAAAATTGATAAAGGCTCGAAAAAATGACAATGATGGGTGTTAAGGGACTTATATAGCACGTCTGGCACGACTTCCCAAGGGGGCTATTTCTGGCAGGTGGAGCCCAGCCTTGGTAAACATGTGCCGGCTCGCAAATCAAAGAGAAACCGCTTGGGTTCCCAAGACAACTCATCATTATGCGGCGTGACTATTCAAATTCGTGTCCTTTCAAGTCTTATGTCATAAATATCTTATAACAAGAGGCTGGGGGGAAATGTTCGAGAGCATTTTACCGACCTACACCTGGGCCGAAGGCTTGAGATTAGAAGGTGGTGTTAAGTCCAATGGGTTGAGGCCTTTAAGGGTGTTGAAAGAATTCGTGCATCCCGAGACCTTTGGACTGGGGTCCCGAATCAAATAGGTGTTCGGGGTCAGGCCTTCGAGCTCCTTAGGCCGAAGGCCGAACCAAGTATACGGCTTAGGGGGTTGGGCCTGTACAGTAGGCTGCCCTGCGTGCAGAGTCTACATACCAGGCCATATTTGAATAAGGTAGCTACAGAGGTGGTGTTGGAGTTGGATTCCACTTGCACCTTTTAAGGAGATTGTGTTGGACCCAAATATTGGTAACTACCATATTTAGGAGTCCTAATCCCATTCGGGGAAGGATTCTAAGGAAGTGAGTATACTATAAATACAAGGCCAATGTTGCAATTAACAGGTAATACCATCTTTGAGCACTAAATACTTAAGCCTTCATTGTTAAACCTTATGAACGACCTGTACTTATTCTCACACCGGAGCTATCCCCCGGAGGCACGCCTGTCAATCTTCTGTGTGATCCGCTACTGTGCAGGTTTCAGCGCGTAGATTCTGTGATTGGACGCACAGACGAAACTTGGCGTTAACACCTCACAAATAATATATTATGAAGAACAAATTTATTTAACAAGAGAAAATTGCCCTTCACTAATTATAAATTGAGAATGTATCTTCAAATTCGTGAGGGAAAAATTTCTTCACAAATTATATATTTGTAAATAAAAAATTAATTAGTAAATAATCAAAATTCATTGCAAATTATAATTAATTTTCAAATCAATGATTTTCTTATTTATTATTATTATTAATCTCTAAAAGAAATATTAAATTTATTTTTCAAGTAAATATAAATATTATCATATTTATTTCAAACTAATTGATAAGCTAATGTATAAAGAAATAATAAAATCAATATTTCACATATAAATAGATAATACTCAAGTTACAATTACTACAAAATGTGTTATTGTATCTTGGTCTCCTAAACCATAGTACCTACAAAATTTATTAACTAACATAAAAACTGAAAAAATAACAATGAACTAGAAGGAATAAAATGTCTCATGTTTGATCCACTTCATCATCATTTTCTTCAAGAAAATTAAGGTTGAGCGCGTAAACTTCATGCTGCAAGAGAAACACCAAAATTCAATTTCAATAAGATGAGGAATAAGAAAAGATGAAACTGACAAACTTAAATTAAAGAGAGATTAATGAAGGATAAAGACACAAATATAACTATCAGTAGTAAATACCTCAATTAATTCATAGTTGTTAAAAAATGACACAAAAACCTAAGGAAAAATTAAAGAAAACAGAAACAGTAAACTTGATGTAGAAAAAAATTGGAACATACTGACAGATGTAACATGTCTCAAAGTTGAGCCCTAGCTGTTCAATCCCCTAATGCAGGTTTCTGAGCATCACTGCACACTATAGACTTAGTGTAAGATACAATTTTTTCATAAAAAAGATCAAACATGTGGTAGACTAAATTTTTGCAATAACTCACACTGTAGGTACTATGGTTCATAATTTCAAGTTTTCAACCAATTAGTTAAAGTGAATCGTTCAATATAGTAACACTGTGTTCAGAAAAAAAATGGACAAACCATGTAGCAACACCACGCTACACAGAAAAAGTGAAAAATCTGTAACAGTTTAGCTCTAGATCAACCCAGGTTTTGAACAACAAAATCAAAGCATATAATTTAGAGAAATTGGGAAGCACGATTAGTCCAAAAAGTGAAATCAAAAGGACAGCAAAGCTTTACATGTACACATTAGTAAGCATCAAATCAAATTCAACCAAACACACAAACAAAACAAAATAGTTAGGTATATAAATCAGCATGAGATTTTATGTCGGTCTTGAATTTCAAGAAAGTGGAGTGTCTCACATACACAAACAACGAAACTTCGTCCATGTGCAGAACTGGATGTATCCAGGTAAGTGCATAGTCATGCATGCGGTACTTTAACCAACCAACCTAGAGCTGGCTATAAGGTTAACAGGTTTGTATGAAGAAGGGGGTGTTTGGGGGGAGTTGGTTGGATCATACCAATAACACATTTTTTTGTGAATATCACGCCAACCAAAACTATGAAAACTATATAACTACAATATATTATGTAGGTGGATCCTAATCTAGTTTTGCCAACTCTGATTATATTTGGACATGCCACTATTAGGTTCTATACAATCACACCACTATTTCGCCATTGTGATTATATTTGCTGTTAGAAATCCAACTTGATATAGCTCCGGTTAATGAGTTATTATTCAAATACCTAAATTCACGTATAATACTGTGTCACACTTTGAGCATTAAGCAAATGAAGAGAAACTAACAAGTTTGAACAAAAAAACTATTACACAAGTCCAAAGTAGTTGCACGATTTCCATGTTACATATTTTGGTATTAATGTATTTTTAATAAGTTTACAAATTTAAGCATTAGTTACTTACAAAAAGTTAATCTTGTTCAAGGACACCATTGAATCTGGGATTTGGCCAGTCAACCTGTTAAAGCTCAGATCTCTGTAAAGAAAATAAATCATATGACCAAACCAAATAAAACTATTCATAATAAGAAATTTCGATGTATCTAATTTTATGATTGAAAAAACTATAAGAAACATACTAAAGGACTAAGTTTTTATCTAATTAAATTAAGATGGAGGACCTCCATTTTTCTGGTTAGAACCTTTTCCCGAGTATCCTTCAAAAAGAATCTTAACGTTGTATTATTTTATTTGATTTTTTTTCTGGATGTTGTCAACAGGAAATAAACATAATCATTATGGTTGCTAAGGACAGTAAAAGTACCACAGTCAGTAAGAGTACTACAGGCTCTCCTAAAGTAGAGGTTGGGGAGATAGACACCAGGGCACCATTTTAGTCCGTCAAATATGTCGTCAGTTTATTTGGAGAAGGTGCCTTTTCTGGGGAAAGATCATGAATTAAGAAGGCAAGGCCTCGTTCTGCAGAGGTATGTATGGTACCTGTTAAATATATGACAAGTTTATATCGTATTTTTGTTACTACTTGTCAGTGGTTGCACAATCATTGAGAAACTTTATGGCAGTATGTCAAATGGTCCAATTGTAGATGCCTGTAGAAGTATAACTAACAGGAACACTACTTTTTAAAGGTTATTCTCATCATTTTTTTTAAGGAATTCTTTACTAATAAAGATGTTTGATTTCTCTGCCTCTTTCACGTATTGCGTAAATCACAAGTATTTACTGTTAGGTTCAAGTTATTTTTCTGTACATGCAGCTAAATTTAGTTATTCTTTAGATATTTTGAACAACTTTTTTAAGGGTTACAAGTCATTTTAGTCGAGGCCGTTCTGAGTCTCTGTAGTATGCTATGATAACAGCAGAAGATGGAGAGTAAAGGGTTTATGGCCATTTTACATCTGTGAAATGTTTAAATATCCTAGATTTTGTTTTGATACATTACTTTTCAGTTCTGTTTTCTTCTCCTTGAAATGACGTTTCCCTTTAATTGTTATGATCCAATGACAATTCAGAAAAGTGTATATCTACATGTCTGTGTTGTATACTTCATCACGAGTATGCTTGTTCCTATTTATTTACATTTATATATGTAGTAGATTTTATTTATTCAAAATGTTAATCCCTAAAAACCCTTGTTAAAATTGAGCAAATAGGTTCATGCCCAATACTATCAGAAACATAACACACTACTAGCATGCAAACACAATATAAGCAAATGAACATTTATAATAATTCAAATTAAAAAAAAAGTTGTGGAATACTGAATAAGTTAGCTAACTAACACAGAAAGTGAAATTAAAAAAATAAGGAATCGACAAGGCTAGATCATAACCAACTTGATTTTGAAAAGAATAAAACTTCACTTACAGTTCTAGTAGATTAGGAAGATTCGAAATTTCAGAAGGAAGTTGTCCTGTCAAATTTAGACCCTTCAGCTGGCTGCAATGTACGTCCGAAAATATTTCACTAAGCACTAAAATAGTCCACAATAACCATTTATATTTGTTCAGGGGATAATTGATTTGTCAAATTATGGCAAAGAAGTGTTGAAATCAACTTTAATCACATTTTTATCCATTGAAATGGGCAGTTCACATGAATCATAGCATAGCACAAGATACTTGGAACAAGCTTTTCCTTCAAGAAACTAATGTCTAAGACAATTTGTTAATGCAGTAAGAAAACTGAAAATCAATTAACCATTTTTGACTTGGCTATAAGGAGACAATTTGCAGCAATCCTCAGCAATGACATGTTTCAGTTTGATAGATTTATGCAGCATTTTTAAAATTTGACACTGAAATTTGCAACCTTTCTATCAGTAGTTGATCCACAATAAAAGTGAGTCAGAAAACAATTCAGACATAGGCAAGTTGGTGTAAATTAAAGTCCTGGAACAACCATGAAGCATGATTTCAAAACTTGAATGTTTAAGCACCAGACGTCAAGAACATTGTACTAACTTGAGATCTATTTCCAAATAGATACTGCCCACCAGTGATATACCAGGGCAATTGAATAATTAGTCTATCTGATAGAGTTCCATTACATTATAAAATAGATCTACTTTCAATGCCTTTGGAGTTTAGTACAATCGAATCATCTCAACCCCCCCCCCCCCCCCCAACACACACACACACATACACACTTTCTTCTACTCCCTCTGTTCCAAAATATACGACTATCTGTGTTGTATCGCGCATCATAACCAATACCAGAATTAGGTAACAGACAAGGAGCTTGTCGACGTCTGTATACTGTATATGGAGTGGAAGAGCAGCCTTCACAAAATAAGCACAATGGAAATGACCCAATGATTTAAAATGATCAAGAAGCTGACTAAAGCAAAGGTCATTCTCAGTAATAGGTTCTAACAGAACTATGCAAACCAAATAATATGTCTGAACTTTGGTCCCACTAAAGAGAATCCTACATATATAAGCAGATTGTCTAGGCTAATCTATGAATTTCAATGTGACATCTTATTATTTTGATGTTGTATCCTTGCGTCAATTGTGCAGTTTGTTTCTAAGAATCTTAAGACTTTATGGTTAAGCCTTCATAAATTATGTTTTTTCCCATTGCTTTGTAGATGAAAGAGCACATTCCCTTAAATTTTTATAAGATTATTCAATTACTTTACTATGGAGTAACGTATAAAAACAAACACGTTTACACCCTCACCATTATAACTATGACATAAATCAAATACATCCACAGAATTTCCAACTTGAGTTGCAGCTTATATGGAAAGAAAATCTTACAATTCAAAATCTATTACTCAACAGTAGCAGCATGCCTTAGTTTTTCACTCTGTTCCAAAAAAACAATGGTACTATTTTCCAGACCGAGGACTATATAACAAACAATATAATTTTAACCTTTTTGGGTAAATTATAAGAAACATTAATATTCTCCACTATAAATCCCTATATACATAGAGAGTTGAGCTAAACCTCACTAATGGGAACTCAAGGGAGGGAGGGAACAACACACCTTTTATTGTTGAACTCCACATTAGTTCCTAGTCTATCACGGATAGATCTTTTACTTCCAGCAATCGGATGTGAATTAGAAAAGGCGCTATCCAATTCATCCCCAGCCCTCTTTACCACCTGTGAAACCAATGTAAATACTCACAACTCAATGATAAACACACAACTATTCAATCAGAAATATGGATTCAACTCTTCGAAAATTACCCAAATTTTATTCAACTACTTGCATCAATGTTGATAAAACATTAAACTTTATGATCATAGCACTAGCTATAGTTGCAGCAAGTCAACGAAACTTTCAGATAGAACTGAATATTACTTAGTCATCAAAAACTTATGGCAAAAGTTTGTGCATTTTACAACTAGAAGAAATAAAACCCTAGCTAATGGGTAAATAGTGAGAAAGAGAGAAATAAATTAAAAGATGATGATTGTACCTGACCACTACGTCCGAAAGTGATTGTGAGTTGAGACCTCGAAGTCTCAGCCATTTCTATGGGATTCAGAAGCTTCGAAACCCTAATCAATCATTTATAAGCCAAAATTGAAAAGGTAGACAACATATATGAATCAATTGCAGAGAGCCGCCTAAGCAGCCTAAGATTAAAATCAGTATCGAGAACGATGAGCAAAAAAAGTCGCAGCTATTAGGGTTTAGTTTTTAGTGTGTGAATGTGTGTGACAGAGATGAATAGGTGTTTGTGTAATTGTGTTTGTGCTTGTGCTTGTGCTTGTGTGCGCTTGTCAATACAATAATGAAAAATGGAAGAAAAACAATCAGAGTTAATGGGAAAATAACAACACAGAGGGAAAGGATTGAGCGAAACCGTGATCTGGCTTGCTTCTTATCTCGCTTGCTTCCCTTTCTCGTACGAGTCACGCACACTACCGTACTCTTTTTTATTTTTATTTTAAACAAGCACAGTACTATACTTCAAATAAAAAAATTTACGTTTTTTTAATTTTTTTCTTATGATTTAGTACTGAACTAATTAAAAATAAAATTAAATAATTCAAAAGTCTTTCTTAATTAAAGCTCTTCTAAATTGTTATTTAACTGAATATTAAGTACAATACCAAAAAATAAAGTTACTTTAAATTAATCTCCAAAAGATTTTTTTGGATTAATATTATATACTTAAAATAAAATTTAATGTCTTTTGGATTATTTAATTTTATTTTTATTTAACTTTAACTTTAACTTTATTTAATTATGATCATAAAAATAAACTTTTATGGAGAAATTTTAAAGTTTAACATAGTGTAAAGTTATTTACTTTATAGTTTATTAAAATAAATAGTTGATATTGTAAGTTACTTAAAAAGTGTTATTAAAATTAAATTTACTATTGTAAAAAATTTAAGGTATTTAAATTCACCACAATTAATTCAAAAAAAATTATTTAGAATAAGGTAGCGACCAATTTTATCCCTCGCAAAAAATTTCTGAATAATGATATACAGTGAGTAATAATTCCTTCACTAAATAGATTTTTTCCTCGCAAATTTTCATCATAAATTGGCTCCAAAAATCTTTCTATCGCCCTAATTTTGCGAGGAAAAAAATATAAATTGTGAAGGAGATTTCTTTCGCTAATAACTATATTGTCACTATAATTTTTTCCTTCACTGTTTTTTCGCTAAACAACTCCTCATGTGAAGGAATAAATTTCTTCACAAAATTTCCTTCGCTAGAGGCCATTTTTGGTGTAGTTCTTGACCCTTAACACACATATATGATCATATACATAGAACGTATACACTTAATCCTAAATAATTCTCCACAAAAATTTTTAAATCCTCAAAATTCCTTCCCAAAAATGTCAAATTCATACACTTATTTTCTGTCTAGGTCTATTATTTGACCCTTATTCAATCTTTTAAGATTTTAATAAATTGTCTAAATTCTTGGGTTGTCACATTCACCCCTTCTTCTATGAATTTCATCCCCAAAATTTACCTTACATCTTGCATACACAGCATCACATGCTACCCAATACATCTCTCACAGGAGTTAAACTTTTCAAATCATTCTAAGGAGTCATATAGACCATGAACTCTTGAGGTTTATAGGTATTACTACATGTGGCCTATTTCAATTAAGAAAAAGGTAATCTACCCCTTACAAAGGTTAGCAATATGTTTACAATCACGAAAAAGGTAAACTACCGTTGTTGGTACGTACATTAATCATGTTTCGCGAATATTCTCGCTATTGAATAATTTTATCCAATCTACATAGTTCACCTCTGCCTTATCATAGTATTTCGCACCAAAATAATTTGGTTCGGGAAAATTTTCAAAGAATGCTTAGAGTTTTACAAATGTTGGTCTAGCTGAATCAAATAATTCAATTCAATCGAAATATTTAGGTATTGTCAAACCCCGTTGGAAAATTAAAATTAAAAAAATAGTTTGAAAATGACGTCATGATATCGTAATGCATTAACACCCTGTTTAAGGATGCCTTCATCAAGTGACTTTATCATAACACGTTATATAATAGTGGAACCACGATTTTAGATCAAATTAAACACTAAGTATTCATGTATTTACAACTCCATCAACTTTTTATCATCTCTGCACCAGGTTACATGGTACATAATTGATAAATAAAAAATATATTTTGATATTTCAAATCAATATCGTTTAGCCAAAACAAGTAGCATAGACTATACTTTAAACCGTTCAAAAACCATTGCAATTCAGTTTTATCATCTCATCAGGTAACGATGTGTCCGTGTCCCGAAGTCCACACATACACAATGATCACCAGGAGCTGAGAATAAAAATTCACTTTCAAAAGCACATAGTGCGTATTTAGCTTGATGTCAAAAATTTCGAAGTCTAGCATAGCTAGCAGATTTGGAAAACCTATTGTCTCCACTAATGATCAATTGCTTAGTAATATATATATTCCTATAATCCTTAATACTCCATTCACACATAACTATACTCAGTTCATCAAACTTACCACACTTATGAGTTCAGGAACTTTCCACAATCATATGAGTTTAAGAACTTGTCCTAGACAGACCTTTGGCGTCCATTCGCTGAGGGGTCCAAAAATATTTCATATAATTATGAGTCACAAACTTACCATAAGTATGAGTTTTAAGAACTCGAACTTTACCTTATATTCTCTAACTATACCCTACATATATGTTATACACATGAGAAAAGAATCACCTTCTCAACAGGTATATAGCAAATAGCGCGACACATACATTTTAATGATTATCAGTACCAGAAACTAAGTGGTTTTTACACCAAGTATAATTCCCCGCCCATAACAAGGAATCATACAACTCAGCTGCTGACATGAGTCCTCAATTGAAATCCACACCTAACACTACTAGAAATTCAACATATAGCGACGGGCTATAGCGACGGTTGGGGCGGAAGCGTCGCTATATGAGTATATAGCGACAGTCAATATATGATCGTCGGTGTAGGGAGTTTTTTTTGGATGGGTCATTACCGGGTCTTTAGCTTAGGCGCATACAAATCCTGAGCTTCTATTTTCCCCTAAATGATTAGCCCCAAACATTCAGTCGATCGTCTCATCTCTAACCCTTTCAGTCGATCGAATCTCACCATCTCAATCGATCAAATCTCACCATCTCAGTCGATCGTCTCACCATCTTAGCCGACGACTAGAGGTGCTTCGGTGGCAGGAGCAGAGGTTGTTGGGGTTCTGGTGGCTACTTCTGTTGAGAATCAAATTTTAAGGCCCGAAGGTCAGAAATCTATTTCATAGCTAGAGTAATGTTTGTTTTATGTAAGTTATGGTTTCTAATTATTGGGTGGGTCTGTGAAATCAAAGTAGTACTTTTGTACTGTTATTATTTCCATTATGGATTATTAATAATTTATTTTTGATGAGATTAATATGAAGAATACTAATAAGCTATAGCTCTACGCCTCCACCTCCTGTACATTTGTTTTTTTTCTTTTTAGTTCAAGTGATTTATTTGTATGCGTCTCTTTTATAATTTATCCTCTAACGGCTATAGCTCAAGTTTGATGATGTTCAAGTCTAGGAAATATTACTATTTTTATGTGATTACCTAAGCTTGGAATAGGAGGAATACATTGTTGTTTCTGCGAACAGTATACATATACATTCTCAGTCCAACAACAAATTTGCAATAGCCTCCTAGGTGGGATGAGTTTGGTTGGTTACTGTTCCCAGATAATTACAACACACTGAATGAGCCTGCTTGGTTACTTAGTATGGTTTGTACACTGAATGATCCCCACCTACTATGGTTTGTACAACAACATTCTTGATCGATCTATGTTATTGTTGAATTTTTTGTTCTATTCAGAATTTTATTAATGGGTAATAATAATCTTGGGAGTTAGTTTGAATATTCCTGAGCATAACATAGTAAATTATGTGAATATGGAATGTGCATCAACTGATGTGCCCTTAATATATCTTTATAACATGCTAGTTTTTTCCTCTTCAATTTTACTATTTTCTTTCTTTATTGTTGGGTTGTCGTGTATTGAACAATCTTTGTCAGATGAGTTGTGGATGACGCCTGGTTTTGTCTGTTATATAGTAGTTGGGGACCCTCTAATCCCATACATTATGGCAAGATATTTTCTTTGTGCTTTTTTGATCATATTATGAATGTGGCAGACAAAAAGGTCACCAAAAGTTTTCATAGTTAATCGGATATATATATATATATATATATATATCCGATTAACTATATATACATGTGTATGTATGTATATATGGTGAGAATCTAGTGAAGTAACGAGGAAGAGCAGTGGATTGTGCGCCTATTTTTCTCACATTTCGTGTTTTGGGTACATAACAACTTTGATTTTAGCTAGATTCTTAGTCTTCCAAATAAAAGATGCTAAAGGATAAAGTAGGAAGGAATGAGATCCAATGAGATAAGCCAATGGCTATTACTCAAACAACATCAAACATTGGGGCATTGTAAATTTTAATGGTCTTACTATCTATGATTACTATAACTGACATAGAAACAATAGTACAACAATACTAAGAGGAATTATATTTTTAGATTAACAAGAGATGTTCGGACCGCATTCTAAGCCTACAACTTCGTTCAATGTTGATCTCCAATGATTTTCCCTATCCATATCAATTCCTTTTTTACTTTCATTATCTTTTTTCACCTTCAATTTCTCTTTGTCCGTACCAAATGCTTTCTTGATGCTTCTTGTTTGGTACCTAACATTGGATGGTTGTTCAATTTGAATTAGGGACACAATATCATGGATAAGGGGTGGATGGAATTACCATGATATTCTAGAAAATATCTTGTAGGCCTAAAAAGATTTTTGAATTTTGGTTTCGAAAAAGTGGGCATGGTCACGGGAAGAATTCCTTGTCCATTTAAGAATTGCGTGAATAGAAGATACTAGATTCGAACAACTATTCGTGAACATTTGATTTGTGATGGATTTATGTTTGGCTACCCGAATTGGGTGCATGCATCAAGGTGAAGATGAGATTATCAGGGATGTGAGCAATGATGATATTTACGACGAACCATCACAATCCAAAGATGATCATCGTATGCCTAAGATGATAAATGATATATTTAGGGATCACGGTGTGGAATCGTTGACTGAAGCTACAAAATACCAATAGTATATGTCAGAGGCTAATCAACCTTTATATCTTGGATGTGAAATGAAGATTGTCCTTTCATTCATTGTATGGCTTTTCAATCATAAAAATGTTAGCAAATGGACTGATGTGTCCTTTGATGGTTTGCTCTGTAAGTTCAAGTCATCATTTCCAGCATTTGCAAACTTGCCTGATCATATTTATGAAATGAAGAAAATGATTGGAAATTTAGGGTTTGGTTATGAGAAGATTGATGCATGCAAGAATGATTATATGCTCTTTTGGAGGGAGAATGAAAAATTAGAGTCTTGTACAGTTTGTAAATCATTAAGATGGAAGTAGACTAAGATGGTTGTACCAGAGCAGGCACAAATA
Organism: Panax japonicus; assembly: GCA_020205505.1. NCBI lineage: Eukaryota > Viridiplantae > Streptophyta > Magnoliopsida > Apiales > Araliaceae > Panax > Panax japonicus. The sequence continues at coordinate 41,354,576 of CM035101.1, read as the reverse complement.
GATACAAATGCTAAGAGGAGCAAAGTAGCTATGAAGCAATTACGTTATTTAGCGTTAATTCTGAGATTGCAGAGGCTATTTATGTATGTAGAAACTGCAAAAATACATGATGTGGCATCATGTAAAGCGACGAAAAGATGGAGTGAATCGTCATCCAGCTGACTCTGCAGCTTGGAAGCATTTGGATACAATGTACCCTACATTCTCTCAAGAACATCGAAATGTAAGACTCGGATTGTCCACTGATAGCATGAGTCCCTTTACCCATGGGTCACCGTATAGTATATGTCCAGTGATAGTTGTTATTTATAACTTACCACCATGGATGTGTATGAAGCAGGAGTATTTTATCATGTCGTTGTTAATACCTGGTCCAAACTCTCCATGTAATGATATTGACATGTATATGCAACCTTTAATTGAGGAGTTGAAGATAATATGGAGTAATGGGGTTGAAACATATGATGCATCTACTGGTACAAAGTTCCAAATGTGTGTTGAACTATTGTGAACAATTAGTGACTTTCCAGCTCTTGCTATGTTGTCTTCTTGGAGCACTAAAGGTAAGTTGGCTTGTCCATCATGTCAAATGAACACTCGTTCTTATAGATTGCAAAGTAAGGAATGTTATATTGGGCATCGTTGTTTTCTGGAGTCGGGTCATAGTTATAGGTTTGATACATGAAGATTTAACGGAGAATCTGACCATAGTGAAGCTCCGGTGGTGCCATCAGGGTTTGATATTCTTGAACAAGTTAATGCCATTAATGTCACTTTTGGAAAGACACCCACTAGCACGAAGACCATTCCCCATGACTCAAAACATAATTGGAGGAATAAATCTATTTTCTTTGAATTGCCACATTGGCAGATACTTTTATTGCGCCACAATCTAGATGTAATGCACATTGCCAAAAATATTTGTGATAGCCTGATTGGGACATTGTTGAGTGTGCAAGGAAAGTGAAAAGATAATTTAAAAGCACGATTAGACTTGATGAAAATGGGTATAAGAAGAGAGCTCCATCCAATACCCGTGCAAGCAAGCAATTCAAAGTACCTTTTGCCGGCTGCAAGCTACTCCATGTCTAAGAAAGAAAGACATGATTTCTTGCAAGTGTTGAAAAATGTTAAGGTACCTGATGGATATGCTTTAAATATTTCACGTTGTATCAATTTGAAGAGGGGCAAGATCTCAGGTCTTAAAAGTCATGACTGCCATATTTTAATGCAACAATTACTTCCAATAGCAATACGATGTACCAACTTGCCTAGACATGTCTACCCAACAATAATTGAACTTTGTAACTACTTTAGAGAATTATGTTCTAACTATAACACATCGGAAGATTATGAACGGTGGAATAAGAAAATTCCATTAATACTTTGCAAGCTTGAGAAGGTGTTTCCTCCTGCTTTCTTTGATATAATGGTACATTTGTGTGTCCACCTTATTGAAGAGGTGAAGATAGATGGAAATGTGAAATATTGACAAATGTGGGCTTTTGAAAGATATATGGGCAAGTTAAAAAGGAATATTCGCAACAGAATTCATCCAGAAGGGTCAATTATAGAAGGGTATATTGCTGAAGAATGTGTTACATTTTGCTCAAGATATTTGAGTCAAAATAATGTTGTATGGAAACGAGTTTGAAGAAATGAAGCTGGATACGAACAAGGTGAATCAAGTTTATTTGTAATCAGAAACATAGGTCGATTTCTTAATGTCCCAACAATTTGTACTCTATGTGGGGATGATGTCAAGAATACACACCTGTATGTGCTATTCAATTGTACAAGGGTTGAGTCATATCTAAGGTGAGTAAATAAAGAATGACATTTATTGTTCGAAATATTAATAACTTTTGTTAGCCAGCTAGCTATGACAAAAAAATTATTTGTTTATTTGTTTGTAGTATTTGGCAAGATTCATATATGTTACGACATGGAAAGCGTAAGCAAAAACCGACGCCAAAGGAAATTGACAATGCTAAGAAAAAGGAATTTCCATAATGGTTTAAGAATTATGTAAGTACTACATTATGTGAACATAATTTTATGCAAAATTTTGTAATGGTTGTTAATAATAAATGGATGGAATTTGCTTATATCTCTACCATTTTATAGATGGGAACTATGAATAATGACGCTTCAAAAGAAGTTCAAGCTCTTGCATTTGGCCCAAATTTGATAGGCAGGAGAGGAGATGGTTATTTGGTAAATGGGTATCGATTCCATTCTACAAGTTGTGAGAGTAAGAGGAGAACGCATAATAGTGGGGTATATGTGGTAGCTACTACTCGTGGATATTCCTTTGCTTAGAGACCGAAATCCTAAGGAAGATGTAGTTGAATACTTTGGAATTTTGGATGATGTTATTGAATTAGATTATTATGGATCTGGAAAAGTTGTTCTATTCAAATGTAAGTGGTATGACAGTTTAACACGTGATAGAGGGGTCAAAACTGATGACTATGGCTTCACGCTTGTAAATTATCAAAAGTTTGGTTCAACCGATGAGCCCTTTGTAATGCCTTCTCAGGTTCAACAAATATTTTATGTTGATGATCAAAGGGATAACAATTGGCATGTAGTTATACGAACAAAGCCGAGAGATTTATGTGAAGATGCTGAAGTAGATTTTGATAGTGACGAGTTACCCAATTCCAATGAAGAATTCATCACTCCAGTTGCAGAAGTTGATATTGAAAACATAAATTGGGTTAGGAATGATGTTGATGCTGAATTAGTTGAAAATGGACGAAAAAGACTTAAAAGTAAGTGAAAAATAGGATCTCAGATTGATATATCTCGTTTCAAAAGAAGAATGATTCAACATATTGTCGATGAAGATGAAGATGAGAATGGAGATGAAGACGAAGACGAAGACGAAGAAGAAGATGAAGAAGAAGACGAAGAGGAGGGTCCCGAAGACGAAAAGGAGGGTGATAGTGATTAAAATGAAGATGAGGAAGAATGATTAGTATAATATCTAAACTATCTTATGTATTAGTATAATATCTTCTATTTTTGATATTATATCTTGGTGCTCCTTGTACTATTATCAAATATCTAGACTATCTTATGTATTAGTATAATATCTTCTATTTTTTATATTATATCTTGGTGCTCCTTGTACTATTAGCAAATATCTAGACTATCTTATGTATTAGTATAATATATAGACTATCTTATGTATTAGTATAATATCTTATGTTTCTGATATCTTTATTACAATATAAGTGAAACTTGGAAACTAGAAGCAGATTATGATGCCTCCTAATCTTGGCACAAGCTTTGTATGTACAGTATGTGGTTCTTATATAATTCTTGTGAGGCTTGAACTTTACAAGAAATAGTAGGCAAATTGATTTATTTGATGCATCAAGTTCTACTAGACAATCTTGATGTAGAGTTGTTGAAACTTGATAACAAGGTTAGGTTTATCCTTGGGGTTGTAGAAGGCCTAATGGTTTGACAATCAAAGAGATAGTATCATCATCTTCTTCAAGGTATTATTCTATTCTTATTAGTTTTAAAAGTTTAGTTTTTCTCTTCCCAAATTCTCTGTAGAATCCTTGTGTAAGGATGAATTGTTGTTGTTATGTGGCTTTATATGATAAACTAGTGATGTGACAACCCAAAATTTGGACAATTTATGAAAATCTTAAATGATTGATTTAAGGTTAAATAATAGACCTAGACATAAGATAAGTGTATGCATTTGGTGTTATTAGGATTGAATTTTGAGGATTTCAAAATTCGGTAAAGGAAATAGGTGAATTATTCAGGATTAAGGATTTATGAGAATATGTTTTGTGTTTATGGTTATGTATGTGTTCAGAATGTGGTCAAGGGTCAAGGGTTGACCAGATTAATTATATATGTGTCAAACCCTAAGTATATATTAAGAACGTCAATGTTCTGTTAGAAAACCCTAACGTCTTATGAGAAACCCTAGAATCGGTTCTGGAAACCCAAGTTTCAGTTCTGAAAATCCGAAACACTAAAATCATGATATGAATATGGTGATTAAGTTAAAAAACCCTAACGATATGTTCAGAAACCCTAATTTGGGAAATCAAAGGCTAAATATAATGGCTTATGTATTTTGATAATATATTAGAGATAACCCTAATTGCTAAATTAGAAACTCTAATGCTATGTATAAAATCCTAAGGATTAATAGTTATGTGAGTAATGAATATGAATATTATGTGATGATTTATATTTGTTTATTATATAAACAAACAAAAGAAACTAGTGTAACCCTAATTATATATTAGGAATGAAGGATTTAATAACTTAAGAGTTATGGAAAAAGAGAATTGTGGTTTTTAGGATACTTACTAATTCTAGGAGATTTATTTTATATATCTCAAATGATTAATTTTATAACCTAATTATAGCAAGTCTAATTGGGTTAAGGAAATAAGTGTGCATGAGTAATGATTTGTGTTATAATTAAGGAAGTAAAAACCCTAATTAAATTATTTGGGTTGGATAAGAATTTAAGGTATTGGATTATATATATTTTATAGCCCAAGTGTTGGCCAGTGAAATTAGTTAGAGGCCCAAGCAATACATTAATTGAGTAGCTCGAATATTGTTATTGATAAGCCGAATTGAAGGAAGGGCATGATGGACATCTGATATTAGTAAAAGTGTTGGAATATGATTGATTTACATGGTCGGTGGATAGAGAAGGAAAAAGGAGGAAAGATTGAGCATGTGACTAAGATTTATTTTGGTATTTTATTTGTCTAAAGTTGGTCACCAACTATTCCACCAACTATCCACCAACTCCCACCTACTCCTCTTATGTGTCATCTTATTATTTTGCCAATACTTATGGACATTCTTGCAAGCAAAGCTTTAGTGGTTAGTGTGGGAGAGAAAGAGCAAGAATTAGTGGGATCTAGTAATGCTACATGGCCGGTTATGGAAGGGAAGAAAAGAGAGGGTGGCATGTAATAAATTGAGCCACAATTTGTAAAGATATGTACAAGAATGCTAGGTGTCAAATGCATAAAGAAGCCACATTATTTCACCAAGATTTCAAATAATCTAAGAGATATTGGAAGATATTGGGTCAAGTGGCAAGACTAGAAATAAAAGGAAATGTCATATATACTATTTTGTCACATTTTTTAATAAGTTGAGTGTAGATCTTGTCATGATCTTGGGTGGGTGAACTAACCCTAACCCTAACCTAAACCCTAAGACCTTTTCAAACCCTAAATCCTAGATTGCTCAAAACCTAAACCCTAAGGGTTTGCAACAAATGAAAATTCTAGAAATAAAAGGAAAAGTCCAAAATGACCCTCTTGTATTTAATTAAGTTGGAGTGCAAATCTTGCATTACCTTTGGTTGTTCACCAACCCTAAACCTAAACCTAGACCTACCTTGGCATGTGACTTTTATATCTAGCATGCCACCTTGCAATGTATAGATACATTGTATCAATTTAAAAGACTAGAAAGAGAGAGAAAAGCTCCATTTAATTTTGCAAAACAACCAAGTCCCATCTCTCTCTATATTTCGGATCTTGGAGTGTGAAATTGTGAGAAACCAAGTTAGGATCGTGTAAAAACACATCAATAACAGATCATGCGGATCAGAAATCAAAATCAAGAGGATTATCACAAAAGATATAAAATCCTAACTAGTTTATGTATTTGATTTTTGGTTATTTTGAACCATGAAGTTTATGATCTTGAACATGAGAACTATAGATCTACTTTTTAAATGGTGTGTTATGCTTAGATCTAACTATTTTGAGTATTAAAAGTTTAATCAAAACAAGAAAAGCAAAACAGTTTTCAAACCTTAAAGAAAAAAAAAATCTAGTGGACTGCTGTCTCTAAAAGGAAAATTCCGGATTTGTTAGGGTGCTCTAAAAATTCTGGACTTGTGACATGTTGTAGTACACTAAATAAGCTTTCCATAGACTCTGGAACGGACTAATTCCGACTCCGGATGAAGTAGTTATGACGTTCGGAAGAAGCATGATCAAAACTGCGAAAAACAAAATTTTTGGAGAAACCAAGCATAATATGGAAATGATCTTATCTCTCATTCTACTTTGAATTTTCGAGTATGGTCAGTTTGTGGAGCTAGATATATGTGTTAGGGATAAAATCCCTTTGGAATTACTTAATTAGGTTGAATATTGAACAAGTTATGGGATTTCTCCCAAACTATTCAAAGGTAATAAAAACCGTTAGAAGGACAGTTTTTAACAGCCACTTCCGGTCTACATTCCGGGAGCTTAACATGTCCAAATATGGATTGTGATAGATGAAAACTGTATTTTGGAAAGATAGGAACCCAACAAAATTGACGGATCATTAATCGGAGTTATAGATTTCATTTTATTTAAGTTTTGGTGAAGGACTCCAAAACTGTCAAATGACAAAAAGTTGCTGCCCAAAATTTTCCGGGGGCTGTTTCGGACAATTATTTAATGAGAAAAATTCCAAGCTTTTGGAAAATGAAAATATATGGTATTATGTAGCTCGTGTCCAAAAATGAGCTAATTCCGAGTTAAAACGACCATGTTATGACCATTACAATTTTTGTGATTTTCCGACGGAAATCGCTATAAACGGAGTTCTACAACTCCGATTGCCACGAAATTTAAAATGGAGCATCACGTTAAAATATATAAGGTTATCCCAAGAGATGGGAATGTTTGGAGTTAAGCACGAGGTAGCTAATTTCTTAAGCTACGCACTAGAATTAATTTTTGAAAAATATCAAAGGAAGTTGGAAAATTATGGAAAAATATTTTTTGTGTATGAAATACATGTATATATGTTTGGCCAAAGGATTGGAAAATAATAAGTTGATTTGGAATTTTCGTGAAGAAGAATAGTGAATTCAGGTTGCTGAAATGGAATTCAGGTTGCTAAAATGATTTGGTCTGCTGAAATAGTAACTTCAGGATACTGAAATGAAATCTGATTTAATGAAATGATATTTCAATTTAATTAAAGGTTATCTTGCTTACTAAGATATCATGAAAAGGAAAAACTTATATGTATAAGTTATGAAGTGATGAAAAGATTATCAAAGTATAACAATAACATTAAGACTTAAGCGTAATGACTAATACTTAACTACATGTTTAAATGCTAGACACTTTAATATACGATGATAGAACTATGTCGGTTTCAGCTCAGACTTAAACAGTTTGACTTAATATTAGGACTTGTGTGCTGTATAGACTAATAGGGTTATGTGTTATGTGTTTAGGTTATTCTGTGGATATAAATATAACAGTATTATACTATGATGATATTATTCTAATATTGGAGATCTATATTACTAATATTAGGTCTTCGGGGTAAAGCGTTATAAATTGCGTTGCGGTAATCAACGGTTCAGGCAAGTTTTCTTTGTATTTAACTCTAATAAGAATATTTTATTCAAGCTTATGGTTAATCATTGATGATTGCCATGAAATTTGTACTCTGTACATCTTGCATGTATAAGTCAGGTATGAAAGGCTGATCACCTTCATTACCAGTTGGTTCAGAAATGTTTGTTCATGTAAAATACTTGTTCAGTCAAAAATTTGTTCGTGATAGTTCTCAATTATATTGATGAATTATAGCAAGCCCATTATTCATACTCTTCAATCATGATATATTGTTATATTGTTGTATATAAACTTGCTGGGCAACTTTCATGCTCACCCTTGCTATATCATGATAAAACATTGCAGATAATGCGAATGCGTTCGGATACAGGAAAAGGTTAAAGCCAAGTTCAGCTTGGGATATAAAGTGCGGCTAGTTTGTAATAGCATATTTTGATAAATGTGTTGTATTTTAGATAGTTTATGAATATGTATTAAGTTAAGGTTACTCGACCTTGAGGAATAGTGTGTAATGTATTGTATAAACAATTTATGTTTATATCTTCCGCAAATAGTGATAGAAATAGTATACCGGATCCGAGGTGATTTGGGACCCGGATTCGGGGCCACTACAAGTGATGTTAAAACTATTTTCATAAGTTATAATCAATGAATTGATTATATGTATGTAATTTGTGAAGAAAATCTTTTTACAGAGAGTTTTTGTGAATTTATATGGGTTAATTTAAAGTAGAAATTGAGAGTTAATTAGTTGTTTAGGTGATAAATTGACCATCTAATTTGATAGAGTATGTATAATCATTGATGAAGATACTTTGAATTAATTGTTTTGGTTGAAGAACAAAATTTACAGTGTTGATTTTTATTGAAATATCAAAAAGTGAGTTTTTATAAAAATAGTGAAATTGGTTGTTTTAAATTCATTGTTTATGTTGTTGTATGGGTAGAAACATGTTAGGAGTTCTTGAATTATGTTTACATGAAGTTTTTGTATGAATTGTATGTGAATTGGTCTATTAGAAACGAGCTTGTAGGCCAAAATAGCTTTTTCTTGTATTGTTGCCGAAGCTGTTAGTCGAAACTGCAGTTTTGCGTCGCGACGCGGCCCAGCAGTACGTTAGTGGTGCCACAGCGCCATCGCCATGCCACAGCGCAGCTTCGTAGTTTATTTACTATGCCGCAGCGCCATCCCCACACCGCAGCGCGACCCACAGTGTAAATTGTGGCGCCGCAGCGCGAGTTAGCAGAATGGTCTGATAGTGTACTTTTTGTACACGAAATTTTAAGAAACATTATGTGATGATAGTAGGACTGTAAAATATTGATTTTAGTAGTTCTATACTATGAATAATTATGTTATTAAAGATTAACTTGTGTTATAACTTGATTATGTGATTAAATAATCAAACATACATGATGAATGTAGTTAGTTAAGTTGTAAAGTTGTAGTGACTAACTATGTCATGATGACATATGTATATAGGATATTGTGATTCGAATTGTTCGGTTTAATCTACAAATAATGCAAGTTTTCTAATCTATTATGTTGTTAATTCAATTACTGCTTTCAATTCGATTACAATATAATGATGTAAGTTATTCTGGAGCAAGTTATTCTTGTATTTAACTTGTTGTTTAGAATGCACAACTATATATACTAATGTCGAACATTTCTATCGTTCAAATTGCTATGCATGCTTAGTATTCAATTCTAATTAACCTTGGCTTAGTATTCTTCAAGCAAAGTATGCTATATTTATTCAAATTGTATATTATTAGATTATTCTTAAAGCATGACTTTAGTTTACTATGATTGATTCAATCACGATTATTCTATAGTATAATGTTATTGGTTTTATTCAACTACTCCTTAGTTGATGTTCGTTGAATTTCAAATTACCTTGAAAGCTTATCCAAACCAAACTTCCTTTGGTGCGGACTTGTACTCTAAATACTGAGATGAACAACCCTATTGTTATGATTAGGGGTTAACTTACGCATAGCGTTAAAATGTTTATGCAGAATACATTGTACGAAGGGCTGATCCCCCTAAGTACGAGGTCTTTATAGTCTTATGACTGTTAAAGTTGGAGTTGAAAGATTACTTGTAATTGTGGACGTAGTTCATGGTCTTACGACCCTCAGTGATGTATATTTTCCATATTTTGGGATTTCAGTTTTTGATTATTATTGATAGAGTACTATTCACTTTTAATGAGCCTATTTCAACAGTTATTATTGTTATACTCCTGTTGATTCCATATTATATCCAGTGAGCAATTATTTTGCTTACTCTTGCATATTAAATACTTGTTGCAGCTAAGGTTGAGAAGGTCAATGAACCTACTACTAGCAAAGGGAAGGGAAAAATGTACAAGTGATGAAGACTTGTAATAGATTTAATAGTTTTATTATTAGACTTTGATTTAAAGATTGTAATGAAGTTTATTTAATATTCCATATTTGAATGTTTGTAATTAAAGGTTAGCTAACCTGGGAAATTTTTATTTAAGTTTAATCTTGTATGGACAGGTTTTTATCATTGAATTTTATTATAATTGGGTAGTTAGAAATGAATGTTTGATCAAGTGAACACCGAATCCTGTGGGAATAAAGTACCTGGATTTGGGGGTGTCACAGTATTCATGAGAATGCTGAAGGTACCATGCATATATCTACACTTATACTTGCATTTTCAAGAAGACAATTGTTACACTCTTCTTTTTCTTCACTTGAATGGCAACTTTTACACTCTTGTTTTTCTTTTACATGAGTTTATTTGAGCAAATTTTTTGTGACGCCCCCAAAATTAGGTATACATCACCCATCTTGAGTCGCCAAATACATGGTACAGAATTCAAATACTACTTAATAATACAATTGTCGTGTACAATACGACAAAACATAAACTGTGAGTTTGAATACAAATATTGTGTACTAGAGAGTATACAAACTCAAAAGGAGTCCTCATTACAATTATTATCACACTATATCACAGAGTAGTGAGGAATACTAATGCACCATCTAGGACCATCACTCCGTTCCCCGACTCGTCCCAGCTATATTCTCATTTCCTGAAGAGAACAGTGAAAGAAAGGGTGAGCTCAGCTAGCCCAGTAAGAAATATTATGACTAAGATAATGCAGAATAAATTATCATTAGCCTTAAACAGTGTTAAACTGATACAATATAACAAACATCAAGTTTAACTGCAGCAGAACAAGCAATCCATTAAAAGAGTCAAGGAGAGAATAAAATCAACTACTTTTATGATTTAAAAGGTTTTTCATCACTTTTATCGCTGGGGCTCAGCTTAATAAATAATCCACATCATTGAATCATCCCTGTACTACGTCCAAGGATATTCTTTAGTATCTGGACCACATTTATCCATGCACTACGGGCCAAAAATATTTGTGTATTCATTAATGGTCATGATCATGCCAACAACTGTCCATCAATGCACTATGGGCTAATGAGGACTTTTACCATATCATTTGTAACATTATGGTCATGATTACACCGAATAATCCCTGGTCATAATCATACCAAGTCCATCTATGCACTACAGGCTATAGATGACTTTAAAAAAATATAAACATGAGGATGATGACAATGATATAAGAATTTAATAAAAAAAGTTTAAGAATTAATTTATCCAGGAACTAATAATGTCCAAATTGTCAATATGATACAGATTTGTAGAGTAAAATTCAAGAATGCTCAGAAGAATATTTACATGAAAAGATACTGGATGAAGCGCAAATATCAAGGATATTCCACTAATTACATGGAGTATAGAAGTCAAAACTTTAACCAACTGAGTATAATAAAGAATGGAATAACAAAAGAAATCACCATGCATTCAGTACTTCGCAAAGACAGGTTATTCCAACAGAATACTAAATAACGGAACCAGGTCAGGCGAAATTCGCACCGACAGGATGTTCCAACAGAATAATAAAGAATAGAATAACAACAGAAATCACCATGTATGCGGTACTTCACATAGATAGGTTATTCCAACAGAATACTAATAAGGACGGAATCAGGTCCGGCGTAAAACGCACAGACAGGATATTCCAACAGAATAACAATAAAAACAGAACCAGGTCCGACGTAAAACGCACAGATAGGATATTCTAACAGAATAATAAAGACAGAATTAGGTCAGACGTAAAACGCACAGACAGGATATTCCAACAGAATAATAAAAGACGGAATAATAGAAGAATGTCACCAAGTATAGGGTAGCCCGCGTATACAGGTTATGCCAACAGAATAATAAAGAATGGAATAACAGAAGTTCTCTTCATGAATACAAAAGAAATAATACTCCCTACGAGTACAACAAATAATATTCCCTACCTTAAGAAGAAGAGTACTGGATACATAAGTAGTGAAGTAGCAAAATACTTTCTTCTTTCTCTCTATAGTTTATCTCTCTGGAGTTTCAGTGAATTCGTAAGAAAAAAATGAAGGAATGAGCTTCTATTTATAGAAAAATGAACTGCATAGTAACTAACTCATGAACGGTCCAGATTGATTTACTTTAATCTGACGGTCCATATTTAAAGCAAAATCTTTTAAATAAAATATAATATATTCTATTTATAATCTAATAAAACGAATAACTTTATAAAAGATTTTACTATGCAAACACTATGCAGGCACTATGCAAATACTATGCATAATAAAATATAATATATTCTAATTATTGTCTAATAAAACAGATAACTTTATAAAAGTATTCTGTTTTATATAAAAATATTTTACTATGCAAAACACTATGCTGACACTATACAACACTATTCATAGTATAATATAATATAATATATACTATTTATAGAATAACTTTATAAAAGTATTCTGTTTTATATAAAAAGATTTTCTGTATTATTACGTTGATAATACCAACAAAATTCAGTGACTTATCACGTAAGCATCAATAATTAATACCGTGCGCTACTATGTAACCACGTGTATTACTGTACTTTTAACACCGGATGTTTCAACAGTTAACGGTAAAACTTCCGCCGTTATTTTCATAAAGTATTTTTGTCATTTTCTCAATCCGACAATAATTTCGTTGTGGGATCCACCAATGATTGTGCCGTTGTACGAAAATTCCCTGTTAAAACAAATATTCCCCGACCAATCGAATATTATATAACAACTTGCGTACTTTGCAAAATTTATAAATATTACCCACAACTATAACATTATATTAATTTCACTCCATAATATTCAAAAATAATATTTATAGAAAATTCATCTTTATTAAAAAAGTTGGGGTTTTACAACCTCCCCTTCTTATAAAATTTCTCCCTCGAAATTAGGGTACGTACCTGGTATATCGAAGAGGTAAAGATACCTTGATTTTATTTCAGATTCTAACTCCCAAGTCATTTCCTCAACATCGTGGTTTCTCCACAAAACTTTGACTTGAGGTATAACCTTGGAGCGTAGAATATGTTCCTCTTATCTAAGATTTGAACAGGAACCTCTTCATACGTCAAATCTTCCGTTATTTTATCCGGTTCTAACTCAATAATGTGATTCGGGTTTTCCACATATTTACGTAACATGGATATGTGAAAAATGTTATAAACACGAGACATACATGGCGGTAAAGCGAGTCTATAGGCCACAGTTCCTACTCGATTGAGGATTAAAAATGGGCCGATGAATCGAGGATTGAGCTTTCCTATCTTTCCAAATCTCGTAACTCCTTTCCACGGAGCAACTCGTAATAACACATGATCTCCTATATCAAATTCCATGTCCTTTCGATGAAGATCAACATAACTCTTTTGTCGATCTTGTGAGGTTTTTATACGCTGTCGGATCATTTAAATCTTTTTCGTAGTCATACATACCAACTCTGGTCCCAACAACGTTGTTTCACCCACCTCATCCCAGCATATTGGAGAACGATACTTTCTTCCATACAACGCCTCGAATGGAGCCATGCCAATGCTTGCTTGATAACTGTTGTTGTAGGAAAACTCCACCAACGGTAAGAACTTGTCCCAACTTCCCCTTAAGTCAAGGACACATAGTCTTAATAAATCTTCCAAAGTTTGAATAGTCCGCTCTGATTATCCGTCCGTTTGAGGATGATATGCCGAACTAAATTGTAAATCCGCGCCCATAGCTTTTTGCAAACTAACCCAAAATCGTGAAGTGAATCTTGGGTCTTGATCAGAAACTATGGATACTGGCATACCATGCAATCTTACAACCTCGTTTATGTACATACGAACAAGACGTTCAAGTGTATAAGTTTCTCGTATTGGTAAAAAATGAGCAGACTTGGTCAATCTATCAACAATGAACCAAATCGCATCTATGCCTAGAAAAACTTTGGGAAGACCAGCAACGAAATCCATGGTAATGTGCTCCCACTTCCATTCTGAAATTACAAGTGGTTGCAATGGACCGTTTGGTACTTGATGCTCTGCCTTAACTCGTTGACAAGTTAGACACCTTGAGATAAATAACGCTATCTCTCTCTTCATATTGCTCCACCAAAATGTATGACGAAGATCACGATACATTTTGGTACTCCTAGGATGGATTACAAACGGTGTGTTGTGTGCCTCCATCATGATTTTTATACTTTTAACTCAGGATCGTTAGGAACACAAAGTCTGGAGTTGACTCGAAATATTCCTTCATCATCGATTATTGCTTCCAGCATTGCACCTTCTTGCACTTTCTTCTTCATACGTATCAGCTCCGGATCTGTAACTTGAGCAGCTTTAATTTTATAAATTAAAGTCGGTTCTACTCGTATATTCGCCATCATCACGTGGGTTCCTAGAATCTTTATCTCTATCTCCATCCTTTGCAAGTCATACAAAATGGGCCTTTGCGTTGACAATATTGCACTCGTACCCGCATATGATCTTCTACTCAATGCGTCAGCTACCACGTTCACTTTTCCAGGATGGTATTGGATGGTATGATCATAATCTTTCAATAGTTCAAGCCAACGTCGTTGTCGCATGTTGAGTTTCTTTTTAGTGAAGAAATATTTGAGGCTTTTATGATCCATAAAGATATCCACTTTCTGCCCATACAAGTAATGCCTCCAAATCTTTAGTGTGAAGACAACAGCTGCCAACTCTAGATCACGAGTAGGATAATTCCTCTCATATTCTTTGAGTTTTCGTGAGGCATAGGCTATGACTTTCCCATGTTGCATGAGAACACATCCTAACTCTTTGCCCGAAACATCAGTGTAGATGACAAATCCCTCCGAACCAGATGGTATTTGTTGGGTAAAATCAATATGCGCAAAACACGCAAGTGTACGTGGTCAACAAGTAATATAGTAGTGAATAAAGTATCGTTCCCACGAGGACAAAATATCAAGAGTTTTAACTTCAAAATTATCAATTTTGTATTAACCCTAATTTTATTAAACTAATCAATTCAATGGTTTTAAATTATATAAAAAAAACTAAATTAATAAAGAAATAAACTATCACAAAACAGTCACCAATAAAGAAATCCAAAATTACAAACAATTAATGGAGAATTAGACTTATGATTTCACCCTGAGCTTCATTCTGATTTTAAAACCTTTATTCCAACTCAATTTAATATCCTAGTTTATTAATCAAGAACACGAATGTAGTAAGAGCCACCTCTCGATGCATTAATACCATATTAACATCAATCCAAAATTAAGATAGAAATCCATTAAACACCTAAATTAACCAACTCAATATATCTCTATGTGAACTGCAATCAAAGAAGGTTGAAGTTTAAGCTCTCTATAGGATTACATGCGATGTCAAGCGTATCTCTACCTTAAGAATAATCACAAATCTGCTATTAACTAGGTCTAGATTTGAATCTTCTCTCTCGATTCCTTTCAAATCCACAAAAAAACTGTTGATCAGGCAATTTATAAATTCACGCTCAAATTAACATAGATAAACTGTAAATATCTTATTGAATTGGAAATCAAAGTTATAGAATCATCGTTTTACCCAAAGATCTATCACAAGTCTAATAAGTAAATTAGTTCATAACGAATGAATTAAAAACTGAATAATTTGTTGAAGACATCCTTCTAATTACAAATAAGACTAAAGAGCAGAAGAATAATGAAAACCCCTTCACGTAGTCTTGATTCGCAACCGTTGTGACAATATCTGAAAATTACTCCTCTAACGTTTGCTCTTGAATCCTTGAAATCGCTCTTGAATTAATGCCTTTGTGTTGTATGATTGTTGTTTTTCTACGTAATAGCAAGCTCTCCTTCTCCTCTGGCCGAAATCTCTTTTTATTAGAGTCCAAACGCATCATTCAACTCCCACAAACCGAGCACCAGTAGAAGTTGAAACAGAACAGGATACCCAGAAATCGGGACCCTCGCCCCGGCGGGGGTTACAGTGCACAACAGGCCCGCCTCGGCGGGGGGTGCTACTGACTTCAAGATTTTCTTTTCTCAACTTTTTTCCACTTTTGCTCCAAAAGACCGCCTTTCCTAACCACTTGCATCCATGACCACCCTACACATAAAATAACATGAAACAAGTAAAAACGAACACAAAACATGAAGAAAACTACGAAATTAAACTTGAAATAAATATCGAATCGTGTATATAAAATCCACTTATTAAAATCCCCCAAACTTAAGTGTGATAGTCCTCGAGCAAAAAACAAACTACATGCTATGCAATGCAATGAAATGCAATAACAATCAAACTATCTAAAAATCCAACAACATCACATAAACTAACTTATCCCATCGGCCTCAGAGAAAACAAGCAACTTTACAATACAAATTATCAAAACCAATCCACACTTACATATTAATTCTCAATTCTTTAACAATTATCACTGGTATAGTGTTCGTGTGTGATCTACATCTAAGATAACTGATACGGACCCAAATTCAATACATAAACAACTTCTTAGAAGGAATCATATAGTGCAAACTTAAAAATCTCAAAGATAGGCACGACTGAACTACAATTAAACTCAACCAAATTCAAGGGTACATGTAGGATACTTATACTTTCTTTTCTTCTTTTTTTTTTTACACGGGGGCTTTTTGCTCTTTTCCCGTGATTATTTTCCTTTTCTTTTTCTTTTGATAGATGGTTGGTGAGTGCATTATAAGCTCCATCTCACACTTGTGTTTATGGGGAGTGTTTCTCCTCAACGCACCACAAGACTCAACATGTTTCATTCTTTTTCTTTTTCTTTTTTTTCTCTTTTTTTAAACAAGCTTATATATCCCATATATATTCCCCCAAGCTTAGATTTTTGCCTAAGTTAAGCCTTCACTGTCTATCCTTGTCATTTTCTAGTTCACGCTAACATTATCCTTTAGAAACTTTTTATGTGTCGATTTGAACTGACCAGTCAACAAAGACGTTATTAGTGCTACCCTTTTTATAACAATTTCAAACAAGTCCAAGAATCGATTCATAACAGAAATTATATCATAGTTTTAATAATCCATAATATATTTGTTAACTTGTTCACAATCTCATCATTGGCCAAAATAAAATGTAACATGCGACACCGTTGGACATATGCAAACACACTATTTAACTAATTTTTTTTTTTTTTTTTTTTAATTTTTTTAGATATATGAAAACAATGCAAAATCCTAACTACTATGCAAATACCTATTCTATAATGCAAAACGAGATATGACAACAAAAATTTAAAAAAATGCATGTATGTAACTAAACAAATTACTCCCCCAAACTTAAATAAGACAATGCCCTCATTGGATAACAATAAAGTGCAATAGGACTTCCCTGGAATCTTCTAAGTCTGGGGCAGTGGTGGATGCTCTTCCTCATCGGAATCACTAGGAGGAAATTGAGGTAATGGACCGGGTTGTTGATATGGAAATTGAGCCGCCAGGTTGAAACTTTGGAGTGTTGTGTTGAATGAGGCGAAAGATGCGTTCATGGCATCAAACATGTGATCTTGGCACTTCGCCAATCGCCGGAATTCCCGGCGTGCTGCCCTATTATTCGCATTCATTTGATTCTGGAACTCAAGGAACTGAGTACTAGAAGTTGCCTCAGTCTGCGGGACCTGCTTGGTTCCTTGATCTCCCATCGTTTCATTCTCATCCCCCGAGGTATCTTCGGCATCGACCTCGTCCTCCAACGCCGATGGAAAAATAAAACCCAAACTCCGGGGATGTGACTCTCCTCCACCCCAAACTGAATACCGCACAATCATTCTTGAATCAAGCAAAGCAAGCGACGGTTGAGTGGGCTCATCATCAGAATAACGCACCCTGGCGTTGCGGCACAACACACATATAAGTGAAGGGTGTGGCAAACCGACCGAAAAATTTCCACGTAAGCACCGGCGGATGGAGAAACTGATGATGGCCCCGACATCGATAATGAAATCTTGCACAATGGCGTATAACAGTAACACCTTCTCTTTGGTGACGTCCGAAGTGTGTTGAGACGGAAGAAATTTCGATCATAAAATTCTATACCATATCTTTCCACACCGGCTTAAGTCCTTGATATTGAACACCGTTCCTCCCTTCCTACCTTTGGTCCAAGATGTACTCGGCTTAGTCATATTTTTAATAACCTCCTCATAATCCGGGTCAAAATCCCTCATTTGGGCATACTGAAAATGGCGTGGCACCCGTAACTAATTGTAAGTATTGATGGCATCATCATTGAAAGGAACTATTCGACCCCGCAAAAACACTTTGAAAGGAGCTTTGTCTTCCGCGTTTGCATAGAATTCTTTGACAATATTAACCACGACGGGTGTCGGATGTTCGGTGAATTTGATCCACCCCTTTTGGTAAATTTAAGACATTATCTCCCCATCATTCCCCTCGGGGGCCAATCCACGCTCTGGCGTAAGTGCCTTAGATTGCATGTACTCATAACGGTCGGCGGCGACGACACTCACAAATTTTCGGCGGTCATAGGTGGTTGGCGGTGGAGCGGTGCTTGAACTCGCCCCCTGTTGGCATTTGGGTGTTGGTTGAGAAGCCATTGAATTTCAGTAATGAACTCATCCCAGTAAACACTTCCTTTTCCAAAACTTGGTTCAAGCACTTTATCAAACACTTGGTGTGCGGTTGGGGTAGGTTACACAATTTATGAAATTTGAACTTGGAAATTGGTGTATATGGTAGAGATGAGATGAAGCCCCAAGTACGCACTAGAATCTGCTCTCAAAAACAACCTCTCCAAATGCCGAATTCGAAAGTTTGAATGTGGGAAGAAATAGAGATGAGATGGAGGGATATATATAGAAGTGGTGTGGTTGGGAGAATATGTGAAGGGATGTTTAGGGAGTGGGGATCGTGCGAAGCAGTAGTGGGGAGGAGGTTTGTGATGTGGGTAATGGGTTGGGTAGTAGTGGTTTGGTAGGAAATGGCAGAGTGAGAGCAAAAGACGTGTATGGGTGTGGAAAAAAAAGAAGGGTCGTGCCTTAAAACAGGCGTGTCTGCCCAGGATTCAGGACCCCCGCCCCGGCGGGGGGTGCTAGGCCAAAGAAGCCCGCCTCGGCGGGCATGCCCACTGTTAAAGATTTTGGCCAAAAATTTTTGAGATTCAAAATTCTCCGATTTTCCTCCATTTCATAGTCGTTGTTGCTCTGAATCACGTTGGACCTCTCCTAAAACCAAAAACATGCAATATGTTAGATTAAGGGCGACTTGGAGTTTCAATGAGATTTTTAGTACTTTTTAGAGATTTTTTTTAGCAAAACTTATAATTTCCAAGACCTAACTACTGCTTCATAAACTATATCCTAACAAATTAAACATGAACTATAAAAAATAAAGAAAAGTTGGGTTGCCTCCCAATTAGCGCTTGATTTTAAGTCGTTCATCCTGACTACTCCCTGGTTTACTGTGTATCGGCGAGGGTAATGTTTTTGGCGTCCCAATTCAACTCGCCACCCCAGTAATGGTTTATCCGTTGACCAGACCTTGAACGTTTTTAACGGATTACGACTGTAGAGTTCAACGGCACCATGAGGAAATACTCATTTTATTGTAAATGGTCCCGACCATCTTGGCTTAAGCTTTCCTGGAAATAATCACAGCCGTGAGTTAAATAAGAGGACTGATTGGCCCGGCTCGAATGTTCGTTGCACAATATTCTGGTCGTGCCATCTTTTAACCTTTTCTTTGTATAGCTTGGCATTCTCGTAAGCATGGAGGCGGTTTTCATCGAGCTCATTTAGTTGGAGTAGCCTCTTTTCTCCTACAGTGGCTTGATCAAAATTCAATTTCTGTATGGCCCAGTAAGCCTTGTGCTGTAGCTCCACCGGTAAGTGACATGCCTTTTCGTACAAGAGTTGATAAGGTGACATCCCGATTGGCGTTTTGTATGTAGTCCGGTACACCCATAATGCGTCGTCCAATCGAAGTGACCAATCTTTTCGACTCGGATTTACGACTTTCTCTAAAATTTTCTTGACTTCTCTGTTCGATACCTCGGCTTGCCCATTAGTTTGAGGGTGATACGCTGTAGCCACCTTGTGGTTTACCCCATACTTAGCCAAAAGAGCTGTAAATGACTTATTGCAGAAGTGACTACCTTCATCACTAATTATTGCTCTGGACGTGCCAAACCTCGTGAAAATGTTTTTCTGAAGGAATTTGAGGACCACCTTGGCATCGTTTGATGGTAATGTTGCAGCTTCAACCCATTTTGAGAAGTAGTCCATCGCGAGTAGAATATACTGATTGCTCAATGACGAAGGGAAGGGTCCCATGAAATCGATGCCCCATACATCAAAGATTTATACTTCAAGAATTATTTGTAGGGGCATCTCATTCCGTTTCGATATGTTTCCCACCCTTTGGCATCTATCACATGTTTTCACAAATTGGTGGGCGTCTTTGAACACTGTTGGCCAATAAAACCCAGATTGAAGCACTTTTGCCGCGGTGCGCTCACTCCCGTAATGTCCACCGTATGTCGATGAGTGGCATTCTTGTAATATGTTGTGGGCTTCACTGTGTGGGATACATCGTCGAATCATCTTATCGGTGCATTGTTTGAATAAGTACGGTTCATTCCTCATGTACCACTTGACATCATGCAGAAACTTCTTTTTCTGTTGTCGTGTAAGATCCGGGGAAGCATTTTGCTCACCACATAATTCGCGAAGTCTACATACCACGAAAATTCTGCATTCAACCCAAATAGTTTCTCATCCGGGAATGACTCGTTGATCGCGCATCTATCTTCATCCTTTTCCCCCGGATTTTCCAGCCTTGATAAATGGTCGTCAACTTGATTCTCTGTCCCCTTTCTATCTTTAATTTCTAAATCAAACTCTTGAAATAGAAGAATCCATCAGATAAGGCGTGGCTTTGCATCTTTTTTTTGCTATTAAGTACCGAATCGCCGAATAGTCCGTGTAGACAATTACATTAGTCCCGATCAAGTATGCCCGTAATTTTTCGAACGCGAACACCACTGCAAGCAATTCCTTTTACGTAGTAGTGTAGTTCATTTGAGTCTTTGTGAGTGTTCTGCTTGCGTAGTATATGGCGTGCAACACCTTGTCTCGTCTTTAGCCCAAAATAGCCCCAATCGCATAGTCGCTCGCATCACACATAAGCTCAAATGGCATTTTCCAGTTTGGTGCGACTATCACGGGGGCTGTAGTTAATTTCTTCTTCAATAGGTCAAACGCGGACTTACATTCCGCAGTAAAGCTGAAAGTGGCATCCTTCTCTAAAAGACTGCATAGAGGTTTTGCAATCATAGAGAAGTCTTTTATGAACCTCCTGTAGAACCCAGCATGCCCCAGATAACTTTGAATACCCTTAACTGAGCTCCGCGGAGGTAGTTTCTCAATCGTGTCCAACTTTGCCTTATCCACCTCCAATCCTTGAGCCGACACCTTATGGCCCAATATTATGCCCTCTTCAACCATGAAGTGGCATTTTTCCCAATTTAATATGAGGTTTGTTTCCTTACATCGCTGCAATACCATGACCAGATTCTCTAGGCAAGTGTCAAAAGTGTCTCCATAGACCGAGAAATCGTCCATGAAGACTTCAACATTCTTCTCTACCATATCTGAAAAAATAGCCATCATACACCGTTGGAAAGTTGCAGGTGCATTGTATAGCCCGAATGACATCCTTCGAAATGCAAATGTGCCGTAAGGGCATGTAAATGTTATCTTCTCTTGATCCTCAGGAGTGATGGCGATCTGA
The DNA here is from genome assembly GCA_020205505.1 of Panax japonicus. Lineage (NCBI taxonomy): Eukaryota > Viridiplantae > Streptophyta > Magnoliopsida > Apiales > Araliaceae > Panax > Panax japonicus. Next base: position 41,332,982 of record CM035101.1, on the reverse strand, counting down.
TTATATCCTGAGTATCCATCCAATAAACAGTAGAACTCATGTCTCGCTAACCTATCTAACATTTGATCGATAAAAGGTAGCGGGGAATGATCCTTTCGGGTTACCTTATTCAATCTCCTATAATCGATGCACACCCTCCAACCTGTCACTGTCCTTGTTGGAATTAACTCGTTATCCTCATTTTGAATCACCGTCATTCCCCTTTCTTCGTCACACAATGAATCAGACTTACCCATTTACTGTCGGAAATTGGATATATGACACCGACATCCAATAATTTCAGAATTTACTTCTTGACCACTTCCTTCATGATTGGGTTAAGTCGACATTAATGCTCCACCGATGGACTTGCATCATCCTCCATCAGAATCTTGTGCATGCAAAATGATTGGTTAATGCCTTTTATATCTGCAATCGTCTATCCAATTGCTGATTTGTGATCCCTAAGCACCCTCAACAACTTTTCTTCCTGCAAATCGTTAAGTGCAATAGAAATAATTATAGGTAAAGAATTTAAATCGCCTAAATATGCATACCTGAGATATTTAGGGAGTGGCTTAAGTTCCAATGTCGGTGGCTCCTCCAATGATGGTTTCAATTTTTCTGCAACTGTCTCCTCAGTGTGCAGAGGTTCAACCGGTGCTCTGAATCGGCTAACTCTTGGCAACGAGTCTAGCATCTGTAATAAGTCCACAAATTCTGGGTCATCTTTTTCTTCATCCCCCAATAAGGTTGTTTCTAATGGATCATTGATCAAACTCTTGATAATATCTGCGCTGGTAATTTGCTCAATTAAATCCATTCGATAACATTCTTCCTCATTCGTAGGAAATTTCATGGCCTTGAACACATTGAATTTTATTTCTTGATCTTGGACCCTCATTGTAAGTTCTCCTTTTGGTACGTCTATGAGTGTCCTTCCCGTGGCCAAGAAAGGTCTCCCTAGGATGATCAGGATGTTCTTATCTTCATCGAAATCCAGTATGATAAAGTCCGCATGGAATATAAACTTATCCACTTTTACCAAAATGTCCTCTACAATGCCTCTCGGATATGTGACTGACCTATCTACCAACTGCAATGAAATATTTGAAGGCTTTGGTGCGGGCAAACCCAATTCTGAGTATACTAACAATGACATCAGGTTTATACTCGCCCCCAAATCAAATAAGCACTTGTTAAACGACATCTTCCCGATCGTGCACGAGATAGTAAAACTCCCCGGGTCTTTGAGTTTTGGTGGAAGCTTCTTCTGTAACACCGCACTACACTCCTCTGTTAGTGCTACCGTTTTGAATTCTTCCAATTTCTTCTTCCTCGACAGAATTCCTCTCATAAACTTTGCATAACTCAGCATTTTCTCCAGGGCCTCTGCGAATGGGATGTTAATATGGAGTTTCTTGAAAATATCTAAAAACTTTGCAAACTGCTTATCTGATTTCTATTTTGGACCCTCTGCTGAAACAGCAATTGAGGATAAACAATCGGCTCGTTGTTTAACTTTATTTCCTCATTTTTGTTACCCTCCACTGCGTTACTGTCATAAACTTTTTCCTCCGATGTTGCTGAATTTTCTGCACTATTCCCACCGAGATGTTTTCCACTTCTCAACATAACTGCTTGACATTGCTCATGATTATCCTTCGGATTTCTTTCGGTGTCGCTAGGTAATGTTCCTTGTGGTCTATTATTCAATGCCAACGCAATTTAACCTATCTGATTCTCTATGTTTTTTATAGCAATAACTTGATTCTTCATAGCCAAATCCTTGCTAGTCATGTACCTTGCCCATGTTTCCTCCCCATCGGATTTCTTGTCCTGCTGTTGAATCTGTTGCTGATGACTATGAAAACCAAGGGGATATGATGGTTGTGGAGCTTGAGTTTAATGATTATTGCTCCATGAAAGGTTTGGGTGGTTTTTATTCCCCTGGTTATAGGTGTTTTGGTAAGTATTTTGCGGAATTCTATTGTAGTTGCCTATAAACTGAATGTATGCTGGATTTATTACACACTACTCTGTCGGATGATCACCCGCACACAATTCACATACTACCATAACCTGCTGAACTTGTTGAACTTGAGACCTTACCATCGTATTTACCCTCTCATTCATCGTATCAAACTTCATGGATAGTGCAGAAAGCTGTGCCGCCATTGTTTCTATTAAATTGTATGCGTCCTCGTAACTCTTAGCCATGAATGCACCGCCCGATGCCGCATTAATGCTAGTTCTGACATTTCCATGTAGCCCGTTATAGAATGTGTTCATTTGTAACCACTTGGGCAATCCATGACGTGGGCACTTTCTGAGTAATTCCTTGTATCTCTCCCATGCCTCATATAGTGACTCCCCATTCTGCTGCTCAAACATTGTGATGTCATTCCTCATTTTCGCAGTCTTCGCCGGTGGGAAAAATTTGGCAAGAATTTTTTTAGCCAAATCCTCCCACGTAGTGATCGAACCCAGCGGTAAAGAATGTAATCAACTCTTCGCCTTGTCCCGTAGAGTTAATGGGAATAAGCGAAGTCTCACTACCTCATCTGACATCCAGTTGTACTTGAACGTGTCACACATTTCCAGAAAACTGATCAAATGCTCATTCGGATCGTCGTTTAGCATTCCCCCAAACTGACATGAGTTCTGCATCATCTGAATGGTCCCAGGCTTAATTTCAAAAGTGTTCGCAGCAATTGCAGGCCTAGTAATGCTCGACTGTAGATCAGTCACCCTAGGTGTGGCAAAATCCCTCAAAGCTTTCTGGTCTTCGGCAGCCATTGTTCCTTCCTTATCAGAATTTTCGAATTCGTTCCTCGTTTCCTCAATCCACTTACTCAACTTTTGAAATCGTCTGTCAATGTCGTCCTTAAAAGGAAGCAAGTCTGGATGTTTAGATCGTGTTTGCATAAACCAATGTCGAAAACCTGAAATAGAGAAAATAAAATAAAAATGTTTAAGTAAAACTGGACTAATTAAACTGATATTGTAAAAACAAATATTAAAATCTCGGCTAAATTGTCCCCTGTAACGGTGCCAAAAACTTGTTGGGTAAAATCAATACGCGCAAAACACACAAGTGTACGTGGTCAACAAGTAATATAGTAGTGAATAAAGTAGTGTTCCCACGAGGACAAAATATCAAGAGTTTTAACTTCACAATTATCTATTTTGTATTAACCCTAATTTTATTAAACTAATCAATTCAATGGTTTTAAATTATATAAAAAACTAAATTAATAAAGAAATAAACTATCACAAAACAGTCACCAATAACGAAATCCGGAATTTCAAAAAATTAATGGAGAATTAGACTTATGATTTCACCATGAGCTTCACTCTGATTTTCAAACCTTTATTCCAAATCAATTTAATATCCCAGTTTATTAATCATGAACACGAATGTAGTAAGAGCCACCTCTCGATGCACTAATACCATATTAACATAAATCCACAATTAAGATAGAAATCCGTTAAATACCTAAATTAACCAACTCAATATATCTCAATGTGAACTAAAATCAAAGAAAGTTGATTACATGCGATGTCAAGTGTATCTCTACCTTAACAATAATCACAAATCTGCTATCGACAAAATTCATGACACATGCTATATTAACTAGGTCTAGATTTGAATCTCCTCTCTCGATTCCTTTCAAATCCACAAAGAACTGTTGATCAGGCAATTCATAAATTCACGCTCAAATTAACATAGATAAATTGTAAATATCTTATTGAATTGGAAATTAAAGTTATAGAATCATCGTTTCACCCAAAGATCCATCACAAGTCTAATAAGTAAATTAGTTCATAACGAATGAATTAAAAATTGAATAATTTGTTGAAGACATCCTTCCAATTACAAATAAGACTAAAGAGAAGAAGAATAATGAAAACCCCTTCACGTAGCCTTGATTCGCAACCGTTGTGACAATCTCTGAAAATTACTGCTCTTGAATCATTCAAATCGCTCTTGAAATTAATTGAAAATTGATTCGTTGATTTGCTCTTGAATCCTTGAAATCGCTCTTGAATTAATGTCTTTGTGTTGTATAATTGTTGTTTTTCTATGTAATAGCAAGCTCCCCTTCTCTTCTGGCCGAAATCTCTTTTTATTAGATTCCAAACGCATCATTCAAGTCCCACAAACCGAGCACCAACAGAAGTTGAAACATAATAGGATACCCAAAAATTGGGACCCCCGCCCCGGCGGGGGTTACAGTGCACAACAGGCCCGCCCCGGCGGGGGGGGGGGGTGCTATTGACTTCAAGATTTTCTTTTCTCAACTTTATTCCACTTTTGGTCCAAAAAGACTGCCTTTCCTCACCACTTGCATCCATGAACCACCCTGCACATAAAATAACATGAAACATGTAAAAACGAACACAAAACATGAAGAAAACTACGAAATTAAACTTGAAATGAATATCGATTCGTGTATATAAAATCCACTTATCAGTATTGTCAGAACAGGTGCTAAAATGAGTCTCCTCTTGAGTTCTTGAAAACCCTTCTCACATTCCTCTCTCCAACCGAACTTTGTATCTTTCCGAGTAAGCTGAGTTAGTGGAGTAGCGATTCGAGAAAACCCTTCTACGAATCTCCGATAATAACCAGCTAAGCCGAGAAAGCTACGTACTTTGGTCACTACTTTAGGTTGCTCCCAACTTTGAATAACTTCAATCTTTGCTGGGTCAACAGATATTCGATGACTTGATACCACGTGCCCAAGGAATGCTACTTACTCAAGCCAGAACTCGCATTTCTTTAACTTGGCATAAAGCTTGTATTCATGAAGCTTTTGGAGTATCAGCCACAAGTGTTGTTCATGATCTTCACGACTTTTGGAATAAATACGGATGTCATCAATAAAGACGACCACAAAGTGATCCAAATATTCCTTGAATACTCGGTTCATCATATCCATGAAGGCAGTAGGAGTATTAGTCAATCCAAAGGACATGACTAGGAATTCATAATGCCAGTACCGATTTCTGAAAGCCATCTTTGGAATGTCATCGGTTCTAATCTTCAATTGGTGATATCCGGAACGAAGATCAATCTTTGAAAAGAATTTGGCTCCTTGTAACTGGTCAAATAGGTCATCAATACGTGGCAATGGGTACCTATTTTTGATGGTGACATGATTCAACTCCCGATAATCAATACAAAGTCGCATACTCGCATCTTTCTTCTTCACGAATAGAACAGGAGCACCCCAAGGAGAAGTACTATGACGAATAAAGCCAATGTCTAACAATTCTTGTAGTTGAGTCTTTAACTCCTGAAGTTTAATAGGAGCCATTCAATATGGGGCTTTGGAAATGGGTTTTGTACCGGGTTCAAGGTCGATACAAAATTCAATTTCACGCTCTGGGGGTAGGCCAGGAAGTTCTTCAAGGAATACGTCAGGAAATTCATTAACAATAGAAATATCATTCAAAACTGACGTATTTTTGTTTAGATCTGTGACATGGGCTAAGAAGCTTGACATCCATTTTTCAATAAACGAATAGCTTTATGGCTTAAGATGACCGTGATTGATTTTAACGGTTTGGTCGCTTGAATTCGCATAATAGGTTGATTAGGAATATGAAAGCTAACAACCTTACGAAAACAATCAATTTTAGTATGATGAGTAGTTAACCAATCAATCCCTAGAATCACATCATATGCAAGTATTTTCAATGAAATAAGATCGATAGGTAATGTGAGGGTACCGATTTGAACCAAACAAGACTTACAATTAATGGATGTAATGAAGGTTTCTCCTAACAGAGTTTCTACAGATAAGTTAAAGTTTAATTTCTCCGGAGTCAAATTTAATCGTTGAGCGCAAATAGGAGAAATAAAAGAAAGGGTAGAACCGGTATCAAATAAGGTATAGACTTCGCTAGAGTTTATGATAAGCTTACCCGTGATGACCTCATTCGGGTTCCTTGCTTACTGGGAGGTCACAACAAATGCTCTCCTTTGCACTACTGGTTTTAACTTTTCTGGGACGGCCTTCGGTGCCTCCATCCTGGCTGAACTTGTCTTCGGTGAACGACAAAATCGGGCTAAGTGATCTTCTCTTCCACAATTATAACATGCTTTGGACGGCATCGCGCAGTTTGGACTGATGTATCCCTCCCCTCCACATTTGAAGCTTATGATAGGTGGTCGTTCTCCTTCCTTAACACCGGGTGCTGGTGCTGACGTCCTTCCATCATTGTTGAATCTCCTTTCTTGAAATATCCATTTTTACTGTCATGGCTATGATTACCACCGAAGTGGTTACAATTTCTGGCATGTTGATTCCCTCCACATTTGTTGTCACCATTTCGATGACTGATATCACTGGTATTTTCATGTTGCTGGCTGCTTTCTCTTGGTTGCGTTGACTCGTTACCACACTCTAATAAATGAGCCCTATTTACATCATATGAGTATAAACACAGTTATTGAGAAATAAGATATTGACCGTTTTAAACCTCTTAAAAACATTCGCGTCATTCGCTCCTCATTATCGACCAAATAGGATGCAAACCGGGATAACTCTGTAAATTTAGCCTCGTATTACGGCACGGTCATATTGTTTGGTTCCAATTTGATAAACTCCACTTCTTTCATGTGACGAATACTCTCAGGAAATTACTTGTCGTTGAATAGCTCTTGGAACTTCTCCAAAGACATCTTGAGTGCGTCAGGCTGGGTACGTTTTACAGATTCCCACCAGTAATCTACCTCTTCACGCAACATGAAGGTGGCGAAGGGAACCTTTTGCTCCTCGAAGCATCCCAAGACATCAAATATCTTGGTGATCTGCTTTATCCATGCTTCCGCCTTAAGTGGTTTTGGCTCTCCAATAAACTCCGGTGGTCCCAGCTCCTTGAACTGTTTAGCGGTGACCATCCGAGAGTTTCCAGTGTTTTCACCTATATTTTGGACAGGAGCCGCTCTCGCCTGATGTTGCATGAATTGCATAAAGCCTCTGAATAATCCATCATTCATCATTTGGTCTATGTTGTTGTTTGCATGAGGATTGTCGCCTTCCTGTTGCACATTATCCTGATTATTGATATGTGGAGACTCAACGGTCTCTTGTGCTCCATTGCTATTCTCAACATTCTCAGATGTCATTTTCAGATACTACAACAAAACAAAGGTTAATTAACATATAACATATTATCCCTATACGTTGACCGACCAATTAAATACCAAATAAACTTAGGTAGTTCATACTAGCGAAGGAATTCCCCGTCTCTCCCCTCCTAGTTCTAGTCTCACATTTTAGCCAGGGATCATATCCCTAAGCTTTGATACCAACTGTGACGCCCCCAAAATTAGATATACATCACCCATCTTGAGTCGCCAGATACATGGTACAAAATTCAAATACAGCTTAATAATACAATTGTCGTGTACAATACGACAAAACATAAACTGTGAGTTTGAATACAAATATTGTCTACTAGAGAGTATACAAACTCAAAAGGAGTCCTCATTAAAATTATTATCACACTATATCACAGAATAGTGAGGACTACTAATGCACCATCTAGGACCATCACTCCGTTCCCCGACTCGTCCCAGCTATATTCTCATTTCCTGAAGAGAACAGTAAAAGAAAGGGTGAGCTCAACTAGACCAGTAAGAAATATTATGACTATGATAATGCAGAATAAATTATCATTAGCCTTAAACAGTGTTAAATTGATACAATATAACAAACATCAAGTTTAACTGCAGCGGAACAAGCAATCCATTAAAAGAGTCAAGTAGAGAATAAAATCTACTATCTTTTATGATTTAAAAGGTTTTTCATCACTTTTATCGCTGGGACTCAGCTTAATAAATAATCCACATCATCGAATCACCCCTGCACTACGGCCAAGGATATTCTTTAGTATCACGACCATAATTATCCATGCACTACGGGCCAAGAATATTTGTGTATTCATTAATGGTCATGATCATGCCAACAACTGTCCATCAATACACTACGGGCCAATGAGGACTTTTACCACATCATTTCTAACATTACGGTCATGATTACATTGAATAATCCCTGGACATAATCATACCAAATCCATCTATGCACTACAGGCCACATATGACTTTCAAAAAATATAAACATGAGGATGATGACAATGATATAAGAATTCAATAAAACAAGTAAAAGAATTAATTTATCCAGGAACTAATAATGTCCAAATTGTCAATATGATACTGCTTTGTAGAGTAAAATTCAAGAATGCTCAGAAGAATCTTTCCATGAAAAGATACTGGATGAAGCGCAAATATCAAGGATATTCCACTAATTTCATGGAGTATAGAAGTCAAAACTTTAACCAACTGAGTATAATAAAGAATGGAATAACAAAAGAAGTCACCATGCATGCGGTACTTTGCATAGACAGGTTATTCCAAAAGAATACTAAATAACGGAACCAGGTCCGGTGAAATTCGCACCGACAGGATATTCTAACAGAACAATAAAGAATGGAATAACAACAGAAATCACCATGCATGCGGTACTTCACATAGACAGGTTATTCCAACAGAATACTAATAAGGACATAATCAAGTCCGGCGTAAAACGCAAAGATAGGATATTCCAACAGAATAATAATAAAGAAATAACCAGGTCCGGCGTAAAACGCACAGACATGATATTCCAACAAAATAATAAAGACGGAATTAGGTCCGGTGTAAAATGCACAGACAGGATATTCCAACAGAATAATAAAGACGGAATAATAGAAGAATGTCACCAAGGATATGGTAGCCCTCGTATACAGGTTATTCCAACAGAATAATAAAGAATGGAATAACAGAAGTTCTCTTCATGAATACAAAAGAAATAATACTCCCTACGAGTACAACAAATAATATTCCATACCTTAAGTAGAAGAGTACTGGATATATAAGTAGTGAAGTAGCAGAATACTTTCTTCTTTCTCTCTCTAGAGTTTCAGTGAATTCGTAAGAAAAAAAAAAAAAAGGAATGAGCTTCTATTTATAGAAAAATGAACTGCATAGTAACTAACTCATGAACGGTCCAGATTGATTTACTTTAATCTGACGGTCCATATTTAAAGCAAAATCTTTTAAATAAAATATAATATATTCTATTTATAATATAATAAAATGAATAACTTTATAAAAGATTTTATTATGGAAACACTATGTAGACACTATGAAAATACTATGCATAATAAAATATAAAATATTCTAATTATTGTATAATAAAACAGATAACTTTATAAAAATATTCTATTTTATATAAAAAGATTTTACTATGCAAAATACTATGCAGACACTATACAACACTATGCACAATATAATTTAATATATTCTATTTATAGAATAACTTTATAAAAGTATTATGTTTTATATAAAAAGATTCTCTGTATTATTACGTTAATAATACCAGCAAAATTAAGTGACTTATCACGTAACATCAATAATTAATAGCGTGCACTACTATGCAACCACGCGTATTACTGTACTTTTAACACCGGGTGTTTCAACAATTAACGGTAAAACTTCCGCCGTTATTTTCATAAAGTATTTTTGTCATTTTTTCAATCCGACAATAATTTCATTGTGGGGTCCACCAATGATTGTGCTATTGTACGAATATTCCCTCTTAAAACGAATATTCCCCGACCAATCAAATATTATATAACAACTTGCATACTTTGCAAAATTTATAAATATTACCCACAACTATAACATTATATCAATTTCACTCCATAATATTCAAAAATAATATTTATAGAAAATTCATCTTTATTCAAAAAGTTGGGATTTTACATTTGTTCTCTATTTTGTAAGTAAAAGTGTAACGACCGAGAAATTCGGATCCTTTGTAAAATATTTGAAAGAATTAAATAATGAATAAAATAATCTTATTTGTCATTATATGTGTTAATAAGATGTGTAAGTTCCCAGAGGGCACATTAGATCTAGAAGGGGGGGGGGGTGAATAGATCTTTTTTATTTCAAAGACTTTTCTGGTTTATATTATTTTGTTCATAATTAACATACGACAAACATAAGAATCTTTTCAAGCACATAGGAATAAGTAAAAGATCCACTTCATTGATATATCCATAATCATACATGCATTGTTCGTAGAGTAAGTTTAGTTGTAAGTAGTTAAAACATACATAGCAGTTATATCAGTTATAGTACAAAATGTAAATGACATAATGTAAAAGACACAAGGGGTTTTAAGTGGTTCAGAGACTCAAGCTCCTAATCCACTCTTCTGCTTTCAACTAGCAGGATTTCCACTAAGGAAGGGCAGCACCCCGAATCACTAAGATTCCTTCAAGGCCAGCAGCCTTAGGACTTCAGTTCACTAAGAACTCTCCAAGGCCAGCAGCCTTGGGCCTCATCTAGTTCCTTAGGAACTATTCAATCCCAGCAGGCTTGGAACTTTATTTAGTCCCTCCGGACAAGGACCCTTTGGCCCTGCTTTGTTTAGTCCCTCTGAACAAAGACCCCTCTGGCCTTGGCTTTGTTGAGTTGTTTGTTAGTTGTTGTTAGAGTCGGTGCTGAGCTGCTATGATATCTTCATGCTCTGAACATCTTCTATACTTAGCAGCTTTGCTTGATCATCCTTGAAGAGCAGTTGAGTGTTGCATGATGCTCAACTTCTTAGGTTGCTCAACTACTCCGGATGACCCCTTGATGAACTGCCTTGAAGATCATTCTCCTTGGTACTTGATGGATGCAAATGAGAGGCTTCTAAGATGACTGTAAACTCTTTTGTAAGGTACTTAGAAGCTTTCTAATGCTTGACACCAAGTTAACTTTTGTGATCTCCCTTCTTCCTACTTGATGCCTTCTCATGATGGACTTGCTAAGATGACTGTAAGCTCTTCTCGATTGTACTTAGAGTCTTCCCATGATGGACATCCAGATGGCATGATGCTCTCCTTTCTCTCGGCAGTTCAGAACACTCTTCATGTAGTAGAATTCTCACTTCTATATAGTAGAACTCACACTTCTACTTCTTTCTTTATCTGACTTTTGAGTGTTCTTGGTGGATCGTAGAATGAGCCTATGGACTCACTATCTCACATGGTTTATATAAGTCCACATTCTCTCCAAAATCGGCAACTCCAGAAGCCTTTGATCTTTGAAGCTCTTTCTCATTTATACTTCTTCCCAATCCTTCCGTTGGAAAGTAACCGTTGAAGGCTATTCAAATATCTTCATAGATCTCAAGTTGTTTGATGTAGACTACTTGATGTAACTTGTCATACTTTTTCTGACGCTGCAGTCTACTGTTTCACCTACCTTGTCAGATGTATCACTTTATTGTCTTGGGCAGGTTAAAGACATTATTTCTTCTGATTTCTAGATCAGAGGTTGTCCTTTTGCATCGATGCTCTTAATAAGCACTTATCTGAATATTACCCTTAAGATTGAATCGTTGCCAATGCTTCAGTCTTCAGGTATTCAAACCCTATAATTCTGATGCATGTCTTCAAGGACCTGATCGTAGTGTCTTGTTGATTATTTCTCGTTGACTAGTAGAGTTAACATTATGATCCTGAAGAGTGTTGATTGGGTCTTCAATGTAGAACACCTCTTCCTTGTATTGTGCAGTGCTTCAGTACTTCAGTTTGCTTCGACTATTCTCAGATACTGATGGCCTAATTCCTTACTCTGGTCCCCTTGTGAACATCAAGACACTTCAGATTTGTGGTGCGTCTAGCTTGTTTTCTCCTTGTGATCTCTCGTTCACTTATCATCAATGAACTGACCCTGCACTTAATCACTTTAGCCTTTCTCTTCAGAGGCTGACCAGTATCTCGGTTCACCTTCCATCAGTTCCTTCTTTGTTTAGAAAAGACTACGATCTTGGTTGCTTCCAAGATCGTTGTCTTCTGTACACTTGATAGCTACTGCATAAACTGACTTTCCTTAGTCAGCTTCTGAAGTCTTCTTTGGATCTCCTTGTGGAAGACTTCATCACAAATGGCCTTACACCTCAATCTTAATGTTGATTGCGTTTGTGCTGAGATCTTTTGTTAGCCTGCATGCCATTCGTTGAGTGCTCTCTAGTTCCCTTACTGTGGAATGCATCTTTGCAGTGCCAACTAGAGGCTTCGTATCTTTGGATATTCTGAGAGTGCTCATTCGTTGAGAACCGTATCTGCTCTACGATTCTGACTTAGCATTGTGAGCACTTCTGTTGGAGTCATAGTTCTGCACTCTACAATTCAGCTTCGACTGTGCAGACACTACGATCCCGAGATCAGATATTGACACTCTACGATTTCTGCCTTGTGCTTGTTGTCTTCATCTGATTTTGCTCGACTACGATCTCTACATATAATCAATAGACTCTACGAACTCAGAGTGTGATCTACGATCCTTGACTTGGCTTCGGCATCAGTAGACTCTATGACTCTGAGTGTAGTCTGCGTTTCTATTTTTGGCTTCGGCAGATGACTGGTCAACTCGTAGGCAGGCTGTCTCTACGATTCTGAACATGACTTCCTCAGCACACTACGATCCCGAGGAAGCTCTACTTGATACACTACGATCCTTCTTCGTTACCCCTAGCAGTCTATGAATTCTGAGATCTACTATCTTGCATACTCCTATTCTGCCTCGATAGCTCCCGAGTTAACCTTGACTCACCTGGTAGACTACGACTTCTGGTGCAGTGCTCGAAGATCAGACTAGCCTATCTATTACATCATAAGATCAACCTAACATGCTTGATATTTCTATCTTTATAGTCCTTGTACATCTTTTCTTTTTAAGGACTTTACAAAGATGTCTCTCTTATATAGGATCAACCTAACATATTTGATCAATTCATTCTAAGTCCTTATACACATATTTCTATTATCTATCAGAGGACTTTACAACTTTTCTTAATGCAAGCATACTTGCATATTATTCATTCATATACATATATATCATAATCAAATCATATATAAATAGAAATAGCATTCATATGCTTATTCCTGACAAGATGTATGTCATTCTATAACCTAGAAACGTCGGAACATCGTATTATTTGAACCACGTGAATGAATTAAAGTGTTTGAATTTCCAAGACGAAAATAAAAGTTTTTCGAGGAAGTTTACGAAAAACACTATTCACCGTTTAATGCTCGGGAGTTATATTTGAACTTCCGTGAAATACGTAACGTTATAATATCAAGACGAGATGGATTATGTAATAATAATCTAAGTATGGAAAATGCAATATTTCTCATGCGGACTTAATTTGAGAATGTTAGGTTTATTAAGCGTTAAAGAAATAAAGTTGTAATCGTATGATGCGTATGCATTATACGAGGTAATGAACGTGAGTATAATACGACATATTATACTATTGTGTATGGAGAATGAAATAACTTATATTATGAATTAGTATACGTGCTAGCATAGGAGAATTATACGTTAGGTATTTATGTTAAGTTGTTTAATTAAAGGTAATGGACTTGTAGGATTATTAGCTTAATGGTAGAAGTCCAATTAGTAAGTGATACTCAAGCCCAAGTGTTTGATATGTCATGAGTCCAAACTATTGTAGTATAAGCCTAATAAGAAATTAGCTAGATTAATTAAGTAAGCCCAATGAATTGGCTATGATCCATGGGGAAACCCAAGTGAGTTGTGGGTAGACTTGATGGGCAAACATTAAGTGTGGTGGTTAAGTATAAGATGTAGGGAACAAGAATATTTAGGCTTTAAGTTATGAATAGTAAGGAGGTGACTTAAGGAGGTGGGATGCATTAAAGACCCTTCTACCATCACTTTAGGAAGTCTATAAATAGAAAGCTCACCATTCATTATTTTGGTTGATTAGTTTTCATCCAACAAACTCTTTCACCAAACAACTTAATTATTAGAGCAAATAAGCACTTTTAAGTCAAAGCTTCCTTTATAGATTTCCTAAGCAAGAAGAAGTAATCTTCAAAGGTAATTGATCTTGTCTCTTGTATCTCTATCATGGTAGGTTGATAAGAGAAGTGTAATCTAATGAACTTAGATGCTAAGAACATAAGGGAAGTGGATAAACAATGGACTTAAGCCGAATAAGATGAATAAACAACTTAAACCCAAATAAGTTGATAAATTTGTACAAAACTTGTTACATATTTGTCATATGATGTTAGTATGTTCATTATGGTATTAGAACATTGATTATTGGACTTAAGTTCATAATAAGTCATAAGCATGAGCATTGGAGTTCATAAGTTAAATAAGACATTGACTTGTGAGAATAAGTCAAAACCTACTTTGATAATAAGTTGGTGTAGTAAGTAAATTGAAAATGTCTATATGTTGATTAAAATCCACCTAGAATGATTAGTAATGAGGTTTCGTCGGAATTCACACGATTGAATGATAATCGTCGAATTCGTGAAATTCTCGGAATAGAATTCGTATTTTGTGTTTGAAATCGTAAACGTTGGTTTTCGTTGGAAACAAGTCATATTTGACATATTAGAGTTGCAGACTCGAAAATGGTCAGATTCTGACTTAGAACGAAGAAACGAGCGTTGAACGTTCATGAACGTTTATCATTTTCGTTAAAATGGACTAATAGGTGAAATTTTAGCAAACGAAGTAAAATAGATAAAATTCTTGCGTGAACGCATAGAGTACGTAAATTGTGAACTGTAGGCTCTTAAACGATCCAATTCGGACTAATAACGAAGGAGTTACGTGTCCGAGAATATCATCTTTTGAAAAAAATATGTCAAACATTTTTGTGGCACAAAGTCCGTGCCGCGACGCGACTCCAAGCCATTTAGCCAGCGCCGCAGTTCCAAAGGGAGTCTCAGCCCCTAAAAACTCACACCGCAGTGCTACCATTAACATAGAGACTGGCGCTGCAGCGCCGAGTCCGATTTCTAGGCAATAATGGGTGACGCCGCAACGCGAATCCAAGTGTAATAGCCGGCGCCACAGCGCCAGCCTCAAGACCTAGACAATAAAGAATTTTTACATGTTGAGCATGGATGGTAATGAATGGACACTTAATCAAGGATCTTAATGAAACATGGTTAAGACATAATTAAGCCTTAAGTATGAACACTTAGGGTTAAGTTAAGACAATTACTTATGAACGTAAGAATGACGTAATGGAAAGTTGGGACCTATAATAACAAATCTAATACGTATTTTGATTGAGAAGAAGGGTAAGATTCTTTAAGAACCATGTATGATTATTCATGACCAAATGTGCTATGTGATGTATCATTTACTGTAGAGACTTAAGGACCTAAAGTGCATGTGTTATAAACTGTTACAGACGCTGAAGGCAAGTACTCGAACCCTTGTTCCAGCTCGATCTGGACAAGTCTTTGTGATTCATGTATTTTTCACATGAGTTAATGTTGAGGAAGTCAAAGCAAATTCTTTCGGTTAGACGTATGCTCTGTTATTCTATCAAGTGTTGATAAGGATTTACCAAACTAATATTGTTGTGGTTTTCAAAAGTAGACTGAGTATGATAAAAAAATTTATCGTCAAACGACAGGCACGTGAGGTTGCCACAACTTAAACATATGCACGTTTAATGAATGTAGTGTTGATCAACATAGAGTACTATAAGCTGATCACATAGACGTTCTCGTAAGCTATGCCGGACTTACGGACTTAGTGTCGGGACGTCCTTTTTAAAGTACTTATGATATACTTATGGTCTTGAACCGAAATTGATGTTTTATCGAATATTGTTGTTGTAAAACGTTTTGAATGAAAAGAAGTGCTATTTTGAATTATCGATAGTACTTCATAGCTATTGTTCAGTTATTGAAGATATACTATTCCTATGTTTCAAGGATGTTATTTTCCTAGAATTATTGTACTTGCTGAGCTAGTTAGGCTCATTGTTGTTTTAACCATATGAATGCAGCTAAGACCGAACGGACCGATGGATCCGGCAAGGATAAAGGGAAGGCGAAGGCGAACCCATAGATTACATATGTAATAGTATATGTTTTGTAAGAATAATATTTGATATTATGACAAAGACAAATGTATTGGTTGTAAAGAACTTGGGAAATGTAAATAATCTTTTTATATATATAAGACATATTCGTTCTTTTGAGGCATTTCAATTGAATGTTTAGGTGAACTGTAGCACCGTGTAGCACCATCTGTCAGGTTTGAAGATACCCGAATTTGGAGGCGTCACAAGTTGGTATCAAAGCATTAGGTTATAAAACTTAAGGGGGAAAATAAAGCCTTAAGTCTTAACCTTAAGAAAAGTCAAAGAATAAAAGATGGAAGATAACCATATAAAAATGCATTATATATGTTATGTGTTTTTATTATTCTACTAACGTGTACTAATCAAACTTTTGTGTTGTTGTAGATGTTAGGAGAAAATAGAGATGTGCAGGTAGTCAGTGAAGGATCGGTTAATCAGGTAAAGATTATACCGAGCCCCATAGCAGCAGATCCTGAGATATTGATGATTGAGTCTGGAGACTTAGAGAGCCTAGACCTCATGTCCGTGTTTGACGACATGTTGGAAGAAGAAGTGGAGGTAGTGTCCTTCAACCCCGTAGCAATAGCAGCAGAGATGACTCCAGGGAAGTCAATGATGTCACTGTTCATGTCAGTGCTAGATAGAAACATCCACTACTATCAGGAGGTTAAGGGGATGAAGGCAGAGCTCCAAGCTGTTATAGAAGACTAGACGGACGTGGAGTCCGTGTGGGAGCAGGAACATGATGAAAGGGTTTGGCTAAGGACAAGGTCCGTGAGCTGAAATAGGAGGTCTTTGAGCTCAGGGGGGAGCTAAAGACCAAGAAGTAGAAGATAGGGAGAATGTCCTATATCAATAAGAGTTCTCATGAGGATTTCCAGCTGCAGGTATCCGGTTATCCCGTCGAAGCAGTGCAGATGCGTCATACTATCAGCCGTGATATTATTGTCGGTCTTGCCAAGGTAGATTTTAAGAATGCCTTAAGGCAAATGTAATTTAGAAGTGGCTAGAGTAGTTGGAGACGTACATATTTTTGTATCTAGTAGCGACCTAAAACCCTCTTTTGTATAATCAAGGGTAGTCTTTTGTAAATCCCAATTTTTGGAAAGCAATGGCGGGAAAGTAATGTATTCAGCTTAGGATGTGTTATGTAACCGATGTAGTATTATACTACAATGAATCAATATAAGTCTTTTTCGAAGAATTTTGAGTAATGAATGTTTAAGTTATTGTTTAACATTGAATAATAACTAACTGACAGGAAATGAATAATAATGAAATATGTGTTTAGTTTAGCAGAAAAATGACGCCAAGAAGAGTACCACGTAATCAGGGTGTAAACACAAACCAACCGGAGGGAGGTTCGATTAACCCCATTCAGGAGTTCGTAAATCTATTAAACGCATCATTTAATAGAACTGGGGCTAACATTCCCGTAAATCCTGGTGTAGTACGAGCTGCTACATTTAAGGACTTTAAGAGTGTGGGTCCGCCAGAGTTCAAAGGAACTACGGACCCTATCGAAGTCCACACATGGGTGAAGGAAATCGAGAAATCATTTGTGATAGCAAATGTTGATGAGGCCCGGAAGGTTGCCTTTGCAACCTACATGATGAAGGGAGAGGCCAACTTTTGGTGGGAGGCCAATCAGGCTAGGGCCGGAATAGAATTATAACATGGGTGGGGTTCAAGGAAATATTTTACGAGAACTACTTTCCCACGAGCATGCAGGGAAGGATGGAGATGAGGTTTTTAGATTTGAAACAAAAGTATATGACGGTTCCCCAGTACGCCGCCAAGTTTAATGAACTGGCAAGGTTCACTCCACATCAAATGGATACTGTGGTGAGGAAGGCTCGACGGTTTGAGCAGGGCTTGAAACCCTAGCTCTATAACCGTATTTCAGTATTCTAAAGTACTTCCATTAGAATCATTTTAGAGAAGGCAATAATTGCCGAAGGTGGTAGCGAGGCGTTGAGCCAATATCACAAGGATAAGAAAATTAAGGGGAAGGTGGACGGGGGAGTAAAGAACGAGGGTTCCAGCGGGAGTGGCGAAGGTTATAAGAGGAAGGTAGTTAGCTCTGGGAATACTGGAGTGAAACAAGGAGACCCGAAGAGGAGGATGGAGGCCTGCAAAACCTGTGGGAAGACTCATTTAGGAGTCTGTCTCAAAGGTAAGGCCGTGTGTTATAACTACTAATAGGAGGGGCATATTGTGCCAAACTGTCCAAGTCTGAAGAAGAACCATGGATGCTTTGTATGTGGGTTAACTGACCACATGGCAAAGAACTGCCCAAAGAAGGGGACAGACAGGAATAGGGGCGCCAATAGTGGTAAGTTAACTATTGGGGGTCCAGTGCAGCCGAGTAGGCCGACGGCCCGTACCTTTAACATAACCGTCCAAGACGCGATGACCTCGGGGGACGTAGTTGCAGGTATTATTCCAATCAACAACTTATGCATACGTGCTGTTTGACTCGGGTGCTACTTGTCCGTTTATCACATGTGATTTTGCTAGACGATTAGGATTACTTCCCGAAAAATTGCCTATACCTTTAAATATTAAGGTAGCAAACGAGGAGATAATTCCTGTTGAAGATATTCATAGGAGTTGTTGTGTAGACATTTGAGGTTGTACACTATCGGTAGATCTGATACCGATAAAGTTAGAAGAATTCGACGTATTTCTCGGAATGGATTGGTTGATAAATCATGGGGCAATTATAGATTGTTAAAAGAAATGTGTAAATATTAAAACATTCATTCAATCTCATGTAATATTTTATGGGAATAAATCGCAGGGATGTTCGTGTTGTCTTACCATGACACAAACTAGGAAATTATTAAGGAAAGAGTGTGTAGGCTATTTGTGTCATGTGGTTGATACCTAGAGAGTAGGAGCAACCATGGAACAAATACCTATAGTGAGTGAGTTCATGGATGTATTTTTGAGTGAGTTATCGGGTCTTCCGCTGGATAGGAAGACCGAGTTCGTAATAGACATTGTTCCAGGAACGACACCAGTTTCCAGGGCACCATATCATATGGCTCCAGTGGAGATGAATGGGTTGATGGTGCAGTTGCAAGAACTGTTAGAAAGGAAGTACATTCAACCGAGTGTTTCGCCGTGGGGAGCACCGATACTGTTTGTCAAGAAGAAGGATGGATCGTTAAGGCTTTGTATCGACTATCGAGAGTTGAACAAGTTAACGATAAAGAATATGTATCCGTTGCCCAGGATCGATGATCTTTTTGGTCAATTGAAGGGGGCAAAATATTTTTCCAAAATTGATTTAAGGACGGGGTATCATCAGCTGAAGGTTAGGAATGAAGACGTGCCAAAGACATCATTCAGAACTCGTTATGGTCATTACGAGTTTCTGGTGATGTCATTTGGGTTGACTAATGCACCTGCTGCATTTATGGACATGATGAACAGAGTGTTTAAACAATGTTTGGACAAGTTCGTCGTGGTGTTTATCGATGATATTCTAGTCTATTCTAAGACGCCAGAAGATCATGCTGAACACCTTAGAATACTGTTTGAGACACTAAGAAAGGAAAAGTTATATGCGAAGTTCACTAAGTGTGAATTCTTGTTAGAGAGGGTACATTTTTTAGGTCATGTCATTGACCATGAGGTGATTTCAGTAGATCCAACAAAGGTGGAAGCCGTGATGAATTGGGAACAACAGAAAACGCCGACCGAGGTGCGAAGTTTACTAGGATTAGCGGGTTACTATTAGAGATTTATTCAAGATTTTTCAAAGATAGCTACTCCATTGACTAACTTGACGAGGAAGATGGTGAAGTACGTATGGACTGAGAAATGCGAAGATAGTTTTCAAAAACTGAACTAGAGGTTAAGTGAAGCGCCTGTTTTGTCATTACCCGATGACATAGGAAATTTTGAAGTTTATAGCGATACTTCGCCTAAAGGACTGGGTTGTGTGCTCATGAAGCATGTCCAGGTCATTGTGTATGCATCTAGGCAGTTGAAGGATTATGAGAAAGTTTACCATACTCATGATCCGGAACTAGCCGCAGTGGTGTTTACGTTAAAGATACGACGACATTATATTTATGGGGAAAAGTGTGAGATATACACGGACCATAAGAGTCTAAAATATATCTTCACACAGAAGGAGTTGAATATGAGACAGAGGAGATGGCTTGAATTGATAAAGGATTACGACTGTGAAATCCTGTATCACCTTGGAAAAGCTAATGTTGTGGCCGACGCCTTGAGTAGAAAGGGTCGGGAGAAGTTGTCTATGTTAACAGCTCAAACTGAGTTAATAACAGAGATGGCTAGGATGGAGTTGGAGGTGAAGTTGCCAAGTGATACGAAACAAAGACTTTTTGCGACGGAGATACAATCCACCATCGTAGAGAAAGTCAAGGAGGTGTAGCTCAAAACTATTGAGTGTGACCAGATGAAGGAACGGTTAATCACCGAAAAAGATATTAGGTTTAGTCTTGATAATGAGGGATTATTAAGATTTGAAGGAAGAATTTGGGTTCCGAATGAGACGGAATTAAAGGAGCAAGTATTACAAGAGGCACACGGTTAGAGGTACTCAATACATCCTGGTAGCACTAAGATGTATCAAGACCTTCGATAGAGTTTTTGGTGGCCGAATATGAAGAAAGAAATAGCGGAGTATGTGAGTAAGTGCTTGACTTGTCAAAGAGTTAAAGCCGAACTTCAACGACCAAGTGGCTTGTTACCGTCATTGGAGATTCCGGAGTGGAAGTTGGAGCATATCATAATGGACTTTGTAACAATCCAGATTTTTAATTAAATATTTAAATATTTATTGAATTATATAAATATTTAATGGATGTGTTTATCGTTGAATAAGTATTTATTTAATTGATTTGATGTGATTTGATTATTTATTTGTTTAATAAATAATTAATAAGTTAAGGAAAGTAATTATTTTAAAATAGTAATCTAATTTAATTTAATAATTAAGTTAGAGATTTTATAATGATTAAATAAATTATTATATTATGCAATGAATTGTTATTAGAATTAATTAAATTAAGTATGAAAACTTAATTAATTAGAAGTGTGACAAATAGCTATATTAGAAGTGGTTATTAAAATAAATTAAATTAGTTTTAATTTATTTTGCCAAACAAGGCTTAAATATATTAATTCTTTAATTTTAAATAATTTTTCCAAACAAAGCCCTATAGCTTTTGGATTTTTAAATTTGATTTATTAGTAATATAAATTAAATTAAACAAAATATAAATAATATATAATATATTTGGTAACTGATAGTTTAATAGGTTCATTAGTATATGGCAGTTACGTTTGGGTTTTAAACGTTTGAAAAGTGCGTTGGTTTTTAGTTTACGTATATTGTTTTTGGCTTAAGCCTAAGGATAATAGAAGTTTGTCTGAGAAAAGTTAAGAGAGTTTGAGAGTGAAAGGGCTGTGATTCCTAAAACAAATTCTGAGTTCATCGAAGCTATTTGATTAACAAGTGTTGTCTGAACAAATTAAAGGTATGTTTTATACTCTTAACAGATATGTTTTATAGTATAATTACTTAGACTCCGTGTTCTTGAAATCCATTCACTGTGTATAAGGTTTTTACAAAAAGTGTTTATAAATAATGTTTTAGAATTGGTTATGATATTACATGTAATTATAATTGTAAATATTATAACTAGCATATATATATATATATATATATGTTGTATGCTAAAATACGTTCAAAGAGAAAGAAGAATTGGTTTTACAGTGAAAACGTGTATGAACTTGAGTTGTACAAAATCAAAGGTCAACAATTGTATGCTAGTTGTGAAATTGAAAGTTGGGTATGTTAATTGGATATGAACTACAAAGAATTAGTTTAAAAGTAATCAAATTGGTGGTTAGTAGGATTTACAGTATTCACAGTGTAACGCCCGAGAAATTTGGATCCTTTGTAAAAATATTTGAAAGAATTAATTAATGAATAAAATAATATTATTTGTTATTATATGTGTTAATAAGATGTATGTCGTTCTATAACCTAGAAACGTCGGAAGATCGTAGTATTTGAACCATGTGAATGAATTAAAGTGTTTGAATTTCCAAGACAAAAATAAATGTTTTCCGAGGAAGTTTACGAAAATCACTATTCATCATTTATCGCTCGGGAATGATTTTTGAACTTCTGAGAAATACGTAACGTTAGAATATCGAGGCGAGATGGATTATGTAATAATAATCTAAGTATGGAAAACGCAATAATTTGCATTTGGACTTAATTGGGAGCGTTTGGAAAATTAATGTCTAAGGAATGATTTTGTTTAATCTTGTTGGGTTTGCAAGTTTATTAAGCATTAAGGGACAAGCCCAAGTCGTATCAATGTTTAGCCAACTGTGGATTAATGGGAAGCCCAAACCAAATGCATGCAAGCCCACAAGAATTAGAGTAATTAACTAAAACCAAGCCTAAAGGATGATCTAATGGGTAAAGCAATGATCCATGATGAAACCTATGGGTGAACTTGGAGAACAAGAACTTTATGTGAGGAGCAAGTGTTATGTTGAGCAAGATTACTTAGTGGCTAAGCAAATGAATAATAAGGAGGTTAGTTTAAGGAGGTGGGATGACATAATAACCTTAATGCCCTAACCTTGTGGTGCCTATAAATAGCAAGCTTCAATTCATTTGTTGCTTGTTCAAATTTCTTCCAACTTCTTACAAGATAAACAACTTAAGTGTTAGAGAGAATAAGTCACATAAGCACTTATAAGTAATCTCAACTTTTCCTAGATTTTCCAAAGTGAAGTGAAGTAATAGTTCATCAAAGGTAATTATCTTGTCTCTTCCATCTCTATCATAATAGGATTGATAGAGGAGTGGGATGGTTTAATGATATCATGCCATAAGTCATTGATGAATGAACTTTAGCCGAATAAGTTGAATACGCAACTTGAACCTAAATAAGTTAATGAACTTATGAAGAATTGCCTTTGTTGTCACAAGCATGAGAATTGTAGATAATAAGTGAAATAAGTCATTGACTTATTAGAATAAGTAAAAACCTACTTTGATAATAAGTTGGTGTAATAAGTAACTTGTAATGTTTACATGTTGATTAAAATCCACCTAGAATGATTAGTAATGAGGTTTCGCTGGAATTCACATGATTGGACGATAATCGTCGAATTCGTGAAATTCTCGGAATGAAGGTCGTATTTTGTGATTGAAGTCGTAAACATTGGTTTTTGATGGAGACAAGTCATATTTGGCATTATAGTGTTGCAAACTCAAAAGTGGCTGGATTCTGACTTAGAACGAAGAAACGAGTGTTGAACGTTCACGAACGTTTATCGTTTTTGTTAAAAATTGACTAATAGGTAAAATTTTAGCAAACGAAATCGAATAGATAAAATTCTTGCATGAACGCATAGAGTACGTAATTTTGAACCACAGGCTCTTGAACGAGTCAATTCAGACTTATAACGAAGAAGTTACGATTCCGGGAATCTCACAAAATAAAAAGTCTGTAAAACTTTTTTGGTGCACAGAGCTGGCGCCGCGGCGCTAGACCAAGGCCATTTAGCCCACGCCACAGTGCCGAGCTTGGCTGAGCAAAGCCATAACCTTCTGGAGAGTGGCGCCGCAGCGCAACCATTAACACTGAGACTCGCGCTGCAACGCCGAGTCCGAATTTTAGAGCAATAAGAGGTAGCGCCTGTACCAGGTACAATAGCTGGCGCCGCAGCGCCAGCCTCATAACCTAGATAGTAATGAATGTTTACATGTTGAACATGATTAGTAATGGATGAATATTAATCAAGGATCTTAAAAGAAACATTTTTAAGACATAGTTAAGCCTTAAGTATGAACACTTAGGGATTAGTTAAATCAATTGCATATGAATGTGAGAATGATCTAACGGATAGCCGAAACCAATAATAACAAATCTAATACGTATTTAGATTGAGAAGAAGGGTAAGATTCTTTAGGAACTATGTGCTATCATTTATGACCTAATGTACTATGTGATGTTATTATTTAATGTAAAGACCTAAAAGATGTAAAGTGCACATATTATATCTATAAGCAGACGCTAAAGGCAAGTACTCTAACCCTTGTTCCAGTTTGATCTAGACAAGTCTTTGTGATTTATGTATTCTTCGAATGAGTTAGTATCTGAGGAATGTCAAAGCCAATCATTTCGGCTAGACGTATGCTATGTTATTCTATCAAGTGTTGATAAGGATTTACCAAACTATTATTGTTGTGGTTTTCAAAAGTAGATTGAGTATGCTAAAATGTTTTCTCGTAAAAAGACAGGCACGTGAGGTTGCCCCAACTTAAACGTATACACGTTTAATAAATGTAGTGTTGATCAACATAGAGTACTATAGGCAGATCACCTAGACGTTCTCGTAAGCTATAACGGACTTACGGACTTTGTACCGGGATGTCCTTTTCAAAGTACTTATGAAATGCTTACGTTCTTGAACTAGAATTGATGTTTTACTGAACATTGTTGTTGTAAAATGTTTTGAATAAAAAGAAGTGTTATTTTGAATTCTCAATAGTACTTCATAACTCTTGTCCAGTTATTGAAGATATATGATTCCTATGTTTCAGCATGTTATTTTCCTAGAATTGTTGTACTTGCTGAGCTAGCTAGGATCATTCTTTCTTGAACCATATGAATGCAGCTAAGACCGAACGGACCGATGGATCCGGCAAGGATAAAGGGAAGGCGAAGGCGAACCCATAGATTACATATGTAATAGTATATGTTTTGTAAGAATAATATTTGATATTATGACAAAGACAAATGTATTGGTTGTAAAGAACTTGGGAAATGTAAATAATCTTTTTATATATATAAGACATATTCGTTCTTTTGAGGCATTTTAATTGAATGTTTATGTGAACTGTAGCACCTTGTAGCACCATCTGCCGGGTTGGAAGATACCCGGATTTGGGGGCGTCACAGGTTGGTATCAAAGCCTTAGGTTATAAAACTTAAGGGGGAAAATAAAACCTTAACTCATAACCTTAAGAAAAGTCAAAGAATAAAATATGGAAGTTAACCTTATAAAGATGCATTATATATGTTATGTGTTTTTATTATACTGACGTTTACTAATCAATTTTTTTGTTGTTGTAGATGTCAGGTGAAAATAGAGTTGTGCAGGTAGTCAACGAAGGGTCGGTAAACCAGATAGAAATTATATCACACCCCCTTGCAGTAGATCCCGAGATAGTTGTGGTGGAGTCTGGAGACTCCGAGAGCTTAGACCTCATGTCCGTATTTGATGGCATATTAAAAGAAGAAGTGGAGGTAGTATCTTTCAATCCAATATCAATAGCAGCAGAGATAACTCCAAGGGAGTTGATGATTTCACTGTTCATGTCAGTGATAGATAGGAACGCACATTATTGTAATGAGGTTAAGGAGCTGAAGGCGGAGCTCCAAGCGGTTATAGAGGACAAGACGGACGTGGAGTCCATGTGGGAACATGAACATGACTAGAGAGTTTTGGCTAAAGACAAGGTCCATGAGCTAAAACAGGAAGTCTTTGAGCTTAGGAGTGAGCTAAAGGCCAAGAAACAGAAGATAGGGAAAATGTCCTATATCCTTAGGAATTCTCATGAGGATTTCCAGTTGCAGGTAGTTGGTTATCCGGTAGAGACATGGCAGACGCGGCATACTATCAGCCGAGATATTATTGTCGGTCTTGCCAAGGCAGATTTCGAGAATGCCTTAAGGCATATGTGATCGAGTAGTTGCTAGAGTAGATAGATATGTACATATTTGTGTATCTAGTTGTGACGTAAAGCCCTCTTTTGTATAATCAAGGGTAGTCTTTTGTAAATTCCAATTTTTGGAGAGCAATAGCGGGAAAGTAATGTATCCAGCTTAGGCTGTGTTATGTAACCGATGTTGTATTATACTACAATGAATTAATATAAGTTTTCATTTTCGAAAAATGTTGAGTAACGAATGTTTAAGTTATTGTTTAACATTGAATAATAACTAACTGACAGGAAATGAATAATAACAAAATATGTGTTTATTGTAACAGGAAAATGCCGCCAAGAAGAGTACCATGTAACCAAGGTGCGAACACAAATCAACCGGAGGGACGTCCGGTTAAGCCCATGCAGGAATTTTTGAACCTTTTAACCGTATCATTTAATTAAACTAGGGCTAATATCCCCGTAAATCCTGGTTTAGAACGAGCTACTACATTTAAGGACTTTAAGAGTGTGGGTCCGCCAGAG
This sequence comes from Panax japonicus, assembly GCA_020205505.1. Classification (NCBI taxonomy): domain Eukaryota; kingdom Viridiplantae; phylum Streptophyta; class Magnoliopsida; order Apiales; family Araliaceae; genus Panax; species Panax japonicus. The sequence goes on along the minus strand of CM035101.1, from coordinate 41,306,750 downwards.
TTCAAAGGAACTATGAACCCTATCGAAGCCCAAACATGGGTAAGAGAGATAGAGAAGGCATTTGTGATAGCAAATGTTGATGAGACCCAAAAGGTTGCCTTTGCAACCTACATGATGAAGGGAGAGGCCAACTTTTCGTGGGAGGCCAATCAGGCTAGAGCCGGAATAGATGTTATAACATGGGAGAGGTTTAAGGAAATATTCTACGAGAACTACTTACCCACGAGCATGCAGGGAAGGATGGAGATGCGATTTCTAGATTTAAAACAAGGGGACATGACGGTTCCACAGTATGCCGCCAAGTTTAATGAACTGGCAAGGTTCGCTCCACATCAAGTGGATACCGAGGTGAGGAAAGCTCGACGGTTCGAGCAGGGCTTGAAACCCTGACTCTATAATCGTATCTCTGTGTTCCAAAGTACTTCCTTTGGAGTTGTTTTAGAGTAGGAAATAATTGCTGAAGGTGGTAGCGAGGCGTTGAGCCAATTCCACAAGGACAAGAAAAGCAAGGGGAAGGTGGATGGAGGAGTGAAGGTTGAAGGTGTCAGTGGTAGTGGCGAAAGGTATAAAAGGAAGGTAGTTAGCTCGGGGAATATCGAAGTGGAACAAGGAGACCCTAAGAGGAGGATGGAGGCCTATAAAACCTATGGGAAGACTCACCTAGGAGTCTGTCTCAAAGGGAAGGTCGTGTGTTATAATTGCGGATAGGAGGGGCATATTGCGCCAAACTGTCCAAGCCCGAAGAAGAACCATGGATGCTTTGTATGTGGATCAAGAAACCATATGGCAAAGAACATCCCAAAGAAGAGGACATATTAGAATAAGGGCGCCAATAGTGGCAAGTTAACTATTGGGGGTCCAGCGCAGTCGGGTAAGACAATGGCCCGTACCTTTAATATGATCGTCTAAGATACGATGCCTTCGGAGGATATAGTCGTAGGTATTATTCCGATCAATGACTTAAATGCATACGTGCTATTTGACTCGGGTGCTACTTGTTCATTTATTGCATGTGAGTTTGCTAGATGATTAGGATTATTTACCGAAAAGTTTCCTATACCTTTGAACGTTAAGGTAGCAAATGAAGAGATAATTCTTGTTGAAGATATTCATAAGAATTGTTGCGTAGACATTCGAGGTTGTAAATTATCGGTAGATCTGATACCAATAAAGTTAGGAGAATTTGATGTAATTATCGGAATGGATTGGTTGATAAATCATGGGGCAATTATAGATTGTCAAAAGAAATGCGTAAATATTAAAACACCAATTCAATCACATGTAATATTTTACGGGAATAAATCGTCGGGACGTTCGTATTGTCTTACCATGACACAGACTAGGAAATTATTGAGGAAGGGGTGTGTAGGCTATTTGTGTCATGTGGTTGATACCCAGAGAGTGGGAGCGACCATGGAACAAATATATATAGTGAGTGAGTTTATGGATGTATTTCCAAGGGAGTTACCGGGTCTTCCGCCGGATAGGGAGACCAAGTTCGTAATAGACATTGTGCCAGGAGCGGCACCAGTTTCTAGGGCACCGTATCGTATGGCGCCAGTGGAGATGAAGGAGTTGATGGTACAACTGTAAGAATTATTGGACAGGAAGTACATTCAACCGAGCATTTCACCGTGGGGAGCACCGGTATTGTTTGTCAAGAAGAAGGATGGATCGTTGAGACTGTGTATCGACTACGGAGAGTTGAACAATTTAACAATAAAGAATAAGTATCCATTGGCCAGGATCCATGATCTTTTTGATCAGTTGAAGGGGAAAAAATATTTTTCCAAAATAGATTTAAGGACATGGTATCATCAACTGAAGGTTAGGAATGAAGATGTACCAAAGACAACATTCAGGACTCGGTATGGTCATTACAAGTTTCTGGTGATGTCATTTGGGTTAACTAATGCACCTGCTACATTTATAGACATGATGAATAGAGTGTTCAAATAATATTTGGACAAGTTCATCGTGGTATTTATCAATGATATTCTAGTCTATTCTAAGATGCCAGAAGATCATGCTGAACACCTGAGAATAGTGTTGGAGACACTAAGAAAGAAGAAGTTATATGCGAAGTTCACTAAGGGTGAATTTTGGATAGAGAGGGTACAGTTTTTAGGTTATGTTATTGACTACGAGGGGATTTCAGTAGATCCAGCGAAGGTGAAATCCATGATGAATTGGGAACAACTGAAAACGTCGACCGAGGTACGGAGTTTCTTAGGGTTAGCGGGTTACTATCAGAGGTTCATTCAAGACTTTTTGAAGATAGCTACTCTGCTGACTAACTTGACGAGGAAGACGGTGAAGTACGTATAGACTGAGAAATATGAAGACGATTTTCAAGAATTAAAAAAGAGATTGAGTGAAGCGCCTGTTTTGTCATTACCCGATGACACAGGAAATTTCGTAGTTTATAGCGATGCTTCGCATAAAGGACTTGGTTGCGTGCTCATGCAGCATGGCAAAGTCATTGCGTATGCATCTAGGCAGTTGAAGGATTATGAGAAAGTTTACCCTACTCATGATCTGGAACTGGTCGCGGTGGTGTTTGCCTTAAAGATATGGCGACATTATTTTTATGGGGAAAAGTGTAAGATATACACTGACCACAAGAGTCTAAAATATATCTTCACATAGAAGGAGTTGAATATGAGATAGAGAAGATGGTTGGAGTTGATAAAGGATTACGACTGTGAAATCCTGTATCACCCTGGAAAAACCAATGTAGTGGCGGACGCCTTGAGTAGAAAGGGTCGGGAGAAGTTGTCTATGTTAACAGCTCAAACTGAGTTAATAACAGAGATGGCTAGAATGGAGTTAAAGGTCAAGTTGCCAATTGAGATGGACCAGAGACTGTTTGCGATGGAGATTCAGTCTACCATTGTAGAGAGAGTCAAGGAGGTGCAGCTCAAAACTGATGAGTGTGATCAAATGAAGAAGCGATTATACCAATGAAAAAGATATTAAGTTTAGTCTTGATAATGAGGGATTATTAAGATTTGAGGGAAGAATTTGGGTTCCAAATGAGATGAAATTAAAGGAGCAAGTTTTATAAGAGGCTCACAGTTCGAGGTACTCGATTCATCCTAGTAGCACTAAGATGTTTCAAGACCTTCGACGGAGTTTTTGGTGGCCGAACATGAAGAAAGAAATAGTCGAATATGTGAGTAGGTGGTTGACTTGTCAAAGAGTTAAAGCCGAACATCAACGACCGAGTGGCTTGTCACAGTCATTGGAGATTCTGGAGTGGAAGTGGGAGCATATGACGATGGACTTTGTGGTGGGACTTCCGACGACTCAGAAGGGATATGATGCGATTTGGGTAATAGTGGACCGGTTGACGAAGTCGGCTCACTTTTTGCCAATTCGAATTAAGTATAACTTAGATCAGTTAACTACACTCTATGTTAAGGAAATTATTTCCAGAAATGGAGCACTTGTTTTGATAGTGTCAGATCGTGACCAACGATTCACATCAAACTTTTGGAGAAGTCTTCAGGAGTAGTTGGGGATGCTATTGAAGTTGAGTACGATATATCATCCACAAACCGATGGACAGAGCGAGAGGACAATTCAGACGTTAGAAGATATGTTGAGATCTTGCGTAATGGATTTCAAGGGTAGTTAGGATGATCATCTACCATTAGTAGAATTTGCGTATAACAACAGTTATCATGCAAGTATAGGTATGCCACCGTATGAAGCTTTGTATGGAAGGAAATGCAGAACGCCGTTGTATTGGGATGAAGTGGGAGAACGCTGAATGCTAGGACCAGAATTGGTGCAGCAAACAGCGGATGTCGTGAAGTTAATATGTATGCGTCTCGTCGCAGCTCAAGACAGACAGAAGAAATATGTGGACTTAAATCTAGAGAATAGAGAGTTTGAGATAGGCTCGTACGTATTTCTAAAGGTATCTCCCTAGAAAGGAAAGATACGCTTTGGAAAGAAGGGAAAACTAAGCCCAAGGTTTATCGGACCTTTTGAGGTATTAGAACGGGTAGGTGAGGTAGCCTATAGGGTAGCGTTACCTCCAGACCTAGAGCGAATACATAATGTATTTCAAATTTCAGTGTTATGTCCTTACAAATCGGATTACAATCACGTGATAGAATTTGAGCCTATTCAAATCGAGAAAGATTAACATATGAAGATATGCCAATTCAAATCATCGATAGAAAAGAGCAAGTTCTACAAAACAAGGTAATACCGTCAGAAAAGGTGTTATGGAAGAACCATGATGTGGAGAAAGCAACGTGGGAACTAGAAGAAAAGATGAGAAAGATTTATCTTCTTTTGTTTTAGTAAGATAGGGCGAGATTCTGGGGATAGAATCTTTATAAGGGGGCAAGAATGTAACGCCCGAGAAATTAGGATCCTTTGTAAAAATATTTGAAAGAATTAATTAATGAATAAAATAATATTATTTGTTATTATATGTGTTAATAAGATATATGTCATTCTATAACCTATAAACATCGGAAGATCGTAGTATTTGAACCATGTGAATGAATTAAAGTGTTTGAATTTCCAAGACGAAAATAAATGTTTTTCGAGGAAGTTTACGAAAATCATTATTCATCGTTTATCGCTCGGGAATGATTTTTGAACTTCCGAGAAATATGTAACGTTAGAATATCGAGGCGAGATGGATTATGTAATAATAATCTAATTATGGAAAACACAATCATTCCAATGTGGACTTAATTGGGAGCGTTTGGAAAATTAATGTCTAAGGAATGATTTTGGGTAATCTTGTTGGGTGTGCAAATTTATTATGAATTAAAGGACAAGCACAAGTTGTTTCAATGTTTAGCCAGATGTGGATTATTGGGAAGCCCAAACCAAATTCATGCAAGCCTACAAGAATTAGATTAATTAACTAAAACCAAGCCCAAAGGATGATCCAATGGGTAAAGCAATTATCCATGGTGGAACCCATGGGTGAACTTGAAAAGCAAGAACTTTATGTGAGGAACAAGTGTTGTGTTGAGAAAGATTACTTAGTGGCTAAGCAAATGAATAGTAAGGAGGTTAGTTTAAGGAGGTCGGATGACATAATGACCTTAATGCCCTAACCTTGTGTTTCCTATAAATAGCAAGCTTCAATTCATTGGTTGCTTGTTCAAATTTCTTCCAACTTCTTACAAGATAAACAACTTAAGTGTTAGAGAGAATAAGTCACATAAACACTTATAAGTCATCTCAACTTTTGCTAGATTTTCCAAAGTGAAGTGAAGTAATAGTTCATCAAAGGTAATTATCTTTTCTCTTCTATCTCTATCATAATAGGATTGATAGAGGAGTGGGATGGTTTAATGATATCAAGTCATAAGTCATTGATGAATGAACTTAAGCCGAATAAGTTGAATAAGCAACTTGAACCTAAATAAGTTAATGAACTTATGAAGAATTGCCTTTGTTGTCATAAGCATTAGAATTGTAGATAATAAGTGAAATAAGTCATTGACTTATGAGAATAAGTAAAAACCTACTTTGATAATAAGTTTGGGTAAAAAGTAACTTGTAATGTTTACATGTTGATTAAAATCCACCTAGAATGATTAGTAATTAGGATTTGCCGGAATTCACACGATTGGACGATAATTGTCGAATTCGTGAATTCTCGGAATGAAGGTCGCATTTTGTGATTGAAGTCGTAAACATTGGTTTTCGATGGAGACAAGTCATATTTGGCATTATAGAGTTACGGACTTGAAAATGGCCGGATTCCGACTTAAAACGATGAAACAAGCGTTGAACGTTCACGAACGTTTATCGTTTTCGTTAAAAATGGGCTAATAGGTGAAATTTTAGCGAACGAAATCGAATAGATTAAATTCTTGCATGAACCCATAAAGTACGTGATTTGTGAACCATAGGCCCTTGAACAAGCCAATTCAGACTTATAACGAAGATGTTACGAGTCAAAGAATCTCATAAAATAAAAGGTCAGTAAAAATTTTCCGGTGCACAGAGCTGGTGCCGCGGCGCCAGCCCAAGACCATTTAGCCCACGCCGCAGTGCTGAGCTTGGCCGAGCAAAGCCATAACCTTCTAGAGAGTGACCCCACAGCGCGACCATTAACACTGAGACTCACACCGCAGCGCCGAGTCCAAATTTTTTAGCAATAAGAGGCAGCGCCGCAACGCGGTGGCAAGTACAATAGTCGGCGCCGCAGCGCCAACCTCATAACCTAGATAGTAATGAATGTTTACAGGTTGAACATGTGACAACCCGATATTTTTTATATAAATAAATCATAAATTTTGCGTATAAATTTTTATTTATTTATTTATTAAAATAAATATGGGGGATTATGTGACAAGGTAATGTGTAATTATAATTATATGTGTGATAAATAAAATTTATTTATTACATTAAGTATTGCAAATAAATAAATTTTTAGAATTATTGATTATTATCAATTATAATTTTTATACTAATTAATTCCTTATTGGAAATGCTTTTATTATTATTTTCTATGAAAGTATATGTATATATTATTTAAATAATATATGAAATGATTGTAGAATAAATATAATGATTATTTCATTTTATGTATTTTGTTCAAGATATTAAGTTAATTATTTTACCTTAATTATTAAGGTTAAATATGAAGAATAAATCAGATATGGAATCCAAACCCTAATTTTGGATTATTGTCAAGGTATGAGAATAATAATATACTATTAATTATATTTTGATTTTTCAATACTATAAATATGTGTTGTATGTACGTGTTGATGATGATTGGTTAATTATGGTCTTTAATTTCAAAACACTAATATTAATTGGTTAAACCCTAATTTTACTGAGGAAAATCCTAATTTGAAAATCAATTGTGAGTTTAAGACGGTTATTTAACTGTGTTATATGTTTTATGTTGTGTATTATATAATTATTTGATTAATTAGGTAAACCCTAATTAAAGCTCTAGAAACCCTAAATTATTAAAAAAAACCCTAAATTTTAATTAGTAAGTTATAATTAAAATTTTATTGAACTTTAGTCTTAATTGTTCAAACCCTAAAAATTATTTGGGAAACCTTAAGGTTTAAAATCTAGTGATTAAAACCTAGATTCAAGAACCATGGACAAGAATACCCTTAATTACTTTGTTAAATTACTAAAATAGCATTTTTGGATTTATTTAATTGAGCTTGCTTGCAAATCTTGCCATAATTTGGGTTGTTTACCAACCCTAGATATCCCATATGCCAAAATCATTTCATATCAGCCAATACATCAGCCCATACATGCATCATACACATTATATAAATAGATTTGGAGAGAGAAAAATCTCATTTGCCCACTTATTTTGCACAAACTATCATACTAGAGCCTCTCTCTCTAAAACCTACGAATTAGCCTTCATAAATCAGTCACAAAACAAGCCCCACGATCAGCCATAACAAAACAGAAGCCAGAAATCAAGATTAGTTCATAAAAGGTATAAACCCTAGCCCAAAAATTTGTCCAATTTTTGTTGTTAGATTTTATGTTTTATGTGTTAAATATGTTGTATACGGTGTCTAAGGATGATCTGTGTTGCTAGATGTTAGATCCATAACATCTAGATGCTCGGATTTAAAGATCTACAAATTCTGGAAATTTTTTAAACAATCGTCTTACAACAATGTCAGGTCGTCTAGATCTCTGTAAGTGTTTGATTTTTATGTTTTAAGTGTTTAAGCTTGTAGTGTGTCATGAGATCTGTCTTCTGAAATTCATAGGAGGTCCAGATCAGGCCTAGATTGATAGTTATTGTTGGTCAAAGGTCGTTGACCGACCATGACCGAACCATTTCTGGGCAACCCAGAAATGGGTTTTCAGTGTCTGACAAGTTATTGATGAGCCTTGATCTCGCTACTGAATGTTGTTTTGTTGTTTTTTCTTGTAATCCATTTGTACTTGGGTATATGAACTTCAAGAGTAAGCTTGTAGATCTCCTAAATATCTAATGGATCGAAGTTAGTGGAAGGTCAAACCAGGCCAGAAGATCACGAACTTAGTTTTCTGGGTAACCTAAAAAACTTAAGTGCATGATTTCTGACAAGGTTTGACCAGCTTATATCTTTTGATTTTGTTGTTGTTTATTCGGTTTTATGTAATGGATCTCTAGACTTACATGTTATCTACATACAGCATGCATTGGTTCACACAAAACACACATGAATCAAATGTTATAGAAGGCCAAAAATGGACAGACAACCTGTTCTTCATTTCTGGGTAACCCAGAAATGAAGAACATGTCTGACAACTTGTTTGAGAGATCAGATCTCATTGTTTATGCACGTTATGATGATGTTTATTGTTGGATCGTGTAGTCTTGTATTTGTACTACATGATCTAGCAAACAACATACCCAGAAACACAACAGACACTAAAATAAGCTTGGTCAAAGTAGGTCACTCGATAACTGTATTTGAATTTCTGGGTTTGGCTAAGAACATGAAGAACACTTATAGCGACGGTTCTGTTGCTATAGGTGGTCTTTAGCGACAGACAGTATTTTATTTTCCAAAAATTAATAAATAAATAGAAAAAAATAGTTTTTATTTATTAAAAATACAAAATAAATTATTAAAAATTATTTTAAATTCTGAAAATTAGTTTTTAATTAATTTAAATATATTTCATAAATATTTAATATTTTTGGAATATTAAAAGTATTTAATTTATTTAATTATAATATTAAATAAATTATTTAAAAATGATTTTAATATTTGAAAAATCATTTAAAATTATATTATGGTATAAGAAAATAATTTAAGTTATTTTTGATAACTTTTAATATTATGTGATAATTTTCATTAATAAATTAATAATTAATGATAATTAAGTTATTTATTAAATGAATTTAATAATTAAATTAAAAATGATTTTATTATATTAAAAATCAAATTAAATAATAATAAGGTATTTAAGAATATTTTAAGTTATAAAATATAACTTTTAATATTTAATGGTTAAATTCATTAATTAATGATTATTAATGATATTAAAGTTATTTAATAATATTATTAAATAAATTAGTTAAAAATAATTTTAATATTATAAATATCATTTTAAATGGAAATAAAGTGATTAAGGATATTTTAAGTTATATAACTTTTAATATTTAAAGAATAATTTCATTAATAATTTAATATTAATGATATTTATTTAATGATTAATGATATTAAATTTATTTAATAATTATATTAAATAAATAGTTTAAAAATGGTTTTATTAATTTAAAAATCATTTAAAAAGGGTATAAATGAATTAATAATATTTTAAGTTATAATTAATGACTTTTAATATTTAGATAATAGTTCATTAATATTTAAATATTAATGGTAATTATTTAATGATGATTTTAAATGTTTTAAAAATCATTTAAGGGTAATATTAATACGTTAAGAATATTTTGAGTTATTATACATAACTTTAATATTTTGGCAATAGTTTCATTAATAGTTTAATATTGATTAAATGTTGATGATAATAGAATTGTTTGATATTTAAATCATTTAATAATGATTCTGATATCTCAAAAATTATGGTAAATGGTAATAATTATTTTATAATTATTATAAGGTCATGAAAAATAGTGCGACTGTTGTTTAAGTTATCTATTTGGATATTAAACTTCGGGATAGAGTCTTAGACTCGATATTTACCCGATAAAGCTGTCATTAGACTGACATGTTTCAGAAATTTATCTGGACTTAGATAATTTAGTTAGTTAACTGTTTATTTGTGATTCAATGGTTGTTAAGGTTATGTGACTATGTGATTAGGAATGTGCTGAATGCAATATGCAGTGTTATATGTTACGTTTTGTTATACTAATCAGTAAAATGATCTGATTAATGATAGGTGATCTCATAAAAGATAAAACTAAGTTGAGATTAGTAAGCAGCGCATCAGGCAAGTATCCTAACTTTGCATTTTCTTTATGCAATGGACAGAAGTGAGAAGTTCAGAATTATTATTATTAATGTACAGATTGTTAAACCTATATTATATACACCCATTGATTATCAACATGTTATTATATGATAATTCAGTTATATATTTTGTTTGTTAATTTCTAGAAATGATTATACAAGTGTCCCCACTTGGATAATCATTGTATTTAATCACATGTTGATACACCTTTGATATATTTATATGTTGAATTATATATTATTGTTGAACAAGATAAGACATTTGTTATGAAAACCCGACAGGTATGAACATCCCGATAATGGGAAAATTTTTATGCGCCCAAGGCGGACAGAGTGAACGATAACTTCGTTCTTGTACATGTAGTATTGATCAATACAGGGTACAACAGGGCTGATCACCCTCCGTGCCCGTAAGTCATGACGGTTTACAGATGAATTTCTGTTTAAACCTTTTCAAAAATGAAAACAATGTTCATAGTATGTCACAGAAACCCCATGTATAGTCAATACGTATTTTCAAAAATTTGAAAGAGGGTTGTTATGCTATTATTATTGGTACAGATAACTTCACAACTATTGATTGGTTATAGAAGAATATTATAAAGAAAACATTTAAATTCTTTCAGCTTATATATATATATAAATACTTGCTGGGCACTCAAATGCTCATCCTTACTTAATTTAAATGTTTTCAGCTAAGTATGAACAACCCGAAGGATCTGCCAAGAACAAAGTGAAAGGGAGAGTTGCTGAATGACTTTTTATGCTATCTTCCGTAATAATTTAACTTTATTAGGACATGGATGATAAATATTATTATTATTATTATCATGTAATGAATGTTAATGGTTTCGTACTTGGGATTTGGGAAACTCTGATAATATTTAATTTAATTTGATAAATCTATATTATTGTTATTATCATTAGTATTATTCCGCTCATAGAAATGGTATCGTGAAGTACCGAGTTCGGGTTTCAAGTATCCGGATTTGGGGACCTCACAGAACATGATTAGTAATGTAAGAACATTAATCAAGGATCTTAAAAGAAACATTGTTAAGACATAATTAAGCCTTAAGTATGAACACTTAGGGTTTAGTTAAATCATTTGCATATAAATGTAAGAATGATCTAACGGAAAGTCGGAACCAATAATAATAAATCTAATACATATTTAGATTGAGAAGAAGGGTAAGATTCTTTAGGAACCATGTGTAATCATTCATGACCTAATGTACTATGTGATTTTATTATTTAATGTAGAGACCTTAAAGACGTAAAGTGCACGTGTTATATCTATAAGCAGACGCTAAAGGCAAGTACTCTAACCCTTGTTCCAGTTCGATCTGGACAAGTCTTTGTGATTACTGTATTCTTTGCATGAGTTAGTATTTGAGGAATGTCAAAGCCAATCCTTTCGGCTAGATGTATGCTATGTTATTCTATCAAGTGTTGATAAGGATTTACCAAACTAATATTATTGTAGTTTTCAAAAGTAGATTGAGTATGCTAAAATGTTTTGTCATCAAACGACAGGCACGTGAAGTTGCTACAACTTAAACGTATACACGTTTAATGAATGTAGTGTTGATCAACATAGAGTACTATAGGCTGATCACCTAGACGTGTTTGTAAGCTATACCGGACTTACGGACTTCGTGTCGGGATGTCCTTTTCAAAGTACTTATAAAATGCTTATAGTCTTGAACCGGAATTGATGTTTTACTGAACATTGTTGTTGTAAAATGTTTTGAATGAAAATAAGTGCTATTTTGAATTCTCAATAGTACTTCGTAACCCTTGTCCAGTTATTGAAGATATACGATTCCTATGTTTCAAGCATGATATTTTCCTAGAATTGTTGTACTTGCTAAGCTAGTTAGGCTCATTCTTGCTTGAACCATATGAATGCAGCTAAGACCGAACGGACCGATGGATCCAACAAGGATAAAAGGAAAGCAAAGGCGATCCCGTAGTTTGTATATATAATAGTATAGGTTTTGTAAGGAATATTATTGATATTATGACAAAGACAATGCATTGGTTGTAAAGAACCTGAGGAATATACATATTCTTTTGATATATATATATATATATAAGACATATTCGTTCTTTTGAGGCATTTCAATTGAATGTTTATGTGAGCTGTAGCACCGTGTAGGACCATTTGTCGGTTTGGAAGATACCCGGATTTGGGGGCGTCACACACTGTGTTTATCAACTGTCAAACATGGAGTTTTAATTTTAAAACATTGTTTTTACGGATTTAGTCTTTCTAAATTTGTTGTTCAATAGTTTTAAGTTAATATATGTATGCTTGGTGAGGTTATGTGTAAATTACATCAGTTATATGTATGTAATTAGTTGCTAGAATTTCTTAAACAGACCGAAAATGGTCTTTGTGCTCGGTTCTGTTAGCTTTCGGAGCCCCAGCATCGAAATTCGCGCCCAAGAGCTAAAATTTGTGCCCCAGTACAAATGTTGCATTAAAGCGCCACTGTATGACTTAGTTCATGCGCCGCGACGCAGGAAGAGAAGTTTGGGTCGGACAGTTTTGACCTCCTGTAGTAAAATGGCCATAACTTTCTCATACGAAATTCGATTGAGATGATTAAAGATGATCCGGAACGGGGACGAATATACCTACAATTTTTGTTATTTAAGTTTTTCAATTTGAGGTCTGTAACAGTAGTCAAAATGGTCATCTTTAGGACTGTTGTGTTTTCGAGAGCAATCAGAGGGCGTCGGGCATACACATATGCATGTGTTGTGCTTCTGACGATAAAAGATTTTATTCTAAGTTATAAAACATGAATGTTAATAAGTATAATGATGCTTAACATTAATAAATGATATATTAGATAAGTTATAGAAGCATAGTAAGCATACACAATAGAGGCAAATCGAGCGTGTGACGAATGAACGTAGAAACGTTGTGCCAAGTGTTAATAAACTTAAAAAGTATTTCAATTCAATTGAAATGAATATTATAGGATATGAAATGGATTTAATATAAAACTAATAAGTAGTCCTAGCAAGACTTAAGCACTTGAATGAACTTCGAGTTTGACTAAGAAGAAATATAGTGAGTCATAAGTTAAAAAGTTAACACAATCTAATTAAACATTGTGTGCTAATTAATAGGAAAGATTATGAGATGTGGAGTAGAGTTTACATTACAATTAATATGTGTTGTTATGTGACTAATAGTTGATGTGTATGATTATATAATTGTGTAGGGCACGTGAAGTGCAGATAATTGAAAGTTGTTAAACTGTTATTGGTAAACAACGATCAAGACAAGTCTTTCAGTTCCTATTTTCTACGTGGACATGATGAACTATTTTAAATTGCATAATATGTTATACAATTTGAAATCATGAAATGCTAAAGTCAATTTATGACTACATTGTTTTAGTTAAATAAGGAGGATTGAGTAAGGAACTCAATCTTTATATTTGCTATGTGAATTAAAAGCATGTATGCCATGTTACTTTAATTATTATGATATGTATGCTTTGCATATTATTATGTGTTATGTGATGCATGAAAACTGTTTGATTTTGCTGGGCTGTCGAGCTCACTCTTGCAAATAACCACTTTTGCAGGTCAAGGAATTAAGGAAAGGATATGTGCTAAGTGACTTCTAGAGATCTATATTCACGAAGGTTACTTATGTTTTGTATGAAATGTATGTAAGATTTTGAATGTAACATGTTGTTGAATTGTAAGTTGAGTTATCCGGTGTATATGGATATCAATTGATGATGTAAGACTTTGTATAGTCATTTCGTTTTAATTCAATTGAAATGAATATTATAGGATATGAAATGGGTTTAATATAAAACCAATAAGTAGTCCAAGCAAGACTTATGCACTTGAATGAACTTCGAGTTTGACTAAAAAGAAATATAGTGAGTAATAAGTCGAAAAGTTAATACAATCTAATTGAACATTGTGTGCTAATTAATAGGAAAGATTATGAGATGTGGACTAGAGTTTACATTATAATTACTATGTGTTCTTATGTGACTAATAATTGATGTGTATGATTATATAATTGTGTAGGGAACATGAAGTGTAGATAACAGTAAGCTGTTAAACTGTTATTGGTAAACAACGATCAAGGCAAGTCTTTCGGTTCCTATTTTCTACGTGGACTTGATGAACTGTTTTAAATTGCATAATATGTTATACAATTTGAAATAATGAAATGTTAAAGTCAATTTATGACTACATTGTTTTGGTTAAACAAGGAGGATTGAGTAAGGAACTCAATCTTTATATTTGCTATATGAATTAAAAGCATGTATGCCATGTTACTTTAATTATTATGATATGTATTTTTAACATATTATTATGTTTTATGTGATGCATGAAAACTGTTAGATTTTGCTGGGCTGTCGAGCTCACTCTTGCAAATAACCACTTTTGCAGATCAAGGTAAGGATATGTTCTAAGTGAGTTATAGAGATCTATATTCACGAAGGTTACTTATGTTTTGTGAGAAATGTATGTAAGATTTTGAATTTAACATGTTGTTGAATTGTAAGTTGAGTTATCCGGTGTATATGAATATCTATTGATGATGTAAGACTTTGTATAGTCATTTTGTTTCAAATCAATTGAAATGAATATTATAGGATATGAAATGGGTTTAATATAAAACCAAGAAGTAGTCCTAGCTAGACTTAAGCACTTGAATGAACTTCGAGTTTGACTAAAAAGAAATATAGTGAGTCATAAGTTGAAAAGTTAACACAATCTAGTTGAACATTTTGTTCTAATTAATATGTAAGATTATGCGATGTGGAGTAGAGTTTACATTATAATTACTATGTGTTGTTATGTGACTAATAGTTGATGTGTATGATTATATAATTGTGTAGGGCACGTGAAGTGCAGATAACTGTAAGCTGTTAAACTGTTATTTGTAAACAACGATCAAGGCAAGTCTTTCGATTCCTATTTTCTACGTGGACTTGATGAACTGTTTTAAATTGAATAATATGTTATACAATTTGAAATCATGAAATGTTAAAGTCAATTTATGACTACATTGTCTTCATTAAATAAGGAGGATTGAGTAAGGAACTCAATCCTTATATTTGCTATATGAATTAAAAGCATGTATGCCACGTTACTTTAATTATTATGATATATATGCTTAGCATATTATTATGTGTTATGTGATGGATGAAAACTGTTAGATTTTGTTGGGCTATCGAGCTCACTCTTGCAAATAACCACTTTTGCAGGTCAAGGAATTAAGTTAAGGATATGTGCTAAGTGAGTTATAGATATCTATATTCACGAAGGTTACTTATATTTTATGAGAAATGTATGTGAGATTTTGAATATAACATGTTGTTGAATTGTAAGTTGAGTTATCTGGTGTATATGGATATCTATTGATGATGTAAGACTTTGTATAGTCTTTTTGTTTCAATTCAATTGAAATGAATATTATAGGATATGAAATGGGTTTAATATAAAACCAATAAGTAGTCCTAGCAAGACTTAAGCACTTGAATGAACTTCGAGTTTGACTAAGAAGAAATATAGTGAGTCATAAGTTAAAAAGTTAACACAATCTAATTGAACATTGTGTGCTAATTAATAGGAAAGATTATGAGATATGAAGAAGAGTTTACATTATAATTACAATGTGTTGTTTTGTGAATAATAGTTGATGTGTATGATTATATAATTGTGTAGGGCACGTGAAGTGCAGATAACTGTAAGCTGTTAAACTGTTATTGGTAAACAATGATCAAAGCAAGTCTTTCGGTTCCTATTTTCTACATGGACTTGATGAACTGTTTTAAATTGCATAATATGTTATACAATTTGAAATCATGAAATGTAAAAGTCAAATTTTGACTACATTGTTTTGGTTAAATAAGGAAGATTGAGTAAGAAACTCAATCTTTATATTTGCTATGTGAATTAAAAGTATGTATGCCATGTTACTTTAATTATTATGATATGTATGTTTAGCATATTATTATGTGTTATGTGATGCATGAAAACTGTTAGATTTTACTGGGCTGTCGAGCTCACTCTTGCAAATAACCACTTTGCCACATCAAGCAATTAAGGTAAGGATATGTGCTAAGTGAGTTATAGAGATCTATATTCACGAAGGTTACTTATGTTTTGTGAGAAATGTATGTAAGATTTTGAATTTAACATGTTGTTGAATTGTAAATGATTTATCCGGTGTATATGGATATCTATTGATGATGTAAGACTTTATATAGTCATTTTGTTTCAATTCAAATGAAATGAATATTATAGGATATGAAATGTGTTTAATATAAAACCAATAAGTAGTTCTAGCAAGACTTAAGCACTTGAATGAACTTCGAGTTTGACTAAGAAGAAATATAGTGAGTAATAAGTCAAAAAGTTAACACAATCTAATTGAACATTGTGTGCTAATTAATAGGAAAGATTATGAAGTGTGGAGTAGAGTTTACATTACAATTACTATATGTTGTTATGTGACTAATAGTTGATGTGTAAGATTATATAATTGTGTAGGGCACGTGAAGTGCAAATAACTTTAAGCTGTTAAACTGTTAATGGTAAACAACAATCAAGGCAAGTCTTTCGGTTCCTATTTTCTATGTGGACTTGATGAACTATTTTAAATTGCATAATATGTTATACAATTTGAAATCATAAAATGTTAAAGTCAATTTATGACTATATTGTTTTGGTTAAATAAGGAGGATTGAGTAAGGAACTCAATCTTTATATTTGATATTTGAATTAAAAGCATGTATGCCATGTTACTTTAATTATTATGATATGAATGTTTAGCATATTATTATGTGTTATGTGATGCATGAAAACTGTTTGATTTTGCTGGGCTGTCGAGCTCACTCTTGCAAATAACCACTTTTGCAGGTCAAGGAATTAAGGTAAGGATATGTGCTAAGTGAGTTTTAGAGATCTATATTCACAAAGGTTACTTATGTTTTGTTAGAAATGTATGTAAGATTTTGAATGTAACATGTTGAATTGTAAGTTGAGTTATCCGGTGTATATGGATATCTATTGATGATGTAAGACTTTGTATAGTCATTTTGTTTCAATTCAATTGAAATGAATATTATAGGATATGAAATGGGTTTAATATAAAACCAATAAGTAGTCCAAGCAAGACTTAAGCACTTGAATGAACTTCGAGTTTGACTAAAAAGAAATATAGTGAGTCATAAGTCGAAAAGTTAACACAATCTAATTAAACATTGTGTGCTAATTAATAGGAAAGATTATGAGATGTGGAGTAGAGTTTACATTACAATTACTATGTGTTGTTATGTGACTAATAGTTGATGTGTATGAATATATAATTATGTAGGGCACGTGAAGTGTAGATAACTGTAAGCTGTTAAACTGTTATTGGTAAACAACGATCAAGGCAAGTCTTTCGGTTCCTATTTTCTATGTGGACTTGATGAACTGTTTTAAATTGTATAATATGTTATACAATTTGAAATCATAAAATGTTAAAGTCAATTTATGACTACATTGTTTTAGTTAAATAAGGAAGATTGAGTAAGGAACTCAATCTTTATATTTGCTATGTGAATTAAAAGCATGTATGCCATGTTACTTTAATTATTATGATATATATGTTTAGCATATTATTTTGTGTTATGTGATGCATGAAAACTGTTAGATTTTGCTGGGCTGTCGAGCTCACTCTTGCAAATAATCACTTTTGCAGGTCAAGGAATTAAGGTAAGGATATGTGCTAAGTGAGTTGTTGTAGCCCCGAACCCGGGCCCCAAATCACCTCGGATCCGGTACACTAATTCTATTTCTAATTGCGGAAGATATAAACATAAATTGTTTATACATTAAACTTTACACACTTATCCCCAAGGTCGAGTAACCTTAACTTAAATACAATTTATCAATTATCTATTACACAACAATATTTATCACAATATACTAATACAACTAGCCGCACTTTATGTTCCAAGCTGAACTTGGCATTATCTTTTCTATCAATGATTCATCTATTTAAGAATCATTTCTATTCTCAATTCAAAATAAATCTTATTTATCTATACAACACTTCAAACTGTACATAGCTGCCAATTACATTTGATAAAACTATCAATCATAGATCTATACCATTTCTAAATCAAGAAAATGTATTCATTTTAAGCATCGCACAATCTTCATCATCCGTATAGCAAGTAATATTGTTTAACATCATTAACCTGCAAAAAGTTTATGTTTGCAAGATTGAGCTCGACAGCCCAGCAAATTTAACAGTCTATCATGTTTCACATAGCACACAATTCCATATGCACTATATTTACTTTAATATGCATATCTGCATGCAACATATATTCTTTATTATGCATATCCTATATGCATCAATAATTCCCTACAAAGCATAAATTCATGCATTATACATTTTTAATTTATCGAGGTACATCATACAACATGTAAGCATATTGATTGAGTTCCATAACCCAATTAACTTAGTCATATTTTGGCTTTCAACATTTCATAGAGCATAATATGTAATTTAACACATAACACCTTCCATCCACAAACATAATAGAACTGAAAAACTTGCCTGAACCGTTGATTACCGCAACGCAATTTAATTTAATCTCTCACGAAAGACCTATCAGTTATAAGATTGATCTTTTAATCAGTATAACATGCTTTATTCATAATACTATCTAATACTTAATCAAATATTAGATATCATCTTAACACTTCAATATTATTATCATCCTTTGATAATTATTCAATCACGATATCCTATCACTTATGATTTATCACCATTTTAAAACCGTATTTAAATAAATTAAATACCACATAATTCCTTAATCATAATATTCATTTAATATAAAATATTAATGAAAATCATTACATAAATATTATAATATAATTAAAATATATCAAAGTATTTTTAATACCTTAAAATCATTTTTATATGATTTTCCAATACTTAAATCCGTTATCCGATAATTAATATTAAAATATTAATATTTTCATGTCAAAATATCAAAAGTTATATTTTATAACTTAAAATATTTTTATAACACTTAAATCATTTTTATATGATTTTTAAAACATTAATTCTATTTTATTCCATAATTTATTTAACTTCCTTAGATATTTTTCAAAAATTAATTCTAGTGCGTAGCTTAAGAAATTAGCTACCTCGTGCTTAACTCCAGTGATGCCCATCTTTTGGCATTACCTTATATATGTTAACGTGATACTCCATTGTAAATTTCGTGTCAATCGGAGTTGTAGAACTCCATTTATAGCGATTTCCGTCAGAAAATCACAAAAATTGTAATGGCCATAACTTGGTCGTTTTAACTCGGAATTCGCTCATTTTTGGACACGAGCTACATATTACCATATATTTTCATTTCCCAAAAGCCTGGAATTTTTCTCATTAAATAAATGTCCGAAACAGCCCTCGGAAAATTTTGGCCAGAAACTTTTTGACGTTTGGCAGTTTTGGAGTCCTTTGCTAAAACTTATATAAAACGAGTTCTGTAACTCCGATTAATGATCCGTCAATTTTGTTGGGTTCGTATCTTTCCGAACTACAGTTTTCATATATCACAATCAATATTTGGACATGTTTAGCTCCCGGAATTTAGCCCGGAAGTGACTGTTCAAATCTGTTCTTTTAACAGTTTTTCTTACTTTTGTGTAGTTTGGGAGAAATCCCATAACTCTCTCCTCCGATGTCGGATTTAGTCCGTTTTGGAGTCTATGGAAAGCTTATTGAGTGTACTATAACATATAACAAGTCCAGAATTTTTAGAGTACCCTAACAAGTCCGGAAATTTCCTTTTTAGGGCAGCAGTCCACAAACAAAAAAAACTGTTTTGGTTTTTCTTGTTTGATTAAACTTTTAATACTCAAAATAGTTAGATCTAAGCATAACACACCATTTAACAAGTAGATCTATAGTTCTCATGTTCAAGATCATAAACTTCATGGTTCAAAATAACCAAAAATCAAATACAAGATTAAACACAATCAAGAGTAAGAAAAATAAGATTTTCTACACTTTAAAAACTTAGCTTCACTTTTCTTGCTTTTGATCTATCTTTTGAAACTTAAAATGGATAGATCCACACATAAAACACTCTAAATCATGTAGATCTAGAGTTTTGAAGATCAAGAACTAAGTTCTTTATCAAATCAAACAAAATAAAACAAATAAACTAAACTAGGATTTTATACCTAGATCATGTATCTTTTCTCCTTGATTTCTTTCTTCTTCCATGAGATGAAGTGGGGTGGCATGAGCTTGGGCTTCTTCCCTCTTAGGGGCTGCCGACCACTTCCTTTTCTCTCCTCTCTTTCTATTTTCTTCTTTTTGCTTTGCTTTTTACTAGATGAAATGAAAAGTTTTCTTATAAAAACTTGTGGGAATATTTATAGGCAATTAACATATATAGATATAACTTGTATCTATCTATTAATCATCCAATATCTTGCTTCCATGGATGAAAATATTTATTACCCTAAAAAGGCTAGTGGCTAAAATTAGGTGGTTTGGTAACCAACTTTTGACTAACTAAAATGATAGGTAAATGAAATGAATCATGTGCTATTTTGCTCCTTGCATGGCCGGATCTATACACTATCTTGGCCAATGTTATTTGTTGATTTATTTGTTTAATAACTATCTAGAATGTCCATACAAATTGGGTCATAACTTGGGCCAATTGATTTCTTGTTTGGACTTTCTAATTAAATTGGTTGAGTAAAAATATAACATAGTCCAACACACTAATTTTATCTTACCCTAATTATTTAGTTAGGGTTTCTAAATCACTCATTATGGAATTTAAATACATAGATAATTTAATAATGTAACCCAATTAAGCTAGGTTTTAAAAATAATCAATAACTTGAGATAATAAAATTAATCTCTTAGGTTAGTATACTAGTATAAAATTTAAATACTAGCACTTACACTTGCTATAACCCCTAGGTTATTTAATTCTCATTCCTAATATATAACATTAGGTCAAATAATTTTCTTTTATTTGTTTATATAATAAACAATTATAAATCATCACATAATGATCATATTCCTCGCACACAACTTTTTAACCCTAAGGGTTTAATACTCCGCATTAGGATTCCCAAATTAGGATTTAAATTCTCGATACTAAAATTAGACTTTTTGAACACATCGTTAAAGTTTTCTAACTTAATCACCATATTCATATCATGAATTTAGGGTTTCGGATTCCCGAAACTAAAATTAAAGTTTCTGAGCGTACCGTTAGAGTTTCTAACAATTCGTTAGATTTTTCTAACTTAATAACATATGATTAACATAACTTTAGGGTTTGCTAAAGTTATGACTTATCTGATCAATCCTTGATCTCAAATCATCACGGTTCACATATATAATCAAATATACCAACTAGTATTCACTTCGATACTTATCCCTGATAATTCTTCAAAAGAATTTTAAATCTATCATAATCTTATACCTCATTACTAGACTATCACTCACAGTCTATCACATAATGTTCATATTCATTACTCACATAACTATTAATCCTTAGGATTTTATACATAGCATTAGAGTTTCTAATTTAGCAATTAGGGTTATCTCTAATATATTATCAAAATACATAAGCCATTATATTTAGCCTTTGATTTTCCCAAATTAGGGTTTCTGCTTCCCGGAACTGAAACTAGGGTTTCAGAACCAATTGCTACGATTTCTTATTCATTGCTAGGGTCTTCTAACAGAACATTGACGTTCTTAATATATACTTAGGATTTGACACACATATAATTAATCTGGTCAACCCTTGACCCTTAACCACATCCTGAACACGTCATTAACCATATACACTGAGTATATTCACATAAACACTTAATCCTGAATAATTCGCCTAAAAGCCTTCACGGAATTTTGAAATCCTCAAAATTCCATCCTAATAACATCAATTGCATACACTTATTTTCTGTCTAGGTCTAATATTTGACCTTAAATCAATCATTTAAGATTTTCATAAATTGTCTAAATTCTTAGGTTGTCACATGAGTTATAGAGATCTATATTCACGAAGGTTACTTATGTTTTGTGAGAAATGTATGTAAGATTTTGAATTTAACATGTTGTTGAATTGTAAGTTGATTTATCCGGTGTATATAGATATCAATTGATGATGTAAGACTTTGTATCGTCATTTTTTTTAATTCAATTGAAATGAATATTATAGGATATGAAATGGGTTTAATATAAAACCAGTAAGTAGTCCTAGCAAGACTTAAGCACTTGAATGAACTTCGAATTTGACTATGAAGAAATATAGTGAGTAATAAGTTGAAAAGTTAACACAATCTAATTGAACATTATGTGCTAATTAATAGGAAAGATTATGAGATGTGGAGTAGAGTTTACATTACAATTACTATGTGTTGCTATGTGACTAATTGTTTATGTGTATGATTATATAATTGTGTAGGGTACGTGAAGTGCAAATAACTGTAAGCTGTTAAACTATTATTGGTAAACAACGATCAAGGTAAGTATTTCGGTTCCTATTTTCTACGTGGACTTGATGAATTGTTTTAAATTGCATAATATGTTATACAATTTGAAATCATGAAATGGTAAAGTCAATTTATGAATACATTGTCTTCGTTAAATAAGGATTATTGAGTAAAGAACTCAATCTTTATATTTGCTATGTGAATTAAAAGCATGTATGCCACGTTACTTTAATTATTATGATATATATGTTTAGCATATTATTATGTGTTATGTGATGCATGAAAACTGTTAGATTTTGTTGGGCTAGCGAGCTCACTCTTGCAAATAACTACTTTTGCAGGTCAAAGAATTAAGTTAAGGATATATGCTAAGTGAGTTATAGAGATCTATATTCACGAAGGTTACTTATATTTTTCGAGAAATGTATGTAAGATTTTGAATGTAACATGTTGTTGAATTGTAAGTTGTGTTATCCGGTGTATATGGATATCTATTAATGATGTAAGACTTTGTATAGTCATTTTGTTTCAATTCAATTGAAATGAATATTATAGGATATGAAATGTGTTTAATATAAAACCAATAAATAGTTCTAGCAAGACATAAACACTTTAATGAACTTCGAGTTTGACTAAAAAGAAATATAGTGAGTCATAAGTCGAAAAGTTAACACAATCTAATTGAACATTGTGTGCTAATTAATAGGAAAGATTATGAGATTTGGAGTAGAGTTTACATTACAATTACTATATGTTGTTATGTGACTAATAGTTGATGTGTAAGATTATATAATTGTGTAGGGCACGTGAAGTGTAAATAACTGTAAGCTGTTAAACTGTTATTGGTAAACAACGATCAAGGCAAGTCTTTTGGTTCCTATTTTCTACGTGGACTTGATGAACTGTTTTAAATTGCATAATATGTTATACAATTTGAAATCATGAAATGTTAAAGTCAATTTATGACTACATTGTTTTGGTTAAATAAGGAGGATTGAGTAAGGAACTAAATCTTTATATTTGCTATGTGAATTAAAAGCATGTATGCCATGTTACTTTAATTATTATGATATGTATGTTTAGCATATTATTATGTGTTATGTGATGCATGAAAACTGTTAGTTTTTGCTGGGCTGTCGAGCTCACTCTTGCAAATAACCACTTTTGCAGGTCAAGGAATTAAGGTAAGGATATGTGCTAAGTGAGTTTTAGAGATCTATATTCACAAAGGTTACTTATGTTTTGTTAGAAATGTATGTAAGATTTTGAATTTAACATGTTGTTGAATTGTAAGTTGAGTTATCCGGTGTATATGGATATCTATTGATGATGTAAGACTTTGTATAGTCATTTTGTTTCAATTTAATTGAAATGAATATTATAGGATATGAAATGGGTTTAATATAAAACCAATAAGTAGTCCTAGCAAGACTTAAGCCCTTGAATGAACTTCGAGTTTGACTAAAAAGAAATATAGCGAGTCATAAGTCGAAAAGTTAACACAATCTAATTGAACATTGTGTGCTAATTAATAGGAAAGATTATGAGATGTGGAGTAGAGTTTACGTTACAATTACTATGTGTTGTTATGTGACTAATAGTTGATGTGTATGATTATATAATTGTGTAGGGCACGTGAATTTCAAATAACTGTAAGCTGTTAAACTGTTATTGGTAAACAACGATCAAGGCAAGTCTTTCGGTTCTTATTTTCTACGTGGACTTGATGAACTGTTTTAATTTACATAATATGTTATACAATTTTAAATCATGAAATGTTAAAGTCAATTTATAACTACATTGTTTTGGTTAAATAAGGAGGATTGAGTAAGGAACTCAATCTTTATATTTGCTATGTGAATTAAAAGCATGTATGCCATGTTACTTTAATTATTATGATATGTATGTTTAGCATATTATTATGTGTTATGTGATGCCTGAAAACTGTAAGATTTTGCAAGGCTGTCGAGCTCACTCTTGCAAATAATCACTTTTGCAGGTCAAGGAATTAAGGTAATGATATTTGCTAAGTGAGTTATAGAGATCTATATTCACGAAGGTTACTTTTGTTTTTGTGGGAAATGTATGTAAGATTTTATATTTAACATGTTGTTGAATTGTAAGTTGATTTATCCAGTGTATATGGATATCAATTGATGATGTAAGACTTTGTATAGTCATTTTATTTCAATTCAATTGAAATGAATATTATAGGATATGAAATGGGTTTAATATAAAACCAATAAGTAGTCCTAGCAAGACTTAAGCACTTGAATGAACTTTGAATTTAACTAAGAAGAAATATAGTGAGTAATAAGCTGAAAAGTTAACACAATCTAATTGAACATTGTGTGCTAATTAATAGGAAAGATTATGAGATGTGGAGTAGAATTTACATTACAATTACTATGTGTTGTTATGTGACTAATAGTTGATGTGTAAGATTATATAATTGTGTAGGGCACGTGAAGTTCAAATAACTGTAAGCTGTTAAACTGTTATTGGTAAACAACGATCAAGGCAAGTCTTTTGGTTCCTATTTTCTACGTGGACTTGATGAACTGTTTTAAATTGCATAATATGTTATACAATTTGAAATCATGAAATGTTAAAGTCAATTTATGACTACATTGTTTTGGTTAAATAAGGAGGATTGAGTAAGGAACTCAATCTTTATATTTGATATTTGAATTAAAAGCATGTATGCCATGTTACTTTAATTATTATGATATGTATGTTTAGCATATTATTATGTGTTATGTGATGCATGAAAACTGTTAGTTTTTGCTGGGCTGTCGAGCTCACTCTTGCAAATAACCACTTTTGCAGGTCAAGGAATTAAGGTAAGGATATGTGCTAAGTGATTTTTAGAGATCTATATTCACAAAGGTTACTTATGTTTTGTTAGAAATGTATGTAAGATTTTGAATTTAACATGTTGTTGAATTGTAAGTTTAGTTATCCGGTGTATATGGATATCTATTGATGATGTAAGACTTTGTATAGTCATTTTGTTTCAATTCAATTGAAATGAATATTATAGGATATGAAATGGGTTTAATATAAAACCAATAAGTAGTCCTAGCAAGACTTAAGCACTTGAATGAACTTCGAGTTCGACTAAAAAGAAATATAGTGAGTTATAAGTCGAAAAGTTAACACAATCTAATTGAACATTGTGTGCTAATTAATAGGAAAGATTATGAGATGTGGAGTAGAGTTTACATTACAATTACTATGTGTTGTTATGTGACTAATAGTTGATGTGTATGATTATATAATTGTGTAGGGCACGTGAAGTGCAGATATCTGTAAGCTGTTAAACTGTTATTGGTAAACAACGATCAAGGCAAGTCTTTCGGTTCCTATTTTCTATGTGGACTTGATGAACTATTTTAAATTGCATAATATGTTATACAATTTGAAATCATAAAATGTTAAAGTCAATTTATGACTACATTGTTTTAGTTAAATAAGGAGGAATGAGTAAGGAACTCAATCTTTATATTTTCTATGTGAATTAAAAGCATGTATGCCATGTTACTTTAATTATTATGATATGTATGTTTAGCATATTATTATGTGTTATGTGATGCATGAAAGCTGTTAGCTTTTACTGGGCTGTCGAGCTCACCCTTGCAAATAATCACTTTTGCAGGTCAAGGAATTAAGGTAAGGATATGTGCTAAGTGAGTTATAGAGATCTATATTCACGAAGGTTACTTATGTTTTGTGAGAAATGTATGTAAGATTTTGAATTTAACATGTTTTTGAATTGTAATTTGATTTATCCGGTGTATATGGATATCAATTGATGATGTAAGACTTTGTATAGTCATTTTGTTTTAATTCAATTGAAATGAATATTATAGGATATGAAATGGGTTTAATATAAAACCAATAAGTAGTCCTAGCAAGACTTAAGCATGTGAATGAACTTCGAATTTGACTAAGAAGAAATATATTGAGTAATAAGTTGAAAAGTTAACATAATCTAATTGAACATTGTGTGCTAATTAACAGGAAAGATTATGAGATGTGGAGTAGAGTTTACATTACAATTACTATGTGTTGTTATGTGACTAATAGTTGATGTGTATGATTGTATAACTGTGTAGGGCACGTGATGTGCAAATAACTGTAAGTTGTTAAACTATTATTGGTAAACAACGATCAAGGCAAGTCTTTCGGTTCCTATTTTCTACGTGGACTTGATGAACTGTTTTAAATTGCATATTATGTTATACAATTTGAAATCATGAAATGTTAAAGTCAATTTATGACTACATAGTTTTGGTTAAATAAGGAGGATTGAGTAAGGAACTCAATCTTTATATTTGATATTTGAGTTAAAAGCATGTATGCCATGTTACTTTAATTATTATGATATGTATGTTTATCATATTATTATGTGTTATGCGATGCATGAAAACTGTTAGTTTTTGCTGGGCTGTCGAGCTCACTCTTACAAATAACAACTTTTGCAGGTCAAGGAATGGAGGTAAGGATATGTGCTAAGTGAGTTATAGAGATCTATATTCACAAAGGTTACTTAAATTTTGTTAGAAATGTATGTAAGATTTTGAATTTAACATGTTGTTGAATTTTAAGTTGAGTTATCCGGTGTATATGGATATCTATTGATGATGTAAGACTTTGAATAGTCATTTTATTTCAATTCAATTGAAATGAATATTATAGGATATGAAAGGGGTTTAATATAAAACCAATAAGTAGTCCTAGCAAGACTTAAGAACTTGAATGAACTTCGAGTTTGACTAAAAAGAAATATAGTGAGTCATAAGTCGAAAAGTTAACACAATCTAATTGAACATTGTGTGCTAATTAATAGGAAAGATTATGACATTTGGAGTAGAGTTTACATTACAATTACTATGTGTTGTTATTTGACTAATAGTTGATGTGTAAGATTATATAATTGAGTAGGGCATGTGAAGTGCAAATAACTGTAAGATGTTAAACTGTTATTGGTAAACAACGATCATGGCAAGTCTTTTGGTTCCTATTTTCTACGTGGACTTGATGAACTGTTTTAAATTACATAATATGTTATACAATTTGAAATCATGAAATGTTAAAGTCAATTTATGACTACATTGTTTTGGTTAAATAAGGAGGATTGAGTAAGGAACTCAATCTTTATATTTGATATTTGAGTTAAAAGCATGTATGCCATGTTACTTTAATTATTATGATATGTATGTTTAGCATATTATTATGTGTTATGTGATGCATTAAAACTGTTAGTTTTTGCTGGGCTATCGAGCTCACTCTTGCAAATAACCACTTTTGTAGGTCAAGGAATTAAGGTAAGGATATGTGCTAAGTGAGTTTTAGAGATCTATATTCACAAAGGTTATTTATGTTTTGTTAGAAATGTATGTAAGATTTTGAATTTAACATGTTGTTGAATTGTAAGTTGAGTTATCCGGTGTATATGGATATCTATTGATGATGTAAGACTTCGTATATTCATTTTTTTCAATTCAATTGAAATGAATATTATAGGATATGAAACATGTTTAATATAAAACCAATAAGTAGTCCTAGCAAGACTTAAGCACTTGCATGAACTTCGAGTTTGACTAAAAAGAAATATAGTGAGTCATAAGTCGAAAAGTTAACACAATCTAATTGAACATTGTGTGCTAATTAATAGGAAAGATTATGAGATGTGGAGTAGAGTTTACATTACAATTAATATGTGTTGTTATGTGACTAATAGTTGATGTGTATGATTATATAATTGTGTAGGGCACGTGAAGTGCAGATAATTGAAAGTTGTTAAATTGTTATTGGTAAACAACGATCAAGACAAGTCTTTCAGTTCCTATTTTCTACATGGACTTGATGAACTATTTTAAATTGCATAATATGTTATACAATTTGAAATCATGAAATGTTAAAGTCAATTTATGACTACATTGTTTTAGTTAAATAAGGAGGATTGAGTAAAGAACTCAATATTTATATTTGCTATGTGAATTAAAAGCATGTATGCCATGTTACTTTAATTATTATGATATGTATGTTTAGCATATTATTTTGTGTTGTGTGATGCATTAAAACTGTTAGATTTTACTGGGCTATCGAGCTCACTCTTGCAAATAACCACTTTTGCAGGTCAAGGAATTAAGGTAAGGATATATGCTAAGTGAGTTATAAAGATATATATTCACGAAGGTTACCTATGTTTTGTGAGAAATGTATGTACGATTTTGAATTTAACATGTTGTTGAATTGTAAGTTGAGTTATCCGGTGAATATGGATATCTATTGATGATGTTAGACTTTGTATAGTCATTTTGTTTCAATTCAATTGAAATGAATATTATAGGATATGAAATGGGTTTAATATAAAACCAATAAGTTGTCCTAGCAAGACTTAAGAACTTAAATGAACTTCGAGTTTGACTAAGAAGAAATGTAACAATCCAAATTTTTAATTAAATATTTAAATATTTATTGAATTATATTAATATTTAATAGATGTGTTTATCATTGAATAAGTATTTGTTTAATTGATTTGATATGATTTGATTATTTATTTGTTTAATAAATAATTAATGAGTCAAGGAAAGTAATTATTTTGAAATAGTAATCTAATTATTTTAATAATTAAGTTAGAGAGTTTATAATGATTAAATAAATTATTATATTATGCAATGAATTGTTATTAGAATTAAATAAACTAAGTATGAAAACTTAATTAAATAGAAGTGTGACAAAAAACTATATTATAAGTGGTTATTAAAATAAATTAAAGTGATTTTAATTTAGTTTTACCCAACAAGGTAAGGTAACTGGTTATAGATAAGTGTGAATGTAGTATTGAGGATGATAAGAATAGATAGACCTATTAAGCAATAGATCATTATAGAAAGTGGAGTTGATGGTGGAAGCATATGTATTCTAAATCTACTAGCTATGCTAGACTTTCAAAATTTATTGACTTCGTGCTGATGTTTACACTTTTATTTTCTTAAAAAATATTGGATCAACTAATGGAACCAATGAGTTTTAACAACAATACTGTTATTCGTATGTTTATGCTAATTGCTTTGGCTAGACAAAAATGATTTGCAATATATCAAAATGTATTTTATATCATTAATGCATCATGTAACCTGGTGCAAAGATGATAAAAACGATGGAGTCATCAATGAAGTATTACCTAGTCTTGGATGTGATCTAAGGATCGTCAGCCCACTATTGTATGATGTAGTATGATAAAATCACCAAATGACAGAATCCTCAACGGACAGTAAATACAGTGCGGTGTCATGACGTCATAAAAAATTTTTGAGATTTCTTTAAGATATGAGAATACATATGTATTTATGTATATGTATATTTCGGTAGATGTCTGAATTGTTGTAGAGGTCTATGCTATTTGATTCAGCTAGACAAATATTGAAAGATGTTCATGAAATTCAAGAGTTTCTTGAGAAGTTATGTCAAACCAAATTAGTTTTGTGCGGATTCAGATGTTGAAAACTGAGATGAACAACCCTATTATTTAGGGGTTGCGCTTAGTTTATACGTTACGCTAAAATGTTTGAACACATACATTGTACGAAGGGCTTAACACCCTAAGTACCGAGCGTAACGCATATAGTCGTTACAAAATACTACGTTGCGGCCCAACGTAGTGGTACAATAGGCTGGCCACCTAGTGTACGAGTGAAGGGTGTTTCTAGTCTTTGTGATTGATAAACATTCTGCCAAAGAGGGTTTAAAGTGCCGGGGGTGAAGCACTATTAAACCTAGAGAAGAGTTCATGGTCTTATGACCCCTCAGCATGATTTGGAATCTTTTAAATTCATGAGTTATTCATACTATTTCCCAATTATTGAACAATTGTGGAAGATTCTTGTTATTCTGCAAGATGGAAGTGAAAAAGGAAAGTATTACTTAGAAAGAAGTAAGTCGTAGAATGCGACACTAAATGATGAATATGTTGAATAAGTGAGAAAAGAAATTTTGAAGTGAGAAGGATATGAGTTATCAAAGAATAATGTAAAATTTTTAATAGAAAAGTTAATAATTATAGAACGATCTTTGTGGAAAGGAAGTGGTTATAAAACTCAAGGAATGAATGAAGTATTAGTGTAAAATCTAGTTTGTTAGATTGAATGAATAAAAATTTCGAGGACGAAATTCTTAGAAGAAAGGGTGAATGTAATATCCCGAGTGTTTATGATAGCGATTCTTAGAAAAGAAAATGAATGAGTTAAGAATATAATACTCAGCATATAATTGAGTTCAAGTGAAGGTTATGAAATGAAACCTAGAATTTGTTAAAGTAATGAATGCAGTAGAAAAAATAAAAGATTACTCTGAGTTATTTGTTTAATTGTTGTCTTTGATTCTGGGGACAGAATCTTTGTAAGTAGGGAAGATTGTAACAAATGAGTGGTTTGAGTTGTGATTCTGAGGACAGAATCCTTGTAAGGAGGAAATGATGTAACAATCCAGATTTTTAATTAAATATTTAAATATTTATTGATTTATATAAATATTTAATGGATGTGTTTATCATTGAATAAGTATTTGTTTAATTGATTTGATGTGATTTGATTATTTATTTGTTTAATAAATAATTAATGAGTTAAGGAAATTAATTATTTTGAAATAGTAATCTAATTTAATTTAATAATTAAGTTAGAGAGTTTATAATGATTAAATAAATTACTATATTATGCAATGAATTGTTATTAGAATTAATTAAATTAAGTATGAAAACTTAATTAAATAGAAGTGTGACAAATAACTATATTACAAGTGGTTATTAAAATAAATTAAAGTGATTTTAATTTAGTTTTACCCAACAAGGCTTAAGTATATTAAGTCTTTAATTTTAAACGAGTTTTGCCAAACGGAGCCTTATGACTTTTGTATTTTAAATTTTGATTTATTAATAAAATAAATAAAATATAAAATAAAATATAAAATAAACATTTGTAACTGATACGTTATATGTCTTGTAACTGATGCTTTTAATTGGTGTGTTATGGACATTCTCCTGCTCTCTTCCATCCGACCAAATCATCCATTCTCACTGGTTCCAAAAGAAAAAAAGAAAGGAAATAAGCTCTCTCATTTCGTCAATTACAAAATTAATTCTAAGCGGGCAAGAAGAAATGGGAACTAACTTGTGAATTGAAGAAGAATTAGAGCAAAGATTTGGCAAAGGAAGAATTGAACAACAAGCTTGGATAAGAATTAAAACAAGAAATCAAGTAAGTCTTGTGTTTCTTAATTAAAGTCCACAATGTTCGGTTTTGCTATGTTAACTATAATCAGTTGTTAAATTGTTTGCAGAAATGGGAACATATATGGTGTGTGGAGTAATAAGGTAGAAGAAATGAGAAATTCTTGGCATAATCCTCTTCAAATGGTTATGAGTTCTGTTTTAAAAAAAATATGCACACCTAATGTTTGACAAAAGTCCTATATGGACTGTTTTTCTTAAAAACTAAGAATTTGGGAAAAGCCAAAGTTAAGATTTCATGTATGAACATTTTATACGGTTAGTTAAAAGAATTGAAGGAATCAAAATAGTAAGAAAGGCGATTTTAAGCCAAAATGAAAACTCCAAACATTAGCGAGTCAAGCCATTTTTGAGTGCAATGTTGGACAGTTTTTGGGACTGAGCTTGAGGACCATTTGTGCTTTTGGTTTATGTATAAAAGCTTAATTTGATGATTGTATGTTATAGCTCTCTAAGGTCTGAAGATTTCCCACCTTTAATGAACCAAAACGGAGTTAAAACGAATCCGTGGTGAAGATTTTAGTAAACCGTGTCTAGAAATGAAAACTGAATGAACAGTGACTATAGTGTCAAATTCTGGAATAGCTATGTTGCCTGAAAAATTCTGAGTTTCTGGGTAGTTGTAGTGCACTGAGTTAGGAACCCATGGGCTTTGGAATGACCTCATTCCAACCTTGGATGAGGGAGTTATTTTGATTGGAAGGAAATGTGTAGAATTTTACAAACTGGAAGTGAGCAGCGGGACAAGCTATTCGGGACACTGTTTCGATCAGTTAATGTTTTCAGAAAATTCTGGGCTTTTGGTATGTTATATTACACTGAATAAGCTTTCCATAGACTCTGGAACACACTAATTCCAACTTCGGAGAAAAGCGTTAATACCGTTCAAAGTAGTTGTGTCAAAACTGTCCAACTCAGGAAAATCAAGTACAGACCTGTCCCTTACGCGATTTTTCTAGACTAATGTGTTCGGAATTTGGAAAAGGTCAGTAAATAAGAGTTGTAGCCCCGGAAGATAGCTTTGCATGGGCTTAAGAATTGCTCAAAAATGTTTTGAAATGAAAAAGTTATGACTGTTTTAGCGAGAGAGGGTAAAATCGAAATGAAAGTAAAAAACTGTTATGAACGTACACTTTTGACGCTCTATTTGGGCTGTCTAATGAACCCAAAATGGGGGTTTCATATTTTTTAAAAATAGTCTCATATGATACGAAAAACATACTGAAATTTGAGAATTTTTTGATATGCGAGCAAGGCGTGAGAAAATCGCAAAATGGCTCATTCGTTATGCAAGGCAGCAGCCAGCACTGTGCCAGCCGCGTGCGCGCGCCGCACCATGCTGCAGGTGCAGTCGCTTGGCGGACTTTTTGAGCTCTATTTTAATCAATGTTCGTAGCTTGTTTTCGCGTTTAGAAAATTTTAAAATGTACCATGTCATAAGGTCTATAACATACTAGAAGTTTGCCAAAATTCGATTAATGGGTTAAGAATTAAAAATGGACGAACATGCATGTCAAAACTACAATTTGGGCGACGCCGAATGTAGTTATGATGAGCTGTTTTGACATTCATCATTCCAAAGTGTGTTTGGGCTAAATTTAAGACAATATTATATCTAATAAAGTTCCAAGAAAAGTGATTTGACTGTATATATGATATTTTACGTCATGAAACTTCCTTTCGGACATAAATAATGCAATAAAAATATTATATAAATATGAAATTGCATATTTAAGCGAATGTAAGCCGGGATTGACATGAAAAACGGTTTTATAAAGAAATGAAAAGCATGGAACCATTAAAAAGTTGTAATAATCATAAAAGTGATGCAATGAAGATTTGTGGGGATAAAAATAGAGTTTTTGAGTCAAGATTTATATACACATATTATATAAATATATAGTGAAAATGTGAATATTTGTAAAACAAAAAATGCAGTAAGTGTGTTAACGGGATAGAATGTTTATAAATTAGACAATGGTGCGAGTTGACTCATGAGTGGGCAAAATAATAATATAAAAATTATTTATATTAAAAGAATAATATAGTAAATTGAATTTTACTACAAAAGCTATTTATTAGTTGTTTCTCGAATTAATGAGTAAAGGAATAAGATATTCCTAAAGTGGAATATAAATGATTGAAGTTTCAAAGTGTAAAATATTTACATACTAAAATGTGAGGGACCTTTATTTGGTGTAAAATGTATTAAAACGAATTAAGTTTCTAAATAAACTAATATTCATTTTGAGTAAGAATAAATAATATTAGTTTGTATAAAACTAATAATTATTATTGATGAATATACATTCATGTTTTGTAACATATTTAATTATCTAATATGTGTGTAATGTAATATAATTCTGTAGAAATTGTGGGGAAACTCTAGGTTAACTTTTGTGGTAATCTCCAATCAAGGCTAGTTTTTCAGTTCTATTATGTTTGTGGATTAAATGTGATTATGTGGTGAGTTACATACCATACTTTATGAATTGTTAAATTCAAAATATGACCAAGTTAATTGGGTTATGGAACTTAATTTATATGTGATATGTGATAACACATGCATGTTGTATAATGTAACTCGATAAATTAGAAATATATAATGCATGAATTGTGTGCTATGTGAAACATGATAGACTATTAAATTTGTTGGGCTGTCGAGCTCAACCTTGTAAATAACCACTTTTGCAGGTTCAAGATTCAAGGTAAAGTTATGTGTTACTTGAAAAACATGAATTAGATGTGATACTTGAAGATTTATATACTTTGGTTGTGTTATTATTATTTGAACCATGTTTAAGGTTTCGAATAATGTATTAATGTTGGTAATATTATTTTGCGAATGTAAACTATTGTAGTATTAAAATGATTCTGAGATATTTGGATGCAAATGTTGAAGGTTTTGGGAACGAGGATAGTTTGTAATAAAAATTTTTAATTATTCCGTAAATTTCAATGGTTATATTATCGTTTAATGATATAAAATTATAGGTTGAATGTGTTATTAACGACCGAAGTTGAGAATTAAATTATATGAATTTTGGGGTTGAGAATTAAATTGTATGAATTTTGGGGTCGTTTCAGTTGGTATCAAAGCCGTAGGTTATAAACCTCAGGTAGGAGTACCGTAGGCTATAACCTTAGAGAAGGAAGGTGAAGATAATGAAAGAATAAGCTCAAGTAGAGTTTGACTAATAAGAAGTAATTTAAGAAATTTATAAAGAATGGATTAAAACATGCATGAGAAGATTCAAAGAAGAATCTCGCAGAGTTATAAGGAATATGAATGAAGGGTTACCCAACTCCAATAATAAGGATGTAAAGTTAAGAATAAAAGATTATATTTAAGTATGGTACAATCGTAATCTTTAATAGTTGATGTATGGTATCTGGGCTAAACGACTCCTTCATAGAGCGGAGGTATATACGAACTAGTAACTCGGAACCTAGTTTGTTGGTTGTTTGTGGGAAACTACTCAGCGTACCATATTGAAACTATTAGAGAGTCGATGTGTACCAAGTGTAGAAATGGACACGTATGATGAGAGTTTAGAACTTGAATGAAATTTTGAGCGATATAAATGAAGTTAGAATTTCTAAAGGAAGAATTGTTATATAAACAAGAAGATTTAGAAAAGAATCTTGAAGAGATATAAAGATAAGAAATGGGAGCTTCCTAACTCCAATAGCTAAGATAACGAATAATGTCGTAAATGATGAAAAAAAAGGAAAGAAAGAGGATCGTAAAACAAAACGATCACGAGTTAAGAAAAGAATTTTAAGGGAGATGATTATAGAATAAGATCACGACGTGATCTGTTTAAGTTATAAAAGGAAGATGGTTTGTAATGGTTGAATGATTATAGCTTGATGATATGAAGATAATGTACTATGATAGTACGAGATAAACTCATGGGGAGTTATAGATAATGTGATACGAGGAATTCATATCGAGCAAAGAGGAAGTTATAAGCAAGATAGAGTTCGGAGGGATTTCAATTGAGGACTCATGTGGTGGCTGAGTTGTACAAACCTTTGTATGGGCGAGGGTTTTGTTCTTGCACTCAGTTTATCAAATTGATAATCATTGGAATGTTTATGTCGTGCTATTTGCTATATGACTGTTGAGAAGGTGATTATTTTCTTATGTGTATAACAGATAGGTAGAGTATAGTTAGAGATTATTATCAGATTATGTGCGAGTTCTTAAAACTCATACTTATGGTAGGTTCGTGACTCATAATTATATGGTATATTTTTGAACCCCTCAGCGAATGGACACCTATGGTCTTACTAGGATAAGTTCTTAAACTCATATGATTGTGGCAAGTTCTTGAACTCATAACGTGTGGTAAGTTTGACGAACTGGTATAGATAAGTGTGAATGGAGTATTGAGGATGATAGGAATAGATAGACCTATTAAGCAATAGATCATTATAGAAAGTGGAGTTGATGGTGGAAGCATAGGTATTCTAAATCTACTAGCTACGCTAGACTTTCAAAATTTATTTTCTTGAAAAACATTGGATCAACTGATGGAACCAATGAGTTTTAACAACAATACTGTTATTCGTATGTCTATGCTAATTGCTTTGGATAGACAAAAATGATTTGCAATATATCAAAATGTATTTTATATCATTAATGCATCATGTAACCTGGTGCAAAGATGATAAAAACGATGGAGTTATCAATGAAGTATTACCTAGTCTTGGATGTGATCTAAGGATCGTCAGCCCACTATGGTATGATGTAGTATGATAAAATCACCAAATGACGGAAACCTCAACGGACTGTAAATACAGTGCGGTATCATGACGTCATAAAAAGATTTTTGAGATTTCTTTAAGATATGAGAATACATATGTATGTATGTATATGTATATTTCGGTTGATGTCTGAATTGTTGTAGAGGTCAATGCTATTTGATTCAGCTAGACAAATATTGAAAGATGTTCATGAAATTCAAGAGTTTCTTGAGAAGTTATGCCAAACAAAATTATTTTTGTGCGGATTCAGATGTTGAAAAGCTGAGATGAACAACCCTATTATTTAGTGGTTGCGCTTAGTTTATACTTTGTGCTGAAATATTTGTACACAATACATTGTACGAAGGGCTAAACACCCTAAGTACCAAGCGTAACGCATATAGTCATTAGAAAACACTACGTTGCGGCCCAACGTAGTGGTACAATAGGCTGGCCACCTAGTGTACGAGTGAAGGGTGTTTCTAGTCTTTGTGATTGATAAACATTCTGCCAAAGAGGGTTTAAAGTGCCGGGGGTGAAGCACTATTAAACCTAGAGAAGAGTTCACGGTCTTATGACCCCTCAGAATGATTTGGAATCTTTTAAATTCCTGAGTTATTCATACTATTTCCCAATTATTGAACAATTGTGGAAGATTCTTGTTATTCTGCAAGATGGAAGTGAAAAAGGAAAGTATTCCTTAGAAAGAAGTAAGTCATAGAATGTGACACTGAATGATTAATATGTTGAATAAGTGAGAAAAGAGATTTTGAAGTGAGAAGGATATGAGTTATCAAAGAATAATGTAAAACTTTTAATAGAAAAGTTAATAATTGTAGAACGATCTTTGTGGAAAGGAAGTGGTTATAAAACTCAAGGAATGAATGAAGTATTAGTGTAAAATCTAGTTTGTTAGATTGAATGAATAAAAATTTCGAGGACGAAATTCTTAGCAGAAAGGGTGAATGTAATATCCCGAGTGTTTATGATAGCGATTGTGAGGCCCCCAAATCCGGATACTTGAAACCCGAACTCGGTACTTCACGATACTATTTCTATGAGCGGAATAATAATAATAATAATAACAATAATATAAAACTTAAACTTAATTTACAATTACATCAGAGTTTATTTCCCAAGTACGTAACCTTTAGTCATTCATTACATGATATTAAATAAATAGATATCATAGTCTTCATAGTCTTATAAAACTATTACAAATACAACCACCAATTTTATTTGGTTAGCTTTCCTTTTCCTTTGTCACGGCTTGAGCTTTCTGGACCTTCACACTTAGCTGAAAATATTTAAATTAAGCAAGGATGAGCATTTGAGTGCCCAACAAGTATTATATATATATATATAAGCTGAAAGAATTCAAATGTTTTCCTTATAATATTCTTCTACAACTAGTCAGTAGTTGTGAAGTAATCTGTTCCAATAATAATAACATAACAACCCCCTTTCTAGTGTTTGAAACTGTGCATTGACCATACATGGGGTTTCTATGAAATACATTGAACATTATTTTCATTTTTGAAAGGGTTTAAACAGAAATTCATCTGTAAACCGGCCATTCCTTACGGGCACGGAGGGTGATCAGCCCCGTTGTACCCTGTATTGATCAATACTACATTGCTAGAACGATATTATCGTTCATCCTTTGTCCGCCGTAGCGCATAAAAATTTTCCCATTATCGGGATGTTCATACCTGTCGGGTTTTTATAACAAAGGTCTTATATAATTCAACATATATGTATATCAAAGGTGTATCAACATGTGATTAAATACAATGATTATCTAAGTGGGGACACTTGTATAATCATTTATAGAAATTAACGAATAGAATATATAACTGAATTATCGTATACTAACATGTTGATAATCAATGGGCGTATATAATATAGGCTTAACAATATGTACAGTAATAATATAAATTTGAAACATTCTTACACTTGTCCAATGCATAAAGAAAATGCAAAGGTAGGATACTTGCCTGATGCGCTGCTTACAATTTAGCAACTTAGATTTATCTTTTCTATCACGACCTATCATTAATCAGATCATTTTACTGATTAGTATATCATAACGTAACACATAACACTGCCTATTGCAGTCAGCACATTCCTAGTCACATAGTCACATAACCTTAACCACCATTGAATCATAAATAAATAATTAACTAACTAATTTATCTAAGTCCAGATCAATTTATGAACCATGGCGGTCTGCCGATAGCTTTATCGGGTAATAATCGAGTCTAAGACTCTATCTCAAAGTTCAACATTCGTAAATATCAGTCATATAATTTTTAAATGACTTATAATAATTTTAAATAATTATTATCATTTATAATAATTTTTAAAATATCAGAATCATTATTAAATGATTTAACATCAAACAATTCTATTATCATTAACATTTAATCAATTTTTAAACTATTAATGAAACCGTTGCCAAAATCTTAAAGTTATGTATAATAACTCAAAATATTCTTATCATATTAATATTACCCTTAATTGATTTTTAAAACATTTAAAATCATTATTATCATTAATATTTAAATATTAATGAACTA
The DNA here is from genome assembly GCA_020205505.1 of Panax japonicus. Taxonomy (NCBI): domain Eukaryota; kingdom Viridiplantae; phylum Streptophyta; class Magnoliopsida; order Apiales; family Araliaceae; genus Panax; species Panax japonicus. Next base: position 41,267,640 of record CM035101.1, on the reverse strand, counting down.
TTATCTAAATATTAAAAGTCATTAATTATAACTTAAAATATTTTTAATTCATTTATATCCTTTTTAAATAAATAAAACCATTTTAAAACTATTTATTTAATATAATTATTAAATAAACTTAATATCATTAATCCTTAATAAATATCATTAATATTTAATCATTAATGAAATTATCCTTTAAATATTAAAAGTTATACTTTATAACTTAAAATATCTTTAAACACTTTATTTTCATTTAAAATGATTTTTATAATATTAAAATCATTTTTAAACTAATTTATTTAATATAATCATTAAATAACTTTAATATCATTATTAATCATTAATTAACGAAATTAACCATTAAATATTAAAAGATATATTTTATAACTTAAAATATTCTTAAATACCTTATTATTATTTAAAATGATTTTTAATATAATAAAATCATTTTTAATTCATTTATTTAATTTATTTAATAAATAACTTAACTATCATTAATATTGATTTATTAATGAAAATTATCACAAAATATTAAAAGTTATAAAAATAACTCAAAAATATTTTCTAACACAATAATATAATTTTTTCATGATTTTTCATGAATTAAAACCATTTTTAAATAATTTATTTAACATTATAATTAAATAAATTAAATACTTTTGATATTCCAAAAATATTAAATATTTATGAAATATATCCAAAATAATTAAAATATAAATTTTGGACTGTAAAATAATTTTTTTAGAATTTATTATGTATTTTTAATAATTAAAAACCATTTTTATCAATTTTTTATTAATTTCCGGAAATTATAATTAAAATCGTCGCTAAAGGGCTATAGCGACACTTTCTGTCGCTATAGGTTTTCTTGAGGATTTCCAGAAAATCTTGACAGTGAGCTAGGGGTGTGGTTTGACCGGTTATATCTCTTAGGATAATGCGTTTCTGAGCTTGAAAATGATTTCATGTTGTAGTACTCATGTAATACTACAAGTACATAACAAGTTTCGTGGCTAAACAACATCAGATCAGAGAGATTTAAGCTCTCCAAAAACCTGACAACGCAGTTCTTCGGCTTGTCAGAGTTTAACAGATTTGAGGTACCTACTTTGAGTCCTTATAAGTTAATGTTCGTATAACGTTTATATGATCTATCAACTCCAGTTTGTAGATAACATGTAGGTCTACCATTACAAAGTATCATAACACAAAAATATCAAAACATCAGCAAGATCTGGCCGATCAAAGTTGGACACGGACACTGCTATTAAATTTTCTAGGTTCGGTAATTTGGCAGATTTGGTCAACGGGTTTTGACCGACTATAACTTCTGATCTACAATTGATCTGGCCTTGATTCTTTTTGCATCTTAAAGAGAACATTACAGACTACATGTTACAAGTTTTAAACATCAAAAACACTTAATATTCACGGAGTTATAAGATCTGACATTTGGCTGTAAAACACAAATTTTCCTATTTCCAGATTTATTAAAAACTCAAAATCATGAACTTTGATGTTATGGGTCATGGATTTAACAACCCAGAACTTCAATTGACACCTTATAACACATCTTTAAACAATCAATTACAACATTTAACAACAAATCGAAGGATTTCTAAAATTAGGGTTTTTATACCTTTATGCTTTGATTTTTGATTTTAGCTCTCCAAGTTGTTTGTGATTTGCCTATGGAGGATGTGGGGCTTCAAAATAGGACTGAAATTCCTTAGGTTTTCGTTGCTTAGAGAGAGAGAGAGGGACTTGTTAGAGAGTTGGTGCAAAATTGGCTAACAATTGTCACTTTTTTTCTCTTAATCTATTTATAGAATACAAGATGCAATGTATTGGCTAGCTTTGTGGGATGTTGCTGATTATTAAAGTCAAGAGAGTTGGTAGGAGTTTGGTGAGCAACTATATTTTGGCTAGATACACAAGTTATCCAATTAAAGAATGTGCAAAAGGGTAAAATAGTCATTTGATAAATCAATTAATGGCATTTTGGACAATTCCATATATTTCTAGAATTTGCCATTTAATGAAACCCTTGGGGTTTAGGGTTTGAGTCAATTTTAGCAAAAGTCTAGGATTCCAAATTTAGGATTTAGCAATTAGGATTAGAAAATAAAATAAAATAATTTTAGTTTCTAAAATTTTTAAAATAATATCTTTGTGAATTAAAATAAGTTTGTAATTATCTAACTGATGTGATAAAAATATGTACTGCAAGTGCACAGTGTCGAATTGAAGAACTGGCAAGTACAGGTCGAACCCACAGAGACTAGATTAATTCTTTAATATATCCTTAATTAATATTTTAGGCAAATTAGAAATAAAAATGGTGGAGAAGATTTTTTTAACTAAATTATGCAAACTATTAATTAATAATGAAAACTATTAATGAGAAAAGATACCTAGGAATTAGAATCCACCAAATATTAACATAATAAATAATTTCTTATTTCCTAAATCAATTCCCAAATTATTTCCCATTCCCTTTAAAAATAATGATTCATATAATTAATATGGGCAAGCATAAGTTATGAAAAATTCACAGATTAACTATAACTTATCAAAACCTCGCAATCAATATAAAAATCATATGCAATTTATGCAGAGGAAAATATGAAGGTGAAAATAATTAGGCATTAATTTAGGAACGGAAAGAAAATATAGTTATGAAATATTTAGCTTCATCATAATCCTAGGTATTAGAAATTTAGTTAGCCATGGAATTAAAAACAAAAATAAATAATATTAGTTCTACTATTTGCATGAAATAAGAACAATAATTAAAAAGAGAATTTCTATTATATAAATAAAAGAAAGTTACAAATACTCCCTGACAGTATGTTCCACACGTGATTGGAATAAGAGAAAGGACAAACTCACAATATCTTACTCCTTCCTACACTAGGGAAAATCTGAGAAAAAGAAAATAATAAGTGGTGCCTTTTTCTCTCAAACAAGAGGCCTATTTATAGGGAAAATAACTTTGAACCCTAATTTAGATTCATTGAACTTGGACACTTTGATCATTCCCTTTCCATGTAGAATTCAACTTTCTAGTAGCAATCAACTTCAAAAAGATCTTCTAGATAGACTTTTCTTTCTCTTGTTGGATTTGAATTGCACTAAGATTGTTCCACCTCTTTCCTCCTCCTTTTCAGATTCTTCTTGGACAATCCTTATATGAATAAGAGCATTAAATATAGCTTGATCACCAAGATTTTGACTTTATTGCAACAACTGTTATATCCTACAAAATAAAATAAAACATATTAATTTAATAAACTAATATAATTAAAAGGACAAAATTAGGGATAATAAAATATATGAATTACGTGTCTATCAAATACCCCCATACCTAGCTTTTGCTCGTCCTCGAGTAAAATAAAAAAAATAAAAAAAAAACAAAAATTACAATACCCCATTTTCGTAGGAAACACGATTGCACTTAGCATGTGCAACAAGCCTTTAAACCCCAAGGTTACCCCAAGTGGACGAGTTGTGTCTCGTGAGGGTTTGCAGTGAATATACCCACAAAATTTAAAAATATTTTTTGGGTTCAACAAATTATGAAATTGAAAGAAAACTTCTAAATAATTATGGGCATTATACATAAGCAAGATTAAATTCAAAATCACACTTTCACCCTATCAAAAATACTCGATCTTCATTTTAGACACTATCCTTCATTAAATCAATTTCATGTAATGCATGCATGTGTATGTGATGTAACTCTTAGTAGGGATTTTTATCATGAAAATCAAGCAAACTTTTTTTTCTTTTTCTTTCTTTTTTTTTCCTTCTTTTTCTCCATTTTTTTTTATTCTTGACTTGTGCAATGTCTCATTTTCTTAGGCTTTTCAGAGTTACCCATGTAGAGCGAGCGTTGGACCAATGACTCCCAAACCAGATGGCTTTAGGACACTAGGTGTAGAGACACCCCTAAGGATTTACTAACTCGAGTAACAAAGGCCACAAAATTAGACTAGTCAAGTTGCTTTTATCCATCATACTTTTCAGCGTGAATATCGATGCTTCCCAAGGCTTGGATACCCAGTTATTTCGTTTAATGGACATTGAAGCAGTTATTTATTTCTTTTTCTTCTTTTTTTTTCAACTTTTCTCAACTTCATTTTTTCATTCTTTCTTCTTCTTTTTTTTTCTTCTTTTTTTTTTTTGAAATTACTCGAATCATGGTTTATACCCCACAACTAAGAATTAGTGCAAACGTGAAGTGCAAAAATGCTTGTGAAATCAATTTTAAATCCAGATGGTGTTTTGAACTAAGATTTTGTATCTTATCAAAAATTCAAGAGTTCTAAATCTTTCAATCTCACTCATGCGCTTTGCTCCACAAACACTTATTAGAATTAATTCAATTCATAAAAAGTCAAACAAATTTTTTTTAATTTTTTAATTTTTTTGTGTTTTTTTTTCGTAAAAAGAAAAAAAATCTAATACAAACAAACTCCCCCCCATACCTAAATCATGCATTGTCCTCAATGTATGTAAATGAAGAAAAGAGAACAAAGATATGAAAGAATTATACCTTGGACGATGAGGCAGAAACTGGATGACAGTATTGTACAAAAGAAAAATATACGTACAAACTTACAAAAACAAGTGCAGTATCAGTCATGCTGAATCAGGTGGGTCAACAAGGTATAACACCTCATCCGGTTCGGTCGGCATTTCTAAAAAAAGTTTGAGTCGTTGACCATTCACTTTGAAAATTTCTCCACTCTTTGGATTTTCAATATCTACTGCCCCATGAGAGTAAACTACCTTCACTACAAAAGGTCCATCCCATCTAGAACGCAATTTTCCAGGAAATAAATGTAGCCTAGAATTATACAAGAGAACTTTTTGACCAGGGGAAAATGATTTTCTCAAAATTGATTTATCATGAAACACTTTTGTTCTTTCTTTGTAAATTCTAGCATTTTCATAAGCATCGTTCCTAATCTCATCTAACTCAGCTAATTGCAATTTTCTATGACTCCCACCAGTGGACATATCAAAATTCAACTGTTTTATGGCCCATAAAGCACGATGTTCAAGTTCAACAGGTAAGTGACAAGCTTTTCCAAACACAAGCCTATACGGTGACATTCCTAAATTAGTCTTAAAGGCAGTACGGTAAGCCCACAATGCATCTGACAATTTTAGAGACCAATCTTTTCTATTAGAACTCACCGTTTTTCCAAGATTTGTTTTATTTGCCTATTTGAGACTTCTACCTGACCACTTGTTTGGGGATGATATGATGTTGCAAGCTTGTGGGTGATGGAGTACTTTTTTAGCAAGGATGCAAAAGGCTGATTGCGAAAATGTTTTCCTTGATCACTGATTATGGCCCTAGGGGTAGCAAAGCGAGAGAAAATGTTCTCTTTCAAAAATTTGACAACAACTTTGTTGTCATTGGTCTTGGTTGGTATAGCTTCTACCCACTTAGACACGTAATCCACTGCGAGTAAAATGTACAAATTTCCAAAAGAATTTGGAAATGGACCCATGAAATCGATTCCCCATACATCAAACAATTCAATGACCAAAATGGGGTGCATTGGCATCATATTCCTCCTAGTGATCCTCCCTAATTGTTGACACCTATTACAATTGGCACAAAAGGATGTGGCATCCTTGAATAGACTAGGCCAATAGAAACCACACTGGAGAACTTTGGCGGCCGTCTTTTTGCCTCCAAAATGTCCTCCACAAGCTTGGTCATGACAAAATGACAGAACACTTTTAAACTCGTGGTCGGGGACACATCTCCTAATGATTTGATCAGGGCAATATTTGAACAAATAGGGGTCATCCCAATAAAAGTGTTTAACTTGTGAAAGAAACTTGGATCGGTCTTGTTTGGACCAATGGGAAGGAATCTCACTAGTCACTAGGTAATTCACAATATCAGCAAACCAAGGTGTAGCAGATATAGAGAAAAGTTGCTCATCTGGGAACGATTCATTTAAGGGTAGGTCAGAGTTGGACTCCACTACTAAACGTGACAAATGATCAGCTACCATGTTTTCAGACCCTTTTTTATCTCGTATCTCTAGGTCAAATTCTTGGAGCAATAATACCCAACGAATTAAACGGGCTTTTGAATCTTTTTTGGAAAGAAGATGTTTGAGAGCAGCATGGTCAGTGTAAACAATTATTTTAGACCCAATAAGATAAGATCGAAACTTTTCTAGGGCAAAAACTACAGCTAGAAGTTCTTTTTCAGTAGTTGAATAGTTCAATTGAGCATCATTCAAAGTCCTACTAGCATAGTATATGACATGCGGAATTTTGTTGATTCTTTGCCCTAGAACAGCACCAACTGCATAGTCAGATGCATCACACATTAACTCAAATGGTTGTCTCCAATCAGGTGATTTGATGATAGGAGCTGAAGTTAACTCCTTTTTGAGTTGTTCAAAGGATTGACGACATATTTCATTAAATTCAAATTTTGCATCTTTACCTAGAAGATTGGTCAAGGGTCGTGCTTTCTTACTAAAATCTTTAATGAATCGCCTATAAAAGCCTGCATGCCCTAGGAAAGAACGGATTTCTTTGACTGTCCTAGGTGGTGGAAGATTGAAAATGAGGTCAATTTTGGCTTTATCTACTTCAATTCCCTTTTCAGATATGATGTGACCAAGAACAATTCCTTTTTTTACCATGAAATGACATTTTTCCCAATTTAGGATTAAGTTTGTCTCCTTACATCTCCTTAGAACTAAGTCAAGGTGGTGAAGGCACTCATGAAATGTCGACCCAAATATGGAAAAATCATCTATGAAAATTTCTAGGAATTTCTCTACCATATCAGAAAAAATGCTCATCATGCATCTTTGAAAGGTGGCAGGGGCACTACATAGCCCAAAGGGTAGACGACGATATGCAAAGGTTCCATACGGACAAGTGAATGTGGTCTTTTCTTGGTCTTCTGGGGCTATGGGAATTTGAAAGTAGCCCGAGTAACCATCAAGGAAACAATAATAAGCATGACCAGCTAATCTTTCTAGAATTTGGTCTATGAAGGGTAAAGGAAAATGATCATTTCTTGTGGCAGCATTGAGTTTCCTATAGTCTATGCAAACCCTCCAACCAGATTGGACACGAGTGGGAACTAACTCATTAGCTTCATTTTGAACCACCGTTAAGTCAGACTTTTTAGGTACCACCTGAACAGGACTTACCCACGAGCTATCAGAAATGGGATAAATGATCCCGTTATCTAGACATTTAAGAATTTCTTTCTTAACAACCTCTTTTAGAACTGGGTTTAACCGCCTTTGTGGGTCTCTCACAGGTTTAGCATCATCTATTAAGTGGATCCTATGTTGGACAATGGTTGGACTGATCCCCTTAATATCAGTTATACTCCATCCTATGGCTTCCTTATTTTTTCTCAAGATGGTCAATAACTCTTCCTCCTGTGTGTTTGTTAAATCGGAAGCAATGATTACAGGAAGAGTTTTGGAGGGGCCTAAAAAGCCATATTTAAGATTATCAGGCAGAGGTTTGAGTTCTAACTCTGGAGGACTCTTTTCAAGAGGTTCTGAAGATTGCAAGAATGGCTCAGTCTCGGGTTCCCATTTAGAGTAAGACATTGATGTTGATGACTCTAGCATTTCATTAACCTCATTTACATATTTTGTTTCATCCCAATTTTGACCAAAATGATTTAGACAAAAATTAAAATTTCGTCTTCAACTGTAAGTTCATTGTCGGACATGTCCTGAATCATATTCACTTCAACGGGTTGGTCAGAAAAATCACAAGGTTGCTTTCCCACATTAAACACATTTAAATCGATTGTCATGTTCCCAAATGTTAATTTCATTAGTCCATTTCTACAGTTGATTAACGCATTAGAAGTTGCTAGAAATGGTCTACCCAAAATTAGAGGAATTTGACCCTTGGGATTGACAACAGGCAGGGTTTCAAGGACAACAAAGTCAACAGGGAAGACAAAATCACCAACCTTAATAAGTACATCTTCAACTATTCCTTTTGGCACTTTAATGGAACGGTCAGCTAATTGAAGTGTGACAGTTGTCTTTTTCAACTCTCCTAAGCCTAAGGTTTCATACACAGAAAATGGTAACAGGTTCACACTAGCTCCTAAATCAAGCAAAGCCTTTTCAATTAATGTGTCACCTATGATGCATGAAATAGTAGGACAACCGGGGTCCTTATATTTCACAGGGACTTGACATGACAAGATAGAACTCACATGGGATGTTAGAAAAGTTTTCTTAGGAACATGAGTGGTTCTTTTATGTGTGCACAAATCTTTTAGACATTTAGCATATGAGGGAACTTGTTGAATGGCATCTAGAAGGGGAATGTTAATTTTCACTTGTTTGAATACTTCTAGAATTTTGTCCAATTGGGCTGACTGCTTGTTTAAAATAAGTCTTTGAGGGAATGGGGCTTTTGGTTTGAAGACTTTTTCAACTGACTCATAAGGTGTGGTTGAATCATGTTTTGAAACATGATTAGAGGATGGGCCTACTGACTCAGAGTTTGTGGGACTTTCAGGCTGGGTTGACTTTGAAGATGGATCGTTAGATTCAACATTTAATTTTTTTTCTTCTTCATTATCAATTCTAGCATGATTGTTAAAATAATTTCCAGACCCTAAAGAGATTACAAAATTCACATGATTGACTTGGTTGTTTTCAAGGGAATTAACATGATATGGTTTTTGAGTAGGGACTGGAAATTTTGGGTTGGTCTCGGGTTGACTAGGAAGTTTACCCTTCTCTCTTTCACTAACTGTAGTGGCCAATTGACTCATTTGGATCTCTAAGCGAGAAACGGATTTTATTAAAGTTTCCATACTCTTCTCTAAGGTGCTAAATCTCCTCTCACTTTCATTAGAAAAACCTGGTGGATATTGAGGTGCTGGATTTGAATTTTGGTACGGACCAGGATTTGACTTTTGGTAAGGTTGAAAAGATTGATTTACAGACTGATTGACCTGATTTGAAAAATTATTTGGGTAGGGTCCTTGGTTCCATGCAAAATTAGGATGATTCCTCCAACCAGGATTATAAGTGGGTGCAAATGGGTCATTCCTAGGTCGTTGAAACATTGCATTGACTTGTTCATATTCTTCAAATTGGGGCACGACTCTAGGACATTCCTCAATCACATGGCTTGGTGAATTACACTTTAGACACAAAGGTGTTGGTGTTGAGACTTGGTTCACGTGTGATTGTCCCCTAGTTTCTAAATCTTCAAGTCTTTTAAGTACACCAGCCAACTTAACTTCTGTAGCAATTGAATTGTCAATTGTATGAACACCCCTAGATGAACTAGGTTTATCGGTCTCTTGGGTGGTTTCCCATTGCATGGTTTTTTCTGCTAAGTCTTCTAAAAACTCCCAAGCTTTTTCCTCATCATTATTCAAAAAATCCCCTTGACACATTGACTCTAACATTGTTTTAGTGGGATAGTCTAAACCTTCGTAAGCTATTTGACACAATCTCCATTTCTCAATTCCGTGGTGTGGGCACTGGGATAACAAATTTTTAAATCTATCAAAATATTTCCAAAAGGACTCTTTTTCAAGTTGGCAAAATTGATGAATTGCAGTCCAAATTTTAGCAGTTTTATGATTTGGAAAATATTTTTTTAGAAATGTAACACCAAATCCCTCCCAGGTTGATATGGAATTATTTGGTAGGCTATATAACCATTTTTTTGCATTATCTTTTAAAGCAAATGTTATAAATCTTAGCCTAATTGAGTCATCAGACAGTTGTTGAATTTTCATTAAGGCACAAACTTTCTCAAATTCCTGAATAAATAAATATGCATCTTCTATCCCCGTAAACTTAGGTAACATATTTATAAAATGTGGCTTAAGTTCAAAATTATTACCAGTTACCGGTGGTAGACTAATACATGAAGGTTGGGCAGAGCGGGAAGGATAACATCGATCCCTTAAAGAAACAGTTTTGGCACCCTCCATTTTTGTTAAAGTGAGATCTTTTAAAGTGAAATCCAAAAAATCAAGTTTTCTCACTAATCGTGATGTTTCGTCCCTAATCCACACTTTTTGCATACACAACTCAACAAATAAGCAGATAAACAAAAAAAAAAATTACTTCTAAGGTCAACCTAAATAAAATCTAGACAGCTCCTAACTGTTCCAAGTTACACCGCAAGGTCCACCAAATTCGAAATTAATCACACCACTAGCCAGGTAAGTGTAAGAAAGGCGGGAGTCTCTCCGTAGAAACGGTGACTAATTGAATAACCACACAATCTTTAGGCGTATACCTTTTGAACCACTTGCCTAGACACCAGTAGTTTGATTAATTTAAAATTCAGACTCCTCTTGGAGTTTCTTGTCCTAATTGAGCTCGAGAGTCCTAGGGGCCAACGTCTACTTGATTTTATTAGGTCACGGTCATGCAAAATGTAAATTAGGTTATTTGTGGGCCAAGTAAGGGTGATGAAATCCCCACCTTATCTTGTTACAGGTTGTGCCCTTAATGTTAGATTAAAGATGAAAATGCACAAATAAAAAAAAAACTATAAACAAATAAAATGTCCTAAAACTATGTGAATTACGAAAGAAGGAGAAATTTTGACGTACCTCAATCCTCCAGCAATCACCACAGTTTATATTTGACAAAAAAAATTAAAAAAAAATAAAACCTAACAGGATGTGCTCTACGTGAGTGAATGCATGAATGCGACAAATAAATAAAATATATATATATATATAAAAAACTAAACTACTATTTTTTTTTTAAATATGGAGATACGAAGTACCGAAGAAAGCACAGCAACAAAATGACTTATATTGTTGTGTTAGAAAATATTTTTGAGTTCATCCTTTGCCCGCCGTAGTGCATAAAATTTTTCCCATTATCGGGATGTTCATACCTGTCGGGTTTTTATAACAAAGGTCTTATATAATTCAACATATATGTATATCAAAGGTGTATCAACATGTGATTAAATACAATGATTATCCATGTGGGGACACTTGTATAATCATTTATAGAAATTAACGAATAGAATATATAACTGAATTATCGTATACTAACGTGTTGATAATCAATGGGCATATATAATATAGGCTTAACAATATGTACAGTAATAATATAACTTTGAAACATTCTTACACTTGTCCAATGCGTAAAGAAAATGCAAAGGTAGGATGCTTGCCTGATGCGCTGCTTACAATTTAGCAACTTAGATTTATCTTTTCTATCACGACCTATCATTAATCAGATCATTTTACTGATTAGTATATCATAACGTAACACATAACACTGCCTATTGCAGTCAGCACATTCCTAGTCACATAGTCACATAACCTTAACCACCATTGAATCATAAATAAATAATTAACTAACTAATTTATCTAAGTCCAGATCAATTTGTGAACCATGGCGGTCTGTCGATAGCTTTATCGGGTAATAATCGAGTCTAAGACTCTATCTCAAAGTTCAACATTCGTAAATATCAGTCATATAATTTTTAAATGACTTATAATAATTTTAAATAATTATTATCATTTATCATAATTTTTAAAATATCAGAATCATTATTAAATGATTTAACATCAAACAATTCTATTATCATTAACATTTAATCAATTTTTAAACTATTAATGAAACCGTTGCCAAAATCTTAAAGTTATGTATAATAACTCAAAATATTCTTATCATATTAATATTACCCTTAATTGATTTTTAAAACATTTAAAATCATTATTATCATTAATATTTAAATATTAATGAACTATTATCTAAATATTAAAAGTCATTAATTATAACTTAAAATATTTTTAATTCATTTATATCCTTTTTAAATAAATAAAACCATTTTAAAACTATTTATTTAATATAATTATTAAATAAACTTAATATCATTAATCCTTAATAAATATCATTAATATTTAATCATTAATGAAATTATCCTTTAAATATTAAAAGTTATACTTTATAACTTAAAATATCTTTAAACACTTTATTTTCATTTAAAATGATTTTTATAATATTAAAATCATTTTAAACTAATTTATTTAATATAATCATTAAATAACTTTAATATCATTATTAATCATTAATTAACGAAATTAACCATTAAATATTAAAAGATATATTTTATAACTTAAAATATTCTTAAATACCTTATTATTATTTAAAATGATTTTTAATATAATAAAATCATTTTTAATTCATTTATTTAATTTATTTAATAAATAACTTAACTATCATTAATATTGATTTATTAATGAAAATTATCACAAAATATTAAAAGTTATAAAAATAACTCAAAAATATTTTCTAACACAATAATATAATTTTTTCATGATTTTTCATGAATTAAAACCATTTTTAAATAATTTATTTAACATTATAATTAAATAAATTAAATACTTTTGATATTCCAAAAATATTAAATATTTATGAAATATATCCAAAATAATTAAAATATAATTTTTGGACTTTAAAATAATTTTTTTAGAATTTATTATGTATTTTTAATAATTAAAAACCATTTTTATCAATTTTTTATTAATTTCCGGATATTATAATTAAAACCGTTGCTAAAGGGCTATAGCGACACTTTCTGTCGCTATAGGTGTTCTTGAGGATTTCCAGAAAATCTTGACAGTGAGCTAGGGGTGTGGTTTGACCGGTTATAGCTCTTAGGATAATGCGTTTCTGAGCTTGAAAATGATTTCATGTTGTAGTACTCATGTAATACTAAAAGTACATAACAAGTTTTGTGGCTAAACAACATCAAATCAGAGAGATTTAAGCTCTCCAAAAACCTGACAACGCAGTTCTTCGGCTTGTCAGAGTTTAACAGATTTGAGGTACCTACTTTGAGTCCTTATCAGTTAATGTTCGTATAACGTTTATATGATCTATCAACTCCAGTTTGTAGATAACATGTAGATCTACCATTACAAAGTATCATAACACAAAAATATCAAAACATCAGCAAGATCTGGCCGGTCAAAGTTGGACACGGACACTGCTCTTAAATTTTCTGGGTTCGGTAATTTGGCAGATTTGGTCAACGTGTTTTGACCGACTATAACTTCTGATCTACAATTGATCCGGCCTTGATTCTTTTTGCATCTTAAAGAGAACATTACAGACTACATGTTACAAGTTTTAAACATCAAAAACACTTAATATTCACGGAGTTATAAGATCTGACATTTGGCTGTAAAACACAAATTTTCCTATTTCCAGATTTATTAAAAACTCAAAATCATGAACTTTGATGTTATGGGTCATGGATTTAACAACCCAGAACTTCAATTGACACCTTATAACACATCTTTAAACAATCAATTACAACATTTAACAACAAATCGAAGGATTTCTAAAATTAGGGTTTTTATACCTTTATGCTTTGATTTTTGATTTTAGCTCTCCAAGTTGTTTGTGATTTGCCTATGGAGGATGTGGGGCTTCAAAATAGGACTGAAATTCCTTAGGTTTTCGTTGCTTAGAGAGAGAGAGGGACTTGTTAGAGAGTTGGTGCAAAATTGGCTAACAATTGTCACTTTTTTTCTCTTAATCTATTTATAGAATACAAGATGCAATGTATTGGCTAGCTTTGTGGGATGTTGCTGATTATTAAAGTCAAGAGAGTTGGTAGGAGTTTGGTGAGCAACTATATTTTGGCTAGATACACAAGTTATCCAATTAAAGAATGTGCAAAAGGGTAAAATAGTCATTTGATAAATCAATTAATGGCATTTTGGACAATTCCATATATTTCTAGAATTTGTCATTTAATGAAACCCTTGGGGTTTAGGGTTTGAGTCAATTTTAGCAAAAGTCTAGGATTCCAAATTTAGGATTTAGCAATTAGGATTAGAAAATAAAATAAAATAAAATAATTTTAGTTTCTAAAATTTTTAAAATAATATCTTTGTGAATTAAAATAAGTTTGTAATTATCTAACTGATGTGATAAAAATATGTACTGCAAGTGCACAGTGTCGAATTGAAGAACTGGCAAGTACAGGTCGAACCCACAGAGACTAGATTAATTCTTTAATATATCCTTAATTAATATTTTAGGCAAATTAGAAATAAAAATGGTGGAGAAGATTTTTTTAACTAAATTATGCAAACTATTAATTAATAATGAAAACTATTAATGAGAAAAGATACCTAGGAATTAGAATCCACCAAATATTAACATAATAAATAATTTCTTATTTCCTAAATCAATTCCCAAATTATTTCCCATTCCCTTTAAAAATAATGATTCATATAATTAATATGGGCAAGCATAAGTTATGAAAAATTCACAGATTAACTATAACTTATCAAAACCTCGCAATCAATATAAAAATCATATGCAATTTATGCGGAGGAAAATATGAAGGTGAAAATAATTAGGCATTAATTTAGGAACGGAAAGAAAATATAGTTATGAAATATTTAGCTTCATCATAATCCTAGGATATTAGAAATTTAGTTAGCCATGGAATTAAAAACAAAAATAAATAATATTAGTTCTACTATTTGCATGAAATAAGAACAATAATTAAAAAGAGAATTTCTATTATATAAATAAAAGAAAGTTACAAATACTCCCTGACAGTATGTTCCACACGTGATTGGAATAAGAGAAAGGACAAACTCACAATATCTTACTCCTTCCTACACTAGGGAAAATCTGAGAAAAAGAAAATAATAAGTGGTGCCTTTTTCTCTCAAACAAGAGGCCTATTTATAGGGAAAATAACTTTGAACCCTAATTTAGATTCATTGAACTTGGACACTTTGATCATTCCCTTTCCATGTAGAATTCAACTTTCTAGTAGCAATCAACTTCAAAAAGATCTTCTAGATAGACTTTTCTTTCTCTTGTTGGATTTGAATTGCACTAAGATTGTTCCACCTCTTTCCTCCTCCTTGTCAGATTCTTCTTGGACAATCCTTATATGAATAAGAGCATTAAATATAGCTTGATCACCAAGATTTTGACTTTATTGCAACAACTATTATATCCTACAAAATAAAATAAAACATATTAATTTAATAAACTAATATAATTAAAAGGACAAAATTAGGGATAATAAAATATATGAATTACGTGTCTATCACTAACACATGGACATTAGGGTTTATTACCCTTAATCATAATTAACTTTGCTAATAAATCAATTAGGGTTAGAATTTTGATAATTAGGGTTTCTAGCAATTAAATTAGGGTTCTAGGTTTTAGAGTTTTAATTTACTAATTAAATTTACTTTTATTAGTAATTAAAGTCTATCATACATGATATTAATCATAGTAACACTATTCTTGACAAATTAAACCCCCGGTTTAGGTTTCCGAATTAGGGTTTCTAGTTATTGGAAATTAGGGTTTTCTACAGAAAACTAGGGTTTACTCTATTAGTATTAGGGTTTAAAAATTAAACACCATTATTGACCAATCATCATCTACACGTACATTCCATATATTTTTATAGCACTGAAAAATCAAAATATAATTAATATTATATTATTTTTCTCATACCTTGACAATAATCCAAAATTAGGGTTTGGATTCCATATCTGATTTATTCTTCATATTTATCCTTATAAATTAAGTTAAAATAATTAACTTAATATCCTGAACAAATTCATATAATGAAATAATCATTATATTTATTTTAAAATCCTTTCATATATATTTAAATAATATATACCTATACTTTCATAGAAAATAATTAATAAAAGCATTTCCAATAAGGAATTAATTAGTATAAAAATTATAATCAATAATTTCAAATAAATAAATAAATAAATAAATAAATAAATTTATTTACAATACTAAATGTAATAAATAAATTTTATTTATCACACAAATAATTATAGTTACACATTACCATGACACATATCATTCCTATTTATTTTAAATAAAAAAAAAATTATACGCAAAATTTATGATTTATTTATATAGAAAATATCGGGTTGTCACAACGATTCTTAGAAAAGGAAATGAATGAGTTAAGAATATAATACTCAGAATATAATTGAGTTCAAGTGAAGGTTATGAAATGAAACCTAGAATTTGTTAAAGTAATGAATGTAGTAGAAAAAATAAAAGATTACTCTGAGTTATTTGTTTAATTGTTGTCTTTGATTCTGGGGACAAAATCTTTGTAAGTAGGGAAGATTGTAACGAATGAGTGGTTTGAGTTGTGATATTGAGGACAGAATCCTTGTAAGGAGGAAATGATGTAACAATCCAGATTTTTAATTAAATATTTAAATATTTATTGAATTATATAAATATTTAATGGATGTGTTTATCATTGAATAAGTATTTGTTTAATTGATTTAATATGATTTGATTATTTATTTGTTTAATAAATAATTAATGAGTTAAGGAAAGTAATTATTTTGAAATAGTAATCTAATTTAATTTAATAATTAAGTTAGAGAGTTTATAATGATTAAATAAATTATTATATTATGCAATGAATTGTTATTAGAATTAATTAAATTAAGTATGAAAACTTAATTAAATACAAGTGTGACAAATAACTATATTATAAGTGGTTATTAAATTAAATTAAATTAAAGTGATTTTAATTTAGTTTTACCCAACAAGGCTTAAGTATATTAATTTTAAACGGATTTTGCCAAATGGAGCCTTATGACTTTTGTATTTTAAATTTTGATTTATTAATAAAATAAATAAAATAATAAATAAAATATAAAATAAACATTTGTAACTGATACGTTATATGTCTTGTAACTGATGCTTTTAATTGGTGTGTTATGGCCATTCTCCTGCTCTCTTCCATCCGACCAAATCAACCATTCTCACTGGTTCCAAAAGAAAAAAAGAAAGGAAATAAGCTCTCTCATTTCGTCAATTACAAAATTAATTCTAAGCGGGCAAGAAGAAATGGGAACTAACTTGTGAATTGAAGAAGAATTAGAGCAAAGATTTGGCCAAGGAAGAATTGAACAACAAGCTTGGATAAGAATTAAAACAAGAAATAAAGTAAGTCTTGTGTTTCTTAATTAAAGTCCACAATGTTCGGTTTTGCTATGTTAACTATAATCAGTTGTGAATTGTTTGCGGAAATGGGAACATATATGGTGTGTGGAGTAATAAGGTAGAAGAATTGAGAAATTCTTGGCATAATCATCTTCAAATGGTTATGAGTTCTGTTTTAAAAAAATATGCACACCTAATGTTTGACAAAAGTCCTATATGGACTGTTTTTCTTAAAAACTAAGAATTTGGGAAAAGCCAAAGTTAAGATTACATGTATGAACATTTTATACGGTTAGTTAAAAGAATTGAAGGAATCAAAATAGTAAGAAAGGCGATTTTAAGGCAAAATGAAAATTCCAAACATTAGTGAGTCAAGCCATTTTTGAGTGCTATGTTGGACAGTTTTTGGGACTGAGCTTGAGGACTATTTGTGCTGTTGGTTTATGTCTAAAAGCTTAATTTGATGATTGTATGTTATATCTCTCTAAGTTTTGAAGATTTCCCAACTTCAATGAACCAAAACGGAGTTAAAACGAATCCGTGGTGAAGATTTTAGTAAACCATGTTTAGAAATGAAAACCTAATGAACAGTGACTATAGTGTCAAATTCTGGAATAGCTATGTTGCCTAAAAAATTCTAAGTTTCTGGATAGTTGTAGTGCACTGAGTTAGGAAGCCATAGGCTTTGGAATGACCTCATTCTGACCTTGGATGAGGGAGTTATGGTGATTGGAAGGAAATGTGTCGAATTTGACAAACTGGAAGTCAGCAGCGGGACGAGCTATTCGGGACACTATTTCGATCAGTTAATGTTTCCAAAAAATTCTGGGCTTTTGGTATGTTATAGTACACTGAATAAGCTTTCCATAGACTTCAGAACACACTAATTCCAACTTCGGAGAAAAGCGTTATGACCGTTCAAAGTAGTTGTGTCAAAACTGTCCAACTCAGGAAAATCAAGTGCAGACCTGTCCCTTACACGATTTTTCTGGACTAATGTGTTCGGAATTTGGAAAAGGTAAGTAACTAAGAGTTGTAGCCCCGGAAGATAGCTTCGCCTGGGCTCAAGAATTACTCAAAAATGTTTTGAAATGAAAAAGTTATGACTGTTTTAGCGAGAGAGGGTAAAACCGAAATGAAAGTGAAAAACTGTTATGAACGTACACTTTTGACGCTCTATTTGGACTGCCTAATGAACCCAAAATGGGGGTTTCATATTTTTTAAAAATAGTCTCATATGATACGAAAAACATACTGAAATTTGGGAATTTTCCGATATGCGAGCAAGGCGTGAGAAAATCGCAAAGTGGCTCATTCGTTATGCAAGGCAGCAGCCAGCGCTGTGTCAGCCGCGTGCGCGCGCCGCGCCGTGCTGCAGGTGCAGTCGTTTGGCGGACTTTTTGAGCACTATTTTGATCAATGTTCGTAGCTTGTTTTCACGTTTAGAAAATTTTAAAATGTACTATGTCATAAGGTCTATAACATACTAGAAGTTTGCCAAAATTCGATTAACGGGTTAAGAATTAAAAATAGGCGAACATGCATGTCAGAACTACAATTTGGGCGAAGCCAAATGTAGTCATGATGAGCTGTTTTGACATTCATCGTTCCAAAGTGTGTTTGGGCTAAATTTAAGACAATATTATATCTAATAAAGTTCCAAGAAAAGTGATTTGACTGCATATGATATTTTACGTCATGAAACTTCCTTTCGGACATAAATAATACAATAAAAATATTATATAAATATGAAATTGCATATTTAAGCGAATGTATGCCGGGATTGACGTGAAAAATGGTTTTATAAAGAAACGAAAAGTATGGAACCATTAAAAAGTTGTAATAATCATAAAAGTGATGCAATGAAGATTTGTGGGGATCAAAATGGAGTTTTTGAGCCAAGATTTATATATACATATTATATAAATATATAGTGAAAATGTGAATATTTGCAAAACGAAAAATGCAGTAAGTGTGTTAACGGGATAGAATATTTATAAATTAGACAATGGTCCGAGTTGACTCATGAGTGGGCAAAATAATAATATAAAAATTATTTATATTAAAAGAATAATATAGTAAATTGAATTTTACTACAAAAGCCATTTATTAGTTGTTTCTCGAATTAATGAGTAAAGACATAAGATATTCCTAAAGTGGAATATAAATGATTGAAACTTCAAAGTGTAAAATATTTACATAATAAAATGTGAGGGACCTTTATTTGGTGTAAAATGTATTAAAACGAATTAAGTTTCTAAATAAACTAATATTCATTTTGAGTAAGAATAAATAATATTAGTTTGGGTAAAACTAATAATTATTATTGATGAATATACATGCATGTTTTGTAACATATTTAATTATCTAATATATGTGTACATGTAAATATAATTCTGTAGAAATTGTGGGGAAACTCTAGGTTAACTTTTGTGGTAATTTCCAATCAAGGCTAGTTTTTCAGTTCTATTAAGTTTGTGGATTAAATGTGATTATGTGGTGAGTTACATACAATACTTTATGAATTGTTAAAGTCAAAATATGACCAAGTTAATTGGGTTATGAAACTTAATTTATATGTGATAAGTGATAACACATTCATGTTGTATAATGTAACTCGATAAATTAGAAATATATAATGCATGAATTGCGTGCCATGTGAAACATGATAGACTATTAAATTTGTTGGGTTGTCGAGCTCAACTTTGTAAATAACCACTTTTGCAGGTTCAAGATTCAAGGTAAAGTTATGTGTTACTTGAAAGACATGAATTAGATGTGATACTTGAAGATTTATATACTTTGGTTGTGTTATTATTATTTGAACCATGATTAAGGTTTCGAATAATGTATTAATGTTGAATTGTAATATTATTTTGCGAATGTAAACTATTGTAGTATTAAAATTATTCTGAGATATTTAAATGTAAATGTTGAATGTTTTGGGAACGAGCATAGTTTCTAATAGAAAATTTTAATTATTCCGTAAATTTCAATGGTTGTATTATCGTTTAATGATATAAAATTAGAGGTTGAATGTATTATTAACGGCAGGAGTCGAGAATTAAATTGTATGAATTTTGGGGTCGTTTCAAGAAATATAGTGAGTCATAAGTCGAAAAGTTAACACAATCTAATTGAACATTGTGTGCTAAATAATAGGAAAGATTATTAGATGTGGAGTAGAGTTTACATTACAATTACTATATATTGTTATTTGACTAATAGTTAATTTGTATGATTATATAACTGTGTAGGGCACGTGAAGTACAGATAACTGTAAACTGTTAAACTGTTATTGGTAAACAATGATCAAGGCAAGTCTTTCGGTTCCTATTTTCTACGTGGACTTTATGAACATTTTTAATTTCATAATATGTTATACAATTTGAAATCATGAAATGTTAAAGTCTATTTATGACTACATTGTTTTGGTTAAATAAGGAGAATTGAGTAAGGAACTCAATCTTTATATTCGCTATATGAATTAAAAGCATGTATGCAATATTACTTTAATTATTATGATATGTATGTTTAACATTTTATTATGTGTTATGTGATGCATGAAAACTGTTAGATTTTGCTAGGCTGTCGAGCTCACTCTTGCAAATAACCACTTTTGTAGGTCAAGGAATTAAGGTAAGGATATGTGCTAAGTGAGTTATAGAGATCTATATTCACGAAGGTTACTTATGTTTTCTGAGAAATGTATGTAAGATTTTGAATGTAACATGTTGTTGAATTATAAGTTGAGTTATCCGGTGTATATGGATATCTATTGATTATGTAAGACTTTGTATAGTCATTTTGTTTCAATTCAATTGAAATGAATATTATAGGATATGAAATGGGTTTAATATAAAACTAATAAGTAGTCCTAGCAAGACTTAAGCACTTAAATTAACTTCGAGTTTGACTAAAAAGAAATATAGTGAGTCATAAGTCGAAAAGTTAATACAATCTAGTTGAACATTGTGTGCTAATTAATAGGAAAGATTATGAGATGTGGAGTAGAGTTTACATTACAATTACTATGTGTTGTTATGTGACTAATAGTTGATGTGTATGATTATATAATTGTGTAGGGCACGTGAAGTGCAGATAACTGTAAGCTGTTAAACTGTTATTGGTAAACAACGATCAAGGCAAGTATTTCGGTTCCTATTTTCTACGTGGACTTGATGAACTATTTTAAATTGTATAATATGTTATACAATTTGAAATCATGAAATGTTAAACTCAATTTATGACTACATTATCTTCGTTAAATAAAGAGGATTGAGTAAAGAACTCAATCTTTATATTTACTATGTGAATTAAAAGCATGTATGCCACGTTACTTTAATTATTATGATATATATGTTTAACATATTATTATGTGTTATGTGATGCATGAAAACTGTTAGATTTTGCTGGGCTATCGAGCTCACTCTTGCAAATAACCACTTTTGCAGGTCAAGGAATTAAGTTAAGGATATGTGCTAAGTTAGTTATAGAGATCTATATTCAAGAAGGTTACTTATGTTTTGTGAGAAATGTATGTAAGATTTTGAATGTAACATGTTGTTGAATTGTAAGTTGAGTTATCCGGTGTATATGAATATCTATTGATGATGTAAGGCTTTGTATAGTCATTTTGTTTCAATTTAATTGAAATGAATATTATAGGATATGAAATGGGTTTAATATAAAACTAATAAGTAGTCCTAGCAAGACTTAAGCACTTAAATTAACTTCGAGTTTGACTAAAAAGAAATATAGTGAGTCATAAGTTGAAAAGTTAACACAATCTAGTTGAACATTGTGTGCTAATTAATAGGAAAGATTATGAGATGTGGAGTAGAGTTTACATTACAATTACTATGTGTTGTTATGTGACTAATAGTTGATGTGTATGATTATATAATTGTGTAGGGCACGTGAAGTGCAGATAACTGTAAGCTGTTAAACTGTTATTGGTAAACAACGATCAAGGCAAGTCTTTCGGTTCCTATTTTCTACGTGAACTTGATGAATTATTTTAAATTGCATAATATTTTATACAATTTGAAATCATGAAATGTTAAAGTCAATTTATGACTACATTGTTTTGGTTAAATAAGGAGGATTGAGTAAGGAACTCAATCTTTATATTTGATATGTGAATTAAAAGCTTGTATGCCTTGTTACTTTAATTATTATGAAATATATGTTTAGCATATTATTATGTGTTATGTGATGCATGAAAAATGTTAGATTTTGCTGGGCTGTCGAGCTCACTCTTGCAAATAACCACTTTTACAGGTTAAGGAATTAAGGTAAGAATTTGTGTTAAGTGAGTTATAGAGATCTATATTCACGAAGGTTACTTATGTTTTGTGAGAAATGTATGTAATATTTTGAATGTAACATTTTGTTGAATTATAAGTTGAGTTATCCGGTGTATATGAATATCTATTGATGATGTAAGACTTTGTATAGTCATTTTGTTTCAATTCAATTGAAATGAATATTATAGGATATGAAATGGGTTTAATATAAAACCAATAAGTAGTCCTAGCAAGACTTAAGCACTTGAATGAACTTCGAGTTTGACTAAAAAGAAATATAGTTAGTCATAAGTCAAAATGTTAACACAATCTAGTTAACATTGTGTGTTAATTAATAGGAAAGATTATGAGATGTGGAGTAGAGTTTACATTACAATTACTATGTGTTGTTATGTGACTAATAGTTGATGTGTATGATTATATAATTGTGTAGGGCACGTGAAGTGCAGATAACTGTAAGCTGTTAAACTGTTATTGGTAAACAACGATCAAGGCGAGTCTTTCGGTTCCTATTTTCTACGTGGACTTGATGAACTGTTTTAAATTGCATAATATGTTATACAATTTGAAATCATTAAATGTTAAAGTCAATTTATGACTACATTGTCTTCGTTAAATAAGGAGGATTGAGTAAGGAACTCAATCTTTATATTTGCTATGTGAATTAAAAGAAAGTATGCCATGTTACTTTAATTATTATGATATATATGTTTAACATATTATTATGTGTTATGCGATGCATGAAAACTGTTAGATTTTGCTAGGCTATCGAGCTCACTCTTGCAAATAATCACTTTTGCAGGTCAAGGAATTAAGTTAAGGATATGTGCTAAGTGAGTTATAGAGATCTATATTCATGAAGGTTACTTATATTTTGTGAGAAATGTATGTAAGATTTTGAATGTAACATGTTGTTAAATTGTAAGTTGAGTTATCCGGTGTATATGGATATCTATTGATGATGTAAGACTTTGTATAGTCATTTTGTTGTAACGATAAATGATATAAATTTTAATCGAAGAGATGTAATGTAAAGGTTACGATCTAGGGCAATAAAGAAGGAAATGTATAAAAGTTTTAAATATTCTTCGATTTTATTAAGTTTAACATTAAATAATGATGTAAAAATTAGAGGTTTAATGTATAGTTAACGACCGAAGTCGAGATTTAAATGGTATGAATTTTGGGGTCATTACAGTTGGTATCAGAGCAGATAGGTTAGAAACCTTTGGTAAGAGTACCTTAGGCTATAACCTTAGAGATGGGAGGTGAAGATAATGAACGAATAAGCTCAAATAGAGTTTAAGCAATAAGGGATTAAAAATTGCGAGAAAGGATTCAAAGAAGAATCTCGCAGAGTTATAAGAATTATGAATGTGGGGTTACCCAACTCCAATAATAAGGATGTAGGGTGATAATAAATAGACATTGTCTATAAAAAGAGAATGATAAAGAAGTTAAGAATAGAGAGTATGGTGCAACTGTACTCTTTAGTATTTGATGTATGGTATCTGCACTAAACGATTTTTTCATAGAGCGAAGGTATATACGAACTAGTAAATCGGAACCTAATTTATTGGTTATTTGTGGAAAACCACTCAGCGTACCATATTGAAACTGTTAGAGACTCGAAGTGTACCAAGTGTAGAAAATGGTCACGTATGATGAAAGTGTAGACCTTAAATGGACTGTTGAGCAATGCAAATGAAGTTAGAAATTCTTAAAGGAAGAATTATTATATAAACAAGAAGATTCAAAGAAGAATCTTAAAGATATATAAAGATAAGAAATGGGAGTTTCCTAACTCCAAAAGCCAAGATAACGAATAATGTCGTAAATGATGAACAAGGATCGTAAAACAAAATGATCACGAGTTAAGAAAAGAATGTTAGGGGAGATGATTATAGAATAAGATCACGACGTGATTTATTTAAGTTATAAAAGGAAGATGGTTTGTAATGTTTGAATGATTATAGCTTGATGCTATGAAGATAATGTACTATGATAGTACGAGATAAACTCATGAGGAGTTATAGATAATGTGATACGAGGAATTCGTATCGAGCAAAGAGCAAGTTATGAGCAAGATAAAGTTAGGAGGGATTTCAATTGAGGACTCATGTGATGGCTGAGTTGTACAAACCTTTGTATGGGCGAGGGTTTTGTGCTTGCACTCAGTTTATCACATTGATAATCATTGGAATATTTGTGTCGCGCTATTTTCTATATGCCTGTTGAGAAGGTGATTCTTTTCTCATGTATATAACACATAGGTAGAGTATAGTTAGAGAATATTATAATGTTAAGTGTGAGTTCTTAAAACTCATACTTATGGTAGGTTCGTGACTCATAATTATATGGTATATTTTTGAACCCCTCAGTGAATGGACGCTTATGGTCTGACTAGGATAAGTTCTTAAACTCATATGATTGTGGCAAGTTCCTGAACTCATAACCTGTGGTATGTTTGACAAACTGGGTATAGAAAAATGTAAATGGAGTATTGAGGATGATAGGAAAAGATAGACCTATTAAGAAATGGATCATTATAGAAAGTGGAGTTGATGGTGGAAGCATATGTATTCTAAATCTACTAGCTATACTAGACTTTCAAAACTTATTGACTTCGTGCTGATGTTTACACTTCTATTTTCTTGAAAAACATTGGATCAACTGATGGAACTAATGAGTTTTAACAACAATACTATTATTCGTATGTCTATGCTAATTGCTTCGACTAGACAAAAATGATTTGCAATATATCAAAATGTATTTTATATCATTAATGCATCATGTAACCTGGTGCAAAGATGATAAAAATGATGGAGTCATCAATGCAGTATTACATAGTGTTGGATGTGATCTAAGGATCATCAGCCCACTATGGTATGATGTAGTATGATAAAATCACTAAATGATAGAATCCTCAATGGACTGTAAATATAGTACGGTACCATGACGTCATAAAAAGATTTTTGAGATTTATTTAAGATATGAGAATACATATGTATGTATGTATATGTGACGCCCCCAAAATAGGTATACATCACCTATTCTGAGTCGCCAAATACATGGTACATAAAACAAATACAACTTAATTATACAACTGTCGTGCAAAGTACGACAAAATATAAGCTGTGAGTTTTAATACAAATATTGTCGTCTAGACAATATACAAACTCAAATTCAATATTATTACATTTATTTTCCCACTAATTCACTGAATAGTGAGGACTACTAATGCTATCATCTGGTCTGTCACTCCGTTTTCCGACTAGTCCCTGGAACATTCTCATTTTCTGAAGAGAACAATGAAAGTAAAAGGGTGATCTCAACTAGACCAGTAAAAAATATTATGACTAAGATAATGCAGAATATATTATCGTTAGCCTTCAAAAGTGTTAAAATGATATAATATAACAACCATCAAGTTTAACTGCAGCGGAACAAGTAATCCATTAAAAGAGTCAAGTTGAGAATAAAATCTACTATCTTTTATGATTTAAAAGGTTTTTCATCACTTTTATCGTTGAGACTCAGCTTAATAAATATTCCACATCACCGAATCACCCCTGCACTACGGCCAAGGATATTCTTTAGTATCACGACCACAATTATCCAGGAACTACGGGCCAAGAATATTTGTGTATTCATTAATGGTCATGATCATGCCAACAACTGTCCATCAATGCACTACGGGCCAATGAGGACTTTTACCACATCATTTGTAACATTACGGTTATGATTACACCGAATAATCCCTGGTCATAATCATACCAAGTCCATCTATGCACTACATGCCACAGATGACTTTAAAAAAATATAAACATGAGGATGATGACAATGATATAAGAATTCAATAAAACAAGTTCATGAATTATTTTATCCAGGAACTAATAATATCCAAATTATCAACATGATACTGCTTTGTAGAGTAAAATTCAAGAATGCTCAGAAGAATATTTCCATAAAAAGATACTGGATGAAGAGCAAATATCAAGGATATTCAACTAATTTCATGGAGTATAGAAGTCAAAACTTTAACCAACTGAGTATAATAAAGAATGGAATAACAAAAGAAATCACCATGCATGCGGTACTTCGCATAGACAGGTTATTCCATCAGAATACTAAATAACGGAACCAGGTCAGGCAAAATTTGCACCGACAGGATGTTCCAACAGAATAATAAAGACGGAATCAGGTTCGGCGTAAAACGCACAGACAGGATATTCTAACATAATAATAAATAATGGAACTAGGTCAGGCGTAAAGCACAGACACAACTTATAATCCCAACACAATGGAGCTATAAAAATTCACTTTTAATCAACAGAACTTATTCATCATTAATATTATAACTCACAATATTTAACAACCAGGTCGTTCCCAAGAAAGAGGGGCTTTTCGATAAGGATTTCTCCTTATTGCCGCGTAATTAGGTGACCAAACCTCTCCTTGACAGAACTTCTAGATATTGTCAATATTGCAAATAATAATATGAATAACTTTGTCGTCTCACTTATTGATTTAATATAATATAAAATATTATGCAAATGATACTGTGACAATAATTAAATCAATAATATGAGAGATATGATGCAGCAATTACTGTAGCAATAATTAAGTATAAGTGAGTGACTTCTCACGTAAGCATCAATAATTAATACTGTGTGCTACTATGAAACCACGCGTATTACTGTACTTTTAATCCCGGGTGTTTCAACAGTTAACGATAAAACTTCCGTCGTTATTTTCATAAAGTATTTTTGTCATTTTCTCAATCCGATAATAATTTTGTTGTGGGGGTTCACCAATGATTGTGCCGTTGTACGAATATTCCCTGTTAAAACGAATATTCCCCGACCAATCAAATATTATATATCAACTTGCGTACTTTGCAAAATTTGTAAATTTTACCCACAACTATAACATTATATCAAATCCACACCATAATATTCAAAAATATATTTCAAGAAATTTAATCTTTATTCAAAAAGTTGGGGTCTTACAACATCCCCTTCTTATGAAATTTTGTCCTCAAAATTAGGGTGCGTACTTGGTATGTCGAAGAGGTAAAGATATCTTGATTTCATCTCAAATTCTAACTCCCAGGTCATTTCTTCCACATCGTGGTTTCTCCACAAAACTTTGACTTGAGGTATAACCTTGGAGCGTAGAATATGATCCTTTTTATCCAAGATTTTAACAGGTAACTCTTCATATTTTAAATCTTCCTCTATCTCGTCTTTCACATATTTACGTAACATAGATATTTGAAAAACGTTATGAACACGGGACATACTTTGCGGTAAGGCGAGTCTATAGGCCACATTTCCTACTCGATCGGGGATTAAAAATGGGCCAATGAATCGAGGGTTGAGCTTTCCTCTCTTTCTTAATCTCGTAACTCCCTTCCATGGATCAACACGTAACAACACATGATCTCCAATATCGATTTCCATGTCCTTTCGATGAAGATCAGCATAACTCTTTTATCGATCTGGTGAGGTTTTTATACGTTGTCAGATCATTTGAATCTTTTCCGTAGTCATACGTACCAACTCCGATCCCAACAACGTTGCTTCACCCACCTTATCCCAGCACACTGGAGAACAACACTTTCTTCTATACAACACCTCGAATGGAGCCATGCCAATGCTTGCTTGATAACTATTGTTGTAGGAAAAATCCATCAACGGTAAGAACTTGTCCCAACTTCCCTTGAAGTCAAGGACACGAAGTCTTAATAAATCTTTTAGAGTTTGAATAGTCCTCTTTGACTGCCCGTCCGTCTGAGGATGATATGCCGAGCTAAATCATAAATCCGTGCCCATAGCTTTTGCAAACTAACCCAAAATCTTGAAGTAAATCTCGGGTCTCGATCAAAAACTATGGAAACTGGCATACCATGCAGTCTTACAATCTCGTTTATGTACATACAAGCAAGACGTTCAAGTGTATAAGTTTTTCGTATAGGTAGGAAATGCGCAGACTTGGTCAATCTATCAAAAATGACCCAAATTGCATCTATGCCTTGAGAAACCTTGGGAAGAACAGTAACGAAATCCATGGTAATGTGTTCCCACTTCCATTCTGGAATTTTAAGAGGTTGCAATGGACCTTTTGGTACTTGATGCTCCGCCTTGACTCGTTGATAAGTTAAACACCTTGAGATAAACTCTGTTATCTCTCTCTTCATATTGCTCCACCAAAATGTATGTCGAAGATCACGATACATTTTGGTACTCCCAGGATGGATTGCAAACGGTGTGTTGTTCGCCTCCATCATGATTTTATACTTTAAATCAGGGTTGTTAGGAACACAAAGTCTGGAGTTGACTCGAAGTATTCCTTCTTCATCGATTCTTGCTTCCGGCATAGCACCTTCTTGTACTTTCTTCCTCGTACGCATCAGCTCCAGGTTTGTAGCTTGAGCAGCTTTAACTTTATCGATTAAAGTCAGTTCTACTCGTATATTCGCCATCATCACATGGGTCCCTGGAGTCTTTATCTCTAACTCCATCCTTTACAAGTCATATAAAATGGGCCTTTGCGTTGACAATATTGCACTGGTACCCGCATATGATTTTCTACTCAGTGCATCAGCTACTACGTTCGCTTTTCCAGGATGGTATTGAATAGTATGATCATAATCTTTCAACAGTTCGAGCCAACGTCATTACCGAATGTTGAGTTCCTTTTGAGTGAAGAAATATTTGAGGCTTTTATGATCCGTATAGATCTCTACTTTCTCCCCATACAGGTAATGCCACCAAATTTTAGGGACAAAAACGACAGCTACCAACTCTTGATCATGAGTAGGATAATTCCTCTAATATTCTTTGAGTTGCCATGAGGCATAGGCTATGACTTTCCCATGTTTCATGAGAACACAACCTAACCCTTTGCCCAAAGCATCACTGTAGATGACAAATCCCTCTGAGCCAGATGGAATTGTCAGAACAGGTGCTGAAATGAGTCTTCTCTTGAGTTCTTGAACACTATTCTCACATTTCACGCTCCAATTGAATTTTGTATCTTTTCGAGTCAGTTGAGTTAATGGAGTAGCGATTCGAGAAAACCCTTATACGAATCTTTGATAATAATTAGCTAAGCTGAGAAAGCTACGTACTTCGGTCACTGATTTAGGTTGTTCCCAGCTTTAAATTGCTTCAATCTTTGTTGGGTCAACAGATATTCCATGACTTGATATCACGTGCCCAAGGAATGAAACTTCCTCAAGCTAGAACTCACATTTCTTCAACTTGGCATATAGCTTGTTTTCACGAAGCTTTTGGAGTATCAGCCTCAAGTGTTGCTCATGATCTTCACGGCTTTTGGAATATATGAGGATGTCATCAATAAAGACGACCACAAAATGATCCAAATATTCCTTGAATACTCGGTTCATCATATCCATGAAGGCAGCATGAGCATTAGTCAATCCAAAGGACATGACTAGGAATTCATAATGCCCGTACCGTGTTCTGAAAGCCATCTTTGGAATATCATCGATTCTAATCTTCAATTGATGATATCCTGAACGAAGATCAATCTTTGAAAAGAATTTGACGCCTTGCAACTGGTCAAACAGATCATCAATACGTGGCAATGGGTACCTATTTTTGATGGTGACATAATTTAACTCCCGATAATCAATACAAAGTCGCATACTCCCATCTTTCTTCTTCACGAATAGAACATGAGCACCCCAAGGAGACGTACTAGGACAAATGAAACCAATGTCTAACAATTCCTGCAACTGGTTCTTTAACTCCTGAAGTTCAATAGCAGCCATTCGATATGGGGCTTTGGAAATGGGGTTTGTACCGGGTTCAAGGTCGATACAAAATTCAATTTCACGCTCTAGGGGTAGGCCAGGAAGTTCTTCAGGGAATACGTCAAAAAATTTATTAATAACAGAAATATGATTTAAAACTGACGTATTTTTGTTTAGATCCGTGACCTGAGCTAAGAAAGCTTGACATCCATTTTTCAATAAACGAATAGCTTTATGGATTGAAATGACATTGATTTATTTTAATGGTTTAGTTGTTTGAATTTGTATAATAGGTTGGTTAGGAATATGAAAGCTAACAACCTTACAAAAATAATAAATTTTTGCATGATGAGTAGTTAACCAATCAATCCCTAGAATCACGTCAAATGCAAGTATTTTCAATGAAATAAGATCGATAGGTAATGTGAAGGTACCAATTTGAACCAAACAAGACTTATAAACAGTTGATGTAATGAAGGTTTCTCCCAACAGAATTTCAACAAATAAGTCAAAGTCTAATTTCTCCATAGTCAAATTTAATCGTTGAGCGCAAGTAGGAGAAATAAAAGAATGGGTAGAACCGGTATCAAATAAGGTATAGACTTCGCTAGATTTTATGATAAGCTTACCCGTGATGAACTCGTTTGGGTTCCTTGCTTTCTGGGAGGTCACAACAAATGTTCTCCCTTGCACCACCGACTTTGACTTTTCTGGGACGTCCTTTGGTGGCTCCATCCTAGCTGAACTTGTCTTCGGTGAATGACAAAATTGGGCTAGGTGACCTTCTCTTCCACAATTATAATACGCTTTGGATGGCATCGCGCAGTTTGGACTGATATGTCCCTTCCCTCCGCATTTGAAGCATATGATAGGTGGTCGTTCTCCTTCCTTAACCACGGTTGCTGGTGCTGACGTCTTTCCTTCATTGTTGAATCTCCTTTTCTTGAAATGTCCATTTTTACTATCTTGGCCATGATTACCACCAAAGTGGTTACCATTTCTGGCATGTTGATTCCCTCCATATTTGTTGTCACCGCTTCGATGACTGATACCACTGGTATTGTCATTTGCTCCTCATTATCAACCAAATGGGATGCAAACCGGGATAACTCTGCAAATTTAGCCTCGTCTTGCGACACGGTCATATTTTTTTCTCCAACTTGATAAACTCCACCTCTTTCATGTGACGAATACTTTCGGGAAAGTACTTGTCGTTGAATAGCTCTTGGAACGTCTCCCAAGACATCTTTAGTGCGTCAGGCTGCGTATGTTTTACAGATTCCACCAGTAATCTGCCTCTTCACACAACATGAAGGTGGCGAAGGGAACCTTTTGCTCCTCGGAGCATCCCAAGACAACAAATATCTTGGTGATCTACTTTATCCACGCTTCCACCTTAAGTTGTTTTGGCTCTCCAATAAACTAGGGTGGTCCCAGCTCCTTGAACTGTTTAGCGGTGACCGTCCGAGAGTTTCCACTATTTCCACCTGCATTTTGAACAAGAATTGCTCTCGCCTGATGTTGCATGAATTGCATACATCCTCTGAACATTCCATCGTTTATTATTTGGTCAGTGTTGTTGTTTGCATGAGGATTGTCGCCTTCCTGATGCACATTATTCTAATTGTTGATCTGTGGAGACGCAACGATCTTTTGCGCTCCATTGCTATTCTCAATATTCTCGGATGCCATTTTCAAATACTGCCACAAAACAAGGGTTAATTGACATGCAACATATTATCTCTAAACTTTGACCAACCAATTAAATACTAAAAATGTTGGTAGGTCATACTAGCGAAGGAGTTCCCTGTCTCTCCCCTCCTAGTTCTAGTCTCACACCTTAGCCAGGGATCATATCCTTAAGCTTTGATACCAACTGTGACGCCCCCAAAACATGTATACATCACCTATTCTGAGTCGCCAAATACATGGTACAGAATACAAATACAACTTAATTATACAACTGTCATGCAAAGTACGACAAAACATAAGTTGTGATTTTTAATACAAATATTGTCGTCTATTCAATATACAAACTCAAATTCAATATTATTACATTTATTTTCCCACTAATTCACTGAATAATGAGGACTACTAAAGCTATCATCTGGTCCATCACTCCATTCCACGACTAGTCCCTGCAACGTTCTCATTTCCTGAAGAGAACAATGAAAGTAAAAGGGTGAGCTCAACTAGCCTAGTAGAAAATATTATGGCTAAGATAATGCAGAATATATTATCGTTAGCCTTCAACAGTTTTAAACTGATATAATATAACAACCATCAAGTTTAACTGCAGCGGAACAAGGAATCCATTAAAAGAGTCAAGTAGAGAATAAAATCTACTATCTTTTATGATTTAAAAGGTTTTTCATCACTTTTATCGCTGGGACTCAGCTTAATAAATAATCCACATCACCGAATTACCCCTGCACTACGGCCAAGGATATTCTTTTGTATCACGACCACAATTATCCATGCACTACGGGCCAAGAATATTTGTGTATTCATTAATGGTCATGATCATGCCAATAACTGTTCATCAATGCACTACGGGCCAATGAGGACTTTTACAACATCATTTGTAACATTACGATTATGATTACACCGAGTAATCCCTGGTCATAATCATACCAAGTTCATCTATGCACTACAGGCCACAGATGACTTTCAAAAAATATAAACATGAGGATGATGACACTGATATAAGAATTCAATAAAACAAGTTCAATAATTATTTTATCCAGGAACTAATAATGTCCAAATTGTCAACATGATACTGCTTTGTAGAGTAAAATTCAAGAATGCTCAGAAGACTATTTCCATGAAAAAATACTAGATGAAGCGCAAATATCAAGGATATTCAACTAATTTCATGGAGTATAGAAGTCAAAAATTTAACCAACTGAGTATAATAAAGAATGGAATAACAAAAGAAATCACCATGCATGCGGTACTTCGCATAGACAGGTCATTCCAACAGAATACTAAATAACGGAACCAGGTCAGGCGAAATTCGCACCGACAGGATGTTCCAAAAGAATAATAAAGACGGAATCTGGTCCGGCGTAAAACGCACAGACAGGATATTCCAACAGAATAATAAAAAAATGTAACCAGGTCATGCGTAAAGCACAGACATGATGTTCCAACAGAATGATAAATAATGGAACCAGGTCTGGCGTAAACGCACAGATAGGATGTTCTAGAAGAATAATAAAGAATGGAATAACTGAAGAATTTCACCAAGTATAGGGTAGCCCGCGTATACAGGTTATTCCAATAGAATAATAAAGAATGGAATAACAGAAGTTCTCTTCATGGATATGCAAAAAATAATATTCCCTACCTTAGAAAAACTGGATACTGTAATAGTGAGGTAGCAGACTTCTCTTCTTCTTTCTCTCTATAATTTCTCTCTATAATAATCGCTCTAAAGCTTTTGTGAATTGGTGAGAAATGAAGGAAGAATGAGCTTCTATTTATAGGAAAATATAGTTTTGATAATTGCACGTTTTGGGCCTCAAAAAATTACAGTACGATACCTCCAACTTTCCTTTATTTTTTAATTTAGTCCTGCAAGTATTATCAAACTTGTACCACCTCCCCTAATAGTAAATAATGTGATTCAATAGTACACACATGTGAACAAATAGTTATATAAGCATGTGAATTAGTAGCAATTAATTGCTCATAATCCCAACACAATGGAACTATCAAAATTCATTTTTAATCGACACAACTTATTCATCATTAATATTATAACTCACAATATTTAACAACCTGGTTGTTTCCAAGAAAGAGGGGGCTTTTCAATAAGGATTTCTCCTTATTGGCACGCAAATAGGTGACCAAACCTCTCCTTGACAAAACTTCTAGACATTGTCAATATTGCAAATAATAATATGAATAACTTTGTCGTCTCAATTATTGATTTAATAATATAAAATATTATGCAAATGATACTATGACAATAATTGAATCAATAATATGAGAGATATGATGCAACAATTACTGTAGCAATAATTGAGTATAAGTGTAACAATCCAGATTTTAATTAAATATTTAAATATTTATTAAATTATATAAATATTTAATAGATGTGTTTATCGTTGAATAAGTATTTGTTTAATTGATTTGATGTGATTTGATTATTTATTTGTTTAATAAATAATTAATGAGTTAAGGAATGTAATTATTTTGAAATAGTAATCTAATTTAATTTAATAATTAAGTTAGAGAGCTTATAATGATTAAATAAATTATTATATTATGCAATGAATTGTTATTAGAATTAATTAAATTAAGCATGAAAACTTAATTAAATTGAAGTGTGACAAATAACTATATTATAAGTGGTTATTAAAATAAATTAAAGTGATTTTAATTTAGTTTAACCCAACAAGGCTTAAGTATATTAAGTCTTTAATTTTAAACGG
Organism: Panax japonicus; assembly: GCA_020205505.1. NCBI lineage: Eukaryota > Viridiplantae > Streptophyta > Magnoliopsida > Apiales > Araliaceae > Panax > Panax japonicus. The sequence goes on along the minus strand of CM035101.1, from coordinate 41,233,112 downwards.
GTTTTACCAAACGAAGATTTATGACTTTGTATTTTAAATTTTGATTTATTAATAAAATAAATAAAATATAAAATAAACATTTGTAACTGATACGTTATATGTTTTGTAACTGATGCTTTTAATTGGTGTGTTATGGCCATTTTCCTGCTCTCTTCCATCCGATCAAATCAATTTTGTCCATTCTCACTCGTTCCAAAAGAGAGAAAAAGAAAGGAAATAAGCTCTCTCATTTCGTCAATTACAAAATTAATTCTAAGCGGGCAAGAAGAAATGGGAACTAACTTGTGAATTGAAGAAGAATTAGAGCAAAGATTTAGCAAAGGAAGAATTGAACAACAAGCTTGGATAAGAATTAAAACAAGAAACCAAGTCTTGTGTTTCTTAATTAAAGTCCATAATGTTCGGTTTTCCTATGTTAACTATAATCAGTTGTGAAATTATTTGCGAAAATGGGAACATATATGGTGTGTGGAGTAATAAGGTAGAAGAATTGAGAAATTCTGGGCATAATTGTCTTCAAATGGTTATGAGTTCTGTTTCAAAAAAATATGCACACCTAATGTTTGACAAAAGTCCTATATGAACTGTTTTTCTTAAAAACTAAGAATTTGGCAAAAGTCAATGTTAAGATTACATGTATGAACATTTTATACGGTTAGTTAAAAGAATTGAAGGAATCAAAATAGTAAGAAAGATGATTTTAAGCCAAAATGAAAACTCCAAACATTAGTGTGTCAAGCCATTTTTGAGTGCTATGTTGGACAATTTTTGGGACTGAACTTGAGGACCATTTGTGCTTTTGGTTTATGTCTAATAGCTTAATTTGATGATTATATGTTATAGCTCTCTATGTTCTGAAGATTTCCCAACTTGAATGAACCAAAACGGATTTAAAACGAATCCGTGGTGAAGATTTTAGTAAACCATGTCCAGAAATGAAAACTGAATGAACAGTGACTATAGTGTCAAATTCTGGAATAGCTATGTTGCCTGAAAAATTCTGAGTTTCTAGGTAGTTGTAGTGCACTGAGTTAGGAAGCCATAGGCTTTGGAATGACCTCATTCCGACCTTGGATGAGGGAGATATGGTGATTGGAAGGAAATGTGTCGAATTTGATAAACTGGAAGTCATCAGCTGGATGAGCTATTCGTGACACTGTTTCGATCAGTTAATATTTCTAGAAAATTCAGGACTTTTGGTATGTTATAGTACACTAAATAAGCTTTCCATAGACTCTGGAACGGACTAATTCCGACTTCGGAGCAAAGCGTTATGACCGTTCAAAGTAGTTGTGTTAAAACTGTCCAACTCAGGAAAATCAAGTGCAGACCTGTCCCTTACGCGATTTTTCTGGGCTAATGTGTTCGGAATTTGGAAAAGATCAGTAAATAAGAGTTGTAGCCCCGGAAGATAGTTTCGCGTGGGATCAAGAATTGCTCAAAAATGTTTTGAAACGAAAAGGTTATGACTGTTTTAGCGAGAGAGGGTAAAACAGAAATGAAAGTGAAAAAACTGTTATGAACGTACACTTTTAACGCTCTATTGGGGCTGCCTAATGAACCTGAAATGGGGGTTTCATATTTTTAAAAATAGTCTCATATGATACGAAAAACATACTGAAATTTGGGAATTTTCCGATAAGCGAGCAAGGCGTGAGAAAAACGCAAAGTGGCTTATTCGTTATGCAAGGCAGCAGCCAGCGCTGTGCCAGCCGCGTGCGCGCGCCGCGCCGTGCTGCAGGCGCAGTCGCTTGGCGGACTTTTTGAGCGCTATTTTGATCAATGCTCCTAGCTTGTTTTCTCGTTTAGAAATTTTTTAAACATACTATGTCATAAGGTCTATAACATACTAGAAGTTCGCCAAAATTCGATTAATGGGTTAAAAATTAAAAATAGGTGAACATGCATGTTAGAACTACAATTTGGGCAACGCCGAATGTAGTCATGATGGGCTGTTTTGACATTCATCGTTCCAAAGTGTGTTTGGGCTAAATTTAAGACAATATTATATCTAATAAAGTTTCAAGAGAAGTGATTTGACTGTATATGATATTTTACGTCATGAAACTTACTTTCGAACATAAATAATGCAATAAAAATATTATATAAATATGAAATTGCATATTTAAGCGAATGTAAGCTGGGATTGACATGAAAAATAGTTTTATAACGAAACGAAAAGCATGGAACCACTAAAAAGTTGTAATAATCATAAAAGTGATGCAATGAAGATTTGTGGGGATCAAAATGGAGTTTTTGAGCCAAGATTTATATATATTTATTATATAAATATATATAATGAAAAATATGAATATTTGCAAAATGAAAAAATGCAGTAAATTTGTTAACGGGATAGAATGTTTATAAATTAGACAATGGTCCGAGTTGACTCATGAGTGGGCAAAATAATAATATAAAAAGTTTTTATATTAAAGGAATAATATAGTAAATTGAATTTTACTATAAAAGCTATTTATTAGTTGTTTCTCGAATTAATGAGTAAAGACATAAGATATTTCTAAAGTTGAATATAAATGATTGAAGCTTCAAAGTGTAAAATATTTACATACTAAAATGTGAAGGACCTTTATTTGGTGTAAAAAGGTTAAAATGAATTAAGTTTCTAAATAAAATAATATTCATTTTGAGTAAGAATAAATAATATTAGTTTGTATAAAACTAATAATTATTATTGATGAATATACCTGCATGTTTTGTAACATATTTAATTATCTAATATTTGTTTACATGTAAATATAATTCTGTAGGAATTGTGGAGAAACTCTAGGTTAACTTTTGTGGTAATCTCCAAGCAAGGCAAGTTTTTCAGTTCTATTATGTTTGTGGATTAAATGTGATTATGTGGTGAGTTACATACCATGCTTTATGAATTGTTAAAGTCAAAATATAACCAAGTTAATTGGGTTATGGAACTCAATTTTTATGTGATATGTGATAACACATGCATGTTGTATAATGTAACTCGATAAATTAGAAATATATAATGCAAGAATTTTGTGCTATGTGAAACATGATAGACTATTAAATTTGATGGGCTGTCGAGCTTAACCATGTAAATAACCACTTTTGCAGGTTCAAGATTCAAGGTAAAGTTATGTGTTACTTGAAAGATATGAATCAGATGTGATACTTGAAGATTTATATACTTTGGTTGTGTTATTAATATTTGAACCATGTTTAAGGTTTCGAATAATGTATTAATGTTGAATTGTAATATTATTTTGTGAATGTAAACTATTGTAGTATTAAAATGATTCTGAGATATTTAGATGTAAAGGTTGAAGGTTTTGGGAACTAGGATAGTTTGTAATAGAAAATTTTACTTATTCCGCAAATTTCAATGGATTGTATTATCGTTTAATGATATAAAATTAGAGGTTGAATGTATTATTAACGACCGAAGTCGAGAATTAAATTGTATAAATTTTGGGGTCGTTACAATAAGTGAGTGACTTCTCACGTAAGAATCAATAATCAATACCATCTGCTACTATGCAACCACGCGTATTACTGTACTTTTAACATCGGGTGTTTCAACAGTTAACGATAAAACTTCCGCCGTTATTTTCATAAAGTATTTTTGTCGTTTTCTCAATTCGACAATAATTCCGTTGTGGGGGTTCACCAATGATTGTGCCGTTGTACAAATATTCTCTGTTAAAACGAATATTCCCTGACCAATCGAATATTATATAACAACTTGCGTACTTTACAAAATTTGTAAATATTACCCACAACTATAACATTATATCAAATTCACACAATAATATTTAAAAATATATTTCGAGAAAATTTAATCTTTATTCAAAAAGTTGGGGTCTTACAGTATATGTATATTTTGGTTGATGTCCGAATTGTTGTAGAGGTCTATGCTATTTGATTCAGCTAGACAAATACTGAAAGATGTTCATGAAATTCAAGAGTTTCTTGAGAAGTTATGCTAAACCAAATTATTTTGGTGCGGATTCAGATGTTGAAAAGCTGAGATGAACAACCCTTTTATTTAGGGGATTGTGCTTAGTTTATACTTTGCGCTGAAATGTTTGAGCATAATACATGTACGAAGGATTGATCCCCTAAGTACCTTGGAGTCCTTATAGTCTTATGACTGTTAAAGTTAAAGTTGAAAGCTTACTTATAACTGTGGACATCGTTCGTGGTCATTAAAATCTCAGTTAAATGCTTGCACTCTAAATTCTGAGATGAACAACTCTTTTATTTGAGGTTACGCTTAGTTTATATTTTGCGCTGAAATGTTTGTGCACAATACATAGTACGAAGGGCTTAACACCCTAAGTACTGAGTGTAACACATATAGTCATTACAAAACACTACGTTGCGGCCCAACGTAGTGGTACAATAGGCTGGCCACATAGTGTACGAGTGGAGGGTGTTTTCAGTCTTTGTGATTGATAAACATTCTGCCAAAGAGGGTTTAAAGTGTGAAGAACCGGGGGGTGAAGCACTATTAAAACTAGAGAATAGAGTTCAAGGTCTTGTGACCCTCACCATGATTTGGAATCTTTTAAATTCCTGAGTTATTCATAATACTTCCCAATTATTGAACAATTGTGAAAGATTCTTGTTATTCTGCAAGATGGAAGTGAAAAAGGAAAGTATTCCTTAGAAAGAAGTGAGTCGTAGAATACAACACTGAATGATGAATATGTTGAATAAGTGAGAAAAGAGATTTGTAAGTGAGAAGGAGATAAGTTATTAAAGAATAAGGTGAAACTTTTAATAGAAAAGTTAATAATTGTAGAAAAATATTTGTGGAAAGAAGTGATTATAAAACCCAAGGAATGAATATAATATTAACGTAAAATCTATTTTGATTGATTGAATAATAATTGCTAAAATTTTGAGGACAAAATTCTTAGAAGAAAGGATGAATATAATATCCTGAGTGTTGATGATACGATCATTAGAAAAGGAAATGAATGGGTTAAAAGATATATACTACTCAGAATATAATTGAGTTCAAGTGAAAGTTATGAAATGAAACCTAGAATTTGTTAAAGTAATGAATGTAGTAGGAAATATAAAACCTATATTTAGATAAAATGATGAAAGATTACTCTTGGTTATTTGTTTAATTTGTGTCTTCGATTCAGGGGACAGAATCTTTGTAAGTAGGGAAGATTGTAACGAATGAGTGGTTTGAGTTGTGATTCTGATGACAGAATCCTTGTAAGGAGGGAATGATGTAACAATCCAGATTTTTAATTAAATATTTAAATATTTATTGAATTATATAAATATTTAATGGATGTGTTTATCGTTGAATAAGTTTTTGTTTAATTGATTTGATGTGATTTGATTATTTATTTGGTTAATAAATAATTAATGAGTTAAGGAAAATAATTATTTTGAAATAGTAATCTAATTTAATTTAATAATTAAGTTAGAGAGTTTATAATGATTAAATAAATTATTGTATTATGCAATGAATTGTTATTAGAATTAATTAAATTAAGTATGAAAACTTAATTAATTAAAAGTGTGACAAATAGCTGTATTATAAGTGGTTATTAAAATAAATTAAAGTAGTTTTAATTTATTTTGCCAAATAAGGCTTAAATATATTAAGTCTTTAATTTTAAATAATTTTGCCAAACAAAGCCATATAGCTTTTGGATTTTTAAATTTGATTTATTAGTAATACAAATTAAATTAAATTAAATTAAATATAAATAATATATAATATATTTGGTAACTGATAGTTTAATAGGTTCATTAGTATATGGCAGTTACGTTTGGGTTTTAAACGTTTGAAAAGTGCGTTTATTTTTAGTTTACGTATATTGTTTTTGGCTTAAGCCTAAGTAAAATAGAAGTTTGTCTGAGAAAAGTTCAGAGAGAGTTTGAGAGTGAAAGGGCTGTGATTCCCAAAACTAGTTTTGAGTTCTTCGAAGCTATTTGATTAACAAGTGTTGTCTGAACAAATTAAAGGTATGTTTTATACTCTTAACATATATGTTTTATAGTATAATTACTTAGTCTTTGTGTTCTTGAAATATATTAACTGTGTATAAGGTTTTTACAAAAAGTGTTTGTAAACCATGTTTTAGAATTGGTTATGATATTACATGTAATTATAATTGTAAATATTATAACTAGCATATATGTAAGCCCCCGAATTTTTTTTTTAAAAAAGGCATTTCCTTTATTTATTTTTTTAAATAGTAAGGGTGAATTTGATTAATGTGGTTAGTTATGGGTAAAATGCGCAAATATTTTAAATAAGCAGGTGGTTATAAAATATTCATTGTTGTCGGGGAATATTCGTTTGGTCGTGGAATATTCTTGCTGTCGGGGAATATTCGTATGACGGCGCAGTCTTTTGTGGGCACCATAACGGAAAGCGAATGGATGAAGAAAATGACAAGTATAAGTTGTTTATAAAAAACGGCGTAGTTGTTATCGTTAATACTGTTAGAATACCCGGTGGTTAAAACATAGTAATACGCGTTGTTACACAGTAGCACACGGTATTGCACCAATTATTGATTCTTACGTAAGAAGGACACTACTCAATAATTGTTACAGTATTACTGTTCAATATTTTATGTTGTTGATTCAATAATTGCTGCATTGATATTTTATATTACTGTTGTTTCAATAATTGTCATTACACAATATTTTTCATTATCGAAGCAATAATTCATATTATCTGAATAATATTATTAGATAACATTATTGGCAATGTCTAGAAAGTTCTGTCTAAGGAGAGGTTTGGTCACCTAATTGTGCGCCAGTAAGGAGAAATCTTTATTGGAAAGCCCCCTCTATCCTTGGAACGGCCTGGTTGTCAGTATTGTGATTCTGTAATATTATTTGTGAATAATTAATTATTGATTTATATGATAAGAACAATACTGATTTTATGTGGATATAGATGGAGAAAATTTTTAATGTGACAATTGTTGAAAATTAATATTTTATCTTTTTCTGATAAAATAATTCATTTAAATATATTATTATATTTTTAATAATATAATAATGGTGATATTTTTACAATGAATGTGGGATATATGAGTTTATGAGGAGAAAGAGTATTTTTGTTGCAATAAATATTAAAAATAGATTTTGTGTGTCGGTAGACCTATTTCTTGACTGAAAATTTGATTATAGCCTGTAAAATCGCCCGTTTGTGGATTTCGGTCAATTTCTGTTTGGAATTTGGAAACACTTCCTTCTGCAATGTTGTAGATAATGGAATTTCCTATAAAAACAAGCGAGATTCAATTTTTCTGGCAAAAGGACAATTTATTATGAATTATTGAAGTTCTAGAGTTCCGAAATAATTGATTTTTGGAAGTTTAAATTATTTTATAAAAGAAAAACGTTTTTTTTATTTTTTATAGAAGGGAGCATGTGGGAAATGCTAGGATTTGAGTACGTAGAAGATTATATATATATATATATATATATATATATATATATATATATATATATATATATATATTATATTAAATTTTCTGCTTTGGTGTTCTAAGCAATTTCCTATAAATAGGGTGCTTAGGTTAGAATTGAAAATCACACCAGAAACTGAAGTTTTCTCTCTCTATATTATCGAGCGTATTCTTGTGAGTATTTTGAGTATACTTTGAGTATTGCTATACGGTGCAAGTTCAAATCATAGCCTATATCCGGTATTTCAACTAGAAGTACTGTCTTTCGAGGTAAGGGATATTATTTTCTTCTAAAATGATATTATTTCTTCAATATCATTATGTTGAAATATTGGTTGGAACTTTTTATCAAATTTGGAACTTTTTAATGTTGGAGTTATTATTCATGAGTTACTATTCACGAGTTACTATTCATGAGTTACTATTCACGAGTTACTATTCACGAGTACTATTCACGAAGCGTGATGATGTTTTTTTGTGAAATTTCTATCTTTTGGTGTCGGATTTACTATTCACGTATACGGTACTATTCACGTATATGGCACTATTCACGAATACGACACTATTCACCAAAAAAATGAAATTTCTTCTTTTTGTCCAAAATATCTATTCTGGATACTAGCTTTGATTGTATCCATGTTTTGATCATTCTTGAATTTTACTTCAGTATGATTATTTATGAATTATTTTTGAACTCAGATTGTTTAAAGTACGAATCCTTAATACTTGTTATTTTGTTTCACTGGATTCGTTTCTTTTAAAATATTTTTCATCATCCTCAGTCCTAAATGATGGTGTTACTGAATATTTTTGGCCTGTAGTTCAAAGATGATTGATTTTATTATGAATATCTTTGGCCTGTAGTGCAAAGATGAATATTTTATTTGATTTGAGATATATATTGATTGATGTTACAGCGATAAAATATTGATGATGGACTTTTAAATTCATAGATGTTAGTAAATTTCATTCTATACTTAACTCCTCTAATGAATTATTATTTCCGCTGCAGTTGTTGATCTAAAACTTGTTGTCTATTGTATTCTATTAGATTTTTCCCTGTTAAAGACTAAGGATAATTTATTGTACATTATCTTAGTCATAATATTCTTTACTGGGCTAGTTGAGCTCACCCTTATTCTTGTTGTTCTATTTTTCTTCTCAGGAGACGAGAATGTAGCGAGTACGAGTCGGGGGATGTAATGATGGTTCTAGAGAGAGTTGTTTAGTAGTCCTCACCATTTTTGTAAAATAATGTATCAATCATTATGATGGGAATTTATTTGTATGTGGATATTGTCTAGATGACAATATCTGTATTTAAACTCACAGTTTGTATGTTGTAATGTAATAATAAAGTTGTAGTTATTTCTGTACCATGTAATTGACGACTCAGAATGGGTTGGATGGAATGGACCTATTTTGGGGGCGTCACAGTTGGTATCAGAGCTTAGGGATACGATCTCTGGCAGAGATCGGGGAATAGAACTAGGAGGGGAGAGACGAGTAAATCCTTCGCTAGTGTGTCCTACCTAAGCTTATTTGTTGGTTGATCATAATATAGGGGTATTATGTGATTTGTTAAATTGTTTAAATAACCCTTGTTTTATGGCAGTATTTGACAATGTCGACTGAGAATATTAATAGTGGAGTAAATGAGACCGTGGAGACGCATGTACTCACTAACGAGGAGAATGTGCAACAGGCTGGCAATGTTCCTCATGTGAACAACGCCACTGAGCAGATGATGAACGACAGGATGTTTAGGAGCTTTTTGCAGTTCATGTAAAACCAGACGAGAGAGACTCGTGTACAGAATACGGGTGGAAATGATATCAACACGCGGCTTGTCACAGCCAAGCAGTTCAAAGAGTTAGGACCACCAGAATTCTGGGGAAAGCCGGATTCGATCATGGCGGAAATGTGGGTCAAAAAAATTACCAAGATATTTGATATCTTGGGATGCACGGAGGAACAGAAAGTTCCATTCACTACTTTTATGTTCCATAACTAGGCAGATTATTGGTGGGAATCTGTGAAGCGTACCCATCCAGCTGCACTCAGCATTTCATGGGAGACGTTTCAGAAACAGTTCAATGACAAGTACTTCCCTGAAAGTATTCGTCATATAAAGGAAGTGGAGTTTATTAGACTGGAGCAGAATAACATGACGGTGTCCCAGTACGAAGCGAAGTTCGCTGAGTTATCCAGGTTTGCACCTCATTTGGTGGAGAATGAGGAACGTATGACGCAGATGTTTCTGAGAGGTTTAAAACCCGAGATTCGACAATATCTTATTTCTCATAAATTTTTTCTCTATTCAGATGTTGTCAACAGGGCTCAGTTGTTAAAGCGAGATAACGAGTAAAATTCAACCGAGGGACCATAACCAAGATCATACTGGTGACAGCAGTCATCAGAACAACGATAACCTGCGAAGAAAGAAGAATACGGGCAAAGGTGGTAACCACTCTGGTTGTAATCACGGCCATGAAAATAGAAGAAGCGAGTCAGGAGGAGATTTTAAAAAGAGGAGATTCAACAACGACCATGTGAAGACGTCAGCACCAGCAGCAACTGATTCCAAGGGAGGAGAAAGACCACCGGTCGTATGTTACAAATACGGGCAAGAGGGACATATCAGCCCAAACTGCCCACAACAGTTTAAGGTATGCTATAATTGTGGAAAAGAAGGACATATCGCTCGAGATTGTACAGTATCGAAACCCAGTCCAGCGGGAATGGTGACTCAAAAGGATGTCCCAGAAAAATCAAAGTCAACGGTTCCTGGAAGAGCGTTTGTCGTGACCGGTCAAAATGCGAGGAACCAAAACGAAGTTAGCACGGGTTAGTTAATTATAATTCGTGCGAAGTTTATACCTTACTAGATACCGGTTTTACCCATTCTTTTATCTCTCTTGCTTGCGCTCAACGTTTGAACTTGACTACGGAGAAATTAGACTTTAACCTATCTATGGAGACTCCATTAGGAGAAATTTTTATTACATCCGTTGTTTAGAAATCTTGCTTGATTCAAGTTGGTACCATCACATTACCTGTTGATCTTATCTCTTTAAAGATACTTGCTTTTGATGTGATTTTGGGGATTGATTGGTTAACTACTCATTATGCCAAAATTGATTACTTTTGTAAGGTTGTTAGTTTTTATATTCCTAAGCAACCTGTTATTCAAGCAACCAAACCATTGAAGACAAACTCTTTCATATTAAATTATAAAGTCATTTGTTTATTGAAAAATGAATGTCAAGCTTTCTTAGTCATGTTATGGACTTGAACAAAAATACGTCAGATTTGAATGATATTTCTGTTGTTAGTAAATTTCCTGATGTATTTCCTGCAGAATTTCTTGGCTTACTCCCAGAGCGTGATATTAAATTTTGTATCGACTTTGAATCCGGTACAAAACCCATTTCTAAAATCTCACATCGAATGGCTCCTATTGAACTTCAGGAGTTAAAAACCCAACTGTAGAAGTTGATACCCGAGCCTTTATCTGGTGACTTCCTTTGTGGAATACACCGAAGCCAGACTCTTCGTAGGGGACACAATATTCGTGCGATAGTAACACGTACGATAATGGTCTTCATGCTCGGTTCTGTTAGTTTTCGGCGCCCCAATGCTGAAATTCGTGCCCCAGTGCCAATGTCGGGTTGTAGCGCCATTGTATGACTTAGTTCTTGTGCCGCGGCGCCGGAAGAGAAGTCTGGGTCAGATAGTTTTGACCTCCTATAGTAAAATGGCCATAAATTCCCCATACGAACTCCGATTGAGGTGATTCAAGATGATCCGAAACGAGGACGAATAGACCTACAATTTTAGTTCTTTAAGTTTTTCAATTGGAGGTCGGTAACAGTAGTCAAAATGGTCATCTTTAGGACTGTTTTGTTTTCGGGGGAAATCGGAGGGCGTCGGGCATGCACATATGCATGTGTAGTGCTTCTGACGATAAAAGATGTTATTCTAAGTTATAAAACAAGAATTTTAGTAAATATAATGATGCTTAACATTAATAAATGATGTATTAGATAAGTTATAGAAGCATAGTAAACATACACAAGAGAGGCAAATCGAGCGTGTGACGAATGAACGTCGAAACGCCGTGCCAAGTGTTAATCAACTCAATAATAGACAATCTGGCTCTACGAAAGTTTAGAGGTAGCAACTTGCAAAATTGTAATTGAATTTGAAAATAATAACGCACTCAACGAAGTTAAACTTGCACAACGAAGTTTTAGGGTTAGAGAACTTGCCTTGAGCACAAGTTAAACCTTACAACTTGAATCTCAATACCCTATATATATATATATGTCATCATGACATAATTAGTCACTACCAACATTTTGTATATATAAACAAGTATACACATCATGTAGGTTTAATTATCAAATCACATAATAAAATTACGTTAACACTAATACTAGTTAACCCTTGATAACATTCTAATTCATAGTTTAGTACTACTGAAATTATAATTTAACAATCCATATAACATTTATTTTTAGACTTTACAATATTAAATAAAACTATCAGACCATTCTGTTAACTCGCGCTGCGGCGCCACAGTTTACACTGTGGGTTGGCGCTGAGTTGGCGCTACGGAGCGAGACTCAGGCTAGCAGTTGGCGCTGCGGCATGATACCAGCGCTGCGACGCGAGAATAAGACTGTTGGGCCGCGCTGCTGCGCCAAACTCCAGAATTTGGCACCCAGCCTCGACAACAGCATGAACAAAAGCCAAATTGGCCCACAAGCTCCAATCTAACAAACTAATTAACATGCAATTCATATAGAGACTTCATGTAAACATATTGTAAAGACTTCTAACATGATTCTACCCATAAAATAACATAAACATCAACTTTATAATGTGACAACCCGATATTTTCTATATAAATAAATAAGAAATTTTGCGTATAATTTTTTTTTGTTTTAAAGATTAGGATTTGTACAAGATAATGTGTATATGTATTTATGTGGTAAATAAAAATATATTTATTACATAAATATTTATAAATAAATTTATTTTAGAATTATTGATTATTATAAAGTATATTCTTATAATAATTAATTTAAAGATTGAAATGTTTTTATTAATTATTTTCCATGAAAATATAATCATATATTATCTAAATAATATATGGAGTGATTTTTTTTAGAATAAATATAATAATTATTTTATTATAGGAATTTTAGTACAGATTATTAAGTTAATTATTTTACCTTAATTATTAAGGTTCAATATGAAAGAATAATCAGATATGGAATCCAAACCCTAATTTTGGATTATTGTTAAGGTATGAGAATAATAATATAATATTTATTATATTTTGATTTTTCAGTGCTATGAATATGTACTGTATGTACGTAATATTGAGGGTTGGTCAATTATGGTATATATTGACTCAAACCCTAGCATTAATTGATTTAACCACGTTTATCAATGTAAATGGAAAATTTAAGACTATTATATAAATGTGTTATATGATATATATATATATATATATATATGTTTTGTGTTATGCAAATTAGGAAACCCTAAATATTAAATTTAAAACCCTAGTTTATATTTGTATTTTCTAAATATTAGAAAACCCTAATTTAAAATCTAAATTGGAGTTCGTGATCAGTTAGAAATTGTGTTACTGTGTTTAATAACACGTACGATAGACTTTAATTTCTAATTAAGGTAAACCTAATTAGTAAATTAAAACCCTAAAACCTAGAACCCTAATTTGATAATTAGAAAACCCTAATTATAATTATTTAACCCTAATTATCAAAACCCTAAACCCTAATTTGTATTTTGGCAAGGTTAATTATGATTAGTGGTACAAAACCCTAATGTTCATGTATAATATAATTTCTAACTTACATAATTAAAAATTTTAATTTTTCAAAATTTTAGAAACTAAAAATTATTTTATTTAATTTTATTTTTGTGCAAATCCTAAATTAAAAATCCTACATTTGATTTGTGCTAAACCTTAGGATTAAACCCTAAGGGTCAAACCCTAAGGGTTTGCCAAATGACAAAATGGCCATTAAAATTCAATGCGAAAAGACTAAAATACCTCTCTTTGGATATTTTATTGAGATAACTTGTAAATCTTGTTAAATCTTGAGTTGTTAACCAACTCCAACCACTCAATTGACTGAAAATGGACAGCACTCGACCACTTTTCCAGCCATACATGCATCTAACCTTTATATAAATAGATTGTAGGAGAGAGAAATGGCATTAGTTAGTCCATTTTTGATCCAACACTCCACTAATTCTCTCTTCTTCAAAACCCATGAATTTCTCTATCATATCAGTCCCTAAGAATAGCCCCACGAAATACATTAACAAATCAGAAGCTAGAAATCAAAAAATGTTCATAAGAGGTATTAAACCCTAATTCAAAATCTGTCCAAATTTTGGTTGTTAGATGTTATGTTTGAGTGTTAGAATATGTTGTTTATAGAGTCTTATGATGGTCTGGGTTGGTATTACATAGATCCATAACATCTAAGTCCTTAAATTTGATTTTTATGAAAATCTGGGAAAAAAATTTCTACAGGTCTGACAGTGAATGTCATGCCCTATTATTCTTTGGTCGTTTATGATTTGTGATGTTTTTAAGTTGATATGTGTAGCCTGACATGTGTTCTTTAGTCTGCAAAACGAATCAAAGTTAGATCTATAGTAGAACAAAAGTTATTCATGGTCAAAGGTCGTTGACCGACCATGACCAGGCAAGAATCTGGGCAGCCCAGAAATGAATTTCAGTGTCTGACAAGTTCTTTAAGCCTCTAGATCTGTTAGTTTGTTAAAGTTTTGGTTATGTTGTTGTGACTAGTTTGTATTATGTTATATACACTTTCGATCTATGCTTTTATTACATCTAAATATCAAATACACTTGATTTAATGATTGGTCAAGCTAGAACATTTGATCACGGATGCACTTTCTGGAAAATTCCCAGAAAAAGTTTTGGCTTATTTCTGACAATAGTTGACCGGCTATTACCGGCTAGATCTGTTGTTTTTATGATTATGTTTTGTGACAGATTTGTAGTATTACATGTGAGCTAGAACCTAGAAGTCATAAATCACAAAGATAGTGCATGGATTGCAAGTTGTGGAAGCCCAAAATTGGATGAACGAACTAGTTCTTCATTTCTGGGTAACCCAAAAAATGAAGAACAGGTCTGATAGCTTCTTTGAGGACTTAGATATCCTTTATGTTATGTGTTATGATCATTTTTCTTGCTGGATATTGTAGTCTTGCATTTCCTCTACCAGATCTGACCAAAAAAAAGTTTAGATACATAACACACACGGATTTACACGTAGTCAAACATAGTCACTCGTTCACTGACTTGTGTTTTCTGGGCTTGGTGAATAACACCTATAGCGACAGTTACGTCGCTATAGGCCCCTTTAGCGACAGACAGTATATTATTTTCCGAAAATTAATTAATAAATAGAAAAAAATAGTTTTTAATTATTAAAAATACAAAATAAATTATTAAAAATTATTTTAAATTCTCAAAATTAGTTTTTAATTATTTTAAATATATTTCATAAATATTTAATATTTTTGGAATATTAAAAGTATTTAATTTATTTAATGATAATATTAAATAAATTATTTAAAAATGATTTTTATATTTGAAAAAATCATTTAAAATTATATTATAATATAAGAAAATATTTTAAGTTATTTTTAATAACTTTTAATATTATTTGATAATTTTCATTAATCAATTAATATTAATGATAATTAAGTTATTTACTAAATGAATTAAATAAATTAATTAAAAATGATTTTATCATATTAAAAATCATTTTAAATAAGAATAAGGTATTTAAAAATATTTGAAGTTATAAAATATAACTTCTAATATTTAAAGGTAAATTTCATTAATTAATTATTTAAGGGTAATATTAATACGTTAAGAATATTTTGAGTTATTATATATAACTTTAATATTTTGGCAATGGTTTCATTAATAGTTTAATATTGATTAAATGTTAATGATAATATAATTGTTTAATATTTAAATAATTTAATAATGATTCTGATATTTCAAAAACTATGGTAAATGGTAATAATTATTTAATAATTATTATAAGGCGATGAAAAATAGTGCGACTGATGTTTAAGTTAACTGTTTATTTGTGATTCAATGGTTGTTAAGGTTATGTGACTATGTGATTAGGAATGTGCTGACTGCAATAGGCAGTGTTATGTGTTACGTTATGATATACTAATAAGTAAAATGATCTGATTAATGATAGGTCGTGATAGAAAAGATAAATCTAAGTTGCATAATTGTAAGCAGCGCATCAGGCAAGTATCCTAACTTTGCATTTTCTTTATGCAATGGACAGAAGTGAGAAGTTCAGAATTATTATTATTAATGTACAGATTGTTAAACCTATATTATATACACCATTTGATTATCAACATGTTAGTATATGATAATTCGGATATATATTCTGTTCGTTAATTTCTAGAAATGATTATACAAGTGTCCCCACTTGGATAATCATTGTATTTAATCACATGTTGATACACCTTTGATATATTTATATGTTGAATTATATATTATTGTTGAACAAGATAAGACATTTGTTATGAAAACCGACATGTATGAACATCCCGATAATGGGAAAATTTTCATGCGCCCAAGGAGGACAGAGTGAACGATAACTTCATTCTTGTACATGTAGTATTGATCAATACAGGGTACAACGGGGCTGATCACCCTCCGTACCCGTAAGTCATGACGATTTACAGATGTATTTCTGTTTAAACCCTTTCAAAAATGAAAACAATGTTCATAGTATGTCACAGAAACCCCATGTATACTCATTATACAGTTTCAAAAGTTGAAAGAGGGTTGTTGTGTTATTATTATTGGTACAGATTACTTCACAACTATTGACTGGTTGTAGAAGAATATTATAAAAAAACATTTAAATTCTTTCAGCTTATATATATATATATAATACTTGCTGGGCACTTAAATACTCATTCTTTCTTAATGTAAATGTTTTTAGCTAAGTGTGAAGGACCAGAAAGCTCAGACCGAAACAAAGGAAAAGGAAAGCTAACAAATTAAGAATTTTGGCAGTATTTGTAATAGTTTTATAAGACTATGAAGACTATGATATGTATTTATGATATGTATTTATCTAATATTATGTAATGAATGACTAAATGTTACGTACTTGGGAGGTAGACTCTGATGTATATGTAAATTAAGTTTAAGTTCTATATTATTGTTATTATTATTAGTAATATTCCGCTCATAGAAATGGTATCGTGAAGTACCGAGTTCGGGTTTCAAGTATCCGGGTTCGGGGACCTCACATCATGGTATCAGAGCTATAGGGTTAGAAACCTTATGTGGGTTAGACCTTAGGCTATAACCTTAGAACAGAAGGAAACGTTGAAAATATAAATAACTCATATAGAGTTTAAAATAGATGAATCGGATAAATTCATCGTCAAACAAACTAAAAGATAACTTATATAAAACCTTTATGTGTTATGTGTATATATTATATGCTAATCAGGATAATTGTTGTGTGTAGATGTCAGGTGAAAAAGGATTAGGATACCCACGGATCGTAAAGAAGGAGCTAATATCGAAGCCAATAGCGAAAATAGAAGCTCACAATGAAACCAACTCGGACGAGGTGATTATCGTGGAAAACATAGTACCAGATCCAGAAATAGTGGATTTGACAGATAGTGATTCAGACCCTAAAGCTGAAGCTGATCAAGCATCAATAGAGGTGCAGGATTTGAGGAATAAGGTTTCTTCTCTAAAAGGTTATGGGAGATAGAAAAGTTACTTAATAGTCAGTTGCGTCAAGCGTTAATAGAATCAATGGAAGAGCAGGATAAGCTTAAACTCAAAATTAATCAGATGGGAGCCTCAAGCAACACTTCGTGTGCAGCTCCAAGAGATAAGGGAAAAAGGAATATAAAAGACCATGATTTGGGAAAACCTGGTAAGAAGAAATGGAAAAGAATATGTTATCTTTGCGGTTATGAAGGACATACTACTTTGTATTGTCCTGATTATAAACGGGGAGCGTGTTTTGTTTGTGAAAAAGAAGATCATCAGGGAAGGAGCTGTCCAAGAAAGAAGACTTAGTAAATAGGTAGTGTAGGTTCTGTTGTGTAAGCATGTTTAATAGAATATGTGTGTTTAGTGTGTCTGTGTAATATATTATTCTAAACTTTTGTACAAATGGTGAAGTAAATCCCGACTTTTGCTGTCACAAAGGGATAACTGATGTTTAAAGCACTATGTGTTGTGCTATGTAAAGTATTTTGAAATCAATGAATGAATATGAATCAAAGTTTGAGTTATGAAACAAGTTTAATACATTAAATTTATATGATAAGGTTTAGAATGTAAGTTAATTTATGGTTTTACTTAACCAGATAATGCCGCCAAGACGTCAAACTCGAAATCAGAGGGCAGAAGAGTTTGTCAACAACGTTGATGGACAACAACAAGCGGACCCAATGTAGCAGTTCACAAACATGGTAGCCCAGGCTATGCAACAAGGGAACCAGTCAGATAATCACTTGGCAAATTTTAATGACTTTAAGGTTGTAGGACCGCTAGAATTTAATGGTACGACTGACCCTGTAGAAGCCCAAACTTGGGTTAAGGGAATTGAGAAGGCGTTTGTAATAGCTAGGGTACCTGAGGGGCAAAAGACCTCTTTTTCCACCTACATAATGAAAGGTGAGGCAAATTTCTGGTGGGAAGCGAATCAGATGAGGGTAGGAGCAGGTGTGGTAACATGGGATAGATTTAAGACTTTATTTTTCGAGAATTATTTTTCAGCTAGTATGCAGTCTAGAATGGAGGTAAAATTTCTGGAGTTGAAGCCAGGGGATATGTTAGTGGCGGAATATGCCGCGAAATTCAATGAGTTAGCTAGGTTTGCTCCGCATCAAGTTGATACGGAGGCTAGGAAGGCGAGGAGATTTGAGCTGGGATTAAAACCCTGGCTCTATAATAAGGTGGCAGTGTTGCAGATTCCAACACTTGCAGCACTCATGGAGGAGGCAATAATTGCTGAGGAAGGGAGTGAGGCTATGAGCCTCTACAATAAGGAGAGGAAAAACAAGGGCGAGGTCGAGGGAGCTGAAAATGTGAGAATTAATAGTTGAAGCAGGAGTGTTGATGGAAAAAGGAAGGGAAACTACTTTGGAAACGTGCAGGTGAAGCAAGAGGGAGTGAAAAGGCAGGCGGTTCAGTGCAAGACATGTGGAAAGAACCACTGTGGAGAGTGTTTGAAAGGGAAATTTGTCTGCTACAAATGCGGGCAGGAGGGCCATATCTCTCCCAACTGCCCAAATCCTAGAATGAATAGTGGTTGTTTTATTTGTGGATCAATGGAGCACAGGGTGAAGGATTGTCCGAACAGGAGGGTGGAGGCAGGAAAGGAGAATACTGGTAAGGGTAGTGGAACGTTAGCAATCACGGGACCGACATCATCGAACAAACCAACAAAGTCAACATCAAGGGTCTTCAACATGACGTTTCAAGACACGGTGGCAGCTGGCAATGCAGTTTCAGGTAATATTCGAATAACTTTTAATTGCATATTTATAATTTTTCTATTTATAGTAAATTATTTTATAAAGAAATTTGAAGGAGGAATTTGAGTTCTTTTAGAAATCAAATTTCCGTTTAATCAGAAAGACAAGTTTTATGTGATTAGTTAAAGATCAGTTCGATCAAAGATGATCGAGATCTACTTGCAAAGAGTTTGTATGTTATATACCCGGATATGTATAGGTTTTAAAGTGGTGATTCCAGGGACAGAATCTTTATAAGGGAGGGTGAATGTGACAACCCGATATTTTCTATATAAATAAATAAGAAATTTTGCGTATAATTTTTTATTTTATTTTAAAGATGAGGATTTGTACAAGATAATGTGTATATGTATTTATGTGGTAAATAAAAATATATTTATTACATAAATATTTATAAATAAATTTATTTTAGAATTATTGATTATTATAAAGTATATTCTTATAATAATTAATTTAAAGATTGAAATGTTTTTATTAATTATTTTCTATGAAAATATAATCATATATTATCTAAATAATATATGGAGTGATTTTTTTAGAATAAATATAATAATTATTTTATTATAGGAATTTTAGTACAGATTATTAAGTTAATTATTTTACCTTAATTATTAAGGTTAAATATGAAAGAATAATCAGATATGGAATCCAAACCCTAATTTTGGATTATTGTCAAGGTATGAGAATAATAATATAATATTTCTTATATTTTGATTTTTCAGTGCTATGAATATGTACTATATGTACGTAATATTGAGGGTTGGTCAATTATGGTATATATTGACTCAAACCCTAGCATTAATTGATTTAATCACGTTTATCAATGTAAATGGAAAATTTAAGACTATTATATAAATGTGTTATATGATATATGTATATATATATATATATATATATATATATATATATATATATGTTTTGTGTTATGCAAATTAAGAAATCCTAAATATTAAATTTAAAACCCTAGTTTATATTTGTATTTTATAAATATTAGAAAACCCTAATTTGAAATCTAAATTGGAGTTCGTGATTAGTCAGAAATTGTGTTATTGTGTTTAATAACACGTATGATAGACTTTAATTGCTAATTAAGGTAAACCTAATTAGTAAATTAAAACCCTAAAACCTAGAACCCTAATTTGATAATTAGAAAACCATAATTATAATTATTTAACCCTAATTATCAAAACCCTAAACCCTAATTTATATTTTGGCAAGGTTAATTATGATTAGTGGTACAAAACCCTAAAGTTCATGTATAATATAATTACTAACTTACCTAATTAACAATTTTAATTTTTCAAAATTTTAGAAACTAAAATTTATTTTATTTAATTTTATTTTTGTGCAAATCCTAAATTGGAAATCCTACATTTGATTTGTGCTAAACCTTAGGGTTAAACCCTAAGGGTCTGCTAAATGACAAAATGGCCATTAAAATTCCATGCGAAAAGACTAAAATACCCCTCTTTGGATATTTTATTGAGATAACTTGTAAATCTAGTTAAATCTTGAGTTGTTAACCAACTCCAACCACTCAATTGACTGAAAATGGACAGCACTCAGCCACTTTTCCAGCCATACATGCATCTAATATTTATATAAATAGATTGTAGGAGAGAGAAATGGCATTAGTTAGTCCATTTTTGTTCCAACACTCCACTAATTCTCTTTTCTTCAAAACCCACGAATTTCTCTATCATATCAGTCCCTAAGAATAGCCCCACGAAATACAACAACAAATCAGAAGCCAGAAATCAAAAATTGTTCATAAGAGGTATTAAACCCTAATTCAAAATCTGTCCAAATTTTGGTTGTTAGATGTTATGTTTGAGTTTTAGAATATGTTGTTTATAGAGTCTTATGATGATCTGGGTTGGTATTACATAGATCCATAACATCTAAGTCCTTAAATTTGATTTTTATGAAAATTTGGAAAAAAAATTTCTACAGGTCTGACAGTGAATGTCATGCCCTATTAATCTTTGGTCGTTTATGATTTGTGATGTTTTTAAGTTGATATGTGTAGCCTGACATGTGTTCTTTAGTCTGCAAAACGAATCAAAGTTAGATCTATGGTAGAACAAAAGTTATTCATGGTCAAAGGTCGTTGACCGACCATGACCAGGCAAGAATATGGGCAGCCCAGAAATGAATTTCAGTGTCTGACAAGTTCTTTAAGCCTCTAGATCTGTTAGTTTGTTAAAGTTTTGGTTATGTTGTTGTGACTAGTTTGTATTATGTTATATACACTTTCGATCTATGCTTTTATTACATCTAAATATCAAATACACTGGATTTAATGATTGGTCAAGCTAGAACATTTGATCACGGATGCACTTTCTGGAAAATTCCCAGAAAAAGTTTTGGCTTATTTTTGACAATGGTTGACCGGCTATTACCGGCTAGATCTGTTGTTTTTATGATTATGTTTTGTGACAGATTTTTAGTGTTACATGTGAGCTAGAACCTAGAAGTCATAGATCACAGAGACAGTGCATGGATTGCAAGTTGTGGAAGCCCAAATTTGGATGGACGAACTGTTCTTCATTTCTGGGTAACCCAGAAAATGAAGAACAGGTCTGACAGCTTCTTTGAGGACTCAAATATCCTTTATGTTATGTATTATGATCATTTTTCTTGCTGGATATTGTAGTCTTGCATTTTCCTCTACCAGATCTGACCCAAAAAATGTTTAGATACATAACATACACGGATTTACACGTAGTCAAACATAGTCACTCGTTCACTGACTTGTGTTTTCTGGGCTTGGTGAAGAACACCTATAGCGACAGTTACGTCGCTATAGGCCCCTTTAGCGACAGACAGTATATTATTTTCCGAAAATTAATTAATGAATAGAAAAAACTAGTTTTTAATTATTAAAAATACAAAATAAATTATTAAAAATTATTTTAAATTCTGAAAATTAGTTTTTAAATATTTTAAATATATTTCATAAATATATAATATTTTTGGAATATTAAAAGTAATTAATTTATTTAATAATAATATTAAATAAATTATATAAAATGATTTTAATATTTGAAAAAATCATTTAAAATTATATTATGATATAAGAAAATATTTGAAATTATTTTTAATAACTTTTAATATTATTTGATAATTTTCATTAATCAATTAATATTAATGATAATTAAGTTATTTACTAAATGAATTAAATAAATTAATTAAAAATGATTTTATCATATTAAAAATCATTTTAAATAAGAATAAGCTATTTAAAAATATTTGAAGTTATAAAATATAACTTTTAATATTTAAAGGTAAATTTCATTAATTAATTATTATTAATGATATTAAAGTTATTTAATAATTATATTAAATAATTTAGTTTAAAAATGATTTTAATATTATAATAATTATTTTAAATGAAAATAAAGTGTTTAAAGATATTTTAAGTTATAAAATATAACTTTTAATATTTAAAGAATAATTTCATTAATAATTTAATATTAATGATATTTATTTAATGATTAATGATATTAAATTTATTTAATAATTATATTAAATAAATAGTTTAAAAATGGTTTTAAAAATTTAAAAATCATTTAAAAAGGGTATAAATGAATTAAAAAATATTTTAAGTTATAATTAATGACTTTAATATTTAGATAATAGTTCATTAATATTTAAATATTAATGAGAATTATTTAATGATGATTTTAAATGTTTTAAAAATCATTTAAGGGTAATATTAATACGTTATGAATATTTTGAGTTATTATATATAACTTTAATATTTTGGCAATGGTTTCATTAATAGTTTAATATTGATTAAATGTTAATGATAATATAATTGTTTGATATTTAAATCATTTAATAATGATTCTGATATTTCAAAAATTATGATAAATTGTAATAATTATTTAATAATTATTATAAGGCGATGAAAAATAGTGCGATTGATGTTTAAGTTAACTTTTTATTTGTGATTCAATGGTTGTTAAGGTTATATGACTATGTTATTAGGAATGTGATGATTGCAATAGGCAGTGTTATGTGTTACGTTATGATATACTAATAAGTAAAATGATCTGATTAATGATAGGTCGTGATAGAAAAGATAAATCTAAGTTGCGTAATTGTAAGCAATGCATCAGGCAAGTATCCTAACTTTGCATTTTCTTTATGCAATGGACAGAAGTGAGAAGTTTAGAATTATTATTATTAATGTACAGATTGTTAAACCTATATTATATACACCCTTTGATTATCAACATGTTAGTATATGATAATTCAGATATATATTCTGTTCGTTAATTTCTAGAAATGATTATACAAGTGTCCCCACTTGGATAATCATTGTATTTAATCACATGTTGATACACCTTTGATATATTTATATGTTGAATTATATATTATTGTTGAACAAGATAAGACCTTTGTTAAGAAAATCCGACAGGTATGAACATCCCGATAATGGAAAAAATTTTATGCGCCCAAGGCGGACAGAGTGAACGATAACTTCGTTCTTGTACATGTAGTATTGATCAATACAGGGTACAACGAGGCTGATCACCCTCCTTACCCGTAAGTCATGACGGTTTATAGATGAATTTCTGTTTAAACCCTTTCGAAAATGAAAACAATGTTCATAGTATGTCACAGAAACCCCATGTATAGTCATTACACAGTTTCAAAATTTGAAAGAGGGTTGTTGTGTTATTATTATTGGTACAGATTACTTCACAACTATTGAATGGTTGTAGAAGAATATTATAAAGAAAACATTTAAATTCTTTCAGTTTATATATATATAATACTTGCTGGGCACTCAAATACTCATCCTTGCTTAATTTAAATGTTTTCAGCTATGTGTGAAGGACCAGAAAGCTCAGGCCGAAACAAAGGAAAAGGAAAGCTAACAAATTAAAATTTTGGCAGTATTTGTAATAGTTTTATAAGACTATGAAGACTATGATATGTATTTATTTAATATCATGTAATGAATGACTAAAGGTTACGTACTTGGGAGGTAGACTCTGATGTATATGTAAATTAAGTTTAAGTTCTATATTATTGTTATTAGTATTAGTAATATTCCGCTCATAGAAATGGTATTGTAAAGTACCGAGTTCGGGTTTCAAGTATCCGGGTTCGGGGACCTCACATATAAAATCTAATTTCAATGTTTTTGGCAAAAAACTCCATTTTTGACGTTTTTTTAATGAAAATCATCACTATAACTTTGTTTTTCAATAAAATCAGTTAATTCAAAACATCATGTTTATATTTATACATCCTCTCCCTATTTCAATAGTCAATTTATAATTTAAACAACTAATTAAACCCCAATTTTACATTAAACTAAGCTATATTCATATATGTATATTCATATGAACTCACTGTAATATATTTTCTTTCACAAAATACATACACACATGAAATAATTTATCTATACTCATATATAAACCTTATGAAAACAATTCTTATAACAACGACTATCATATAAAGCTATATCAACAATTCATCTTCTACAAATATTTTTATAGAGAACTTTTTGGAAAAAGAAGAAGACAACAAATTTTTTTAAGGAAAAGGTTTGGATGATACCTTGTATGGTAGATGATGAAGATTTTTCCTTCCTTTGATCAACAATACCTCTTTCCTCTAATTCCTTTATCAAAACCTGCTAGGATTCTCTCAATTCTCTCTAAATTTTTCTTCTTCTCTTCCTTTTTCTTCTTCTGAGTTTTTCTTCTCCTAACTCTATCTTACGTTGTAAAATATAACGTGTATAGTAATAATATATATTAATTATATAATATAACTCTAGATATAACTGATATCAGTTATCTAAATTTTGAAAATCAAAAGCCATAAGGCTTGTTTGGCTAGGCTAATTAAAAATAACACATTAACCCTTACACCTTGTTTGGTAAACATAATTAAAATAAATGGATTAATCCTTATACCTTGTTTTGTAAACCTAGTTAAAATAAATGAATTAATCCTTATATCTTGATTGATAAAAATACTATTATATTAAAGACTTAATATGCATTAAGCCTTGTTTGTCCAAAATTAAATTAAACTCCTTTAATTTATTTTAATAACTTCTTTATAGCAAAGTTCTTTGTCACACTTCTATTAAATTAAATAAATAATTTAATCAATTCAAATACTAATCTATTAAATTACTTTAACACATAAATCACTACCACATAATTATAATTTCCTTTATAATTATAATTTTATTTAACACCTTATTTTAATTACAATTTTTAATTAAAATATTATAATTCATTTAATCATCATAACTTAATTATTAAATTAAATTAGTATTGTGACGCCCCCAAAATTAGGTATACATCATCCATCTTGGGTCGCCAGATACATGGAACAGAATTCAATTACAATTTACTAATAAAACTATCGTGTACAATATGACAAAACATAACTGTGAGTTTGAATACAATTATTGTCTACTAGAGATTTTACAAACTCAAAAGGAGTCCTCATTACAATTGTTAACATACTATTTTACAGAATAGTGAGGACTACTAATACTATCATCTGGTCCATCACTACGTTCCCCGACTTGTCCCAGCTATATTCACATTTCCTGAAATGAACACTGAAAGAAAGGGTGACCTCAACTAGCCCAGTAATAAATATTATGACTAAGATAATGTAGAATAAATTATCTTTAGCCTTAAATATTTTTAAACTGATACTATATAACAAAAATCAAATTTAACTGCAGCGGAACAAGCAATCCATTAAAAGAGTCAAGTAGAAAATAAAATCTACTATCTTTTATGATTTAAAAGGTTTTTCATCACTGTTATCGCTGAGACTCAGCTTAATAAATATTCCACATCATCGAATCACCCCTGCACTACGGCCAATGATATTCTTTAGTATCACGACCATAATTATCCATGCACTACGGGCCAAGAATATTTGTGTATTCATTAATGGTCATGATCATACCAACAACTGTCCATCAACTGTCGATCACTAAATTTAGATTGCTCCCAGCTTTGAATAGCTTCAATCTTTGCTGGGTCAACAGATATTCCATGACTTTATACCACGTGCCTAAGGAATGCTACTTCCTCAAGCCAGAACTCACATTTCTTCAACTTGGCATAAAACTTATATTCACAAAGCTTTTGGAGTGTCAGCCTCAAGTGTTGCTCATGATCTTCACGGCTTTTGGAATAAATAAGGATGTCATCAATAAAGACGACCACAAAGTGATCCAAATATTCCTTGAATACTCGATTTATCATATCTATGAAGGCACCAGGAGCATTAGTCAATCCAAAGGACATGACTAGGAATTCATAATTCCCGTACCCAGTTCTGAAAGCCGTCTTTGGAATGTCATCGGTTCTAATATTCAAGTGGTGATATCCGGAATGAAGATCAATCTTTGAAAAGAATTTGGCTCCTTGCAACTGGTCAAACAGGTCATCAATACGTGGCAATGGATACCTATTTTTGATGGTGACATGATTTAACTCCCGATAATCAATACAAAGTCGCATACTCCCATCTTTCTTCCTCACGAATAGAATAAGAGCACCCCATGGAGAAGTACTAGGACGAATAAAGCCAATATCTAACAATTCCTGTAGTTGGGTCCTTAACTCCTGAAGTTAAATATGAGCCATTCGATATGGGGCTTTGAAAATAGGTTTTGTACCGGGTTCAAGGTCGATACAAAATTCAATTTCATGCTCTGGGGGTAGGTCATGAAGTTCTTCGGGGAATACGTCAGGAAATTTATTAACAACCAAAATATCATTCAAAGATGACTTATTTTTGTTTAAATTTGTGACATGAGCTAAGAAAACTTGACATCCATTTTTCAATAAACGAATAGCTTTATGGCTTGAGATGACCGTGATTGATTTTAATGGTTTGGTCGCTTGAATTCGCATAATAGGTTGATTAGGAATATGAAAGCTAACAACCTTACGAAAACAATCAATTTTTGCATGATGAGTAGTTAACCAATCAATTCCTTGAATCATTTCAAATGCAAGTATTTTCAATGAAATAAGATCGTCTGGTAATGTGATGGTACCGATTTGAACCAAACAAGACTTATAAACAGTGGATGTAATAAAGGTTTCTCCGAACGGAGTTTCTACAGATAAGTAAAAGTCTAATTTCTCCGGAGTCAAATTTAATCGATGAGCGCAAGTAGGAGAAATAAAAGAATGGGTAGAACCGGTATCAAATAAAATATAGAATTCGTTAGAGTTTATGATAAGCTTACCCGTGATGACCTCATTCGGGTTCCTCGCTTTCTGGGAGGTCACAACAAACGCTCTCCCTTGCACTACCATCTTTGACTTTTCTGGGACGGCCTTTGGTGCCTCCGTCCTAGCTGAATTTATCTTCGGTGAACGACAAAATCGGGCTAAGTGAACTTCTCTTCCACAATTATAACATTCTTTGGATGGCATCGCGCAATTTGGACTGATGTGTCCCTCCCCTCCGCATTTGAAGCATATGATAGGTGGTCTTTCTCCTTCCTTAACAACGGGTGCTGGTGCTAACGTCTTTCCATCATTGTTGAATCTCCTCTTATTGAAATGTCCATTCTTATTATTTTGGCCCTGATTACCACCGAAGTGGTTACCATTTCTGGCATGTTGATTCCCTCCACGCTTGTTGTCACCGCTTCGATGACTGCTCTCACTGGTATTATCATTTTATCGGCTGCTCTCTTTTGGTTACGTTGACTCGTTATTGTGCTCCACCAATTGAGCCATATTTAAAACATCTGAATACAAACACAGTTTATGAGAAATAAGATATTGACGTATCTCTGGCTTTAAACCTCTTAAAAACATTCATGCCATTCTCTCTTCATTATCCACCAAGTGGGATGTAAACCGGGATAACTCCGCAAATTTTGCCTCGTAATGCGACACGGTCATATTATTTTTCTCCAATTTGATAAACTCCACTTCCTTCATGTGATGAATACTTTTGGGAAAGTATTTGTCGTTGAACAACTCTTGGAACTTCTCCTAAGATAACTTTAATACGGCAGGTTGAGTACGTTTTACCGATTCCCACCAGTAATCTGTCTCTCCGCGCAATATAAAGGCGGCAAAGGGAACCTTTTGCTCCTCAAAGCATCCCAAGACATCAAATATCTTGGTGATCTACTTTATCCATGTTTCCGCCATAAATGGTTTTGGCTCTCCCATAAACTCTGGTGGTCCCAGCTCCTTGAACTGTTTAGCGGTGACCGCCCGAGAGTTTCCAGTGTTTCCACCTACATTTTGGACATGAGCCGCTCTCGGCTGCTGTTGCATGAATTGCATAAAGCCTCTGAACAATCCATCATTCATCATTTGGTCAGTGTTTTTGTTTGCATGAGAATTGTCGCCTTCCTGATGCACATTTTTCTGATTATTGATATGTGGTGAATCAACGGTCGCCTGTGCTCCATTGCTATTCTCAACATTCTCGGATGTCATTTTCAGATACTGCCACACAACAAATGGTTAATTGACATGTAACATATTATCCCTATATTCTGACCGACCAAGTAAATACAAAAAAAACTTAGGTAGGTCATACTAGTGAAGGAATTCCTCGGCTCTCCCCTCCTAGTTCTATTCTCACATCTTAGCTAGGGATCATATCCCTAAGCTTTGATACCAACTGTGACGCCCCCAAAATTAGGTATACATCACCCATCTTGGGTCGCTAGATACATGGTACAGAATTCAAATACAATTTACTAATACAACTGTCGTGTACAATACGACAAAACATAACTGTGAGTTTGAACAGAATTATTGTCTACTAGAGATTATACAAACTCAAAAGGAGTCCTCATTACAATTGTTAACACACTATTTCACAGAATATTGAGAACTACTAATACTATCATATGGTCCATCACTCCGTTCCCCGACTCGTCCCAACTATATTCTCATTTCCTGAAGAGAACAGTGAAAGAAAGGGTGAGCTCAACTAGCCCAGTAACAAATATTATGACTAAGATAATGTAAAATAAATTATCATTAGCCTTAAACAGTGTTAAACTGATACAATATAACAAACATAGAGTTTAACTGCAGCGGAATAAGCAATCCATTAAAAGAGTCAAGTAGAAAATAAAATTTACTATCTTTTATGATTTAAAAGGTTTTTCATCACTGTTATCACTGAAACTCAGCTTAATAAATATTCCACATCATCGAATCACCCCTGCACTACGACCAAGGATATTCTTTAGTATCACAACCATAATTATCCATGCACTGTGGGCCAAGAATATTTGTGTATTCATTAATGGTCATGATCATGCCAACAACTGTCCATCAATGCACTACGGGCCAATGAGGACTTTTACCACATCATTTGTAACATTACGGTCATGATTACACCGAATAATCCCTGGTCATAATCATACCAAGTCCATCTATGCACTGCAGGCTACATATGACTTTCAAAAAATATAAACATGAGGATGAGGATGATGACAATGATATAAGAATTCAATAAAACAAGTTTATGAATTATTTTATCCAGGAACTAATAATGTCCAAATTATCAACATGATACTACTTTGTAGAGTAAAATTCAAGAATGCTCAGAAGAATATTTCCATGAAAAGATACTGGATGAAGCGCAAATATCAAGGATATTCCACTAATTTCATGTAGTATAGAAGTCAAAACTTTAACCAACTGAGTATAATAACGAATTGAATAACAAAAGAAATCACCATGCATGTGGTACTTCGCATAGAGAGGTTATTCCAACAGAATAATAAGTAACGGAACCAGGTAAGGCGAAATTTGCACCGACAAGATGTTCCAACAGAAAAATATAGACGGAATCAGGTCCGGCGTAAAACGCACAGACAGAATATTCCAATAGAATAATAACAAAGACGGAACCATGTCTGGCATAAAACGCACAGACAGGATATTCCAATAGAATATTAACAAAGACGAAACCAGGTCTGGCGTAAAACGCATAGACAAAATATTCCAACAAAATAATCATAAAGACAGAATAATAGAAGAATGTCACCAAGTATAGGGTAGTCCGCGTATACTGGTTATTCCAGCAGAATAATAAATAATAGAATAACAGAAGTTCTCTTTCATGAATACAAAAGAAATAACACCCCTTGCCGTAAAAGAACTGAACATAAGAGTAGTTAAGTAGCAGAAAACTTTTTTTCTTTCTCACTATAATTTTCTCTCTCTAGAGTTTTAGTGATTTCGTAAGAAATAATGAAGGAATGAGCTTCTATTTATAGGAGAATTGAAGGATACTGTTGGACTGTACAGTAGGAATTTAGACGAAATAATTTGGCAGAGTTATGGGCGTCATACGGAGATTGATTTCAATGCTTCATTACAAACAAAAAAACTATAATATATATGTATATATATAATAAACACATGCTATTATATATAATAATAATAATAATTGTACCCTCTCTGCCAATTGCGTATACATTAATACCTACAGTACTCCATCTTGCCTCCACCAAAACCCAATATCATTTAAATATATATAAAATAATATTGCTTTCCTCCACCAAATCCACTATCATACAAATATATATATAAAATAATAATAATTGTGTTCCCTCCACGCGAGCACCCAATTTCCCTCCACCCACTTTGTCAATCTTGACAACATTAAAAATATATAATATATAAATACATACCCTATATATATATAACTTTAATATATATAAGTAATAAAACAAAATTGAGATGACTTCTCACGTAAGCATTAATAACCAATACCGTGTGCTACTATGTAACCACACGTATTACTGTACTTTTACTATCGAGTAGTTCAACAGTATTAACGGTAAAACTTCCGCCATTATTTTCATAAAAATATTTTTGTCGTTTTCTCAATCCGACAATAATTTTGTTGTGGGGTCCATCAATGATTGCGCCGTTGTACGAATATTACCTGCTAAAACGAATATTCCCCGACCAATTGAATATAATACAACAACTTGCATACTTTACAAAATTTATAAATATTACCCACAACTATAACATTATATCAATTTTACTCCATAATAGTAAAAAATAATATTTATAGAAAATTCATCTTTATTCAAAAAGTTGGGGTTTTACAAGTATATAATCTCATAACAATTAATTTTCTTAACTCCTTATTTATTTATTTAATAAATAATTAACTAAACCACATCAACTGAAATTGAACAACTATTTATTCAACAATAAACATATACATTAAATACTTATATAATTTAATAAATATTTAATACTACAATTTAAAATTCTGGAATATTACATCATTCCCTCCTTACAAGGATTCTGTCCTCAGAATCTCAACTCAAACAAATCATTCGTTACATTCTTCCCAACTTACAAAGATTCTGTCACTAGAATTAAAGACACAGATTAAACAAATAACTCAGGGTAATCTTTCATCATTTTATCCTCGAGTTCCCACGTAGCTTCTTTAGCGTTGTGGTTTCTCCATATCACCTTCACAGAAGGTATAACTTTATTCCTGAGCACCTATTCTTTCCTGTAAACTATCTGGATAGGAATCTCTTCATAGGACAAGTCTTTATCAAACTGCAATGGTTCGTACTCGATCACGTGCTTGTAATCAGGTTTATACGGTCGTAACACTGAAATGTGAAAAACACTGTGAATGTTTTCCAACCCTGGAGGTAGAGCTACCTCGTAAGCCATTTCTCCCACTCTTCGCAGCACTTCAAAGGGTCCAATAAACCTCGGGCTTAGCTTTCCCTTTTTACCGAAATAAATTTTCCCCTTCCAAGGAGAAACTGTTTGAAATACGAAAGTTCATACGTCGAATGCACGATCTTGTCTGTGTTGATCAGTATACTTTTTCTGTCTGTCTAGGGCTGCTACCAATCTTGTTCTGATGAGTTTGACAATCTCAGTAGTTTGTTGTACCAGTTCTGGTCCTAACAACTGTCGTTCACCGACTTCATCCCAGCATAGTGGAGTTCTGCACTTTCTACAGTATAATGCCTCGTAAGGCGGCATGCCGATGCTTGCGTGGTAAGTGTTATTGTAGGCGAATGCCACCAACGATAAATGTTCTTCCCAGTTTCCTTTGAAATCCATGATGCATGCTCTCAGCATATCTTCCAATGTTTGGATTGTTCGTTCACTTTTCCCGTCGGTTTGCGGATGGTATGTTGTACTCATTTGCAACTGTGTTCTCATACATTCTTGTAGTCTCTTCCAAAAATTTGATGTGAACCTTGGATCTCTATCTTACACTGGAACTCCATGTCTTGACACGATCCCTTTAACGTACAGCTTTGCTAGTTGCTTAAGATCAAATCTAATCTTTATTAGCAAAAAGTGTGCAAATTTTTTTCAGTCTGTCCACTATCACCCAAATCGCATCGCATCCTCTTTGAGTAGTTGGAAGACCTACCACAAAATCCATTGTGATGTGTTCCCACTTCCATTCTGGTATTTCCAACGATTGAAGTAACCCTCTTGGTCTTTGATGCTCGGCCTTGACCCCTTGGCATGTCAAGCATTTGGCCACACATTCAGCAACATCTCTTTTCATATTTGGCCACCAAAAATGTCGCCGCAAATCTTAATACATCTTTGTACTTGATGGATGAATCGAATATCTTGTGTTGTGTGCTTCGGTCAAAATTTTGTCCTTGAGCTCTGGCAGTGCTGGAACCCAAATTCTTCCCTCAAATCGTAGTAATCCTTCGGTATCGTTCTTTTATTTTACATCACTACCGTCAACCAGATTATCTTTTATTTTCCCACACTCTTCATCTTGTAGTTGAGCATTCTTTACTTTGTCCACTAGAGTTGGACCAGCTTCTATATGGAATAGTTGTTCGTCGGATTCTTTTAGAAATTTGATTTCCAATTCCAGTTTTGTCATTGCTGAAATGAGCTCCTCCTGAGTTGTTATCAGCATTAATTTTTTCCGACCTTTCCTACCTAAATCATATGCAATCACATTCGCTTTGTCCGGGTGATAAAAGATCTCACAATCATAATCCTTTATCAATTCCATCCATCTTCTTTATTGCATATTCAGGCCCTTCTATGTGAAAATATACTTCAGACTTTTATGGTCTGTGTAGATTTCATATTTCTCTCCATAGAGATAGTATCTCCATATCTTCAGAGCAAATACAACTGCAGCCAATTCTAAATCATGAGTCAGATATCTTTTCTCATAATCCTTCAGTTGTCTTGATGCATGTGAAATACCTTTGTCGTTCTGCATAAGAACACAACCCAACCCTTTGTGTGAGGCATCACTATACACCACAAAGTTTTCTGTATTATCTAGTAATGTCAACACATGTGCCATACTTGACTTTTTCTTCAAATCTTGAAAACTTTCTTCAAACTTTTCCGTCCAAACAAATTTTACAGTCTTCCTTGTCAAATTTGTTAACGGAGTGGCTATCTTAGAAAAATCATGAATGAATCTTCTATAATAACCGGCCAGTCCCAAGAAACTCCTCACTTCTGACGGTGTTCTTGGTTGTTTCCAATTGATTACAGCTTCCACTTTTGATGGATCCACTGAAATCCCATCCTTGTCAATCACATGCCCAAGAAATTGTACACGATCTAGCCAAAATTTGCACTTAGAGAATTTTACGTATAGTTTTTCCTTTCTTAGTGTTTCCAATTTCAAACGTAAGTGTTCCACGTGTTCTTCTTGAGTTTTGGAATACACCAGAATGTCATCGATTAATACCACTACAAACTTGTCTAAGAATGGTTAAAATAACATGTTCATCAAATCCATGAATGCAACAGGGGCATTGGTTAAACCAAAAGACATCACCAGAAACTCGTAATGTCCATACCGAGTTCTGAATGACTTTCTAGGTATATCCTCCTTCCTCACTTTCAATTGGCGATACCCACTTCTCAAATCTATTTTAGAGAAATATTTAGCACCCTTCAACGGATCAAACAAGTCATCTATTCTTGGCAACAGGTATCTGTTTTTAATAGTGACTTTGGTCAATTCCCTATAATCAATGAAAAGTCGCATCGACCCATCCTTTTTTTTTCACGAATAATACCGGCGCTCCCCAAGGCGATACGCTTGGTTGAATATACTTCTTGTCTAGTAGCTCTTGCAATTGCACCATCAGTTCCTTCATCTCTACCGGAGCCATTCTGTACATGGCCTTCGATATTGGTGTTGTTCCCAGCGCCAAGTCGATCACGAACTCAATTTCTCTGTCAGGCTGAAGTCCTGGCAAATCCTCTAGAAATACATCCTCGAATTCTCTCACCACTGGTATTTCTTCCAGTTTTACATTCTTCTTCTGAGTATCGACTATGTAAGTTAAATAGCCCACACAGCCTTGACTCAACAATTTCTTGGCCTACATAATCGTCAGACATTTCATTTGTCTAGGCGACTTGCTACCACGGAATACTACCTTTGACGGAGTCATAAGGTTTACACATTTCTTTTGGCAATCAATTACCACTCCATACGTGAACATCCAATCCATTCTTAAAATAACATCAAACTCTCCAAGTCTAATCGGAATCAAATATACCATAAAGATATTTTCCTTAATGTTCACCCTACAGTTCTTGTATACAAATCTAACAAGGATTACTTCCTTATTCGTAATTTCTATATTCAAAGGAAAATTTAGTTCTTCACTAGGCATTCCTAACCTCTTAGCAAATTCAGCAGATATAAACGAACAAGTAGCACCCAAATCAAATAATACATAAGCATTTATATTATTGATTGGGATAATACCTGACACAACATCTTTTGATTGCTCATCATCTTGCACAGTCATGTTGAAGGTTCTGGCTATGGGTTTGTTTGATGCTGCAGGTCCTGCAATGGCCCATGTACCTCCATTATTTCTGGTTGTCATTCCATCCTTTTTATTAGGGCATTCACGAGCAAAGTGATCCTTGGATCCGCACATGAAGCACACATTCTTCTTCGGTTGAGTGAAATTTGGGACGATGTGACCCTCCTGGCCACAATCGAAGCAAACTCGTTTCACCATTATGCACACACCTTTGTGAAATTTCCCGCATGTCACACATTCTTCAAACTTTTTGTTTTGTTGGTTACCCTGTTGGTTTCCAGCACCCATGCTCCCATTCCACTTCCTCTTCAAGTTGTTGTTGTTGTTATTTTCGTTTCCACTCTACCATTTCCATTCTTAATTTCCACCTCATTCTTTTTCTTCTTCTGTTCCTGATTAAACTTTGTCACTGCCTTGCCTCTACCTTCAGTGAGTATTGCTTTCTCCATCACTGCTACGAAAGTCTTTAACTGAAATAGGGAAACCCTATTGTACAACAAGGGCTTCAGTCCCTGTTCAAACCTCTTTGCCTTGCGTTCGTCCGTACTGACTTGATATGGTGCAAACCTTACCAACTCGTTGAATTTAGCAGCATACTCAGATACCGTCATCGTTTCTTGCTTTAGTTCCAGAAATTGCACTTCTAGATGAATCTTCGAACTCTCCGGGAAATAGGTCTCAAAGAATATTTCCTTAAACCTATCCCAGGTCATCACCCTTGCCCCTTCACGAGTTTTATTGGCCTTCCACCAATAACTAGCTTCTGCTTTCAACATGAATATTGCGAATGCAGTCCTCTGATCTTCCCTTACCCTAGCGACATCGAATACCTTTTCTATCTCCATAATCAAAGTCTGTGCTTCGACTGGATTCATGGACCAACGGAACTCAGGTTGTCCAACCGCCTTGAAATCCTTAAACGTTGTACCTTGGTTTTGTGGTTGATTCGGCAACGCTCCTGTTAGTAGCGTCACTAGTTATTGAATGGGGTTACCATCAACATTGTCATTATTGGTTCCTTTAGTGGTTCTCTGTCATGGTGGTTCACGTCTGGGAGGCATTTTCTAATAAAAATACATTCATTAGATTATTATTCAATTCTTTTAAGTAATTTCTACTTAACTTGCCTCTACAAAGAAATAACCACATAACACATAACACTTTGAATAAAGTAAAAACTTTTATCCATTCATAATCTCTTTGAAAACATAAAACAATAGCATCACTGCTATTTACATTACTTACCTGAACTACAAAAGTTTCAGGACAACATCATCATCATATCCCATAGTTTGCATAACACTTGGTATTTACAATTTATTTAACATTTTATTCATCGTACAAAAACTACGATGTTCTACTAAGATACTGCTTAGCCTTACTACGTTCTTCCTCCATGACTCGGAACATTGTTCTGCGATCTAATACGTATGACGGCAGCGTGTCGAACTGAATAGGATATCCCATGACCCGATCTTGAGCTCGATTAATCGTGGTGTTAAATACTTTATCCATCTCTTCCATCTTCATCCTCTTTGACTGCGCGTCTCTTACTGCTATTCTGGTTCGTTGATAAGCTTCCTCATAGGCACCTTCAGCTCTTTCCCTCTTAGTAGCTTCTTCTCTCAGCTTGTTCTTCAATTCAACGACCATTTCGATCAGTTGTTCTTTCTCTCCTTCAGTCTGTACTAGTCTCTCCTCGACATTTGTCAGTCGTTCTTCACGATCCTTGATCTCGCCGTCTTTTTTTGTCATTGCGGTCAGTTGTTCATCTACTATCTCTTGTAACTCCTCAACTGTATCCTGAAGTTCCACGTTACAGTCGTAGACTTCATCCTACATACGAGCAGCCATCAAGGTTAATGGAGTCTCTTCCTCCTCGTCCTCGTCATCCTCATCCTCCTGTGGCAACTAAACGGGATCCTCCTCATCCGTCTCCACGTCGTCATCCTCATCTTCAACTACTGTGATCATGAGGGCTGACTCCCGTGGCAGTAGTTGTTCCCAAACTACCTGAATGTCGCGAGGCTCCTCTTCTATAGGCATCTGAGGTCCCTCCTCCCTTCCTGACTGGATTCTCCGACATTAGTCATCCTGACAATAAAATTTTAAGCTTTAACTATTAATCATTACTACTCGACACTCACGAGCACATAAATTATAAACATATATGCACATAAGTGTTTTATTACTTCTTTCTTAAAACTTGATAAGAGTTTATCACCACTATCTTTTCAAAGGTTACTTCCTAAGGCTTTTCCCCACCTAAGGTTCATAACCTAAAGCTTTGATACCAACATGTGACACCCCCAAATCCTGATACTTCATTTCCTCAAGATTTGGTGTTCACTTAATCAAAACATTCATTTCTAATTACCGAATCATAATAAAATTGAATAATAAAAACATGCCCATACATGATTACATTTAATAAAAATCTCCCAGGTTATCTAACCTTTAATTACAATCATTTAAATGTGGAAATTAAATTATTACATCACATCATTATTAAAAGTCTATTATCATAACAATAAATCAAAATTACAAGTCTTCATCACTTGTACATTTTTCCCTTTCCTTTGCTAGTTGTAGGTTCATTTACCATCTCAACCTTAGCTGCAATAGGTGTATGAATATGCAAAAGTGAGCAAACAAAGCTCACTTGAAATAAAAATGAATAACTTTATAATATTACAACATTTGCAAGAAATAAACTAAATAGAACTGAATGATATATTTTATTAACATTCTGAAACATACTACTGAGGGTCTAATGACCACAAACCATGTCCACAGTTATAAGTAATCTTTCAACTTTACCTTTAATAGTCATATGACTATAAGGACTCCACGTACTTAGGGGGATCAGCCCTTCGTACAATGTATTGTGCACAACTATTTCAACGCTAAGCGTAAACCTCTAATAAAAGAGTTTTTCATCTCAGTATTTAGAATACAAGTCTGCACTAAAGTAGGTTTGGTTGGATACATTACAAGGTAATTTAGAATTCAACGGTCATCAACTAAGGATTAGTTGAATACAAAAGAAATAACGGTATGCTATGGGATAATCATAACTGAATCGATATTTGTAAATTAATATCATGTTTTAGGAATAATCTAGTAGCATAAACATTGAATAATCATAACATAATTTGCTTGAACAATATTAAGTCAAGGTTATTGAGAATTGGATACTAAGCATGCATAGCGAATAGTAATTTGAACGATAAAGTTGTTCAATACTAGAATATTAAAATATAGCGACTCACATACTAAATAACAAGTTCCATATTAAAGAAAATTGCTCAATATTAACATACAAGATTTAGAATACTTGCATCATCATGAACAACTAGATACAAGAACTTACTCAATAATAAACAATCTAGCTCTACGAAAGTGTAGAGTTAGCAACTTGCGTAATTGTAATTGAATTAGAAGCAATAACGTACTCAACAAAATTAAACTTACACAACGAAGTTTTAGGGTTAGAGAACTTGCCTTGAGCGTAAGCTAAGCCTTACAACTTGAATCTCAATACCCTATATATATGTCATCATGACATAATTAGTCATTACCAACATTTTATATATATAAACACGTATATTCATCATGTAGGTTTGATTTTCAATTCATATAATCGAATTACGTTAATCCTAATACTAGTTAACCCTTGATAACATGCTCATTCTTAGTTTAGTACTACTGAAATCATAATTTAACAGTCCTATTATTAGCACATAACATTTGTTTTCAGACTTTGTGTAAATAAATAAAATTATCAGATGATTCTGCTAACTCGCGCTGCGGCGCCACAGTTTACATTGTGGGTCGGCGCTGCGGCGCGAGACTCAGGCTAGCAGTTGGTGCGAGAATAACACTGTTGGGCCACGCTGCGGCGCCAAACTCCAGACTTCGGCGACCAGCCTCGGCAACAGCATGAACAAAAAGCCAAATTGGCCTACAAGCTCCAATCTAACAAACTAATTAACATGTAATACATACAGAGACTTCATGTAAACATATTGTAAAGACTCTTAACATGATTCTACCCATAAAATAACATAAACATCAAATTTACAACACCTAATTTCACTATTTTTGATAAAACTTCTCTTTTCGACATTTTTAATGAAAATCATAACTGTAACTATGTTTTTCAATCAAAATAGTTAATTCAAAATATAATTTTTATGTTTATTCATCCTCTTCCTATTTCAATAGTCAATTTATAATTTTAACAACTACCTAAACCCCAATTTTACTTTAAACTAAGCCATATTCATATATGTTCATATAAATTCACTATGATGTGGCTTCTTTCACAAAATACATACATACATGAATTAGTTTATCTATACTCATATATAACTTATGAAAACAACCTTTTAACAAACAATTATCATATAAAGCTATATACACAAGAAATTCATCTTCCTCCAAAAACATTACAAAGAACTTTTGGAAGAAGAAGACAACTAAAATTTTTAGAGAATAGAAGCAAGATGATACCTTAATTTAGAAGAAGACGATGGCTATTTTTTATTCTCAAGCTTCTTTTCCCAATTTCTCTCTAAAACTCTTACTTTTTCTCTGTATTCTTCTTCTTCTCCTCTTTTCTTCTTCCGAGTCTTTCTTCTCTATTCTATCTTACGTAATAAAAAATAACGTATAATAGTAATAATATATATTAATTATATAATATAAATATATATATAACTGATACAAGTTATCTAAGTTTTGAAATTCAAAAGCCATAAGGCTTGTTTGGCTAGGCTAATAAAAATAACCCTTTTAACGCTTGCACCTTGTTTGGTAAATCTAATTAAAATAAATCATTTAATCCATATACCTTGTTTGGTAAAAAAAACACCATTAGATTAAAGACTTAATATGCATTAAGGCTTGTTTGGCCAAAACTAAATTAAACAACTTTAATTTATTTTAATAACTCCTTTATAGCAAGGTTCTTTGTCACACTTCTATTTAATTAATTTTAATAATCAATTTAATAAATTCTAAAACTAATCTATTAATTTACTTTAACACATAAATCCAAACCACATAATTATAATTTCCTTTATAATTATAATTTTATTTAACCAACTAACACCTTATTTTCATTACAAATTCTAATTAAAATATTATAATTCATTTAATCATTATAAGCTCTCTAATTTAATTATTAAATTAAATTAGTATATAATCTCATCACAATTTATTTTCTTAACTCGGTATGGACATTACGAGTTTCTTTTTGTGTCATTGCGGTCTGTTATTCAGCTACTATCTCCTGCAACTCCTCAACTGTATCCTGAAGTTCCAAGTTACGGTCGTAGACTTCATCGTAAATACGAGCATCCATCGAGGTTAATGGAGTCTCCTCCTCCTCGTCCTCGTCATCCTCATCCTCCTGTGGAAACTCAACGGGATCCTCCTCATCCGTCTCCACATCATCATCCACATCTTCAACCACTATGACCAACGGGGCTGACTCCCGTGGCAGTAGTTGTTCCCATAATACCTGAATGTCACGAGGCTCCTCCTCTATAGGCATCTGAGGTCCCTCCTTCCTAGCCTGACTGAATTCTCCGACATTAGTCATCCTGACAATAAAATTTTAAGCTTAATTATCAATCATTACTACTCGACACTCACGAGCACATAAGTTATAAACACATAAGCACTTATATGTTTTATTACTTCTTTCTTAAAACTTGATAAGGGTTAATCACCACTATCTTTTCAAAGGTTACTTCCTAAAGCTTTTCCCCACCTAAAGGTTCGTAACCTAAAGCTTTTATACCAACTTGTGACACCCCCAAATCCTAGTACTTCATTTTCTCAAGATTTGGTGTTCACTTATCCAAAACATTCATTACTAACTACCCAATCATAATAAAATTGAATAATAAAAACATGCCCATACATGATTACATTTAGTAAAACTCTCCTAGGTTATCTAACCTTTAATTACAATCATTCAAATGCGTAATTTAAAGTTCATTACATCACATCATATTTAAAAGTCTATTATCGTAATGATAAAAATAAAATTACAAGTCTTCATCATTTGTACATTTTTCCCTTTCCTTTGCTAGTGGTAGGTTCATTGACCTTCTCAACCTTAGCTGCAATAAGTGTATAAATATGCAAGAGTGAGCAAACTATTCTCACTTGAAGAAGAATGAATAACTTTACAACATTACAACAATTTCCAAAAATAGGCTCAATAGAACTGAATGATATTTCCTATTAATATTCTGAAACATACTACTGAGGGTCTAATGACCACGAATCTTGTCCACAGTTATAAGTAATCTTTCAACTTTAACCTTAATAGTCATAAGACCATAAGGACTCTACATACTTAGGGCGATCAACCCTTCGTACAATGTATTGTGCACAACAATTTCAACGATAAGCATAAACCTCTAATGAAAGAGTTTTTCATCTCAGTATTTATAATACAAGTCCGCACCAAAGTAGGTTTGCTTTGGATACATTACAAGGAAAATTTAGAGTTCAACGGTCATCAACTAAGGATTAGTTGAATACAAAATAACTAACTGTATGCTATGGAATAATCATAACTGAATCGATATTTGTAAATTAACATCATGCTTAAGGATAATCTAATAGCAAAAACATTAAATAATCATAACATAATTTTCTTGAACAATATTAAGTCAAGGTTATTGAAAATTGGATACTAAGCATGCATAGTGAATAGTAATTTGAACTATAAAGTTGTTCAATACTAGAATTTAAAAATATAGCGACTCGCATGCTAAATAACAAGTTACATATTAAAGAAACTTGCTCAATATTAAAATATAAGATTTGGGATACTTGCATCATTATGAGCAACTAGATACAAGAACTTACTCAATAATAGACAATCTAGATCTACAAAAGTGTAGAGGTAGCAACTTGCAAAATTGTAATTGAATTTGAAAATAATAACGTACTCAACGAAGTTAAAACTTGCACAACGAAGTTTTAGGGTTAGAGAACTTGCCTTGAGAACAAGCTAAACCTTACAACTTGAATCTCAATACCCTATATATATGTCATCATGACATAATTAGTCACTACTAACATTTTGTATATATAAACAAGTATACACATCATGTAGGTTTAATTATCAAATCACTTAATCGAATTACGTTAACACAAATACTAGTTAACCCTTGATAACATGCTCATTCTTAGTTTAGTACGACTGAAATTATAATTTAACAGTCCACAAAACATTTATTTTTAGACTTTATATAATTAAATAAAACTTTAAGACCATTCTGCTAACTCGCGCTGCGGCGCCACAGTTTACACTGTGGGTTGGCGCTGCGGTGCTGAGTTAGCGCTGCAGCGCGAGACTCAGGCTAGCAGTTGGTGCTGCAGTGTGATACCGGCGCTGCGGCGCGAGAATAAGACTGCTGGGTCGCGATGCGACGCCAAACTTTAGAATTCGGTGCCCAGCCTTCTTCCTTTGATCAAAAATACCTCCTTCCTCCAATTCCTTTATCAAAACCTGCTAGGATTCACTCAATTCTCTCTCAATTTTTCTTCTTCTCTTCCTTTTTCTTCTTCTGAGTTTTTCTTCTCCTAACTCTATCTTACGTAGTAAAATATAACGTATATAGTAAAAATATATATTAATTATATAATATAACTCTAGATATAACTGGTATCAGTTATCTAAATTTTGAAAATCAAAAGCCATAAGGCTTGTTTGGCTAGGCTAATTAAAAATAACACATTAACCCTTACACCTTGTTTGGTAAACCTAATTAAAATAAATGGATTAATCCTTATACCTTGTTTGGTAAACCTAGTTAAAATAAATGGATTAATCTTTGTACCTTGATTGATAAAAATACTATTATATTAAAGACTTAATATGCATTAAGGCTTGTTTGGCCAAAACTAAATTAAACTCCTTTATAACAAGGTTCTTTGTCACACTTCTATTAAATTAAATAATCAATTTAATCAATTCAAATACTAATCTATTAAATTACTTTAACACATAAATCACTACCACATAATTATAATTTCTTTATAATTATAATTTTATTTAACACCTTATTTTAATTACAAATTCCAATTAAAATATTATAATTTATTTAATCATCATAACTTAATTATTAAATTAAATTAGTATATATTCTCGTAACAATTAATTTTCTTAACTCTTTAATTATTTATTTAACAAATAATTAACTAAACCACATCAACTCAAATTGAACAATTATTTATTCAACAATAAACATATCCGTTAAATACTTATATAATTCAATAAATATTTAATACTACAATTTAAAATTCTGGAATATTACGTCATTCCCACCTTACAAGGATTCTGTCCTCAGAATCACAACTCAAACAAATGTTGGTAACTCCCGGGTCAAATCCCGAGTCCGAATCAAATCAAATACATCAAAATAAGGCCTCAAACTACTGGCACAATAGTATCTTCTTGGGTCATCTTAGCCCACCACAGGCTCTCAAAAGGTCATGATTTGAATGTACTATTGGTATTAACGTATTTTCTTATATGCAGACAAATTTTTCCCCTATCTTTCGATGTTAGATTGGGGTGTTACAAACTCCCCCACTTAAATTTCTGACGTCCTTGTCAGAATCTGATCACACACACGGCCCAAAGATCTTTGCCTCTCTAGCCATTGTGGGATAATATTGGCTGACTTCATGTCCCCACCTTCGGACCTCCATCTCTCCGTTATGGGATAATACCACCAGCCTTTATGTCCCCACCTTCAGCAACCCGATCGGATAACTCGACCCGAGATTTCGAGAGTCGGCTTTGATACCATATGGAACAACCCGGGTCAAATCTCAAGTTCGAATCGAATCAAATCCATCAAAATAAGGCCTCAAACTACTGGCCCAATAGTATATTCTTGGGTCATCTTAGGCCACCACAGGCTCCCAAAAGGTCATGACTTGAAGGTACTATTGGTAGTAACTTATTTCCTTATATGCAGACAAATTTTTCCCCTATCTTTCGATGTTGGACTGGGGTGTTACAGACTTTGTGGTGGGACTTCCGACTACTCAGAAAGGGTATGATGCAATTTGGGTAATAGTGGATCGGTTGACAAAGTCGGCTCACGTTTTGCCAATTTGGGTCAAGTATAACTTAGATCAATTAGCGAAAATTTATGTTAAGGAAATTATTTCCAGACATGGAGCACCAGTTTCGATTGTGTCAGATCGTGACCCACGATTCACATCAAACTTTTGGAGAAGTCTTCAAGAATAGTTGGGGACGCAGTTGTAGTTGAGTACGGCATATCATCAACAAACCGATGGACAAAACGAGAGGACAATTCAGACGTTAAAAGATATGTTGAGATCTTGCATCATTGATTTCAACGGTAGTTGGGATGATCATCTACCATTAGTAGAATTTGCGTATAACAACAGTTATCATGCAAGCATAGGTATGCTGTCGTATGAAGCATTGTATGGAAGAAAATGCAGAACACCATTGTATTGGGATGAAGTGGGAGAACGTCGAATGCTAAAACCAGAATTGGTGCAGCAAACAGCGAAAGTGGTGAAGTTGATTCGAATGTGTCTGGTAGCAGCTCAAGACAAACAAAAGAAATACGCAGACTTACATCGTGAGAATAGGGAGTTTGTGGTAGGCTCGTACGTATTTCTAAAGGTATCTCCC
Source organism: Panax japonicus (assembly GCA_020205505.1). Lineage (NCBI taxonomy): Eukaryota > Viridiplantae > Streptophyta > Magnoliopsida > Apiales > Araliaceae > Panax > Panax japonicus. The sequence continues at coordinate 41,188,486 of CM035101.1, read as the reverse complement.
TAGAAAGGAAAGATACGCTTTTGAAAGAAGGGAAAACTAAGCCCAAGGTTTATAGGACCTTTTGAGGTATTAGAACGGGTAGGTGAGGTAGCTTATAGGGTAGCGTTACCTCCAGACCTAGGGCGAATACATAACGTATTTCATATTTCAGTGCTACATCCTTATAAATCGGATTACAAGCATGTGATAGAATTTTAGCCTATTCAAATCGAGAAGGATTTAACATATGAAGAGATGTCGATTCAAATCATCGATAGAAAAGAGCAAGTTCTTTGAAAAAAAAGTAATATCGTTGGTAAAGGTATTATGGAAGAACCACGATGTCGAGGACGCAACGTGGGAATTGGAAGAGAAGATAAAGAAGGATTACCCTCTTTTGTTTGAGTGATGTAGGGCGAGATTCTGGGGACAAAATCTTTATAAGGGGGAAGACTGTAACGACCGAGAAATTCAGATCCTTTGTATAATATTTGAAAGAATTAAATAATGAATAAAATAATCTTATTTGTCATTATATGTGTTAATAAGATGTATGTCATTCAATAACCTAGAAATGTCGGAACATCGTAGTATTTGAACCACGTGAATGAATTAAAGTGTTTGAATTTCCAAGACGAAAATAAAAGTTTTCTGAGGAAGTTTACAAAAACACTATTCGCCGTTTAACGCTCGGGAGTTATTTTTGAACTTCCGAGAAATACGTAACGTTATAATATCAAGACAAGATGGATTATGTAATAATAATCTAAGTATGTAAAATGCAATATTTCACATGTGGACTTAATTTGAGAACGTTAGGTTTATTAAGCGTTAAGGAAAGAAATATGTAATCGTATGATGCGTATGCATTATACAAGGTATTAAACGTGAGTATAATATGACATATTATATTATTGTGTATGGAGAATGAAATAACGTATATTACGAATTAGTATACGAGCTAGCATACGAGAATTATACGTGAGGTATTTATGTTAAGTTGTTTAATTAAAGGTAATGGACTTGTAAGATTATTAGCTTAATGGTAGAAGTCCAATTAGTAAGTGATACTAAAGCCCAAGTGTTTGATATGTCATGAGTCCAAACTATTGTAGTATAAGCCTAATAAGAAATTAGCTAGATTAATTAAGTAAGCGCAATGAATTGGCTATGATCCATGGGGAAAACCAAGTGAGATGTGGGTAGACTTGATGGGCAAACATTAAGTGTGGTGGTCAAGTATAAGATGTAGGGAGCAAGAATACTTAGGCTTGAAGTTATGAATAGTAAGGAGGTGACTTAAGGAGGTGGGATGTATTAAAGACCCTTCTACCCTCACTTTAGGAAGTCTATAAATAGAAAGCTCACCATTCATTATTTTGGTTGATTACTTTTCATCCAACAAACTCTCTCACCAAACAACTTAATTGTTAGAGCAAATAAGAACTTTTAAGTCAAAGCTTCCTTTGTAGATTTCCAAAGCAAGAAGAAGTAATTTTCAAAGGTAATTGATCTTGTCTCTTCTATCTCTATCATGGTAGGTTGATAAGAGAATTGTAATCTAATGAACTTAGATGCTAAGAACATAAGGGAAGTGGATAAGCAATGGACTTAAGCCGAATAAGATGAATAAATAACTTAAACCTAAATAAGTTGATAAACTTGTACGAAACTTGTTACATATTTGTCATATAATGTTAGTATATTCATTATGTTATGAGAACATTGATTATTGGACTTAAGTTCATAATATGTCATAAGCACGAGCATTGGAGTTCATAAGTTAAATAAGACATTGACTTGTGACAATAAGTCAAAACCTACTTTGATAATAAGTTGGTGTAGTAAGTAACTTGAAAATGTGTATATGTTGATTAAAATCCACCTAGAATGATTAGTAGTGAGGTTTCGCCGGAATTCACGCGATTGGACAATAATCGTCGAATTCGTGAAATTCTCGGAATTGAAGTCGTATTTTGTGTTTGAAGTCGTAAATGTTCTTTTTCGATGGAGACAAGTCATATTTAGCATTATAGAGTTACGAACTCGAAAATGGCCAGATTTCGACTTAGAACGAAGAAACGAGCGTTGAACGTTCACGAACGTTTATTATTTTCGTTAAAATGGACTAATAGGTGAAATTTTAACAAATGATGTAAAATAGATAAAATTCTTGCGTGAACGCATAAAGTACGTAAATTATGAACCGTAGGCTTTTGAACGAGCCAATTCGGATTTATAACAAAGGAGTTACGAGTCCAGGAATCTCATCTTTTGTAAAAAATCTGTCAAACATTTCTATGACACAGAGTTCGCGCCATGGCGCGACTCCAAGCCATTTAGCCAGCACCGCAGTGCCAAAGGGAACCTCAGCCCCTGCAAACTCGCGCCGCAGCGCGACCATTAACAAAGAGACTCGCGCCGTAGCGCCTAGTCCGGTTTCTAGGCAATAATTGGTGACGCCGCAGCGCAGAACTAAGTGTAATAGCCGGCGTCGCAGCGCCAGCCTCAAGACCTAGACAATAAAGAATGTTTACATGTTGAGCATGGATGGTAATGAATGAACACTTAATCAAGGATCTTAATGAAACATGGTTACGACATAATTAAGCCTTAAGTATGAACACTTAAGGTTAAGTTAAGATAATTACTTATGAACATAAGAATGACGTAATGGAAAGTCGGGACCTATAATTACAAATCTAATACATATTTAGATTGAGAAGAAGGGTAAGATTCTTTAAGAACCATGTATGATTATTCATGAACTAATGTGCTATTTGATGTATCGTCTACTGTAGAGACTTAAGGACCTAAAGTGCATGTGTTATAAACTGTTGCAAACGCTGAAGGCAAGTACTCTAACCCTTGTTCCAGTTCGATCTGGACAAGTCTTTGTGATTTATGTATTTTTCACATGAGTTAATGCTGAGGAAGTCAAAGCCAATTCTTTCGGCTAGACGTATATATGTTATTCTATCAAGTGTTGATAAGGATTTACCAAACTAATATTCTTTTGGTTTTCAAAAGTAGACTGAGTATGCTAAAATGTCTTGTCATCAAACGACAGGCACGTGAGGTGGCCACAACTTAAATGTATACACGTTTAAAGAATGTAGTGTTGATCAACATAGAGTACTATTGTATGATCACCTAGACGTGCTCGTAAGCTATGCCGGACTTATGGACTTAGTGCTGGGGCGTCCTTTTTAAAGTACTTATAATATACCTACGGTTTTGAATCAGAATTGATGTTTTTACCGAATATTGTTTTTGTAAAACGTTTTGAATGAAAATAAGTGCTATTTTGAATTATTGATAGTACTTCATAGCTATTGTTCAGTTATTGAAGATATACTATTCCTATTTTTCAAGCGTGTTATTTTCCTAGAATTGTTGTACTTGCTGAGCTAGTTAAGCTCATTCTTGCTTGAACCATATGAATGCAGCTAAGACCGAACGGACCGATGGATCTGTAAAGGATAAAGGGAAGGCGAAGGCGAACCCATAGATTACATATATAATAGTATAGGTTTTGTAAGAATAATATTTGATATTATGACAAAGACAAATGTATTTGTTGTAAAGAACCTGGGAAATGTAAATATTCTTTTTATATATATAAGACATATCCGTTATTTTGAGGCATTTCAATTGAATGTTTATGTGAACTGTAGCACTGTGTAGCACCATCTGTCGGGTTGGAAGATAACCGGATTTGGGGGCGCTCATAAAGTGTGGATGGCAACTTGATAATGTGCTCATGCCTTGATTATTATGGTAAGATGTCATGCCTTGTATTGAAAATTAGACTTCAGACTTGATAATCTGAAGTAAGACTTCATGCCTTGTATTGAAAAGTAAACTTGATAAAGTGCTCATGACCTGATAATTCTATACCTCAATAAGCTCATGCCTTGATTATAATTTATGTTAAAAATGGTAGAATGTATATAAAGTGTAGCAAGAGTAGTGGTTATCAAAGAAAATGAAGTTCATATGCTATGTTATGTAAACGGGGTATGTCATGGTGATTTAAGAAGATTGACCATGCTAGGCAGTAACAAACTTATGTTGGGCCAAGATTTGCTTGCTAGAAATGATTTTTAGGTATAGTCAAGCCATGAGATTTCAAAAGTAAGATGTCATGTACTATTTGCTATATGTAAAGTGAGTTTAAAGAGTGTCATCTTATTTTCCATGTGGTTTCTTGCTCTTTTCTTATATTTTAGCTGCAGGTTGAAAAAGAATAAGTTTTTGGGATTTACTTGTACTATTACATCATTTCCTTTCTATTGAAGTTCATGTTAGATTCCTACTATGACTAGTCTTCAGTTTATGATACTTGATACTTCAAAATATTGACTTTTGAGTTTTGATTAGGTTTATAAATAAATTGAAGTTCATGTTCACTCTTCTATATGCAAACATATCTTAGACTAAAGCAGAAAGAAAACTCTACAAGAATCATGGTTTGGCAACCTAGTTATGAAGATAACAAGATTATATATGCAACATATAAGCTTAGACAAACAGATCTTATAAAGCAAGCTATCCAATAGTATAACTTGGGGAAAATTCATAGCAAAACTGTCTTGACTTTTAAATATCCTAATATTTATGCAGTGGTCTCCTTCTTTAGCTTTGTAAGATCTTGCCTGACCAAGTTGATACAGAAAGTTAAAAGAGGATGATGAATAAATGCTTTTACACAATAGGATTTTATTAGTCAAACCTTTATTTTTGCCAACATGAGCTTGAAACTATCGAAATCAGTAAGGGTTGCTCTTCGTTTATGAACAATAAGCTTCCTTCGCCATGAGATGTTCTCCCACTTGTTCTTAACATCAGCCATAATTCGAAATACATTAAAATCCACTAGAAGATTAAATATGCACAATACATATTTACATATGGTTTAAAATAAGCATGTTGATCAACAAGTGACTCGGAGGAGCAGGTGCCATGTTTATCCCATTCGTGTCCCCAAAACCTCAACCCCTCACTACTTGGGCATGCTAGAGATGGCCAGTCTTATTCTAGTCTACTACCAAGATCTGAAATCTATATATAAATTCCATAATTAGTATGCATGGTCAACTTAATTATAAAACCATTTAGTAAAAGCTAGCCCATTTTTTTAGTTACATGCATCTTAATTTGTGGATGAAATTATGCACTACTTACTCAAACGTACAAGTAAAGCGTGTTTGACTAAGAAAATAGAAGGCCTAAGGAAAGAAACTGGACGCTCCATCAATTTATTCCAGTTCATATATTTCAGTTACATATATAAGTTCATGTTATATATCAGTTAAATATTTCAGTTCATGTTATATTTCAGTTCAATTTATTACATTTATTGAACTTCATGTTATATTTCAGTTCATATATCTTGATTCTTCCTCTCTTTTAGGTTCTCGACCTAAAAGGAAGCATGGACCAACGATGGGAGCAAAGTTGTGATCAAATATCGATGTACCCAAGAAAGTAACTTATGATGCAAATGGTCAACCTGTTGGGGGAGAGGCCAATAAGTTAACAACCTTTCTCGGGTGTCTTGCTCGCAATGGAGAATTTTTTCCAATAAGTACTCCAACATAGTCTAATATCACAGAGGCTAACATGACAAGGACTTGGAATGAAATTCAGGTTATTAATCATAGAATTTGACCTTAAGCACTTTGACGGTAATTTAATATATGCGTAAATTTATTTGTTGTAGAAATGATTTCCACAAATCACCCTAATGCTAAAAGAAAATTGATGGATATCATGAACAATAGGTGGAGAGATTGGAAGTCTAACTTAAAAGAGTAATAATTTTGTGCCAGGTGACCGTGTCAAATCTATAGCTAAAACTATGAACAATGATCGAGTAAATCCTAATCAATGGGCTGCGTTGGTTGATTATTGGCTAACTGATGATGCACAAGTTGTGTTTATTCAAAATTTATGCATTATCAATTCTTACTTATTGTTATATATTATTATTAATTTAAAAATACATGCAATGCAGGATATAGCAACAAAAAATTGTGAAAATTGGAAAAAAATATTGGTAGGTCATACGGTGGGCACTAAATCAATTCCAAAAAAGAAGCATGAATTGGTAATATCTGATGATATTTTAATGTTTTTTTGTCGTTAATCATGTATTAGACTTCTATGAATAGAGTATTTCTTGAATTATGTACTATTTTTTGTTTTATTTGTAGTACAAATAAATAAAAAAGATATTGATCGAGTGGATATGTATATACAGTCCCCCACTCAAAGTGATAACTCAATTTTACCGGGAGCATCCTCGAATGTGGTACGTATTTATCAATCCTCAAACAATGGGGTTTTTAAACTCTTTATTCTATTTTGTCATGTTGTTGTTGTTGTTGTTCCATGTGTGTATATTCTCTTGAGCTTCAATTGAAAATAAGAAAGGATGATAAGAGATCAAAAAGTGCAAACTGGGTCACAATATATGAAAAGATATTCTAGAGATAGATGTCCAATCCAATGCATGTAATCATATATATAGCCAATCCAGCAAACTGGATTCCAAATCCAGCAACTAGATTGCAATCCAGCAAGTTGGATTCAATATATTTTCAATTTAGTAAACTGATTTTCAATCCAACAAGCTGGATTCATCAGATTTTTCAATCCATCAAATTGGATGCATAAATTATTCAATCCAGCAAGCTGGATTCCATATCCTTTTTCATGAAAACACCAAATCAGCTTATTATTTTTCTATCCTTTGCCTAAACACATATACTTATAATTCATACACAAAATGTATTTTTTTCATAATTTTCCAACTTCCTTTAGTATTTTTCAAAAATTATTTTTAGAGTGTAACTTAAGAATTTAGCCCCATCATGCTCAACTCCAGAAATTCCTATCTCTTGACACAATCTTATACGTATTAACATGAGCCTCTAGTTTAAATTTTGTAGCCATCGGAGTTATAGAACTCCGGTTATAGGCATTTTTGTCACAAAATCACAAATATTGAAATGGTCATAACTTGGTCATTTAAAGTCGGAATGAGCTCATTTTTGGACAGGAGGTACTTTATACCATATATTTCCATGTACCAAAAGGCTAGAATTTATTTTAAAAATTAAGTGGTCAAAACGTCCCCTGGAAAGTTTTCGGCAGTAGCTAATTTGAAAAAAATGGGTTTTTCCTACTTTCTTAAAAATAATCCATACGAAAATCTACAACTCCTTTTTCAGTGATTCCACTTGGAGATGTTAGAAAACATATCATAGTATCCTCCCAAAATGTTTCCAGAATATTTGAATGTCCAAAAAAATGATGAAACTGCCCTTACCCTTGACTGTCCAAAAATAGTCTATTTTCGTTTCAAAACTCGAAATTGGTTTGAATAAAACAGTCACTACGGATTGTGTACTCAATATTTTTGAGTACTATCACTTGGGTTTAGTAGATAACTTATATATCTAGCACATCTATTTGATGAATTACAAAAGAAGGGGTAGATCAAAAATGGTGAAAATCCAAATTACATAGAAAGTTTATGGTTTATAAACTAGAAAAATCACTTTTCTTTACTTTTGATTTCCAACTAAAACAACACCCAATATGGGTATATCTAAACATGAAACACTCATAAACACATAGATCTAAGGTTTTAAACCTCAAGATCATAACTTCATATTATCAAAAATCAAACCAAAAAGGAAATTAGACTACAAAAATAGAAATTTTATTATACGTACCTTAGCTTTTCCTTCTTCTCCTTCTAAAATATGAGATGGATCTTGGACGTATGAAGATCAAAATCTCCCCTTCTCTTCTCCCTAGGGCTTCCGAAATGGCCCCTCTATTTACTATCTCTATATCTGAAATCTCTCTTTGCTCTCTCTCTCTCTCTCTTGCTTTGATTTGTTAGCTAACTTAAGAAATAAAAAGAAAGAGAAAATTGTAAGGTTTTGTTTGAATAAAAAAATATATTGATATATTGTAAACTTCACCCACACACTTGCTCCTTCACTCTATTATTATTATAAGATTGCTTGCAAAATTGAGCATAAGTGTTGGTTAAATAAATAAATGACAAGTAAGAGGAGTTGGTATATGTTTGGTAAGAGTAGGTAACTTTTAATCATTACATACATGAATCTCTCCTCCTCCCTCTTGTATGTCCGGGCATCATGACCCATTTGTTGGCCCAAATTTTTGTTTTGTTTTCATGCTTTATTAACTTAGTAATGGTCCAAAATGTCTCTTATTAATTGGGCTAAAAGTTTGGGCATAAATTTGATGTTTTGGGCTTACAAATTAATTCTTCTGGGCTTTTAAATTAATTACTTGGGCTATAAAATTTACATAGTCCAATTCCTTTAATTCTTATCCAACCCAAATCATTTAATTAGGGTTTTCATTTTCTCAATTATAATTTAAATCCTTACTCATGTACATTTAATTTCTTAACCCAGTTAGACTTGCTATAGTTAGGTTATAAAATTAATTAATTTAGATGTATAAAATAAATATCTTAAAATTAGTATATATTTATATACTAATATTCTCCCGTATCATAACCCTTAAGTTTTTCAATTTTTCATTCCTAATATATAATTAGATTACATTAGTTTCTTTTATTTGCTTATATTAATAAACAAATATAAACCATCACATAATATTCATATTCATTACTCATATAACTTTTAACCCTTAGGATTTAATACTTAGCATTAGGGTTTGCCCATGCTACACTTATCTGATTCATACGTGACCCTTAACACAAATATATGATCATATACACAGAACATATACACTTATACACTTAATCCTGAATAATTCTCCACAAAAAAATTTAAATCCTCAAAATTTCTTCCCAAAATTGTCAAATTCATACACTTATTTATGTCTAGGTCTATTGTTTGACCCTTATTCAATATTTTAAGATTTTAATAAATTGTCCAAATTCTCGGGTTGTCACAATTTCTCTTCTCTCATGTTTAATTCTTTGTGCATCATATCTATTTCCCCCCTCCATGTTTAATTCTTGTGAATATAAAATTTTTGATACAAGTTTTGTTAGAGCTGAATGCATATATCATTTTTAATAGGAATAGCATATAGAGAATTTTTGGATATACACTCATTCATACATGTTTTATAGTACAAATTTTAATTTGGGAATTGGTATATCTTATTTTTGGAATGCTTGTTATGCTGGTTTTCTTGTTAGAGGAAAGATGTTGTTGGATACTTCTTCTAGCACAAAAATGGCGCGCCAGCGCCGGAATTCAAAGATATCGAATCTTTAGTGTGCACGCGCCTTCATGATGCCTAATCTCAACGCGCCCACTTCACACACCGCTCGCATGCGCTACACATATGCTTAAACTCAGCGCGGCCGCTCCCGAGTCTGAATCCATAAAATTTGAAATGTTTTAAAGGCGTGCAAATTCTACTTACATCAGTTACAATTTCTTATATCAGACGTGCGCCTCCCCACCTCTCTTTTAAAACCAAAAACTCTCCCTTTTATCCCACTTCATTCAGTTTCCCACATATAAACTCCCAATCCACTACAATCTCTCGCACTCTATCTCTCCATACTCAATCTCCACAACTTACCCATTCAGTTATAGATTAGTGGCCTAGGGTTTGTTAGAGTTCTTCAAAGTAGCAAGTTTGGGGGTTTTATTGTTCTTCAGAGTATACATAGATTGTTTCATCAGTCAATTTCTATTCTTCTCAAATCAATTAGGATTTTTCTTCAGCAATCTCCATGGTACCCAAAAGAGCACATTTTTGTACCCCTGAGTCATCTTCTTCAGGCAGTCAGAGTGAGGACATAGTCGACCTCACCAAGTTCGTCAGCCTAGATGCTCAAATAGAGTACTATCGAATTGTGTCCAAATCATTTCCGAAGGAACGCGTATTCACTCCTGGAAAGCAAGATGGTGAGTTATGGGAAATGATTCGAGCGAGAGGATGGGTTGGAGTGGTATCAAGCCCCATGCCTACACCAATGGCTTTAGTGTGTGAGTTCTACGATAACGCCAAGGAAATTATGAATGGATTGTCAATTGTTAGGGGTTTTCAAGTGGATTATCCCCCACAGGCGATTAGAGGGGTTTTCAATTTGCCTGACCCGCCAACTGGACTTGCTAACTAGGTGGAGGCTGCAAGGTTTGAGACCAACTTAGATAGGGTAATAACTGATTTCTGCGTGCCTGGTACGCAGTGGAATTACAAACTTGGCACAAACCAACCTACAAATTTTCCAAGTTCAGCCCTGAACCACTACACAAACGTCTGGAACCTGTTCATATGTGCCATGTTACTACCATCCACGCACCATCATGACATCCCGTCTGAGAAAGCTATCATACTGTGGGGGATTGTCACGGACAAATACATAAACATAGGCCACCTCCTCAACCAAAACATGCTCCGTTACAAGAGAGGGAATACCACTGGCAGCATTCCACATGCCTCAGTTGTCGCCTAGTTGTATTACAAGGCGGAAGTTTAATGGGCAGATGAGCAGTTGTAGTTACCTAGCCAAGACATTACTCATGTTACTATTGCAAAATTTGAGGATTGGGCATGAGGCACACCACACCCGAGGGGTAAGGGATTTATTCTTCCAACAACATCTTTGGTGTCGTCTTCGCAGCCAATGCAGCCAACTGAAGCAAAAACATTACCCCATTCCATTGCAAAAAATAATGATCGCAGACTTAGGAGATTGGAGAGAAAAGTGGATGCCATGTATGACAATTTCTCGACGTTTGCAAATGGGTTAACGTGGTCATTAGCTGCAGCCTTTGCGCAACAAGGAACAATGCTAGAGTGTCCTCAGTTCGAGACAGTCGTGCCTTTTCCACCACAAGACTCACCGTATGAGGAGGGTGGCCATGCCGATAGTTAGGGGAGTTTTATGTGCCCTTTACATTCATTCATTGGGTTAATGAATATATTAAGTTTGGGGATATTTGGTGATTAGTAGTGTAGGTATAAAGCATGTAGTATAATTACATATCATTTATCCATGTTTAGTATAGTTTTGCATGTTAAGGTGTTTAATTTTTTTTTGCAGAAAAAAATTTTGTTTGTTGCTAATTATTCTTTTAGTTTATATATTTAATTGCATAACACTGTATATTCCCAAGTATCTAGTTAGTTGAATTCTAGTTTAGCTAATGATGAAGAAGAAATTTGATGGATTTTTGAACTAGGTTGATAGCTTGAGCTGAGTTATAATGTTATACATGATTTGATCCATACTTGTTTTTTAGATGCTATCAGTTAGCACATTAGTGTTCATATCTGCTTGTTGGTAAAAGAATAACTTGTTTGCCTGTTGAGAAGAAAATGTTGTTTTTAAAGATAGATTTGTGTAGGAAGTGAATATAGACTATGAAAACACTGATACTCAAACTCTGGGGAACACATGGGTATGCTTTCTATATATAAAAAAAGAAAATGAAAAAGAGAAAAATATGAAAAAATTACCGTGGCTAGTCTTGTTTCGGGGCCTTTGTCACTTGAGCAAATACGCCCAAGGGGATTATCTTTACACCTAGCACCCTAAAGTCTTTTATGGTCTGGGAGTCGTTGGTTGAAAGCTCGCTAAGGGGTAGCACTGTTAGCCTAATGGAATGAGACATTGCACAGTATTGGAAAAAAGAAAAGAAATAAATAAACAACGCGGGAAAGTGCAAAAATCGCCCTCGTGAGTAAAAATAAAACGGAATAAACCCATGGTTAAACCTTAGTTTATATTGATGTGTTGGAGTAGTTGTTGTTTCAATTGTATGCATAGTTCTTGATTTGAATTTCAATTTTCTTTCTTAAGCAGAATAACATGTGTAGTCTTCACCTTTGTCAAGCTTATTTGTGAACACATCACACACACACACATCATCTATATGGCAAGTTTGGATTATTTGAGTGTATGGCGTTATGCATGTAGCTTAGTTTGATACTTTGTTCTTGAATCTGGATATTTCTTTGAGGCATATTTGATTGGAATTTTAGTATGGCTAGAAATCTTGGGAATCACTTGCATGATAGTGTACTTTGCATAGCATGTAGTTGCATTGTCTAATTTGTTTTTGTGTGTATTGCTTGAGGGCAAGCAATAGTTCAAGTTTGGGGGTATTTGATAAGTAGGTTTTATACCTACTTATTGGTTACTCACTGGAATTTTGTTCAACTCAAGTATTTTTGGTATGTTTTATTTGCTTTTTGTGTTTGTTTTGCAGTATGCATAGTTAGAACTCCTAAGGCATGGAAATGGCATGGTGAAGGCATGATAAGGCATGGTGATGGTTTAACAATGGCATGGCATTTTAAGGAATGGCTAGGATGGAGATTTGGAGCTGAACTGAAGCAATAGAAGAAGGTATTTGAAGTAATTAAGTGAAGAAGAAATAAAGAGAAAGCAAATAGTAGCCCAACAGAATTCAGCAGCAGCACGGCCGCGTTGCCATATAGGAAAGACACGGCGCTTGCGCCAAAAGAAGACCAGAGGCAAACAAGACTAGCGCGTGCCTGCGCCAAGCACTCGGTAGCATGTACACTTCGCGCATATTTCCTCTTATGTCAACGTGCGGCAGCGCCAGTCAAACTTGATTTAAAGTGCTAACTTTCTATTTTGTAATGCTGGAAGCGTGTTTGCTGTATTGAGATATATTGGAGGGTTTTGAAAAGACGTGATTTCATTCTATCATCAGAATTCTCTACTCTTTTGGGCTTCTCTGTCTAGATTAATCGATTGTAGGCACTGAGTTTTAATATAGTTGATGAATGTGGACCTAAACTAGCTTGGAATCACTTTAAAGCAGGGTTTATCAGATTTGATTTCTCATTTCCCTTATATCTCTTGCTTTCATTTCTTGTTTCAATGCTTGGCTTCAATCCCATAATGGTTGTTGATTCAGAGATGATCTAACTTCCATTATGGGATTCTAATGGAGTTTAATTTGTAGTCCATACTTGTATGCCTACTTGTGATGCTTGTATGTTTAATATTGGATTGCCTAACATGGTTGCGTTAAAATACTTAATGCTTGATCAACATTCACCCTAATTACTTACATGGAATTTAAAAAGGAAGTATAAGTACATATTAGATTATATAGACGTATGTTCACGAGACTTATTTGTATTAGGTTTTGTGATTCGTGACCCGGATAGACATATATCGGTTCACCATGTGTATTCAATGAGAGAGCTTGTGCTTAAATCATTTTTGCTTGTAATTCACATAGACATATAGTGGGTTAGGTAATTTTGATTCTTACATGAATTCTACTCCCTCCGTCCCAGGATAAAAGTCCTGGTGGACTTTTCACGCATATTAAGAAAAGGAATAAAATGACAAAATTGTCCATAATAATGTAATTAAATATGGAGAGAGAATTAGAATAAGAAAAATATGAAATATTTAATGCTACGGACATAATAGGAAAAAATATATGTAAAAGTTTGGTTATTAAAGGAAAGTGGATATTTAACATGGGACTACCCAAAATAGTAATAAGGACTTTTATCCTGGGACGGAGGGAGTATAACTTTGTGTGATTTGGATATAGTACATCGAAAGATGGTTATGTTCCACTTTTGTGCTGTCGACTAGCTATCCATATTAAATAGTTAGGCATAAAAAGAGGCGCGTATTTTGGGAAAGCATTAAATGATATTAGGATCCCATATCTCTCCAATTTCATTACTTTACTTTTTGTAATTAGTATTTTTGTGCGAATTAGATATCAATTCAGTTTTTAATTGATCGTTTGAGCAAACAGTAATAGTGATAAGGTTGTTGCATGATAACATAGATGTATTCACCTTTTTCCATGGGATCAATACTTTCTTACTCTGTAATACTTGTTGACCCGTGTATACTTGCATGAGTTAGAGTCCATTTTGTTAAACCAAAAAGGAGGTAACACGGGCTCCTTTGGCTTACAAACCCTTGTCGGGGCGGGCATATACAGAAACCCCCTAGTTGGGGTTGGCATGTCAGGACGTGTTTGGGCCTGCTGGGGTGGGCATCTGCTTCCTGCACCACATCTGATTTTCTGCTATTTTGACCCGCACACATGTAACTTCATCCTCAGTTCCTGAAATCAATTAAAACCCAAGATTTAAGTTAATCTCATGTAGATTGAGCAAGAACGCTATGAATTACTTACAAAGACTAATTACTTACCTATGATTTACAAAAAGTTGAACTACTAATTACTAAAACTAATAAATAAGCTACTGCATTATACAATGTGAAACTAAATACTGTAAATAACAAAAAAAATTGGGTTGCCTCCCAATGCAACCCAATGAGCACTTGTTTTTAAGTCTTTCAGCCTGACTACTTCATGTGTCATAGCGCATCAGCAAGAGTGATTGCAGTGGATTGATGATCGATGTCACTAACCCAATAGTGCTTTAGACGTTACCCATTGACTTTGAATGTTTTCAGCGAATTCCAGATATAGAGTTCAACTGCGCCATGTGGGTAGAATGTTTTGATGGTGAATGGCCCCGACCATCTTGATTTAAGTTTCCCAGGGAATAATCCCAGTCACGAGTTGTACAATAATACCACTTGTCCCTGTTCAAACTTCTTATTCAGATTTTTCTGGTCGTACCACTTCCTGACCTTTTCTTTATAAAACTTAGAGTCTTCGTAAGCTTGTAGACGAAACTCATCTAGCTCATTAAGTTGTTGCAGTCTTTTTTCCCCCATAACTGTTTGATTAAAATTAAACTTCTGAATGGCCCATTATGCTTTGTGCTGAAGTTCAACTAGGAGGTGACACACTTTTTCGTAAACAAGTTGATACGGAGACATACCAATTGGTGTCTTGTATGTTGTGCGATAAGCCCATAAAGCATCATTCAATTTTAGAGACTAGTCTTTTCTATTCGGATTCACTACTATCTCTAAAATTCTTTTCACCTCTTGATGAGTGAGTTTTATACACATGAATTGGATACATTCGGGCTTAATTTATTGTTGTTTTCAAGTCTTTTAGGATGTTTTTATGTGTTTGTGTCTATTCATGCATGTTTTATATTGTTTTGTAGGAATTGGGACAAAAGTTACATGGATCGATGTTTGGGGTGGCTAGATTCGCTTTTTCGGCTTGCCATTTACACAGCAGTCACTTCAGAGCCAATTTGACTATAGCTCCGGATATTATTTCGCGAAACTTCAAGAATAAAAGTTGTAGATCTACTTTTCCTCTTTCTGGATCATCTTGAATTATCTAAATCGGAGTTCGGACGAAGAAGTTATGGCCATTTTCCCAAAGGACGTCGGAGCAGAAAATGTTTGAAAAAGGGCCAAGCGCCTAGGCGCTCCATACATGCCTAATTCAAGCGCCTAGGCGCTCAAAGTCAGTAACATCATTCAGCCCAAGCGCCTAGGTGCTCCAGACAGGCCAAAATCAAGCGCCTAGGCGCTAGGAAGCAGAGTTTGAGCGTTTTGGACGAATTTTGACACCTTTTTGACTCCAAATTGGATTGGGTTTGTTCCTAAGCTAAAAATTAGACTTGTAACCTATAAATACATGATGTAAGGCATAGAATAAGAGGAGATTACATAGCTTAGTTTGAGATTACATAGCTTAGCTTAGGGATTACATAGCTTAGATTAGAGATACACTCCTTTAGATTAGAACATAACCCTAGTTCTAATTAGATTTGGAGATTGAAGCAACTTGGAGACCATTGAAGATTTTAAGTAGGAGCAAGGAGGGAGCGTCAAGTCTACTGACAATAGATTATTTCTTCTCATCTTCTTCTATCTTACTTTTATCTTTTAATGATTATTCAATTGTGGATTCTTAGTTTAAATTCAATAATCATGAACTAATTCTTTGTTTGAGATTACAATGGATATTATTGTGTAGTTTATTTTAATATGCTTCGTTATCAATTAGTATTTTCTATTGTGAGGATTGTCTATTATGATTTGGAATTAATTGTTTAATTGATTAGCCATCAATTACCATGATAATCTATATGAACTCGAGAGATGAAGTATAGATTTAGATCTAATCATGATAGCATGTGTTCAGGATTTTGTTAATAGCTTAAACTTGATGAGTGTTAAGGTAGAGATATGCTTGACGCCGCATGTAATCGGATAGAGAACTTGCTCTTAAACTTTCTTCAATTGTAATTCACATAGAGATATAGTGGGTTAGTTGGTTAAGGTGTTTAACGGATTTCTATCTTAATTGTGGATTGACGTTAATACGGTATTAGTGCATCGAGAGGTGGTTAATACTACTTTCGTGTTCTTCATTAACAATTCGGGATAAAAAATAATTGATGAGAAGTGTGTTAACTTAAATGAAGCAATACGTGAAGTTGTGATCTTAAATCTCCATAATCTGATTTTTAATTAGTGGTAATTAGAATTAGTTTAGTTAAATATTTTAATTTATAACATTAAATTCATTTGTTTAAATAAGATTGAGTTGGTTACGGGTTAGTACTTGGTGATTTTTATTAAATAATTCTCTGTGGGAACGATACTCAACTTATCACTTTATTACTTGTTGACCACGTATACTTGCGTGTTGTGCGTATATAGATTTTACTCAACAAGTTTTTGGCGCCGTTGCCGGGGAATTAGTTTAATACAGTTTTACCAATATTAGCTTCAATCAAATTAGTCTTAATTTAAACATTTTTATTTTTATTTTTAATTCTATTCCTATATTTCTCTCTTTTCAGGTACCATGGATGACTTTGCGTATCAATGGCCATACACGAACATGACTCAACCAAAAGAAAAGGAGATTGACAGACTCGCGACACTTTCCGCAATGTCAGCACAAATTAAAGAACTTTTGAGGGAGTTGGACGTTATCGCAGCCCAACAGAGTCAAAGGATGGCAATCATGTGTGACTATTGTGCTGGCAACCATCCGAGTCATCAATGCACCGTTAGTTTTGGGCGGCGAAAACAAGGTGGTGTATACCTCAACCAGTACGCATATGATAATTACCATCAAGTTTGGGGGTATCACCCGGATTCTTCATGGAGCTACAACTATCAGGACCAATACTCTGCTCCAAATCCAACATATCCATCAAATTTCTCAAATCCAACTCCAATGCAACAAGAAGACAATTCAGATTTCAAGGAATTCATGTTAAGGATTATAGCAGAAAAAGAAGAGATGATAATGAGTCAGGAGTTATCAACCCAAAATTTTAATAATCGAATGGAACAACACCTCACTACCTCAACCAATGGTCCTCAATACATGGCTTCCGAGACTGAAACAGAAAGTTCAAGGTTGGAGGAATTGGTGTACAAGTTCATAGCATCAAATGAGGAGAGAATGAGTAATCAAGCGAGGTCAATTCAAAATCTTGCGGATCAGATAGAGCAAATGACCGAAGCCGTAAGCAACCTTCCTCCAAACACTTGGCTTTATGACATGGATGACGAAATTGACGGAGAACCCGAACCAAATCTGCAACTAGATGAGCCACAAGGTATAGGAAGTGTGGAGACAATTGGGGATAATGAAATAGAGGTCCAAAAAGATCTAAATGGGTCTCCACCAAAGTTCAACGATCTGGTTAGATTTGCAAAACCGTGCCCGCTTGGTAGTCATGTCGTCGGCGAAGATCTTATTGACATAAGAGTGAGTACAATTTTGAATCTATGGTGGGACGAGAAAGAGAAGATAGACGAAGAGCACATTGTGTGTGACAAGCTTCCATGCCCCAAAGTGATCACATACTCAATGAAGAAAACACCTAGCTGTGGGACGTTCTTGGTTGAGATCATACCAAACCAGAGCATGCTAGGTGACTTTGATGTAATGGCTATCACAAATGGGAACCTACCAAAAGCTATATTATTTTCGATGGATGGAGGGTTCCTCAATTTTCGTAGGGGAATTGGATAGAGAATTGAAGAAGTCAGGCTGAGACTATAAAACAAGCGCTTATTGGGAGGCAACCCAAGTTTAATTTTTATTTTTAGTTTTTATTAAGTTTTATATTAGTAGTTTTGAATTTGCATTTATTTAGGATTTAATAAAATTGCTCCTATCATGGTTTTACAGGTTATTCAAGTCAAATTCAAGTGTGGTACCCAATTTGTTCCATGTGCTTAGCCTTTTCTCCAAACTTAGCGGGCAAGGAGGACGATTGCTATATTTTCAGGGAAGTCCTCTGCTTTAATTTTTTCTATTTCAGTCATTGAGGACAATGTCTAGTTTAAGTTTGGGGGTGTAATTGTCCAGCTCCAGTTCATGCATGTAGTATTCATCTAGTGCATTCATATAGAATTTAGTTGATAGTTTTTCATGTAGTTTGCATTCATAAAAAAAAAAAAAAAAATTTAGTATTTGCATGTTTCCAGCCGTTAGATAGTTTAAGTCTGTTTTGGCCAGTGATGAGATTGGAATTGAGTAGACAAGTATAGTATTGTCTGTTAAGACTTTGATGTGATTTCTTGTCATGATTTGAATCTTTACCTGTTTGAAACTGATATAATAAGGATAGCACAGTAAAAATAACTATGTTGACTGATTGACTTTAAATTGACACATAATGGACTTCTAGAGGATAATGCTAGTTTGAATGAATGAAAGACATGAATAGGCGAAGATGACTGAATTTAGATAAAAACTTAAGTTTGGGGGAAAAATTTGGGATATATAAGCTTAAAAAAAAAGAAAAAAAAAATAATACCTTGGCTAGTTTTGTTTCGGGGCCTTTGTTACTTGAGCAAGTACGCCCGAAGGGGTATCTTAAAACCTAACGCCCTAAGGTCTTATATGGTCTGGGAGTCGTTGGTCGAAAGCTCGCTAAGGGGTGACACTGTTAGCCTAATGGAATGAGACATTGCACAGTCATGGTTAAAAAAAAAAGGAAAAAAATAAAAAAAAAGAAATATAACAAAACGGGAAAAGAGCAAAAAGCCCCCGTGATGAAAAGTAAAGCATAAGTATCCCGGATTGGACTCTTGAACTTGGTGGATGTTTGACTTTAGTTGGATCTAGCTTGTTCGTGAATTTTGTGAATTTGCACTGTATGATGCCTTCGAAGATATCTATTATGTCTTAAATTTGACTTTATATTAGTTAACATTGTTGTGGAGCACACACGCACTATATCAGTGATAACAGTCTAAGATTTGATGATTGATTGAGAAATTACTGATTTGTTTTAATATGATGTATTATCATGTTTACTTGATTTCTCTAAGGCCGGTTAAATAGACTTGTTTCTGTCATTATGTTGGATTCGTAGGCATATAGAGTAGTTTCATTACATTGCATTGCATAACATTTTTGTGTTTTTGCTTGAGGACAAGCAAAGGTTTAAGTTTGGGGGTATTTGATGAGTGAGTTTTATACACATGAATTGGATACATTCGGGCTTAATTTATTGTTGTTTTCAAGTCTTTTAGGATGTTTTTATGTGTTTGTGTCTATTCATGCATGTTTTATATTGTTTTGTAGGAATTGGGACAAAAGTTACATGGATCGATGTTTGGGGTGGCTAGATTCGCTTTTTCGGCTTGCCATTTACACAGCAGTCACTTCAGAGCCAATTTGACTATAGCTCCGGATATTATTTCGCGAAACTTCAAGAATAAAAGTTGTAGATCTACTTTTCCTCTTTCCGGATCATCTTGAATTATCTAAATCGGATTCGGACGAAGAAGTTATGGCCATTTTCCCAAAGGACGTCGGAGCAGAAAATGTTTGAAAAAGGGCCAAGCGCCTAGGCGCTCCATACATGCCTAATTCAAGCGCCTAGGCGCTCAAAGTCAGTAACATCATTCAGCCCAAGCGCCTAGGCGCTCCAGACAGGCCAAAATCAAGCGCCTAGGCGCTAGGAAGCAGAGTTTGAGCGTTTTGGACGAATTTTGACACCTTTTTGACTCCAAATTGGATTGGGTTTGTTCCTAAGCTAAAAATTAGACTTGTAACCTATAAATACATGATGTAAGGCATAGAATAAGAGGAGATTACATAGCTTAGCTTGAGATTACATAGCTTAGCTTAGGGATTACATAGCTTAGATTAGAGATACACTCCTTTAGATTAGAACATAACCCTAGTTCTAATTAGATTTGGAGATTGAAGCAACTTGGAGACCATTGAAGATTTTAAGTAGGAGCAAGGAGGGAGCGTCAAGTCTACTGACAATAGATTATTTCTTCTCATCTTCTTCTATCTTACTTTTATCTTTTAATGATTATTCAATTGTGGATTCTTAGTTTAAATTCAATAATCATGAACTAATTCTTTGTTTGAGATTACAATGGATCTTATTGTGTAGTTTATTTTAATATGCTTCGTTATCAATTAGTATTTTCTATTGTGAGGATTGTCTATTATGATTTGGAATTAATTGTTTAATTGATTGGCCATCAATTACCATGATAATCTATATGAACTCGAGAGATGAAGTATAGATTTAGATCTAATCATGATAGCATGTGTTCAGGATTTTGTTAATAGCTTAAACTTGATGAGTGTTAAGGTAGAGATATGCTTGACGCCGCATGTAATCGGATAGAGAACTTGCTCTTAAACTTTCTTCAATTGTAATTCACATAGAGATATAGTGGGTTAGTTGGTTAAGGTGTTTAACGGATTTCTATCTTAATTGTGGATTGACGTTAATACGGTATTAGTGCATCGAGAGGTGGTTAATACTACTTTCGTGTTCTTCATTAACAATTCGGGATAAAAAATAATTGATGAGAAGTGTGTTAACTTAAATGAAGCAATACGTGAAGTTGTGATCTTAAATCTCCATAATCTGATTTTTAATTAGTGGTAATTAGAATTAGTTTAGTTAAATATTTTAATTTATAACATTAAATTCATTTGTTTAAATAAGATTGAGTTGGTTACGGGTTAGTACTTGGTGATTTTTATTAAATAATTCTCTGTGGGAACGATACTCAACTTATCACTTTATTACTTGTTGACCACGTATACTTGCGTGTTGTGCGTATATAGATTTTACCCAACACCTCTCTATTTTAAACTTTGACTTGGCCACTTGTTTCGGGATGATAAGTTGTCGCAATTCTATGATTGACCCCATATTTTGCCAAGAAAGATGTAAAGAACTTATTGCAGAAGTGACTTCCCTCATCACTTATAATTGCTCTCAGCGTGCCAAATCTCGTAAAGATGTTTTTCTATAGGAATTCTAAAACAACATTGGCATCATTTGTTGGGAGTGCCACAGCTTCAACCCACTTAGACACATAGTCCACAACTAGCAAGTTGTATAAATTATTGTATGAGGGCGGAAAAGGTCCCATAAAGTTAATCCCCCATACATCGAAAACTTTGACTTCTAAGATTGTGTTGAGTGACATCTCATTCCTTTTTGAAATATTGTCCACCCTTTGACATCTATCACAACTTTTTACAAACTGGTGGGCATCTTTGAACAAAGTTGGCCAGTAGAATCCTTCCTGAAGAAACGTATCCGCCGTTCGCTCACTTCCATAATTTCACCATATACAGATGTGTGGTATGCATGCAAGATGTTATTCACTTCACTATAGGGCATGCATCGATGAATCATCCTATCCGCACAATGTCTGAATAAATACGGCTCATCCCACATATACCACTTGACATCATGTAGGAATTTCTTTTTCTTCTGACATGCCAAGTTTGGAGGAAGAATCTTGATAACCAAGTAGTTAGCAAAATCCGCATACCTTATCCAAAAATAAATGATTATCCCAAATAAATGATTATCCAGAAATAACTCGTTGATCAATACCTTATCTTCCTTGTCCTTGTTCGGATTTTTCAACCTTGAAAGATGAACAACTACCTGATCTTTTGTCCCATTCCTATCCTTGATTTCCAAATCAAACTCGTAAATGAGTAGAATCCAACGAATAAGCCTAGGCTTTGCATCTTTCTTAGAAATTAGATATCGAATAAACGAGTGGTCCATGTATAGAAAAACCTTTGTTCCTATCAAGTATGAGCGAAATTTGTCAAAGGCATACAAGACTATAAGTAACTCTTTCTCGGTAGTTGTGTAGTTCAATTGAACATTTATGAGGGTTTTACTTACATAGTATATAGTATGAAGATCTTGTCTCGGCGTTGTTCCAAAACAACCATTACCGCGTATTCACTAACATCACACATCAATTCAAATGGCATCATCCAATCAGGTGCTATAATTACGGGAGATGTTGTCAACTTCTTCTTCAACTGTTGAAAAGATGTCAAACATTCTTCATCAAATCTAAAAATTTCCTCTTTCTCTAAAAGACTATATAATTATTTTGCAATTTTCGAGAAGTCTTTGATAAACCAGCAGTAAAATCCAGCATGCCCGAGAAAACTGTGAATCCCTTTAACTGAGGTCATTGATGGTAGATTCTCAATTGTTTCCAACTTTTCTCGGTCTAATTCAAACCCTTTTGAAGAGACTTTATGAACAAGGATGATTTCCTTTTCGACCATGAAATGGCATTTTTCCTAGTTCAGCACAAGATTGGTTTCCACGCATCTTTTCAGTACAATAACCAAATTCTCAAGATAACGATCAAATTTATTCCCATATACAGAAAAGTCATCCATAAAAACTTCCACATTGTGTTCCACCATTTCTAAAAATATCGTCATCATACATCTTTGAAAGGTCATCAATGCAGTACACAGACCGAATGACAACCTCCTGAAAGAAAAAGTGCCATATGGGCACGTGAACATCGTTTTCTCTTGATCTTCTGGTGCAATCACTATCTGATTATACCCTGAATACCCATCTAACAAGCAATAGTACTCATTCCCAGCCAAACGGTCCAACATCTGATCGATGAAAGGTAAGGGAAAGTGATCCTTTTGGGTTGCCTTATTGAGCTTCATGTAATCCATGCATACCCTCTAGTCAGTTACTGTCCTAGTCGGTGTTAATTCATTATCTTTACTAGTCACAACTGTCATCCCACCTTTCTTCGTGACACACTACACTGGGCTCACCCATGAACTTTCTGAGATAGGGTAAATTGTCCCAGCATCCAACCATTTCAAAATCTATTTCTTCACAAATTCTTTCATAATCAGGTTGAGCCTTCTTTGTTGTCCCACTATCAGTTTCACCGCATCTTCCAAGAGTATCTTATGCATGAAGAATGAAGGGCTTATCCCCTTAATATCAGCAGTTGTCCATCCTATCGCAGACTTGTACTCTAGAAGAATCCTCAGCAACTTATTTTCCTATAAATCGTTAAGTGCAGATGCAATAATAACATGTAAAGTATCTGAATTACCCAAAAATGTATACCTAAGGTGTTTAGGAAGACGTTTTAGCTCAAGAGTGGGTGGTTCCTCAAGTGAAGGTTTCATCTGTGCCGATGCTTTTTCTTCTGTATGTAATGGCTCGAATGGCACCTTGAATCTAATCATTCTAGGCAATGCATCTAGTATATGCAAATAGTACACAAATTCTGGATCATCCAAGTTGACATCTCCCAATAAAGTGTTTTCCCATGGATCCATATCTATACCTCAAATCAGATCTTTACTAACCATTTTTTCGATCACATCCAATCTAAAACACTCTTCATCATCCGTAGGGAATCTCATAGCTTTAAAAACATTGAACTTCACCTCTTGGTCTTGCACTCTCATTGTTAACTTCCCTTATTGCACATCAATAAGAGTCCTCCCAGTTGCCAAGCATAGCCTCCTTAAGATAATAAGAATGTTATTATCTTCTTCATAATCAAGGATGATGCAATCTGATGGAAATATGAACTTATCCACCTTTACTAGTATATCTTGAACAATCCCCCTCGGATAAGTAACTGATCTGCCCGCTAGCTATAGTGAGATGTTTGTTAGTTTCGGTGCCAGAAAACCCAACTGAGTGTACACAGATAAGGGTACGAGATTCACACTTGCACCCAAATCACACAAACATTTATTGAAGACCATGTTCCCAAGTGTGCAAGGAATGGTGAAAGTCCTCTGATCATTCAACTTCAGAGGCAACTTCCTCTGTAATACATCACCACATTCCTCCGTTAATGCAACCGTCTCATAATCTTCTAACTTCTTCTTCCTCGATAAAATACCCTTCATAAACTTTGCATAGCTCGACATCTGTTCTAGGGCTTCTGCAAACGAAATATTAATCTATAGCTTCTTGAAGATTTCTAAAAACATGGAGAACTATTTTTCTAACTTCTTCTTTTGAACCCTCTGCTGAAACGGTGGTGGAGGATAAATAATTGGTTCAGCATCAGCCTGATTCTTATCCACTTGCCTGTCTTCACCCTATTTCTCTTCCATCACCTTTTCTTCACTTTCTTTCACATCTTTCTTAGACAAATTTTTTGCACTTTGCCCCTCTAGATGTTTTCCACTTCGTAACGTGATAGCTTGACACTGCTCATGATTTCCAATTGGATTCTTCTTAGTGTCACTTGGTAAAGTCCCTTGAGGTCTGTTATTTAATGCCAGCGCAAGTTGTCCCATCTAATTTTCCAAGTTTTTAATCGTCGCCACTTGCGTTTTCATAGATGCCTCATTACCGGATATATACTTCAACAATAACTCTTCTAAATCTGACTTTTTCTCTTATTGTGGAGCTAGCTGTTGATGCTGATTTTGGAAACCAGGGGGATACGATTATCGTGGAGCCTGCTGATGGTTCTGATTGTTACTCCACGAGAAGTTTGGATGGTTCCTTGCCCCCGGATTATAGGTATTCTGGTATGGATTAGGAAGTATTCTGTTATAGCTACCTACAAAATGAACTACTGTCGGATTGACAGCACACTGCTCCATCGAATGTTCCCCCGCACACAATTAACACACATATGCCATATGCTGAACCTGTACTCACGTGAGAGCATCCATTTTCTTTGATAGTGCTTAATTTTGAGCTGCTAAAGCCGTTACTCCATCTACCTATAACACTCGAGATGCCTTAGGTTGTGTCATTCTTACTGTTGGCTACTGGTAGTTAGTAGCTTCTATTGTTTCAATCACGTCATAACACTCCCCAAACCTTTTAGCCATAAACGCTCATCCTGACGCTGTATCTGTACTAGTTCTAAGATTATTGTTCAGCCCATTGTAGAATGTGTTCATGTGCAGCCACTTGGGTAACCCATGATGCGGACACTTCCTCAGCAATTCCTTATATCTTTCCCAAGATTCGCACAGAGACTCCCTATGATGCTGTTCAAACATTGTAATTTCATTCCTCATCTTAGCAGTCTTTACCGGTGGGCAGAATTTGGCTATAAAGTTTTGAGCTAGGTCATCACAAGTAGTGATTGATCCTGATGGTAGTAAATTTCACAAGCTCGTTGCCTTGTCTCGCAGTGTGAACAGAAACAAATGAAGCCTAACGGCATCATCAGATAGCCCATTGTACTTGAAGGTATAACAAATCTCCAAAAAGCTCACGAGATGCTCGTTTGGATCATCATTAGCCAATCCCCCAAACTATACTGAATTCAATATCATCTGAATTGTGCGAGGCTTGATCTCAAAATTGTTTCCTGTAATTGTAGGCTTGATAATTCTTGACTGAATTTTAGTAACTCTGGGTATGGCATAGTCCCTAAGTTCTTTCTGATCCTCTGCAGCTGATAAGTGGGTTATATATATATGAATCGGCCTCTAATTCGAGCTTAAACTATGTTAATTCATTATTTCTGTGATTTTTTTTACTTATTTTGTGGTATTTTATGTTCAGGTATGGTGGCGTACCGTGTATTTCTTAAAAGGTAGTTTCGTGGCTAAAGTGGGCAAGAAAATGAGCTAAAGCTAGACTGCAGCAGAATGGACCCCCGTCGGGGTGGATAATATGAAGGCAAAACCCCTGCTGGGGCGGGGGTACTTGATCAAAAATAGTAGCACCCTCCACTGGGGTGGGCACTTGAAGAAGGAAACCGCCGCCGGGGCGGGGTTACGGGGAAGGCTAAGACTCCTATTTCAGTTATAATGTTGTTGAGGCATAAAGGAAAGAGGTTGACATGGTTTGGAACTATATTGGGCGTCGAATTATGGTCATAATATGTGTCCTAGGCTGGATATTAACAAGATACAACAAGGGAGATTACATCATACAATCAATTAACAATTGAGAATCCAATAATTTGAGCAACGACATTGGAGGAAGGATTGAAGGTTTGAGTCATGATAATTGCATATTGGAGCTGAGAAGAAGGGTGTTTTTGTATTCATTCTACTTCTTTAATTAAATTGTTATAATTGCGATGATGATTACTTTGATATTTTTCAGTTTTTAATTCATTTGTGATGAGCTAATTTATTTTTTAGGCTTATGATGGATCTTTATGGTGGAACAATAATTATGTAGCCTTGAATTTTAGTTTAATAATCTATCATTCAGTTTATCTATTGTGATTTGTTCTTTAATTTATGAATTGTTTGATCACCAATTTTGTGCGGGTTTGTATGGACTCGAGAGACGATATATGAATCTAGACCTAGTCACTATAACATGTGTTCTTGAATTCTGTGATTGAATGGAATCTTAATAAATGTTAGGGTAGAGATATGCTTAACGTCACATGTAATCGGATAGAGAACGTGAACTTAAACCTTGTTTGATTGTAATTCACAAAGAGGTATAGTTAATTAGTTGATTAAGGTATTTAGCTTAATTCTATCTAATATGTGGATTTAAGTTAATATGGTATTAGTGCATCGATAGATGGCTAGTTCTACTTGAGTGTTCTTGATTAATAAAATGGGATAGTGAATTAAACTGAAATGGGGTGTAGTAATCGGAGTGATACTTAAAAGTGAAGTAATAAGCCTAATTCTCCATTATTTGCTTGAAATTATAGTTTTTGAGTATGTTGATTGCATATTATTTTTATGTTTTTAGTTTTTAATAGTTATAATCATTGAATTAGATAGTTTATTAAAACTTGGATTAATATAAATTTGGTAATTGTTAGGATTAATTTCATACTAGTCTCTGTGGGAATGATAATTAACTTATTATTACATTACTTGTTGACCACGTGCACTTACGTGTGAGCGTAATTAGATTTTTCCCAATAAGTTTTTGGCATCGTTGCCGGGTACTTAGTATAGATTTTATTATTTTTCAATATCAGTTTAATTAGTTAAGTTTTACTTAAACATTTTTCTTTTGTTTTGTTCTTTCTTATTTTAGGTTCTTGAAGTCAGTTTATCCAAACTCAATCTAAAACCTCAGACTTGCTTCCTTTTGAGGACGATATCGAGAAAAGGTTTCAAAGGCTAAATAAGTGGATAAAGGACACAAGGGAAAACTTTGAGAATTCTGAGACAGAAGAAATAATGGCTACAAAAGACCAGAAAGCGCTGAGGGATTTTGCTACTCCTAAGGTGACTGAACTTGAGTCGAGTATCACCAGGCCAACGATTGCTGCAATTACATTTAAGATTAAGCCTGGGACTATTCAAATGATTCAGGTTTAGTTCAGTTTGGGGAACTAGCCAACGACGATCCGAATGAACACTTGGTCAGCTTTTTGGAGATATGTGACACCTTCAGTTACAATGGGGTATCGGATGACGCAGTCAAACTTTGTTTGTTCCCATTCACTCTACGGGACAAGGCAAAGAGTTGATTACATTCTCTACCGCCGGGATCGATAACTACTTGGGGGGACCTTGCTCAAAAGTTTATGGATAAGTTCTTTCCAACCAAATAAAACTTCCAAAATGAGAAACGAGATCACCATGTTTGAGCAGTGTTGGGTAAATTCTAGTTACGCAGAACACACATGTATATGTGGTCAACAAGTAATAAAGAGTTAGTAAAGTATCGTTCTCATAGAGAATTAACTAATAAAGTTCACCAAGCACTAACTCATAACCATCTCAGTCTTATTTAAACGAATGATATTATATTTTATATTTAAACTATTAAATTAAATAAACCTAACTATTCCTAGAGTGAGACTAGATAATAAAGACCTGAGATTACAATTTCATTTATTGAATAATTTAAATCAACGCACTCCCTGTTAAGCCAAATTACTTGCACTGGATTGCTAGTCGAGAACACGAAAGTAAGTACAACCATATCTCAATGTAACATATCCATATCAAATATAATCCCCAGTTAAAAGAATACACAAGAACACCCAAATTACCTAAACCACTATATGTCTATGTGATTTACAAATAATTAGGATTTAAGCCCAAGTTCTCAATTGACTACGAGCGGTGCTTCGGTATATATCTATCCTAAGCACGAATCATATATTCCATCACCAAATAGAATTTACAAACACAAGCTATCAAGATCAAATCTAAACCCATACTCCGTCTTTCAAGTTCATATGGGTTATCCAAGTAATTGATGGTCAATCAACCAAGCAAATAAGCATGAATCTTTATTGACAATCCCTTAGCAATCAATAAGGCTAACAATAAAGTATGTCAAAATAAACTAGGCAATAGTTTCCATTGCAATCCCAAAATAAAATTTAACTCATAGTTGAATTAGAATCCATGATCCACAATTGAATATACATTGACAGATACAAACAGAAGTACGAGAGTTAGGGATTAAGAATAGCAAATCTGAGTTTCTTCTCTTCTTTCACTTCTGAACTTCCAATGTTCTTCAATTGCTTCAATCCCCAAATCTGAGCTAATCTAGGGTTCTAAGCTAATCTAATCGAATATTGGAAGAAGAAAGTAACATTAGTTTCAGCCCCCAAGGGGTGGGATTAATCTTACATAATGAAAATACGTCTAATATATAAGCCCTAATTGAACCCCTCTTTATTTACGCTTACAATTTCCAATTTAATATAAAGTCACTAGCTGCAGTCAACGTCGCGCGCGGCCGCGCACCCCTCCTTTGCAATCCTCGCGCGGGCGCGCAACTTGCAGTGTTCAATGTCTGACCAGCTGGGTGCTCGCGCGAGCGCGCGTCCTCAAGCTTATCTGCCGTGCGGCCGCTCGGCTTCTGCAACTTTGAATTCTGGTTCTGCTGCTGCACTGATCTGTTCTCCTATTAATTCTTTTGTCCATCCATGCTTAGCCTCTTGCTCCAATTGATCCTCATGCCATGCATCGAATAGCCTCATGCCATTTACATCACCAAATCATGCCATATCCTGCACTTTTACACCAAAAGAGTTTTAAGTAAATGCAATGCAAAATAACATAAAATGCAACTTAAAACACATTAACATATACTTAAGATGGGCCTAGTTCATGTGAATTAATATCCAATAAGTAGGTGTAAAACCCACTTATCAAATACCCCCAAACTTGAACTATTTCTTGACCTCAAGCAATGCAATATAATGCAATATACATGATATGAAAGCAACACTACTATGCAAACGAATCCCACATTCTCAGCCAAATATGAAATCCAATTAGATTTACCTTAGAGAAATATAAAGATCCAAGAGCAAAGCATCAAACTAAGCTGAAGGAATAATGACATACAATCAGATAATCCTAAACTGCTATAAAGATGTTGTGTGTGTGTGATGTGTTCACAGATAAGCTTGAGAAAGATGAAGATACCACATGCTACATTGCTTAAGACAGAAAATTGAAGTTTAGATCAAGAACTACATATACTAATGAGACATCGATCAACTACTCCAACACATCAATACAAATTAAGGTTCAACAATGGGTTTATTCTTCTTTATTTATACTCACGTGGGCGATTTTCGCACTTTCCCGCAGTGTTTATTTATATATATATATATATATATATATATATATATATATATATATATATATATATATATAGCGAGTGCGTTTTACGCTCCATCTCACTTTCTATTTCCATTTAAACGAGTGCGTTTTACGCTCCATCTCGTCCCAATAGCAAGCATACCCATGTGTTCCCAAAGTTTGAGTATCTGTGTTTTCATAGTCTATGTCTACTTTATACATAATTCCATCTTTAAAAACAACATTTTATACTCAGCAAATAAACAAGTTATTCTTAAACCAACAAGCAGATATGAACATGTATGTGCTAACCGATAGCATCTAAACAACAAGCATGAATTAAATCATGTAAAACATTATAACTAAGCTCATGTTATCCACTAAATTAAAAAAATTATCAAATTTCTATGTCATCATTGGCCAAATTAGAATTCAACTAACTAAAAACCTGAGATTATGCAATGTTATGCAACTTAAACATACTAAGTAAATAAGGCTAAAGAAAACTAAAAAAAATTCATACTAAAATACTCCTATTATGTAACTGACTATATGCAACAACTACTCACTACAACCCAATTCCCCCAAACTTAAAATAAACAATGCCCTCATTGTAGTTAAAAGTGAAAGAATATTCCCCTAAGTGGCAATGTTATCTCCGTTCGCTTCCTCATGATCTGATAGTATATCAGGCGATGGTTAAGTTTGAGATATTCTATAGTTGGAGACTTAGTGTGGGCTTCTAACTGTCCGAATGCTTGAGTCAGAAATTCTAAAAATTTTGCAATTTTTTCCTGTGACTGAGCTATGGCGCGACCTCGCGGAGTTTGGCTTGTAGTTGGGCGCGGCCGCGCGGCCGCGCGACCTTGTACCCTGGCAGCTTCAGTTTTTGACTTCTGTGTGATCCTAAATGCTTATACCAATTGGATTGAACCTGAGAGGAGAAATAATAAAACTATTATTAAGACTTACCACTATCTAACATCTACAAAATATGGAAATGTAAAAAAGGAATTATATAAGGAAGGATAAAGATTGGATGGGGTGCCTCCTATCGAGCGCTCGATTTATAGTCGTTAGCTGGACTCTTTTCTTGACACCGATATCTGATTCCTCTATGATAAGATAAGAACCCTCCATCCATTAGAACCGCTATGTGATTTGGTAGGTTCCCCATCATGAGAGTCTTCAGATTGAAGTCACATAGCATATTTCCTGTACATGATGTCTCCATTTCTATTGCATTGCCAGGTGCTTCTCCCGTTGTATCTGTGAATAGATTTTTGCATTGAGGCATGACAGATACAACATGATTTTCTTCTTCTATTATCTCTTTCTCAGCCCACCATGGTTTGTAGGAGGCCTCATAATCGCAAAAATTGTTTCTTTGGATATGACTACCAAGGGGACATGGGTGTGCAAATTTCACTGAATTTTTTAACTCTAACTAAGAAGGCACTTGGGGTATTATACACGTCATCTCACGATCTTCATTTTCTATACCCCCAGTTGTCTCTTCAATGTCCACTCCTTTCAGTTCATTCAGTGGGATGAACACCTCTAGTTCTCCATCAGTTTCTTCGTCCATGTCATAGCACCAATTGTTTGGAGGGTGATTGTTCAAGGCTTCGAACATTTGATCCATCTTATTCTGAAGATTTTGAATTGACCTCTCTTGCTCAATCATCTTCTCCTCACTTGATGCTACACACTTTAACCACAAATCCTCCAATCTTGAATTATCTTATTTAGTTTCAAAATCCATGTATTGAGGACCATTCATTGAGGAGTTAATGAGTTGTTCCATCTGTTTGTTAAGATTTTGGCCTGATAACTCCTGACTCATCATCATCTCTTCATGGTCTGCTATGCTTTTTGACATGAATTCCTTCAACC
Source organism: Panax japonicus (assembly GCA_020205505.1). NCBI lineage: Eukaryota > Viridiplantae > Streptophyta > Magnoliopsida > Apiales > Araliaceae > Panax > Panax japonicus. The sequence continues at coordinate 41,156,891 of CM035101.1, read as the reverse complement.
TTGAATTTCCCTCTCGTTGCGTTGAAGGTGGATATGAGAAATATGATGGATGTGTTGGACTCGGGATGCAGTATTGGTCGGGATAGTTAAAACTCAATTCATAATTTGGGTGATACCCCCAACCTTGTTGATAATCAGGATAAACATCGTTGTTGAAGTAATCACCCCCAAACTGCACTTGTCCAACCTTGATGTTGCACTGATAACTCAGATGCTCGCTTACACAATATTCACATGTAACTATTATCTCTCGAGTGTGTTGGGGTACAAGAATATCCAACCTCTCCGAAAGTGTTGCAATTTGTGATGACAATGTAGAAAATACATTGAGTCCCTCATTGCTTGTGTCCCTTGGTTGAATCATATTTGTATAAGGCCATTGATAAGCAAAGTCACCCATGGTACCTGAAAAGAGAGAAATATAAGAAGATAATTAAAACAAAAAAATGTTTAAATTAAGACTAATATGATTGAAATTAATAATGGCAAAAATTTATTAAGCTAATTCCACGGCAACGGCGCCAAAAACTTGTTGGGTAAATTCTAGTTACGCATAACACGCAAGTATACGTGGTCAACAAGTAATAAAGAGTAAGTAAAGTATCGTTCTCACGGAGAATTAACTAATAAAGTTCACCAAGCATTAACTCATAACCATCTCAGTCTTATTTAAACCAATGATATTATATTTTATATTTAAACTATTAAATTAAATAAACCTAACTATTCCTAGAGTGAGACTAGATAATGAAGACCTGATATTACAATTTCATCTATTGAATAATTTAAATCAACGCACTCCCTGTTAAGCCAAATTACTTGCACTGGATTGCTAGTCGAGAAAACGAAAGTAAAGTACAGCCATATCTCAATGTACCATATCCATATCAAATATAATCCCCAGTTAAAAGAATACACATGAACACCCAAATTACCTAAACCACTATATGTCTATGTGATTTACAAATAATTAGGGTTTAAGCCCAAGTTCTCAATTGACTACGAGCGGTGCTTCGGTATATATCTATCCTAAGCACGAATCATATATTCCATCACACAATAGAATTTACAAACACAAGCTATCAAGATCAAATCTAAACCCATACTCCGTCTTTCAAGTTCATATGGGTTATCCAAGTAATTGATGGTCAATCAACCAAGCAAATAAGCATGAATCTTTATAGACAATCCCATAGCAATCAATAAGGCTAACAATAAAGTATGTCAAAATAAACTAGGCAATAGTTTCCATTGCAATCCCAAAATAGAATTTAACTCATAGTTGAATTAGAATCCATGATCCACAATTGAATATACATTGAAAGATACAAACAGAAGTAAGAGAGTTAGGGATTAAGAATAGCAAATCTGAGTTTCTTCTCTTCTTTCACTTCTGAACTACCAATGTTCTTCAATTGCTTCAATCCCCAAATCTTAGCTAATCTAGGGTTCTAATCTAATCTAATTGAATATTGGAAGAAGAAAGTAACAGTTGTTTCAGCCCCCAAGGGGTGGGATTAATCTTACATAATGAAAATACGTCTAATATATAAGCCCTAATTAAACCCCTCTTTAGTTACGCTTCCAATTTCCAATTTAAAATAAAGTCAGTAGCTGCAGTCAATGTCGCACGCGGCTGCTCGCCCCTTCTTTGCAATCCTCACGTGGGCGCGGAACTTGCTGTTTGCAATGTCTGACCAGCTGGGTGCTCACGCGGGCGTGCGTCCTCAAGCTTATCTGTCGCGCGGCTTGAATTCTGGTTCTTCTGCTGCACTGATCTGTTCTGTTGTTCATTCTTTTACCCATCCATGCTTAGCCTCCTGATCCAATTGATCCTCATGACATGCATCCAACAGCCTCATGCCATTTACATCACCAAATCATGCCATATCCTGCACTTTTACACCAAAGGAGTTTTAAGTAAATGCAATGCAAAATAACAAGAAATGCAACTAAAAACACACTAAAATATACTTGAGATGGGCCTAGTTCGCTTGAATTAATATCCAATAAGTAGGTGTAAAACCCATTTATCAAGCAGTAGCATGGGGAGACTTTATATGAGGCATGGGAACGGTACAAGGTGTTACTCAGAAAGTGCCCTCATCATGGACTACAAAAATGGCTGCAGATGAATACATTTTACAACGGGTATAGATGAGTATAGATGTAACTTTGGGTGGAGCATTTATGGCCAATAGCTACGAGGAGGCGTATGAGTTGATAGAAACTATGGCAGCTAATAACTACCAGTGGCCTATATCAAGGATAACACATCCTTAAGGTAGCTGGGGTATTAGAGGTAGATGGGGTAACAGCGTTGGCGGCACATATTTTTGGATTATCAAAGAAAATGGATGCCTTGACTAGTGCACAACCACAACATGTGGCATATGTTTGAAAGTTATGTGCAGGAGAATGTCCTACAGAATAGTTTGCCATCAACCCAGCATCAATTCAGTTTATGGGCAACTACAATAGGATTCCGCAGAACATGTATCAAAATGCCTACAACCCAGTGAATTGGAACCATCCCAATTTTTCATGGAGCAATAATCAAAATCAGCAGACTCCACGACCTTCTTATCCCCGGGGTTTCAAAATCAGCATCAACAAGGAGCTCCACATCAAGAAAAGAAAACAGACTTAGAAAATCTTTTGTTGAAATACATATCAAGAAACGAGGCGGCAATGAAAACACAAGCAGTGGCCATCAAAAATTTAGAAAATCAGATGACATCTTGCATTAGCATTGAATAATAGTCCGCATGGGACTTTACCAAGTGACACAGAAAAGAATCTGAAGGGTAATCATAAGCATTGTCAAGCAATCACTTTGAGGAGTGGAAAACATCTTGATGGGGAAATATTAGAAAATTCAGCATATAAGGATGTCAAGGAGAATGAAAATAAAGTGGTTGAAGAGAAACAGGATAGGGAAAAGCAAGGGGACAAGACCAAGTCAGATGTCGAGCCAATTGTGTATCCTCCATCGCCATTTCAGCAGATGGTCCAAAAACAGAAATTAGATAAACAATTCGCCAAATTTTTGGAAGTTTTCAAGAAACTTCAAATTAATATTCCGTTCGCAGAAGCCCTAAAGCAGATGCCTAGTTATGCCAAATTCATGAAGGGTATTCTGTCTAGGAAGAAAAAGTTAGAAGATTATGAAACTATGGCTTTGACGGATGAATGCTGCATAGTTTTACAGCGAAAGTTACCTCCAAAGTTGAAGGTACTATGGAGTTTTACTATACCTTGCACGATCGGTAACATGGCCTTCAAAAAGTGTTTGTGTGACTTGGGGTCAAGTATAAACCTCATGCCATTATCTGTTTCCACCGAATTGGGGCTACCAAATCCAAAGCCTACGAACATATCGCTGCAGTTAGTTGACTGATCAGTAACTTACCCAAGAGGAATTGTAGAGGATATTTTGGTTAAGGTGGAAAAATTCATATTTCCAGCTGACCTTATAATTTTGAATTTTGAGGAAGATAAGAACATCCCAATCATCTTAGGGAGACCATTTTTGGCTACAGGCATAACTCTCAACGATGTGTAAAAAGGTGAACTAACCTTGAGGGCCCAAGATCAGGAAGTCACATCCGATGTGTTCAAAGCTATGAAGTTCCCTACGGATACAGAGGAGTGTTTCTAGGTGGATGTCATCGACCAGATAGTCTATGATGATATGATAAAAAGTTTGGTTAGTGATCCTTTGGAAATTACATTGCTGGGGGATGAGGATTTGGATGATCCAGAGTTCATGGATTATTTACACATGCCGAATGCTTTGCCAAGAGTTAGTAGATTTAAAGTTCCATTCAAGCCATTACACACGGAGGAAAAAGCTTCAGCTCGGATGAAACCATCACTTGAGGAGCCACCCACTCTTGAGCTCAAACCACTTCCTAAACACCTCAGATATGCTTATTTAGGTGATTCAAATACTTTATATCTTATTATTGCATCTTCACTTAACGAATTGTAGGAAAGTAAATTGCTAAGGATTTTGAGAAAATACAAGTCTGCAATAGGCTGGACCATTGCCGATATAAAGGGGATCAGCCATTCCTTTTTCATGGACAAGATTCTCATGGAAGAGGATGCGAAGCCAACAGTGGAGCAGCAGAGAAGGTTAAATCCAATCATGAAAGAAGTAGTAAAGAAAGAAATATTGAAGTGATTGGATGCGGGAATTATTTACCCGATTTCAGACAGTGCATGTGTCAGTTCAGTACATTGTGTGCCAAAAAAGGGTGGAATGACAGTGGTAAAGAATGAAGATAATGAACTGATTCCAACGAGGACAGTGACCGGATAGACGGTGTGCATGGACTACAGAAAGCTAAATAAGGTAACTCAGAAGGATCATTTTCCTCTACTCTTCGTTGATTTGATGTTGGACCGACTAGCCGGACATGAATATTACTGCTTACTAGATGGATACTCGAGGTACAACTGAATTGTCATTTCTCCCGATGATCAAGAGAAGACCATATTTACAGTCCCATATGGTACTTTTGCATTCAGAAGGATGTCTTTTGGGTTATATAACGCATCAGCTACATTCCAAAGATGCATGATGGCTATCTTCTCCAACATGGTGGAAAAAGAGGTTGAAGTTTTCATGAATGACTTTCCAGTCTATGGAAACACTTTTGATGATTGTCTAGAGAATTTGGTCATGGTCATATAGAGGTGTGTGGAAACTAATTTGGTACTCAATTGGGAGAAGTGCCACTTTATGGTTGAAAAAAGGATAATTCTTGGGCACAAAGTATTTGCTAAAGGTCCAGAGGTTGATAAGACAAAGTTAGATACGATCGCGAATCTTCCACCGCCGAATTCAATAAAGGGAATCCGCAGTTTTCTTGGACATGTCGGGTTCAACATAAGGTTTATAAAAGAATTCTCTAAGATTGCAAAGCCATTGTGCAGTCTTTTAGAGAAGGATGAAGTATTCAGCTTGGATGACTAGTGTAAAGCAGCATTCGAGCAGTTAAAAAAGATGTTGACTACAGCCCTAGTGTTCGTTGCACTGGATTGGACTATGTCCTTTGAACTAATGTGCGATGCGAGCAACTATGTAGTAGGAGATGTTTTGGGTCAACGTCGATGTAACGCCCCGAGATCCGATCTATCTTCACACCCAAATTTCGTACGTCACGAGTACATCATTCATTCTGCATACATCATTATATACTAAAATATAACAACATACACTTTCATATCCCAGGTTCTAAAACCCATATAGTTTTTCTCATTACAAATAATGATAATTACATTATTCTTTACATCTTGCACGAGTGAATTTTATCCGCCACCAAGGATACATAATCGTTCATTAAACTATTCTATAGTTTAATTCTCATCTGTCTACATTACAAGTCTTCACTTGATCTTCTCGCTAATTCACATTTTGAATGACACTTCATCTAGATACCATCAGCTTGATCTATACGGGATCCTTAAGTTCTTCTAACATCGTTCGCTGGAAATGTTTTTCATTTAAAGCACGTGTGAGCATTCAATTGCCCAACAATTCATAGTAGTTGAACATACAACTTCAAGGGTTTAACATTCCTTTGGAACTTCGATAACCGAACAAATGTTATGAAGCAGCTTGAGCAATAAGAATAATCTCGATTCCTATCATTTTAAAACATTAGTCACATTCACTTTGAAATACTTTAATTCTCTACTCTTTTTCATACACATTCTGTCTGGCTAGAATCAATAGCATAGACTTAACAACAACGGTTCATGTAAAACTTGAACATTCTTTTATTGAACAATTCAATCATAGAACAGTTCATCTCATAAAAACACCGAAGTGTTCAAATTGTGGCACAAGGCCTCATACATTCTACCACCTTGTACAAATATAGCACATTCGCACATAGACAGAACTTCTCAAGTTCAACATTTGAGAAGTTTAAGAAACTAGCATTCATTTGAAATATGAATGAAGTTAGGAAACTTGCCTTACGTACAGCTACAGCTTACGCTGAACTGCTCATTCCAATTCCTATAACACATAAGGAAATAACAAATACACCAATTAGTCATATACTTGACTTACACATTGGTTTACTTAACTTTACTTCTTAAGGTTCACTTTCTTACAATATAATTTTATGCGACTAACTTTCATTACCAGTTTACGGTTTCATGACATACGGAGATGTCTTACTCAAAACGTTCATCATCTTTGATGATTTACATTCTTATCGTCTTCTTATACTTCTCTAAGACTCAACACACATCTCTTCTCTGCTAGTAGTCCATATGGTACTCTGAGTGGTTTCCCACAAATAACCAACAAAAAAGTTCCCATCTCGTCTACACTGCCCACATAGTGAGTTAGATCGGTTGCCAGTTTGTATATACCTTCGCTATAACAACCCGAAATTTTGGATTATCCAGAATTTAGGTTTAAAGAATTAGTTACTAATAAACAAAATTTTTATTAATACTATTATGCGCTATGAGTTTATTAATCGTTCTATAACCTAGGATGATTATAAGTCGGGAGGATTCTTGCTACGAGCCAGATTTAACGAGTAAGAATTTTCAAGACGAAAATGAATGTTTTTCGGGAACAAAAATATTTTTGGGGAAAAAGACAAAATAGGCACTATTCACCCGTTTCTGCTCGGAGATTTATTTTGAAATTCCGAGAAGTTATTGATTACGTAAAATGTTGAGACGTGATGAAATATTCAATAATATTTCAGTTATGGCAAAAACGAAGTTTTCGCCTGCGGACTCAAAACCTAAGGGTTGGGATAAGTGAGTTCGGAGAATGTAATGAGTACGTATAATAACTAGGGTTATTATGCATGAGAAATATAAGTATGATACGAGTTATTATACGAGTATAGAAAGAAGAATAGTACGACGTATAATACGAACATCATACGAATTAAATACGAAGAGATTATGAGAATACGATAAAAGAATGCGTATAATACGATTAGTCTTAATGGACTTTGTGTTCATGGACTTTGTAGAATCCAATTGGACTTGAATTATGTCAAGCCCAATGATTTGTGAAGTTAAGCCCAAGTTAGGCCCAATAAGAATTAGGGTTAAGGCCCAAACAAGAAAAGAAACTGCAGATCGAACTGATTGGTAAACGGATGGGTAAGAACCATTGGGGCAACCCATGGGGTGACCCATGGGCATAAGGGGCGGCCACTTGGCCACCAAGTAAGGGTGGTGGCCAAGTAAACTTGGTGGCTATGTTGTTAAGGAGGTGGGAATAATAATTTTAGGGGCGAAATGAATATTTGCCCCTAGCTTTGAAAATCTATAAATAGAAAGCTAGATTTTCTTCTTTTTTTTGAGATTTTGAAAATCCTCCACTTGAGAGAGATAGAAAGAGCTCAGTTGGGAGAAAAAAGGAAGAGTATGAGCATGAATGCTCGGATCAAAAGTGATCGAGAAATAGAAAAGCTCGCAAATCGTCGGCTTTGACTAACGGGAGAGGATTAAAGAAGAACGGTAATCCGAACCCTAATTCTTTTAATAATTTTCTTTATGTTTTTATGTTCAAAAACATAACTTAATGAAGATAAGAAGTAGATTAAGTTAGAAATGATTTCATATGGTTTAAATCGTAAGAAAATGAAGAAATAAAAATAAGAAATTTAGTTTATAAATTTCTTAAGGAAGTATAAGATTCGTAAGGATTTTGAGCGATCCGAATGAATCTTATGAATGAGTAGGTTAAATAAGTAAGGAATGGTGTTCTATAACATAAAATTCCAAGAAAAAGTGAAATCATAATCCAAAATATCGATTAAAAATGAAGAACGAACGAAGAACGCGAAGAATACGCGAAAAACACGAAGAACATTGTTGATGGACAAATTTAAAACCATCATAGTATAATTGTTGTTAATGAACAAATTTAAAACCACCGCATATAAGTTAGAGGCTTATTTCTTGGTTAGGAACGGTAGAAACGTTCATGAAGAACGGATTAAAACTTAGCTATAACGAAGTTATGACGAAAAGTTCGTAAAAGACGAGCGAGAATTTGAAAGTTAGTAAATTAAACCAAATGTGTAGGGTTTCATAAGAATGTAAGAGAACGTAGAAATCGTGAGTCGTGGACTCAAGAACGAATGAATTCCGAGTTCGGATGACCGAATTACGGACGAACGAATGAAGAACGTTAATAACGTAAAAATGAACAAAGAGTTAAGATTAAGCCAATTGAATGGCATGTTAACGGATTCAGAACGAAGTTCTGTCTGTGGGTAATTGAAGTACGTGAGATAAGGAAGAAAATGGCTTTAGAACAACCTCATTCCGAGTACTAACGAAGAAGTTATGAGATTTCGAATCGGCGTCTCAAGCTTTTAATAGACTTAGAAAAATTTTCTAGGTTTCATGCTCGGCGCCGCAGTGCGAGTTGTGCCTTGGAGGCCGATGCCGCAGCGCGTAACAGTGTCCGAGCACACTACAAGAGTTCGCCGCAGCGTGAACCGTAGTATAATTTGTGGCGCCACAGTGCCATGTACAGTACGAAAATCTTCTGGAGTATGGCGCCGCAGCGCGGCCCACTAAGTAAGGACTCGGGTCGCAGCGCTAGTCTGGGAAAAGAGGAGAGAGAAGTAGGTCGTGCCGCAGCGCGAGAGGAAAGGAAGGGCACGGCGCCGCAGCACCGGTGCAGAGCAATGCCCAGAAATGAGATTTTTAGTTCTCAGTTACTGGAGGATGTGCAAGAAAGAAGTATGAACATGTAGTTCACGTAATGTAACATCCATTCAAGTGTATTAAACCTTTAATGAAGTTTGAATGGAAAGTTTAAACGAGATTAAAAAGACAAAGAATGTAGGTGCGGGTTACGGAACCGATATCTAGAAACCATAGTCACGATGAACGAACGTGAGGGATTACTGTGATTGTGATTCATTGGACGTTAAGTGACGAAGGTAATGAATAACATTTCGATGTTATGTCATGGTAATAAGGGATAAGTGTAAAGCTTATAGACGCTATGAACGCAACGTTATTGCGATGAATGATAGGTCTTAGAATACAACGGACTGTATGGCTTCGACATTAAGAAACAATAATGAACATGGGGTTCATGGGATGGATAACGATCGAAAGCAATTAAAACCTTGAGTAAAGGTTGAATAAGAGATTAAGAGACGAGTAACGTGCACGTTGAATACGTAAACGATCCTCGTGATTTGTATTCAGTGCTTAATGAATGTGCTAAGTATACCCTGGTTGTATGACTTAGACGTTGATGAATGTAGTAAGTAAAATACGAATGGTATCAAGAAAGCCGTATCGAACGGTAATGAGATTAATGAAAGTCAAATGTGAATCGGATAAGAATGAATCCCGAGGTATGGCAATTACTTGCCAGAAAGCCAAAAGGAATAAGAAATTAACTTAACGAATATTATAATTTAATAATTCGTATAAGTTAAGAGAAATTTAGGTTGTGGTACAATCGTAACATTTGATGGTTGACATATGGGAGCTGGGCTAAACAATTCCTTCAGAGAGCGTATATACAAAACTGGCAACCAATCTAACTCACTGTGATGGCAGTGTAGATGAGACGGGAACTTGTTTGTTGGTTGTTTGTGGGAAACCACTCAGAGTACCATATGGACAACTAGCAGAGAAGCGATGTGTGCTGAGTCCTAGAGAAGTATACGAAGAAGATAAGAATGCAAATCATCAAAGATGAAGAACGTTTTGATTAAGACATCTACGTATGTTATAAAGCCGTAAAGCGAAAATAAAAGTTAGTTGCGTAAACTTATATTGCAGGAACACGAATGTGACGCCCCCAAAATTAGGTATACATCACCCATCTTGAGTCGCCAGATACATGGTACAGAATTCAAATACAACTTACAAATACAACTGTCGTGTACAATACGACAAAACATAACTGTGAGTTTGAATACAATTATTGTCTACTAGAGATCATACAAACTTAAAAGGAGTCCTCAATACAATTATTGTCACACTATTTAACAGAATAGTGAGGACTACTAATACTATTCTCTGGTCCATCACTCCGTTCCCCGACTCGTCCCAGCTATATTCTCATTTCCTGAAGAGAACATTGAAAGAAAGGGTGAGCTCAACTAGCCCAGTAAGAAATATTATGACTAAGATAATGCAGAATAAATTATCATTAGCCTTCAACAATGTTAAACTGATAAAATACAATAACCATCAAGTTTAACTGCAGCGGAACCAGCAATCCATTAAAAGGGTCAAGTAGAAAATAAAAATTACTATCTTTTATGATTTAAAAGGTTTTTCATCATCGTTATAGCTGAGACTCAGCTTAATAAATATTCCACATCATTGAATCACCCCCGCACTACGGCCAAGGATATTCTTCAGTATCACGACCACAATTATTCATGCACTACGGCCAAGAATATTTGTGTATTCATTAGTGGTCATGATCATGCCAACAACTGTCCATCAATGCACTACAGGCCAATGAGGATTTTTAATTTTTACATCATTTGTAACATTACAGTCATGATTACACCGAAAAATCCCTGGTCATAATCATACCAAGTCCATCCATGCTCTACAGGCCACAGATGACTTTCAAAAATATAAATAAGAGGATGATGACAATGATATAAGAATTCAATAAAACAAGTTCAAGAATTATTTTATCCAGGAATTATTAACGTCCAAATTGTCAACACGATATTGTTTTGTGGTGTAAAATTCAAGAATGATCAGAAGAATATTTTCATGAAAGGATACTGGATGAAGCGCAAATATCAAGGATATTCTACTAATTTCATGGAGTATAGAAGTTAAAGTTTTAACCAACTGAGTATAATAAAGAATGAAATAACAAAAGAAATCACCATGCATGCGATACACCGCACAGGCAGGTTATTCCAACAAAATAATAAATAACGGAACCAGGTCAGGTGAAATTCACACCGACGTGATGTTTCAACAGAATAATAAAGACGGAACCAGATCCGGTGTAAAACACACAGATAGGATATTCCAACAGAATAATAATAAAGACGGAACCAGATCCGGTGTAAAACACACAGATAGGATATTCCAACAGAATAATAAGGAATGGAACCAGGTCCGGTGTAAAACACACAGACAGGATATTCCAACAGAATAATAGAAGAATGTCACCAAGTATAGGGTAAACCGCGTATACAGGTTATTCCGATAGAATAATAAGAAACGAAATAACATAAGGATTTCACCAAGTATAGGGTACACCGCGTATACAGGTCATGTATAGGGTATGCCACTTTTACAGGTTATTCCAACAGAATAACAAAGAATAGAATAACATAAGTTCTCTTCAAGAAGAAAGAATAATACCCCTTACTTTATTTAGGAGATTGAATACTGCAGTAGTGTAGTAACCGAATACTCTTCTTCTTTCTCTCTTATTCTCTCTATAGCTTGAGCGAATTCGTGAAAAATAATGAAGCCCTAGGCCTCTATTTATAGAAGATTTATTACTATTTACGAAAGTATTTACTATTTACGAAGATAATTACTATTTACAAAGGTAATTACTATTTACGAAGGTAATTAATATTTATGAAAGAGACTCTTAGATGATGACATATGTCCCCCCACAAATAATTAAACTTACCACAAACGTCTAATAATACACTCTTTATATACATCAAGGATTGAATAAAAATTACCAGAAATCATTTTATTTTTTAATCAACACATTTAATCTTTCAACAATTATTAATCATTTATAACTTGTCATCTCAATTATTGTTTAGATAATATAACATATTATACAGATGATACTGTGACAATAATTGAATCAATAATATAAGAGATATGATGCATCAATTACTGTAGCAATAATTGAGTATAGCTGAGTGACTTCTCATGTAAGCATCAATAATCAATACCGTGTGCTACTATGCAACAACGCGTATTACTGTACTTTTACTACCGAGTAGTTCAACAGTTTTAACGGTAACACCTCCGCCGTTATTTCATAGAAAGATAATTTTGTCGTTTTCTAACTACAATAATACTTCCGTTGTGGGGTCCACCAATGATTATGCCGTCGTACGAATATTCCCCGACAAAAAGAATATTCCCCGACCAAACGAATATTTTATAACAACTTGCGTACTTTGCAAAATTTATAAATATTACCCACAACTATATATTTTATCAAATTTATTCCATAATATTCAAAAATAATAATTATGAAAATTCATCTTTATTTATAAAAACTGGGGTCTTACAACCTCCCCTTCTTATGAAATTTTGCCCTCGAAATTAGGGTACGTACCTGGTATGTCGAAGAGGTAAGGATACCTTGATTTCATTTCAGATTCTAACTCCCAAGTCATTTCCTCAACATCGTGGTTTCTCCACAAAACTTTGACTTGAGGTATAACCTTGGAGCGTAGAATATGTTCCTTCTTATCCAAGATTTGAACAGGAATCTCTTCATACGTCAAATCTTCCGCTATTTCGTCCGGTTCTAACTCAATAATGTGGTTTGGGTCTTTCACATATTTACGTAACATGGATATGTGAAAAACGTTATGAACACGAGACATACTTGGCGGTAGAGCAAGTCTATAGGCCACAGTTCCTATTCGATCGAGGATTAAAAATGGACCGATAAATCAAGGATTGAGTTTTCCTCTCTTTCCAAATCTTGTAACTCCTTTCCATGGAGTAACACGTAACAACACATGATCTCCTATATTGAATTCCACGTCCTTTCGATGAAGATCAACATAACTCTTTTGTCGACTTTGTGAGGTTTTTATACGTTGTCGGATCGTTTGAATCTTTTCCGTAGTCATACATACCAACTCCGGTCCCAACAACGTTGCTTCACCCACCTCATCCCAGCATACTGGAGAACGACACTTTCTTCCATACAACGCTTCGAATGGAGCCACGCCAATACTTGCTTGATAACTGTTGTTGTAGGAAAACTCCACCAATGGTAAGAACTTGTCCCAACTTCCCTTGAAATCAAGGACACAGAGTCTTAATAGATCTTCAAGAGTTTGAATAGTTCTCTCCGACTGTCCGTCCGTCTGAGGATGATATGCTGAGCTAAATCGTAAGTCTGTGCCCATAGCTTTTTGCAAACTAACCCAAAATTGTGAAGTAAATCTTGGGTCTCGATCAGAAACTATGGATACCGGCATACCATGCAGTCTTACAATCTCGTTTATATACATACGAGCAAGACGTTCAAGTGTATAAGTTTCTCGTATCGGTAAGAAATGAACAGACTTGGTCAATCTATCAACAATGACCCAAATTGCATCTATGCCTTGAGAAACCTTAGGAAGACCGGTAACGAAATCCATGGTAATGTGCTCCCACTTCCATTCTGGAATTTCAAGTGGTTTCAATGGACCTTTTGGTACTTGATGCTCCGCTTTAACTCGTTGACAAGTTAGACACCTTGAGATAAACAACGCTATCTCTCTCTTCATATTGCTCCACCAAAATGTATGACGAATATCATGATACATTTTGGTACTCCCAGGATGGATTGTAAACGGTATATTGTGCGCCTCCATCATGATTTTATACTTTAAATCAGGGTCATTAGGAACACAAAGTCTGGAGTTGACTTGAAGTATTCCTTCTTCATCGATTCTTGCTTCCGGCATAGCACCTTCTTGCACTTTCTTCCTCATACGCATCAGCTCCAGGTCTGTAGCTTGAGCAGCTTTAACTTTATCGATTAAAGTCGGTTCTACTCGTATATTTGCCATGGTCACATGCGTCCCTGGAGTCTTTAACTCTATCTCCATCCTTTGCAAGTCACACAAAATGGGCCCTTGCGTTGACAATATCGCACTCGTACTTGCATGTGATCTTCTACTCAATGCGTCAGCTACCACGTTTGCTTTTCCAGGATGGTATTGGATTGTATGATCATAATCTTTCAACAGTTCAAGCCAACGTCATTGTTGCATGTTGAGTTCCTTTTGAGTGAAAAAATATTTGAGGCTTTTATGATCCGTAAAGATCTCCACTTTCTCCCAATACAAGTAATGCCTCCAAATTTTAAGTGCAAAGACAACAGCTGCCAACTCTAGATCATGAGTAGGATAATTCTTCTCATATTCTTTGAGTTGTCGCGAGGCATAGGCTCTGACTTTTCCATGTTGCATGAGAACACATCCCAGCCCTTTGCCCGAAGCATCACTGTAGATGACAAAACCCTCCGAGCCAGATGGTATTGTCAGAACAGGTGCTGAAATGAGTCTCCTCTTGAGTTCTTGAAAACTCTTCTCACATTCTTTGCTCCAATCGAACTTTGTATCTTTCCGAGTCAGCTGAGTCAATGGAGTAGCGATTCGAGAAAATCCTTCCACCAATCTCCGATAATAACCAGCTAAACCGAGAAAGCTACGTACTTCGGTCACTGATTTAGGTTGCTCCCAGCTTTGAATAGCTTCAATCTTTACTGGGTCAACAGATATTCCATGACTTGATACCACGTGCCCAAGGAATGCTACTTCCTCAAGCCAGAACTCGCATTTCTTCAACTTGGCATAAAGCTTATATTCACAAAGCTTTTGGAGTGTCAGCCTCAAGTGTTGCTCATGATCTTCACGGCTTTTGGAATAAATAAGGATGTCATCAATAAAGACGACCACAAAGTGATCCAAATATTCCTTGAATACTCGGTTCATCATATCCATGAAGGCAGCAGGAGCATTAGTCAATCCAAAGGACATGACTAGAAATTCATAATGACCGTACCGAGTTCTGAAACCCGTCTTTGGAATGTCATCAGTTATAATCTTCAATTGGTGATACCCGGAACGAAGATCAATCTTTGAAAAGAATTTGGCTCCTTAAAACTGGTCAAACAACTCATCAATACGTGGCAATGGATACCTATTTTTTATGGTGACACGATTCAACTCCCGATAATCAATACAAAGTCGCATACTCCCATCTTTCTTCTTCATGAATAGAACAGGAGCACCCCAAGGAGAAGTACTAGGACGAATAAAGCCAATGTCTAACAATTCCTGCAGTTGGGTTTTTAACTCCTAAAGTTCAATAGGAGCCATTCGATATGAGGCTTTAGAAATGGGTTTTGTACCGGGTTCAAGGTCGATATAAAATTCAATCTCACGCTCTGGGGGGTAGACCAGGAAGTTCTTCGGGAAATACGTCAGGAAATTCATTAACAATAGAAATATCATTTAAAACTGACGTATTTTTGTTTAAATCTGTGACATGAGCTAAGAAAGCTTGACATCCGTTTTTCAATAAACGAATAGCTTTATGGCTTGAGATGACCGTGATTGATTTTAATGGTTTGGTCGCTTGAATTCGCATAATAGGTTGATTAGGAATATGAAATCTAACAACCTTATGGAAACAATCAATTTTTTCATGATGAGTAGTTAACCAATCAATCCCTAGAATCACATCAAATGCAAGTATTTTCAATGAAATAAGATCTACAGGTAATGTGAGGGTACCGATTTGAACCAAACAAGACTTATAAACAGTGGATGTAATGAAAGTTTCTCCCAACGGAGTTTCCACAGATAAGTCAAAGTCTAATTTCTCCGGAGTCAAATTTAATCGATGAGCGCAAGTAGGAGAAATAAAAGAATGGGTAGAACCGGTATCAAATAAAGTATAGACTTCGTTAGAGTTTATGATAAGCTTACTCGTGATAACCTCATTCGGGTTCCTCGCTCTCCCTTGCACTACCGGCTTTGACCTTTCTGGGACGGCCTTTGGTGCCTCCATCCTAGCTGAATTTGTCTTTGGTAAATGACAAAATTGGGCTAAGTGACCTTCTCTTCCATAATTATAACATGCTTTGGACGGCATCGCGCAATTTGGACTGATGTGTCCCTCCCCTCCGCATTTGAAGCATATGATAGGTGGTCTTTCTCCTTCCTTAACAACGGGTGCTGGTGCTGACGTCTTTCCATCATTGTTGAATCTCCTCTTTTTGAAATGTCCATTCTTATTGTTTTGGCCCTGATTACCACCGAAGTGGTAACCATTTCTGGCCTGCTGATTCCCTCCATGCTTGTTATCACCGTTTCGATGACCACTCTCGCTGGTATTATATTTTTTCCGGTTGCTCTCTTTTAGTTGAGTTGACTCGTTATCGCGCTCCACTAACTGAGCCCTATTTACAACATATGAATACAAACATAGTTTATGAGAAATAAGATGTTGACGTATCTCCGGCTTCAAACCTCTTAAAAACATTCGCGCCATTCTCTCTTCATTATCCACCAAGTGGGACGCAAACCGTGATAATTCTGCAAATTTTGCCTCGTATTGCGACACGGCCATATTATTTTGTTCCAACTTAATAAACTCCACCTCCTTCATGTGGCGAATACTTTCGGGAAAGTATTTGTCATTGAACAGCTCCTGGAACTTCTCCCAAGATATCTTCAGTACATCAGGTTGAGTACGTTTTACCGATTCCCACCAATAGTCTGCCTGTCCGCGCAACATAAAGGCGGCAAAGGGAACCTTTTTCTCCTCGAAGCATCCCAAGACATCAAATATCTTGGTCCTCTGCTTTATCCATGTTTCCTCCATAAGTGGTTTTGGCTCTCCCTTAAACTCCGGTGGTCCCAACTCCTTGAACTGTTTAGCGGTGACCGCCCGAGAGTTTCCCGTGTTTCCATCTACGTTTTGGACAGGAGTTGCTCTCGCCTGCTGTTGCATGAATTGCATAAAACCTCTGAACATTTGATCATTCGTCATTTGGTCAGTGTTGCTGTTTGCATGAGGATTTTCGCCTTCCTGATGCACATTATCCTGATTATTGATATGTGGTGAATCAACAATCGCCTGTGCTCCATTGCCATTCTCAACATTCTCAGATGTCATTTTTAGATACTGCCACAAAACAAAAGGTTAATTGACATGTAACATATTATCCCTATATTCTGACCGACCAATAAAATAGCACATAAACTTAGTTAGGTCATACTAGCGAAGAAATCCCCCGTCTCTCCCCTCCTAGTACTATTCTCACATCTTAGCCAAAGATCATATCCCTAAGCTCTGATACCTGTTAAGTTTGTAACATTCATGATCGCAATCAAATTGCAGAAAATTAGCGGAAGCGTGTGAAATTAGAGTTTAAAAATTTTACAAACCATAAACTCTGATCACCCTTTATGCACAATTATTAATTAAACGAAAAAGAAAGAATAAAATCATACCCTTGAAGATCGAGCTTCCTCAGGTACAAGTTCACCTCCAAATCCTTTCGCGTTCAACTTGAATCCACCGGGTTTGGTTCCTTCCTTTGATCAACGTTAGCCACCCAAGTGTTTGGCCTCTAGAGGTGATCCACCAAGGAAGAAGAAGAATTCAAGAAGATGTGTATTTGGCTCAAACCCTAGTTTTTCTATCTCTATAGAAAAAGGCGTACTCTCCCAACTATTGGAATTACGTATTCTAATAATACGTCAACCTATCCCTCACCCATAATAAGACTCCTCTTATTTATAGATGTGGGCAACCCATCCTTAACAATTAAGGAATTTAGTTTTATTTTAATTAATTAAACTCTTTTAATTAATTAGGTTCCTAATCTTATTAGGAATAATTAATTAACCTTTTAATTAATTAAGCTCCCTAATCTTATTAGGGATAATTAATTAAACTCTTTTAATTAATTTGCCTCCTAATCCTATTAGGATATTTGAGAGAATTTTTATTAATTAATTCCTAAACTCTTTTAGAAATTAAAATAATAATAATTGTAATAATATTTATAAGACTCTTCTTATTAATTTATATTTAATATTTCTAAAATATTAAATAATAAATATTAAGCTATTTAATTTATTCTATCACCATAGATTAAATTAAATATACTTAACATATTATTACGATTATGCCATTAACTTCTTAAATAATTATTCTTCATTTTATGGTGTGACCCTTTAGGTTCTCCATATTAAACCGGTTGTGAATAAATCAATTAGAACAATTCTAATCTTATTTAAATAAATAAATTAAAATATTAATTTATTTAAATAAATAATATTTATTCTACAATAGGGATAAGCCTCCCTAGCGATCAACGACTTTCCAGATAATATAGATTTCAACATTAATCATAAAAGAACCTTTGAGTAAATAGTTACCGTACAATTCAATCCTTCCACCATAAAATGTCCCAATTAAATATAAGACATGGAATTTCTGTCAAGTCTTATTTTATTTAATTATATGCATTTCGACTCTTAAATGCACAACTCCAATTAATGCAAATTAGAAACTCCTTTCTAATTTCATTCTGCCTTGGCCAAGGACTACTGAGTTGTCATTTATCGAATCACATAGGACATTTCTCTTCTTTTACTAGAAGTGGTAGATTCTTTATTGATCATACATTATCTCCATGTACAACTTATTATACCCAAGCATACCCTTTGATATACCCTAAGGGTCTTAAGGAATAAGTCAAAGTATAACTCATCATACACAAGATACTATGATGATCTCAAGTCCAAGGATCACTTGTACTACTATCACTACAGGAATTCCTATTGACATGCAAGTAAAACTCCATTAGGTATTTCTTAGCGAGTCACGTTCAGTGAACTTATTCTTTAATAAGCACCTACATACTTACTTTAGTGTCTCCACACAAATGATCATGAGATCAATCATCCTCATCCAATGAGCAAGCAACGTATGTACCAATCTATCCGAATTCACTAATCCCCAATTTAGTAATCCAACGATTGGGAACTATTTTAGTTTTAACCTTTCTAAGAATTTAGATCTCATTAGAATGATCATCATCATTATTCTAAAAGCATTGCTTAAAACTATGGGTTTATCACATATTATAAAACAGCATCATGTAGATAATTAAAAGTCTTTAATAATTTAATACTTTTTATTAATAAATGAATAAGATTGTTTACAAAGTATATGCTTTATCATCAAACATGATTTGCTTGTGTGCATACTA
The DNA here is from genome assembly GCA_020205505.1 of Panax japonicus. Classification (NCBI taxonomy): domain Eukaryota; kingdom Viridiplantae; phylum Streptophyta; class Magnoliopsida; order Apiales; family Araliaceae; genus Panax; species Panax japonicus. Next base: position 41,137,885 of record CM035101.1, on the reverse strand, counting down.
CTTTCAATCTCTCACTTGCACTAAAGCCAATCGTCATGGTATCTCATACTCTTCTTCTCTAAGTGACGATTATCCTGCTGTTGGATAAGCTTCAGTAAATGGATATGTAATTTTGTTCTTGAGAGTCCACTATCTCTATAGTGATTTCTCATCTTTTAATGATTCTTATAATCAAATGAAAGTGCCACAACACATGTTTAGATCTAAGATGAGACTTAGGAACTATTCCTAGTTCTGTAATGAACTTTTCATCCAAACAATCAACTTGTAGCTTCATTTATAGCTATATACTTTGTCTTTATCACTAAACCAACAACTATTTGTTGTTTGGAACCTTTCCAATTCACTGCACCACCGTTCAAGGTAACCCTTTACCTTAAAGTGGATTTTCTGTCGTCTGTCTGAAAAAACTTGAGTCTGTTAAGCCCTCTAGTTTTAATTCAGACCCGCCATGAATTATATCACATCCTTAGTACTGGTTAAGTACTTTAAGATGTTTTTCACTGTCTCATAGTGAACTTCTCCAGAATATGACTGATCAACATCAGGTCTCATACATTTCATTGCATACATGATAGTCACTCATGCGATCTCTCTTTTGGAGTCTATGAGGACTATTAAGAGAGATACACTCCATAGCTCATCAACATGAGACAACTCTTGGAGTTTGCCATGCTAAACAACTTTAGCATCAAATGAATATACGTTCCTTGGGTTAAGTCGAGCATCCTTTTAAATCTATCTATATAGATTTGCATCCCCAATTAAGATACTCTTCCCAAATCATTCATGGAGGAATGTTTAGACAACTTTATCTTTATTAATTTTAGCATTGGCATGTCATTCCTTATCCGTATTATATCAACATATAATAATAGAAATGTCACGACGCTCCCACTAACCCTTTTGTACACACTAGGTTCATTCTTGTTTTTGATAAAATCAAACTCTTTTGATTATCATATCAAAATGAATGTTCCATTTTTGAGAAGATTGCTTCAATCCATTTCTCTGAGTGTCTACAACTCTTACCTCATCGTATGTAACTGGATCATCATCTTCTATGATACGTACCTCATCATCATCATCCATGATGAATCCATACCTCCTAGGTATCTTCGGTACTATTCCAGATTTACGATTCGGTTGTGGTACAATAGGTCTATTTACAAGTTCCTCTTATTTGACTTATAGTGTTTTGTGGTTCTTGAACTCTTCAAGATCTATTATCCTCCCACTAGCCCCTTCAATGATAAACACCTTTATCTTAGAAGGCAGCATGTTTCGCAACAAACACCTTTTGTTAAGTAGGATTATAGAACATATAACCTAAACTTACTTTAGGATGTCCCACAAATCTATACTTGTCAAATTTTGTCCCAAGCTTATCCTTTGAAACCGTTTCACATAAGTTGGACAACCCCTTATCTTAACATACTTAAGATTAGGAATCCTCCCTGTCCATAACTTTTATGGAGTCTTGGGGCCGAATTTTGAGGTTACCATTTTTCGTAGATATGCAGCCATTTCTAGGACATGACCCTAGAGGGATACTGGAATGTCGGTAAAATCATTATGGACCGCACCATGGCCAACAAGGTACGATTTTTTCATTCAGATACATTAATCAATTATTGCGTATTAGGATGTGTCCATTATGAGAAAACCAGTTGAGATGATCTAGAAACTTATTGCACAAGTATTTATTGCTTGATCTAATTAAAGAATCTTAATACTTTGTCAATTTGTTTCATTTCTGAATTCTTTGAACCTTTCAAATAATTCACACTTGTATTTCAACAAATACATACATTCAACTCTTTGAATGATCATCTCCTTTTCTTATACTAGTTTGTTCAATTTGAAAAATATATTTTTCACGTAAGTCAAGTATACAAAATCCATTAAGTAATATTTCAGTTCTATATAAAACATTATTATTATAAATAGAACAACAATTGTTCCTAATTATAATACCAAAGATTTCATTGTCCAACAATAAAATGGAAATAATGTTTCCAACGAGAACTGGAATACAATAACAACTTATTGACTTAATAGATTTTCCCATAGGGATTGCTAAACTATAAGTTCCTATGGATAATGCAGCAACCTTTGCATCATTTCACACACATAGGATTGCTTATCTTTGTTTAGCTTTCTACTTCTGCTTGGTCCCTTCATAAATCTATATTTATGATAACCAAAGCCGGTATCAAATACCCAAGTAGAACCTTGACTTAAAGAAAAATTTATTTTAATCATGAACAAATTTGTATTTATAACCGAAACTTCACTAAGCTTCTTTGGTTAACCTCTGCAAGATGCTTCTCGCAGTTTCTTTCCAGTGTCCAGGCTTATTGCAGTGGAAGCAAACTCCTTTCCTATCCGTATCAGTTTTGTTCTTATTATCCTTTGTTTACGCCTTTCTGTTTACCTTCTTAGAATCGTTATTCTTTTCAGAAGATCTTTTGGCCCCTACCAGTAAGACATGGTCTTTCTTGGTTGGAAAGTGACTCTCAACATTTTTCAACATGTTAAGCAAATCAGCGAGGCTGATATCTAGCTCGTTCATATGAAAAAATTCACAACAATTGTGAAAGGAGTCCGGAAGTGAGTGCAAGTTCAAATCTTGGCTCAACTCTCCATCCATGACAAAACTCGTTATCCTAATTGATCAATCAAATCGATTATGTTAAGGACTTTTATCTGTACCGTAGTGTCATCGGTCATTCTAGATCGGAAGAGCTCCTTAGATATCTGATATCTATCTGTCCTACTTTCATTACCATCAACTACTTGATGTGCAGGAATATAATAGGAGCATCCATAGTTTCATGCTGAAGCTCGTTACTAATGGATGCGAGCATGATGCATTGAGCCAACTATGCATCATCTAGTCACTTTCTAAAAGTAGAAATATCTTCCTCAGAGGCATTGTCTGCAACCATTGCAGGGATAGGCGTATTAAGGACATAAGATAGCTTTTCAGCCGTGAGAACTATTCTCAATTCCTTAACCAATCCGTTTAATACGGTCCGGTTAATTTAGCATCTAATATGCTACGCAGTGATAGTAATTTAGACATTGTAAAAATCTGTAAATGAATTTGTAATTAACAATATTTTAACATACATTCTTTTATTAATTACCAAAATAAATTAGGTCTTGTTTTAAATTGATATCTCCCACTATTTTCTTCAAACTATATTACCCTCACTTATATAGTTCGGCAAAATCTAATTAAAGATTTGCTAGTGAGAATAAGGATCCCATTTCAAATGTATATAGCCTTGTGTGTGCACAACAAACTATATATAAATAAATAGGTAGACAACTCTTGTCAATTACATCAACTATGTAACTCCTTGTATTTTTCCTCTTAAATCATAATGGTCAAGTGTGTGCACATCCGAACTAAAATGATTTAAGTTAAGTCAGACCCAGCATTTTCATATAAGTGAAGAGAAAACTACAGCCTTTGTGTGTGCACAACAAAGCAGTAATGTTCAATTCCTTATAAACATCATATGTAATAAAAACAACATCTTAAATATTTAATACTCGCCTTGTGTGTGCACAACAAACTCATATTAAATATTCAATACTCTATTGTTTCTATCATGCTAGAAGGCGACGTTCGATATTCCAAATATCTTTGAACGTTACAACTTAATATAAAATATTTGAGGGGTTTGTTATTTATATGTCTCATCTTGTTTAGCGCGCATGCACATATATATATAAAATACGTGTCATATTAATTAACATGCGAATCATGTTTGCATAATATATAATATATATAATATAAGCATGCACATATAGAATACTATATTCTACCTGAATTGATTATGGACTTTTATTCTAGTTTGGTTCACTAGAGCCACCAAGTGAACCAAAAGGTCAAACCCTATGGGTGCAAGAATTAATATTTAAATATAACTATTACATTTAAACCCAGGCTCCATTACAAACAGGTCTTCAAGCGCTCATTGCCCCTTGATCTCCAATTTTTCAAAATTAATTCTAACTATTCCTATTACAAAACTATTTAATATAAATAGAAACCTTGATCAGCAGTCAAGGGGAAGTACATAGGAGGGAGATAGAATTTACATTAAGAAAAATTAGAGAAGACGAGGTACGCAGACCCCATTTAATAAAACCCATACATTTATGCATCCAACTAAAATAAAATCCAATCACATTGGTCAATAGTCCATAATCAATCCCATTTATTATCATACACATCACCATATGCATCAATAAATAACATTCATCTCATAAATAATAAACATTTAATATATATATTGATATCATTTAATAGGCAAATTTAGTTAGTATAAAATCTAATTTTGAATCAAAATAAACTCCTTTATTATAATCCAAATTTAAATCAAAATAAAACTACTTTATTTTAATTTATCCTATTTTGAATAAAATAAACTATTTTATTTTAATCAAAATTTTTAATCAAAATAAACTCTTTTATTTTAATTAATTATGGAATCCAATTCCATGTAAAATAAAAAATAAAACTCCTTTATTTAAGGAAATACGGATTTTCTTTCCTATTCACAAATAAACTCCTTTATTTTGAATAATATGAAATCTTATTTCATATTTAAATAAACTCCTTTATTTAAGGAAAATTAGGATTCTCTTTCCTATTCACAAATAAACTCCTTTATTTTGAATAATATGAAATCTTATTTCATATCTAAATAAACTCTTTTATTTAAGGAAATATAAAATCCAATTTCAACTCCAATTAGTTATCATGGAATCCAAATCCAACTCTAATTAGTTAGCATGAAATTTAATTTTAAATTAAAATAAACCTTTTATTTTAATTATAAAATTATTAATATATATATTACATATATATAATATATATATTACGGTAATATTATATTTATATATATAATATAAGTATTAAATTTAATAAAAACGTGGTACTGCAATACCCTTTTTTTTATTTATGATTACTTATATATATAATATATAAGTATTATATATTATACATAAAATATAATCCTGTTAACTAAACATGAATCCCTTGAAATCCGTGCAGAAAAGAATTAGAGGCCACGTGATCCCTTTGATGGAGAAAAAAAAAACGCGAATCAGTATCTTTTCCGGAAAAAAAAAAGTTTCGCAAATTTTTTTTTTTAATAAATTTTATACAATAAAATTATGCCCAATTAAATTGTTCTAAACACATATCAATATACATATCAAATCAAAATAATTAATAATTTGCATAAAGGTTTGGCTCTGATACCACTGTTAGGTTTGTAACATTCATGATCGCAATCAAATTGCAGAAAATTAGCGGAAGCGTGTAAAATCAGAGTTTAAAAATTTTACAAATCATAAACCCGGATCACCCTTTATGCACAATTATTAATTAAACGAAAAAGAAAGAATAAAATCATACCCTTGAAGATCGAGCTTCCTCAGGTACAAGTTCACCTCCAAATCCTTTCGCGTTCAACTTGAATCCACCGGGTTTGGTTCCTTCCTTTGATCAACGTTAGCCACCCAAGTGTTTGGCCTCTAGAGGTGATCCACCAAGGAAGAAGAAGAATTCAAGAAGATGGGTATTTGGCTCAAACCCTAGTTTTTCTATCTCTATAGAAAAAGGCGTACTCTCCCAACTATTGGAATTATGTATTCTAATAATACGTCAACCTATCCCTCACCCATAATAAGACTCCTCTTATTTATAGATGTGGGCAACCCATCCTTAACAATTAAGGAATTGAGTTTTATTTTAATTAATTAAACTCTTTTAATTAATTAGGCTCCTAATCTTATTAGGAATAATTAATTAACCTTTTAATTAATTAAGCTCCCTAATCTTATTAGGGATAATTAATTAAATTCTTTTAATTAATTTGCCTCCTAATCCTATTAGAATATTTGAGAGTACTTTTATTAATTAATTCCTAAACTCTTTTAGAAATTAAAATAATAATATTTGTAATAATATTTATAAGACTCCTCTTATTAATTTATATTTAATATTTCTAAAATATTAAATAATAAATATTAAGCTATTTAATTTATTCTATCACCATAGATTAAATTAAATATACTTAACATATTATTACGATTATGCCATTTACTTCTTAAATAATTATACTTCCTTTTATGGTGTGACCCTTTAGGTTCTCCATATTAAACCGGTTGTGAATAAATCAATTAGAACACTTCTAATCTTATTTAAATAAATAAATTAAAATATTAATTTATTTAAATAAATAATATTTATTCTACAATAGGGATAAGCCTCCCTAGCGATCAACGACTTTTCGGAAAATATAGATTTCAACATTAATCATAAAAGAACCTATGAGTAAATAGTTACCGTACAATTCAATCCTTCCACCATACAATGTCCCAATTAAATATAAGACATGGAATTTCTGTCAACTCTTATTTTATTTAATTATATGTATTTCGACTCTTAAATGCACAACTCCAAATAATGCAAATTAGAAACTCCTTTCTAATTTCATTCTGCCTTGGCCAAGGACTACTGAGTTGTCATTTATCGAATCACATAGGACATTTCTCTTCTTTTACTAGAAGTGGTAGATTCTTTATTGATCATACATTATCTCCATGTACAACTTATTATACCCAAGCATACCCTTTGATATACCCTAAGGGTCTTAAGGAATAAGTCAAAGTATAACTCATCATACACAAGATACTATGATGATCTCAAGTCCAAGGATCACTTGTACTACTATCACTACAGGAATTCCTATTGACATGCAAGTAAAACTCCATTAGGTATTCCTTAGCGAGTCACGTTCAGTGAAATTATTCTTTAATAAGCACCTACATACTTGCTTTAGTGTCTCCACACAAATGATCATGAGATCAATCATCCTCATCCAATGAGCAAGCAACGTATGTACCAATCTATCCGGATTGACTAATCCCCAATTTAGTAATCCAACGATTGGGAACTATTTTAGTTTTAAGCTTTCTAAGAATTTAGATCTCATTAGAATGATCATCATCATTATTCTAAAAGCATTGCTTAAAACTATGAGTTTATCACATATTATAAAACAGCATCATGTAGATAATTAAAAGCCTTTAATAAATTAATACTTTTTATTAATAAATAAAAAAGATTGTTTACAAAGTATATGCTTTATCATCAAACATGATTGACTTGTGTGCATACTACTTTCAATACCAACTGTGACGCCTCCAAAATTAGGTATACATCACCCATCTTGAGTCGCCAGATACATGGTAAAGAATTAAAATACAACTTACGAATACAACTGTCGTGTACAATACGACAAAACATAACTGTGAGTTTGAATACAATTATTATCTACTAGAGATCATACAAACTCAAAAGGAGTCCTCAATACAATTATTGTCACACTATTTAACAGAATAGTGAGGACTACTAATACTATTCTCTGGTCCATCACTCCGTTCCCCGATTCGTCCCAGCTATATTCTCATTTCCTAAAGAGAACATTGAAAGAAAGGGTGAGCTCAACTAGCCCAGTAAGAAATATTATGACTAAGATAATGCAGAATAAATTATCATTAGCCTTCAACAGTGTTAAACTGATAAAATACAATAACCATCAAGTTTAACTGCAGCTGAACCAGCAATCCATTAAACAAGTAGAAAATAAAAACTACTATCTTTTATGATTTAAAAGGTTTTTCATCATCGTTATAGCTGAGACTCAGCTTAATAAATATTCCACATCATTGAATCACCCCCGCACTACGGCCAAGGATATTCTTCAGTATCACGACCACAATTATTCATGCACTACGGCCAAGAATATTTGTGTATTCATTAGTGGTCATGATCATGCCAACAACTGTCCATCAATGCACTACAGGCCAATGAGGATTTTTAATTTTTACATCATTTGTAACATTACGGTCATTATTACACCAAAAAATCACTGGTCATAATCATACCAAGTCCATCCATGCTCTACAGGCCACAGATGACTTTCAAAAATATAAATAAGAGGATGATGACAATGATATAAGAATTCAATAAAACAAGTTCAAGAATTATTTTATCTAGGAATTATTAACGTCCAAATTGTCAACACAATATTGTTTTGTGGTGTAAAATTCAAGAATGATCAGAAGAATATTTTCATGAAAGGATACTGGATGAAGCGCAAATATCAAGGATATTCTACTAATTTCATGGAGTATAGAAGTTAAAGTTTTAACCAACTGAGTATAATAAAGAATGAAATAACAAAAGAAATCACCATGCATGCGATACACCGCACAGGCAGGTTATTCCAACAGAATAATAAATAACGGAACCAGGTCAGGTGAAATTCACACCGACAGGATGTTCCAACAGAATAATAAAGACGGAACCAGATCCAGTGTAAAATACACAGATAAGATATTCCAACAGAATAATAATAAAGACGGAACCAGATCCGGTGTAAAACACACAGATAGGATATTCCAACAGAATAATAAGGAATGGAACCAGGTCCGGTGTAAAACACACAGACAAGATATTCCAACAGAATAATAGAAGAATGTCACCAAGTATAGGGTAAACCGCGTATACAGGTTATTCCGATAGAATAATAAGAAATGGAATAACATAAGGATTTCACCAAGTATAGGGTACACCGCGTATACAGGTCATGTATAGGGTATGCCACTTTTACAGGTTATTCCAACAGAATAACAAAGAATGGAATAACATAAGTTCTCTTCAAGAAGAAAGAATAACACCCCTTACTTTATTTAGGAGATTGAATACTGCAGTAGTGTAGTAACCGAATACTCTTCTTCTTTCTCTCTATACTTTCTCTCTCTATAGCTTGAGCGAATTCGTGAAAAATAATGAAGCCCTAGGCCTCTATTTATAGAAGATTTATTACTATTTACGAAAGTATTTACTATTTACGAAGATAATTACTATTTACAAAGGTAATTACTATTTACGAAGGTAATTACTATTTATGAAAGAGACTCTTAGATGATGACATATGCCCCCCCCCCATAAATAATTAAACTTACCACAAACGTCTAATAATATACTCTTTATATACATCAAGGATTGAATAAAAATTACCAGAAAATATTTTATTTTTTAATCAACACATATTTAATCTTTCAACAATTATTAATCATTTATAACTTGTCGTCTCAATTATTTTTTAGATAATATAACATATTAAACAGATGATACTGTGACAATAATTGAATCAATAATATAAGAGATATGATGCAGCAATTACTATAGCAATAATTGAGTATAGCTGAGTGATTTCTCACGTAAGCATCAATAATCAATACCGTGTGCTACTATGCAACAACGCGTATTACTGTACTTTTACTACCGAGTAGTTCAACAGTTTTAACGGTAACACCTCCGCCGTTATTTCATAGAAAGATAATTTTGTCGTTTTCTAACTACAATAATACTTCCGTTGTGGGGTCCACCAATGATTGTGCCGTCGTACGAATATTCCCCGATAAAAAGAATATTCCCCGACCAAACGAATATTTTATAACAACTTGCATACTTTGTAAAATTTATAAATATTACCCACAACTATATATTTTATCAAATTTATTCCATAATACTCAAAAATAATAATTATGAAAATTCATCTTTATTTATAAAAACTGGGGTCTTACAACGAACCTTAAGAAGTAAAGTTAAGTAAACCAATGAGTAAGTCAAGTATATGACTAATTGGTGTATTTGTTATTTCCTTATGTGTTATAGGGATTGGAATGAACAATTCGGCATAAGCTGTAGCTGTGCATAAGGCAAGTTTCCTAACTTCATTCATATTTTTAAATGAATGCTAGTTTCTGAAACTTCTCAGATGTTGAACTTGAGAAGTTCTGTCTATGTGCGAATGTGTGATATTTGTATAATGTGGTAGAATGTATGAGGCCTTGTGCCACAATGTGAACACTTCGGAGTTTCTATGAGATGAACTGTTCTATGTTTGAACTTTTCAATAAAAGAATGTTCGGTTTATAAATGAACCGTTATTGTTAAGTCTGTGGTATTGATTCTAGCTAGATAGAATGTGCATGAAAGAGAGTAGAGAGTGAAAGTATTTCAAAGTGGATGTAACTAATGTTTTAAGATGATAGGAATCAAGATTATTCCTATTATTTAAGCTGCTTTGTAACCTTGTTCGGTTATTGAAGTCTGAAAAGAATGTTAAATTTTTTGAAGTTGTTTGTTCAACTATATGACTTGTTGGGCAATTGAATGCTCACACTTGGTTTAAATGAAAAACATTTTTAGCGAACGATGTTAGAAGAACTTAAGGATCGCGTATAGATCAAGCTGACGGTATCCAGATGAAGTGTCATTCAGAATGTGAATGAGCGAGAAGATCAAGAGAATACTTGTAATGTAGAAAGAAGAAAATTAAACTATAGACTAGTTTAATGAACTGTATGAATCCTTGGTGGCGGATAAAAGTCACTCTTGTAAGATGAAAGGAATAATGTAATTATCATTATTTATAATGAGGAAGGTTATAAGGTTTTAGAACCTGGGAATTCAGAATGTATATTATTATAGTTCAGTATATAATGATGTATGTTGGATGAATGATGTACTCGTGACGTATGGAATCCGGGGCGTTACAGGTTGGTATCAAAGCTGATAGGTTATAAACCTTAGGTATGAGTACCTAAGATTATAATCGTAAAGAGAAGGATAAGAAGATCACCACATGATCATAGTAAATCGTAGTAACATATGATCTGTTAAACGATGAATGATTTATAGCTAATGCTATGAATGAATGGTACTACGAAGTCAAAGGTAGTATTTTGTTCTTTTAGTTGAAAGACGTCTGCACGGTAGAGTTATTTATCGATGTTATAAAACAAGAAGTTATTAAGAAAATAATATGTGGGTTATGTGAAGTGCAAGATAGTTACTTAGTTAGCTGAATTGACCAGGAAATCGGTGGAATTTATATGGGCAGGAAATTATAGAGTGAATTTTCAAGAATTAAAGAAGAATTTAGTATGGCACCTATGTTGTCTCTACCAGATAGTACAGAAAACTTTGTGTTGTATAGAGATGTATCATACCATGTATTAGGCGGTGTGTTTAGGCAGAACGACAGGGTCATTTCTTACAGATCACGTCAATTAAAATTTTTAGGTGAAAGGGGATCCGACTCACAATTCAGAGCTAGGGGTATTTAAGCATGCGTTGAAGTGATAGTGGGAGTTGATAGAGGATTGTGAATGCAAAGTCCTAAATAGTTATAGTTAAAAGTAGAAGGAAGAAACTAGGTTTCGCTGATACCAGGAATTCAAAATGAAGTTTTGCAAAAAAATTATATATTGAATCAACTAGGAAGCACGAAATATATATTGACTTTGATAATACTATTGGTGATAGATTATATGGTGATAGATTATATGTTAAAAAATTGTGTCAAGGCACGGAGTTTCAGTATTAATTGTGTCGAACCGAGATTCACGATTTAAATCGAATTTTCAAAAGGTTTTGCAAGAACGTGTGGAACGTATTTAGAAAGAAGTATGTCATATCGTTTGCAAATCGATTGCCAAACTAAAAGGAAGTCCAAACATCGGAAGGCGGGCGAAGCGCACGAGAAGTTTTCGATAATGTCATACGAGGAATCCGCATTGAGCAAGTTATGGGTAAGTTAAAATAATTTAAGAGTAAGGTAATGTTAGGTGGGTTTTCAACTGAGGACTCATATGGTGACTAAGTCGTACAAACATTTGTGTGGGTAGAGGTTTTTTGCATATACTTGGTTTATCACATTGATAATCATTGGAATTTCGGAATCGTGCTATCAATGTATATGTGGTGGAAAGGTGATTCTTTTCTCATGAATATATTTGATAGTTAGAGGTTTTTAAGATTAAGTTAGACGATATTAAGATTAGGTTTGGTTCTTAAAACTAAAGCATTTGGTAAGTTCGTGACATATAATCATATGGTATGTTTTGAACCCAACAGTGAATGGACGCATATGGTCTGACTAGGATAAGTACCTAAACTCATATGATTATGGCAAGTTCCTAGATTTCCAAAGTGTGGTTGGTTTGATGAACTATATTGGGTATAAACGGTTATAGTATATGAAGAATTGATGAAGTTAAAAGATGGTTTTGAGGTAGCCTTACCTTTATAGTTAGAGCGCATTCGTAATGTTTTTTTTAATTCGGTGATATAGTTGAACAAGCTTGACTGCAATCATGTGATGGTTACGAACTGTTATAGTTGTCCTACTAGGAAATTACTATTCAGATAGTCGGCATAAAAGAACAAATGCTCAGGGATGAGTTAAAACCTTTTGTGAAGGTGATATAGAGGAACCACAACGTCGAAGATGCTATGTGGGAACTCGAAACTGAAATGATGAAGAATTACCATAAGTTATTTTTTTTGTCTATGTCTTCGATTCTGGGGACAGAATCTTTTTAAGGAGGGAAGAATGTGACGATTTGAGTGTTTGAGTTGTGATTCTTGGGACAGAATCCTTGTAAGGAGGGAATGATGTAACAATCCAAGATTTTATTTATAATTTAAAATATTTATTAAATTAAATAATATTTTATTAATGAAGTTGTTGTTTTGTAATTTAAAATATTTCTTAAAATAAATGAATATGTAATTTTTGTTAGTAAATATTTACAAAGTATATTTATTAGATAATATTCTAAATTAATTTAATTTAAAGTTATTATGTTATAAGATAACATGAGATGTTATATTGTTGTTGTGATGTGATAAATTAAGATTGTATATTGAATTATTAAATAAAATTATAATAAAGTTATAATTTTGTGATGTTTATTTAAGTGGAGTATTTATTTAAAATATAGTATATATAATTATTTTATTTGATTAATATTGGATATGGAAATCCAAATAAGTCATATGTGGTTATAAATTATAAACTAAATGGTTTATTAAAATAAAATTAAAGTAGTTTAATTTAGTTTAGACAAAACAAGACTTAAATATATTATGTCTTTATTTTAAAGACTTTTTGCCAAACAAGGCCTTATAGCTTTTGGTTCTTTTTATTTGAATTATAAATAAATTAAATTAAATAATAAATATATTATATTTAAAACAATACGTTTATTTGTTGTAACCGATAATACTTAGTACGCGAGTTATGGTCGTATCAGTTTGTTATGTTTTACGCATACTGGGTTATTAGCTTGGGTATTTGCTAAACTAAGATTACAGAGAGAGTTGGGAGAATTAAGAGGAAACCTAAGGATTACCAAGCCACTTCAGTGTTTAACAAGAATTAGCAAGCCAATTGAAGGTATTTTTTTTAAACATAATAGTATGTATGTATATATGTTTATATTTGGGTTTTTTACGGGATAAACTTTCATGCTTTGTGAATTTAATTTGTTGAATTATTGATATATAATTGGTAATTGTGAGTATATGTGTTTATGATGATTAGAGTTTGTGTTTAAGCAAGAATTGTATGCTAATTACAATCAAAAGTAGGAAAAATAATGACAGTGTTTGTATTTTTCATATGGCTTATGTAAGTACCAATTTTGGTGGTCAATTTGTATGCTAATATGTAAATTGGGTCTTGTTTATGTTGGTTCACTAAGAAATGAGCATAACGTAATTTGAATGAAGTGATTTGGCCAAGTATTGAAATCACAGTGCTGATTCTTGGGATGAATATCAAAAATGGAGTTTTATATGAAAAATATGGAATTTGAGAAATTAAACTAGCTTAAGTTGTTGTTAAATTATTCTATATTGATATATATGTGAGGAAACATGTTTGTGATAGTTCTATACCATTTGTACGTGTTATTATCACTGTTTGGTGGGTGAAATTCATGTTAGTTGGCTTAAGAAAATTGCCGCAACCATGTTCTGCAACTGGAATCTATGCGTAGCGCGGGCGCGCAGCCACCAAGTATAAAACTGGAACGTTCGCGCCAGTGTCCTATCTTAGATAGTGAAGTCTTCTAATTCTGAAGACTTTGGTAGTTCAATGTAACTTAGCTCAATGTTAGGTTAATGTGAGAACCTTGTAATAAAAAGGTTAAACAAAGTTGTGTTATGTGGATTGTAAATTCAAAGTTGTAAAAATGATTTATAAGTCATGAATGTGTTGTGTTATTACTTAGCTTATACAATGAATGGTGAATAAGTCTTGTGATGTTAACACTTGTGATTTCTGAAATGAGCACTAAGATATGGAAGGTGATTATTATAAAACCATTGAATCCTAGGAAGACTTAAATACTTGGTTGAATTTCAAGTTCGATTTAAAGAGAAGTGTAGTATTGGTTAATAAGACTTGAAAATGTGAGTTGGATGTTAAAAGTCTTATGTAAGTGTTAGTGAGTTTTCAGATTCGTGTTATGTGGTTTAGTATTGTGGATAGACCTTAAACTAAAGGTTATAACTTAACTAAGATGAGAAATAAATCTATGAGGTTATGTAGCTAATTGATGTGATATTCCTAATGGTATGTGTAGGTTATTGGGGTACGTGAATTGTAATTGTATAGCTTACGCAAGAGGTAAGTTCCCTAACTTTGCTACTTTATTATTCAGCAAGGTTACTTTTCACTATTACGTTATACTTATGCAAATCTTCTAACTCTAATCTCTTGTTTAACGATTTATTATCATGCGAATTCTTTAACCCTCATTTATTGTTGAAGTAAGTTAGTTAATTTTTATTTCTTTATTCCAAACGAGATTACTTTGGTTATTCAAAGTATGCATTGTTGTTGTATGAAATGTGTTTATTCATCTACTAATAACTTTTGTTTAATCTTCGTTCTCCACTGTCATTGTACTATCTTACATTATTATACCAAACTCAAAGTTGCCTAGCGATTCTTTATCAATTCAACTAATCCTTAGTTGATGAATGTTCTAAACTATAAATTGTGACAGCCCCGAATCCGAGCCCCAAATCGTCGGGGATTCGGTTCACTATTTCTATCACTATTTACGGAAGATATAAACATAAATTGTTTATACATTACATTTCACACTATTCCCCAAGGTCGAGTAACCTTAACTTAATACACATTTCATAAAATATCTATTACACAACAATATTTATTAAATACGAAATTACAAACTAGCTGCACTTTATATCCCAAGCTGAACTTGGCTTTAATCGTTTCCTGTATCCGAACGCATTCGCCTTTTCTGCAATGTTTTATCATGATATAGCAAGGGTGAGCATGAAAGTTGCCCAGCAAGTTTATATACAACAATATAATGATATATCATGATTGAAGAGTAAGAATAATGAGCTTGCTATAATTCATCAATATAATTGAGAACTAGCACGAACAAATTTTTGACTGAACAAGTTTTAAACATGAACAAACATTTCTGAACCAACTGGTAATGAAGGTGATCAGCCTTTCATACCTGACTTATACATGCAAGATGTACAGAGTACAATTTTCATGGCAATCAGCAATGATTAACCATAAGCTTGAATAAAATACTCTTATTAGAGTTAAGTGCAAAGAAACTTGCCTGAACCGTTGATTACCGCAATGCAATTTAATAACGCTTTACCCGAAGACCTAATATTAATAATATAGATCTCCAATAATTAGAATAATATCACAATATAATACTGTTATATATATATTCACAGAATAACCTAAACACATAACACATAACATTATCAGTCTATACAACACATAAGTCATAGCATCAAATTAGACTATTAAGTTTGAGTTGATACCGACACAATTTTATCATCCCCACGGTCTAGTCGGACAAATATCGAGTTTAAGTTTAATTAAACTCTTCCTAAGCGCTTAATCATGCCATAGAGTCACATTTATATGATTTAACACTCGCTTTTTCATTTCATAAGTTATTCGTTAACACCTAGTAAGTTAAATACTAATCCAGTAACCTGGATTCTAAATCTAGCAACCAAATATCTAATTCAGCAACCTGGATTCACCAATCCATCAATTCAGTCAACTTCTTTTCAATCCAGCAAGCTATATTTTATATCCATTTTACGAAAATACCAAATCAATTTATTATTTTCCAATCCTTTGGCCAAACATATATACATGTATTTCATACACAAAAAGTATTTTTTTTCATAATTTTATAACTTCCTTTAGTATTTTTCAAAAATTATTTCTAATGCGTAGCTTAAGAAATTAGATACCTCGTTCTTAGCTCCAGTAATGACTATCTTATGACACGATCTTATATCTGTTAACGTGATGCTCCATTTTAAATTTCGTGGCAATCGGAGTTGTAAAACTCCGTTTATAGCGATTTTCGTCGGAAAATCACAAAAATTGTAATGGTCATAACTTGATCTCTTTAACTCGGAATCAGCTCATTTTTGGACACTAGCTACATAATACCATATATTTTTATTTCCCAAAAGCCTGGAATTTTTCTCATTAAATAAATGTCCGAAACAGCCCCCGAAAAAATTTGGGTAGCAATTTTTTGTCATTTTGTAGTTTTGGAGTCCTTTACTAAAACTTGAATAAAATGAAATCTGTAACTCCGATTAATGATCCGTCAATTTTTTTGGGTTCCTATCTTTCCGATATACAGTTTTCATATATCACAATCCATATTTGGACATGTTAAGCTCCCGGAAGTGGCTGTTACAAAACTTTCCTTTTAACAGTTTTTATTACCTTTGTGTAGTTTGGGAGAAATCCCATAACTTGTTCAATATTCAACCTAATTAAGTAATTCCAAAGGGATTTTATCCCTAACACATATATCTAGCTCCACAAATGGACCATACTCAAAAATTCGAAGTAGAATGAGAGATAAGATCATTTCCATATCATGCTTGGTTTCTCCAAAAATTTTGTTTTTCGCAGTTTTGATCATGCTTCTTCCGAACGTCATAAGTACTTCATTCGAAGTCAGAATTAGTCTATTCCGGAGTCTATGGAAAGATTATTTAGTGTACTACAACATATCACAAGTCCAGAATTTTTAGAGCACCCTAACAAATCCGGAATTTTCCTTTTAGAGACAACAGTCCACTAGATTTTTTTTTCTTTAAGGTTTGAAAACTGTTTTGCTTTTCTTGTTTTGATTAAAATTTTAATACTCAAAATAGTTAGATCTAAGCATAACACGCCATTTAACAAGTAGATCTATAGTTCTCATGTTCAAGATCATAAACTTCATGGTTCAAAATAACCAAAAATCAAATACATAAACTAGTTAGGATTTTATATCTTTTGTGATAATCCTCTTGAATTTGATTTCTGATCTGCATGATCTGTTATTGATGTGTTTTTACACGATCCTAACTTGGTTTCTCACAATTTCACACTCCAAGATCCGAAATATAGAGAGAGATGGGACTTGGTTGTTTTGCAAAATAAAATGGAGCTTTTCTCTCTCTTTCTAGTCTTTTAAATTGATACAATGTATCTATACATTGCAAGGTGGCATGCTATATATAAAAGTCACATGCCAAGGTAGGTTTAGGTTTAGGTTTAGGTTTAGGGTTGGTGAACAACCAAAGGTAATGCAAGATTTGCACTCCAACTTAATTAAATACAAGAGGGTCATTTTAGACTTTTCCTTTTATTTATAGAATTTCCATTTGTTGCAAATCTTTAGGGTTTAGGTTTTGAGTAATCTAGAATTTAGGGTTTGAAAAACTCTTAGGATTTAGGTTAGGGTTAGGGTTAGTTCACCCACCCAAGATCATGACAAGATCTACCATCAACTTAATAAAAAAATGTGACAAAATGGTATAAATGACATTTCCTTTTATTTCTAGTCTTGCCACTTGACCCAATATCTTCCAATATCTCTTAGATTGTTTGAAATCTTGGTGAAATAAGGTGGCTTCTTTATGCATTTGACACCTAGCATTCTTGTACATATCTTTACAAATTGTGGCTCAATTTATTACATGCCACCCTCTCTTTTCTTCCCTTCCATAACCGGCCATGTAGCATTACTAGATCCCACTAATTCTTACTCTTTCTCTCCCACACTAACCACTAAAGCTTTGCTTGCAAGAATGTCCATTAGAATTGGCAAAATAATAAGATGACACATAAGAGGAGTAGGTGGGAGTTGGTGGATAGTTGGTGGAGAGTTGGTGGAAGAGTTGGTAACCAACTTTAGACAAATAAAATACCAAAATAAATCTTAGTCACATGCTTAATATTTCCTCCTTTTTCCTTCTCTATCCACCGACCATGTAAATCAATCATACTCCAACACTTTTACTAATATCAAATGTTCATCATGCCCTTCCTTCAATTCGGTTTATCAATAACAATATTCGAGCTACTCAATTAATGTATTGCTTGGACCTCTAACTAATTTCATTGGCCAACACTTGGGCTATAAAATATATATAATCCAATACCTTAAATTCTTATCCAACCCAAATAATTTAATTAGGGTTTTTACTTCCTCAATTATAACACAAATCCTTACTCATGCACACTTATTTCCTTAACCCAATTAGACTTGCTATAATTAGGTTATAAAACTAATCATTTGAGATATATAAAATAAATCTCCTAGAATTAGTAAGTATCCTAAATACCACAATTCTCTTTTTCCATAACTCTTAAGTTATTAAATCCTTCATTCCTAATATATAATTAGGGTTACACTAGTTTCTTTTGTTTGTTATTATACTAAACAAATATAAACCATCACATAATGTTCATATTCCTTACACACAACTTTTTAACCCTTAGGGTTTAATACTCCGTATTAGGATTCCCAAATTAGGGTTTAAATTCTCGATACTGAAATTAGGGTTTCTGAACATATCGCTAGAGTTTTCTAACTTAATCACCATATTCATATCATGAATTTAGGGTTTCGGATTCCCGGAACAGAAACTAGGGTTTCCAGAACCGATTTATAGAGTTTCTTATTAGACGTTAGGGTTTTCGAACTGAACGTTGTCGTTCTTAATATATACTTAGGGTTTATCACAGATATAATTTATCTGGTCAACCCATGACCCTTAACCACATTCTGAACACAACATTAACCATATACACAGAGCATATTTACATAAATCCTTAATCCTGAATAATTCACCTATATCCTTCATCGAATTTTGAAATCCTCAAAATTCTATCCCAATAACATCAAACGCATACATTCATTTTATGTCTAGGTCTATTATTTAACCTTAAACCAATCATTTAAGATTTTCATAAATTATCTAATTTCTCGGGTTGTCACATTCACCCCTCCTTCTAAGAATTTCGTCCCCGAAATTCACCTTACACTTTACACCGTGCACCTTACACCATTCTCACATATTTCACATGCTACCCAATACACCACTCACAAGGGTAAAAATTTTAAAAATGTGCTGAGGAAACGTATAGACTGTTTGTTTTTCATTTTCGCAAAAGTTTTATGGAAATTCATCCGCAAACCGTCATTACTTACTGACACAAAGGGTCATTAGCCCGATATGCCCTGTACTGGCCAAGTACTGATTTTATCTGTTTTCTCATCACTGCCAAAGGCACAAAAATTTTATCTCAGTCTTATTTGATTCCACAGCAAAACAATTTGGTTTGGGAAATTTTTTTCAATAAAACATTTTTGAGAATGACGTCATGATGCCGCACTGTATTTACAGTCCGTTGAGGATTTCGTCATTTGGTGATTTTGTCATACTACATCATACTGTAGTGGGCTGACGATCCTTAGATCACATCCAACACCAAGTAATTCTGCATTGATAACTCCATCATTTTTTATCATCTCTGCACCAGGTCACATGGTACATAAGTGATAAATAAAAACAATTTTTTTTTAAAAGGCACATACTACGTATTTAGCTTGATGTAAAAAATTTGAAGTTTAGCATAGCTAGGGTTTAGGAAAACCTAAGTCTCCACTAATGATCATTTGCTTAACAATCTATCTGTTCCTATAATCCTTATAACTCCATTCACACACAACTATACCCAGTTCATAAAGCCACACTTATGAGTTCATAATCTGGCCACAATTATTTGAATTTAAGAACTTTCCTAGACAGACCTTTGGCGTCCATTCGTTGAGGGGTCCATAAACATTTTATATAACTATGCGTCAAGTATGTCACATAAGTATGAGTTCTAAGAACTCGTACTTAATCCTATATTCTCTACCTATGACCTATTTATCTGTATATAACAACTAGCGTGACACAACATTTCAATTATTACTAATTCCACCAACTAAGTAGTTTTTACACCAAGTACAATTCCCCGCACATACAAGGAATCATACAACTCAGTTGCTGACACGAGTCCTCATTGAAATCCCAACCTAATCTTAACCCCCTTTTTCAATACGAATTCAATTTGTATTCATAATCCATAACTCTTTCATGAGTTTTCATAGTACAATTTCATAGTAAAACTTACACACAGCATCTTGCTGTAAACTTTTCAATCATAAGATTGATTCTTTCTGACTGCCATAACCTTATCAGATCACGGGGTGATCTTATCGTATATATTACGATTTATTTCTATGCCCGTGATCATTTTTTTTTACGATCTTCTAACCCTGCACTTTCAGTCCTTTAGACTCGATCTATTCACTAATACTGTTCAACTTTATTATCAGAGTTAGGGAACTCTGTATCTTAACAACTTACCGAGATTCATATTTGAATCTTACCGACCAACTAACTCTATATGAGTTAGTATTATCCTAATCACTGCGGTTATTGGTCTCAGGTATTCCTACCTAAGCTTCATAACCAACAGCTCTGATACCAACTGTGACAGCCCTGAATCCGAGCCTCAAATCACCGCGGATTCGGTTCACTATTTCTATCACTATTTGCGGAAGATATAAACATAAATTGTTTATACATTACATTTCACACTATTCCCTAAGGTCGAGTAACCTTAACTTAATACACATTTAATAAAATATCTATTACACAACAATATTTATTAAATACGATATTACAAACTAGCTGCACTTTATATCCCAAGCTGAACTTGGCTTTAATCGTTTCCTGTATCCGAACGCATTCGCCTTTTCTGCAATGTTTTATCATGATATAGCAAGGGTGAGCATGAAAGTTGCCCAACAAGTTTATATACAACAATATAATGATATATAATGATTGAAGAGTAAGAATAATGAGCTTGCTATAATTCATCAATATATTTGAGAACTAGCACGAACAAATTTTTGACTGAACAAGTTTTAAACATGAAAAAACATTTCTGAACCAACTGGTAATGAAGGTGATCAGCCTTTCATACCTGACTTATACATGCAAGATGTACAGAGTACAATTTTCATGGCAATCAGCAATGATTAACCATAAGCTTGAATAAAATACTTTTATTAGAGTTAAGTGCAAAGAAACTTGCCTGAACCGTTGATTACCGCAACGCAATTTAATAACGCTTTACCCGAAGACCTAATATTAATAATATAGATCTCCAATAATTAGAATAATATCACAGTATAATACTGTTATATATATATATTCACAGAATAACCTAAACACATAACACATAACCCTATCAGTCTATACAACACATAAGTCATAGCATCAAATTAGACTATTAAGTTTGAGTTGATACCGACACAATTTTATCATCCCGACGGTCTAGTCGGACAAATTTCGAGTTTAAGTTCAATTAAACTCTTCTTAAGCGCTTATTCATGCCATAGAGTCACATTTATATGATTTAACACTCACTTTTTCATTTCATAAGTTATTCGTTAACACCTAGTAAGTTAAATACTAATCCAGTAACCTGGATTCTAAATCTAGCAACCAAATATCTAATTCAGCAACCTGGATTCACCAATCCATCAATTCAGTCAACTTCTTTTCAATCCAGCAAGCTATATTCTATATCCATTTTACGAAAATACCAAATCAGTTTATTATTTTCCAATCCTTTGGCCAAACATATATACATGTATTTCATACACAAAAAGTATTTTTTTCATAATTTTATAACTTCCTTTAGTATTTTTCAAAAATCATTTCTAATGCATAGCTTAAGAAATTAGATACCTTGTTCTTAGCTCCAGTAATGACCATCTTATGACACAATCTTATATCTGTTAACGTGATGCTCCATTTTAAATTTCGTGGCAATCGGAGTTGTAAAACTTCGTTTATAGCGATTTTCGTCGAAAAATCACAAAAATTGTAATGGTCATAACTTGATCATTTTAACTCGGAATCAGCTCATTTTTGGACACTAGCTACATAATACCATATATTTTCATTTCCCAAAAGCCTGGAATTTTTCTCATTAAATTAATGTCCGAAACAGCCCCCGGCAAATTTTGGGCAGCAACTTTTTGTCATTTGGCAGTTTTGGAGTCCTTTACCAAAACTTGAATAAAATGAAATCTATAACTCCGATTAATGATCCGTCAATTTTGTTGGGTTCCTATCTTTCCGATATACAGTTTTCATATATCACAATCCATATTTGGACATGTTAAGCTCCCGGATTTTAGCCCGGAAGTGGCTGTTACAAAACTTTCCTTTTAACAGTTTTTATTACCTTTGTGTAGTTTGGGAGAAATCCCATAACTTGTTCAATATTCAACCTAATTAAGTAATTCCAAAGGGATTTTATCCCTAACACATATATCTAGCTCCACAAACTGACCATACTCGAAAATTCAATGTAGAATGAGAGATAAGATCATTTCCATATCATGTTTGGTTTCTCCAAAAATTTTGTTTTTCGCAGTTTTGATCATGCTTCTTCCGAACGTCTTAACTACTTCATCCAGAGTCAGAATTAGTCCGTTCTGGAGTCTATGGAAAGATTATTTAGTTTACTACAACATATCACAAGTCCAGAATTTTTAGAGCACCCTAACAAATACAGAATTTTCTTTTAGAGACAACAGTCCTCTAGATTTGTTTTCTTTATGGTTTGAAAACTGTTTTGCTTTTCATGTTTTGATTAAACTTTCAATACTCAAAATAGTTAGATCTAAGCATAACACACCATTTAACAAGTAGATCTATAGTTCTCATGTTCAAGATCATAAACTTCATGGTTCAAAATAACCAAAAATCAAATACATAAACTAGTTAGGATTTTATACCATTTGTGATAATCCTCTTGATTTTGATTTCTGATCCGCATGATCTATTATTGATGTGTTTTTGCACGATCCTAACTTGGTTTCTCACAATTTCACACTCCAAGATCCGAAATATAGAGAGAGATGGGACTTGGTTGTTTTGCAAAATAAAATGGAGTTTTTCTCTCTCTTTCTAGTCTTTTAAATTGATACAATGTATCTATACATTGCAAGGTGGCATGCTAGATATAAAAGTCACATTCCAAGGTAGGTTTAGGTTTAGGTTTAGGTTTAGGGTTGGTGAATAACCAAAGGTAATGCAAGATTTTCACTCCAACTTAATTAAATACAAGAGGGTCATTTTGGACTTTTCCTTTTATTTCTAGAATTTCCATTTGTTGCAAACCTTTAGGGTTTAGGTTTTGAACAATCTAGGATTTAGGATTTGAAAAACTCTTAGGGTTTAGGTTAGGGTTAGGGTTAGTTCACCCACCCAAGATCATGACAAGATCTACACTCAACTTATTAAAAAAATGTGACAATATGGTATAAATGACATTTCCTTTTATTTCTAGTCTTGCCACTTGACCAAATATCTTCCAATATCTCTTAGATTGTTTGAAATCTTGGTGAAATATGGTGGCTTCTTTATGCATTTGACACCTAGCATTCTTGTACATATCTTTACAAATTGTGGCTCAATTTATTACATGCCACCCTCTCTTTTCTTCCCTTCCATAACCGGCTATGTAGCATTACTAGATCCCACTAATTCTTGCTCTTTCTCTCCCACACTAACCACTAAAGCTTTGCTTGCAAGAATGTCCATTAGTATTGACAAAATAATAAGATGACACATAAGAGGAGTAGGTGGGAGTTGGTGGATAGTTGGTAACCAACTTTAGACAAATAAAATACCAAAATAAATCTTAGTCACATGCTCAATCTTTACTCATTTTTCCTTCTCTATCCACCGACCATGTAAATCAATCATAGTCCAACACTTTTACTAATATCAGATGTCCATCATGCCATTCCTTCAATTCGGCTTATCAATAACAATATTCGAGCTACTCAATTAATGTATTGCTTGGGCCTCTAACTAATTTCATTGGCCAACACTTAGGCTATAAAATATATATAATCCAATACCTTAAATTCTTATCCAACCCAAATAATTTAATTAGGGTTTTTACTTCCTCAATTATAACACAAATCCTTACTCATGCACACTTATTTCCTTAACCCAATTAGACTTGCTATAATTAGGTTATAAAATTAATCATTTGAGATATATAAAATAAATCTCCTAGAATTAGTAAGTATCCTAAATACCACAATTCTCTTTTTCCATAACCCTTAAGTTATTAAATCCTTCATTCCTAATATATAATTAGGGTTACACTAGTTTCTTTTGTTTGTTATTATACTAAACAAATATAAACCATCACACAATGTTCATATTTCTTACACACAACTTTTTAACCCTTAGGGTTTAATACTCCGTATTAGGATTCCCAAATTAGAGTTTAAATTCTCGATACTGAAATTAGGGTTTCTGAACATATCGCTAGAGTTTTCTAACTTAATCACCATATTCATATCATGAATTTAGGGTTTCGGATTCCCGGAACAGAAACTAGGGTTTCCAGAACCGATTTCTAGAGTTTCTTATTAGACGTTAGGGTTTTCGAACTGAACGTTGTTGTTCTTAATATATACTTAGGGTTTATCACAGATGTAATTTATCTGGTCAACCCATGACCCTTAACCACATTCTGAACACATCATTAACCATATACACAGAGCATATTTACATAAATCCTTAATCCTGAATAATTCACCTATATCCTTCACCGAATTTTGAAATCCTCAAAATTCAATCCCAATAACATCAAACGCATACACTCATTTTCTGTCTAGGTCTATTATTTAACCTTAAATCAATCATTTAAGATTTTCATAAATTGTCTAATTTCTCGGGTTGTCACATAAATTTCCCTTGAATTCAACCCAAACCAAACTTCTTTTGGTTTGCTTATGTACTCACACAATTTTGAAAGCATGTTGTCAATGATAACGTTTGTTCAATTTAGAAACTGTTAATACTCTAGCTCTTAATGATTCATCGATATACCTTATTCATGAAGATATTATAATCAACTCTTGAATAGTTATTGGCCTCTATCTAATTCAACCAGTACTTGGTTGATGAGTATTCTAAAGATCTAGAATTCCTTTAAAGTTAATTCCCAACCAAACTTTATTTGGTTCGGAACCTGATAATCTAAGATGAGATGAAAAACCCTATATTAGGGGATTATTTTAGTACTACGCAATAGCGTTAAATGTTTGCGCAATACATAGTACAAAGGACTGATCACCTGGAGTACAAAATGATGGTTCATATAGTCGTTTAGACTGTTAAAGGTTACAGTGGAAACACCTGTTAACCTAGGACATAGATTATGATTATAGTCTTTTAGACTGTTAAAGGTTACAGAAGAAATACTTGAAACCTAGAGTATAGTTCGTGGTCTTGTGACCCTCAGTGTATTCTTTGATGTTGATATCTATTGTTAACTTAACGTTCATTATTCCTTTGAACTCATAGTTGTTAAATTAAAGTTTATTGTCCAGGTAAGAATACTTTACAATTGAAAACTCGGTTAATTGTCATTCATAAACCGTTATTGTATATTATCCTTCTTGTGGGCAACTGTTTGCTCACTCTTGCACAAAACAATGCAGATGAAGTTAAGAAGTTTGAAGAGCTTTCTACAAGTAAGAGTAAAGACAAAGTGCTTGATTATACGACAAAGTTTAAATTATCTTTTATTTATGAAGCTTGTAATAGATTTAATTATGATCATGTTTTAATTTTTCACCGATGATTGTAATAAAAGTTAGATAACTGGGAGATATTTTTTTATTAATATAATCATGTATGGGCGGGTTTTATTATTCAATTATATTATGATTGGGTAGTTAGATATGAATGTTTTGTTTAAGTGAACATCTGTCGGTATTAAGCCAACCTCCCTAGCGCGAAGGTTTCCCGCCAGCGCGAATATAAAGTCGACCGAAGATGTCATATCCTCGACTGAATAGTTCATCAAAATTAGCATATAGTCGACAGACATAACCTCGATGGAATTCCGTCGAGAATATGTATTAAAAACCTAATCAGATTCTTTTCTCCAGCGCCTCCTCATCCCTCACTCTCTATCTCTCTCGCGACAGCTCTCTCTCTCAGTAGCTCTCATTCACTCTCTCACACTAAAACTCCCCCATCTCACTCCACCCACACCACCACCTCGCCGGATTCCAACCTTACCTCTGATGCATCTCTGACGACCACCATCTTCGACGACAGCGCCTCTGACCACTATCTCTGGCCCTACAGTTCTCTTTCCCTCCTCATTTCTCCTCTTATAATTCAAGATTCAAGTTATATACTGAAATTCCATATTTTTTTAGCTAGGGTTCATATTTATTGTACTGATTTTGGATGGAATTGGTTTAATAAGTTACAATTGTATCTGATTTGGTGTCATGTGTTAATATATATTATAATATGGAGTTATAGGGTTTAATAAGTTACAATTGCATGCATCTGATTAGGTAAGCTTCGTAGTATAATTTGGGGTCAACAGTATATGCAATTAGTTCTAATTTGGTTCTGTTTGGTCAGTGAATTTGATGTATCTGAATATGGTTCAATTTGGTTATAGCATATCATTTTTATGCCTTTTGTTGCCAAAGGAAGTGAAATGCAATGTGATAAACTTATAATATGCAGTGTTCTGATTTCTGCCTTTTCTAGCATTGTGAATTTTAATTTATGAATACCCTAAAGACTTCTCTTATATTGGTTTTGAATATTAATTCTGACGGAATTTTCGACTGAATTCTGTCGAATTTATAGATGATAATAAATAAATATTTAATTAACCATAAAAAAGATAATTAGGACTTAGTTTGCTACTAAAACTAAGTAGTAATACTAGAAAGCTTAAATAAATTTAAAATAAAATAAGTTTAATAACATAAAATAAATTTAATAAAATAAAATAAATTTACTTTATTATTTAATATAATATAATTAATAATAAAATAAAAATTAAATAAATTATATTTAATTTAATACAATACAATAAAATAAATTTACTTTATTATTTAATATAATAAAATTAACAATAAAATAAAAATAAAATAAATTTAATTTAATTTAATACAATAAAATAAATTTACTTTATTATTTAATATAATATTTCAAAAAATAAAAAAATTAATCTAAATAAAAAATTAATTTAATTTAATTTAACTAAATGAAATTTAATTAAAGTAAAAAATATAAAATAATATAATAAAAATGAAATAAAATAAAATATATAAATAAATAAAAGTATAATAATAAATTAAATTTAAATTAAATTTAATAATAAACTAGAATAAATTAAAATGTTCAAAATTTAATTTAATTTAATATCATTAAATGTAATTAATTAATTTAAACAATATAATATAATACAAAAATAAAGTTAAAATAAAATAAAATATAGTAAAATAAAATAAAATACAATAATTATCTTAAACTAAGTAGTATTTTCTTAGTTTTCCATTACATAAAAAATATCCATAATTAAATAAAATCAAAGCTATTAAATTAAATAAACATAAACTAAAATAAACTAATTAAGTACCACTTACTTAGTTTATCATTGGAAAAATAAACTAAGTAGCATTTGCTTAGTTTGCCACAATTTTCAATAAACTCAATAATATTCTCCCTTTAATCTTCAATACACTCAATAATAAAGCACGATACTTTGGAACTTAGAAACCCGTTTGACATTCACTATGACGAACGAGATTTTTGTAAATTAATTTTAATATTTATTGGATTTAATAAAAAAATTCGATGATTTAATTATTAGATTAAATAATTAATTGATGCAATTGTGATAGATTAATTTAATTATATGTGTTATATTAATTAAATTAATGTGGAGAATAATTATTATTCAAGTATGTAATTATGTGAGCTTATTGAATTAAAAGAAATATTTAATAAACCTAATATCAGTTTATAATTAATGAGAAAATTAATTATATGACTATGTGAATTAATGAGAAATTATTATTTTTTATTTAAATTAAATTAATTAATTGAGTTATTTCATAAAAGGTGTGACATTATTTAAACTATATGATAAAATAGCTTATTAAATTAATCGAGTATAAGCCTTTAAGGCTAGTGATAAGTAGATTTTATATACACGAATCGATATTCATTTCAAGTTTAAATTCGTAGTTATCTTCATGTTTTGTGTTCGTTTTTACTCGTTTCGTGATATTTTATGTGTAGGGTGGTCATGGATGCAATTGGTGAGGAAAGGACGGTCTTTTTGGAGCAAAAGTGGAAAAAAGTTGGAGCTTGAAAAATTTGAAGACAGTAGCCTAGCCCGCCGGGGCGAGCTTTATTGTACCTGTACCTCCCGCCGGGGCGGGGGTCCCGTTTCCTAAACTGTCCTATTTTGTTTCGAAGTCTGCTAGAGCTCGGTTTGTGGGATTGGACTGATGCGTTTGGACTCTAATAAAGGAAGAATTCGGCGGGAAGAGACGAGAGTTTGCTATTACGTAGAAAAAACAACGATCTTATAACAAAAAAGGCAAGAATTCAAGAGCGATTTCAAGGATTGAAGAGCGAACGTTGGAGGATTAATTTTCATAGATTATCACGACGATTGCGAATCAAGGCGAAGTGAATGGGTTTTCGTTATTCTTCTTCTCTTTAGTCTTATTTGTAATTGGGATGATGTTTTCAACAAATTATTCAGTTTTTAATTCATTCGTTATGAACTAATTTACTTATTAGACTTGTGAGGGATCTTTGGGCGAAACGATGATTCTATAACTTTGATTTCCAATTCAATAAGATATTTTCAGTTTATCTATGTTAATTTGAGCATGAATTTATGAATTGCCTGATCAACAGTTCTTTGTGGATTTGAAAGGAATCGAGAGAAGAGATTCGAATCTAGACCTAGTTAATATAGCATGTGTCATGAATTTTGTAGATAGCAGATTTGTGATTATTGTTAAGGTAGAGAAACGTTTGACATCGCATGTAATCGTATAGAGAGCTTAAAATTCAACCTTCTTTGATTAAAGTTCATATAGAGATATAGTGAGTTGGTTAATTTAGGTGTTTAACGGATTTCTATCTTAATTGTGGATTGATGTTAATATGGTATTAGTGCATCTAGAGGTGGCTTTTACTACGTTCGTGTTCTTGATTAATAAACTGGAATATTGAATTGAGTTGGAATAAAGGTTTGAAAATCATAGTGAAGCTCAGGGAGAAATCATAAGTCTAATTCTCCATTAATTGTTTGAAATTCTGAATTTCGTTATTGGTGACTATTTTGTGATAGTTAATTTCTTTATTAATTTGGTTTTTTTTATAATTTAAAACCATTGAATTAATTAGTTTAATAAAATTAGGGTTAATACAAAATTGATACTTGTTAAGTTAAGATTCTTGATATTTTGTCCTCGTGGGAACGATACTCTATTCACTACTATATTACTTGTTGACCACGTGCACTTGCGTGTTTTTAAGCGTATTGATTTTCACCAACAAGTTTTTGACGCTGTTGCCGGGGACAATTTAGCGGAGATTTGAATATTTGTTTTTACAATATCAGTTTAATTAGTTCAATTTTACTTAAACATTTTTATTTTGTTTTCTCCTTTTCAGGTTTTCGACATTGGTTTATGCAAACACAATCTAAACATCCAGACTTGCTTCCTTTTGAGGACAACATTGATAGACGATTTCAATAGTTGAGGAACGAATTCGAAAATTCTGATAAGGAAGAAACGATGGCTGCCGAAGACCAGAAAGCGTTGAGGGATTTTGCCATACCTAGGGTGACTGATCTGCAGTCGAGCATTACTAGGCCTGCAATTGCTGCGAACACTTTTGAAATAAAGCCTGGGACTATTCAGATGATGCAGAACTCATGTCAGTTTGGGAGAATGGCAAACGACGATCCGAATGAGCATTTGATCAGTTTTTTGGAAATGTGCGACACGTTCAAGTACAATGGGGTGTCGGATGAGGCAGTGAGACTTCGCTTGTTCCCATTCACTTTACGGGACAAGGTGAAGAGTTGGTTACATTCTTTACTGCCGGGTTCGATCACTACGTGGGAGGATTTGGCTCAAAAATTTCTTGCCAAATTTTTCCCACCGACAAAGACAGCGAAAATAAGGAATGACATCACAATGTTTGAGCAGCAGAATGGGGAGTCACTATATGAGGTATGGGAGAGATACGAGTAATTACTCAGAAAGTGTCCACATCATGGATTACCCAAGTGGTTACAAATGAACACCTTCTATAACGACTACATGGAAATGTCAGAACTAGCATTGATGCGACATCAGGCGGTGTATTCATGGCTTAGAGTTACGAGGAAGCCTATAATAACTACCAGTGGCCCACAGCAAGAAGGACACAGGCAAAGGCGGCTGAGATCTTGGAATTAGATGGAGTAACAGCTATACAAGCACAACTTTCTGTATTATCCATGAAGTTTGATACGATGAATGAGAGGGTAAATACGATGACAGGGGCTCAAGTTCAACAACAAGTTCAGCAGGTTATGGTAGTATGTGAATTGTGTATGGGTGATCATCCGACAGAGTAGTGTGCAATAAATCCAGCATCCGTTCAGTTCATAGGCAACTACAATAGAATTCCGCAAAATACTTACGAAAACACCTACAACTAGGGGAATAGGAACCACCCAAACATTTCATGGAGTAATAATCAGCAAACTCAAGCTCCACGACCATCATATTGTTAGAGTTTATGCCCTAGAGGCCAATTATTTGATATAATTGCTTAACGTTTTGATATTATATTTGATTGAATAAATATATGATTTTATTATGGTTTCATTTACTGCGTAATATAATTGTTAACATAATAAAATTCCTTAGAATAGTGATACAAATTATATAGTTTCAAGTATGTGACTTGAACATGAGATTATATATTACCATTAGTATCAGTGTTCTTAAATGTCCCTAGTCGAATATCATTGTTGATGGGACAACAATGATGCATTGAGACTAGTATGTGGATTGACTGATGACCAAATCTCATTGGTCATAAATATATGAGATATTAAGTCAATGCATAGGTACATGTTAGAGAACGATGTACTGTACAGACCTACCATGAGAATTCTATATGGAGCACTATGCGAAGTGTCATTAGTAATTCTCATAGTGACATTGATGTAATGGTACTTCGACCTGAAATCGCTATATTACTACACGAGAATTTATGTACTTTGATATCATCAAATGACACCTTTAATAGGGTGGACTATAAAGGTGATTATTGGGCTCATTATTAATCGTGTGAGAAATATGAGTGATCTAGATGGAATTTAACCATCCTATATATTATGGGTGATATCCATAGGCCTCTTGATTGAGTAGGACTATGAAATGCATGGTCATTCTCAAATAGTGATTTGTTTCATATAGTCTACTCATTGATCAAGAAAACTCAGATTAAATTATGAAGAGTATGACACATTACATGACTCGAGTTTAATCTAGGATATTAAGGTTAAAAGGATTAAATTACATTGAAACATTGGTCACGAAAAGGTTGCATCGAATCATCGATCTTATTATTACTTGGGTAGCAGTGATGCATTACTAGATTTCGCTCACTGTTTATAATTTTATAATATGTTTTTTATATTATTGCCAACGTAATAATAACCTATAGGGTCACACGCATAGAACGTTATTTAAATATATTAATATGATTAATAGTATTTAAATCACGAATTTAAATTAAAAGGATAATTTGTATATATGTATATTAATTAAGTAAGACTTAATTAAGATATATATATATATATATATATATATATATATATATATATAAATTCGGATTTTATGAAATTAGGTTTTGATTTGATTAATTCTTTTTAACGACTATATATATGTTATATAGCAGCTACTTAGGGATATATCATAATTAAAAAACCTTGGCCGCTCTTAGAGAGAGACTAGAGAGAAAACAGTTTCAGAAAATCCATTCCTTTTGGTGGCTAGTACCGCAAGTCCTTCTTATTCCAGAATCGTTCGACGGTTCGTGCGGCGTTCGTGTGGATACCGTGGTGGCGCAATCGGTTTGTATTGCGTTGAAGATTCGAGGCGCAGTCGGTTTCAGATTCTCATTTTTTTTCATATCTGGTATAATCTTTAAACCTCTGAATTAATTGATTTTTCGCATGGATCCTGTTTTAGGATTTCGGAAATTGCTTTAAAATTTTAATTTCCGCTGTGCGTTTCTGTGCCGAAGCCCAACAGTGGTATCAGAGCTACTTACGAAAAGATTAATTCAGATTACGTGTTTTAATTGTATTCGATATATATGATATATGATGATGCATGTTTACTGATATAAAATTGAATATATGATATTCCGTTGTATGTGTATTTTGGTAATATATATGATGATATTGTTAATCGTATCTTTAATCGGTGGAATAACAATATAACTATTTTAATCGGATTAGAAGCATGAAGAATCGTTTTAATATGATTAATCGTAACTGGAAATATAGATAAATTCTGGGTGTACTGTTATTCGTTTTAATATGATTAAATCGAAACTGGACATATATGATTTGTTATTATGGGTGTTTTGGTGGATTAAACTGTATGATTCTGAAACTGTTTTAGAGATTCGTATGGAAAAATTCTGCAATACAGCCGCACCACCGCCAGGGGGGAGACCCCCCCCCCCTTGGACCCCCCGTCGTAACGCACGATGGTCGTGTCCCCTATATTTTATATATATTTTTCTTTAATTATATATAAATTGTTATGTGCTTATTGTGATATGTATTGTGCACAGTTATGGCCTTTTGGCCCATAGGTTAGTGGTTTTTGGTTTTGAAATACGGCTTGCATGTCGTGCCTTTCTATAAATTCTAATGTAATATTCTCTTCTCATCTAAATCCCCTCGAATGTAACTCGAGGTTTCTTTATGTCATGTAATAATCTGTAATTGATGAAGATGTCAACATGGAGAACACAATGGAAAGATGATGATGGAGAGGAGGCGCATGCTAGAGGAAGATCCAAGGAAGCTATTTATTTTAAGATCTTTTACCACCTTAGATTGACCTTCAATCTTTCAATAGCTTGAAAAGATTGACAGTTGATTGGGCCATAACTGTGACACATTTAATTTTGCACTTTATTTATGCTTGTATGCGATATGATATGATTAATAATGTGCATGCTTAATAAGATTAAAATTGGTGAGATCTAAATTAATAAAATCCCTCATTAAATTATTAAGTCTAAATCAGATGCCTTCCAATGAATAACACTCATCAAGACCTTGATCAATAGATGTAGGTTTGCCAAAGCAAAGTACCCTATTTATCTAGGTAAGATGCGATAGGATAATTGTGATATCCAAACTATTAAAATCATTGGGCCCGACGTAACTAAGTTATCTTAATAGGATTGTGGACTTAGAGGCATAGAGTTTGGTTGGTACCATTAGATGGACTAGAAACAAATGTTGTTTACCAAACTATCCAGGAGTTATATATGATATAATTAACAAAGGGTTGTCTACCTAAATAATTATGTTTTGAGAGAATAGCCAAAGCTAACTTAAGGCATAATGAAATATGGATCTTGGCTCACTAGAAAGATTTAATAGAAAATGTTTTCCGAATTAATGGTGAGGGCTATTAATTTGAATAAAATAGTGGGAGGTATATTTTGAATGTACTATTATCAATTATATAATATCAACTCTATAATTTGACTTATTGTTTTTGCACTTATAAATTGTAGATATCAAATGGCAAACAACAACAACACAAATAGTCTTTCATTACGATCAGTCCTTGAAAAGGACAAGCTAAGTGGAATTAATTTCCTTGACTAGCATAGGAACTTGAGGATTGTCCTCAAACTAAAGCGTAAGCTATATGTCCTTGATGGGCCCATTCCTGCAGCACCAGCTGTCACTGCACCACGTGCGGAGCACAATGCTTACATGAAGCATCAAGATGATGCTCTGGATGTGAGTTGTGTCATGCTAGCAACCATGAACGCTGAGCTTCAGAAGCAACATGAGTTAATGGATGCTTATGAGATGATCGAGCATCTTAAGAAATTGTTCGAAGGGCATGCTCGACAGGATAGGTATGATACAAGCAAGGCATTGTATCACTGCAAAATGGGTGAACGTGATCCAGTTGGTCCACATGTGCTAAAAATGATTGGGTATATTGAGTACATTGATAGGTTGGGTTTTCCAATCACTCCGGAAGCCCAAACTGACCTTGTTTTGCAATCTTTGAACAACATCTACTCTCAATTTGTTATGAACTATCTTATGAATGATATTGAGAAACCCCTTACTGAGTTGTTGAGCATGTTAAGAACAGCCGAGAACAACACGAAAAATGCAGGACCGGCTCCCATAATGATGGTGCAAAAGGGGAATGCTAAGGGAAATTGGAAAGGCAAGAAGAAGATAGGATCTAAATCTTTTGCCAAACCCAATTCCAAAACCAAACAAGCTTTAAAACCTAAAGGTGGGGTGGCTAAAGAAGGTGAATGTCACTTCTGTGGAAAACCTGGACACTGGAAAAGGAACTGTTATGCTTATCTGGAAGAAGTGAAGAAAAGAAAAGAAAGTATGACTTCTGATTCAAGTATATATGTTATAGAAGTCAACTTGTCTACTTCTACATCATGGGTATTGGATACTGGATGTGGTTCTCACATTTGTGTTAATGTGCAGGGACTTCGAAGGAGTAGAACTTTGGTGAAAGGAGAGGTTGACCTACGAGTTGGAAATAGAGCAAAAGTTGCTGCACTGGCCGTAGGAACTTATCATTTATCTTTACCCACTGGGCTAGTTTTAGAATTAGAAGATTATTATTTTGTGTCTGCTATAAGCAAAAACATTATTTCTGTTTCTTGTTTGGACAAGAAAGGTTTTTCTTTTATAATAAAGAACAATCGTTGGTTGTTTTACTTAAATGATATTTGTAATGGTGTTGCACAATTGTTTAACGGTCTCTATATTCTTGATTTAGAAATGCCTATCTATAACATAAATACAAAACGATTTAAATCAAATGATTCAAATCCGACATATCTCTGGCACTGTCGTTTAGGCCATATAAATGAGAAACGTATATCCAAACTCCATAAAGATGGGTTCTTGGATTCATTTGATTTTGAATCATATGAGAAATGCGAGTCTTGTTTATTAGGCAAGATGACTAAAGCCCCTTTCACTGGACACAGTGAACGGGCTAGCGATGTATTGGGACTTATACATAGTGATGTATGTAGACCCATGAGTTCGTTAGCAAGAAGTAGGTTTTATTACTTCATTACATTTACTGACGACTTTAGTAGATATGGATATGTGTATCTTATGAGACACAAATCCGAATCCTTTGAAAAGTTCAAGGAATTCAAGAATGAAGTTCAAAACCAATTTGGCAAAAGCATAAAAGCCCTTCAATCCGACCGAGGAGGTGAATACTTAAGCCAAGACTTTGATGACCTTCTAAAGGAGTGTGGTATTATATCACAACTCACTCCACCTGGAACACCGCAATGGAATCGTGTATCTGAGAGGAGGAATCGAACCTTGTTGGACATGGTACGATCAATGATGAGTCATGCAGATCTTCCAATAAGCTTCTGGGGTCATGCCTTAGAGACAACTGCATTCACAGTTAACCGTGTTCCTACAAAGACGGTTCAGAAGACACCATATGAAATGTGGACTGGGAAACATCCTAGTATGTCATTCATGAAGATTTGGGGTTGTGAGGCGTTCGTAAAACGCCTGGATTCTAAAAAGCTCGGACCCAAATCTGACAAATGTAATTTTGTGGGATACCCAAAGGAAACAAAAAGGTATTATTTCTACAAACCTTCTAAGAACAAAGTGGTTGTTGCTCGAACTGGTATTTTTCTAGAAAGAGAATTTGTCTATAAAGGAAACAGTGGGAGGAAAGTAGAACTCGAAGAAATTCGAGAACCACAAAATATCATTGACCCTGAGTTGGAACATGAGCAGGAACCACAAGAAATTGTGGAAAGTGAACCTGCTCAAATTATACAAGTCATTCGTAGATCTGGTAGGACACGCCAACAGCCTGAGAGATATTATGGATATCTTGTGACTCAAAACGGCGATGTGATGCTCATAGATCAAGATGACCCTGCTTCCTACCAAGAAGCTATGAATGGACCAGATTCTGAGAAATGGATTGAAGCCATGAAATCTGAGATGGACTCCATGTATACTAAACAAGTATGGACTCTGTTTGATCCACTCGATGGGCTAAAACCAATCGGGTTCAAGTGGGTTTTCAAGAAGAAAATCGACATGGATGGTAATGTACAAACCTATAAAGGCCGACTGGTAGCAAAAGGTTTCAAACAAATTCAAGGTGTTGACTATGATGAAACCTTCTCTCCAGTGGCAATGGTTAAATCCATCAGGATCTTACTTGCTATTGCAGCTTTTTATGATTACGAAATCTGGCAGATGGATGTCAAAACTACTTTTCTTAACGAAAATCTCCTTGAGGATGTGTATATGACACAACCTAAGGGTTTTTTCACTCCAAAGGATGCTGGAAAGGTATGTAAGCTGCAGCGATCCATTTATTGATTGAAGCAAGCCTCTCGGAGTTGGAATCTTCGATTTGATGAAGCAATCAAAGAATTTGGCTTTATTAAAAATGAAGATGAATCTTGTGTATATAAGAAGGTTAGTGGGAGTCACATTGTATTCCTAGTATTATATGTTGATGACATATTAATTATTGGGAATGACATTCCTTCCTTACAGGCTGTAAAAACATGGTTAGGAAAATGTTTCTCCATGAAAGATTTGGGCGATGCTGCCTACATTTTAGGTATCAAGATCTATAGAGATAGATAAAGAAAAATGCTCAGCCTAAGTCAAAGTATATATATTGATAAAGTGTTAAAACAATTCAGCGTGCAAGAGGCAAAAAGAGGAAACTTACCCGTGACTCGTGGTGTAAAGATCTCTAAGGCCCAATGTCCTAAATCACAAGATGATGAGGAGCGTATGAGAAAGATCCCTTATGCTTCGGCAATTGGATATATCATGTATGCAATGATATGTAATCATACGGATGTCTCGTATGCTTTGAGCATGACGAGCAGATACCAGTCGAATCCAGGTGAAGGTCACTAGACAGCAGTCAATAATATCCTCAAGTACCTGAAAAGGACTAAGGATTCATTCTTGGTATATGGAGGTAAAGACGAATTAGCAGTAAAGGGTTACACAGATGCTAGTTTCCAGACTGACAATGATGACTATAAGTCTCAGTCAGGTTTTGTGTTTTGCCTTAATGGAGGTGCTGTTAGCTGGAAAAGTTCTAAGCAAGAGACAGTAGCTGATTCTACAACAGAGGCTGAGTATATTGCTGCTTCTAGTGCAGCCAAGGAAGCTGTATGGATTAAAAAGTTCATCACTGAACTTGGTGTTGTTCCAACCATTGTTGATCCGGTTGCTCTATACTGTGATAATAATGGAGCCATTTCACAGGCTAAGGAACCCAGATCTCACCAATGATCCAAGCATATACTTAGGCGGTACCATCTCATCCGTGAAATCATTGATAGAGGAGATGTACATATAGGAAGAGTTCTAGTAGATGATAATGTTGCAGATCCAATAACCTAGGCTTTGTCGCAACAGAAGCACGACGGTCACACTAGTTGCATGGGTATTAGATACATTAGTGATTGCCTCTAGTGCTAGTGGGAGATTGTTAGAGTTTATGCCTTAGAGGCCAATTATTTGATATAATTGTTTAACATTTTGATATTATATTTGATTGAATAAATATATGATTTTATTATGGTTTTATTTACTACGTAATATAATTGTCAACATAATAAAATTCCTTAGAATAGTGATACAAATTATATAGTTTCAAGTATGTGACTTGAACATGAGATTATATATTACCATTAGTATTAGTGTTCTTAAATGTCCCTAGTCTAGTATCATTGTTGATGGGACAACAATGATGCATTGAGACTAGTATGTGGATTGACTGATGATCAAATCTCATTGGTCATAAATATATGAGATATTAAGTCAATGCATAGGTACATGTTAGAGAACGATGTACTGGACAAACCCACCATGAGAATTCTAGATGGAGCATTATACGAAGTGTCATTAGCAATTCTCATAGTGACAATGATGTAATAGTCCTCCGACCTGAAATTGTTATTTACTACACGAGAATTTATGTACTTTGATATCATCAAATGTCACCTTTAATAGGGTGGACTATAAAGGTGATTATTGGGTTCATTATTAATCGTGTGAGAAATATGAGTGATCTAGATGGAATTTAACCATCCTATATATTATGGGTGATATCCATAGGCCTCTTGATTGAGTAGGACTATGAAATGCATGGCCATGCTCAAATAGTGATTTGTTTCATATAGTCTACTCATTGATCAAGAAAACTCAGATTAAATTATGAAGAGTTTGACACATTCCATGACTCGAGTTTAATCTATGATATTAAGGTTAAAAGGATTAAATTACATTGAAACATTGGTCACGAAAAGGTTGCATCGAATCATCGATCTTATTATTACTTGGGTAGCAGTGATGCATTACTAGATGCCGCTCACTATTTATAATTTTATAATATGTTTTTTAAATTATTGTCAACGTAATAATAACCTATAGGGTCACACAATAGAACGTTATTTAAAAGGGAATTAATTTAAATTTTAAGGATTTAAATATATTAATATGATTAATAGTATTTAAATCACGAATTTAAATTAAAAGGATAATTTGTATATATGTATATTAATTAAGTAAGACTTAATTAAGAGATATATATATATATATATATATAAATTCGAATTTTATGAAATTAGGTTTTGATTTGATTAATTCCTTTTAACTACTATATATATGATATGTAGCAGCTACTTAGGGATATATCATATTTAAAAAACCCTAGCCGCTCTTACAGAAAGATTAGAGAGAAAACAGTTTCAGAAAATCCATTCCTTTTGGTGGCTAGTACCGCAAGTCCTTCTTATTGCAGAATCGTTCGACGGTTAATGCGGGGTTCGTGTGGATACCGTAGAGGCGCAATCGGTTTGTATTGCGTTGGAGATTCGAGGCGCAGTCGGTTTCAGATTCTCAATTTTTTTCATATCTAGTATGATCTCTAAACCTCTGAATTAATTGATTTTTCGCATGGATCCTGTTTTAGGGTTTCAGAAATTGCTTTAAAATTTTAATTTCCGCTATGCGTTTCTCTGCCGAAGCCCAACACATATCCCCCTGGTTTTCATAGTCATCCACAACAGATTCAACAGCAGGACAGGAAATGTGATGGGGACGAATCATGGGCAAGGTACATGACTAGTAACGATTTGGCTATGAAGAATCAAGCTATTGCTATTAAAAATAAAGAGAATCAGATAGGTCAAATTGCATTGGCATTGAATAATAGACCACAAGGAACATTACCTAGCGACACTGAAAGAAATCTTAAGGGTAATCATGAGCAATGTCAAGCAGTTATGTTGAGAAGTGGAAAACACCTCGGTGGGAATAGTGCAGAAAATTCGGCAGCACCGGAGCAAAACGTTGATGACAGTAACGCAGTGGAGGGTAACAAAAATGAGGAAATAAAGTTAAACATCGAGCCGATTATTTATCCTCCACCACCATTTCAGGAGAGGGTCCAAAAATAGAAATCAGATAAGCAGTTCGTAAAGTTTTTAGATGTGTTCAAGAAACTCCAGATTAACATCCCATTCGCAGAGGCTCTAGAACAAATGCCGAGTTATGCGAAGTTTATGAAGGGAATTCTATCGAGGAAGAAGAAATGGGAAGACTTCGAAATAGTGGCACTAATAGAGGAGTGTAGTGCAGTGTTAAAGACAAAGCTTCCACCAAAACTCAAAGACCCAGGAAGCTTTACAATCCCGTGCATGATCGAGAAGATGTCGTTTAACAAGTGCTTATGTGATTTGGGGGCGAGTATAAACCTGATGCCATTATCAGTATATTCATAATTAGGTTTGCCCGCGCCAAAGCCTATGAATATTTCATTGCAGTTGGCGGATAGGTCAGTCACATATCCGAGAGGCATTATAGAGGACATTTTGGTAAAAGTGGATAAGTTTATATTCCCTGTGGACTTTATCATACTGGATCTCGATCATCCTAGTGAGACCTTTCATGGCCACGGAAAGGACACTCACAGATGTGTAAAAAAGAGAACTTACAATGAGGGTCCAAGATCAAGAGGTAAAATTTAATGTGTTCAAGGCCATGAAATATCCTACGGACAAGGAAGAGTGTAATCGAATGGATTTAATTGAGCAAATTACCAGCGAAGATATGAGAAAGAGTTTGATCAACGATCCGTTAGAAACAACTTTACTAGGGGATGAGGAAAAAGACAACCCAAAATTTGTGGATTTATTACAGATGCTAGACTCGTTGCCACGAGTTAGCTGATTCAGAACACAGATTGAACCTTTGCACAACGAGGAGACAGTTGTAGAAAAATTGAAACCATCATTAGAGGAGGCACCAACATTGGAACTTAAGCCACTCCCTAAACATCTCAGGTATGCATATTTAGGCGATTTAAATTCTTTACCTGTAATTATTTCTGCTGCACTTAACGAAATACAGGAAGAAAAGTTGCTGAGGGTGCTTAGGGATCACAAATCAGCAATTGGATGGACGATTGCGGATATAAAAGGCATTAGCCCATCATTTTGCATGCACAAGATTCTGATTGAGGATGATGCAAGTCCATTGGTGGAGCATCAACGTCGACTTAACCCAATCATGAAGGAAGTCGTCAAGAAGGAAATTATGAAATTATTTGATGCCGGTGTCATATATCTAATTTCTGACAGTAAATGGGTAAGTCTGATTCATTGTGTGCCTAT
Organism: Panax japonicus; assembly: GCA_020205505.1. Lineage (NCBI taxonomy): Eukaryota > Viridiplantae > Streptophyta > Magnoliopsida > Apiales > Araliaceae > Panax > Panax japonicus. The sequence goes on along the minus strand of CM035101.1, from coordinate 41,096,670 downwards.
GAAAGGGGGAATGACGGTAATTCAGAATGAGGATAACGAGTTAATTCCAACAAGGACAGTGACAGGTTGGAGTGTGTGCATCAATTATAGGAGATTGAATAAGGCAACCCGAAAGGATCATTTCCCGCTACCTTTTATCGATCAAATGTTAGACAGGTTAGCGGGACATGAGTTTTACTGTTTATCGGATGGTTATTCAGGATATAATCAGATTGTTATCGCTCCTAAGGATCAAGAAAAGACAATATTCACTTGCCCTTATGGCACCTTTGCATTCAAGAGAATGTCATTCGGACTGTGCAATGCACCTGGAACTTTCCAGCGGTGTATGATGGCTATTTTCTCGGATATGGTGGAGAAGAACGTTGAAGTCTTCATGGACGATTTCTCGGTCTATGGGGACAATTTTGACACTTTCTTAGAGAATCTGGTCATGGTATTGCAGCGGTGTAAGGATAAAAACCTTATACTGAATTGGGAAAAATGACACTTTATGGTTTAAGAGGGCATAATTTTGGGACATAAGGTGTCGGCTCAAGGATTGGAGGTGGACAAGGTAAAGTTGGACACGATCGAGAAACTACCTTTACCAAGCTCAGTTAAGGGCATTAGAAGTTTTCTGGGGCATGATGGGTTCTACCGGAGGTTTATAAAGGACTTCTCTAAGATTGCAAAACCTCTATGCATTCTTTTAGAGAAGGAGGCCACTTTCAGCTTTACTACAGAATGTAAGTCTGCGTTTGACCTATTGAAGAAGAAATTAACTGCAGCCCCCGGGATAGTCGCACCAGACTGAAAAATGCCATTCAAACTTATATGTGATGTGAGCGACAATGCGGTTGGGGTTGTTTTGGGCCAAAGACGAGATAAGGTGTTTTACGCCATATACTATGCAAGCAAAACCCTCATAGAGACTCAAATGAACTACACTACTACGGAAAAGAATTGCTTGTAGAGGTATATGCGTTTGACAAATTCAGGGCATACTTGATCGGGACTAAGGTAATAGTCTACACAGACCATTAGGCGATTCGGTACTTAATAGCGAAAAAAGATTTTAAGCCAAGCCTTATCCGATGGATTCTCCTACTTCAAGAGTTTGATTTAGAAATTAAAGATAGAAAGGGGACGGAGAATCTAGTTGCCGATCATTTATCAAGGCTGGAAAATCTAGAGAAAAAGGATGAAGATAGATGCGTGATCAATGAGACATTCCCGGATGAGCAGTTATTTGGGTTGAATGGAGAATTTTTGTGGTATAGAGACTTATTGAATTATGTGGTAAGCAAGATGCTTCCACCGGATCTTACACCACAACAAAAAAAGAAGTTTCTGCATGACGTCAAGTGGTACATGTGGGATGAACCCTACTTATTCATACAATGTGCCGATAAGATGATTCGACGATGTATCTCATACAGTGAAGTCCACAATATATTACAAGAATGCCATCCGTAGGCATACGGTGGACGTTAAGGGAGTGAGCACACCGCGGCAAAAGTTTTTCAATCCGGGTTTTATTGGCCTACGGTGTTCAAAGATGCCCACCAATTTGTGAAAACATGTGATGGATGCCAAAGGGTGGGAAACATATCGAAACGGAATGAGATGCCCTTACAAACAATTCTTGAATTAGAAATCTTTGATGTATGGGGCATCGATTTCATGGGACCATTCCCGTCGTTTTTGAGCAATCAGTATATTCTGTTCACGGTGGATTATGTCTCAAAATGGGCTGAAGCTGCAGCATTACCATCTAATGATGCCAAGGTGGTCCTCAAGTTTCTGCAGAAAAATATTTTCATGAGGTTTGGCACGCCAAGGGCAATAATTAGTGATGAAGGCAGTCAATTCTACAATAAGTTATTTACAGCTCTTTTGGCTAAGTATGGGGTTAATCACAAGGTGACTACAACATATCACCCTTAAACTAATGGGCAAGCCGAGGTATCGAACAAAGAATTTAAGGGGATATTGGAGAAAGTCGTAAATCCGAGTCAAAAAGATTGGTCACTTCGATTGGACGATGCATTATGGGCGTACTAGACTGCATAAAAAATGCCAATTGGGATGTCACCTTATAACTCTTGTACGGAAAGCATGTCACTTACCGGTGGAGCTATAACACAAGGCTTACTGGGCCATACAGAAATTGAATTTTGATCAAGCCGCGGTAGGAGAAAAGAGGCTACTCCAACTAAATGAGCTCGATGAATTCTGCCTCCAAGCCTACGAGAATGCCAAGCTATACAAAGAAAAAGTTAAATGATGGCACGACCAGAAAATTGTGCAACGAACATTTGAACCGGGTCAAGCAGTCCTCTTATTCAATTCACGGCTATGTTTGTTCCCCGGAAAGCTTAAGTCAAGATGGTCAGGACCATTTACTATAAAAACAAGTATTTCCTCATGGCACCGTTGAACTCTATAGTAGGAATCCGTTAGAAACATTCAATGTCAATTGTCAACGGATAAAGCATTACTAGGGTGGTGAGTCGAATTGGGACGCCGACAACATTACCCTCGTCGATACACAGTAAAACAGGGAGTAGTCAGGCTGAATGACTTAAAATCAAGCGCTAATTAGGAGGCAACCCAATTTTTCTTTATTTTTCATAGTTTATGTTTAAATTGTTAGGATATAGTTTATGAAGCAGTAGTTAGGACTTGTCAATTATAAAGTTTTGTTAAAAATCTCTGAAAAAGTACTAAAAATCTCATTGAAACTCCAAGTCATCATTAATCTAACATATTGCATGTTTTTGGTTTCAGGAGAGGTCCAACATGAGTCAGAGCAACAACGACTACGAAATGGTGGAAAATCGGAGAATTTTGCATATCCAATTTTTTTGCCAAAATTTTGTTAGTAGTGGGCATGCCCGGCGGGGCGGGCCTCTTTGGCCTAGCACCCCCCGCCAGGGCGGGGGTCCTAAAATCTGGGCAGACACGCCTGTTATAAGGCACGACCCCAGACTTAGTTCCCACACACATACAATGCCCACTCCTTCTTTTGCTCTCTCTCTCCCTCAACATCACAAACCTGGTGCCATATTTGTTTTCTCTCCTAAACACAACCCATGAAACCAAACAACTACTACTACCACTATAACTACCTACATCAATTAAACCGACTTTCTACCCACGATTTACACACGCCTTCAATCCCGTCCACCACTTCATCTCCCCCACATCACTCTATATAAACCCAACCTCATACTTCCAATATTCAACACCCTTAAACTCGAATTCTTCAAGAAATTGGGATACACACAATTGACGGTAAGTTGCTATAGTGTCAAGTCTTCATCTTTTCTCAACTCCGTATCACCGAATGACGGTAAGTTTGGAGGATCCGAATGAGCTGTGCACGCCAAGTGTTTGACAGATTGGCTGAACCAAGTTTTTGAGAGAGGAGGTGGTTACTAGCAAGAGTTCACTGCTAAAACTCAATGGCATCTCAACCAACACCCAAACGCCAACGGGGGGCGAGTTCAAGAGCTGCTCCACCGCCAACTACCTATGACCGTTGAAAATTTTTGAGTGTCGCCGCCGCCGACCGTTATGAGTACATGCAATCTCAGGCACTTACACCAGAACGTGGTTTGGCCCTCGAGGGGAACGACAAGGAGATGATGTCCCAAATTCACAAAAAGGGGTGAATCAAATTCACCGAACATCCGACACCCGCAGTGGTAAATATTGTCAAGGAATTCTGCGCAAACGCCGAAGACAAAGCTCCTTTCAAAGCGTTTGTGCGAGGTCGAATGGTTCCGTTCAGTGACGACGCAATCAACGCTTACTATCAGTTGCGGGTGCCATGCCATTTTCAGTATGTTCAAATGAGGGATTTTGACCCGGATTATGAGGAGGTTATTAAAAATTTGACAAAGCCGTGCACATCTTGGACCCGGATTATGGTCCGCATTTTTATGTGCGAAATTACTTCCGTCCCAACACACTTCGAACGTCACCAAAGAGAAGGCGTTACTGTTATACGCCATTGTGCAGGACTTCATTATCGATGTCAGGGCCATCATCAGTTTCTCCATCCACCGGTGCTTACGTAGAAATTTTTTGGGCGGTCTGCCGCACCTTTCATTTATATGTGCGTTGTGCCGCAACGCAGGGGTGAATTATTCTGATGATGAGCCCACTCAACCGCCGCTGGCTTTGCTTGATTCACGAATAATTGCGCAGTATTCAGTGTGGGGTGGAGGAGAGTCACATCCACGGGGTTTGGGTTTTATTTTTCCATCGGCGTCGAAAGACGAAGTCGATGCCGAAGATGCCTCGGGGGATGAAGATGAAACAATGGGAGACCAAGGAATCGAGCAGGTTCCGCAGACTGAGGCATTTTCTAGTACTCAGTTCCTTGAGTTCCAGAATCAAATGAATGCGCATAATAGGGCAGCACACCGCGAAATGCGGTGATTAGCGACGCGTCAAGATCATATATTCGATGCCATGAACGAGTCTTTCGCCTCATTTAACACAACACTTCAGAGTTTTAACCCGGCGACCCAATTTCTGTATCAACAACCCGGTCCATTACCGTGATTTCCTCTTAGTGATTCGGATGAAGAAGAGCACCAACCACCGCCCCAGACTTAGAAAATTCGAGGGAAGTCCTCTTGCAATTTATTTTTATCCAATGAGGGCATTGTCTTATTTAAGTTTGGGGGAGTAATTTGTTTAGTTGTATATGCATTTTTAAATTTTTGTTGAATCTAGTTTTGCATTATAGAATAGGTATTTGCTTAGTAGTTAGGATTTTGCATTGTTATTATATCTTGAAAAAAAATTAGTTAAATAGTGTGTTTGCATATGTCCAATGGTGTCGCATACTACAGGTTATTCTGGCTAATGATGAGATTGTGAACAAGTTAACCAATATAGTATGGATTATTAGTACTGTGATATAATTACTGTTATGAATCGATTCTTGGACTTGTTTGAAACTGTTATAAAAAGGGTAGCACTAATAACATCTTTGTTGACCGGTTAGTTAAAATCGATACATAAAATGTTTCTAAAGGATAATGTTAGGGTGAACCAGAAAATGACAAGGATAGGCAGTGAAGGCTTAAATTAGGAAAGAACCTAAGTTTGGGGAATATATGTGGGGTATATAAGCTTTAAAAAAAGGAACACATGTTGAGCCTTGTGGTGGGTTGAGGAGAAACACTCCCCATAAACACAAGCGTGAGATGGAGCGTAAAACGCACTCACCAACCATCTATCAAAAGAAAAAGAAAAGGGAAATAATCACGGGAAAAAACCAAAAAGCCCCCGTGTAAAAAAAAGAAAGAAGGAAGAAAAGAAAGTATAAGTATCCTACATGAACCCTTGAATTTGGTTGAGTTTAATCTTAGTTGAATCGTGCCTATCGTTGAGATTTTTGAGTTTGCACTGTATGATTCCTTCTAAGAAGTTGTTTATGTATTGAATTTGGGTCCGTATAAGTTATCTTAGATGCTGATCACACACGCACACTATACCAGTAATAGTTGTTCAAGAATTGAGAATTAATATGTAATTATGGATTGGTTTTGATAATTTGTATTGTAAAGTTGCTTGTTTTCTCTTAGGCCAATGGGATAAATTAGTTTATGCGATGTTGTTGGACTTTTAGGCATTTAGATTGTTATTGTATTTTATTGAATTGCATAACATGTAGTTTTTTTTGTGCTCGGGGACTAGCACGGTTTAAGTTTGGGGGATTTTGATAAGTGGATTTTATATACACTAATCAATGTTCATTTCAAGTTTAAATTCGTAGTTATCTTCATGTTTTGTGTTCATTTTTACTCTGTTCGTGATATTTTATGTGTAGGAAGGTCATGGATGCAATTGGTGAGGAAAGGCGGTCTTTTTGGAGCAAAAGTGGAAAAAAGTTGGAGCTTGAAATATTTGAAGACAGTAGCCTAGCCCGCCGGGGCGGGCTTTATTGTGAATGTACCCCCCGCTGGGGCGGGGGTCCCATTTCCTGAACTGTCCTATTTTGTTTCGAAGTCTGCTAGAGCTCAGTTTGTGGGATTGGGCTGATGCGTTTGGACTCTAATAAAGGAAGAATTCGGCCAGAAGAGACGAGAGCTTGCTATTACGTAGAAAAAAACAACGATCTTATAACAAAAAAGGCAAGAATTCAAGAGCGATTTCAAGGATTGAAGAGCGAACATTGGAGGAGTAATTTTCATAGATTATCACGACGCTTGCAAATGAATGCGAAGTGAAGGGGTTTTCGTTATTCTTCTTCTCTTTAGTCTTATTTGTAATTGGGATGATGTTTTCAACAAATTATTAGTTTTTAATTCATTTGTTATGAACTAATTTACTTATTAGAATTGTGATGGATCTTTGGACAAAACGATGATTCTATAACTTTGATTTCCAATTCAATAAGATATTTTCAGTTTATCTATGTTAATTTGAGCGTGAATTTATGAATTTCCTGATCAACAGTTCTTTGTGGATTTGAAAGGAATCGAGAGAGGAGATTCGAATCTAGACCTAGTTAATATAGCATGTGTCATGAATTTTGTCGACAACAGATTTGTGATTTTTTTTAAGGTAGAGATATGCTTGACACGGCATATAAACATATAGAGAACTTAAACTTCAACCTTCTTTGATTAAAGTTCACATAGAGATATAGTGAGTTGGTTAATTTAGGTGTTTAACGGATTTCTATCTTAATTGTGGATTGATGTTAATATGGTATTAGTGCATCGAGAGGTGGCTTTTACTACGTTCGTGTTCTTGATTAATAAACTGGAATATTGAATTGAGTTGGAATAAAGGTTTGAAAATCAGAGTGAAGCTTAGGGTGAAATCATAATTCTAATTCTCCATTAATTGTTTGAAATTCCGGATTTCGTTATTGGTGACTGTTTTGTTATAGTTAATTTCTTTATTAATTTCGTTTTTTATAATTTAAAACCATTGATTAGTTTAATAAAATTAGGGTTAATACAAAATTGATACTTCTGAAATTAAGATTCTTGATATTTTTTCCTCGCGGGAACGATACTCTATTCACTACTATATTACTTGTTGACCACGTGCACTTGCGTGTTTTTAAGCGTACTGATTTTCACCAACAGCTAGCCAAACATGGCACTAGTGGAGGTTGAGGGCAGTTAACCCATGATGGGTAACTGACCTCCACAATGCGTCAGTTTAATTGATATACGACGTCTTCTTTATATCTTCATTTTACTAAGTCTGATAAAACTAGTTAAAGAGAAATTGAGCAATTCAAGAGAGAATTCAGAGGAGTTGTGAGAAACTCTGTGATTGAAGAAGCTTTTGAAAAAGAGTTGTTATCTTTATACTCTACACTTTATACTTTGGGTAAATTCTCCAAACCCAAATTCTATTTTACGTATTTAAGATTTCATGAAAATGGCTTTCAAAGCTTTTGTAAAGTCTCTGTAATTGGGAAAAGGTATGATTATGAGTTTATATATGTGCTAAATGTTACCATAACGTATTTGATTATATATATTATGTAGACCATATCATCAGTATCATAAAACATGTCGTATATGTTGCTCAAAACTTACAGAGTATAGAATATGGCCATATGGCCTTATATGTGATTTTAATATGCCAAATATAAATGATTTTGTAAAAATCACACTCGTATATTATTATGCATGTTAATACGAAGAGACCAAATTTAAATGAACGGATTCGATGTTATAACGAATCCGTAGTATTAATTTTCATGATTTATGTTCAAAACCTTCAAGAACATCAAGAATATTGAAATTTACATATTTTAATTTTGTAATTATGTGTTTTAATGGGTTAAAATCATTTTTTAAATGTTGGGTAATGATTATGTATGAATTATATCATGTAGGTATGTCTAAATTTGTGTAAAAAATAAGAAATTGGTAGAAATTGTCATGTTCTGTGATTTTTAGCGAACTACAAGTTCAGCAACTGGTACGCCGCGTCGCAGCGCCGGCTGCCTGCCTAATTCCCACGCCGTAGAGCCACTGCGGCGCAGCGCCAGGTCTCAAGTCGCATCTCCACGGTGCCGTAGTGTGAAGACCAAGTACAACTGTGGCGCCGCAGCGCCACTCTCCAGAATGTTCAGAAATGAATTATTTTTTAAATGTTCAAGTCTAGCAATGTGATAGCAACTTAATTTAAAGAACATAGAGATATGTTAGAAATATAATGAGATGTTAAAATAAATTCTTAACATGCAAATAACATAATTGCATGTGGACTGAATTATTAAATGCATAGTTAGCTTATTATTCGTGAAGTACTTATTATGTGACAATAAGTGTGATAATTTGACTAAGTATAGTCATAACCAAAGTTAGACAAAAAGAATGAAGTTGTTATGATTAATTACATTATAATTGACTGGTATTGTGAACGTAAATGATATGTAGCATTTAAATCAATGAACGAGTTTAATTAACGTGTAATCTACACTCAAGTCAAGTTTCCTAACCCTTCTTATTATCACTATTCAAGTTTATAAATCAAGTTCATTTGTTATGTTAAAGATTTACTATCTTTTCAAAGTATGATTATGTTATACAATAATTGTTCTATTGTATACCTATTGAGATTGTTATTCATTATATATATCATTTATTGTTGAACCTTGTTGACTAGCGAATCCTTATTAATTCAACTAGTCCATAGTTGATGAACGTTCTAAATTTAGAACCCTTATTGATTTATCCAAACCAAACTTCCTTTGGTGCGGACTCTAATGTCAAATTGAGATGAACAACCCTACAAAGGGATTTACTTATGCTTTAGCGTTAAGATATTGTGCACAGTATGGTACTAAGGGATGATCCCCTTAAGTACGAGTAGAAAGGTTAATAGTCTAATGACTATTAAAGGTTTTAAGTATAACCCTTGCTAACCTAGGACATAGTTCAAGGTCTTATGACCCTCAAAAATCTTTTGATTCTTGTTATTCATTCTTGATTCAAAAGTTGAGCATTTATTTCAGAAGTCTTTGATTCACTCGCATGTTATTATACATTATTATTTCATTATTTTACTTGTGGGCAATAGTGCTCACTCTTGCGTAATAATAACATTGCAGTTAAGAATGAAAGGTCCGACGAGCCTTCTACTAACAAAGGCAAGGGCACGATTAACAAGTGATGAAGACTTGTTGTTTTATATGAAGATGTATTTCTGTTTAAGACTTAAGTTAATGATGTTGTTTAAGAATTATTTGTTTATGTTTTCGCACAGATGTTTAAGGTTAGTATGACCTGGCATTATGTTTATTATTCAGCTGTTGTAACCCATAAGGGGAAGATTTATTTCTATCTATTGCATGGTTTGAATTTATTATGGGTAGATATATAGATGATATTTGTACAGTGAACACCAAATCCCGTGGAATCGAAGTACCAAGATTTGGGGGTGTCACAAGTTGGTATCAAAGTTGTAGGTTATTAACCGTAGGTGGGGGGGGGGGAACAACCTTAGGTAATAGCCTTATAGAAAGAACATAGTGATGGAAAACTCTTATCAAGTTCTAGGAATAAATTTCTGTAATTCATTGAAGATAATAAAAGGGTTTATGTGTTAAATTATGTGCTCATTAGTACGACTTAGTAACTAAAACTCAAAATTTTGTTGTCAGGATGTCGAATGTTGGAGGAACTAGTTGAACTGGGGAGGAGGAACCCTGAGTACCTATAATACCTACAGAGGAGGAGCCCAGAGACATTCATGTCGTTAGGGAAAAGTTGGTACAGAGGGAGTCATCTCCATTGATCACCGTTGTTGGTCAGGAGCATGATCCCGAGACTGATCCTAAGGAGGAATTTGACGAGGAAGAGGAAGAAGAGGAGTTTCCACAGCACTCCATTGATGCTGAGATGTATGGCTTGTTATACAACCGTCACGTAGAGTTACGAGACGATGTATAGGATCTGACTGAGCGGGCTATTATTCAGCAGATTACTCTAGAGCAGAAGGAGAGGGAGATTTCGACTCTTCACTCACGACTGGGAAATATAGAATGGGATTTGGTCCAGGAGAAGGGTCAAATAGAAGATAAGACTGAGGAGATAGAGAAGTTGAAAAAGGAACTGAAGGAAAGCTCTGAAAGGCTGATCATAGCAGAAGAAGGCTGGGTAAGAGAGTCACGTCATACTGATCTTGCAGAAGAGGACGGTCATGCAAAGAAGGCGAACTTGGGGAGACGTACTCTACACTTAATCATGCAATGGATGGGGCCAAGGATCGAGTTTTAAGGTACCCAATCAAGTTCGAAGGACTTCTATCGTACATGTTGGATCGTAGGATGATGTCTCGCATCATGGAAGAGGAGCGTAGCAAGGCTATTCAACGCCTTGACAGACAGTGATAGAATTTGTTTACTTATGTGATAAACTTGTTTATTATTTAGATGTAAATTCGGATGCAGTTGTGAACAAAGGAATATTTTAATATTTAAATCATGTGGATTCTTTATCTCAGGATAGTTGATGTAAATTATAGTGATGCTATCGTCTGATGTTAAAACTTTTGATTTGAATGAATATATATCAAGTTGTTTGAGTTAATGTGTTAATAATTATATTAAATTGTTGAGTTAAGTCTTAAATATTTCGAGAATTTAATAGAGATTTAATAAGCATATATTTTAACAGAATTATGCCGCCATGAAGAAGACAAGAACATCAACCAGCTCAAGAAGGATCTACTAAGAAGAACAATAACGCCAATGTTAATCCTATTCAGCAATTGGTTAATTTACTAGCTGGAGCAATGAATAATCAACCTCAAGCTCCACCAAATACTACGTTTAAAGATTTTAAAGGTTCCATGAACCCGATCGAGGCTCAAACGTGGGTTATGGAGATGGAGAAGGTTTTCGACGTTGCTAGGGTTAAAGAAGACCAGAAGACCGCTTTTGCAACATTTATGCTGAAGTCTGAAGCTAGCTATTGGTGGCAAGCAAACAAAGTTCGTGGAGGTGAAGGTGTAATTACTTGGTAGAGATTAAAAGAGATGTTTTTTGAGAGGTATTTTTCGACCAGTTCGCAGAACCAGATGGAGGTTCAATTTCTGGAATTGAAGCAGGGAAATATGAATGTACCTGATTATGCGGCTAGATTCAACAAGTTGGCGAGGTTCGCCCCGTACCAAGTACACACGGACGAGAGAAAAGCCAGAAGATTTTAACAAGGACTTAAGCCCTGGGTATATAGTAAAGTATCAATGTTTCAGATAAACTCATTTATCGGAGTACTGGAAAAGGTCATCCTCGCTGAAGGTGGAAGCGATGCGGTGACCAAGTACAATCAAGATCAGAAGAAGAAGAAGAACAGTGAAGGTGATGGAAATAACAAGACTAGTGGAAGTGGCACAGGAGGTGGTAATTGTACTCAGAAGAAGAGGTGGAATGACAACTCATCATCGGGAAATCAACAAAGAAGTCAGAAGAAAAGAATCGAAGCATGTCCGACCTGTGGGAAAGCTCATCTGGCAGTTTGTATGAAGGGAAAAAGAGTGTGCTACAATTATGGGCAGGAAGGCCACATAGCACCTAACTGTCCTAACCCAAAGAAGGGTGCTTGCTTCACTTGTGGTTCAAAGGACCATCTGACAAGAGATTGTCTTAAGAAGGGATCGGGAGGGGCAGGACCAGGAGGAAACCGGGGAAACAACAGTGGAAGCGCCTTGACTATAACCGGACCAACAACAACAAACTGACCGACCGCCAGGACTTTCAACATGACGGTGCAGGATGCAGTTCAGTCTCATAATGTGGTGTCGGGTATCATTCCGATCAATAAAATTAATGTTTATGTGTTACTTGATTCGGGTGCTACTTGTTCCTTTATATCTGATGACTTTGCTAATAGTTTAGATTTGTTTAAGGATGAGTTTGAATATCCCATGAACATAGAAATTGCGAATAGAGAGATAATCCATGTTAAGTACGTGTATAAAAACTATAGATTGGATATTAAGGGTAATATCATGAACGTAGATCTTATCCCTATTCGACTTGGGGAATTTGATGTTATATTGGGAATGGACTGGTTATTCAATTACGGGGCTGTAATTGATTGCCAAAAGAAGCGTATTAACCTTATGACTCCGTCAAAGGTTGTATTTTATGGTAGCAAGTTACCTAGACAAGCGAGTTGTCTGACGATGATGCAGGCTAGGAAGTTATTAAGACAAGGCTATGTAGGATACTTAGCTTACATAGTCGAAAAGAGAATCCAAAGGTAGAAGAGATACCGATTGTGAGGGACTTCGTCGATGTATTTCCAGACGATTTGTCAAGACTTCCACCAGATAGAAAGGTAGATTTCGTGATCGCTTTGGCGCCAGGAACTGCTCCAATATCAAAGGCACCATACCGAATGGCACCTGTAGAGATGAAAGAACTAATGGTACAACTACAAGAATTACTGGACAAGAAGTACATTCAACCGAGCGTATCGCCGTGGGGAGCGCCGATGTTATTTGTGAAAAAGAAGAATGGATCGATGCGGCTCTGCATTGACTACAGAGAACTAAATAACATCATGATTAAGAACAGATATCCATTACCGAGGATCGATGACTTGTTTGATCAATTGAAAGGAGCGAGATACTTTTCCAAGATAGACTTGAGAAGCGGTTATCATCAACTAAAGGTGAGGCCAGAGGATGTACTGAAGACAGCGTTCAAAACGCGATATGGTCACTAAGAATTTTTGGTAATGTCATATGGTCTAACCAATGCTCCTGCAGCATTTATGGGACTAATGAATGGTGTGTTCAAGCCGTTTTTGGACAAATTCGTAGTGGTATTTATTGAAGACATTTTGGTAAATTCAAAAACCAAAGAAGAACACGAAGAACATTTGAGATTAACGTTGGAGGTATTAAGAAGGGAGAAGTTGTATGCTAAGTTTTTGAAATGTGAATTTTGGATCGAGCGACTACAATTTCTTGGTCACATGATCGATAAAAACGGAATTTCGGTAGATCCATCAAAAGTTGAAGCCGTGATTAACTGGGATCAGCTGAGAACACCGTCGAAAGTAAGAAGTTTTCTTGGATTGATAGGATATTATAGAAGATTCATTCAAGAATTTTCTAAGATCGCAACTGCGCTAACGAATTTAACTCGAAAAGCTGTGAAATTTGTTTGGATGGAGAAGTGTGAGGAAATTTTCAAGAATTAAAGAAGAGGTTGAGTACGACACCTGTGTTATCTCTCCCAGATGATACATGAAATTTTGTTGTTTTTAGTGATGCGTCGCATAAAGGACTTGGCTGTGTGCTTATGCAAAACAGCAAAGTCATTGCGTATGCATCGCGACAATTGAAAGATTACGAGAAGGGATATCCAACCCACAACTTTGAGTTAGCTGCAGTTGTTTTTGCTTTGAAAATTTGGAGGCACTATTTTTATGGGGAGAAGTGTGAAATATATACAGACCACATGAGTCTGAAATATATTTTTACACAGAAGGACTTAAATATGCATCAAAGAAGATGGTTGGAATTAATCAAGGATTATGACTGTGAGATTTTATACCATCTGGGTAAAGCAAATGTGGTTGTCGATGCCTTAGGTAGAAAGGGTCGTGAGAAATTGATGAGGTTGACTGCTCAGGAGGAGCTAATTTCAGAAATGGAGAAACTGGAGTTAGAAGTGAAGTATCCTATGGAAATTGATGAGAAGCTATTTTAGATGCAATCTGGTACAACCCTACTAGATAAAGTTAAGAAGGCTCAACTTCAGGACGAAGAATGCAAGAAGGTGATAAAGAAGATATCTGAAGGAACTGAACTGAGGTTTAAGATGGATAAGGAAGGAATACTGAGATTCGAGAGCAAAATATGGGTACCGCCAGTACCAGAGATTAAGGAATACATTTTGAGTGGGGCTCATAGCTCACAATATACGATTCACTCTGGTAGTACCAAGATGTATCAAGATCTTCGACAACACTTCTAGTGGCCGAATTTGAAACGTGATGTTGCAGAATGTGTTGTCAAGTGTCTAACCCGTCAGAAAGTAAAAGCAGAACATCAGAGACCAAGTGGATTGCTACAACTGTTGGAGATCCCAGAATGAAAATAGGAATATATTATAATGGACTTCGTGGTTAGCCTTCCGACGACTCAGAAAGGCTACGACGCAGTATGAGTTATCGTTGACTGACTGACAAAATCCACACACTTCCTTCCGATAAAAATCAGATTCAACTTAGATCAGTTGGCCAGGTTATATATAAAAGAGATTTTTTCGAGGCACGGAGTGCCGGTGTCAATTGTTTTAGATAGGGATCTGCGCTTTACATCGAACTTCTAGAAACGTCTATAGGAATGCATGGCTACGCAATTACGGATGAGTACGGCATATCACCCTCAAACAGATGGACAGAGTGAAATAACGATTCAGACATTAGAAGATATGCTAAGAGCTTGTGTGATGGACTTTAAAGGAAATTGGGACGATCACCTACCACTAGTAGAGTTCGGCTACAACAACAGTTACCACTCTAGTATTAGCATGCCGCCTTATGAAGCGTTATACGGTAGAAAGTGCAGAACTTTGCTTTACTGGGATGAAGTTAGAGAGAGACAATTATTAGGTCCCAAACTAGTACAGCAGACAGCAGAAATAGTTAAGTTGATCTGAACATGACTGGTAGCAGCTCAAGATAGACAGAAGAAATACTGCGATCCACATCGTAAAAATGTTGAGTTTGAATCGGGTAGTTATGTGTTCTTAAAGGTCTCTCCATGGAAGGGAAAGATTATGTTTGGAAAGAAAGGGAAATGAAGCCCAAGATTCATTGGACCATTTGAAGTACTAAGAAGAATCAAAGAAGTTGCGTATGAGGTAGCCCTACCTCCAGCACTCGAGAATGTTCACAACGACTTTTACATTTCTGTATTACGACCCTACAAACCCGATTACAAGCATGTAATTGAATATGAACCGCTACATTTTGAAAAAGACTTATCTTACGAATAAATTCATGTTCAAATTGACGACAAAAAAGAACAAGTTCTCAGAAATAAAGTAATACCTTCTGTTAAGGTAATTTAGAGGAACCACAACGCTGAAGAAGCTACGTAGGAACTCGAAGAGAATATGATGAAGAATTACCCTCATTTATTTACTTAATTTATGTGCAAGGGTCAAAATCTTTGTAAGGGTGGGGGGGGAAGAATGTAACAGGTCAAATATATTGAGTCATGATTCTGGGAACAGAATCCTTTTAAGGGGGGAAAGATGTGATGAACGAGATTTTTATAAATTAATTTTAATATTTATTGGATTTAATAAATATTTTCGATGATTTAATTATTAGATTAAATAATTAATTGATGAAATTGTGATAGATTAATTTAATTATATGTGTTATATTAATTAAATTAATGTGGAGAATAATTATTATTCATGTATGTAATTATGTGAGCTTATTGAATTAAACGAAATATTTATTAATCCTACTATCATTTTATAATTAATGAGAAAATTAATTATATGACTATGTGAATTAATGAGAAATTATTATATTATATTTAATTTAAATTAAATTGATTAATTAAGTTATTTTATAAAGGGTGTGACATTATTTAAACTATATGATAAAATAGTTTATTAAATTAGTTGAGTATATATATTTAAGGCTAGCCAAACATGGCACTAGTGGAGGTTGAGGGTAGTTAACCCATGATGGGTAACTGACCTCCACAACGCGTCAGTTTAATTGATATACGACGTCTTCTTTATTTCTTCATTTTACTATGTCTGATAAAACTAGTTAAAGAGAAATTGACAAATTCAAGAGAGAATTCAGAGGAGTTGTGAGAAACTCTGTGATTGAAGAAGCTTTTGAAAAAGAGTTGTTATCTTTATACTTTACACTTCATACTCTAGGTAAATTCTCCGAACCCAAATTCTATTTTACGTATTTAAGATTTCATGAAAATGGCTTTCAAAGCTTTTGTAAAGTCTATGTAATTGGGAAAGGGTATGATTATAAGTTTATGTATGTGTTAAATGTTACCATATCGTATTTGATTATATATATATATATATATTGTGTAGACCATATCATCAGTATCATAAAACATGTCGTATATGTTGCTCAAAACTTACAGAGTATAGAATATGGCCATATGGCCTTATACATGATTTTAATATGCCAAACATAAATGATTTTGTAAAAATTACACTCGTATATTGTTATGCATGTTAATACGAAGAGACCAAACTTTAAATGAACGGATTCGGTGTTATAACGAATCCGTAAAACTAATTTTCATGATTTATGTTCAAAACCTTCAAGAACAACAAGAACAGTGAAATTTACATATTTTAATTCTATAATTATGTGTTTTAATGGGATAAATCATTTTATAAATGTTGGGGTAATGATTATGTATGAATGATATCATGTAGGTATGTCTAAATTCGTGTAGAAAATAAGAAATTGGTAGAAATTAGCATGTTCTGCAATTTTTCGTGAACTGCAAATTCTAAAATTGGTATGTCGCGCCGTAGTACCGGCTGCCTGCCTAATTCCCGCGCTGCAGCGCCACCGCGCCGCAGAACCAAGTCTCAAGCCCCAGCGCCGCGGCGCCGTGATAAGTATGTTTTATACCTACTTATCTGGTATCAGTTATTTGAATTATTTGCTTAATCTCATGTTTCTTAGTTACTTTTCATGCATTTTGTGTTGTTTTTGTAGATTATATGTTTGGGAGTTGAAATCGCAAAGAATTGGTATGAAAACGCAAAGAAAAGCAATCCGGACATCATTTGGGCTTTCATGTTCATTTCATGTTCTTGGCTTGAAACTTGGACTATATTGTAGAGCTTCTTCTTATCTTTCCGGAACATCTTGAATCAATCCAATCGGAGTTCGGATGCAAGAGTTATGACATTTGTACCAATGGACGTCGAGTGTCACTGTTTTGGGTGACCATTTGCATAGCAGTCACTTACAGCTCAATTTCAACCTTCATCCGTTCATTATTTCTCAATTCTCAAAGAATGAAAGTTGTAGAGCTCGTCGATATCTTCTATTTGATAGGTGTCAGGCCTCGTAACTCTTCCTGGATCAAACGTTATGGCCGTTTTCCAAAAGGACGTCAGAGCATAAAATTTTCCTTCACAAAACCGCCGCCGGGGTGGTCATGAAAGTCACAAGACATGCCTCTAGCCCACCGGGGAGGGCCCAAAACAAGCCGAGACCCCCGTCGGGGCGGGGGTATGCCCAGAAAATGCGCGAAAATGCGAATTTTGGTCCAATTTGAGTCCGGAAAGGATTGTTTCGATCCGATTAACATAAGGACTTCCAAGAAAACTTCCAAGAGGACTTAAAGACATATAAAGAGACTTATAAAAGGAGAAGAATCACAAGGATTAGGGGAGATTGAGAGACTAGAGAGAGAATTTTATTAGATTAGATTAGAGTAAATTAGATCCAAATACTAGTTCTAATTAGATTTGGAGATTGAAGCAACTTGAAGACCATTGAAGATCAAGAGCATGAGCTGCATGAAGATGGAGATTTGCTGACAACAGATTTATTCTTTACTCTACTCTTATCTTTATCTTTTAATGATTATTCAATTGGGGATTCTTAGTTTTAATTCAGTGAACTAATTCTTTGTTTGAAATTACAATGGATCTTATTGTGTAGTTTATTTTAATATGCATCGTTATCAATTATTTTGTTCTATTGTGAGGATTGTCTATTATGATTTGGACTTAATTTTTTAATTGATTGGCCATCAATTACCTTGATAATATACATGAACTCGAGAGATGAAGTAATAATTTAGATCTTATCATGATAGCATGTGTTCAGAATTGTGTTAGTAGCTTAAACTTAATGAGTGTTAAGGTAGAGATATGTTTGACACCGCATGTAATCTGATAGAGAACTTATTATTAAACCTTCTTCAATTGTAATTCAAATAGAGATATAGTGGGTTAGTTGATTAAGATGTTTAACGGATTTCTATTTTAATTGTGGATTGACGTTAATATGGGTATTATGCATCGAGATGTGGTTTTATCTGCTTTAGTATTCTTGATTAACAATTCAGGCTAGAGAATAATTGATGAAAAGTGTGTTAACTTAAATGAAGCAATAAGTGAAGTTGTGATCTTAAATCTCCGTTATCTTAATTTAACTAGTGGAATTTAATAGTAGTTTAATTTATATAATTTGAAATTCATTCGTTTAAATAAGATTGAGTTGGTTACGGGTTAGTACTTGGTGATTTTTGTTAAATAATTCTCTGTTGGAACGATACTCTACTCATCACTTTATTATTTGTTAACCTCGTATACTTGCGTGTTGTGCGTATATAGATTTTATCCAACAAGTTTTTGGCGCTATTGCCGAGGAATTAGCTTAATATTTTTTTACCAATATTAATTTCAATCAAAATAGTCTTCATTTAAACATTTTTATTTTTAGTTTTAACTATCTTCCTATATTTCTCTCTTTTCAGGTACCATGGGTGACTTTGCGTATCAATGGCCATACACGAACATGACTCAACCAAGGGAAACAAGGATTAATGGACTTAATACATCTTCTATAGAGCCAATACAAATTGAGGCAACATCGAAGACGTTGGAGGTTATCACAGCCCAACGGAGTCGAAGGATGGCAAGAATGACTCAGCCAAGGGGTGCAGAGATTGACAGACTAGCGACATTTTCTGCATTATCAGCACAGATTGAGACACTTTCGAGGAGGTTGGACGGTTTTGCAGCACAACGTCGTCAAAGTGTGGCGGTTACTAATATGATATGATATTAATGATTAAAAATCATGATAAATGACAATAATTATCTAAAAATTATTATAAGTCATTGAAAAATATTTTGACTGAAATTGATATTATCTAAGGTAAACCTAAAGCATTTAGGCAAAGTCTTATGGAAATTATACTCATGAATTATCTGACTAGACTTTTTGGGATGTCAGAAAATATACCGAATTCAACTCAGACTGAAATAGTTTAACTTGATGCCGAATTTTAGGTATTTTATAGACTGATAGGATTATGTGGTAATTTGTTAGGTTATATTATAACTGTATTTAACAGTACTATACTGTGATGATATTCTAATATTTGGAGATCAATATTATCTATTTTAGGTCTTCAGAAAAAGCGATATAGGTTGCGTAACGGTAATCAATGGTACAGGCAAGTTCTCTAACTCGATCTCGAATTGATATTTTTGAAATATGCTTGGGGTTAATCATTACTGATTATACCATGTCTATGAATTATTGATTCTCACTCTGTGCACATTTCATGTATTCATCAGGTATGAAAGGCTGATCACCTTCATTACCATTTGGTCCAGTTGATTTATTTATGTTCATTATTCGTTCAACTATGAAAATTTATTCATGCTCTTTCACAATGTATATATTGTAGAAAGTTAGCATGCGATTTAGCTAGTACACGTGCTACGATGCCGGCTTTATGGTGATAGTGTTGCGGGAGTTTCATGTAAGTCGAATTACATATATTAAATCAAGGTCCATGTTATTTACATATTGTTCAAATAATTAATTATATGTATGTTATGTCTGTTTGATAAAGATACTATAGATACGAGGCCGACATCACTGAGGCGGATGGTGATGCCGTTATCATTGCCCACATCTCGAAGAATTATGCCAGTTGGCTGTACGAGATGCGACATAGGGCAGTCCGGGCAGTAGAAGAATCGCTCAGGACTACTTTGTGAGAGCATCAGTCGCCAGTAGTATCAGACACAGCATGGGCTGCGATGTGTTCTTATTGGGATGATGCCGCATTCAAGACCAAGTCAGAGCAGATGAAGAAGAATTGTGGATTTCTGGCTCGTAGTCGTTTCAGGAGGTTAAGTCGGTATGTATTTCACTTTAGTTTAGTTTAATATTAAACTGCAATTATAGTAAATTAAGGTGATATTATTTAATGTATATGATTTAGGTCATGCGGAGTAGCTTAGGCCGACCGCCTACTATGATCGAGTTCTAGGATAGAGTCCATATGCTGAAGGGCTCTAATTCGAGATCGACAATATCTCCAGCAGCACTAGCTATACGGGTAATACATTTACTATAATAAATAGTACTTAAGATAATATTACATAATTTATATGATGATACCAAGATAACTCACTTGTATATCAAATTATAGGAGCGGTTTGAGAAGCTCTGCAGCCAGCGTATAGCAGAGTTGCAGGCTGCTAATGGTGATGCTGAAACATTAGATTCCACCGTCCCTCCGCCTGAGATTAGTTTATCTCACGACGAGGAGATTGTTCTTTGGGTCACGTCTCAGGATACTCTCACTAGTACTATCGGTCGGTATCGAGTGATGGGTTTACCGAGGATACCAGCCTATACACTATCGGGAGGTATAATATTTTAGTTTATTTCTTGTTTATGAAAA
The DNA here is from genome assembly GCA_020205505.1 of Panax japonicus. Classification (NCBI taxonomy): domain Eukaryota; kingdom Viridiplantae; phylum Streptophyta; class Magnoliopsida; order Apiales; family Araliaceae; genus Panax; species Panax japonicus. The sequence goes on along the minus strand of CM035101.1, from coordinate 41,076,219 downwards.
AAGTAAACTAATAATATTATTCATGTTATATTTATTTTTGTAGGATCTAGCCAGCGTCTGTGTCCGAGAGCCCCCATGGGACCATTACATACGGGTACTGGCTTAGACGATGCTTTGTTCCAGCATGTTATGGTTGCGGTGTCGCAGAGGTTTGAGACTGATCCGTTGTTCCATCGTCAGGACCCACCTAGCCGTTCTCGCCTCCATCAGCTTGCGCGGGACATTGTAACTGGTGCCACGGTCGAGAGTACGGGTATCCTTCCGGAGCAGTGGGATGCGATATACGACGAGATTGTTCGGATGGTGGTTACCTTAGTCGACAATTTTCATACTCCAGAGCAGCATCGACGCCCTCCCGATGATCCTCCTCACACCGGGGGCTCTACTACCTTTACTTAGTTTACATTCTTTTATAGTTTACGTTCTGAGTTGCATTATTTTGTAGTTTACATTATTTTTGATGCATTATAGTTTAAACTTTGTCATTACTTTGGTTTTGTTGCGGTTTAACATTAATTTAATTTAGCTTAATGAGATGTTTGATATAATTTAGTTTAGATTAATTGGACGTTTTTGACCTTTTTACTTCTCATTTAGTTGGTTTTTGACATATTTTCGGCCTTGGTAATTGTAATTCATGTTATTGGCCATATTGTTAGCTTGTGTATGTGTATGTGTATGTGTTGTTAGGAATACAGGTACAGGTATAAGATGTGGGTTAAATCCTTGGATATTGTAAAAACAAATATTTATATAAAAAAACTATTCTCGACGGAATAGTACTATCCTCGATGGATTTCTGTCAAAATTAAGTTCTTCCCATTTTGGGCATGTGTCACGTGTCACATCTATCCTCGACAGGATAGTGATACTCTTGACGGAATTCCATCGAGTTCAAGGAATTTGCCATTTTTGTCATGCTGTCACGTGGCATGCTTATCATTGACCAAATATCCTCGACATACAATTTTTAGTCGGATATATATTAACCCCGACTGAATATTCGGTCGAGGATTCGTCTGTCGAATTTAATTATCCCCGACCGAAAGATCGACGGACTTAATTTCGACATGTTTATATACAACTGAATTTCCGACCGAATATTCCATCGAAATTAAGGTTAACCTCGACGGAATAGCCTTATTACTAACGGAATATTTCGTCAAAAATAACCCTTTTTGTTGTAGTGATATAAGCAAGAGTGAGCAAACAAAGCTCACTTGAAATAATAATGAATAAAATCTTTACAACAATTTCCAATTAATAGGCTCAATAGAACTGAACAATAGGTTCTATCAATGAAAATCAAAATTCTGAGTTCATTCATTTGAGGGTCAGAAAACCACGAATTATGTCCATAGTTATAAGTAATCTTTTAACTTAAACTTTAACACTCATAAGTCTATAGGGACTCTTCAAACTTAGGGGGATCATCCCGTCGTACAATGTATTGTGCACAAACAATTCAACCCTATGCGTAAGTTATCCCCTAATAATAGGGTTGTTCATCTCAGCATTTAGAATACAAGTCCGCACCAAATTAAGTTTGATTTGGATACGTTTCAAGGTAATTTGGAATTCAACGGTTATCAACTAAGGATTAGTTGAATACAAAGTTACTAATGTTATGCTATCATAACTGAAACGACATTGTAAATTAAGATCATGCTTTAGGAATAATCTAATATCATAAACATTGAATAATCAAAACATAACTTGCTTGAACAATATTAAACCAAGGTTATTGAGAATTGAATACTAAGCATGCATAGCGAATAGTAATTTGAACGATAAAATTGTTCAACACTAGAATATCAGAATGTAGAACTCGCATTCTAAATGAAAAGTTACATATTAGAGAAACTTGTTCAATATCAAAAGATAAGATTTAAAAAATATGCATCATCGTGAACAACTAGATACAAGAAACTTGCTCAACGTAACAATAGAAGTAGCTCAACGAAAGTGTAGAGTTAGAAAACTTACATAATGTAATCGAATTAGAAACAATAACTTGCTCAACAAAACAAGTTAAAAATAAGAATAACTTGCTCAATATATTCGAGATAGGGTAAGTAAACTTACCTTTCACGTAGATTAAGCCGTAATAGTTTGACTCACAATATCCTAATCACATATCATTAGGATACAATTAGTCATTACAAATACTCTATAAGTACCTATTTCATGTATGGCTTGATTCTTAATCGCATAATCAAGTTACACCAATAAAATAATAATAACACTCGTTAAGCGTTAATAACATGCTCGTTTTTAGAACTATAATACCATAATAACAAAATTACATGTTTAACCATCATCATATTGCATACATCAATAATTACAGACTTTTGTGCAAAACAAAAGTCATTCCTGGACCTACTGCTAATCGGCGATGCGGCGCGGTGATGGCGCTGCGGCGCGAAAGTTGAGCTTCAGCTCTGACTTTGGCACTGAGGCGCGAAATTTAGAGTTGGGGCACTGATTTTGGCGCTGAGGTTCCGAAACTTACAAAACCCAACCCGAAGAACAGCACAACTAAATTCTGAACAGATTAACATTGCTAACATCTAAATTAAGAAGTATAACTTACATAAATTACTCATAAACATTACCAAGCATACATATACTAATTTAAAACAACTAAACAACAACTTCTGAAAACTTAAATCTTTGAAAGCCAATTTTAAAACCAACAAACTCCATTTTTGATATTTCTTGACAGAGTGAACACATTAACCACAATTATAAACCAATTTGATTCCTTTGAACTTCGTTATATTTATTTCATCCCCAATTAACATAATCACAGTTCAATTTTTATAATTCGTATACACTTTAACCATCAAATTTATTACTGTCATAAGCCATGTATAAGAACATACACTTAAAATTGTTTCTCTTTCTTTTAAATGAAATTAACATACAATTATTTATCTAAACATAACTCTAGCATTACAACTACTTATAATTGCAATAATTCAGTTGTATAGCAAAATTTGAAAAATAGAATTCATAGAACATAGAAATTTAAACTCGTGTCGTTAAACACATATATATTCACTGTAAAACCCAATTTCTTTTCTTACAGACTTAATTTAGCATACAATCTTATATATATGTTTAGCATACAATCACACACACACACACACACACACACACACATATATATATATATATATATATGTAAGAACTCAACTTTTTATGAATAAAATCAAATTTTCTCTAATTATTATTGTGAATAATAAAGTGTTCATTTGATATAAAACTTTGATTTTGGGTGAAATGTGCAAATTTTGCAAAATAAGCAAGTGGTTATAAAAATATTCATTTTGTCGGGGAATATTCTTGCTGTCGAGGAATATTAGTACGACGACGCAACCATATATGGGCCCCATAACAGATAACTGTCGGATGAAGAAAATGACAAGTTTGAGTTTTTATAAAAAACGACATAATGGTTATCGTTGACACTGTTGGAATATCCGGTGGTTAAAATACAGTAATACACGTGGTTGCACAGTAGCATACAGTATTGCACAATATTTTTGAATTATTAATTCTTACGTAAGAAGGCACTACTCAATAATTGTTACAGTAATTACTATTCAATATTTTATTTTATTGATTCAATAATTATTGCGTTGATATTTTATATTATTGTTGTTTCAATAATAATATAAAAGGTCCCCTAATTGCGCGTCAGTAAGGAGAAATCCTTATCGGAAAGTCCATCTTTCTTGTAAACGGCCTGGTTGTCATTATTGTGATTCTGTAATATTATTTGTGAATAATTATTTATTGATTTCTATGATAAGGAAATATTTAATTTTTTATGTGGATATAATTGAAAGAATTAATGTTGAGGTGTTTTATCAGTATTTTTGTCAGAAAGGAGGTATTAAAAATCAAATCAGTGTTCTTAAAGCTCTATTATGTGAGTTATAATTTTAATCCGACCGTTGGATCGTTGTGATTTTTGGATATGTTATACATATATAAGTTGAGTATATGTCCACAAATTTTGAACCGTTAAAAATTAACGTATGATTTGTTATGAATTTTAAGAGGTGTTAAAAATCGTCCGTTTGTGAAATTCGGATATTTCCTGTTTGGAATTTGGAAAAACTTAAAGCTACAAAGTTGTAGAGAATTCGATTTCGTATGGAATGGACATAAAATTCGTATTTTTTTGATAAAAGGTTTTTATTATGAATTGTTGAAGTTTTGGAAATTAAATATTTTTATTAAAAATATCGGTGGGACCCATTTTTGTTTAAAACATATGGGCTGCAAAAAAATCAGAATTGGCATGCTGGCTTATTCAAAAAGGATGTTGTAGAAGAAAAGAAAATAAATAATAATATTTTATTATTTTAGTCTCCTATAGCGTTCAAGCATTTTCCTATAAATAGGCGCTTAAGTTAGAATTGAAAATCACACTAGAAACATAAGTTTTTTTTCTCTCTCTCTCTCTATATTATCGAGCGTATTTTTGTGAGTATTTAGATATTTTGAGAGTTTCTATTCAGTGCAAGTTTATTTCGGCTTTACATCCGATATTCCGATCAAAAATACTGTTATTTTGATGTAAGGAATGTTATTTTCTTCATAATGATGTTATTATCTCAATATCATTATACCGAAATATCAATATCATTATTCCGATCAAAAATACTTCATAATGATGTTATAATTTCTACCATTTTGTGTCGGGGTTATTATTCACGTATACGGCACTATTCACGAATATGGCACTATTCACCGAAAAAATGAATTTTTTTTTCTTTGTCCAAGTTGTCTATTATGTTTTCTATCTTTGATTGTATCCATGTTTTGATCTTTATTCTTGAAATTTGCTCCACAATTGATTATTATAAGGTATTTTTGAACTTTGATAAACTAAAGTACGAATCCTTAATATTTGACCTTTTATCTCATTGGATTCGTTTTCATTAAGATATTTTTTGTAAGACCCCAACTTTTTTGAATAAAGATTAATTTTTCTCAAAATATATTTTTGAATATTATGGTATGAATTTGATATAATGTTATAGTTGTGGGTATTATTTACAAATTTTGCAAAGTAAACAAGTGGTTATATAATATTCGATTGGTCGGGGAATATTCGTTTTAACAGGAAATATTTGTACGACGGAATAATTATTGGTGGACCCCACAACGGAAGTATTGTCGTAGTTAGAAAACGATAGAATTATCTTTTTATAAAAATAACGACAAAAATTTTACCGTTAAACTATTGAACTATCTGGTAGTAAAAGTACACTAATACGTGTGGTTGCATAGTAGCACACGATATTGATTATTGATCTTTATGTGAGAAGTCACTCAGTTATACTCAATTATTGCTACAGTAGTTGTTGTATAATATCTCCCATATTATTGATTCAATTATTGTCACTGTATCATCTGCATAATATCTTATATTATTAAATCAATAATTGAGAAGACAAAGTTATTCATATTATTATTTGCAATATTGACAATGTCTAGAATGTTCTGTCAAGGAGATGTTTGGTCACCTAATTGTGCGCCAATAGGGAGAAATCCTTATCGGAAAGTCCCCTCTTTCCTGGGAATGATTTGGTTGTTAAATATTGTGAGTTATAATATTAATAATGAATAAGTTCGTGTTGATTAAAGATGAAATTGATATTTCCATTATGTTGGGATTATTAGTGTTAGTGGAAATCGACATCTATTCCGATAATAATTGATGTCTGGAGGTTATATTGACCAATCAGGTAATTAATCGGATAAATGAGCAATTAATTGTTATTAATTCACATGCTTATAACTATTTGTTCACATGTGTGTACTATTGATTCACATGCATGTACTATTAGGGGAAGTGGTGCAAGATTGATAATACTTGCATGACTAAATTAAAAATGGAGGTATAGATGCAGGTACTAAACTATAATTAATTTTTTTCACAGGATTATACTATTTTTTCACATGATTGTACTATTTATTCACATGATGTACTATTAGGGGAGGTGGTGCAAGTTTGATAATACTTGAAGGACTAAATTAAAAATGAAAGAAAAGATGAATGTATTATACTGTAATATTTTGAGCCCTAAAATGTGCAATTATCAAAACTATGTTTTCCTATAAATAGAAGCTCATTCTTCTTTCATTCTCACCAATTCACTAAGACTTACAAGAGCAATTATAGAAAGAGAAGCTATAGAGAGAGAAGCTTTAGAGAGAAAGTAGAAGAGAAGTCTGCTACCTCATTATTCTAGTATCAAGTCTTTTTCTGAGGTAAGAGATATTATTTTGTTCAGTATTCATAGAAATAATATTTTCTTCCATACTCTATAGTATGTGAGTAATATTATTTTGTCCCGTATTCTTGATTATACCTTCATTTTGTTAAAGTATTGCTTCTATGCTCCGTGAAATTAGTGGAATATCCTTGAAATTTGCGCTTCATCTAGTATTGTTTCACAAGGATATTTTTTGCACATTCTTGTTAAATTTTAAGCTTTTCATGTCGAAGTACTGTCCATGAGTACTATTCATTTATACGGTACTATTCACAAAACACTATTCTTGGGGTACTATTCACAAAGTACTATTCATGAGTACTATTTATAAAGTACTATTTACGAGTACTAGTCATAAAGTACTATTCACGGGGTACTATTCGCTTGGGTACTATTCACCCGGGGAATTAATCATGACAAAAATTGATTTCTTTGCTGTCCAAATCATTTTTGATACAATATTATTCTTGAATTTTACTCCACAAAGCAGTATCATATTGACAATTTGGACATTATTAAATTCAGGATAAATTAAGTTATAAATCTTTAAAAATTTATCATTTGCATTCTTTTAATTGAATTCTTATATCATTGCCATCATCCCCATGCTTATATTGTGATAAAAGTCATATGTTGCTTATGTGCATAGATGTACTATTGATTGGTATAATTATGACCAGAAATTATTCGGTATAATTATGACTGTAATGTTACAAATGATGTGATAAAAATCCTCATTGGCCAGTAGTGCATTGATGGACAGTTGTTGGTATGAATATGACCAGGGTTTATTCGGTATAATCATGACCATTGATGATTACATGAATATCCTTGGCCTGTAGTGCAAGGATGATTCGATGATGTAGTTTATTTATTAAGCTGAGTCTCAACGATAAAGTTGATTGTGATGCCCCAAAATAGGTATACAACACCCATTCTGAGTCTCCAAATACATGGTACAAAAAGCAAACTACAACTTCAATAATATAATTGTCGTGCAAAATACAACAACACATACAATGAGTTTAAATACAAATATTGTCTTCTAGACAATATCCACACTCAAATAAGTCCTCATTGCAATTACTCAAACACTATTTTATAGAAATAGTGAGGACTGCTAAAACATCTTTCTAGAACCATCACTCCATACCCCGACTAGATCCTGCTATGTTCTCACTTCCTGAGAAGAAAAATGGAACAAAAAAGAAAAGGGTGAGCTCAACTAGCCCAGTAAAGAATATTATGACCAAGATAATATACAATAAATTATCATTAGTCTTATACAGGAAAAAATATGATAAAATATAATAGACAACAAGTTTTAGATCAACAACTGCAGCGGAAACAACAATCCATTATGAAAGTCAAGTAGAGAAAGAATTCTACTATCTTCTAAGATTTAAAAGTCCATCATCAATATTTTATCAATGTAACATCAATCAATATATATCTTGAATCAAATATTCATCTTTGCACTACAGGCCAAAGATATTCATTTGTATCACCAGTTGGTCATGTTCATTTCAACAGATGTTCATCTTTGCACTACAGGCCAAAGATATTCAGTAATATCATCATTTAGGACTGAGGTTGATGAAAAATATTTTAAAGAAAACGAATCCAGTGAGACAGAAGGACAAATATTAGGGATTCGTATCACAGTTTATCCAAGATCAATAATACTCCATAATAACCAATTTTGAAGCATAATTTAAAAATAAAGATCAAAACATGGATACAATCAAAGATAGTAACCATAATAAACATCTTGGACAAAAAGAAGAAAATTTGATTTTTCGATGAATAGTGTCGTATACGTGAATAGTAACCCTGACACAAAAAGTTCCAAATTTGATAAAAAGTTCAAACCAATATTTCGGCATAATGATATTGAAGAAAATAATATCATTTAAGAAGAAAATAACATCCATTACCTCAAAATAACCATACTTCTGACTGAATTTTGGATATAGTGCTGATAGAAACTTGCACTGAAGAGCAACTCTCAAAGTATCAAAATACTTACTAAAATATGTTCGACGATATAGAGAGAAAGAAAACTTGTTTCTGGTGTGATTTTCAATTCTAACCTAAGCGCCTATTTATAGGAAAATGCTAGAACGCCATAGGAGACTAAAATAATAAATTAATATTTTATTTATTCTTCATTCTACGTATGCTAGCCATTAAAGACCAGCATGCCACTCTTGAAAAATCCCAACAGCCCTCATGCTTTAAATCATAAAAGTGGGACCCGCCCGTAAATTAATAAAAATTATTTTATTTTCCGAAACTTCAGTAATTCATAGAAAATAGCCTGTTTATCAGAAAAAATACGAATTTTATATCCATTCCACCCGAAATCGAATTCTCTACAACTTTGCAGAAGAAAGTTTTTCCAAATTCCATACAGAAAATATCTGAAATCCACAAACAGATGATTTTTAAATACTTCCAATCCGACAAAATACTGATAAAACACCTCAACATTAATTCCTTCATTTATAACCACATAAATAAATGCATCATTGATATCCGCATCAAATAAATATTTCCTTATCATATAAATCAATAATTAATTATTTACAAATAATATTACAAAATCACAATAATGACAACCAGGCAGTTCCCAGGAAAGAGGGAGCTTTCCGATAAGGATTTTTTCTTACTGGCGCGCAATTAGGTGACCAAACCACTCCTTGACAGAACTTTCTAGACATTGTCAATAATGCTATCTAATAATATTATTCTAAATAATATGAATTACTGATCTGATAATGGAGATGTTGTGCAGTGAAAATTATTGAACAACAGTAATATAAAATATCAACGTAACAATTATTGAATCAATAAAATAAAATATTAAGCAGTAATTACTGTAACAATTATTGAGTAGTGTCTTCTTACGTAAGAATCAATAATTCAACAATACTATGCAATACCGTGTGCTACTTTGCAACCACACGTATTACTGCATTTTAACCAACAGGAATTCCAATAGTATTAACAGTAACCATTACGCCGTTATTTGTAAAAACTCAAATTTGTCGTTTTCTTCATCTGACCGTTATCCATTATGGGGCCCACAAATGGTTGTGCCGTCGTACGAATATTCCCCGACATAAAGAATATTCCACGACCAAATGAATATTCCCCGAGAACTATGAATATTTTATAACCACTTGCTTATTTTTCAAAATTTGCACATTTCTCCCATAACCAAAGTATTATATCAAATTAATACCTTATTATTCACAATAATAAATAGAGGAAATTTGATTTTATTTATAATAAGTTCGGGTCTTACAACCTCCCCTCCTTATGAAATTTTGTCCTTGAAATTGACGTACGTAACTGGTGTTTCGAAAAGGTGAGGATACCTCGCTTTTAATTCTGATTCCAACTCCCAGGTCTTTTCTTCAATAGCATGGTTTCTCCACAAAACCTTAACTTGTGGTATAACCTTCGTGCGTAGGACATGCTCTTTCCTATCCAAGATCTTAACAGGTATGTCCTCGTACGTTAAATCTTCGGCTATCTCGTCTGGTTCTAACTCAATAATGTGGTTCGGGTCTTTCGCATATTTACGAAGCATAGATATGTAAAAAAACATTATGAACACGAGACATGCTTGGAGGTAATGCGAGTCTATAGGCCACATTTCCTATTCGATCAAGAATCTCAAATGGACCAACAAATCTTTGATTGAGCAACATAACAATACATGATCCCCAATATTAAATTCCACGTAATTCCGATGAAGATTCGCATAACTCTTTTGTCGATCCTGTGATAACCCGGGATTTCAAATAATCAAAATTTTACGAATAATTTTTTTAATTAATATTAATATTAATTATCATTTTTGTGACAAGTATCTGGGATACGAGTCTCGAGAAGGTTAATTTATGTATTGACTAATAAAATTAGAGTAGAGTTGTGCTTAACAAGATTAGAAACCCTAACCCTAATTTCTGGATAGGGATTCAGTAGAAAATATAATTAAAATTCATGATCCCCAATATTAAATTCCACGTCCTTCCGATGAAGATCCGCATAACTCTTTTGTCGATCTTGTGATAACCCGGGATTTCGAATAATCAAAATTTTACGAATAAATTTTTTAATTAATATTAATATTAATTATCATTTTTGTGAAAAGTATCTGGGATACGAGTCTCGAGAAGGTTAATTTGTGTATTAACTAATAAAAATAGAGTAGAGTTGTGCTTAAAAAGATTAGAAACCCTAACCCTAATTTCTGGATTGGAATTTGGTAGAAAATATAATTAAAATAATTATATCAATGAGAATGTGTATGTACTGTACAGAAATTTTGATCAAATGATTGATCGGATAATTTTTAAAATTTATAAATCCCAATAAGAGATTAGAAACCCTAATCTCAGATTTAGGAAACCTAACGTACAGTTAGAAACCCTAATTGAAAGACGGGAAACCCTAATTTCATATTCGGGAATTCTAAAACCCGAATTAGGAAACCCTAATCCTAATTAGTAAGCTTAATGTGTTTATTAAACTTGAATATTATTAAAAAAACCCTAATTATATTTTAGTTATTTTAATTTCTATTTTACAAACCCTAATTGTAATTTAGAAAATTTATTTTTCTAATTAAAACCCTAATTCATGGGTTATAAACCCTAATCACCATTTTGACCCTAATTGCTAAATTAAGCAATTTTAATTAGGAATATTAATCCTAATTAGCAAGATTGAATTTTATCATTAGGAAATATTAATATAATTATCGAATCCTAATTATAATTTAGGAATATTAATTTTCTATTTTGAAAATTGAAATTCAAAAAAAAAATCTTGGAAATTAAATTGCAAACCTAAAGGGTTCAAACCCTAAACCCTAAGGGTTTGGCTAATTGACAAGAATGCCATTAAAATTATTTTGTAAATAACTAAAATGCCATTTTTTATTTCTTTAATTAGGTAACTTGTAAAAATGCTAGTAACTTTAGTGGTTTACCAACTAAATTAACTTTGTGACATAGAAATCAGCGAATGTCAGCCGAATTTATCAGATCCAAAGCAACATAACACATTATATGAGAGATTTAGAGAGAGAACGTTCATAAATTTGGCTCATTTTCTCTCTTGCTCTCACCAACTCTCTCTCTCTCTCCTAAACCCACGAAAATCATAAGTGAATCAGTCCCAATATCAGTCCCTAGGTCACTAACAACAACTAAGGAGGATTAAGATCAAAGATTTGAAGCTAGAAGGTATAAACCCTATCTCAACCTAGATCTTGTATGCTATGTTCGAATTTGTGTTTTTATGTTTTAATAAGTGTTAGCTAATGTTTTTAGTTGATCTATGTTTATCCATGATGGATCCATAGCATCAAATGGCTTTAAAAAGGTGTTTTTCAAAATCTGTCCAAGAACTGTTAAGAGGTCTGGCAATCAAATGTCAGTCGCCTTAGATCTTTATGTGTTTATGGGTTTTGTTGTTTAATGTTTCGAATCTATAGTTTGGTATGTTTTCTTTCATCTGAAAGTGGTTGTATAGCCATTAGATGTCTAGATTCGAAGTTATTTAAGGTCAAAACCTGTTGACCGACGTTGACTGGGCTAAAATCTGGGCAGCCCAGAACCTATGAAACAGAGTCTGACAAGATTTCTAAGCCGCTTGATCTGTCAGGAGTTTCGTGTTATGATGTTTTTGTTGTAATATAATTGTAGCATGTTGGTTGTAGTCTAGATACATAGCCTTAGAACGCTTAAAAATCAACAGATTGGTTGTAATTAATGGTCAAAGTATGTTATTTGTGCATGGATCGCGTTTCTGGGAAAAAACCCAGAAACGGATGAAAACCATTTCTGACAAGAGTTGACCGAATTAAATCTGGTACATGTGATGTTTTTGGACTGATATCTTGACATGTCATTACTCTTTGACATGTATACTACCAGTTTGAATCATAAAATCATCAAAATAGTGAACAGAACATAGATTAAAATGACCTGGAATGTGCCTAGACGAACTGTTGGGTTTCTGGGAAAAACCAGAAACCGTCTGACATTAGATTTGGAGGCTTTGATCTCCCTGTGGTGATGTTGTTTGACCAAAATAAGTATTGTAACTTGTAGAGACATAAACACTACAAGACCTGACATTTAGTTTGAACAGATCATGCAAGAACCGAGATTAAACTATGGTCAAACATGACAGGTTGTTAACGAAGCTGTCAGTGTTCTTGAGGCTCAAGAACACCAACAGCGACGCTTTTTGTCACTAAAGCCCTATAGCGACTGTTTATTTAATTTTTGAATTTCTGAATATTCCGGAAATTAATGAAAAATAGAAATAAATTCTAAAAATTACTAAAAATGGTTTTCAAAATCATATTAAATTCTGAAAAAGAACTTTTAATTATTTGAGACATTTTTTTAATAATTATAATTATTTGAATAAAAATGATATTTAATTTATTTAATTAGTGTGTTAAATAAATTAAAAAAATGATTTAATATTATGAAAAATTATTTTAAATAAGAATAATGTATTTAAAAATATTTTGAGTTATAAAATGTGACTTTTAATATTTTTGGAGGATTTTCATTAATAAATTTATATTAATGATATTAGATTTATTTAATTATTAAATTAAATAAATAAGTTAAAAATGATTTTATTAATTTTAAAATCATTTTAAATAAGAATAAAGTGTTAGAAAATATTTGGAATTATAAAATATAATTTTCAATATTTTTGGAGAATTCTCATTAATAAATTAATATTAATGATATTAGATTTATTTAATTATTATATTAAATAAATGAATTAAAAATGATATGATTGATTTAAAAATCATTTAAACATAAGAAAAATGTTTTAAATATATTTTAAGTTATAATTAATGACTTTTAATACTTTGATAATAATTTCGTTAATATTTAAATATTAATGGTGGTGGTTTAAAAATAATTTTAATTAATTTAAAAATCATTTAAGTTGAATATTAATGATTTAAAAATATTTTAAGTTATTAATAATAACTTTAATATTTTGGCAAGTATGTTATTAATATTTTTATATTATTAAATATTAATAATTATACGATTATTTGATAATTAAATCATTTAAAAATGATTTAAGTGTTTGAAAAATTATTATAAATTATAATAATTGTTTTTAAATTATTAAAAGCTTCCGAAAAATATTATAAACGATATTTGACTTATCTAAAATAATATTGAAGCTTAGAGACTAATTTTAATTGACAATCAATGTGTTATTTGTCAGATGGGGTGACCAGGATACCGAGAATGGACCGAAGTTCAACCAGACCAAACTAGTTAGACTTGTTAAGTGTTTATATAGGTTATAAACACTAATGTGGCTATGTGGTAATGTGTCTAGGAGAAGTTTGACTGTAAAATACAGTGTTACGTGTTATAAATGATTGTGCTAATTGTGAGACCACCATTGTTGAATATAGGTCTTACGAACGCAGTTAATTATATTGTGTACCTGTAATCAACGCGAAAGGCAAGTTTCCTAACTCAACCTTGAGTTATATTCATTCAATTATTATAATGATTAATTATTGCTAATTATACCATGTCCAGGGAATTTATTGTTGATTATTCGCAATTAGTGCATGATTAATAATTCAAATTGAATTACTGATTCGGGGAATATACATTTGTAGAATAACTGTGGTTGGATATTCATAATCGTAGAAGATAGAATTGACAGTACAGATAATTCTTGTTTATTGTCAAATTATGTTGAGAAATGTCTTAGCTAATTATTCTGGCTAGACAAACTTTTGTTAGAACTTGATAAATTCAAGAAGAGAATTCAACTGTTATTGATAGATCGATGCCAATTATTTCGGCTAGATCGATAAGTAAATATAATTTGAAATCACAGTATTTCGTTGTTAAATAAACATCTTGATTCTAAGACTGAGAAGAACAACCTTTTATATAAAGGGAACAAAATTTTTAAGTTGTATACTCGACCATTGCGCGCGACCTAAGTATTATGCATAATATAGGGTACAAGGAGTTGGTCGGCTCTAAGTACTTGGAGAGGGGTATGATTTAATCTTTATGGTTATCTGATACTCATGTGTATGTATCAAAGTAAATCTTTGATAGATACGCAAGAAAGTAGAAGTTCTAGATCCAATGGATCGCTCAGCATAAATATGGAAAACATTTCACTTTGGTATTTCGTAGAATTAATTCTATATTATTCATTGAATATCGTAGAAAACCATGAAAGCGTTGTACTCTTTCTTTATCAGATTATTATTGCAGAGAATGTTATAACAATTGATATTGATTTCTATACCTTTATTGTATGTCTTAACTTGCGGGGCAAACTTGTTGCTCACCCTTGCTATAAATAAAACATTTCAGCTAGAAACGAAGAGGCCAACGGGTCAAAAAAGAACAAAGGCAAAGGCAAGATGCTGGAGTAGTTATAAAGAACTTATTATTATGTTGTATTTGTAAACCCTTTTTGTTTATCTAAGGTTAGCAAACATGGGACTAAAATGCCATTTTTCATTTCTTTAATTAGGTAACTTGTAAAAATGCTAGTAACTTTAGTGGTTTACCAACTAAATTAACTTTGTGACATAGAAATCAGCCAATGTCAGTCGAATTTATCAGATCCAAAGGAACATATCACATTATATAAGAGATTTAGAGAGAGAACATTCATAAATTTGGCTCATTTTCTCTCTTGCTCTCACCAAATCTCTCTCTCCTAAACCCACGAAAATCATAAGTGAATCAGTCTCAATATCAGCCCCTAGGTCACTAAGAACAACTAAGGAGGATTAAGATCAAAGATTTGAAGCTAGAAGGTATAAATCCTATCTCAACCTAGATCTTGTATGCTATGTTCGAATTTGTGTTTTTGTGTTTTTATAAGTGTTAGATAATGTTTTTAGTTGATCTATGTTGATCCATGATGGATAGATAACATCAAATGGAAAAAGTTGTTTTTCAAAATCTGTCCAAGAATAGTTAAGAGGTCTGACAATCAAATGTTATTCGCCCTAGATCTTTATGTATGTATGGGTTTTGTTGTTTAATGATTGGAATCTATAGTTTGGTATGTTTTCTTTCATCTGAAAGCGGTTGTATAACCATTAGATGTCTGGATTCGAAGTTATTTAAGGTCAAAACCTGTTGACCGACGTTGACTGGGATAAAATCTGGGCAGCCCAGAACCTATGAAATAGAGTCTGACAAGATTTCTAAGCCGTTTGATCTGTCAGGAGTTTCGTGTTATGATGTTTTTGTTGTAATATAATTGTAGCATGTTGGTTATAGTCTAGATACATGGCCTCAGAACGCTTAAAAAATCAACAGATTGGTTGTAATTAATGGTCAAAGTGTAATAATCCAGATTTTTAATTATAATATTTAAATATTTATTAAATTATATAAATATTTAATGGATGTGTTTATCCTTGAATAAGTATTTGTTTAATTGATTTGATGTGATTTGATTATTTATTTGTTTAATAAATAATTAATGAGTTAAGGAAAGCAATTATTTTGAAATAGTAATCTAATTTAATTTAATAATTAAGTTAGAGAGTTTATAATGATTTAAATAAATTATTATACTATACAATAAATTATTATTAGAATTAATTAAATTAAGTATGAGAACTTAATTAAATGAAAGTGTAACAAATAACTATATTATAGTGGTTATTAAAATAAATTAAAGTGATTTTAATTTAGTTTGCCAATCAAGGCTTAAGTTTATTAAGTCTTTAAGTTTTAAATTATTTTGCCAAACAAAGCCCTATGACTTTTGGTTTATAAATTTTGTATTAATAATAAATCAAATATAATTATACGTTATATTAGTAACTAATAACTTATTAGCATTATTTAATATAGCGTCAGTTTTTACGTTTGAAAAGCGGGTGTTGGGTTCTCTTATTTTTAGTTTACGTATAATGTATTTGGGTTATAAACTGTAATTACCGTGTTCACAGTGTCTAGAAGTATAAAGATAGACTTTTTGGATTTAAAAATATGGTTTTCAAGGAATTAAGTTTTCTGTGATTGTTGTTCAGTGGTTTAAATTAGTATATGCATGTTGGGTAATGTGTATATGTGTAATTGACATAAGTTATACATGTTAATTAGTGTTAAAAATTAAGTTATAGACAAAAAATTAGTTGTTCTGTTCTTCGTGGGCTGCGTTCAGTTAGTTTTCGGCGCCCCAGCGCCAAAAAAATAGAGCCCCAGCGTCAAAATTCGCGCCCCAGGGCCAAAATTCGCGCCCCAACGCCAGAAGTTCACGCCCCAGCACTGAAATTAGCGTCCCAGCGCAAATCTCACGCTGTGGCGCCACTGGTTAGCCTAGTTCTGGCTCCGCGGCGTGGGGACAAAAGTCTGAGTCTGACAGTTTTGGCCTCCTGTAGTAAAACAACCATAACTTTCTCATACAAACTCCGATTGAGTTCATTCAAGATGATCCGAAACGAGGACGGATAGTCCTACAACTTTTATGCTTTAGGTTTTTTAATTTGAGGTATGTAACAGTAGTCAAATGGTCATATTTAGGACTGTTGTATTTTTGGGGGCAATTGGAGGGCGTCGGGCATGCACATATGCATGTGTAGTGCTCCTGACGATAAAAGATGATGTCCTAAGTTACAAAACATGTATGTTAGTAAATATAATGATACTTAACATTAATAAATAATGTATTATAAAAGTTATAGAATCATAGTAAGCATACACAAGAGAGGCAAATCGGGCGTGTGATAATTGAACGTCGAAACGTCGTGCCAAATGCTAATGAACTTAAAAAGTGTTTCAATTCAATTGAAATGAATATTATAGGATATAAAATGGGTTTAATATAAAACCAATAAGTAGTCCTAGCAAGACTTAAGCACTTGAATGAACTTCGATTATGAAATATAGTGAGATATAAGTTGAAAGTTAACACAATCTAATTGAACATTGTGTGCTAATTAATAGGAAAGATTATGAGATGTGGAGTAAAGTTTACATTACAATTACTATGTGTTGTAATGTGACTAATAGTTGATGTATATGATTATATAATTGTGTAGGGCACGTGAAGTGCAGATAACTGTAAGCTGTTAATCTATTATTGATAAACAACGATCAATGCAAGTCTTTCGGTTCCTATTTTCTACGTGGACTTGATGAACTATTTTAAATTGCTTGATATGTTATGCATGTTGAAATCATGAAATGTTAAAGTCATTATATGACTGCATTATTTTGGCTAAGTAATGATGATTGAGTAAGGAACTCAATCTTTATATTTGCTATGTGAATTAAAAGCATGTATGTCATGTTACTTTAATGAGATGTATATCGAGCATGGTATTATGTGCTATGTGATGCATGAAAACTGTTAGACTATGCTGGGCTGTCGAGCTCACTCTTGTAAATAACCACTTTTGAAGGTCAAGATTTTGAGGTAAAGATTTGTGCTAAATGACTTATAGATATCTATATTCACAAAGATTACTTATGTTTTATGAGAAATGTATTTCATATTTTGAACGTAACATGTTGTTGAATTGTAAGTTGAGTTATCCAATGTATATGGATATTTAGTTATGATGTAAGACTTTGTATAGTCATTTTGTTGTAATGATTCATGATATAAGATTGAATCAAAGAGATGTAATGTAAAGGTTGCGATTCAGGGCAAGAAAGAAGGAAATGTATAAACGTTTTAAATATTCCGCAATTTTAATGTTTTTAATATCAAATAATGATGTAAAATTAGAGATTTAATGTATGGTTAACGACCGAAGTTGAGATTTAAATGGTATGAATTCTGGGGTCGTTACACAAAGTATGCTATTTGTGCACGGATCGCGTTTCTGGGAAAAACCCAGAAACGAATGAACACCATTTTCTGACAAGAGTTAACAGATTTAAATCTGGTACATGTGATGTTTTTGGACTGATATCTTGACATTTCATTACTCTTTGACATGTATACTACCAGTTTGAATCATAAAATCATCAAAATAGTGAACAGAACATAGATTAAAATGACATGGAATGTGCCTAGACGATCTGCTGGGTTTCTGGGCCGTCTGACATCAGATTTAGAGGCTTTGATCTCCTTGTGGTGATGTTGTTTGACCAAAATAAGTATTTTAACTTGTAGAGTGACATAAACACTACAAGACCTGACATTTAGTTTGAACAAAATATGCAAGAACCGAGATTAAACTATGGTCAAACATAACAGGTTGTTAACGAAGCTGTCAGTGTTCTTGAGGCTCAAGAACACCAACAGCGACGCTTTTTGTCGCTAAAGCCCTATAGCAAAGATTTATTTAATTTTTGAATTTCTGAATATTCCGAAAATTATTTAAAAAAAGAAATAAATTCTAAAAATTACTAAAAATGGTTTTCAAAATCATTTTAAATTCTGAAAAATAACTTTTAATTATTTGAGACATTTTCTTTAACAATTATAATTATTTGAATAAAAATGATATTTAATTTATTTAATTAGTGTGTTAAATAAATTAGAGTAAAAATGATTTAATATTATGAAAAATTATTTTAAATAAGAATAATGTATTTAACAATATTTTGAGTTATAAAATGTGACTTTTAATATTTTTGGAGTATTTTCATTAATAAATTTATATTAATGATATTAGATTTATTTAATTATTAAATTAAATAAATAAGTTAAAAATGATTTTATTAATTTTAAAATCATTTTAAATAAGAATAAAGTGTTAGAAAATATTTGGAATTATAAAATATAATTTTCAATATTTTTGGAGAATTCTCATTAATAAATTAATATTAATGATATTAGATTTATTTAAATATTATATTAAATAAATGAATTAAAAATGATATGATTGATTTAAAAATCATTTAAACATGAGAAAAATGTTTTAAAAATATTTTAAGTTATAATTAATGACTTTTAATATTTTGATAATGATTTCATTAATATTTAAATATTAATGGTGTTGGTTTAAAAATAATTTTAATTAATTTAAAAATCGTTTTAGTAGAATATTAATATTTTAAAAATATTTTAAGTTATTAATAATAACTTTAATATTTTGACAAGTATGTTATTAATATTTTTATATTATTAAATATTAATAATTATACGATTATTTGATAATTAAATCATTTAAAAATGATTTAAGTGTTTAAAAAATTATTATAAATTATAATAATTGTTTTTAAATTATTAAAAGCTTCCGAAAAATATTATAAACGATATTTGACTTATCTAAAATAATATTGAAGCTTAGAGACTAATTTTAATTGACAATCAATGTGTTATTTGTCAGATAGGGTGACCAGGATACCGAGAATGGATCGAAGTCCAACCAGACCGAACTAGTTAAACTTGTTAAGTGTTTATATAGGTTATAAACACTAATGTGGCTATGTGGTAATGTGTCTAGGAGAAGTTTGACTTTAAAATACAGTGTTACGTGTTATAAATGATTGTGTTAATTGTGAGACCGCCATTGTTGAATATAGGTCTTACGAACGTAGTTAATTATATTGTGTAGCTGTAATCAACGCGAAAGGAATGTTTCCTAACTCAACCTTGAGTTATATTCATTCAATTATTATAATGGTTAATTATTGCTAATTATACCATGTCCAGGGAATTTATTGTTGATTATTCGCAGTTAGTGCATGATTAATAATTCAAATTGAATTACTGATTCGGAGAATATACATTTGTAGAATAACTGTGGTTGGATATTCATAATCGTAGAAGATAGAATTGACAGTACAGATAATTCGTGTTTATTGTCAAATTATGTTGAGAAATGTCTTAGCTAATTATTCTGGCTAGACGAATATTTGTAAGAACTTGATAAATTCGAGAAGAGAATTCAACTGTTATTGATAGATCGATGCCAATTATTTCGGCTAGATCGATAAGTAAATAAAATTTGAAATCACAGTATTTCGTTGTTAAATCAATATCTTGATTCTAAGACTGAGAAGAACAACCTTTTATATAAAGGGAACAAAATTTTTAAGTTGTATACTCGACCATTGCGCGCGACCTAAGTATTATGCATAATATAGGGTACAAGGAGTTGGCCGACTCTAAGTACTTGGAGAGGGGTATGATTTAATCTTTATGATTATCTGATACTCGTGCGTATGTATCAAAGTAAATCTTTGATAGATACCCGAGAAAGTAGAAGTTCTAGATCCAATGGATCACTCAGGATAAATCTGGAAAATATTCCACTTTGCTATTTCGTAGAATTAATTCTTGATTATTCATTGAATATCGTAGAAAACCTTGAAAGCGTTGTACTCTTTCATTATCAGATTATTGTTGCGGAGAATGTTAGAACAATTGATATTGATTTCTATACCTTTATTGTATGTCTTAACTTGTGGGGCAAACTTGTTGCTCACCCTTGCTATAAATAAAACATTTCAGCTAGGAACGAAGAGGCCAGCGGGTCAAAGAAGAACAAAGGCAAAGGCAAGATCCTGGAGTAGTTATAAAGAACTTATTATTATGTTGTATTTGTAAACCCTTTTTGTTTATCTAAGGGGTATGTTTATAATTTTAAGGTTAGCAAACCTGCGACTTTTGTATTAATAACATATGTTAATAACTTAAGTATTCCTATTTATATTTAAATGGGTAGTTATATGTTATTATATTGTGGATCGTGAACACCAAACTAGGGGGTCAGGTAACCCGGATTTGGGGGTGTCACAGATCCTGTGCCATTTGTATACGTTGTCGAATCGTTTGGATCTTCTCTCTAGTCATGCGTACCAACTCTGGTCCCAACAATGTTGCTTCTCCGACCTCATCCTATCATACTGGAGAATGACACTTTCGTCCATACAAGGCTTCAAATGGAGCCATACCTATACTTGCCTGATAACTGTTGTTGTAGGAGAATTCCACCAATGGCAAGTACTTATCCCAACTTCCTTTGAAATCTAGAACACAGAGTCTTAATAGATCTTCAAGGGTTTGAATAGTCCTTTTCGATTGTCCATCCGTTTGAGGATGGTATGCAACACTGAATCATAAATCCGTGCTCATAGCTTTCTGCAAGCTAACCCAAAATCGTGAAGTGAATCTTGGGTCACGATCTGAACCTATGGATACTGGCATGCCATGAAATCTCACAATCTCATTCACGTACATACGAGCAAGGCGTTCAAGGGAATAAGTCTCACGTATCGGTAAGAAATGAGCATACTTGGTTAATCTATCAACAATAACCCAAATCGCATCTATGCCTTGAGAAACTTTGGGAATACCTGTAACAAAATCCATTGTAATGTGTTCCCACTTCCATTTTGGAATCTCAAGTGGTTGCAATGGACCCTTTGGCACTTGATGCTCCGCCTTTACACGTTGACAGGTTAAACACTTCGAGGTAAACTCCGCGATCTCTGTCTTCATATTGTTCCACCAAAATGTGTGTCGAATATCATGATACATTTTGGTACTCCCAGGATGGATTGCAAACGATGTGTTGTGTACCTCCATCAAAATTCTATGCTTCAAGTCAGAATCGTTAGGAACACAAAGTTTGGAGTTGAATTGAAGTATTCCTTTTTCATCGATTCTTGCTTCTGGAATAGAACATTCTTGCACTTTCTTCTTCTTCATACGCATCAGCTCCAGGTCTGTAGCTTGAGCAACTTTAACTTTATCGATTAAAGTCGGTTCTACTCGTATATTCGCCATCATGACTAGGGTCCCTGGAGTCTTTAACTTAATCTTCATTCTTTGTAAATCGTACAAAATGGGTTTTTATGTTAACAACATCGCACTCGTACCCACATACGATCTTCTACTCAATGCGTCAGCTACTACGTTTACTTTTCCAGGATGGTATTGAATGGTATGATCATAATCGGTCAACAGCTCGAGCCAACTTCGTTGCCTCATATTGAGTTCTTTTTGGGTGAAGAAGTATTTGAGGCTTTTATGATCCGTATAGATCTCCACTTTCTCCCCATACAGGTAGGCTCTCCAGATTTTCAACGCGAAAATGACTGCTGCCAACTCTAGATCACGAGTAGGATAATTCCTCTCATATTCTTTGAGTTATCGTGAGGCATAGGCTATGACATTCCCATATTACATGATAACACATCATAACCCTTTGCCTGAAGCATCGCTGTATATAAAAAATCCATCTGAACCAGATGGTATTGCCAGAACAGGTACCGAAATGAGTCTCCTCTTGAGCTCTTGGAAACTCTTCTCGCATTCTGATGAGTGAGTTTTATACACATGAATTGGATACATTCGTGCTTAATTTATTGTTGTTCTCAAGTCTTTTAGGATGTTTTTATGTGTTTGTGTCTATTCATGCATGTTTTATATTGTTTTGTAGGAATTGGGACAAAAGTTACATGGATCGACGTTTGGGGTGGCTAGATTCGCATTTTCGGCTTGCCATTTACACAACAGTCACTTCAGAGCCAATTTGACTATATCTACGGACATTATTTCGAAACACTTCAAGAATAAAAGTTGTAGATCTACTTCTCCTCTTTTCGGATCATCTTGAATCATCTAAATCGGAGTTCGGACGAAGAATTTATGGCCGTTTTCCCAAAGGACATCGGAGCAGAAAATGTTAGACTTTGTGGCAACGCCGGGGCGCTCGTTTTAGGCTTGATACCAGCGCCGGGGTGCTGGGGGGCAGAATACCAACGCCGTGCTCAGCGCTGGGGTGCTGGGGAAGGGCCTGGTGCGGGCCTGGACGCGTTTTGGGTGAATTTTTACACCTTTTTGACTCCAAATAGGATTGAGTTTGTTCCTAAACTCAAAATTAGACTTGCAATCTATAAATACATGATGTAAGGCATAAAATAAGGAGGAGATTACATAGATTAGCTTGGAGATTACATAGCTTAGATTAGAGATACACTCCATTAGATTAGAACATAACCCTAGTTCTTATTAGTTTTGAAGATTGAAGCAACTTGGAGACCATTGAAGATCAAGAGCAAGAGCAAGAGGGAAGCATCAGATTTGCTGACAACAGATTCTATTCTCTTCTTTTATCATACTTTTATCTTTTAATGTCTATTCAGTTGTGGATTCTTGGTTTCCATTCATTAATTATGAACTAACTTTTTTTATTAAGATTTCAATTGAACTCTTTATGGCTATGAATTAGTTATTCATTATATTCCAATTATTTATGTTAAAGTGAGTTGTTTATCTTGTCTTTTGCATATTGCTTAATTATCTGATCAGTAATTACTTTGTTACTCTAGAAGGAATTGGAAGAGAAATTCTAGGGTTAGAACTAGGCATGATATCATGTGACTTAGTTATTTGCACAGTGAATAATTGAGTTTGTGAATTGAATGGAAATATCTGTTCACCGCATGTAACACATAAGGAATTGGAATTGAAGGAGTTTAATTCAATTGTTTTGTATAGGAATATAACAAAATTAATCTAGATTAAATAGAAGGCAATTGATAACTTGGAAAAGGGCTTTTGGCATTTGAGAATTCCTGTTAACAATTCAGTAGACATAATAATTGGGATAATTGGATAATTGGTTTTTAGTTCATAATTGGGGATATTGGAGTCTTAGCCTTTCTTTATTTGAATTTATTTATAAAGTAACATAGTTTTAATTGGTTAATTTAGTTTTCTTAATTAGAAAAAACACAATTTGAGATTGTTTAAATAAAATTAGTTTGGTTAAGAATTAGTAATTGGTGATTTTTATTAAATAATTTCTCGTGGGAATGATACTCTACTTTCACTTTATTACTTGTTGACCGTGTATACTTGCACGTATTCATTGATTGCGAAATCGATCAACAAGTTTTTGGCGCCGTTGCCGGGGAATTAATTTAATAATTATTTACCAATATTAATTTCAATCAAATTAGTCTTAATTTAAACATTTTTATTTTTATTTTTAAGTCTCTTTCTATATTTCTCTCTTTTCAGGTACCATGGATGACTTTGTGTATCAATGGCCATACACGAACATGACTCAACCAAGGGGAGCGGAGATTGACAGACTCGAGAAACTTTCTACATTGTCAGCACAGATTGAGACACTTTCGAGGATGTTTGAAGCTTTTGAAGCTCAGCGTCGTCAAAGTATGGCGGTTACTTGTGATTATTGTGCTGGAAATCATATGAGTCATTATTGCGCCATCAGTTTCGAGCCGGTACAGTATAGTGGTGATTACCCCAATAAATATGTCTATCCTAAAAACTATCATCAAGATTGGGGGTATCACCCGGATTTTTCATGGAGTAACAATCAAGATCAATTTTATGCTCCAAGTCCAACAAACCCACATGATTTCTTGTGTCCACCTCCACTACAACAGGAAGAACATTCAAATTGGGAGGAAGCCTTGAAAAAATTTATTAAAGTTTTTGAAAAAAGGAATGAGGAACAAGACAAGAAAATGAATCAAGTAGAGCTGAATTTGCAAAGCCAAGGGGCATTGATCAAGAATCTGGAAAATCAAGTGGAACAGATAGCACATGCGTTGAACAACCGTCCTCAATACACCTGGCCCTATGACACAGATTCCGAGACTGATGGTGAGCCTGAGCCAAATCTACAACTGGATGAGCCACGAGATGAAAAAGAGGAGACAAGTGGGGATAATGATAATAAGGTCGGTGAAGAACTAATTGTGAGAACCAATGATGATGAGCCAATGTTATTTATGCCTCAAGTGCCTTCTCCTCCACAGTTCAAGAGTCCGGTTAGATTTGCAAAACCTTGTCCGATTGGTAGTCATGTCGTCGGCAATACTCTCTGTGATGTAAAAGCAATTATACCTTCGAAACCATGGTGCGATGAGCTGGAGAAGATAGAAGAAGAAATTTTTGTGTCTGACAAGCCTCAATGCCAGAATATATTCGCAGACACAATGGAGAAACCACCTAGATGTTGGACGTTCTTGAATGTGATCTTATCTAAAGAAAGCATGCTAGGTGACTTTAATACAATGGCTATCGTAAATGGGAACCTGCCAAAAGCTATATTATTTCCGATGGATGGAGGGTTCCTCAACTTTCGAAGAGGAATTGGATAGCATTGAGCAGTCAAAGTCAGGCTGAGACTATAAAACAAGCGCTTATTGGGAGGCAACCCAAGATTAATTATTATTTTTAATTTTAGTTTTATTAAGTTTTATATTAGTAGTTTTGAATTTGCATTTATTTAGGATTTAATAAAATTGCTTCTATCGTGGTTTTACAGGTTATTCAAGTCAAATTCAAGTGTGGTGTCCAATTTGTTCCATGTGCTTAGCCTATTCTCCAAACTTAGCGGACAAGGAGGAAGATTGCTATATATTCAGGGAAGTCCTCTGCTTTAATTTTTTCTATTTCAGTCATTGAGGACAATGTCTAGTTTAAGTTTGGGGGCATTTTAGTGTCGTATTGCATATAGTTAATTATTTACATTGTAAGTTCGTTATGTTTTTGGGTTATTTACATTTAGTTTTTGCATTCAGTTTTTTGTTTAAAAAAAAAATTTAAAAATCGCAAAAATAGTAGTTAGTTTACTATGTTTGTTGCAGTTAGTTTATATTTGCATGATTCCAACTATTAGATAGTAAAAGTCTATTTTGGCCAATGATGAGACTGGAGTTAAGTAGATAAGTATAGTATTGAATATTCAGGCTTTGATGTGATTTCTTGTTATGAATTGAATCTTTTCCTATTTGAAACTGGTATAATTAAGGTTAGCATGTTAATAACAGCTATGTTGACTGATTAAATTTAAATTGATACATAATGGATTTCTTAAGGATAATACTAGTTTGAAGGAATGAAAGACATGAATAGGCGGAGATGACTATAAAAACTTAAGTTTGGGGGAAAATTTTAGGGTATATAAGCTAAAAAAAAACATGTTGAGTCTTGTGGTGGGTTGAGGAGAAACACTCCCCATAAACACAAGCGTGAGATGGAGCGTAAAACGCACTCACCAACCATCTATCAAAAAAAAAAGAAAAAGAAAAAAAAATTTACCGTGGCTAGTTTTGTTTCGAGGCCTTTGTTACTTGATTAAGTACGCCCGAAGGGGTATCTTAAAACCTAGCGCCCTAAGGTCTTATATGGTCTGGGAGTCGTTGGTCGAAAGATCGCTAAGGGGTGACACTGTTAGCCTAATGGAATAAGACATTGCACAGTCATGGTTAAAAAAAACGGGAAAAGAGCAAAAAAACCCCGTAATGAAAAGTAAAGCATAAGTATCCCAGATTGGACTCTTGAACTTGGTGGATGTTTGACTTTAGTTGGATCTAGCTTGTTAGTGAATTTTGTGAATTTGCACTGTATGATGCCTTCGAAGATATCTATTATGTCTTAAATTTAATTTTATATCAGTTAACATTGTTGTGGAGCACACACGCACTATATCAGTGATAACAGTCTAAGATTTGATGATTGATTGAGAAATTACTGATTTGTTTTAATATGATGTATTATCATGTTTACTTGATTTCTCTAAGGCCGGTTGAATAGACTTGTTTCTATCATTACTGTTGGATTCGTAGACATATAGATTAGTTTCATTACATTGCATTGCATAACATTTTTGTGTTTTTGCTTGAGGACAAGCAAATGTTTAAGTTTGGGGGTATTTGATGAGTGAGTTTTATACACATGAATTGGATACATTCGGGCTTAATTTATTGTTGTTCTCAAGTCTTTTAGGATGTTTTTATGTGTTTGTGTCTATTCATGCATGTTTTATATTGTTTTGTTGGAATTGGGACAAAAGTTACATGGATCGACGTTTGGGGTGGCTAGATTCGCGTTTTCGGCTTGCCATTTACACAGCAGTCACTTCAGAGCCAATTTGACTATATCTACGAACATTATTTAGAACACCTTCAAGAATAAAAGTTGTAGATCTACTTCTCCTCTTTCCGGATCATCTTGAATCATCTAAATCGGAGTTCGGACGAAGAAGTTATGGCCGTTTTCCCAAAGGACGTCGGAGCAGAAAATGTTAGACTTTGTGGCAGCGCCGGGGCGCTCGTTTTAGGCTTGATACCTGCGCCGGGGCGCTGGGGGGCAGAATGCCAGCGCCGTGCTCAGCGCTGGGGCGCTGGGGAAAGGCCTGGTGCGGGCCTGGACGCGTTTTGGGTGAATTTTGACACCTTTTTGACTCCAAATAGGATTGGGTTTGTTCCTAAACTCAAAATTAGACTTGTAATCTATAAATACATGATGTAAGGCATAAAATAAGGAGGAGATTACATAGCTTAGCTTGGAGATTACATAGCTTAGATTATAGATACACTCCTTTAGATTAGAACATAACCCTAGTTCTTATTGGTTTTGGAGATTGAAGCAACTTGGAGACCATTGAAGATCAAGAGCAAGAGCAAGAGGGGAGCATCAGATTTACTGACAACAAATTCTATTCTCTTCTTTTATCATACTTTTATCTTTTAATGTCTATTCAGTTGTGGATTCTTGGTTTCCATTCATTAATTATGAACTAACTTTTTTTATTAAGATTTCAATTGAACTTTTTATGGCTATGAATTAGTTATTCATTATATTCCAATTATTTATGTTAAAGTGAGTTGTTTATCTTGTCTTGTGCATATTGCTTAATTATCTGATCAGTAATTACTTTGTTACTCTAGAAGGAATTGGAAGATGAATTCTAGGGTTAGAACTAGGCATGATATCATGTGACTTAGTTATTTGCACAGTGAATAATTGAGTTTGTGAATTGAATGGAAATATCTGTTCACCGCATGTAACACATAAGGAATTGGAATTGAAGGAGTTTAATTCAATTGTTTTGTATAGGAATATAACAAAATTAATCTGGATTAAATAGAAGGCAATTGATCACTTGGAAAAGGGCTTTTGGCATTTGAGAATTTCTGTTAACAATTCAGTAGACATAATAATTGGGATAATTGGTTTATAGTTCATAATTGGGGATATTGGAGTCTTAGCCTTTCTTTATTTGAATTTATTTATAAAGTAACATAGTTTTAATTGGTTAATTTAGTTTTCTTAATTAGAAAAAACATAATTTGAGATTGTTTAAATAAAATTAGTTTGGTTAAGAATTAGTAATTGGTGATTTTTATTAAATAATTCCCCGTGGGAACAATACTCTACTTTCACTTTATTACTTGTTGACCGTGTATACTTGCACGTATTCATTGATTGTGAAATCGATCAACACATTCCTCGTTCCATACATATTTTGTATCCTTTCAAGCTAACTGAGTTAACAGAGTAGCGATTCGAGAAAATCCTTCCACGAATCTCCGATAATAATCAGCTAAGCCCAGAAAGCTACGCACTTCGGTCACCGACTTCAGTTTCTCCCAACTTTGTATTGCTTCAATCTTCGCTGGGTCTATAGATACTCCATGTTTTGACACCATGTGCCCAAGGAATGCTACTTCCTTAGGCCAGAACTCGCATTTCTTTAGCTTGTTATATAGCTTGATTTCATGAAGCCTTTCAAGTATCAGCTTCAAATGGTGCTCATGATCTTTACGGCTTTTGGAATAGATGAGGAAGTCATCAATAAGGACAACAATGAACTGATCCAAATATTCTTTGAACACACGGTTCATCATATCCATGAAAGCAGCAGGAGCATTAGTCAATCCAAAAGACATGACTAAGAATTCATAATGCCCGTACCGAGTTCTGAAGGCAGTCTTTGGAATATCCTCAGTTTTAATCTTCAATTGATGATATCCAGAACGAAGATCGATCTTTGAAAAGAATTGTGCTCCTTGTAACTGGTCAAATAGGTCATTAATGCGAGGTACCGGATACCTATTCTTGATGGTGACATGGTTCAATTCTCGGTAGTCAATACAAAGTCGCATATTCCCGTCTTTCTTTTTTACGAATAAAATAGGAGCACCCGAATGAGGTGTACTATGACGAATGAAACTGATGTCTAACAACTCATGTAGTTGGTCTTTTAACTCCTGAAGTTCAATAGGAGCCATTCGATATGGGGTTTTAGAAATGGGCTTTGTACCAGGTTCAAGATCAATAAAGAATTCAACATCACTTTTTGGAGGTAGACCTGGAAGTTCTTCAGGAAATACATCAGGAAATTCACTAACAACAGAAATATTATTTAAATCTGACTTGTCTTTGTTCAAATCCATAATATGGGCTAAGAAAGCTTGTCATCCGTTTTTCAATAAACGAATAGCTTTATGGCTTGATATGACAGTGACTGATTTTAGTGGTTTAGTTGCTTGAATTCGCATAATAGATTGGTTTGGAATATGAAAACTAACAACCTTACAAAAATAATCAATTTTAGGATGATGCGTGGTTAACCAATCAATCCCTAAAATCACATCAAATGCAAGAATTTTCAACGAAATAAGGTTGGCAAGTAATGTGATGGTACAGACTTGAATCAAGCAAGATTTATAAACAGTAGATGTAATAAAAAAAATTCCTAACAGAGTCTCAACAGATAAGTCAAGGTCTAACTTCTCCGGAGTCAAGTTTAAACGTTGAGCACAGGCAGGAGAGATAAAAGAATGGGTAGAACCGGTATCTAGTAAGGTATAAACATCGCAAGAAATCAAGATTAGCTTACACGTGATCACCACATTTGGGTTTCTTGCGTTTTGGCCAGTCACGACAAACGCTCTTCCAGGAACTGCTGATTTTGACTTATCCGGGACAGCCTTTGGAGTTACCATCCCTGTTGAACTTGGTTTTGCTACAAAACAATCTCGAGCTATATGGCCCTTCTTTCCATAGTTATAACATACCTTAGATTGTTGTGGACATTTTGAACTGATATGTCCCTCTTTCCCGCATTTATAACACACGACCAGTGCTCGTTTTCCTCCCTTAAAAACAGTTGATGTTTGTGATGACTTCTTAACATCCCGACTCGCTCCTTCTATTATCACGGCCATAATTACCACCAGAGTGATTACCGCTTTTGTCTGAATGCTTTCCTTCCCTCTGATTGTCATTGCTCCGATGACTACTGCCACCGGTATGACCTTGGTTGTGGTCCCTCGGTTGAACATACTCACTATCTCACTCTAATAATTGAGCCATGTTGACAACATCTGAATACAGAGAAAATTTATGAGAGATAAGGTATTAACGAATCTCGGGTTTTAGACCTCTCAGAAACATCCTTGTCATTCGTTTTTCATTCTCTACCAAATGAAGTGCAAACCTGAATAACTCAGTGAACTTCGCTTCGTACTGGGACACCGTCATGTTGTTTTGTTCTACTCTGATAAACTCTACCTCCTTCATATGACGAATACTTTCAAGAAAGTACTTGTCATTGAATAGTTTCTGAAATGTTTCCCAACACAAGTTGAGTGCGGCAGGCTGGGTACGCTTCACAGATGCCCACCATTAGTCTGCCTCACCGTGGAACATAAAGGTGGCAAATGGAACCTTTTGTTCCTCCGTGCATCCCAAGACATCGAATATCTTGGTAATTTGCTTGACCCACGTTTTCGCCTTGATCGGACCCAGCTTTCCAATAAATTCTGGTGGTCCCAACTCCTTGAACTACTTGGATGTGACAAGCCGCGCATTACTATCATTTCCACCCGTATTCTGTGCACGGGTCTCCCTCGTCTGGTTTTGCATGAACCGCAAAAAGCTTCAAAACATCCCATCATTCATCATTTGTTCGGTAGTGTTGTTTACTGGGGGAATATTGCTTTCCTATTGCACGTTCCCCTGGGTGGTGATCAAAGGTATCTCCACGGTCTGATTTACTCCATTATTAACGTTCTCAGCTGCAATTCTCAAATACTGCCATAAAATAAGGGTTAATAGTCATGTCATATATTATCCTTATACTCTGACTGACCAAATAAATACCAAATAAACTTAGTCAGGTCATACTAGTGAAGGAATTCCCTGTCTCTCCCCTCCTAGTTCTTGTCTCACATCTCAGCCAGGGATCATATCCCTAAGCTCTGATACCAACTGTGACGCCCCCAAAATAGGTATACAACACCCATTCTGAGTCGCCAAATACATGGTAAATGTGACGCCCCCAAATTCGGGTATCTTCAACTCGACAGATGGTGCTACACGGTGCTACAGTTCACATAAACACTCAATTGAAATGCCTCAAATGAACGGATATGTCTTATATATATATCAAAAGAATATTTATATTCCCCAGGTTCTTTATAACCAATACATTGTCTTTGTCATAATACGAATAATATTTCGTACAAAACTATACTATTACAAAAGTAATATAAGGATTCGACTTTGCCTTCCCTTTATCCTTGCCGAATCCATCGGTCCGTTTTGTCTTAGCTGCATTCATATAGTTCAAGTAAGAATGAGCCTAACTAGCTCAGCAAGTACAAAAATTCTAGGAAAATAGCATGCTTGAAACATAGGAATCATATTTACCTTTGGCGCGAGTTTGCAGTGTTTGAAGGCCACTTTGGCGCTATGGCGCGGGATTATTTACCTTGTTCTGGCGCCGTGATGCCAGCTCTGTGCACCAGACACTTTGGACAGATTTTTCACAAGTTGAGGTTCCCGGACTCATAACTTCTTCGTTATAAGTTCGAATTGGCTCGTTCAAGAGCCTACGGGTCACAAATTACATACTCTATGCGTTCATGCAAGAATTTTATCTATTTTACTTCATTTGTTAAAATTTCACCTATTGGTTCATTTTAACAAAAACGATAAACGTTCGCAAACGTTCAACGCTCGTTTCTTCGTTCTAAGTCGGAATCAGGCCATTTTTGAGCCCACAACTCTATAATGTCAAATATCCATTGAAAACCAATGTCTCCATTGCCAAACACAAAATATGACTTCTATTCCGAGAATTTCACGAATTCGATGATTATCGTCCAACCGTGTGAATTCTGGCAAAACGTTATAACTAGTGATTTATTAATCATTCTAAACACATTCATTCCATTATCTAGACATCTCAACTTATGTATTACAAAACTTATAGTCCAATTTGGTTATTGCTTATCTATAAGTTCATAACAACAATTTCTTAATACATGATTTTTCATTTCCTTATTATTTATTCGGCTTAGGTCCATTGCTTATAAACTTCTCTTATGTTCTTAATATCTAAGTTCATTAGTTTACAATTCTCTTATCAACCTACCATGATAAAGATGAAGAAGACAAGATCATTTACTGTAGATGATTACTTCACTTCTCTTTGCAAAATCTAACAAAAGTTGAAAGGGCTTATAAGTGCTTATGGGCTCTAACAAATAAGTTGCTTTGAGAGAGAGTTGTTGGATGAAATTAATCAACCAAATAATGAAATGAAAGCTTTCTATTTATAGGCAATACAAGGTTAGGGCATTAAGGTCATTATGTCATCCCACCTCCTTAAACTAACCTCCTTACTATTCATTTGCTTAGCCACTAAGTAATCTTGCTCATCACTCATAATACTTGACCACCACAACTCTTGGTCATCACATAAGATGTTTGCCCATCAAGTCTAGCCACTTACACTTGGATTTCCCCATAGATCATGTTCAATTCATTGGGCTTGCTAATTAATCTAGCTAATTTCCTTGTTGGGCTTGCATTAATCAAGTTGGGCTTCATTAACTAAATACTTGGGCTTGGTAATAAATCCCACATAATTTTACACCTTATACATATTGGACTTGATCTTTATACAATATCCACCAATTCATTTCATTAATTTTAATACATACATTCTCAATTTAAGTCTGCATGCGAAATATTTCGTTTTCCATACTTTGATTATTATTACAGAATCCATCTCGCCTTGATATTCTAACGTTACGTAATTCTCGGAAGTTAAAAAATAATTCCCGAGCGATAAACAGTGAATAGTGTTTTTCGTAAACTTTCTAGGAAAACATTTATTTTTGTATTGGAAATTCAAACACTTTAATTCTCTCACGTGGTTCGAATACTACAATATTCCGACGTTTCTAGGTTATAGAACGGCATACATCTTATTAACACATATAATAACAAATAATATTATTTTATTCATTATTTAATTATTTCAAATATTTTTACAAAGGATCCGAATTTCTCGGGAATTACATTCTTCCCCCCTTATAAAGATTTTGTCCCAAGAATCTCGCCCTATCTTACTCAAACAAAATAGGATAATTCTTTCTCATCTATTCTTCAAGTTCCCACGTTGCTTCCTCCACATCGTGGTTCTTCCATAACACCTTTACTGACGGTATTATCTTGTTCCGTAGAACTTGCTCTTTTCTATCAATGATTTGAATTGGCATCTCTTCATAAGTTAAATCCTTCTCGATTTGAATAGGCTCAAATTCTATCACGTGCTTGTAATCCGGTTTGTAAGGACGTAGCATTGAAATGTGAAATACATTATGTATTCGCTCTAGGTCTGGAGGTAACACTACCCTATAAGCTACCTAACCTACACATTCTAATACCACGAAAGGTCCTATAAACCTTGGGCTTAGTTTTCCCTTCTTTCCAAAGCGTATATATCCTTTCTAGGGAGATACCTTTAGAAATACGTACGAGCCTACCTCAAACTCTCTATTCTCTCGATGTAAGTCTGCCTATTTCTTCTGTCTGTCTTGAGCTGCTACAAGACGCATTCGAATCAACTTCACCACTTCCGCTGTTTGCTGCACCAATTCTAGTCCTAGCATTCGACGTTCTCCCACTTCATCCCAATACAACGGTGTTCTGCATTTTCTTCCATACAAAGCTTCGTACGGCGGCATACCTATACTTGCATGATAACTGTTGTTATATGCAAATTCTACTAATGGTAGATGATCATCCCAACTACCTTTAAAATCCATAAAGCAAGATCTCAACATATCTTCTAACGTCTGAATTATCCTCTTGCTCTGTCCATCAGTTTGTAGATGATATGCCATACTCAACTTCAACTGCATCCCCAACTGCTCTTGAAGACTTCTCCAAAAGTTCGATGTGAATCGTGGGTCACGATCTGACACTATCGAAACTGGTGCTCCATGCCTAGAAATAATTTCCTTTAAATAGAGTGTAGCTAACTAATCTAAATTATACTTGATTTGAATTGGAAAAAAGTGAGCCAATTTCGTTAACCGGTCCACTATTACCCAAATCGCATCATATCCCTTCTAAGTCGTCGGAAGTCCCACCATAAAATCCATCGTGATATGCTCCCACTTCCACTTTGAAATATCCAATGACTGTAACAAGCCACTCGGTTGTTGATGTTCGGCTTTAACTCTTTGACAAGTCAAGCACCTACTCACATACTCCGCTATTTCCCTCTTCATGTTCGGCCACCAAAAACTCTGTCGAAGGTCTTGAAACATCTTAGTGCTACCAGGGTGAATCGAGTACCTCGAACTGTGAGTCTCTTATAACACTTTCTCCTTTAATTCCGTCTCATTCGGAACCCAAATTCTTCCCTCAAATCTTAATAATCCCCCATTATCAAGACTAAACTTAGTATCTTTTTTATTGGTCAACCTCTTCTTCATCTGGTCACACTCATCAGTTTTGAGTTGCACCTCCTTGACTCTCTCTATGATGGTAGACTGAATCTTCGTCGCAAATAGTCTCTGATCCGCCTCAATTGCCAACTTCACCTCTAACTCCATCCTAGCCATCTCTGTTATTAACTCCGCTTGAGCTGTTAACATAGACAACCTTTCTCGACCCTTTCTACTCAAGGCGTCGGCCACTACATTGACTTTTCCAGGGTGATACAAGATTTCACAATCGTAATCCTTTATCAACTCCAACCACATCCTCTATCTCATATTCAACTCCTTCTGTGTGAAGATATATTTTAGACTCTTATGGTCCGTGAATATCTCACACTTTTTCCCATAAAGATAATGTCGCCATATCTTTAGGGAAAACACCACCGCGGCCTGTTCTAGATCATTAGTAGGGTAAACTTTCTCATAATCCTTCAACTGCCTAGACGCATATGCAATGACATTGCCATGTTGCATGAGCACGTAACCAAGTCTTTTATGCAAAGCATCGCTATAAACTACGAAATTTCCTGTGTCATCTAGTAATTACAAAACAGGCACTTCACTCAACTTCTTTTTTAGTTCTTGAAAACTATCTTTGCATTTCTTAGTCCATATGTACTTCACTGTCTTCCTTGTCAAGTTAGTTAACGGAGTAGCTATCTTCAAAAAGTCCTGAATGAACCTCCGGTAGTAACCCGATAACCCTAAGAAACTCCGTACCTCGGTCGGCATTTTTGGTTGTTCCCAATTCATCACGGCTTCCACCTTCGCTGGATCTACTGAAATCCCCTCGTGGTCAATAACATGACCTAAAAATTGTACCCTCTCTAACCAAAATTCACACTTAGTGAACTTCGCATATAACTTCTCCTTCCTTAGTGTATCCAACACTATTCTCAAGTGTTCAGCATGATCTTCTGGCGTCTTAGAATAGACTAGAATATCACCGATAAACACCATGACAAACTTGTCCAAATATTGTTTGAACACTCTATTCATCATGTCCATAAATGCAGCAGGTGCATTAGTCAACCCAAATGACATCACCAGAAACTCATAATGACCATACCGAGTTCTGAATGCTGTCTTTGGCACATCTTCATTCCTAACCTTCAGTTGATGAAACCCCGTCCTTAAATCTATTTTAGAAAAATATTTAGCCCCTTCAACTGATTAAAAAGATAATCGATCCTGGGCAACGAATACTTATTCTTTATCGTTAACTTGTTCAACTCTAGGTAGTCCATAAAAAGTCTCAACGATCCGTCCTTCTTTTTGACAAACAGAATCGGTGCTCCCCATGGTGAAACGCTCGGTTGAATGTACTTCATGTCCAATAATTCCTGCAGATGTACCATCAACTCCTTCATCTCCACTAGCGCCATATGATACGGTGCCCTGGAAACTGGTGCCGCTCCTGGCAAAATGTCTATTACGAATTCGGTCTCCCTATCCAGTGGAAGACCCGGTAACTCACTTGGAAATACATCCATGAACTCACTCACTATAGATATTTGTTCCATGGTCGTTACCACTCTCTGGGTGTCAACCACATGACACAAATAACCTACACACCCTTTCCTCAATAATTTCCTAGTTTGTGTCTTGGTAAGACAACATGAACGTCCCGGCGATTTATTCCCGTAAAATATTATATGAGATTTAATTGATGTTTTAATATTAACGCATTTCTTTTGACAATCTATTATTGCCCCATGATTTATCAACCAATCCATTCCGAGAATTACATCGAATTCTCCTAACTTTATCGGTATCAAATCTACCGATAATTTACAACCTCGAATGTCCACGCAACAATTCTTATGAATATCTTCAACAGGAATTATCTCCTCATTTGCTACCTTAATGATCAAAGGTATAGGCAACTTTTCGGGAAGTAGTCATAGTCGTCTAGAAAAATCATAGGCGATAAACGAACAAGTAGCACCCGAGTCAAACAGCACGTATGCATTTAAGTCGTTGATCAGAATAATACCTACAACTACGTCCCCCAAAGCCATCGCATCCTGGACGGTCATATTAAAGGTATGGGCCATCGACCTACCCGGCTGCGCTGGACCCCCAATAGTTAACTTACCACTATTGGCAAGCTTATTCATGTATGTCCTCTTCTTTGGGCAGTTCTTTGCCATGTGGTACATAGACCCACATACAAAGCATCCATGATTCTTCTTCGGGCTTGGACAGTTTGGCGCAATATGCCCCTCATGTCCGCAGTTATAACACACGGCCTTACCTTTGAGATAGACTCCTAAATAAGTCTTCCCGCAGGTCTTGTAGGCCTCCATCTTCCTTTTCATGTCCCTGAGTTTCACGTCGGGATTCCCCGAACTACTCACTTTCCTCTTATACCCTTCGCCACTCCCGCTGGCACCTTCAACCTTCACTCCTCCATCCACCTTCCCCTTGGTTTTCTTGTCCTTGTGGTATTGGCTCAACGCCTCGCTACCACCTTCAGTAATTATTGGCTTCTCTAACATAATCCAAAAGGAAGTACTTTGGAAAACAGAGATACGATTATAGAGCCAGGGTTTCAAGCCCTGCTCGAATCGTCGAGCTTTCCTCACCTTTGTATCCACTTGATGTGGAGCGAACCTTTCCAGTTCATTAAACTTGGCAGCATACTGGGGAACCGTCATGTCCCCTTATTTTAAATCTATAAATCGCATCTCCATCCTTCCCTGCATGCTTGTGGGAAAGTAGTTCTCGTAGAATATTTCCTTGAACCTCACCCACGTTATTACATCTATTCTAACCCTTGCTTGATTGGCCTCCCACCAAAAGTTAGCCTCTCCCTTCATCAAGTAAATTGCAAAGGCAACCTTTTGGGCCTCGTCAATATTTGCTATTACAAATGCCTTCTCAATCTCCCTAACCCATGTTTGGGCTTCGATAGGGTTCGTATTTCCTTTGAACTCCAGCAAACCCACACTGTTAAAGTCCATAAATGTAGTAGTTCATGCTACACCAGGATTTACGGGGATATTAGCCCCAGTTTGGTTAAACGCTACGGTTAAAAGGTTTAAAAATTCCTGCATGGGGTTAACCGGACCTCCCTCCGTTTGATTTATGTTCTCACCTTGGTTACGGGGTACTCTTCTGGGCGGCATTTTGATGTTACAATAAACACATATTTCGTTATTATTCATTTCCTGTCATTTAGTTATTAATCGATGCTAAACAATAACTTAAACATTCATTACTCAACATTTTTCAAAAATGGAAACTTATATTAATTCATCGTAGTATAATACTACATCGGTTACATAAAACAGCCTAAGCTGGATACATTACTTTCCCGCTATTGCTTTCCAAAAATTGGGATTTACAAAAGACTACCCTTGATTATACAAAAGAGGGCTTTACGTCACTACTAGATACACAAATATGTACATATCTAACTACTCTAGTAACTACTCGTTCATATCTGCCTTAAGGCATTCTCGAAATCTGCTTTGGCAAGACCGGCAATAATATCACAGCTAATAGTATGCCGTATCTGCCCTGTCTCTACAGGATACCCAGCTAACTGCAATCCTTAGCCAAAACTCTCTTGTCATGTTACTGTTCCCACATGGATTCCACGTCCGTCTTGTCCTCTATAACCGCTTGGAGCTTCGCCTTCAGCTCTTTGACCTCCTGACAGTAATGTACATTTTTATCTATCACTGACATGAACAGTGACATCATAGACTCCCCTAGAGTTATCTCTGCTGCTATAGCCACTGGATTGAAGGATACTACCTCCACTTCTTCTTCCAACATGCCATCAAAAACGGACATGAGGTCTAAACTCTCGGAGTCTCCAGACTCCACCACAACTATCTCAGGATATGCTGCTATGGGTTCGATATGATTTCTATCTGGTTTACCGACCCTTTGCTGACTACCTGTACATCCCTATTTTCACCTGACATCTACAACAACACACAAAGTTGATTAGTAAACGTCAATATAATAAAAACACATAACATATATGATGCATTTTTATAAGGTTAACTTCCGTCTTTTTTTTTTCTTTGACTTTTCTTAAGGTTATGACTTAAAGTTTTATTTCCCCCCTTAAGTTTTATAACATATTACTTTGATACCAACCTGTGACGTCCCCAAATCTGGGTATCTTCCAACCCAATAGATGGTGCTACATGGGGCTACAGTTCACATAAACACTCAATTGAAATGCCTCAAAAGAAAGGATATGTCTTATATATATATTTCAAAAGAATATTTACATACCCCAGGTTCTTTACAACCAATACATTGTCTTTGTCATAATACGAATAATATTCCATACAAAATTATACTATTACAAAAGTAATCTAAGGATTCGCCTTCGCCTTCCCTTTATCCTTGTCGGATCCATCGGTCCGTTCTGTCTTAGCTGCATTCATATGGTTCAAGCAAGAATGAGCCTAACTAGCTCAGCAAGTACGAAAATTCTAGGAAAATAGCATGGTTGAAACATAGGAATCATATATCTTCAATAACTGAACAATAGTTACGAAGTACTATAGATAATTCAAAATGGCACTTCTTTTCATTCAAAATGTTTTACAACCACAATATTTAGTAAAACATCGACTCCGGTTCAAGACCGCAATCATTTCATCAATACTTTAAAAAGGACATCCCGGCACGAAGTTCGTAAGTCTGGTATATCTTACGTGCACGTCTAGGTGATCTGCCTATAGTACTCTTTGTTGATCAACACTACATTCATTAGACGTATATACGTTTAAGTTGTGGCAACCTCACGTGCCTGTCGTTTGACAACAAAACATTTTAGCATACTCCATCTACTTTTGAAAACCACAACAATATTAGTTTGGTAAATCCTTATCAACACTTGATAGAATAACATAGCATATGTCTAGCCAAAAGGATTGACTTTGACATTCCTTAGATACTAACTCATGCGAAGAATACATGAATCATAAAGACTTGTCCAGATCGAACTGGAACTGGAACAAGGGTTAGGGTTAGAATACATGTATTCATGTCCAACCGTGTGAATTCCGGCAAAATGTTATTACTAGTGATTTGTTTATCATTCTAAACACATTCATTCCATTATCTAGACATCTCAACTTATGTATTACAAAATTTGTAGTCCAATTTGGTTATGGCTTATCTATAAGTTCATAACAACAATTTCTTAATACATGATTTTTCATTTCCTTAAGACTTATTCGGCTTAGGTCCATTGCTTATCAACTTCTCTTATGTTCTTAATATCTAAGTTCATTAGTTTACAATTCTCTTATCAACCTACCATGATAGAGATGAAAAAGACAAGATCATTTATCGTAGATGATTACTTCACTTCTCTTTGCAAAATCTAACAAAAGTTGAAAGGGCTTATAAGTGCTTATGGGCTCTAACAAATAAGTTGCTTTAAGAGAGAGTTGTTGGATGAAATTAATCAACCAAATAATGAAATGAAAGCTTTCTATTTATAGGCTATACAAGGTTAGGGAATTAAGGTCATTATGTCATCCCACCTCCTTAAATTAACCTCCTTACTATTCATTTGCTTAGCCACTAAGTAATCTTGCTCATCACTCATAATACTTGACCACCACAACTCTTGGTCACCACACAAGATGCTTGCCCATCGAGTCTACCCACTTACACTTGGATTGCCCCATGGATCATGTTCAATTCATTGGGCTTGCTAATTAATCTAGATAATTTCCTTGTTGGGCTTGCATTAATCAAGTTGGGCTTCATTAACTAAATACTTGGGCTTGATAATAAATCCCACATAAGTTTACATCTTATACATATTGGACTTGATCTTTATACAATATCCACCGATTCATTTCATTAATTTTAATACATATATTCTCAATTTAAGTCTGTATGCGAAATATTACGTTTTTCATACTTAGATTATTATTACATAATCCATCTCGCCTTGATATTCTAACGTTACGTAATTCTCGGAAGTTCAAAAATAATTCTCGAGCGATAAACGGTGAATAGTGTTTTTTGTAAACTTTCTCGAAAAACATTTATTTTTGTCTTGGAAATTCAAACACTTTAATTCTCTCACGTGGTTCGAATACTACGATATTCCGACGTTTCTAGGTTATAGAATGTCATACATCTTATTAACACATATAATAAAAAAATAATATTATTTTATTTATTATTTAATTCTTTCAATTTTTTTTACAAAGGATCCAAATTTCTCGGGCGTTACAGTATAGAAAGAAAACTACAACTTCAATAATACAATTTTCGTGCAAAATACGACAACACATACTGTGAGTTTAAATACAAATAGTGTCTTCTAGACAATATTCACACTCAAATAAGTCCTCATTATAATTATTCAAACACTATTTTATAGAAATAGTGAGGACTGCTAAAACATCTTTCTAGAACCATCACTCCATACCCCGACTAGATCCTGCTATGTTCTCACCTCCTGAGAAGAAAAATGGAACAAAAAGGAAAAGGGTGAGCTCAACTAGACAAGTAAAGAATATTATGACCAAGATAATATACAACAAATTATCATTAGTCTTCAACAGGGAAAAATCTGATAAAATATAATAGACAACAAGTTTTAGATCAACAACTGCAGCGGAAACAACAATCCATTAGAAGAGTCAAGTAGAGAAAGAATAGTCAAATTGGCTCTGAAGTGACTTCTGTGTAATTGGCAAGCCGAAAACGCGAATCTAGCCACCCTAAACATCGATCCATGTAACTTTTGTCCAAAACCTCGTCAAATACCCCCAATATTAAACTTATACTTGTCTTCCTTTCCTGTAATCAATTGAATTTCTGTTAGAGAACAAGGTATGCAACAAATCCTAAACGAGCAACGTTTAACCACTAAATACTAACAGTAAAGTAAATTAAAAAAAGAGTAAAAATATCAAATAACAATAAAACTTCCTGGGTTGCCTCCCAGTTAGCGCTTGGTTTATAGTCTTCAGCCTGACTTTCTACTCTGTTCTAATCAGCAAGGTTGACCGATGTCTTTTCACGATCAAAACAACCCCCATAGTAGTGCTTCAATCTTTTCCCGTTGACTTTAAATTTACGTTTTGAATACGGGTCTTCCGTGAGGATAGACTTTTAAAATTATAAATGGCCCAGACCATCGAGTTTTCAACTTTCCAGGAAACAGTTTAAGCCTCGAATTGTATAATAACACTGTTTGACCTGCTTCAAACTTTTTTTCCAGAATTTTCTCATCATGCCATCTCTTACCTTTTCTTTATATAACTTTGCGTTCTCATACGATTGGAGTCTGAATTCATCCATTTGATTCAATTGTAAGAGGCGCTTCTCTCCCGCAGCAGATATATCAAGGTTTAACTTCCGAATTGCCCAATAAGCACTGTGTTCGAGTTCAACTGGAAGATGGCATGCCTTCCCATAAACTAACCTATACGGAGACATCCCTATCGGAGTTTTGTAAGCTGTACGGTATGCCCATAGAGCATCGTCCAACTTGCTAGACCAATCTTTCCGACTAGGATTCACTATCTTCTCGAGGATTCGTTTCACTTCTCGGTTAGATACCTCGGCTTGACCACTTGTTTGTGGATGGTAAGCAGTAGCTATCTTATGAGTGACTCCGTACTTAGCAAGGATAGCTGAAAACTGCTTATTACAGAAATGTGTTCCTTCATCACTAATGATTGCGCGAGGAGTGCCGAATCTAGAGAAAATGTTCTTCCGAAAGAACTTAATCACAACATTCGCGTCATTGGTGGGTGATGCTATAGCTTCTACCCACTTCGAAACGTAGTCCACCGCCAGAAGTATATAGGAGTTACAGAAAGATGGTGGAAATGGTCCCATGAAGTCAATTCCCCAAACATCAAACAATTCGACTTTCAGGATCATATTAAGTGGC
Source organism: Panax japonicus (assembly GCA_020205505.1). Classification (NCBI taxonomy): domain Eukaryota; kingdom Viridiplantae; phylum Streptophyta; class Magnoliopsida; order Apiales; family Araliaceae; genus Panax; species Panax japonicus. Next base: position 41,033,479 of record CM035101.1, on the reverse strand, counting down.
ATCTCGTGTTGCTTTGATATATTACCAACTCTTTGGCATCTGTCACATTTCAATGAAAACACACGGGCATCTTTGAAGAGTGTTGGCCAGAAAAATCCACATTGAAGTACTTTAGCTGCTGTTCTTTCTCCCCCAAAATGTCCACCATAGTCAGATGCATGACATTGGTATAGAATACTCTCCATTTCAACTTCCGGGACGCACCTTCTTATTACTTGATCGCCACATTGTTTAAATAAGAATGGCTCATCCCATAAATACTGTTTCACATCATGGAAAAATTTCTTCTTCTGTTGGCTTGTCAAATCAGGCGGAAACACCTTACTGACAATGAAATTTACATAATCTGCATACCATGGTGTATCCATCCTTACCGCAAATAGCTGTTCATCCGGAAAAAATTCGTTGATCACTGTTGTGTCATTTTTCTTTAGTTCTGAATTCTCTAACCGTGATAAATGATCAGCAACCTGATTTTCTGTTCCTTTTCGGTCCCGGATCTCCAAGTCAAACTCCTGTAGCAATAATACCCATCTAATTAATCTCGGCTTCGCGTCTTTCTTTGCTATTAAGTACTTAATTGCCGAATGATCTGTAAACACAATCACCTTTGTCCCAATCAAATATGAGCGAAATTTATCAAATGCATAAACAACTGCTAATAGCTCCTTCTCGGTAGTGGTATAATTCAGTTGAGCATCTGTCAATGTTTTACTAGCATAGTATATAGCATGAAAAATTTTATCCTTTCGTTGGCCAAGAACTGCACCAATCGCATAGTCGCTAGCATCACACATTAATTCGAACGGTATAGTCCAATCTGGTGCTATGATTACAGGTGCGGTAACAAGTTTCTTCTTTAACACATCAAAAGCTTCCAAGCATGCTTGATCAAAGTTGAATGGGACATCCTTCTCCAAAAGATTGCAAAGTGGTTTTGTGATTTTGGAGAAGTCTTTTATAAATCGTCTATAGAAACCAGCGTGTCCCAAGAAACTTCGAATACCCTTTACAGAAATTGATGGTGGCAGGTTCTCAATGGTTTCGATTTTTTCTCTATCAACCTCAATTCCTTTTGATGATACTCGGTGACCCAAGATTATCCCTTCTTGCACCATAAAATGACATTTCTCCCAGTTTAAAACCAAATTCGTTTCCATATACCGTTTGAGCACGAGAGTGAGATTTTCCAAGCAATAATCAAACGAATCCCCAAAAACTGAAAAATCATCCATAAATACCTCAAGATTTTGTTCAACCATATCTGAAAAAATAGCCAACATACACCGTTGAAACGTTGCTGGCGCATTACATAACCCAAAAGACATTCTGCGAAAAGCAAAGGTGCCATATGGGCATGTGAATGTTGTTTTCTCCTGATCCTCGGGTGCAATGGCAATCTGGTTATAGCCTGAGTATCCATCCAAGAGGCAATAATACTCGTGCCCTGCAAGCCTGTCCAACATCTGATCTATGAATGGTAGAGGAAAATGGTCTTTACGAGTGGCCTTATTCAACTTCCTGTAATCCATACACACCCGCCAACCAGTAACTGTTCGCGTTGGGATCAATTCATTTTGTTCATTCGGAACTACTGTCATTCCCCCTTTCTTTGGTACGCATTGAACCGGACTTACCCATGAGCTATCTGAGATAGGGTAGATAATTCCAGCATCCAACCATTTAATGATTTCCTTTTTAACAACATCCTTCATAATGGGATTGAGTCTTCGTTGTTGTTCAATAGTTGGTTTCGCTTCGTCTTCCAACAAAATCTTATGCATACAAATTGATGGGCTTATCCCCTTGATATCTGCAATAGTCCATCCAAGAGCAGTCTTGTATTGTCGAAGTACCCTTAGTAGCTTTTCTTCTTGAACCTTGTCAAGTGATGCAGAAATAATGACTGGCAAGGAGGAAGAAGAACCAAGGTAGGTGTACCGGAGGTGGTTAGGCAATGGCTTAAGTTCCAAGGTAGGCGGTTCCTCTACGGATGATGTCACATTTTCATCTAGCTTTCCCCGATAATCCAGAGGTTCAAATTTTTGTAGACATCGTGTGAACTTTGGAGTTGAATCTAGCATTTGGACCCATTCTATCACCGTTGAATCATCAAATAAATTTTCACTAACCAATGCGGTTTCAAGAGGGTTTTCAATCACAGATTCACCAAATACCTCTTCAGTCGCTTCTTCAATTAGATCAACTCTTAAGCACTCTTCCTCTTCCTTCAGAAATTTCATAGCCTTGAAAACATTAAAAGTTACTTCTTCATCTTGAACTCCCATTGTTAACTCTCCCTTTTGTACATCAATTAATGTCCTTCCAGTGGCTAAAAACGGTCTTCCAAGGATAATGGGTATGCCTTTATACTCTTCGTAGTCCAACACAATGAAGTCAGCTGGAAATATGAATTTGTCCACCTTCACTAATATGTCTTCCACAATGCCCCTAGGGTATGTCACTGATCTATCAGCGAGCTGTAGAGAGATATTCATTGGCTTTGGCTCTGGTAATCCCAACTGAGTGTAGATCGAAAGTGGCATCAAGTTAATACTTGCACCTAAATCACACAAACATCTGTTAAAGAACTGGGGCCCAATCGTGCACGGTATTGTAAAGCTACCCGGATCCTTCAACTTCGGTGGTAACTTTCTTTACAGAAATGCGCTACATTCTTCTGTTAATGCTACAGTTTCGAACTCCCCTAGCTTCCTCTTTCTTGCTAAAATATCTTTCATAAATTTTGCATAACTAGGCATTTGTTCTAAAGCATCTGCGAATGGAATGTTGATTTGCAGCTTTTTGAACACTTCTAAAAATTTTGAAAATTGTCTATTTAATTTCTGCTTTTGAAATCTTTGAGGAAACGGCACAGGTGGTACAACTGTTGTTTGCTTATCTTCTTGTTGTTTTGTCACAACTTTTTCCTCAGATTTACGTTCCGAATTTTCACTCTCTTGTTCACCATCCTCAGCAGAAATTATTTTCTTGTGTCCGTCCAAATCTGTAGTCAACTCCTTCCCGCTTCTGAGTATAACTGCCTTACAGTGCTCATTTCCATCATTCCTTGGATTTTTCTCCGTATCACTAGGTAAAGAACCTGGAGTTCTAGTATTCAAAGCATTAGCCATTTGCCCCATTTGGTTCTCAAGATTCTTGATTGCCGCTGATTGGTTTTTCGTTGTGGCTTCAAACTGAGTTGCCAATCTTGCCAACAATTCTTCCATTTGTGATAACTTATCAGGTTGATGAGGTTGTGAGTGTTGTTGAGTTTGTTGATGTGGCTGAAATCCAGGTGGATATGTTTGCCTTGGAGCTTGAGCTTGAGCATGTGACTGATTATTACTCCAAGAAAAATTCGGGTGGTTTCTCACTCCTGAATTGTAGTTGTTTGAATAACTGCCCTGCTGCCTGTTATAATTGGAAACAAAATGGACTGATTCAGGATTTATTGCACATTGATCACTTGAGTGGTTACCCGCACATATTTCACATATCGTTTCCATTTTCTGAACTGGTTGTACCCCAAGTGCATCTATCTTCTTTGTAAGAGCAGAAATTTGAGCTGTCACTTTAGCTAACAATGCTGTCATCGCATCCACTTCATACACTCCGACTGTCCTTGGCGGAGTTGTTCTTGCTGTTGGCCATTGATAATTATTAGCTGCCATGGTTTCAAGCAACTGATACCCCTCATCACAATTCTTGGCCATAATAGCTCCTCCTGCTGCAGCGTCTATACTCGATCTCACTGTGCTGAATAAACCGTTATAAAAAGTTTGCACCTGAAGCCATTTAGGAATCCCATGGTGTGGACATTTTCGCAATGAATCCTTGAATCTCTCCCAAGCTTCATATAGTGATTCTGAATCGTGCTGAACGAAAGAGAAGATATCGTTCCACAACTTTGCTATTTTTGCAGGCGGGAAAAACTTTGCAAGAAATTTCTGGGCTAGATCATTCCATGTAGTGATCGAGCCTGGTGGTAGTGAATGGAGCCGACTCTTAGCCTTGTCTCTGAGAGTAAATGGAAATAGCCTTAGCCTTATTGCATCCTCTAACACATTATTGTACTTGAAAGTATCGCAGATTTCTATAAAGCTGACTATATGATCGTTTGGATCATCGTTTGGTAACCCTCCAAACTGACATGAATTTTGAATCATCTGTATTGTCCCCGGTTTTAACTCAAAACTTGTAGCAGTAATAGCAGGTCTCGTAATACTCAACTGAATTTCAGTAACCCGCGGTGTAGCATAATCCCGCAGTGCTTTTTGCTCTTCTTCAGCCATAGTATCTTCCTTATCAAATGCTTCTATGGTTTCCTTAACCCACTTACGCAACCGCTGAAATCTTTTCTCGATGTCGTCCTCGTGAGGCAATAAATCTGGTTTCTTCGATCGCGTTTACATACACTAGTCAAGAACACCTGAATAGAACAGAACAGAAAAAGTTTAAATTAAGATTAACGCTATAAAAATCAATAATGACAAAATATTAAACTAATTTCCCCGGCAGCGGCGCCAAAAACTTGTTGCCTAATTTTTTTAATAGCACTTTACCACGCAAGTATACGCGTTCAATTGTAATATTCAGCAAGCAAGGATATCGTTCCCAAGAGGAAATAGACTAATATTTATCAATTACCAATTCTAATGCAATTAATCCTTTTTTAAACTAAGAAAATTTTATTTATGATTTGAAATTTAAACTTAACAAACTAATTAATTAAAATCAGAATTACACAAGAATAATCGCAGATTTAACAGGTTAAGATCACAACTTCCCTTGGTATTTCATCTAAACTAATTTACTTCTCATTTAAAATAAATCAATTAATATGAATTGTTATCCAAGAATGCTTTATGAATATTCACGCACTTCTTCCAAAGACACGTGAACAAATCCTCCTAAATCCAATCTTTAAGATGCGGAATTATAAGGAACACCCCAGTTAATCAACTCATTATATTCCTATGTGAATCAAGTTAATTAGGGTTTACACACAAATTCTTTCAATGGATACAAAAGACACATAGGTATATTCCTATCCTACACGCTAATCATATTAACCCTATTCAGATTATATAAACAGATGTTATCATATCCAGATCTCAATCTATACTCCATCTTCCAATTTTATATAGATTATCACAGTAATTGTTGGCCAAACAATTAATCAATAAACATAAGATATAATAAACAATTCAATAAAAACCAACTTTCATTCAATGGGAAGCTTGCAATTTAAACTATATACCAAGTTCCGTTGCAATCTTAATTAAATTTTAGTTCATGATAATAATAAAGAAAAACATAATCCAGATAAATAATCCAAACATCCCAGATAGTTACAAAAGATAAAACTAGAGAAGAGAAGAAGAAACTCTGAATTTGCTCTTAAACTCTCTCTTAGATCTTCAGCCTTTGCAATTCTCCTTCGTGCTTTTCTTCCTTGTTCTCTCTGCAAATCTCTTGAAGAATTGATTGATTCCTTGCAAAATTCGTTCTACTTGCTTTTCTAGAGTCCTCTCCTATTTGTATTGATCTCAGCCCTCATTCAGACTCCTATTTGGCTTCAAAAACCCCCTTAACAGCAGAAAAACGCAACTTTCTACGCACTAGAGAGCCTAGGCGCTCATCATAAGGCATTTTCAAGCGCCTAGGCGCTTGACCAGGACCACGTATTTACAGAAATGCCACTCAGCTTTAATTTTCATGATTTTTGACCTTTTTCTTCTCCGAAATGACCAATTTGTCCCTCCAGCTCCAACCTACAACAAATAAACACAAAACACATAAAAAGATACTAAAAAACAATAAAAGATAACAATAATTAAGTTTAATAATATCGGATTCATAGGTATAAAACCTACTCATCACGTACTCAACCTGCCGCACTGAAGATGTCTTGGGAGAAATTCCAAGAACTGTTCAACGACAAGTACTTTCCCGAAAGTATTCATCACATGAAGGAGGTAGAGTTCATCAAGTTGGAGCAAAAAAATATGACCGTGTCGCGGTACGAAGCTAAGTTTGCCGAGTTGTCCCAGTTTGCGTCCCTCTTGGTTGATAATGAGGAGAGAATGACGCGGATGTTTCTAAGAGGTTTTAAACCTGAGATACGTTAATACTTAATTTCTCACAAACTGTGTTTGTATTCAGATGTTATAAATAGGGCTTAGTTATTGGAGCGCGATAACGAGTCAACCTAACTAAGAGAGAGCAGCCAGCAAAATGATAATACCAGTGGTTGCAGTCATCGAAGCGGTGACAACAAACGTGGTGGAAATCAACATGCCAGAAATGGTAACCACGCCGGTGGTAATCATGGCCAAGATAATAGAAGTGGAAATTTCAAGAAGAGGAAATTCAATAATGATGGAAAGACGTCAGCTCCAGCACCTGTTGTTAAGGAAGGAGAATGACTGTCGGTCGTATGTTATAAATGTGGAGGGGAGGGACACATCAGTCCAAACTCTATGCAGCAGTCCAAAGCGTGTTATAATTGTGGAAGAGAAGGTCACCTTGCCCGATTTTTTCGTGTACCGAAGTCAAGTCCAGCTGGGATGGATGCATCAAAGGTCATCCTAGATAAGACAAAACCAGTAGTTCAAGGGAGAGCATTTGTTGTAACCTCCCAAAAAGCGAGAAATCCGAACGAGGTAATCATAGGTAAGCTAATCATAAATTCTAATGAAGTCTATACCTTATTTGATACCGGTTCTACCCATTCTATTATTTCTCCTATTTGCGCTCAACGTTTAAATTTTACTTCGGAGAAATTAGACTTTGACTTATCTGTTGAAACTCCGTTGGGAGAAACCTTCATTACATCCACTATTTTTATAAGTCTTGTTTGATTCAAATCATTAACAGCATGTTACCTATCGATCTTATCTCCTTAAAAATACTTGCATTTGACGTGATTCTAGGGATTGATTGGTTAACTACTCATCATGCTAAAATTGATTATTTTCGTAATGTTGTTAGCTTTTATATTCCTAATCAACCTATTATGCGAATTCAAGCGACCAAACTATTAAAATCAATCACGGTCATCTCAAGCCATAAAGCTATTTGTTTATTGAAAAACGGATGTCAAGCTTTCTTAGCTCATGTCACAGATTTAAATAAAAATACGTCAGATTTGAATGATATTTCTATTGTTAATAAATTTTCTGACGTATTTCCCAAAAATGAATGATTAACTGATGAATATCTTTGGCCCATAGTGCAAAGATGAACAGGTGTTGAGATGAACATGACCAACTGGTGAAACAAATGAATATCTTTGGCCTGTAGTGCAAAGATGAATATTTGATTCAAGATGTATATTGATTGATGTTATAGGGATAAAATATTGATGATGGACTTTTAAATCTTAGAAGATAGTAGAATTCATTCTCTACTTGACTCTTCTAATGGATTGTTGTTTTCGCTGCAGTTGTTGATCTAAAACTTGTTGTCTATTATATTTTATCAGATTTTTTCATGTTGAAGACTAATGATAATTTATTGTATATTATCTTAGTCATAATATTCTTTACTGGGCTAGTTGAGCTCACCATTTTCTTTTTTGTTTCATTTTTTTCTCAAGAGATGAAAAGATAGCAGGAACTAGCCGGGGTATGGAGTGATGGTTCAGGATAGTTGTTTTAGTAGTCCTCACTATTTTGTAAAATAGTGTATCAATAATTATAATGAGGACTCCTTTTGAGTTTGTATACTGTCTATCAGACAATATTTGTATTCAAACTCACAGTATACGTGTTGTCGTATTTTGCACGACAATTGTATTACTGAAGTTTTATTTGTTTCTGTACCATGTATTTAGTGACTCAGAATAGGTGGTTTATACCAATTTTGGGGGCGTCACAATATATATATATATATATATATATAACAATTACAATTACAAATAATTTCATAACCAATTATAAAAATATGGTTTACATATAATTTTGTAAAAACTTTATACACAGTGAAATTCAAGAACACAAAGACTTAGAAATTATGGCATAAATCATATATGTTAAGGTTATGTAACATACTTAAGAAATCATTGTTAACCACTGCGAATAGCTTGAAAAAACTTAGAACTTTCTCTCTTGATTCTCTCTCAGGCTCTCTCAAACTCTCTCTAATTTTCTCTATTCTGTAAAAATTCTTCTCAGACTTGGCAAATAACTAGAGCGTAAACAAAACCCAACTAATAACCAAATGCGTAAAAAGAAACTGATATGGCTGTAATAAGCCTAATAATTAATATTAGTTACAAAATATAACGTATAGATTATAAATATATCTTATTTATTTTTTTATTTATTTTATTTATATTATTAATAATTCAAAAATCAAGAATCCAAAAGTCATAAGGCTCCGTTTGGTAAAACCCTTTAAAAATTAAATACTTAATATCTTTAAGCCTTATTTGGCAAAACTAAATTAAACTCCTTTAATTTATTTTAATAACTCCTTTATAATATAGTTATTTGTCACACTTTATTTAATTAAGTTTTCATACTTAATTTAATTAATTATAATAACAATTTATTGAATAAATCATTTAATCATTATACACTCTCTAACTTAATTATCAAATTCAATTAGAATATTATCTTATAATAATTAATTTCCTTAGCCCATTAATTATTTATTAAATAAATAATTAACCAAATCAAATCAAATCAAATTTAACAAATATATATTCAATAATAAATACATCCATTAAATATTTATATAATTCAATAAATATTTAAAATTATAAATTAAAATTCTATATTGTTACAGTAGTACATTTTGAGACGTTCCTACTGACTATGGATCTTCATTTAGTTCGTCAGTCACAAAGTTTTGGGACTCTGTAACTAGTACATTGCATCATAGTATGTCTCTACTGTTTTAGAGATGTTGTTCTGTTAGCAGATCACTGCTCCCACATAGTTGATACTTTCTTCTCAGAGAGACATAAGTTCTTCTTCTTTATCTGTATCAGAATTCAGCCTTGCATATCTCATTCTGGCTGAAGTCATTAAATCTTCTTATATCGTAGAAATGAGTATCTTTAGGATTGATCATTCTATGATCCTTTGACAGCACTACGAACGTAGTTTTCCTTGTCAGTGTGTACTTGTGGAGTTCTGCTCCCGTAATGAGTTCCTCATGATTGATGCTCGATGATCCTCTGATGTGAGCTTCCTTGAGGATTATTCTCATATGACATGTTTTGCATTATTGAGCACATAAGACCCTTTTCATCTTAGATTGAATGGACTGCTTCCATATAAAGATCAACAGCCATTTGAGCTTCATTTAGATTAGCTCATCAGGTCTTCAAGGACAGGCTTTGACATATAGGAATTTTATCAAAATCATTTCTAAACAATCTTAAGCCTTCTGCTGGTTGAATCTTCTTGACTGAAGTTTTCTGCTTCATCATTCCTTAGTGTGGTCAGATAGACCAAGTGCCTGCAGGTTAGATATATTTATATTTTTGGTACCCATAGTTGAATGGGTCCTGCTAGGTTAGCCTTTAAAATCCCTATTCCTCATATATTAGAATTATCATCATATTGATCACCAGCAATCATATTCATACATGTAACTAATTTAGATATTATATTATGAGATGCATGATGATAAGTGTGTATAAGATTAGCCATTTTAATAAAACACTCTTTTTCTTTGATGGTTTCATCATTTGCTTGGTTATGTTAACAGAGTTTAAATGTTCACATAGTGAGAATCAACTCTATCGCTTATTTGCATCTAGTTGATTCATGGAGGTGATCAGTTTCTATGAATCTTCAAGATACTCTTGTAGAACTGATCATTCTCTATGTGTTATCAAAAACTTAGAACTTATGTTTGAATATACATACTAACTCATCAGCAAAGATTACTCCATTTAAGATTAGTTAAACCTTGATATGCTTATGACCTATTTCAGACTTCTTTCAAGATGTTATCTTCAACCTAAAGCTTGGATGGAGAGAAATTTTGTTAGCATTTGAGTTTCCAATCTCACTGTACTTTCTCTCTTCCCCTTTTTAGGTAGAGTATGGTCTCTTGATAGAATATTGTTATAGTGCATAAGGTGATGCAACATGATGTACATATTTATATTATTGAGGAACCGTACCTTTCTACTGTCACTTTCTTAACAGTAATTTAACTTAGATATACTGAGGTTAGGCATTAATGTGCATACTTTACCATTTGCTTCTGACAACTTGTTGCTCCAGTTGTCCTTCAATCAATCAGTCATTATCTTGAAGATGCAGGCTAAGAGTGTCTTGGCATCTTTAGTTCTTTGACATCCTTGAGTTCACAAGGTTTGCATCCAGCTGTTTGTCGGCCAAATACATATTTGAGAAGTTTTTTTTTCTCTGGATAAGCCTTTCTTAGCATGTATGGCTTTTTCTTCTTTCAGGCTAGTGGATGTTTGACTCTTTGTTGTTGATGTCTTTTGAGCTTCCTAGCCTGGTCTTCAGACTACAATATTGACTACGGCCAAGGATTGGTCTTGTTGTAATGGTTTTTAAGAACCTGGACCAATCTGAGTAACTTCAGTTGTTTATACACATTTACCTGTACACGATATTTCCAACGTGTTAGCTCATCCGTATTTATAAGTGACTTACTACTAAACTAAGTTTAGAAAAATGTTTGTGCCTAGGATCAGACTCAAAGTGATTAGCTTTTGAATATAGCATGAGAACCTGCTTTGATACCAATTGTTAGTTCCTAGTAGGCATATAATAGATCTAGAAGAGGGGTTGAATAGATCCTTTTAATTTCAAATACTTTTCTCATTTATTTTGTATTGCTAATGATTTAGCATATGACAAACATAAGAATCTTTTCAAGCACAATGGAATAAGTAAAGATCCCCTTCATTGATATATTCATAATCATACATACATTATTCTTAGAGTTAGTTCAGTGGTAAGCAGTTAATACATACATAGCAGTTATAGCAGTTAGGTACATAATTTACATGACATAAAGTAAAAGACACAAGGGATTTTAAGTGGTTCAAAGACTCAAGCTCCTAATCCACTCTTCTGCTTTCAACTAGCGGGATTTCCACTAAGGAAGGGCAGCACCCTGAAACATTGAGATTCCTTCAAGGCCAGCATCCTTGGAACTTCAGCTCACTAATAACTTTTCAAGGCTAGTAGCCTTGAAACTTCTCTAGTTCCCTAGGAACTCTTCAAGCCCAGCAGGCTTGGAACTTTATTTAGTCCCTTCGGTCAAGGACCCCTCAAGCCTTGGCTTCTTGTTGATGTTAATGTTATTGTTGTTGGTGTTGAGCTACTAAGATGTCTTTAATCTTGAACATCTTATGTACTTAGCATCTTGGTGTGGTCCTCTTTGCATTCTTTTTCGAGTCTGGACCACATCTTCTTTGGTGCAGCTAATATTCATTTTGTTCTGTTTATCTTCATATGATTTCAGCTGTGCACCATCACCATTCCCTGAACCCTTCTTGACTGGTTGGCAGACATGGTTCTGCACTTGTTCTGGTTCATCTTTAGGTTTATGGTGATTCATAAAGTGGCTCTCTGGATCTTCTCTTTGTTCTGCCACTCTTCTGAATGTTTTCTTCTTGTCCTTCTTGGCTCTCAGCTTGGTTGCCATCTTCAGTGGCATTCTCATCTTTGTTGAGTGAAGCTTTTGTCTGTTTAAGTCCTTCTTCTAAGGCTGCTTCGCTTCCACCTTCGTAGTCTCACTGTCACTGAGACTTGTTCATGTAAAGCTCTGGTAGAACTCGTAAAGTCAACAAGACAACATTCTAACAACTTAAAGATTCTATAATTGTAGCAATCATCAGCAACTCTTGATCTTTGAAGCTCTTTTGATATATACTATTTCCCAATCTTCCCATTGGTATATAGCCGTTCAAAGCTATTTGAATTGCTTCACAGATCTCGAGTTATTTGGTGTAGACTGCAGATGTGACATGACATGACTTTCTGACACTGCAGTCTACTGTGTCACCTACCCTGTCAGAGATGTCACTTTGATGTCTCGGGCAGGTAGTCGACTTAATTGCTTTCTTCTGATTTTTCGATCAGAGGTTGTCATTTTCCATCTATGCTCTCAATATGCTTTGTTCGAATATCAATCTTCAGAATGAACCGTTGCCAATGCTTCAATCTTCAGATGATCGAACTCGACAATTCTGATGCATATCTTCTTGGACCTGATCGTAGTGTCTCGTTGAATGTTATTCCTTGATAGGTTGAGACAACACTACGATCCTGAAGAGTGTTGATTGGATCTTCAATTAGAACACATCTTCCTTCTTTTATGTAGTGCTTCAACACTTCTGTTTACTTCGACTGTTCTCATATACTGATGGCTTGACTCCTTGTTCTGGCCCCTTCTGAAGAGCAAGACACTTCAGATTCGTGGCGTGTCCATCTCGCTTTCTCCTTGTGATCTCTCATTCACTTATCATCAATGGACTGACCCAATGCTTAATTATTTTATCCTTGTTCTTCATAGGCTGACCAGTATCTTTGTGTACACTCCATCAGTTCCTTCTTTGTTTGGCAAACACTACGATCCTAGTTAATCCCAAGATCGTTGTCTTCTGTTCACTTGACAGATACTGCACTTGCTGACTTTCTTCAGTCAGTTACTTTGATTGAAGTCTTCTTCTGATCAACTTGTGGAAGACTTCAACTTGAATGGCTTAACAACTCAATCTGAATCCTGATTGGGTTGGTACTTAGATCTTCTGTTAGCTTGCATGTCATTCGTTGAGTGCTTTCTAGTTTCCTTCAGGTTAGATGTAACTTTGCAGCTTAGACCAGAGGCTTCATACTTTGGATATTCTGAGAGTGATTATTTATTGAGAATCGTGTTTGTTCTACGATTCAGCCTTGGCGTTGTGAGCACATCTGTTAGGGCCTTAGTTCTGCACTCTACGATTAAGCTTCGGCTGTGCAGACACTATGACTCCGAGATCAGATATTGACACTCTACGATTTTTGTCGTTATGCTTGTTGTCTTCATCTGATCTTGTTCGACTACGATCTCTGCCTCTGATATGATCAGTAGACTCTACGACTCCAAGTGTAGTCTACGATTCTTGACTTGGCTTCAACAGATGCTCGGTCGGCTCTTAGACAGTCTGTCTCTACTATTCTGAACTTGACTTCCTCAGCAGACTTGGACTCCGAGGAAGCTCTTCTCGACACATTACGATCCTTCCTTGTCTCTCCTGTCAGTCTATGAACTTCGAGATCTACTATCTTGCAGACTATGATTCTGCCTTGATAGCTCTCGAGTTTTTCTTAACTCTCCTGGAAGACTACGATTTCTGGTGCAGTGCTCGATGATCAGACAAGCCTATCTATTACATTATAAGATCAACATAACAAGCTTGATCTTTCTACATTTATAGTCTTTGTACATCATTTCTTTTTAAGTACTTTACAAAACTGTTTTGCTTATGTAGGATCAACCTAACACATTTAATCAATTCATTCCAAGTCCTTGTACATATGTTCCTATTATCTATCAAAGGACTTTACAACTTTTCTTGATACAAGCATACTTGCATATTCATTCATATATATCATAATCAAATCATATATAAACTGGAATATCATTCACATGCTTATTTCTGACAAAGATTTAAATAAATTTTGTCCAAAAAATTATATACAATGACCCAAACCCATGTGGCTCGAGCCAGGCCGACCGATCAACGGCGACGACGCGCGTGTGGGTTCGAACCAAGCCTTGGCCAGGTCATCTTCCTTCCACAAAAGTGGGGTGCCCCTTAGGGCCCAAACGCAAGTGCAACTTTAATGTATATAAACTCATTTAATATTTAGTTCTAATTAGGACTTGGCTTCACACAAATATTTATTATCATTTCCAATTTTCAAGGGCGATCTTTGTGAGTTAATTTTTCATTTATTACTCCATGGATTTGAGCTTCCAAATACTTAATTTAATCTACTCATGGAATATAACACACTGATATGTAAAATCATTTCAAATAGTTAATGATACCCACTTCAATTTAAACTCAAATTCTAACACAAATATTATCTAATGCAATACTCCATCCGTTCATTAATATAAGTCGTTTTAGAGTTATGCACAAGTATTAACAAAATAATTGTATAATATTAGATATAATATCAATTGTCTATATTGTTCTTATATTAAAAAAAGAGAATGTTATTTATTTGGCAAAAAATAGTGAGAGAACTAAAGTTATATTTAATACTTGAGGTAATATTGAAAACTAAGCAATTAATGCTTACTTGAAATTCTTAAACGACTTATATTAATGAATAAAAATACTCCTCTAAAATGACTTATATTAAGGAACAGAGAGAATAAAATTTACCTAATTTTGATAAGGTTTCGAATCAAATTATCTTCCTTAATTTTAGTGTTATTGATAATGCAAATTAATTTTTATGATGCAAAGTAAATATTAATAATACTTTTATACTCGTTTAAGCGTAATTTACATTTTTAATGTTTCTTATTCCTAAATATTGAGCTCGCATTGCTCATCATCAATAGCCATTGAAAATTGGCCTTTTAGAATCATTTTACAGAAATATGTGAGCTTGACTAATGTAATTAATCCGACTTTAAATAACTTCGGCTAAATAAATATTACTTCCGTCCCATAATAAGTGTTTTTTAGCTTAAATCACACATACCAATACACAAGCTAAAATGACAAAAATACCCTTAATATATTTTATTTGAAGTTGAAGAGTTAATGAGTGTCATTTAATTGTAGTGATGGTAAAATGCAATAAATACCATTGAATGCATAAGGACATGTATGAGAAAATATTGTAAAATTTGTATTGAAGTTCTAACATATCACTTATTTTTAGAAAAAATATTAAGCCTAAAAAAATATTTATTATGGGACGGAGGTAGTATATCACTCTGGCATTGAAAGTATTGAAAATGGCAGTTACACCCTTTATAGACTACTAAATTACTGATGTAATACTTAAAGAGTTCCTATTAAGTACCTATTTTCTTTCACTCACTTTCCTATTTAGTAAACATAGTCTTCTTCCACATATTATAGTATAAAACTTTAACTTCCACAATTCCTTTTAATCCTTTGTTTCTGCTTACCATAACAAAATTTCACAATCCCACCGAAAGAAAAAGGCTTGGAATTTTCCTTCCTATGGAGTCACTAAGCAAAGAATTGTCATCAGGCAATATTTCTTCAAATCCAGAAGAAAACATACAAGAATTAGAAGGAGAAGAAATAGGGCTCAATCTTATTGATAGCTTTAATTTGGGATCATCCCAAATTTCACCAGAAACCCTAAAACCATCCAAAAATTCCGAGTCGAGAGTTTTCTTATGCAATTATTGTCAAAGAAAATTTTATAGTTCACAAGCCTTGGGGGGTCATCAAAATGCTCACAAAAAGGAGAGGAATTTGGCTAAAAGAGGGCAAAGATTTTGCCAACCTTTAATGGCAGCCGCGGCGGCTTTTGGACACTCATACCATTATTCTAACATGGCTTCTCTTCCTCTTTATGGAGCTTCTTCTAATAGGTCTCTTGGAATTCAGGCACATTCAATGATTCACAAGCCTAATTCTAATTCTAATTCCTATATGTCTAATTTTTACCGACACAACAACATTTACCGACACTTTGATCAACAACCGGCTGTCGGGAGGCTAGCGGTGGAGAATTTCCCGGCGAGTGTGCTGACAGAACCATCATCCCGAGGCGGCAGTATGGGTAGATTTGAGATGGTCAGGAGTACAATAGGTTTCTCGCCGGAGGAAAAGATTGGTGGGTATATTTCAGGAAATGGTGGCGGATTGAAGGAGACTAAACGGGAAGCGTCGCTAAAGCTTGACTTGTCTTTGAAGCTCTAAGTTCTAAACTATATATTTCAATCTCATTTTTCATCTTCTAGTTGATTTTTCTTTTACCTTTGGTTGAGATTTGAGTATACATTTTCTTGGAGTAATAATATTTTGTACATTTTATGTTAGAAAAGTATATGGAAATTTTAGTTGTGATTTTGCCTTGATTTTTATTGGAGATTGAAATTATATTATTTCTCCGGCAGCTAATAATAACAAACCAATATTTTGTGTCAGAACAACAAAAGTCTTTGAAAGTGAAAAGTGTCTAAAATAAGTGTAAAACTTTTATCAAGTATATATATGGTTCGGATCTTAAGCTCATCCTTTATTCAACTCATCCGAGCTCAGCCACCTTTAGCGACGGACCCGACGAAAGTTCGGTCATACAACCGTCGTCTATATTTTTAGCGACGCTATATGTTGTCCGTCGCTAAAAGTATAGACGACGGTTGTATAACATAACCTTCGCCGGGTCCGTCTCTAAAAGTGAGTGAGCTCGAATGAGTTAAATAAAGGGTGAACTTAAGATTCAAACTTTATATATATATATATATATCAAAATTCTTACACATTCTCTCATACTCCATATCCAATGTCTCCATATTAATTACTCCCTCAATTCCTATATGTAGGTCGTTTTAGATTTTTTTTGTTATTCTTAATTATTTGTCGTTTGTAGTTATCTAGGAGAATTAATCACTATTTTTCCCAAATTGCCCCTTATTATTTAACATAATTTTTTAATCCATATTTATGAGATAAGTGAGGTGAAGGGTATTATAGACAATTGATAGTATAGTTAATGCTTTTCAATCATTTCCTTAATTTTTGTGTACATGTCTAAAATGATCTATATTAAGGAACGGAGGAAGTACATGTAAAGTTTGTGTTACTTCCAAAATTTTCTGTTATTAATAACAAAAAAATGAAGCCTATAATAAAAAAAACAACTCAAACTGGTTCAAACCCCAAAGAGAGAAGGGCAACAACAGCTGATGATGATATAATTTAACCAGTTTAGTCCATTTGTAATGTAGAGACTAGAGATGCATCTTGGACATTGTACCTCATTTTAAGAGAATTTGTTATTTCCCCTTCAAATCTCCTAGCTCAAATTAATTAAATAGAATATTGATGGCATTAAATGAAAGTTCTCTGATCATTAGACATTTGAAAAATAAAAATGACATTTTAGATTAAACGGTCCAGATCAAGTGCATATCACTTATCTTACTTACTCGTGTTTACTCCTCTTTAGGCGACGGTTTCGGTCATACAACCGTCGTCTATACTTTTAGCGACGGACAACATATAGCGTCGCTAAAAGTATAATCGACGGTTGTATGACTGAAACCGTCGCCTAAAGGAGGGTAAGCACGGGTGAGTAAGGTAAGGGGTATGCACTTGATCCTTGCTCTTAGATTAAAACAAAAAAATTACATATCTTTTGATAAAGATTTGCCGACTTTTCAGCTTATAAAAAGCAAGATAAATTTTTTTTAAAATTAAAATTATGTACAAGTTATGGCATTATATTTACTGAACTATTTGGTTACTCAGTGTTTGTAACGTTTGGTGCGTTTAGAGCGTTTGAAAATTTAAACACGGTATTTAGAGCGTTTGAAAATTCAAACGCACTTGAAAATCTTGTCATCTAGTAACAATTTATTTTAAACATAATTTATTTAATTTACAAACACAACGTTTATGCCTCAAACACAACACATTAAAATTAAAACACTGCGTTTGAAGTTCCAAACATCGCAAACCTTGATAGCGAAACAAACTCTAAAAGATCAATATGTTTTCTACATACGACACCTTAAAGTAATTGCTGGAAACTGTCGGTTGCTCCCTTATATAGTTATATTAAATAGAATGAATCAAATAAAAGAAAAACCATTAGCAAAGAGATTAGATGAAAAACATGAAGCTGTCAACAACAAAATATAATACAAAAAGCAACACAATGAGTTGGGAAACACTTGGAAAAATATTTTAATTAAATAGACTGTTACTTTGTCCTCGTGCACATATTTTAAGTTATTAGTGTTCCCTTATCTAGTAGTATTAATATTAATTAATGAAGATTATTTTTGTTTTTTTTATGATTAGCGTACGGTGTGATTAAAAATATTCCAAGTAAATCTAGGAAAGATTTGGTTCTTATGTTAAGATTTAATTTGATAGTCAGACTGAATTTGTGGTGGAAAAAAATATGATGGTTAGTCTTTGTTCAATGGAGTTTACTTAATTTAATTATAAAAATATGTTGGGCCTATATTCTAGTTTTATTAGCGTATGGGTAGTATATATACGTGATACGTGTGTAAATTATAGAGATAAAATAATAAATTTATAATTTAATTTGAAAGACTTAGATAGATACAAAGATTAAAATTTAAATTTAAAAATAATAATAATGTGAACGCCAAGATCTTTCTCCACGTCCCAATCACGAAAGACGTCCTGATCCTGCACAGTAAACATGACAACACCACAAGCTTGACGGCCGGACCGCCGGGGGATAGCTCAGGCGTAAGAATAAGTATGTCTGTTCACAAGGTTAACTCAAGAGGATAATAAAGTCTAGTGTAATGAGAATCCTGATTATCTGTGGTTGTGTGTGAATATATGAAATACATACCTCCTTGTGAAGACTTACTCGGTAGGATATAATATCTTTGCCTGGAATATTGTGCCACCTACTACCACCTGACATATCCCCCTGATCTGATGGGTTCTGCCGGCTGCATGAAGTCTGTACATTGCTTTTTGCTGCTGTTCACATCACCGGCCGACTATAATCTCATCCTCATTAATGTATGGCAGGTATCTTGGTCAACTGTCATACTATATCATCATTACAAGTCAAAGTAATAGATATTAAATGACCCAATGGGCTGACCCATTGATCCAACCCAGTCTTTTATAGGATTAAATGAAGTCAACATAATGATTGGGCCCAATGAGCCCAATGACTTAATTAATAAGTGAGCCCAATATACTCGACCCAATATAGGAGAAATATCATGACCCAACATTACCCCCTAGTTTTTTAGTTAAACAGGACGTTTAATGGAAAACTATAAATGGTCCATGATATCAGAATTTAATAAAGGCCCAAAAATGAGAAATAATTGAAGCATACCCACTTTGATCTGTGAAATAGGATAAGAGATGGCAGGATGCCCAAAGCAATAGGCCCATTCTGATAAAGGATTTTAATTTGAAGAGGATGGGTCACTAATTAGAAACTCAACAGATATGCCCAAATTAGAAAGATATCCAAAGGTCACCCAAACACGCCTCATTCAAATTCTCATCATTATTGATAATTAATGCGCCTTGTTTACTGTGTAACCGTCAGTATAAAAAAGCAAACTTTACCAATTTGACGGTTTTACCTGCTGATTTGAAATTCGAACCTTTGAGCTTTCTCTCGCTTCTCAGAAACTTTCTCTCTATCTTTCCAGATCTCAACAATGGTGAATCCAAGCCAGATACCTTCGAGCTCCTCTCGCTCAAACCCTAATCAAGAGGGTTCGAGCGCAAACCCACCATCACCCACTGATTTCTTTAAGGATGGGGAACAATTTCCCAATGCCAATATCTCTTCCAACATCTCTGAGTCAGAAATATGTTTCCTCCGGACTCGCTATAGGATCCCGGATACATATGCTATAAGGGCTCCTGCTCCTGAAGAGCGTATGTACCAGCGACTAGACGGCTGGGTCGCCATGCCGGTTATATTCCTGGAAAAGGGGGTTCGCTTACCCCTTCACGCCTTCATCGTCACCCTCCTAGGGTTTATAGGAGTGGGCTTCGCACAACTGGTGCCCAACTCCTACATCCAAATATTGGCATTCATTGCCTTTTGCCATGAGTTAGGGGTTACCCCCTCTGTTGACCTATTCTTCACCCTTTTCTCAGCTGGTAGATCTCGAGAAAAAGGGTTTAAGATGCTGTGCAAACAATCCCCTCGTCCAAACTCTAGATTCGAGAAGAGGCCCCTGATGAGCACCCCCTCGAGCAACAAAGGCTGGCACGAGAAATGGTTCTTTATCAATGGACCAGAAATTTCTTCTCTTCCCGAATGGACCGTCTCGGACCGGATCTCTGCTGACTTCGGTGACATTCCCGAAGAACGAGTGAAGGAGATGGCTGAGTTTCTGAAGAAGATCCCTCCACAAGAGTGGAGTTTCACTTTGCTGACCAAACAGGCTTGGCTGTATGATCATAAATGTAAGTTTCAAACAATTCTGTAAGATAGCTTTTTGATATATTTGAATGGCATGAATTTTAATATATGGTCATTTTGCAGTGTCTCTGATCAAACCAACTTCTTCGGAAGTGAGAGATTTGGAAGACTTTCTGACGGGAAAAACTTCTGAGGTTAATGAAGAGCTTCCTGTTGAAGAGTCTTCCCAAACAAACCCCCCAATCCCCGACCCACCAACCATCCCACCTCAAAATGATGAGCCTGAAACCGAAGAACCTCTCATTCCTGAAGAAGTTCTCCGACCCCGCCGAAGGAAGAAGATGGCTAAAAAGGTCAGGACTGTCCGTCACGAGAAAGATCCAGAAAGTGATGAAGAGATTCTTCCTGAGGCGGATCCACAAACTAACCCTCCTGAAACGATTCCACAACCTACTCCTCCAACCGAGCCCATTACCGTACCTTCCAAACCGACCCCAAAAAAGAGGAGTTTACTTGACATACCTCCACAAGATAGGGCAAAAGTTCTTCGTGCCAAGAAGATAAGGACAAAAATAATCCCCCTTACTGCCGAAGAACTCCGTGTCCCTCCAACTTCAACAACTGACCCTCCAACCACAACTCAAACACCTGAAACCACCTCTGCCCCTTCTTCGACCCCCGAGCCTACAACTGTTCGATCTCCTCCCCCAGAGGCAATACCTGCGAATCCATCCCCGGTTCGCAGTCAGCCTATGCCTTCCCCCCAAAGACAAATGACCACCGAATTCCAGCATGATGCCATGGGCTCGCCAACTATGTGGCCCCAATTCAATGCCAACTTCCCCTTCCAACTGTTCGAGGCCTTCGTTCGCGAGACCGATGACCACCGATTCGGTAACAGTTCGAATGGGGATTTGCTTAATGAAGGCATGAGCTACTTGGCGAAGGTAAATGATTCTTTCCTTCCTTTTCATACTTATCTTTGTATTCGTGTATCTCGAACTGAAAAACATTGAACATGTGTAGGCAAGTGCTGTGTTCGGGCGTCTACGTCCACGATCTCTCGAGGCTGAATCCGAAGAGGAGAGGCTGAGGAAAGAGAATGCCATCTTGAAGTCTACCTTGGCTCAGGAAAGGACCCAACGTGAAGGCATCTTTCATACAAATGAAGGGCTTCATAAAGAGTTGGCCCGAGCCAAAGAAGATGTGAAAATTTCCAATAAAGAACTGAAGTTGACTAAGACAAAGCACGCCGAGATAGTCAAGATGAACGTTGACTTGGTTCTGAGGAGCGAAAAAAGGATGAACGAGATCAGTGAGCTGAAGTCCGACGCTAAGGTTTTAACCAAGACAATCCATGATCTGGAGCGGAAAGAAAAACGTCAAATAACTATTCGGCAGCAGCTCGAACAAGAGATCAGAGAACTCAAGGCTCTTCGGGACCTTGGGCCTCCTTTGACTGATGCTCTTCGTAAAGAAATCTGTGAAGAGTATCGGAATTCGGATGAAATAAATGGAGAAATAATGAGGATCCATACGGAAAGCTACGAGCTTTGCCGAAGTCGTGGCAAGGATAAGTTGTTCAAAGCCAATCTAGATCCACACTTGCTCGACTCTTCGGATGATGAGGGGGCTGCCTAGAATAACAACTTTTGTAATTTTCTTATTTTTGTAAATAGATTGAATATCAATGAAAAGTGATTTTCTTCCTTATGACTTCAGTGTACTTTCTTTCTGTTAATATTTCAATATGAATTAAGACGGACAAATATTCAAAAACTCCTTCGAGGATTTAACTTAAGTTGTTAATTGACAACAGGGTAAGTCATATAACAGATAAAATGAGGTTAGATAACAATGCATTCTGAACTCAACACTTAAAGAAAATTCAGGTAATAAAGTAAAGGGATACTTATTCATTTACCGAAGTGTGAGATAGGTCTGCTTCATTGAAGGTTAGTTTACCCCGAAAGGCCTAACAGAACCAAAAGATGACACTTGCCTACCACAAAGGGCCTGACAAGGTCTAAGTGGCGACAATTGCCTACCCCGAAGGGCCTGACAATGCCAAATAGTGGCGACAATTGCCTATCCCGAAGGGCCTGACAATGCCAAATAGTGGCGACAATTGCCTACCCCGAGGGGCCTGACAATGCCAAATAGTGGCGACAATTGCCTACCCCGAAGGGCCTGAAAATGCCAAATAGTGGCGACAATTGCCTACCCCGAAGGGCCTGACAATGCCAAATAGTGGCGACAATTGCCTACCCCGAGGGGCCTGACAATGCCAAATAGTGGCGACAATTGCCTACCCCGAAGGGCCTAATAATGCCAAATAGTGGCGACAATTGCCTACCCCGAAGGGCCTGACAATGCCAAATAGTGGCAACAATTGCCTTCCCCGAAGGGCCTGACAATGCCAAATAGTGGCGACAATTACCTAGCCCGAGGGGCCTGACAATGCCAAATAGTGGCGACAATTGCCTACCCCGAAGGGCCTGACAATGACAAATAGTGGCGACAATTGCCTACCCCGAAGGGCCTGACAATGCCAAATAGTGGCGACAATTGCCTACCCCGAGGGGCCTGATAATGCCAAATAGTGGCGACAATTGCCTACCCCGAAGGGCCTGACAATGCCAAATAGTGACCACCTGCCGAAAAGGCTACCATCGAATGGTCAGCAAGTCCTCCCGAACCTCCTAACACCCATGAATTGAGAAACAACAAAGACAAAGCTTGTTTGAGATAAAAGAGGATCTTTTATTGATGATGATGTAGAATTTACAGACTTCTGACGTACTGACGATAAATATACTGAAAGTATTTTTTGAACCTGCCAGCGTGCCAAGTATTTTTGATTACTGAGCCATCTAATGTCTTCAAACGATAAGTTCCCGGCTTCGGAACCTCAGTGACTTCATAGGGTCCTTCCCAATTTGGCATCAGCTTTCCCAGATTCTGAGGTGCAGACGCTTCGACTTCTCTGAGAACAAAATCTCCTAATTCAAATCTGCGAAGCTTTACCCCCTTATTATAATGCTTAGCCACTCTTCGCTGATATGCCGCCAATCTGATTAAGGCTATTTCCCTGACTTCTTCCAACAGATCAAGATTGGTCTTCAATCCTTCCTCGTTGTAGATCTCATTGAAATGACTGACTCGAAGACTTGGGGATCCAATTTCAATTGGGACTAAGGCATCAGTACCATAGGCCAATCTGAAAGGTGAATCCCCTGTTATAGTCCTCGGAGTAGTTCGATAAGCCCACAATACACTTAACAGCTCTTCTGGCCATCTGCCTTTAGCTTCGTCCAATCTACGCTTGATACCATTCAGCAGCGTTCTGTTGGTCACTTCAACTTGTCCGTTCGATTGAGGATGAGCCACTGAAGTCTTTCTGTGCTGGATCCCCAATTCTGCCAAAAAAGCTTCAAACTTCGATCCAACAAACTGACGCCCATTATCCGATACTACCACCTTAGGAATCCCAAAACGGAATACTACTGATTCTTTCATGAATTTCAAACATTCTTGTTCCGTTATTGACCTAAGTGGCTTTACTTCTACCCATTTGGTCATATAGTCTATGGCAACTATAACAAAACTGACCTGACCCTTTGCTTTCGGTAGTGGACCCAATATATCAACCCCCCAGACAGCGAAGGGTATAGGAGATAGGATCGAGTATAGCTCTTCCGGTGGCTGATGCGGTATTGGACTGTTGAGCTGGCATTTCTCGCACTTCTTTACATATTCGGTAGCTTCCTTGAAGATTGTAGGCTAGTAGTACCCCTGACGAAGTACTTTATATGCTAATGACTTGGCAGCCATATGGTCGCCACAAATGCCTTCATGCACTTCTCGGAGAGCGTATTCAGCTTCTGATGGAGTCAGACATTTCAATAACGGAGAAGCGAAGGCCCTTCGGAAGAGATCCCCATCGATTAGAACAAAATTAGCACTTTTGTACTTGATTTTCTTAGCGAGCATCCGATCCGAAGGTAAGACGCCATCAGCCAAATATTCCAGGTAGGGAGTCAACCAGCAATTGGTTCGGTCAATGCACGTTACCACTTCATGATGAACACTAGGATGTTGTAGAATTTCCAGGTATACTGATCCTTCAAAAACATTAACATCCGTAGTAGCTAATTTGACAAGTGCATCAGCAATGGAATTGTTGCTACGCTCGACCCCTTGAAACTCATATGATGAGAAATATTGAAGCCGATCCTTTAATTATTTCAAATACATGATCATTCTTGGGCCTCGAGCTTCGTATTCCCCAGTAAACTGTTTAACGACTAACTGAGAATCACTGAAAATGACTATTCTCTGTACTTCAAGACTCATCGCTAGTCGCAAACCGGCCAACACTGCCTCGTACCCAGCTTCATTATTCGTCGCTTTAAACTGAAAACGGATAGCCTGCTGTACTTTGAATCCCTCCGGACTTGTCAAAATAATCACTGCTCCACTAGCGTTTGAAGTAGAAGACCCATCTGCAAACAGCGTCCACGAACTCTCCTTCTGGTGAAGGATGACAACTGCCCTGTCAGATGCTTCAGCTTCGACCATGACTCCATCAGCTTCAGAAAATGAGCATTCGATCATAAAATCAGCTAAAGCTTGCCCCTTGATGGCGGTTCGGGGATGATACTCAATGAAGAATTGAGACAATTCCATCGTCCACGCAGCCAATCTCCCTGATACCTCTGGTCTGCCCATAATCTTCTTTAAAGGTTGATCCGTGTATACTATTACCAGTTTACCCTGGAAGTATTGCCTAAGCTTTCGACTAGCAGTTATTAAAGCGAAAGCAAACTTTTAGATATTTGGGTACCTGGTTTCAGCATCCCGAAGGACATGGCTCACATAATAAACCGGATGCTGCTTGCCTCCAACTTCACGCACCAAAACCGCTCCTATCGCCAACGGACTAGCTGCGAGGTATAAATATAGAGGCTCGGTAGGAACGGGCTTCACCAGCAAAGGTGCCGAAGACAAATAGGACTTGATGCCTTGAAAGGCATCTTCACATTCCGAAGTCCATTGGAACGTTTTTGAATTCCTTGGCCCCTTCAATGTGTCGAAGAACGGTAAACATCTTTCTGCTGACTTGGACATAAACCTCCGCAAAGCTGCAATCCTTCCAGTCAGACGTTGAACATCTTTAAATGACTGAGGAGTCTTCATGTCCAGGATCGCTTGAATCTTCTCCGGATTGGCTTCAATTCCTCTTCGACTGACAAGATAACCCAGAAATTTACCAGCACCCAGACCGAAAGTGCATTTAGTGGGGTTCAGCCTCAAATTGTGATGACAAATGGTCTGAAAACATTCTTCTAAATCATCCAAATGCTTATGCACCAACATGCTCTTAACAATCATGTCATCTACATAAACCTCAATATTCCTGCCCAACTGATATCTGAAGATAAGGTTCATCATCCTCTGGTAAGTGGCTCCGGCATTAATGAGGCCGAAAGTCATTTTCTTATAGGCATATACTGAACGATGCATAATGAACGCCGTCTTTGGTATATCCTCTTTACACATGGAGATCTGATGATACCCAGAAAACGCATCCATAAAACTTAATAAAGCATACCCCGAAGTGGCATCAATGAGTTGATCAATGTGGGGAAACGGGTAGAAATACTTCGGACAGGCCTTGTTCAGATCACTGTAATCAATGCAGACTCGCCATTTGCCATTATGCTTCTGGACCAGAACCACATTAGCTATCCATTGTGGGTAGTCTATTTCAAAGATGAAGTCCACTGATAACAGTTTTGCAATCTCGTCGTCTATGATTTGCTGACGCTCTGGTGCAAAGATCCTTCTCTTCTGTCGAACCGGCTTCTTTGACGGGTCCACCTCCAATCGATGCTCCACAATATCCCTGCTCACTCCAGGCATATCCTGAGGTTCCCATGCGAAAATATCAACAAAACACCTCAGGAGCTCTATGAGGTTCGTCCGGAGAGGTTCCGGCAAGCCCGAACCTATTTTCACCGTTTTATCTTCCTTGCCTGGAATAAGGTCTATCTCTTCCGTTTCCTCAGCTGGCGTGACCATCGGTTCAGAGCTGCTTTCGATGAAGGGCTCGATCTCTATCGCCATGGTTTGCTGCTGTTTTGATACTCCGACTCCCGAAGTAATAACAGCATTTCGGTAACACCTTCTGGCCAGATCCAGATCTCCTTTCACCTCTCCAACCCCATGAGCAGTAGGAAATTTGATTTTGAAATGAGGTATTGATGTTACAGCTTGCAAAGCAATTAAAGTGGGCCTTCCCAAAATAGCATTATAAGCAGAATCCACATGCACAACATAAAACTTGCAAATAATTTCTACCTGTTGAGGGGCCGTCCCAAATATGACTGGTAGCTCAATAGTTCCTGCCACCTTAACCGGATCATTGCTGAAACCATAAAGAGGAGCTTCCTGTCCTATCTCCATCTTTTGCCCCTTCAGGTTCATTCTTTGATAAGCGTGGGCATACAGGATGTCCACCGAAGACCCATTATCCACCATCATCCTTTTCATGTCCACCGAACCCACCTGTGCAGTCAGCACCAATGATCCTTCGTGCGGTTCGATGACTTCCGAAGGGTAATCCTCATCAGTAAAAGAGATTACCGTATTCGGATAAGGTCTATCGGTCTTCGGGAAGGTACCCGCCACCGACATTACCGAATCCAAATGACTTCGGCACTTCCTTCCAACTAGCTTGCCCGAAGTACCCCCAGTGATGACATCGATCACATGCCTGGCAGGTTGTCCCGTATTTGGTAATATCTGCTGAACTGGTTGAGCTGCCGGAACGGGTGTTTGATCTTGCTGTTGATTATTTCTGGCAGCTACGTACTGAACTAAAGCTCCACCTTGCACCTTTCTTTCAATAAAATCTTTCAAACTGGCACAGTCGTTCGTATCGTGACCCGAGGCTTGATGATAATCACAATATTTGCGAGGGTTACCTTTTCCGGGCTTGATGTTATCTCGAGGTGGTTCGAAGATAGGGTGGTTTTTGATTTGATCCAAGATAACAGCCCTATCCGCATTGAGTGCCGTGTAAGTTCTATTCACTCTCTGAGGTGGAGCGGACGAACGTCCTCCACCTTGCCTCCAATTGTTGTATCTCTTTAACCCACCGTTATGGCGCTCTTTACTCCCTTCATTCTTCTTCTGGTCCGCATCGGTTTTATCCCAATCTGTCTCTCTAAGCCGATCTGAAGGACGCTTGAGACTGCTCATGGCTTCTTCTACAACGATATAACCTTCGGCTTTGTCAAAGGCTTCAGCTAGACTCTTCGGGTGGTTAAACATAAGTTTTTTCACCAACTTTTCCGATTTGACCAGATCTAACCCATTCTGAAACAGCCCCACAGCTTGTAGATCATTCAAATCTGCCACTTGGCCGACTGCTTCTCGGAACCGCTTCACATACTGGCCCAAAGACTCATTAGAGGACTGTCGAACTTGAGCCAACGAACCAATTGGTTTTCCCCTTCTTCTGTTGCTCCCAAAACGAGCATGGAATTTGCTGCACATCTCCTCCCAGGACGAGATAGAATCCGAGGGTAAAGTCCCCATCCATTGCCGGGCATCTTTTCTAAGTGTTGTGATAAAAGTATGACATTTAGCTGCATCGCTAAAGTCATAATAGTCCATAAGTTGGTCGAATGCCTGACTATGGTCGTAAGGGTCCCCCGATCCATCATAACTCTCGATATGGGGCAACTTCTTGGTGGGATCAGCTTTTTCACTAAGAATTTCTGCGGAAAAAGGGGATGCCTTCTTTCCCGGAGTGTCTTTGGTTTTCTGAACTTCGGCAAGTTGCTTCCGAAGCTCTTTCAATTCTTTAACCAGATACTCCACGCCTTCTGGTTGAGATGATGCCTCTTTCTCTGGCAATTCCTTCTTCCGGTAAGCAGATCGGGTCTTTTCAACAGAACCTTCCATCCTAGAGGGGCTTCTCCTATGACGAGTATCTACAGGGCGGGATACCCTCAGTAGACTCTCGGGATTATGTCCTCTGGATATACTTCGCCTCTGAATTCGGGCACTATGACGAGAATGTGCAATGATAAGTGCTTTCTTTGCATGCTCTGGATTGTGGTCTCTGGATCGACCTCTTCGTTGACTTCGTCCCTGTTCTCCGGACTCGACAGGGAGATATACCCTCTTCGATCTCTGAGGAGTAGGGCTCCGAGACTTTCTTCTTTTCCTAGTTCGACCTAGAGACTCTCGCACTGAGTGAGCAGGTTCTTTTCCACTCCGGTGCCCTTGCTCTTCGGATTGGACATAACTGAGCTCCTCGTCTCTTAATTCTGCCATACGAGCCATTTGCTCGGCTATGTCCTGACGCTGTTTCATAAGTGCTTCCATGGCCTTATCCGTTTCATCTGCCATCTTTGCCAACCGGGAGGCTTTTGCGTTTTGGTCATCTCGGTTTCGAGTTTTAGGCGAGGTGCCTTCTACTCATTTCCGACCATGGCCGAGCTCTTTCTCTGTCGGGAATACTAGCTTACGTTTCGCTTTGCCTACCGCCTTCGGTCGAGAATCTTCAGGCGAACGTTTGGATGCTGTGCTAGCATGAACACTTATAGTTGGTCCCAAACGATCTTTGGCAGATATTCGCGGTACTGAATCACTGACAGCCATCGGCTGTCCTTCGGATGTAGATGTTCTACTCTTCCCCATGAAAACTGGATAGAATAAAACACGATAAGTGATTGAAAAATACTCAGGACACTAGAACTCACCCCTCCTTCTAGCGCCAATGTTAACGCCAAGATCTTTCTCCACGTCCCAATCACGAAAGACGTCCTGATCCTGCACAGTAAACACGACAACACCACAAGCTTGACGGCCGGACCGCCGGGGGATAGCTCGGGCGTAAGAATAAGTATGTCTGTTCACAAGGTTAACTCAAGAGGATAATAAAGTCTAGTGTAATGAGAATCCTGATTATCTGTAGTTGTGTGTGAATATATGAAATACATACCTCCTTGTGAAGACTTACTCGGTAGGATATAATATCTTTGCCTGGAATATTGTGCCACCTACTACCACCTGACATATCCCCCTGATCTGATGGGTTCTGCCGACTACATGAAGTCTGTACATTGCTTTTTGCTGCTGTTCACATCACCGGCCGACTATAATCCCATCCTCATTAATGTATGGCAGGTATCTTGGTCAACTGTCATACTATATCATCATTACATGTCAAAGTAATAGATATTAAATGACCCAATGGGCTGACCCATTGATCCAACCCAGTCTTTTATAGGATTAAATGAAGTCAACATAATGATTGGGCCCAACGAGCCCAATGACTTAATTAATAAGTGAGCCCAATATACTCGACCCAATATAGGAGAAATATCATGACCCAACAAATAATATATCTAAAATTATAGGGACAAATGAGAAAAGAGAGTATGAAACAAAATCACCAACCTCCCATCGAGGCTTTATAATATAGACGATATAAATATAGATAAAATAAAACATATTGAAAGTATTAAATAGCCCTTATAAGTATTTTTATACTCTCTCCGTGCCTTAATATAAGACGTTTTAGAGAAATTTTTTTATCCCTTAATATATGATGTTTTAGAATTCTAAGTAAGTATTAATGACTTAGTTTTCAATATTACCCCAAATATTAAATATAACTTTAGTTTTCTCATTATTTTTTGCCCAATAAATAACAATCTCTTTTTTCAATACAAGGACAATATAGACATTTGATACTTATTATATTTAATAATAAATATTTATTTCCTTAATACTTCGGTCACTGATTTAGGTTGCTCCCAGCTTTGAATAGCTTCAATCTTTGCCGGGTCAACAGATATTCCATGACTTGATACCACGATCCCAAGGAATGCTGCTTCCTCAAGTCAGAACTCGCATTTCTTTAACTTGACATAAAGCGTGTTTTCACGAAACTTTTGGAGTATCAGCCTCAAGTGTTGCTCATAATCTTCACAACTTTTGGAATATATGAGGATGTCATCAATAAAGACGACCACAAAGTGATCCAAATATTTCTTTAATACTCGGTTTATCATATCCATAAAGACAGCAGGAGCATTAGTCAATCCAAAAGACATGACTAAGAATTCATAATGCCCGTACCGAGTTCTGAAGGCAGTCTTTGGAATATCCTCAGTTTTAACCTTCAGCTGATGATATCCAGAATGAAGATTGATCTTTGAAAAGAATTGTGCTCCTTGCAACTGGTCAAACATGTCATCATTGCGAGGTAACAGATACCTATTCTTGATGGTGACATGGTTCAATTCCCGGTAGTCAATACAAAGTCGCATACTCTCATCTTTCTTCTTCACGAATAGAACAGGTGCAACCCAAGGAGACATACTAGGATGAATGAAACCAATGTTTAACAATTCATGCAATTGGGTCTTTAACTCCTGAAGTTAAATACGAGCAAATCGATATGGGGCTTTAGAAATGGGTTTTGTACCGGGTTCAAGGTCGATACAAAATTCAATTTCATGCTCTTGGAGTAGGCCAGGAAGTTCTTCAGGGAATACGTCAGGAAATTTATTAACAATAGAAATATCATTCAAATCTGACCTATTTTTGTTTAAATCCGTGACATGAGCTAAGAAAGCTTGATATCCGTTTTTCAATAAACGAATAGCTTTATAGCTTGAGATAGCAGTGATTGATTTTAATGGTTTGGTTGCTTGAATTCGCATAATAGGTTGATTAGAAATATGAAAGCTAACAACCTTACAAAAATAATCAATTTTTGCATGATGAATAGTTAACCAATCAAGCCCTAGAATCACATCAAATGCAAGTATTTTTAATGAAATAAGGTCGACGGGTAATGTGAGGGTACCGATTTGAACCAAACAAGACTTATAAACAGTGGATGAAATGAAGGTTTCTCCCAACGGAGTTTCCACATATAAGTTAAAGTCTAATTTCTCCGGAGTCAAATTTAATCGTCGAGCGCAAATAGGAGAAATAAAAGAATGGATAGAACCGGTATCAAATAAGATATAGACTTTGCATGTAAGACCCCAACTTTTATAAATAAAGAATAATTTTCTCGAAATATATTTTTGAATATTATTGTGTGGATTTGATATAATGTTATACTTGTGAGTAATATTTACAAATTTTGCAAAGTAAGCAAGTGGTTATATAATATTCGATTGGTCGGGAAATATTCGTTTTAACAGGGAATATTCGTACGACGGAACAATTATTAGTGGACCCCACAACGGAAGTATTGTCGTAGTTCGAAAATGACAAAAATACCTTTCTATAAAAATAACGGCGGAGGTGTTACCGTTAAAACTGTTGAACTACCCGGTAGTAAAAGTACAGTAATACGTGTGGTTGCATAGTAGCACACGATATTGATTATTGATGCTTACGTGAGAAGTCACTAAGTTATACTCAATTATTGCTATAGTAATTGCTGCATCATATCTCTCATATTATTGATTTAATTATTGTTACAGTATCATCTACATAATATGATATATTATTAAATCAATAATTGAGAAGACAAAGTTATTCATATTATTATTTGCAATATTGACAATGTCTAGAAGCCCCCTCTTTCCTGGGAACGACCTGGTTGTTAAATATTGTGAATTATAATATTAATGATGAATAAGTTCGTGTTGATTAAAGATGAATTTTATAGTTCCATTGTGTTGGACTTATTTGTGTTAGTATAATTGATGTTTGATGGTTATATTGTTCAATTAGGTATTCGGGACACTTTTCGTGTCGGAGTTACTATTCATGAATTACTATTCATGAGTTACTATTCACCCGTAAGATATATTTCTGTTCGGTCCAAATCATTTTTGGGTACAATATTATTTCATGAGGAGATGTGCTTATTTTTCAGACCGTTGGTTGAAGTATAATAGTAAATCAATATGGATCGTTGGTTTATAGTTTTTATAGTAAATCAGTATGGACCGTTGCTTTAAGTTTTAATAGTAAACTAATATGGACCGTCCATTTAAAAGTAAATCAATCTGAACCGTTCATGAATTAGTTACTATTCAGTCCATTATCCTATAAATAGAAGCTCATTCCTTCATTATTTCTTACGAATTCACTGAAACTCTAGACAGAGAAACTATAGAGAGAAAGAAGAAAAGTATTCTGCTACTTCACTACTTCAGTATTCAGTTTTTCTAAAGTAGGGAATATGATTTGTTGTACTCATAAGGTGTATTCTTTCTTTTTTATTCATGAAGAGAACTTCTGTTATTCTCTTCTTTATTATTCTGTTGGAATAACCTGTATACGCGGGATAACCTATACTTAGTGAAATGCTTCTTTTATTCCATTCTTATTATTCTGTTGGAATAACCTGTTTATGTGAAGTAGCGCATACATGGTGAAATTCTTCTAATATTCCATTCTTTATTATTCTGTCGAAATATCATGTCTGTGCATTTACGCCAGACCTGGTTCCATTATTTATTATTATGTCGAAATATCCTGTCTGTACGTTTACGCTGGACCTGGTTCCATTATTTATTATTCTGTTGGGAATAACCTGTCGGTGCAGTCTATCGCACGCATGGTGAATCCTTCTATTATTCTATTGAAATAACTGTCTATATGGATTACCACATGCATGGTGAATGATCCTGTGTATTCATTCCTTATTAAATTGTGGAAATGATCTGTATACGTGGATTACCGCATGGCGGGTGAAAATCCATTTGCAGTTTTATATATTATATTATACTCAGTTGGTTAAAGCTTTGGCTTCTATACTCCATGAAATTAGCGGAATATCCTTGATATTTGCGCTTCATCCAGTATCTTTTTATGGAAATATTCTTCTGAGCATTCTTGAATTTTACTGCACAAAGCAGTATCATGTTGACAATTTGGATGTTATTGAGTTCAAGATAAATTAACTTATAAATCTTTAAAATTTATTCTTGAACCTATTTTATTAAATTTTCATCATCCTCATGCTTATATTATGTTAAAAGTCATCTTTGGCTTACGTGCATAGATGAACTTGGTATGATTATGACTAGGGATTATTCGGTATAATCATGACCGTAATGTGACGAATGATGTGGTAAAAGTCCTCATTAGCCTGTAGTTCATTGGTGGACAGTTGTTGGTATGATTATGACCAAGGATTATTCGGTATAGTCATTACCATTGATGATTATATGAATATCCTTGGCCGTGGAGCAAGGATGATTCGATTTTATTTATTAAGCTGAGTCTCATCGATAAAGTTGATGAAAAACTTTTTAAATAATAGAAGATAGTAGATTTTATACTTTACTTGACTCTTCTAATGGATTGCTTATTCTGCTGCAGTTTTTGATCTAAAACTTGTTGTCTATTATATTCTATCAGTTGTTATACTATTGAAGGCTATTGATAATTTATTCTGCATTATTTTATTTATAATATTTCTTACTGGGCTAGTTGAGCTCACCCTTTCTTTCACTGTTCTCTTCAGGACTCCATTGAGTGTGGATATTGTCTAGATGACAATATTTGTATTAAAACTCACAGCCTATGTTTTGTCGTATTTCACAGGACTGTTGTATAATTAAGTTGTATTTGTATTTAGTACCTTGTATCTAGCGACTCAAGATGGGTGATGTATACCTGTTTTGGGGGCGTCACAGTTGGTATCAAAGCTTAGGGATATGATCCCTGGCTGAGATGTGAGATAAGAACTAGGAGGGGAGAGACGAGGAATTCATTCGCTAGTATGACCTACCTAAGTTTATTTGGTATTTAACTGGTTGGTCAGAGTATAGGGATAATATGTGATATATTAATTAACCCTTGTTTTGTGGCAGTTTGAAAAATGGCATCCAAAAATGTTTAGATAAGCAATGAAGCACATGAGATCGTGGAGTCACCACAGATTAATACTCAGGATAATGTGCAACAGGAAGACAATAATCCTCAGGTGAACAAAAACACCGACCAAATGGCAAATGACGGAATGTTTAGGAGCTTTCTGCAATTCGTACAACATCGGGCAAAAGAAACTCCTGTCCAAAATATAGGTGAAAACACTGGAAACTCTCGGACGGTCATCGCTAAATAGTTCAAGGAGCTGGGACCACCGGATTTTATTGGAGAGCCAAAATCACTTAAGGCGGATGCATGGATAAAGCAGATCACCAAGATATTTGATGTCTTGGGATACTCCGAGGAGCAAAAGGTTCCTTTTGCCACCTTTATGTTGTGAGGGGAGGCAGATTACTGGTGGGAATCTGTAAAGCGTACCCAGCCTAATGCACTCAAGATGTCTTGGGAGAAGTTCCAAGAGCTGTTCAACGACAAATACTTTCCCGAAAGTATTCGTCACATGAAGGAGGTGGAGTTTATCAAGTTGGAGCAAAACAATATGACCATGTCGTAATTTGAGGTTAAATTTACGGAGTTATCCTAGTTTGCATCCCATTTGGTTGATAATGAGGAGCGAATGACGCGAATGTTTTTAAGAGGTTTGAAATCGGAAATACGTCAATATCTTATTTCTCATAAACTGTGTTTGTATCCAGATGTTGTAAATATGGCTCAGTTATTGGAGCGCGATAACAGGTCAATGCAATCAAGAGAAAGCAGTCGGCAGAATGAAAATACCAGTGGTAACAGTCATTGAAGCGGTGACAACAAACGTAGAGGGAATCAACATGCTAGAAATGGTAACCACTTCGGTGGTAATCATGGCCAAGACAATAAAAGTGGGAGTTTCAAGAAGAGGAGATTTAGTAATGAAGGAAGGACGTAAGCACCAACACCTGTTGTTAAGGAAGGAGAACGATCGCCGGTCGTATGTTACAAATGCGGAGGGGCGGGACACATCAGTCCAAACTGTACGCAGCAGTCCAAAGCGTGTTACAATTGTGGAAGAGAAGGTCACTTAGCCCGATTTTGTCATGCACCGAAGTCAAGTCCAGCTGGGATGGAGGTATCAAAGTCTGTCCCAGACAAGATAAAACCGGTAGTTCAAGGGAGAGCGTTTGTTGTAACCTCCCAGAAAGCAAGGAACCCAAACGAGGTCATCACAGGTAAGCTTATCATAAACTCTAGTGAAGTATATACCTTCTTTGATACTGGCTCTACCCATTCTTTTATTTCTCCTACTTGCTCTCAACGTTTAAATTTGACTCCGGAGAAATTGGATTTTGACTTATCAGTTGAAACTCCATTGGGAGAAACCTTCATTACATCCACGATTTATAAGTCTTGTTTGATTTAAATCGGTAACCGCACATTACTTGTCAATCTTATTTCTTTAAAAATACTTGCGTTTGACGTAATTTTAGGGATTGATTGGTTAACTACTCATCATGCAAAAATTGATTTTTTTCATAAGGTTGTTAGTTTTCATATTCCTAATCAACCTATTATGCGAATTCAAGCGACCAAACCATTAAAATCAATCACGGTCATTTCAAGCCATAAAGCTATTCATTTATTGAAAAATAGATGTCAATCTTTCTTAGCTCATGTCACAGATTTAAACAAAAATACGTCAGTTTTGAATGATATTTCTATTGTTAATAAATTTCCTGACGTATTCTCTGAAGAACTTCTTGGCCTACCCCCAGAGCGTGAAATTGAATTTTGTATCGACCTTGAACCTGGTACAAAACCTATTTCAAAAGCCCTATATAGAATGGCTCCTATTGAACTTCAGGTGTTAAAGACCCAATTACAGGAATTGTTAGACATTGGTTTCATTCGTCCTAGTACGTCTCTTTGGGGTGCTCCTGTTCTATTCGTGAAGAAGAAAGATGGGAGTATGCAACTTTGTATTGACTACCGAGAATTGAACCATCACCGTCAGGAATAGATATTTGTTACCTCGCATTGATGACCTGTTTGACCAGTTACAAGGAGCACAATTCTTTTCAAAGATTGATCTTCATTCTGGATATCATCAGTTGAAGGTTAAAACTGAGGATATTCCAAAGACTGCCTTCAGAACTCGGTACAGGCATTATGAATTCTTGTTCATGTCTTTTGGATTGACTAATTCTCCTGCTGCCTTCATGGATATGATGAACCGAGTATTCAAGGAATATTTGGATCACTTTGTGGTTGTCTTTATTGATGACATTCTCATATATTCCAAAAGCCGTGAAGATCATGAGCAACACTTGAGGCTGATACTCTAACAGCTTTGTGAAAACAAACTTTATGCCAAGTTGAAGAAATGTGTGTTCTGGCTTGAGGAAGGTTGCATTCCTTGGGCATGTGATATCAAATCATGGAATATCTATTGACCCAGCGAAGATTGAAGTAATTCAAAGCTGGAAGAAACCAAAGTCAGTGACCGAAGGACGTAGCTTTCTCGGCTTAGCTAGTTATTATCGGAGATTCGTGGAAGGATTTTCTCGAATTGCTACTCCATTAACTCAGCTGACTCAAAAAGATACAAAGTTCGGTTGGAGAAGAGTTTTCAAGAACTCAAGGGAAGACTCATTTCAGCACTTGTTCTGACAATACCATCTGGCTCAAGGGATTTGTCATCTACAGTGATGCTTCGGGCAAAGGGCTAGGATGTGTTCTCATGAAACATGGGAAAGTCATAGCATATGCCTCTCGGTAACTCAAAGAATATGAGAGGAATTATCCTACTCATGATCTAGAGTTGGCAGCTGTTGTCTTCGCGCTCAAGATTTGGAGGCATTACCTATATGGAGAGAAGGTGGAGATCTATACGGATCATAAAAGCCTCAAATATTTCTTCACCCAAAAGGAACTCAACATTCGACAACGACGTTGGCTTGAACTGTTGAAAGATTATGATCATACCATTCAATAGCATCCTGGTAAAGCGAACGTAGTAGCTGACGCATTGAGTAGAAGATCATATACGGGTATGAGTGTAATATTGTCAACACAAAGGCCCATTTTGTATGAGTTACAAAGGATGGGGATAGAGTTAAGGACTCCAGGGATCCATGTGATGATGGAAAATATAAGAGTAGAACCGACTTTAATCGATAAAGTTAAAGCTTCTCAAGCTACAGACCTGGAGCTGATACGTATGAGGAAGAAAGTGCAAGAAGGTGCTACTTCGGAAGCAAGAATCGATGAAGAAGGAATACTTCGAGTCAACTCCAGACTTTGTGTTCCTAACGATCCTGATTTAAAGAATAAAATCATGATGGAGGCACACAACACACCGTTTGTAATCCATCCTGGGAGTACAAAAATGTATCATGATCTTCGACATACATTTTAGTGGAGCAATATGAAGAGAGAGATAGCAGAGTTTATCTCAAGGTGTTTAACTTGTCAAAGAGTCAAGGCGGAGCATCAAGTACCAAAAGGTCCATTGCAACCACTTGAAATTCCAGAATGGAAGTGGGAGCACATTACCATGGATTTTGTTACTGGTCTTCCTAAGGTTTCTCAAGGCATAGATGCAATTTGGGTCATTGTTGATAGATTGACCAAGTCTGCTCACTTCTTACCTATACGAGAAACTTATACACTTGAACATCTTGCTCGTATGTACATAAATGAGATTGTAAGACTGTATGGTATGCCAGTATCAATAGTTTTTGATCGAGACCCAAGATTCACTTCACGATTTTGGGTTAGTTTGTAGAAAGCTATGGGCACGGATTTACGATTTTGCTCGGCATATCATCCTCAGACGGGCGGGGAGTTGGAGAGGACTATTCAAACTCTTGAAGATCTATTAAGACTTTGTGTCCTTGACTTCAAAGGAAGTTGGGACAAGTTCTTACCGTTGGTGGAGTTTTCCTACAACAACAGATATCAAACAAGTATTGGCATGACTCCATTTGAGGCGTTGTATGGGAGAAAGTGTCGTTCTCCAGTATGTTGGGATGAGGCGGGTGAAGCAACATTATTGGGACTGGAGTTGGTACGTATGACTACAGAAAAGATTCAAATGATCCGACAACGTATAAAAACTTCACCAGATCGACAAAAGAGTTATGTTGATCTTCATCGAAAGGACGTAAAATTCGATATTGGAGATCTTTTGTTGTTATGTGTTGCTCCATAGAAAGGAGTTACGAGATTTAGAAAGAGAGGAAAGCTCAATCCTCGATTCATTGGCCCATTTTTAATTCTCGAGCGAGTCGGAACTGTGGTTTATAGACTCGCTTTACCGCCAAGTATGTCTTGTGTTCATAACGTTTTTCACATATCTATGTTACGTAAATATGTGAAAGACCCGAACCACATTATTGAGTTAGAACTAGACGAGATAGAGGAAGATTTAACGTATGAAGAGTTGTATGTTAAAATCTTGTATAAAAAGGATCATGTTCTACGCTCCGAGATTATACCTCAAGTCAAAGTTTTGTGGAGAAACCACGATGTGGAGGAAATGACTTGGGAGTTAGAATCTGAGATGAAGTCAAGGTATCCTCATATCTTCGACATACTAGGGATGTACCCTAATTTCGAGGACAAAATTTCATAAGAAGAGGAGGTTGTAAGACCCCAACTTTTATGAATAAAGAATAATTTTCTCGAAATATATTTTTGAATATTATGGTGTGGATTTGATATAATATTATAGTTGTGGGTAATATTTATAAATTTTGCAAAGTAAGCAAGTGGTTATATAATATTCGATTGGTCGGGGAATAATAATTTTAATAGGAAATATTCGTACGACGTCACAATCATTAGTGGACCCCACAACAGAAGTATTGTCGTAGTTAGAAAACAACAAAAATATCTTTCTATAAAAATAACGGCGGAGGTGTTACCGTTAAAACTGTTGAACTACCCAGTAGTAAAAGTACAGTAATACGCGTGGTTGTATAGTAGCACACGGTATTGATTATTGATGCTTACGTGAGAAGTTACTCAGTTATACTCAATTATTGGTACAGTAATTGCTGCATCATATCTCTCATATTATTGATTCAATTATTGTTACAGTATCATCTACATAATATGATATATTATTAAATCAATAATTGAGACGACAAAGTTATTCATATTATTATTTGCAATATTGACAATGTCTAGAAGTTCTATCAAGGAGAGGTTTGGTCACCTAATTGCGCGCTAATAAGGAGAAATCCTTATCGGAAAGCCCCCTCTTTCCTGGGAATGACCTGATTGTTAAATATTGTGAATTATAATATTAATGATGAATAAGTTCGTGTTGATTAAAGATTTATTTTATAGTTCCATTGTGTTGGACTTATTTGTGTTAGTATAAAATATGTCTGGAGGTTATATTGTTCAATTGGGTATTCAGGACACTTTTTGTGTTGGAGTACTATCCACGAGTTACTATTCATGAATTACTATTCATGAGTTACTATTCACAAGTTACTATTTATGAGTTACTATTCATGAGTTACTATTTACGGGGTACTATTCACCCGTAAGATATATTTCTGTTCGGTCCAAATCATTTTTGGGTACAATATTATTCCATGAAGAGATGTGCTAATTTTTTAGACCGTTGGTTGAAGTATAATAGTAAATCAATATGGATCACTGGTTTAAAGTTTTAATAGTAAATCGGTATGGATCGTTGCTTTAAGTTTTAATAGTAAACCAATATGGACAGTCCGTTTAAAAGTAAATCAATCTGGACCGTTCATGAATTAGTGATTATTCAGTCCATTCTCCTATAAATAGAAGCTCATTCCTTCATTATTTCTTACGAATTCACCGAAACTCTAGAGAGAAAAAAAGAAAAGTATTTTGCTACTTCACTACTTCAGTACTCAGTTTTTTTAAAGTAAGGAATATTATTTGTTGTAGTCATAAGGGGTATTCTTTCTTTCTTATTCATGAAGAGAACTTCTGTTATTCCCTTCATTATTATTTGTTGGAATAACCTGTATACGCGAGATACCCTATACTTGGTGAAATTCTTTTATTATTCCATTCTTATTATTCTGTTGGAATAACCTGTTTATGCGAAGTACCGCATACATGGTGAAATTCTTCTAATATTCCGTTCTTTATTATTCTGTCAGAATATTCTGTCTGTGCGTTTACGCCGGACCTGGTTCCATTATTTATTATTCTGTTGGGAATAACCTGTTAGTGCAGTCTATCACACGCATGTTGAATCCTTCTGTTATTCCATTCTCTATTATTCTGTTGAAATATCCTGTCTATGTGGATTACCACATGCATGATGAATGATCATGTGTATTCATTCCTTATTAAATTGTGGAAATGATCTGTATACGTGGATTACTACATGACGGTTGAAAATCCATTTGCAATTTCATATATTATATTATACTCAGTTGGTTAAAGCTTTGGCTTCTATACTCTATGAAATTAGTGGAATATCCTTGATATTTGCGCTTCATCCAGTATCTTTTCATGGAAATATTCTTCTGAGCATTCTTGAATTTTACTGCAAAAGCAGTATCATGTTAACAATTTGGACGTTATTGAGTTCAGGATAAATTAATTTATAAATCTTTAAAATTTATTCTTGAACCTGTTTTATTGAATTGTCATCATCCTCATGCTTATATTATGTTGAAAGTCATCTTTGGCTTACGTGCATAGATGGACTTGATATGATTATGACCAGGGATTATTCGGTATTATCATGACCATAATGTGACGAATGATGTGGTAAAAGTCCTCATTGGCCTGTAGTTCATTGGTGGACAGTTGTTGGTATGATTATGACCTGGGATTATTCGGTATAGTCGTGACCATTGATGATTATATGAATATCCTTGGCCGTGGAGCAGGGATGATTCGATTTTATTTATTAAGTTGAGTCTCAGCAATAAAGTTGATGAAAAACTTTTTAAATCATAGAAGACAATAGATTTTATACTTTACTTGACTCTTCTAATGGATTTCTTATTCTGCTGCAATTTTTGATCTAAAACTTGTTGTCTATTATATTCTATCAGTTGTTATACTGTTGAAGGCTATTGATAATTTATTCTGCATTATCTTAGTTATAATATTTCTTACTGGGCTAGTTGAGCTCATCCTTTCTTTCACTGTTCTCTTCAGGAAATAAGAACGTAGCTGGGACTAGTCGGGGAACAGAGTGATGGTCCTAGATGGTGCATTAGTAGTCCTCACTATTTTATGAAATAGTGTGATAATAAATGTAATGAGGACTCCATTGAGTGTGGATATTGTCTAGATGACAATATTTGTATTAAAACTCACAGCCTATGTTTTGTCGTATTTCGCACGACTGTTATATAATTAAGTTATATTTGTATTCAGTATCTTGCATCTAGCGACTCAAGATGGGTGATGTATACCAGTTTTGGGGGCGTCACATTTCAAGAGTTTATGATAAGCTTACCCATGATGACCTCTTTCGGGTTCCTTGCTTTCTGGGAGGTCACAACAAAAGCTCTCCCTTGAACTACTGGTTTTGACTTGTCTGAGACGGTATTTTGTGTCTCCATTCCAACTGGACTTGTCTTCGGTGCATGACAAAATTAGGCTAGGTGACATTCTCTTCCACAATTATAACACGCTTTGGATGGCATCGCACAGTTTGGACTGATATGTCCCTCCCCTCTGTATTTGAAGCATATGATAGGTGGTCGTTCTCCTTACTTAACAACGATTGTTGGTGCTGACATCTTTCCATCATTGTTTAATCTCCTCTTCTTGAAATGTCCATTCTTATTATCTTGACCATGATTACCACCGAAGTGATTACCATTTATGGCATGTTGATTCCCTCCACGTTTGTTGTCACCACATCGATGACTGCTACCACTGGTATTATCATTTTGCCGACAATTTTCTCTTGGTTGCGTTGACTCGTTATCGCACTCCAATAACTGTTCCCTATTTACAACATCTGAATACAAACACAGTTTATGAGAAATTAGATATTGACGTATCTCGGGTTTTAAACCTCTTAGAAACATCCGCGTCATTCTCTCCTCATTATCAACCAAGTGAGATGCAAACCGAGACAACTCGGCAAACTTAGCTTTGTACTGCGACACGGTCATATTGTTCTGCTCCAACTTGATGAACTCTACATCGTTCATGTTCCGAATACTTTCGGGAAAGTACTTGTCATTGAATAGTTTTTGGAACTTCTCCCAAGACATCTTCAGTGCGACAGGTTGAGTATGCTTTACCGATTCCCACTAGTAATCTGCCTCTCCTCGCAACATATAGGTGACAAAGGGAACCTTTTGCTCCTTGAAGCATCCCAAGACATCAAATATTTCGGTGATCTACTTTATCCATTCATCCACCTTAAGTGGTTTTGGCTCTCCAATAAACTTCGGTGGTCCCAGCTCCTTGAACTGTTTAGCGGTGATCGTCCGAGAGTTTCCAGTGTTTCCACTTACATTTTGGACAGGAGTCGCTCTCGCCTGATGTTGCATGAATTGCATAAAGCCTCTGAACATTCCATCATTCATCATTTGGTCAGTGTTGTTGTTTGGATGAGGATTTTCGCCTTTCTGATACACATTATCCTGATTATTGATATGTGGAGACTCAACGGTCTCCTGTGCTCCATTGCTATTCTCAACATTCTCGGATGTCATTTCAGATACTGCCATAAAACAAGAGTTAATTGACATGTAACATATTATCCCTATACTCTGACCGACCAATTAAATACCAAATAAACTTAGGTAGGTCATACTAGCGAAGGAATTCCCCGTCTCTCCCCTCCTAGTTACAGTCTCACATCTTAGCCAGAGATCATATCCCTAAGCTTTGATACCAACTGTGATGCCCCCAAAATAGGTATAAATCACCTATTCTGAGTCACCAAATACATGGTACAGAATACAAATACAACCTTAAATATAGAACATGAGCTGTGAGTTTTAATACAAATATTATCTTCCAGACAGTATTCAAACTCAAAATAAGTCCTCAATACATTTATTATCACACTATTTCATAGAATAGTGAGGACTACTAATGCTATCATCTGGACCGTCACTCCGTTCCCTGACTAGTCCCTGCTAC
Organism: Panax japonicus; assembly: GCA_020205505.1. Taxonomy (NCBI): domain Eukaryota; kingdom Viridiplantae; phylum Streptophyta; class Magnoliopsida; order Apiales; family Araliaceae; genus Panax; species Panax japonicus. The sequence continues at coordinate 40,990,382 of CM035101.1, read as the reverse complement.
GTTCTCATTTCCTGAAGAGAATAATGAAAGCAAATGGGTGAGCTCAACTAGCCCAGTAAGAAATATTATGACTAAGATAATGCAGAATAAATTATCATTAGCCTTCAACAATGTTAAACTGATAAAATATAACAAACATCAAGTTTAACTGCAGCGGAACAAGCAATCCATTAGAAGAGTCAAGTAGAGAATAAAATCTACTATCTTCTAAGATTTAAAAGGTTTTTCATTACTTTTATCACTGAGACTCAGCTTAATAAATAATCCACATCATCCCTGCACTACAACCAATGATATTCATTAATATCATGACCACAAATTATTCATGCACTATAGGTGTAGACACTCGAAATTTTCTGTACTACTGTCACTAACATTGCAAGAAGGCACAAATTATCCATGTTTCGTGAATAGTACTCATGAATAGTAACTCGTGAATAGTAAGTCATGAATAGTAACTCATGAATAGTAACCCCGACATGAAAAAGTTCTAAATTTGATAAAAAGTTCTTACCAATATTTCGGCATAATGATATTAAAGAAATAATATCATTTTCGAATAAAATAACATTCCTTACCTCAAAAAGAATAGTACTTCTGACTGGAATACTGGATATAGTGCTGAAAGAACTTGCACCGTATAGCAATACTCGAAGTACTAAAATACTCACAAAATACGCTCGATATTATAGAGAGAGAAAGAGAGAGAAATCTTTAGTTTCTGGTGTGATTTTCAATTCTAACTTAAGCACCCTATTTATAGGAAATTGCTTAGAACACAAAAGCAAAAAATTTAATATAATAATATATATTATAAATTCTTACGCACACCCTCATTGATCCAAACATATCAGCCACACATGTGCCAAACTTGCCAAAACGTTTTTGTGATTTAAAATATTTTAAACTTACAAAAATTAATTATTTCGGAACTTCGGAACTTCAATAATTCATAATAAATAGCTCGTTTATCAGAAAATTTGAATCTTACGAGTTTCTATACGAAATTCAATTCTCTACAACTTTGTAGAAGAAAGTTTTTCTAAATTCCAAACATAAATTGACCGAAATCCACATACGGACTTTTTCACAGGCTATAATCGAATTTCAGTCAAGAAATGGTGTCCACCGACACACAAAACATGTGTTAATCATTTAATGTAACAAAAATACTCTTCCTCCTCATATACTCATATATCCCACATTCATTATAAAAATATCATCATTAATATATTATTAAAATAATATATTTAAATGAATTATTTTATCAGAAAAGGATAAAATATTAATTTTTAACAATTGTCACATTAAAAATTTTCTCCATCTATATCTACATAAAATCAATATTTTCCACATCATATAAATCAATAATTAATTATTCACAAATAATATTACAGAATCACAATATTGACAACCAGGCAGTTCCTAGGAAAGAGGGGGCTTTCCAATAAGAATTTATCCTTACTGGCACGCAATTAGGTGACCAAACCTCTCCTTTGACAGAATTTTTTAGACATTGTCAATAATGTTTTCTAATAATATTATTCAGATAATATGAATTATTGCTTCGATAATGGAAAATACTGTGTAGTGACAATTATTGAAACAACAGTAATATAAAAAAATCAATGCATCAATTATTGAATCAATAAAATAAAATACTGAACAGTAATTACTATAACAATTATTGAGTCGTGCCTTCTTATATAAGAATCAATAATTGGTGCAATACCGTGTGCTACTGTGCAACAACGTGTATTACTGTATTTTAACCATCGGGTATTCCAACAGTATTAACGGTAAAAACTGCGCTGTTATTTATAAACAACTTATGGTTGTCGTTTTCTTCATCCAATCGCTTTTCGTTATGGGCCCACACAAGGCTGTGCCATCATACGAATATTCCCCGACAGCAAGAATATTCCACGACCAAAGAAATATTCTCCGACAACAATGAGTATTTTATAACCACTTGCTTATTTAAAATATTTGCGCATTTTACCCATAACTAACCACATTAATCAAATCAACCCCTTACTATTTCAAAATAATAATTAGAGAAATTAGATCTTTATTTATAAAAAAGTTGGGGCCTTACAACCCCCCCTCCTTATGAAATTTCGTCCACGAAATTGACATGCGTAGAACACGCTCCTTCCTATCCTTTGTACTGGGTTCAAAGTCGATACAAAATTCAATATCACACTTTGGGAGTAAACCAATAAATTCTTCAGGAAATACATCAGGAAATTTACTAATAATAGAAATATCATTCAAATCTGACATAGTTTTGTTCAAGTCCATAACATGGGCTAAGAAAACTTGACATCCGTTTTTCAATAAAAGAATGACTTTATGGCTTGATATAAAAGCGTTTGACTTCAATGGTTTGGTTACTTAAATTCGAATAACAGGTTGCTTAGAAATATGAAAACTAACAACCTTACAAAAGCAATCAATTTTGGCATGATGAGTGGTTGACCAATCAATCCCTAAGGTCACATCAAATGCAAGAAGTTTTAAAGATATAAGATCAACAGGTAATGTGATAGTGCCAACTTGAATCAAGCAAGATTTATAAAATAGTGGATGTGATGAAAGTTTCTCCTAACGTAGTTTCCATAGATAGGTCAAAGTCTAAGATTCTCCAGAGTCAAGTTTAAACGTTGAGTATAAGCAGGAGAGATAACTGAATGGGTAGAACCGGTATCTAATAAGGTATAAACTTCGTAAGAATTTATAATTAACTAACTCGTGCTAACTTCTTTCGGGTTCCTCGCATTCTGACAGGTCACGAAAAATGCTCTTCCAGGAAGTGTTGACTTTGTCTTTTTCGTATCCGCCTTTGGTGCCACCGTTCCAACTGGACTTGAATTTGCTACAGGACAAAATCGAGCTATGTGACCATCTTTTCCACAACTAAAACATACCTTGGAAGGCTATGAACAGTTTGAACTTATATGTCCCTCCTCTCCGCATTTGTAGCATCTTAGTGGCAGTCGTTCTTTTCCCCTAGAATTTGTTTCTGGTGCTGCTGTCGACGTCTTCCCGTCATCGTTAAATCTTCTCTTCTTAGATCAGACATCTCTTTCCACAATATCAACGCGTCGTGCGACTTTTACCCATGCATCACACATTCTCACTCGTTCAGTTATTTCTTCTTTTAGCTCAGATTCTAGCTTTATCATCTTATACTCTGCCAAAGAGTGCTTCTGTTCAAGCATCACATATCGGGTAACACAAGCTTGAATCGTTGCATCCTTTTGTTCCACGACCGCTTGTCGTTCTTCAGCCTTCTCTTCTAACTCGTGAATACGATTTTGAAATTCTACATTTTGATCATATAACACCTCTAATAAACTCTCCTCAGGTACCTCTTCTTCCTCACTCTCAGCTGTTACCTCTGCCACTAGCTTGAGTGCAACTTTTAATACCTCAATCACCACATGGATATCTCTAGTCACATTAACCTGGTTGATGATTAGAGGTGTCTCCACGGTCTCATTCACTCCACTGTTAACATTCTCAGTCGACATTCTCAAATACGGTCATAAAACAAGGGTTAATTTAACAAATTAAAAAAATCACACAATACCCCTATATTATGACCGACCAACAAATAAGCTTAGGTAGGACACACTAGCGAAGGATTTACTAGTCTCTCCCCTCCTAGTTCTATTCCTCGATCTCCGCTAGAGATCATATCCCTAAGCTCTGATACAAACTGTGACGCCCCCAAAATATGTATACATCACCCATTCTGAGTTGCCAAATACATGGTACAGAAACAACTACAATTTTATTAATACAATTGTCGTGCAAAATACGACAACACATAAACTATGAGTTTAAATACAAATATTGTCTTCTAGACAATATCCACACTCAAATAAGTCCTCATTACAATTATTGATACACTATTTCACAAAATATTGAGGACTACTAAAACAACTGTCTTGAACCATTACTCCACACCCCGACTAGTTCCCGCTATATTCTCGTCTCCTGAGAAGAAAAATGGAACAAAAGAAAAAGGGTGAGCTCAACTAGCCCAGTAAAGAATATTATGACTAAGATAATGTACAACAAATTATCCTTAGTCTTCAACAGGGGAAAATCTGATAGAATACAATAGACAACAAGTTTTAGATCAACAACTGCAGCGAAAATAATAATTCATTATAAGAGTTAAGTAGAGAATGAAATCTACTATCATCCATGAATTTAAAAGTCCATCATCGATATTTTATCCGTGTAACATCAATCAATATACATCTTGAATCAAATATTCATCTTTCCACTACAGGCCAAAGATATTCACCAGTTGGTCATGTTCATCGAAACACATGTTCATCTTTGCACTACGGGCCAAAGATATTCATCATAAAATCATTCATATTTGCATTACGGGCCAAAGATGTAAGACCCCAAATTATTAATAAATGAAATTTAATTTCTTCTATTTATTATTTTGAAATAGTAAGTGTTGATTTGATTAATGTGGTTAGTTATGGGTAAAATGCGCAAATATTTTAAATAAGCAGGTGGTTATAAAATATTCATTGTTGTCAGGGAATATTCGTTTGGTCGTGGAATATTCGTACGACGGCGTAGTCTTTTGTGGGCCCCATAACGGAAAGTGATTGGATGAAGAAAACGACAAGTGTAAGTTGTTTATAAATAACGGCGCAGTTGTTACCGTTAATACTGTTGGAATACCCGGTGGTTAAAACACAGTAATACGCGTTGTTGAAAAGTAGCACACGGTATTGCACCAATTATTGATTCTTACGTAAGAAGACATTACTCAATAATTGTTACAGTAATTACTGTTCAGTATTTTTTTTATTAATTCAATAATTGCTGCGTTGATATTTTATATTACTGTTGTTTCAATAAATATCATTACAAAGTATTTTCCATTATCAGAGCAATAATTCATATTATTTGAATAATATTATTAGATAACATTATTGGCAATGTCTAGAAAGTTCTATCTAATGAGAGGTTTGGTCACCTAATTACGCGCCAGTAAGGAGAAATCTTTATTGGAAAGCCCCCTCTTTCCTGTGAACGGCCTGGTTGCCAGTACTGTGATTCTGTAATATTATTTGTGAATAATTAATTATTAATTTATATGATGATGAAAATATTGATTTTATGTGGATATAGATGGAGAAAATTTTTAAAGTGACAATTGTTAAAAATTGATATTTTATCTTTTCTGATAAAATAATATTTTATTATATTATTATAATATAATAATAGTGATATTTTTACAATGAATGTGAGATATATGAGTATATGAGGAGGAAGAGTATTTTTGTTGCAAAAGTTGTTTAACATATGTTTGTGTGTCGGTGGACTCTTTTTCTTAACTGAAATTTGATTATAGCCTGTAAAATCGTCCCGTTTATGGATTTCGTTCAATTTCTGTTTGGAATTTAGAAAAACTTTCTTCTATAAAGTTATAGAGAATTGAATTTCTTATAAAAAGTCGCAATATTTGAATTTTCTGTTAAAAGAGATATTTATTATGAATTATTGAAGTTCTGAAGTTCCAAAATAATTGATTTTTGGAAGTTTTATTTATGTTTTAAAAGAAAAACGTTTTTTAAATGTTTGTGGACATCTTTAACATGTGCCAGATGGCTGAAATCATATTTCAAAGTGGGCGTAGGAATTTATTCTATATATAATATTATTATATTCAATTTTCTGCTTTGGTGTTTTAAGTAATTTCCTTTAAATAGGATGCTTAGGTTAGAATTGAAAATCACACCAGAAACTACAGATTTCTCTCTCTTTCTCTCTCGATATATTGAGCGTATTCTTGTGAGTATTTTAGTACTTTGAGTATTGCTATACGGTGCAAATTCTTTCAACACTATATCCAGTATTCCAGTCAGAAGTACTATTCTTTTTGAGGTAAGGGATGTTATTTTATTCGAAAATGATATTATTTCATCAATATCATTATGCCGAAATATTGGTTGGAAATTTTTATCAAATTTGAAACTTTTTCATGTTGGGGTTACTATTTATGAGTTACTATTCACGAGTTACTATTCACGAGTTACTATTCACGAGTACTATTCACGAAACGTGATGATGTTTTGTTTTGAAATTTCTATCTTTTGGTGTCAGAATTACTATTCACGTATACGGCACTATTCCCGAATACGACACTATTCACCGAAAAAATGAAATTTCTTCTTTTTGTCCAAAATATCTATTCTGGATACAATCTTTGATTAGATCTATGTTTTGATCACTCTTGAATTTTACTCCACTCTGGTTATTTATGAAGTATTTTTGAACTTGGATTATTTAAAGTACGAATCCTTAATACTTGTTCTTTTGTTTCACTGGATTCGTTTTCTTTAAAATATTTTTCATCATCCTCAGTCCTAAATGATGATATTACTGAATATCTTTGGCCTGTAGTGCAAAGATGAATGATTTCTTGATGAATATCTTTGGCCCGTAGTGCAAAGATGAACAGGTGTTAATATGAACATGACCGACTGATGAATATCTTTGGCATGTAGTGCAAAGATGAATATTTGATTCCAGATATATATTGATTGATGTTACAGGGATAAAATATCGACGATGAACTTTTAAATTAATATATAGAAGATAGTAGTTTATATTCTCTACTTAACTCTTCTAATGAATTGTTGTTTCCACTGCAGTTATTGATTTAAAACTGGTTGTCTATTGTATTATATTAGATTTTTCCCTATTGAAGACTAACGATAATTTGTTCTATGTTATCTTAGTCATAATTTTATTTACTGGGCTAGTTGAGCTCACCCATTTTCCTTGTTGTTCCATTTTTCTTCTCAGGAGGCTATAATGTAGCGAGTACTAGTCGGGGTGTGGAATGATGGTTCTAGAAGTTGTTCTAGTTGTCCTCACTATTATGTAAAATAGTGTATTAATAATTGTAATGAGGACTTATTTGAGTGTGGATATTGTCTAGATGATAATATTTGTATTTAAACTCACAGTTTTTATGTTGTATTAATAAAGTTGTAGCTGTTTCTGTACTATGTATTTGGCGACTCAGAATGGGTGATATATACCTATTTTGGGGGCGTCACAGTTGGTATCAGAGCTTAGGGATATGGTCTATGGCGGAGATCGGGGAATAGTACTAGGATGGGAGAGACGAGTAATCCTTCGCTAGTATGTCATACCTAAGCTTATTTGTTGGTCAGTCGAACTATATGGTTAATATGTGATATGTTAATTTGTTTAATTAACCCTTGTTTTATGGAAGTATTTAAGAATGGCAGCTGAGAATATTAACGGTGGAGTTAATGAGACCGTGGAAACACTTTTAATCACCACCCAGGGGAACGTGCAACAGGAAGGCAATATTCCTCCTGTAAACAACATCACTGAGCAGACGATGAACGACGAGATGTTTAGGAGCTTTTTGCAGTTCATGCAAAACCAGATGAGGGAGACTCGTGTACAGAATATGGGTGGAAATGATAGCAATGCGCTGCTTGTCACGGCCAAGCAGTTCAGAGATTTGGGACCACTAGTATTTAAGGGAAAGTTGGATCCGATCATGCTGGAAACATGGGTCAAGCAAATTACTAAGATATTCGATGTCTTGGGATGCACGGAGGAACAGAAGGTTCCATTCGCCACCATTATGTTCCGTGGCGAGGCAGATTACTGGTAGGAGTCTGTGAAACGTACCCAACTTGCCGCACTCCGCATGTCTTGGGGAACGTTTCAGAAACTTTTCAACGAAAAATACTTTCCTGAAAGTATTCGCCATATGAAAGAGGTAGAGTTTATTAGACTAGAACAAAACAACATGACGATGTCCTAATACGAGGCGAAGTTCACAGAGTTATCCAGGTTTGCACCTCATTTGGTAGAGAATGACGAACGAATGACGAGGATTTTTCTGAGAGGTTTAAAACCCGAGATTCGGCAATACCTTATCTCTCATAAATTTTCTTTATATTCAGATGTTGTCAACAGGGCTCAATTATTTGAGTGAGATAGTGAGTACGTTCAACCAAGAGACCGCAACCAAGATCATATCGGTGACAGCAGTTATCAGAACAACGATAACCAGCAGATAAAGAAAAATACGGACAAGAGTGACAACCACTCTGGTGGTAATCGTGGCCATGAAAATAGAAGAAGCGAGTCGGGGGGAGATTTTAAAAAGAGGAGATTCAACAATGACACTGTGAAGACGTCAGCACCAGCAGCAACTTGTTTTAAGGGAAGAGAACGACCACCGGTTGTATGCTATAAATATGGAAAAGAGGGATACATCAGCCCAAATTGTCCACAACAATTTAAGGTATGTTATAACTGTGGAAAGGAAGGACATATCGCTCGAGATTGTACGGTAGCGAAACCAAACCCAGTGGGGATGGTGACTCAAAAGGCTGTCCCAGAAAAGTCAAAATCAACGGTTCCTGGAAGAGCGTTTGTCATGACCGGTCAAAAAGCGAGTAACCCGAACGAAGTTAGCACGGGTTAGTTAATTATAAATTCTTACGAAGTATATACCTTATTAGATACCAGTTCTACCCATTCATTTATCTCTCCTGCTTATACTCAACGTTTAAACTTGACTCCGGAGAAATTAGACTTTGACCTATCTGTGGAAACTCCGTTAGGATAAACTTTCATCACATCCGCTGTTTATAAACCTTGTTTGATTCAGGTTGGCACTATCACATTACCTGTTGACCTTATCTCTTTAAAGATACTTGCTTTTGATGTGATTTTAAGGTTAACTACTCATCATGCCAAAATTGATTATTTTCGTAAGGTTGTTAGTTTTCATATTCCTAAGCAACCTGATATTCGAATTCAAGCAACCAAACCATTGAAGTCAAACACTTTCATATCAAGTCGTAAAGTCATTCGTTTATTGAAAAATGGATGTCAAGATTTCTTAGCCATGTTATGGACTTAAACAAAAATATGTCAGATTTGAATGATATTTCTATTGTTAGTAAATTTCCTGACATATTTCCTGAAGAATTTCTTGGCTTACTCCCAAAGTGTGATATTGAATTTTGTATCGACTTTGAACCCGGTACAAAACCCATTTCTAAAATCTCATATAGAATGGCTCCTATTGAACTTCAGGAGTTAAAAATTCAACTATAGAATTTGGTACCCGAGCCTTTATCTGGTGACTTCCTTTGTGGAATGCACCGAAGCCAGACTCTCCGTAGGGGACGCCATATTCGTGCAGTAGTAAACTGATAGGTGTCATTGTGATGGGCTATCTAAAATTGGGATGTGAGTCACAGTTGAGAACAACATAAGTCAGTAATTGAAATACATAGCTTTCTATGCTTAGCTGGTTATTATCGAAGATTTTGTGGAAAGATTTTCTCGAATCGCTACTCCATTAACGCAGCTGGCTCGTAGAGATGCAAAATTCGAATGGAGCAAGGAATGTGGGAAGAGCTTCGAAGAACTCAATAGGAGACTCATTTCGCACATGTTCTGACCATACCATCCTGGAAAAGCGAACGTGGTAGCTGACGTGTTGAGTAAAAGATCGTATACGAGTACAATTATGATATTATCAAAGACCCATTTCATATAATGTACAAAAGATAGATATAGAGTTAAAGACTCTAGGGACTCACGTGATGATATACAAGTAGAACTAACTTTAATCGATAAAGTTAAAAACGTTCAAGCTACACACCGGAGCTGATGAATATGAAGGAGGTAGAAGAAGTTGTTATTCCAAAAGCGAGAACTGGCGAGGTGAGGAAAGCTCAAACCTTCGATTTATTAGTCCATTTGAAATCCTAGATCGAATAGGAACTGTCGCCTATAGACTCGTTTTACCGCCAAGTATGACGCGTGTTCATAACGTTTTTCACGTATTGATGTTATGTTAATATATGAACGACCCGAACCATGTTATTGAGTTAGAACTGGACGAGATAGCCAAAGACTTAACATATGAAGAGGTACCAGTCAAGATTTTGGATAGGAAGGAGCATGTCCTACTCACAAAGGTCATACCACAAGTTAAAGTTTTGTGAAGAAACCATGCTATTGAGGAAATGACTTGGGAGTTGGAAACGGAAATGAAAGCGAGGTATCCTCATCTTTTCGAAATACCAGGTACGTACATCAATTTCGAGGATGAAATTTCATAAGAAGGGGAGGTTGTAAGACCCCAAATTATTAATAAATAAAATTTAATTTCCTCTATTTATTATTTTGAAATAGTAAGGGTTGATTTAATTAATGTGGTTAGTTACGGGTAAAATGCGCAAATATTTTAAATAAGCAGGTGGTTATAAAATATTCATTGTTGTCGGGGAATATTCGTTTGGTCGTGGAATATTCGTACGACGTCACAGTCTTTTGTGGGCCCCATAACGGAAAGCGATTGGATGAAGAAAATGACAAGTATAAGTTATTTATAAATAACGGCGCAGTTGTTACCGTTAATACTGTTAGAATACCCGGTGGTTAAAACACAGTAATACGCGTTGTTGAACAGTAGCACACAATATTGCACCAATTATTGATTCTTACGTAAGAAGGCATTACTCAATATTTGTTACAGAAATTACTGTTCATTATTTTATTTTATTGATTCAATAATTGTTGCGTTGATATTTTATATTACTGTTGTTTCAATAATTGTCACTACACAGTATTTTCCATTATCGGATCAATAATTCATATTATGTGAATAATATTATTAGATAACATTATTGGCAATGTCTAGAAAGTTCTGTCTAAGGAGAGGTTTGGTCACCTAATTGCGCGCCAGTAAGGAGAAATCTTTATTGGAAAGCCCCCTCTTTCCTGTAAACGGTCTGGTTGCCAGTGCTGTGATTCTGTAATATTATTTGTGAATAATTAAATATTAATTTATATGATGAGGAAAATATTGATTTTATGTGGATATAGATGGAGAAAATTTTTAAACTGACAATTGTTAAAAATTGATATTTTATCTTTTCTGATAAAATAATATTTTATTATATTATTATAATATAATAATGGTGATATTTTTACAATGAATGTGGGATATATGAGTATATGAGGAGGAAGAGTATTTTTGTTTTAAAAGTTCTTTAACACATATTTTGTGTGTCGGTGGAGTACATTTCTTGATTGAAATTTGATTATAACTTGTAAAATCGCCCGTTTATGGATTTCGGTCAATTTCTGTTTGGAATTTGGAAAATATTTCTTCTAAAAAGTTGTAGAGAATTGAATTTCCTATTAAAAGTTGCGAGATTTGAATTTTCTGATAAAAGTGCTATTTATTAGGAATTATTGAAGTTCTGAAATTCCAAAATAATTAATTTTTGGAAGTTTTATTTATGTTTTAAAAGAAAAACATTTTTTAAATGTTTGTGAACATCTTTAACATGTGCTAGATGGCTGAAATCAGATTTCAAAGTAGGCGTAGGAATTTGTTTTATATATAATATTATTATATTCAATTTTCTGCTTTGATTTTCTAAGTATTTTCCTATAAATAGGGTGCTTAGGTTAGAATTGAAAATCACATCAGAAACTACAGATTTCTCTCTCGATATATTGAGCGTATTCTTGTGAGTATTTTAGTACTTTGAGTATTGCTAAACGGTGCAAGTTCTTTTAGCACTATATCCAGTATTCCAGTCAGAAGTACTATTCTTTTTGAGGTAAGGAATGTTATTTTATTCGAAAATGATATTATTTCTTCAATATAATTATGCCGAAATATTGGTTGGAATTTTTTATCAAATTTAGAACTTTTTCATGTCGTGGTCACTATTCATGAGTTATTATTCACGAGTTACTATTCATGAGTTATTATTCACGAGTACTATTCACGAAATGTGATGATGTTTTTTTTGTAAAATTTCTATCTTTTGGTGTCGGAGTTACTATTCACGTATACGACACTATTCACGAATACGACATTATTCACCGAAAAAAATGAAATTTCTTCTTTTTGTCCAAAATATCTATTCTTGATACAATCTTTGATTGGATATATGTTTTGATCATTCATGAATTTTACTCCACTCTGTTATTTATGAAGTATTTTTGAACTTGGATTATTTAAAGTACGAATCCTTAATACTTGTTTTTTTGTTTCACTGAATTCGTTTTCTTTAAAATATTTTTCATCATTCTCAGTCCTAAATGATGATATTACTGAATATCTTTGGCCTGTAGTGCAAAGATGAATGATTTCTTGATGAATATTATTGGCCCGTAGTGTATAGATGAACAGGTGTTGAGATGAACATGACTGACTGATTAATATCTTTGGCCCGTAGTGCAAAGATGAACAGGTGTTTAGATGACCAAGACCAATTGATGAATATCTTTGACTTGTAGTGCAAAGATGAATATTTGATTCCAGATATATATTGATTGATGTTACAACGATAAAATATCGGCGATGAACTTTTAAATTCATATATAGAAGATAGTAGTTTGCATTCTATACTTAACTCTTCTAATGAATTATTGTTTCCACTGCAGTTGTTGATTTAAAACTGGTTGTCTATTGTATTCTATTAGATTTTTCCCTGTTGAAGACTAACGATAATTTGTTCTATGTTATCTTAGTCATAATTTTCTTTACTGGGCTAGTTGAGCTCACCCATTTTCCTTGTTGTTCCATTTTTTTTCTTAGGAGGCGAGAATGTAGCGAGTACTAGTCTGGGTGTGGAATGATGGTTCTAGAAGTTGTTCTAGTAGTCCTCACTATTATGTAAAATAGTGTATTATTAATTGTAATGAGGACTTATTTGAGTGTGGATATTGTCTAGATGACAATATTTGTATTTAAACTCACAATTTTTATGTTGTATTAAAAAAGTTGTAGTTATTTCTGTACTATGTATTTGGCGACTTAGAATGGGTGATGTATACCAATTTTCTGGGCGTCACAAAAGATATTCAGTTATATCATCATTTAGGACTGAGGATGATGAAAAATATTTTAAAGAAAACAAATCCAGTGAAATAAAAGAACAAATATTAAGGATTCATACTTTAAATAATCCAAGTTCAAAAATACTTCATAAATAACCAGAGTGGAGTAAAATTCAAGAATGAAGACCAAACCATAGATCCAATCAAAGATAGCAACTATAACAGACAATCTTGGACATATAAAAGAAAATTTAATTTTTTTGTGAATAGTGTCGTATTCGTGAATAGTACCGTATACGTGAATAGTATCGTATACGTGAATGGTGACTCCGACACTAAAAGATAGAAATTTCACAAAAAACATCATTATGGTTCGTGAATAGTACGCGTGAATAGTAACTTGTGAATAGTAACTAATGAATAGTAACTAATGAATAGTAACCCATGAATAGTAACCCCGACATGAAAAAGTTCTAAATTTGATAAAAAGTTCCAACCAATATTTCGGCATAATGATATTGAAGAAATAATATCATTTTTTTTAAAAATAATATCATTTACCTCAGAAAGAATAGTACTTCTGACTGGAATACTGGATATAGTTCTGAAAGAACTTGCACCGTATAGCAATACTCAAAGTACTAAAATACTCACAAAATATGCTCGATATTATAGAGAGAGAAAGAGAGAGAAATCTTTAGTTTCTGGTGTGATTTTTAATTTTAACCTAAGCACCCTATTTATAGGAAATTGCTTAGAACATCAAAGTAGAAATTTTAATATAATAATAATATATATATTATAAATTCTTACGTACACCCTCATTGATCCAAACATATCAGCCACACATGTGCCAAACTTGCCAAAAACGTTTTTGTGATTTAAAATATTTTAAACTTACAAAAATTAATTACTTCGGAACTTCGGAACTTCAATATTTCATAATAAATAGCCCTTTTATCAAAAAATTTGAATCAAGCGAGTTTTTATAGGAAATTCAATTCTCTACAACTTTGTAGAAGAAAGTTTTTCTAAATTCCAAACAGAAATTGATCGAAATCCACATACGGACCTTTTTATAGGCTATAATCAAATTTCAGTCAAGAAATGGGATCCACCGACACACAAAATATGTGTTAATCATTTAATGCAACAAAAATACTCTTCCTCCTCATATACTCATATATCCCACATTCATTGTAAAAATATCATCATTAATATATTATTAAAATAATATATTTAAATGAATTATTTTATCAGAAAAAGATAAAATATTAATTTTTAACAATTGTCACATTAAATTTTTTTTCCATCTATATCTATATAAAATAAATATTTTCCTCATCATATAAATCAATAATTAATTATTCACAAATAATATTACAGAATCACAATATTGACAACCAGGTAGTTCCCAAGAAAGAGGGAGCTTTCCAATAAGAATTTCTCCTTACTGGCGCGCAATTAGGTGACCAAACCTCTCCTTAGACAGAACTTTCTAGACATTGCCAATAATGTTTTCTAATAATATTATTCAGATAATATGAATTATTGCTTCGATAATGGAAAATACTGTGTAGTGATAATTATTGAAACAACAGTAATATAAAAAAATCAACGCAATAATTATTGAATTAATAAAATAAAATACTGAACAGTAATTACAGTAACAATTATTGTGTAGTGCCTTCTTACGTAAGAATCAATAATTGGTACAATACCGTGTGCTACTGTGCAACAACGCGTATTACTGTGTTTTAACCACCGGGTATTCCAACAGTATTAACGGTAACAACTGCGTCGTTATTTATAAACAACTTATACTTGTCGTTTTCTTCATCCAATCACTTTTTGTTTTGGGCCCACACAAGGCTGTGTCGTCGTACGAATATTCCCCGACACCAAGAATATTCCACGACCAAACGAATATTTTCCTACAACAATGAGTATTTTATAACCACTTGCTTATTTAAAATATTTGCGCATTTTATCCATAACTAACCACATTAATCAAATCAACCCCTTACTATTTTAAAATAATAATTAGAGAAATTAAATCTTTATTTATAAAAAGTTGGGGCCTTATAACCTCCTCTCCTTATGAAATTCCGTCCTCGAAATTGACATGCGTAGGACACGCTCCTTCCTATCCAAGATCTTGACTGGTACCTCCTCGTACGTTAAATCTTCTGTTATCTGGTCTGGTTCTAACTCAATAATGTGGTTCGGGTCGTCCACATATTTACGTAACATCGATACGTGAAAAAAGTTATGAACACGCGTCATACTTTGCGGTAAAATGTGTCTATAGGCCACAGTTCCTATTCGATCGATGATTTAAAATTGACTAATAAATCGTAGGTTTGAGCTTTTCTCACATCGCTAATTCTCGCTTTTGGAATAACAACTTCTTGTACCTCCTTCTTCATATTCATCAGCTCCGGTGTGTAGCTTTAAAGTTTTAACTTTATCGATTAAAGTCGATTCTAATCGTATATTCGTTATCTTCACGCAGATTTTTGGAATCTTTAACTCTATCTCCATCTTCTGTAAGTCATACGAAATGGGTCTTTGTGTTAACAATATCGCACTCGTAACCACATATGATTTTCTACTCAACACGTCAGCTACCACGTTCATTTTTTTCAGGATGGTATTGAATGGTCTGGCCGTAATCTTTCATCAGATCGAGCCAACGTCGTTGCCGCATGTTGAGTTTTACATTCCTCGCTCCATTCGAATTTTGTATCTTTTTGAGTCAGTTGAGTTAATAGAGTATCGATTTGAGAGAATCTTTCCACGAATCTCCGATAATAACCAACTAAGCCTAGAAAGCTACGTATTTCTATTACTGACTTAGGTTACTCTCAACTATAAATCATAACCCAATCTTGGATAGCACGTCACAATGGTACCTATCAGTTTACTATCGCACGAATATGGCGTCCCCTATAGAGAGTCTGGCTTCGGTGTATTCCACAAAGGAAGTCACCAGATAGAGGCTCGGGTACAAACTTCTACAGTTGAATTTTTTAACTCCTGAAGTTCAAATGGAGCCATGAGATTTTAGAAATGGGTTTTGTACCGGGTTCAAAGTCGATACAAAATTCAATATCACACTTTGGGAGTAAACCAAGAAATTCTTCAGGAAATACATTAGAAAATTTACTAACAATAGAAATATCATTCAAATCTGACATATTTTTGTTCAAGTCCATAACATGGGCTAAGAAAAATTGACATCCATTTTTCAATAAACGAATGACTTTATGGCTTGATATAAAAGAGTTTGACTTCAATGGTTTGGTTACTTAAATTCGAATAACAGGTTGCTTAGGAATATGAAAACTAACAACCTTACAAAAGTAATCAATTTTGGCATGATGAGTGGTTGACCAATCAATACCTAAGGTCACATCAAATGCAATAATTTTAAAGATATAAGATCAACAGGTAATGTTCTTTATACATCAAAAACACTTAACACACGGATCTAGATCCTCTGACATATGGATGTCAGACGAGAATTTTCAAGTTTCCAAATTTTGAAAAACTTTAATTTTGAGTACTATGATGTTATGGGTCCTGTATTTAACAACTTAGAACATTAATTAACAACTTATTACACAACTTTTAACAATCAATTCCAACAATTAACATAGAATCAAAGGATTTCAAGAATTAGGATTTTTACCACTTTTTGCTTTGATTTTTGATTTTGATCCTTTGTTGCAGATTTTGGCTTGCTGATTCTTGATCATAGTTCATCTTATCTCTCTCACACTCCAAATTTTCAGATTTTAGAGAGAGGAAATGGTCTAGGTTGGTTTGAGAGAAAAGTAAGACTTTTCTCACTTTTTAATCTATATAAATAATATAATTCAATATATGTTTCTTGATCCAAGGGAAAGATAGCTGGTATATGTCACATGACTAGGCTAGGGTTAGATCTAGGGTTGGTAAACAACCAAGATAGAGCAAGATTTGCAAGCTTCCTCATAAAAAAAACAAAGTGTATTTTGGACATTTCTATTTATTTCTAGAATTTGTCATTAGTTGCAAACCCTTAGGGTTTAGGTTTTGAAAAATCTAAAGTTTAGGGTTTAACCCTTTAGGGTTTAGGGTTTGGTTCTTAAAAATTTAACAACTTGGATTTCTAAGATTTTCTAGTTAACTATTAAAATAGAAAATCTTGATTTTTTAAATTTTAATTAGGGCTTCCTAATTATATTATAATTTCCTAATTACACAACAATCTTTGCCAATTAGGACTAATTTATCCTAATTAAAATCGCTAATTTAGTACTTAGGGCCACAATTATACATTAGGTTTCAAAACCACATTTTAGGGTTTTTTTAAAAAAAATAATAATAATATTTCAATTTTTAGAAATTAGATTTCCTAATTAGATTAGGGTTTCTAATAACTTGACAATTAGGATTTATACTTCCTAATTAATAATGCTAATTTGGCAATTAAATACATCACTATACAATTAGGGTTCAAAATGGTCCTTAGGATTTTCAATCCCACAAATTAGGGTTTCTAATAGAAAATAATTTTCTAAAATAGAAATTAAATATTCGTAATTAGATTAGAGTTTTTTAATTACTTAACTAGAAGATTAGAATTAATATATCCTAATTAACATAAAAATTATTAAATTAACACTTTCGTTTTCTCTAATTATAAAATTAGGGTTTCAAATCTCGAAATTAGGGTTTTCTAAATTTGAAATTAGAGTTTGCTAATAATTAAGCTTTTCCCTAATTAGTAGTATAATTAATACCACATAAGCATTATAATTTTCCTTTCTATTCCAGATTAGGGCTTCAATTTATCAGAATCTGAAACTAGGGTTTTCAGATCTGGTATTATGGTTTTCTAATAATCAATTAGGATTTCCAGAAATTCATTAGGGTTTTCCCTAATTAATTTCTAATTAATGACATTTAACCTTATACATAGCATTGCTTTCCCAATCTAGGATTTTTAATATCCGAATTAGGGTTTCGGACTCCCGGAACTGAAACTAGGGTTTCCAGAACCGATTCCTAGGGTTTCTTATTAATCGCTAGGGTTTTCTAACCGAACGTTAAAGTTCTTAATATATAATTAGGGTTTAACACATATATAATTAATCTGGTCTACCCTTGACCCTTAACCACATTCAGCACACATACATAACCATAGTCACAGAACATAATCACATAAATCCTTAATCCCGAATAATTCATCTAAATCCTTCACAGAATTTTGAAATCCTCAAAATTTCACCCTAATAATATCAAATGCATACACTTATTTTCTGTCTGGGTCTATTATTTGACCTTAAATCAATCATTTAAGATTTTAATAAATTGTCCAAATTCTCGAGTTGTCACATTCATCCCTCCTTATAAGAATTTCGTCCCCGAAATTCACCTTACACCTTACACCGTGCACCTTATACCATTCACACATATCATTACATGCTACCCAATACACCTCTCACTGCGGTTATTGGTCTCAGGTATTCCTACCTAAGCTTTATAACCAACAGCTTTGATACCAACTCTGATAGCCACGAATCCGGTCCCCAAATCGTGGCGGATTCGGTACACTAATCATTCTATAACTGTTTGCGGAAGATATAAACATAAATTGTTTATACATTAAACTTTACACACATTTCCCTAAAATCTAGTAACCTTAACTTAAATACAATTCATAAACTTTCTATCACATAACAATATTTATCAAAATATATTATTACAAAATAGTCGCACATTTTATTCCAAGCTGAACTTGGTATTATCTTTTCCTGTATCCGAACGTATTCGCCTTATCTGCAATGTTTTATCATGATATAGCAAGGGTGAGCATGAAAGTTGCCCAGCAAGTATAAATACAACAATATAACGATATATCATGATTGAAGAGTACGAATAATAAGCTGGCTATAATTCATCAATATAGTTGAGAATTATCATGAACAAACTTTTGACTGAACAAGTTTTAAACATGAACAAACATTTCTGAACCAACTGGTAATGAAGGTGATCAGCCATTCATACCTGACTTATACATGCAAAATGTACATAGTACAATTTTTCATGGCAAACAGCAATGATTAACCATAAGCTTGAATAAAACACTCTTATTAGAGTTAAGTAAAAAAACAACTTGCCTGAATTGTTGATTACTGCTACGCAATTTATATCACTTTATCCCGAAGACCTAATATTAATATATAGATCTCCAATAATTAGAATAATATCATCACAGTATAATAGTGTTATATTTATATACACAGAATAACCTAAACACATAGCACATAACCCTATCAGTTTATACAACACATAAGACTTAGTATCAGGTCAAACTATTTCAGTCTGACTTGAAACAGACACAATTCTAACATCCCGACGGTCTAGTCGAACGAATATCGAGTTTAAGTTCAATTAAACTCTGCCTAAACATTTAACAATTATCACAGATAATTATCTTATCAGTCAAAATAATTTTTAAGGACTTATAATAATTTTTAGATAATTAATATCATTTATCAACATTTTTCAATCATTAAAACTGTATTTAAATGAATTAAATACCACTTAATTCCTTAATCATTAATATTCATTTAATATAAAGTATTAATGAAAATCATTACATAATATTATAATATAATTATTATATCACAAAGTATTTTTAATACCTTAAAATCATTTTTATATGATTTTTAAACACTTAAATCCATTATCCGATAATTTCTATTAATATTAAAATATTAATATTTTCATGACAAAATATCAAAAGTTATATTTTATAACTTAAAATGTTTTTATAACACTTAAATTATTTTTATATGATTTATAAAGCATTAATTCTATTTTTTTAATAATTTATTTAATATATTCGTTAAATAAACTAATTATCATTAATATTGTTTAATTAATGAAAATCATCACAAAATATCAAAAGTCATCAAAAATAACTTAAAATATTTTCTAACACCATAAAATAATTTTTTTCATGATTTTTCATGAATTAAAACTATTTTTAAATAATTTATTTAATATTATAATTAAATAAATAAATACCTTTTATATTCCAAAAATATTAAGTATTTTTTGAAATATACCCAAAATAATTAAAAACTATTTTCCAGAATTTAAAATAATTTTTCAGAATTTATTTTGTATTTTTTAATAATTAAAATCTAATTTTTCTAATTTTTAATTCATTTTCAGAATTTCCAGAAAATAAAAATAATTAAAACCGTCTCTAAAGCCTTTAACGACAGACAACCATCGCCTTAGGTGTTCTTGAGCCTCAAGAACACTAACAAGGCAGCATGCGAGGGGGTTGGTTTGACCGGCTATAACTTTGTGTGTTGTGTGTTTGGCAATTTCTTTGGTCAGATCTTGTAGAGGAAATACAAGACTACATTATCCAACAAACATAATAGCTAAACAATATTAGATCTGGGAGATATTAGCCATCAAAGTAGCTGTCAGAGATGTTCTTCACGAAGAACAGTTCGTGGGGGTCACTTTGGACCTCTATAACTTGATGATCGAGTAATGTTTAGGTGATCTATCAATTTCAGTGTGTAGACAACATGTAGGAATACAACTCTAACACTTAACATCATTATGACAACAACAAATCTAACTGGAAATGGCTGGTCAAAGTCGACCACGGAAACTGTTCTTCAAAATCTGGGTTCGCTGTTCTTAGCAGTTTCGGTCAACGGGTTTTGACTGCTTATAACGTTTGATCTACAATTGATCTAGCTTTTATTCTTTTTGCGCC
The DNA here is from genome assembly GCA_020205505.1 of Panax japonicus. Taxonomy (NCBI): domain Eukaryota; kingdom Viridiplantae; phylum Streptophyta; class Magnoliopsida; order Apiales; family Araliaceae; genus Panax; species Panax japonicus. The sequence goes on along the minus strand of CM035101.1, from coordinate 40,969,666 downwards.
TTAAAGAACACATAACAGACTACATGTTACAATCTTTATACATCAAAAACACTTAATACACACGGATCTAGATCCTCTGACATATGGATGTCAGACGAGAATTTTCAAGTTTCCGAATTTTGAAAAACTTTAATTTTGAGCACTATAATGTTACGGGTCCTGTATTTAACAACTTTGAACATTAATTAACACCTTATTACACAACTTTGAACGATCAATTCCAACAATTAACATAGAATCAAAGGATTTCAAGAATTAGGATTTTTACCACTTTTTGCTTTGATTTTTAATTTTGATCCTTTGTTGCAGATCTTTGCTTGCTGATTCTTGATCATAGTTCATCTTATCTCTCTCTCTCTCTCACTCCAAATTTTTGGATTTTAGAGAGAGGAAATGGTGTAGGTTGGTTTGAGAGAAAAGTAAGACTTTTCTCACTTTTTAATCTATATAAATGATATAATTCAATATATGTTGCTTGATCCAAGGGCAAGATAGCTGGTATATGTCACATGACTAGGCTAGGGTTAGATCTAGGGTTGGTAAACAACCAAGATAGAGCAAGATTTACAAGCATCCTCATAAAAAAACAAAGGGTTTTTTGGACATTTCCATTTATTTCTAGAATTTGTCATTAGTTGCAAACCCTTAGGGTTTAGGTTTTGAAAAATCTAGGGTTTATGGTTTAACCCTTTAGGGTTTAGAGTTTGGTCCTTGAAAATTTAGCAACTTGGATTTCTAAAATTTTCTAGTTAACTATTAAAATAGAAAATCTTGATTTTTTAAATTATAATTAGGGCTTCCTAATTATATTATAATTTCCTAATTACACAACAATCTTTGCCAATTAGGACTAATTTATCCTAATTAAAATCGCTAATTTAACACTTAGGGCCACAATTATACATTAGGTTTCAAAACCACATTTTAGGGGTTTTTTTAAAAAAAATAATTATATTTCAATTTTTAGAAATTAGATTTCCTAATTAGATTAGGGTTTCTAATAACTTGACAATTAGGATTTATACTTCCTAATTAATATTGCTAATTTGGCAATTAAATCCACCACTGTACAATTAGGGTTCAAAATGGTCATTAGGGTTTTCAATCCCAAAAATTAGGGTTTCTAATAGAAAATAATTTTCTAAAATAGAAATTAAATATTCGTAATTATATTAGAGTTTTCTAATTACTTAACTAGAAAATTAAAATTAATATATCCTAATTAACATAAAAAGTATTAAATTAACACTTTCGTTTTTCCTAATTATAAAATTAGGGTTTCAAATCTCGAAATTAGGGTTTTCTAAATTTGAAATTAGGGTTTGATAATAATTAAGCTTTTCCCTAATTAGTAGTATAATTAATACCACATAAGCATTATAATTATCCTTTCCATTCAAGATTAGTGCTTCAATTTATCAGAATCTGAAACTAGGGTTTTCAGATCTGGTATTATGGTTTTCTAATAATCAATTAGGATTTCAAGAAATTCATTAGGGTTTTCCCTAATTAATTTCTAATTAATGACATTTAACCTTATACATGGCATTGTTTTCCCAATCTAGGGTTTCTAATATCCGAATTAGGGTTTTGGACTCCCGAAACTAAAACTAGGGTTTCCAGAACCGATTCCTAGGGTTTCTTATTAATCGCTAGGGTTTTCTAACCGAACGTTAAAGTTCTTAATATATAATTAGGGTTTGACATATATATAATTAATCTGGTCAACCCTTGACCCTTAACCACATTCAGCACACATACATAACCATATTCACAGAACATAATCACATAAATCCTTAATCCTGAATAATTCACCTAAATCCTTCATAGAATTTTGAAATCCTCAAAATTCCACCCTAATAATATCAAACGCATACACTTATTTTCTGTCTAGGTCTATTACTTAACCTTAAATCTATCATTTAAGATTTTAATAAATTGTCCAAATTCTCGGGTTGTCACAAGATTAAGTGAAGACTTGTAAATTAGAAAGATGAATTGAACTTTAGACTAGTTTAAGGAACTGTTATGTATCCTTGGTGGCGAATAAAAGTCACTCTTGTAAGATGAAATGAATAATGTATTTATTATTATTTGTAATGAAAAAGGTTATAAGGTTTCCAGAACCTGGGATTTGAGAGTGTATGTCGTTATATTTCAGTATATAATGATGCATGTTGGATGAATGATGTACTCGTGACGTACGGAATCCGGGTGTGAAGATAGACCAGATTTCAGGGCGTTACATCCTCGACTTGTCCCATCTACGTTTTCATTTTCTGAAGAGAACAGTGAAAGAAAGGGTGAGCTCAACTAGCCCAGTAAGAAATATTATGACTAAGAAAATACCGAATAAATTATTGTTAGCCTTCAACAGTGCTAAACTGATACAATATAAAAAACATCAAATTTAACTGCAGCGGAACAAACAATTCGTTAGAAGAGTCAAGTAGAGCATAATGTCTACTATCTCCTCTAGATTTAAAAGTCCATCGTTGATATTTTATTCCTATAATACTCATCAACAGTTCTTTGTTATACTTAAGATAAATATAACTTTTATCACTTGTCTTCACCTAAACCACCAAAGATGTTAGTTAAATTCACAATTTATATTTATAATAATGTGAATTAATAGTTCCTTATTGCCATAAAGGCTTAATAGAACGTTTACTCAATATCCTTACCGCAAAGGATGAAGATATTCAAATGTAATAACAATGATCATACCAATCAGTAGTCTTTCTTTGCCCTACAGGCCAAAGATATTCAACAATAAAACCAATGGTAATGATCATACCAATCAATTGCCTGTCAGTGCACTACGGCCAAAGACATTCAACTGTTAACTAATGGTTATGATCCTACCAATCACATCATTGAATTATACATGCACAACGACCAAGGATATTCGTTATATCACTAGTGGTCATGATCATGTCATACACGTGTACATCTTCGCACTAAGGGTCAAAGATATCAAACAACAGATCATCTATGCACGACAGGCCAAAGATATTCAACAACATATCATCTTTGCACTACAGGCCAAAGACATACAACTGTAAAACCAATAACCAACTGTATAATAAAGAATGGAATAATAAAAGAATTTCACCATGTATGCAGTACTTTGCATAGACAGGTTATTTTAACATAATAATAAAGAATGGAATAATAAAAAATTTCACCATGTATGCAGTACTTCGCATAGACAGGTTATTCCAACATAATAATAAAGAATTGAATAATAAAAGAATTTCACTATGCGTGCGTAATTCGCACAGACATGTTATTCAAATAGAATAATAAATAATGGAACCAGGTCATCTGTAATCGCACATACAGGATATTCCAATAGAAAAATAAGAATGGAATAACAACAGAATTCACCATGAATGCGATAGATCGCACAGAAAGGTTATTCCAACAGAATAATAAATAATGGAACCAGGTCATACGTAAACGTACAGACAGGATATTCTGATAGAATAATAAAGAATGGAATAATAGAAGAATTTCACCATGTAAGTGGTACTTCGCATAAACAGGTTATTCCAACATAAAAATAAAGAATAAAATAACAGAAAAATTTCACCAAGTATGCGGTACTTTCTTATATACAGGTTATTCCAACATAATAGTAAAGAATGGAATAATAGAAGTTCTCTTCATGAATACAAAAGAAATAATACCCCTTACGAGTACAACAAATAATATCTCTTACGAGTACAACAAATAATATCTCTTACGATTACAACAAATAATATCTCTTACTTTTGAAAGAAGAGTATTCCGACTGGTAGGGCGAGGATATACTCGAAGAAACTTGTACTACGCTCAAAGCTTTCTTAAACTCTAAAGAAATACGCTCAAGATTATAGAAGAAGAATTCTTCGTAAGAAATAATGAAGGAATGAGCTTCTATTTATAGAAGAATGGACTGCATAGTAACTAATTCATGAACGGTCCAGATTGATTTATTTTTAATCGGACGGTCCATATTCAAATCAAAATCTTTTAAATAAAATATAATATATTCTATTTATAATCTAATAAAACGAATAACTTTATAAAAGTATTATATTTTATATAAAAAGATTTTACTATGCAAAACACTATGCAGGCACTATACAACACTATGCATAATAAAATATAATATATTCTATTTATAGAATAACTTTATAAAAGTATTCTATTTTATATAAAAAGATTTTACTATGCAAAATACTATGTATAATAGAATATAATATATTCTATTTATAGAATAACTTTATAAAAGTATTATGTTTTATATAAAAAGATTTTACTATTAAAACTTTAAACCAACGATCCATATTGAATCACTATTATAACTTTCCACCAACGGTCCATATTAATTTACTATTATATCTTCAACCAACGGTCTGAAAAATTAGCACATCTCCTCGTGAAATAATATTGTACCAAAAAATGATTTGGACCAAAAAGAAATAAATTTTACTGGTGATCAATAGTACCACGTGAATAGTACTTTGGGAATAGTACCCTGTGAATAGTACCCAGACACAAAAAGTGTCCCAAATACCCGAGTGAACAATACTAGAGTGAATAGTAATCAGCTGAATAGTAAATCGTGAATAGTACTCCGACACAAAAAATACCCCAAATACCCGAGTGAATAATATTTGGGTGAATAGTAATTTAGGTGAATAGTAACCCATGAATAGTAACTCGTGAATAGTACTCTGACACAAAAAGTACCCTAAATACTCGAGTGAACAATATTAGAGTAAATAGTAACCGGGTATTTTATGACAACTTGTCTACTTTGAAAAATTTTCACATATCACCCTTAACTTTAAACTTTTATCAATTTAACTATTTACCAAAATAGAAATAATGAATATTATTATTTCATAAAATCCGGGGTCTCAAACTACAAATAAACAAATTCCCTATATAACACATTACGAGCCTACAAATATGTACCCCAGTCAATTTGATCAATATTTTACATGATTTGTTGTTTCAAATAGTATGTAAAACATAGGTAAACAACTACGTGAAATATAGAGATAGCCTTTCATTGCATTGCTTAGTGAAAATTAGAAAATTATTATAGTCTCTATATTATAAAGGAGGTGGTCCTTTGCCATTGAGTAAGAATATAGACTCCGTATAATAATTAAAGACGTATGTGTATATGTCTTTTGCTTGCACATAGTGCATAATTTGAGGTAGACTTTTTGAAGCATTTAAATTGATACTTCTTTAATTCTTATCAAGATAAATAATTTAAATATTCAATTTCTAAACCAGCTTAAAATTATGATTTTAGCACTTTCCATTTTCTACTATCTAAACCCATATAGATGAATTCCCTATATGTACTTGAGTTTGTATAAAATATGTGGACTTGCATTCCCTATATTCAGTTTCAAGGTAGTCGATTTCTCTAATTTTTTGGTTGGTTGTGTTGGGGAATGTACAAATTGAAATTTTAAGCTGAGATATCTCAATGATTTTGAGTTGTGTAATCATCTAACTCTAGCTTTGGAGGCATATATCATATAACAAGGTGAACTACATTTTTCCTGAACTACAACTCAACTGTTGTTTCTCTGTGACGACATTTCCTATCTGAACACAACTCAAAAACCCTTGTACAGAAATTCAGTGTCAAATAATTCACATCACCCAATACCCTTCAAGATAAAACTACTACTGCAATTAACCTAATAAAAAAGGGAGAGGAGTACCTCCGAAAACGAGGCGGTGGTTGAGGCGGTGGTGGAGTAGGCGAGGTGGTGGGTGAGGCGGTGAAGTGGATAAGGCGTTGGAGGCTGGTGGCGACTAGTGGCAGCTGGAGGCAACTAGTGGAAACCGGTGGCGTTAGCCTCCTTCTTCTCCTTCTCCTATCCCCCCTTTCTCCCTCTTCTCTCTATTTCGGACCTCTCTCTTTTCTTTTTCCTTCTCTGTTATGTGTTGAGCGAATAACTGATACTGATTTCATTTAGTTTGAACGCGACCGCTATTCGCGACCGCATGTGGTCGCTGCCATTTAATGACCTGGACTTATCAGTGACCGCATGCGGTTGCTGATTAGAAGTGGTCGCAAAAAACCTACGCGCCAACATTTCCAGCCAAAATTTGGGTGGGAAATTTGTTCTAGTGACCGATCAGCGACCGCATGCGGTTGCTGATATAACTTAGCGACTGGGCTATATATTGGTCACCGATGTCGGTCGCTAGTAGGAATATCTACTACCGAATATGCGGTCGTTGATATAATTGGTCGCTGATAGACCTTTTTCTTGTAGTGTGATCCTGTCTGTATATATATTTATTGTTTTTATATATATACCTGCGTACTACTTTCAAACAAATTGCGGTATCATGTGCACCTAGGAATCATGTGATCACAGATTCAGCCCATTGGATCTGGATTCGGTTCCCGTGATGAACATTTTCAGCTATACGCAGCTTGTAAATTATTCTGCGATGTCCGAATTCCCTCAAATGGTTTCCATACCCACGAGGAAGTCGGCATTATTTTTGTACATTATTTTCGTACCGATGCCTCGCATTCGTAAAATAAAATCAATCAAGCCGAACACTTAATAAAATGGGAGTGTAAAAGGTCTCAATTACTATTAAGCGTCAGGGTTTAAAAAACCTCTTTTATAAAACATCACTGCCATTTCTCACATAAAATTGAGTTTTTACATAAATTCAAACCCTGTGTATATAGGTGTGAACGAGGCCTCGCACAACTTCCAAATAATAGCACATTGACCCACACACAAACACATTCAGATAACAGTTTCTTGAAAAGAGGCGATCACCGTAGTAACACGGATGTCAAGGGTGTGCCTAACACCTTCCCTCCGCATAACCAAGTCCCTGGACCTTAATGAATCTCGGTTTCACCGACCGATTTAGCAGTGTCACATCACTGGGTCAATATGCAAACCTTTTCTCGGTTGTGTTGGTACAACCATTTAAAAAACTAACCGACGACTCTTAACTGTTCATCGTCGACATTATACATGTCAGACCTTTATCACATATTTTTTTCAAACAAACCTCACATAAAATGAGAACACCAAAGAACAAGTAACGGAAAGGGACATCTAAAGATTCCGACGTCGATAATAGGCCAAGGATATTCGTGTATTCATCAATGGTCATGATCATGCTGACAACTGTCCATTAATGCACTACGGCCAATGAGGATTTTTACCACATCATTTGTAACAATACGGTCATGATTATACCGAATAATCCCTTGTCATAATCATACTAAGTCAATCTATGCACTACATGCCACATATGACTTTCAACATATTATAAACATGAGGATGATGACAATGATATAAGAATTCAATAAAAAAAAGTTCAAGGATAAATTTTTAAAGATTTATAATTTAATTTATCCAGAAATCAATAACGTCTAAATTGTCAACATGATATTGTTTTGTGGAGTAAAATTCAAGAATGCTCAGAAGAATATTTCCATGAAAAGATACTGGATGAAGCGCCAATATCAAGGATATTCTACTAATTTCATGGAGTATAGAAGCCAAAACTTTAACCAACTGAGTATAATAGAATATATGAAACCACAAATGGATTTTTGTCGCCATGCGGTAATCCACGTAGACAGATTATTCTAACATAATAATAAAGAATGGAACTAGGTCATGCGTTATCCGAAAAGACAGGATATTCCAACAGAATAATAAAGAATGGAACCAGGTCATGCGTAATCCGCACAGACAGGATGTAACAGAATAATAAAGAATGGAACCAGGTCATGCGTAATCCGCATAGACAGGATGTTTCAATATAATAATAAAGAATGGAATAACAACAGAATTAACCAGGCATGCGATAGACCACACAGACAGGTTATTCCAACAGAATAATAAAGAATGGAATAACATAAGAATTTCACCATGTATACGGTAGTCCACATATATACATTATTCCAACTGAATAATAAGGAATGGAATAACAATAGTTCTCTTTATGAATATGAAAGAATAATACCCCTTACCTTAAAAAGAAGAGTATTCTGACGATTAGGGTGGGGATATACTTGAAGAAAATTTGCACTATTTTCTACGACCAAAACTTTCTTAAACTCTAAAGAAATACGCTCAAGATTATAGAAGAAGAATTCTCTGAATTTCTGGTGTGATTTTCAATTCTAACTAAACATCCTATTTATATGAGAATGGAAAGGATACTCTGCTGCACTATGCAACAAAATATAATATATTCTATTTATAATCAAATAAAATAAAACTTTATAAAAAGTATTCTATTTTATATAAAAAGTTTTTACTATGCATGCACTATGCAAACACTATGCATAATAAAATATAATATATTCTATTTATAATCAAATAAAACAAAACTTTATAAAAAGTATTTTGTTTTATATAAAAAGTTTTTACTATGCAAACACTATGAAGACACTATGCATAATAAAATATAATATATTCTATTTATAATCAAATAAAACAAACCTTTATAAAAGTATTCTATTTTATATAAAAAGTTTTTACTATGCAAACACTATGCATAATAAAATATAATATATTCTATTTATAATCAAATAAAACAAAACTTTATAAAAAGTATTCTGTTTTATATAAAAAGTTTTTTGTTTTATTATATTTATAATAATAAAACAACATTTATCACCATTATTATAATTCACAATATTAATCGAACAGGTCGCTCCCAGGAAAGAGGGGGCTTTTAATAAGGATTTCTCCCTAGTGGCGCGTAATTAGGTGACCAAACCTCTCCTTGACAAAACTTCTAGACATAATCAATATTGTAAATAATAATATTAATAAATATGTAATCTCAATTATTGATTTAATAATATAAAATATCGACAATAATTGAATCAAATAACGTGAGATACTATGCAACAATTACTGTAGCAATAACTGAACAAAACTGAGTGACTTCTAACGTAATCAATACCGTGTGCTACTATGCAACCACGCGTATTACTGTACTTTTAACACCTAGTGTTTCAACAGTTAACGGTAAAACTTCTGCCATTATTTTCATAAAATATTTTTGTCTTTTTCTCAATCCGACAATAATTCCGTTGTGGGGTTCACCAATGATTGTGCCTTTGTACAAATATTCCCTGTTAAAATGAATATTCTCCGACCAATCGAATATTATATAACAACTTGCGTACTTTGTAAAATTTATAAATATTACCCACAACTATAACATTATATCAAATTCATTCCATAATATTCAAAAATGATATTTATAGAAAAATCATCTTTATTCATAAAAGTTGGGGTCTTACAATTTCAAAATCATATAGCATAAACACTATCAAAACTAAGAGTTAAAATTGAGAATAGATTATACCTTGATTTAGCAAACACTTCTCTTCCTCTTTACAATCTCAGACAGTTTTCACAAGCTCTCAACCTCAATTCTCTGAACTTAGCCTTTAGGAATTATGCGTAACATATAACCTGACTCCCCTCTCTCTCACATATACATCAATTCAAAAAACCAATAGGTGTCAGTTAAAATAAGCCAAAGGCCACATGGCCTTGTTTGGCTAACCACAATTCTCCTCTACTAGTTTATTTTTATATTATTATATTATATGGTTTTTTTATTTGTCACACATGCAACCCATTAGCTTACACTTATAATTATAATAATTATAATTTTTATTATAATTATACTTAAGATTAATAAATAATTATATATCTAATTTAATTAATAAATTAGACTTAAACATCGCTTTATTTAATTTACTTATTTTCTTTAATATTAAATAATTTAATTTAAATTAATTATTTTATTAAATTAAATCTTTTAAATAAAAATTGCCATTATTCAATTTTATTACTAAATTAATGCGCCACAATTCATCAATTATTTATTTATCTCAATAAATAAATTAATTAAAATATTTATTTAATTTAATAAATATTTAAAATTCATTTAATTTCTTCAATAGTTAACTTAATTATTAAACTTCACTTACCCAATAAATGAATATATATTTTTCTTCACACTAGATCACATATTTCAAATTATATTACACATATATATAAATACTAAAACATCTCATAATAAGAATTTTAATTATTAAATTCCTATTTTAATAACCTATAAAAATTTGGGTTGTCACAGTGTCCTTCGTAGGTCCTTGAGCAAGACGTTATTATGTTCAATTTATGTGATTGTATAGTACAAATGTCAAGAACACAAGTCATTACCATGTTCAGATTTTCCATCTTCTTGTTTTTTCATGTGTTCTTGATCAAATCTAATATTATTTAAGTTTATGTAATTTCTTTTATAAAATATTATAATCACCTATGCAAGCTGTTATAATGCCCAAAATATTTTAATTATGAAAACCAAAAGCTCAAGAACATAAGTCGTTACCATGATCGATTTTTCGTTTTTCATGTTCTTCGCGTTCTTCGTATATTCTTGAGCAAAGGTCATAAATTTTATATAAATAGGTTTATGATTTTATTATTTTTATGTTAAGATATGTTATTAAGTGTTAGAACATGTTATCCTAGTAAATTAATGCTCATAGTATCATGTTTTACTAAATGAAAAAAAAGAATTGTGAACCAAAATCACAATATTGACATTTCTGTCCATTTTCCAAAATTTTAAAATGGTAATATGCTTTTGAATGATTAAGAAAGTCGTAGATATGGAAGTTAGGAGCGCGTAGGCATAAGAATCAACCAAAAATGTTTTAAAACAAAAACGTTATGGCAATTTTCGTAAAGGACGTCAAACCTGAAATTTTCTTGGAGACTCTAATTTAAGGACTTAAAAGAGCTATGGTGTTAAGAAGCTAATATCACCTATGAACATATTTAAGTTAAGTTATTATATAACATATAAAGTTATATAAAATGATTAATATAACTGCTTATGTACTATATGATTGTGTAGGGTTATTTTAACAAGGTTACACTTATAGTTTACTGTACTAAACATCAAGGCAAGTTTCCTAAACCCTAAACTTATTTCTTCATTATGAAAGTTCTCTATCTTTAAATCTCATATCGAGCAAGTTCTTCTTAAACCTTAACTTACTTATGCAAAATTTCTCAACCCTGTTTATTCATGAAACAAGATTTTTATCTTGATATGCTATTGATATAATATACTACACCTACAATTGAATTACCTCTTGTTGAAAGGTTATTGCTATAGCTTCAACATAACTAAGAAATGAATTGTTTATTCATATTAATTGTTAAAGCTTAAATTGTTGTGTCAAACCAAATTGTTTGGTAAGACATCCTATTCTGAAGTTGGGTATCCCATATGGGATCATTCGATCGATAATATATTGACACTAATTTGGGTGCATTTGAGTACTGGTAGGATGAGATGCATACTCCTAAGATGTTGAATGGGTCGATCCCCTATCTCATATCTAAACAAAATTTCTAAGTTTGTGTGAGTGATAGAAATATAAATCCATAATGAAATGGTAACAACTATCAGTCGAAATTTGAATTGTTGTATTTCTTTAAATCATATATTGTTATAAATACAAAACTTGCTGAACATGTCATAGCTCACCCTTGCAAATTATTCCCTTTGCAGTTTTAGATGGTAATCCTGGAACATCTAGAGTAGATAAAGGGAAGCATCCCTGCTTAGATTAGGTTATATTCTTGTCTAGTCGAATACTTTGTAATAAGAAATTCTTTATAAGAATCATGTAATCGAACTTTAATATTTATGATATATAACATCTTTTATTTCCGCAACCATGTTTTCCTTACATATATAGATGTAATTAGAATCTTCAATTTAGTTGAGATCCTTGGGAACTATTTATCTGAGTGAGGGTATTAATAGCATAGACTGTTCATGTTGTTATTAATACTCTAGATTTCGGATAGATAGTTATTATCGATACGATAGTTTAAATTTGCATGATATAGACTAAACATCTGAGTGATGGTATAGGTAATATGGATTGTTCATCTTATTACTAGTACTCTGAATTTCGGATAGAAATATACTATTCGTAGATACAGTCTATACATCCAAGTGAGGGTATCCAAACACAACAATAGTTCTGACAAGAACTATTATCTATTATGGGATACTGTGAACCTTGGATCTATGGGAATTGTATCTTGTAATAATTTTATAGTCACTCGATTAGATATAAGCATAAAATCGGATACCATGGGTGTATAGATTTAAATGCGTTATATTAATTGATTAGTCGTGAGCACCATATCGGATATCGCGGGCGTATAGATTTGGGGGCGTCACAGAATGGTATCAATGTGACACCCCCAAATCTCGGTACTTTATTACCTCGAGATTTGGTGTTCACGTAATCAAAATATTCATTTATAACTACCAAATCATAAATAAAATTGAATAATAAACATGCCCATACAGGAATTACATAAAATAAAATCTCCCAGGTTATCTAACCTTTACAAACAATCATTCATGCGGAAAATTTAAATAAACTTCATTACATTCTTTAAACCAAAGTCTGATAATAAAACTATCAAAACTATTACAAGTCTTCAGTACTTGTTCATCTTTCCATTTCCTTTACTGGTGCTAGGTACGTCACCCTTTCCATCTTTAGCTGTAAGGATTTTACAGGAAAGACTGAGCAAACAAGGCTCACTTGAAATAACAATGAATAACTTTTACATTCTCTGCCCATTTAGGGGCTCAATAGAACTGAACAATAGGTTCTATTAACATCTTAAACATTCTTTACCCAATCAGCGGCTCAATAGAACTAAATAATAAGTCATATTAACATCTTAACATTCACTGAGGGTCTAATGACCACGAACCTTGTCCACAGTTATAAGTAATCTTTCAATTTAAACTTTTACAGTCATACGACCATAATGACTTTAAGGTACTTAGGGGTATCAATCCTTCATACATGTATTGTATACAAACATTTCAGCACAAAGTACAAAACTAAGCGTAACCCCTATAAATAGGGTTGTTCATCTTAGTATTTTGAGTACAATTCCGCCCCAAAGATATTTTGGTTTGGATACACTTCAAGGTAATTTGGAATTCAACAGACATCAACTAAGGATTAGTTGAATGAAAAATAATAACACTATGTTTTTGAATAATCATACCAGAATAAATATTTCGTTCTAAGTTCATGCTTTAGGGATAATCTAATAGCATAACTATTGAATAACACATCATACCTTGCTTTGAATAACATTAAGCTAAGTTTACATCTTAGAATTTAATATCAAGCATGCACAACAAATAATAACTTGAACGATAAACTAAAGGTACTGGCATGCTAATATAACAAGTTTAGAGTTAAGAAAACTTGCATAATCATAATAACTATCACAATGAAAGTGTGGAGATGGGAAACTTGTATCATCATGAATAACTGGATACAATGAAGTTTTTTAATGGAAATACTTTACTCAATAAAGTATAGCATATGAAATTTGCATAACGAAACTTTAGAATTAGAAAACTTGCTTAAACACAACAAACTAACTCAACGAGAGTATGGAGTTAGAGAACTTGCTTAATGTAAAAAGACAGGTTTAGAAACTTGCACAATTATAAAAGTAGAGTTAGAGAACTTGCCTCGTGCATAGGTTGAACAATTACTATTCACGTTCACGCCAAGTCCTACACATACCATATATATTGACAATACACATTAGTTACACTAACATTACCTTTACGAGTTACTTTATTACTCTTAGTATAGCTACTAACTAAGTTTAAGTTTAAACAACATCACATCTTTTCATGAACATTAATTTTTAGCTTTATTACAACTACTTAAATGATCATGTCATTGCACCAGATGCACATTAACAACTTGATACAACATCCTATTACATATCCAACATGTTATCATTAAGTTATACTAATACCCAAAGGGTTGCACTTGCATTCGTGCATCCCGACGCCCTCCGATTGGCTCCAAATACACAATAGTCCTAAAGATGGCCATTTTGACTAATGTTACAGACCTAAAATTAAAAGACTTAAAGCATGAAAGTTGTAGGTCTATTCGTCCTAGTTCCGGATCATCTTTAATCAACTCAATCAGAGTTTGTATGAGAAAGTTATGGCCGTTTTACTACAGGTGGTCAAAACTGCCCAACTCAGACAACTTTCCCGGCGCCGGGGCGCGGGTCAGAGGCGCCGGGGCACGAGTACCAGCGTCGGGGCGCGAGTTCCAGCGCCTGGGTGCGAGCTACTGGCCCATTTTTAACGCTGGGGCGCGAAATTTGACGTCGGGGCGAGAAATTTGGCGATGGGGCGCAAATTTTGACGTTGGGGCGCCGGAACTCACAGAACCAAAACTAAGAACAGAGCCAAAGATACTGTCTTAAATTTGTAACAACAATTCGCCCCAAACAACATGTATAACTAATATAAACTACACATAATTGTTAATAATTATCCATATACCAATTTCCAACAATTGAAAAACAAATTTAAAAGACTTAAATCACTAAAATAATATTTGGTTAAAACTCAAAACTGCATTGTTGATATCTAAAGTATAGTGAACGAAATTTTTACTATTATCAACCAAATTTGATTCCTTTGAAATACAAGTATACCAACATATAACAAATTAACATGTATAGTTCAATTCCTCAGTTAGCATACATAACTTTTGATATTTCTACAAAACATATATTCGTATATATATTTTTCACCGTAAAACCAAGTTCTCTTTCTAAATCTTAATTTAGCATATAAAATATATATATATATATATATATATATATATATATATATATATATATATATGCTAACTATAACAATTATAACAATAAAAACACATAATATCATTACCAATTCTAGAACATGTTTTACAGATAATTTTTGGTAAAAACCTTAACAGAGTGAATGACTTTCAAGAACACAGAGACTTTAAAACTAATGACGTAAAACATATATGTCTTCATAAACATAAATTTAGGTTATAAACACCTACCTTTTGTTGTTAAGAAACACTTGTTAAACCCTTAGAAAAGCTTGAAGAACTCTGTATTTTCCTGGAATCCCAACCCTTTCTCTCTCAACTATCTCTGTATTCTTTTATTTCTTTTAGCAGGCAACTCTAAGGTAAAACTGATAGCTAAGCCACATAACAATATACGTATACTAAAAATAAAACTAATGCATGCTCTATTTTCAAACGTTTGGAAACTGACGACTGTATTAAATATACCAACCAATAAGTTTATCAGTTACCAAAAATATATTCATATATATATATATATATATATATATATATATATATATATATTATTTATATTTTATTTATTTAATTAATAATTTAAATTCAAAAGAAATCCAAAAGCCATAAGGCTTTGTTTGGCAAACCATTTAAAATTAAAGGATTAATACTTAAACCTTGTTTGGCAAAACTAAATTAAGAATTACTTTAATTATTTTAATAACTCTTTATCACATAGTTATTTGTCACACTTTATGTATTAACAATTTATTAAATAAATCACTTAATAACATAACTCAATCCACATAACACATTAATTATTAAACAATTAAATAATTAACTAAAACATCTCAATCAAATTGAACAGTTACTTATTCAATAATAAACACGTCCAATAAATATTTATATAAATCAATAAATATATATAACTTACATTTAAAAAAATCTGGAATGTTACAATT
The DNA here is from genome assembly GCA_020205505.1 of Panax japonicus. Classification (NCBI taxonomy): domain Eukaryota; kingdom Viridiplantae; phylum Streptophyta; class Magnoliopsida; order Apiales; family Araliaceae; genus Panax; species Panax japonicus. The sequence goes on along the minus strand of CM035101.1, from coordinate 40,953,943 downwards.
AAAGTAGTTAAGACTATAGATATAAGGAAGAGGTTTCTTAGTATATAGTCTTCGAGTCCGTAAAAATATTAACTTACACATAAAAAAACTTTATGTTCTGTGTAAAAAAAATTTAGTATAAATAATAAATGAAGGATTTGATGATAGAAATGGAGAATTATTAGGTATAAAATTTATTCAATCATGTGTGTTTATATAGGAGGCACCATTATTGTTTGTCAAGAAGAAGAAGAGTGAAGTGTTGAGACTTTTGTTCGACTATAAGTTGTTGAACAAAGTAACTATTAAAAGTAGGTACATATTGTTATAATAGAAGTTCTTTTTGATCAGTAGAAGGATCATATTGAAATTTAAGGATAGCGTGGAAACACTAAAAGGGAAGAAACTGTGAACTAAGTTCAATTCTTATGAACTTTGGCTGAGAATAAGTTAATTTTGGGTCTTTAAAGTGGCGGAGTATCCGTAGAATTGATAAAAAAGATAAGTGTTGAGTAGTAAAATATATCTTCTATAAAGGTAGTATGATTATAAGCACAAATGTTTTTGAAGCCAGGTGGGAATATCAAGATATAGATGAAGAATAGTTATCCACATCTTTTTATGGGTAATGTGTATCGTGATTCTGGGGACATAATCCTTATAAGAGGGGAAGAATGTAACGATCGAGAAATTCCACTTAGTTTAAAATTTAAGTTTTGAATATTATTTGAATTGTGTGTTCAAATGTCATTTTATGACCTAGGATGGTGATAATATTGTAGTATTTTTATTACGTGCAAGAATAAATAATTAAGAATTTTGAAGACGAAAATAAAAAAATTCAGAGAAAGTTTGAGTAAAAAACACTATTCACGTGAAGAACGATACCAGTTAGGTTTTGACCCTAAGTTCTTTTGAGAGGTCCATACGTCATTTTGAATTTTCGTTTCAAGATATACCGATAATACGTCGTGAAAAGTTGTATTGTCCAATAAAAAAATTTCTCCCAAAAACGTTGTGCTTAACACGTAGTGCTTAAAAAATTTTCTTCCGCCTATGGACTTTTAGGTATATTTTTTTTGACAAGCTGATTTATCGTGCTTACACTGACAAAATGCTTTGTCATGCTTATACTGACAAGATGATTTGTCGTGCTTACACCTGACACATGCTGACACGCGCCTGACACACGCTGACACATGCCTGGCACACGCCTGGCACACGTTGGCACATGTTGGGTACAAAACTATAATTAACCTATGTACCAAAATGTAATAAGCCGGGTGTAAAGTATTAATAACGTAATTAACCTACGTACTAAAGTGTAATTAACCTAGGTACCAAAGTGTAATAAGCCAGGTGCAAACTGTAATAAGCCAAGCCCTTAACATGCAATTAGTGAAACTATATTTTTCTATAAATAGTAAGCTAAATTCATTCATTTCCTACCAATTCACAAGGAATTCAAGAGCAAAAATACTCTATATTTATATTCTGAGAGATATTGTGAGAAAATAATTACTTTCGAAGCATCAAAGCACTACGCAATTGGAAGTAAAGCTAGAAACTACAAGAGGTAACATCTCTAGTAGTTGTTGTGTTAGATTTTATTTCATTTTATAGTCTATAAGCGCAAGATTATAAGTCGTTACCATGTTCGGATTTTCCAACTTCGTGTCCTTCGTAATTTCTTGAGTAAGACGTTATTATGTTCAATTAATGTAATTGTATAGTACAAATGTCAAGAACACAAGTCGTTACCATGTTCGGATTTTCCAACTCCATGTTTCTTCATGTGTTCTTGATCAAATCTAATATTATTTAAGTTTATGTAATTTCTTTTATAAAATTTTATAATCACCTAAGCAAGCCGTTATAATGCCCAAAATATTTTAATTATGAAAACAAAAAGCTCAAGAACATAAGTCGTTACCATGATCGATTTTTCGTTCTTCGTGTTCTTCGCGTTCTTCGTATATTCTTGAGCAAAAGTCATAAATTTTACATAAGTAGGTTTATGATTTTATTATTTTTATGTTATGATATATTATTAAGTGTTAGAACATGTTATCCTAGAAAATTAATGCTCGTAGTATCATGTTTTACTAAATGAAAAGAAGAATTGTGAACCAAAATCAAAATTTTGACATTTCTGTCCATTTTCCAAAATTTTAAAATGGTAATAACATTATCAAATTTTGCATATCATTGCCTTGGTGCTTGTTTCAAATCATATAATGATTTAAAAAGCATGTAAACTTTCGTTTCTTTTCTAGGGGAAATAAAACCTTCTGGTTGCTCCATATAAATTTCTTCCTCTAATTCACCATTACGAAAAGCAGTTTTAACATCCATTTGATGTATTTCTAAATTGTGTATTTTAGCTATTGCAACTAACATTCGAATAGATGTTATCCTTCTAACTAGTGAATAAGTGTCAAAATAATCAAGTCCCTCCTTTTGCCTATAACCTTTGGCTACAAGTCTTGCTTTATATTTATCAATAGATCCATCGGCTTTCATTTTCCTTTTGAAGATCCATTTGCATCCTAATGGTTTGGTTCTGTGACGCCCCCAAAATTCGAACTACCATATCTCGAATTCGGTGCATCACGTGCAACTACGAATATCCTACTAAATCATTAACAACGAAATTAATAGAATAATTTACATTGATATAATATAAATATTCCCGTCCCAAGGTACCGTAACCATTACTACGACAATTCAGTGATTAACTTAAACATACTTAATCATTCTTAAATACATCATAACAAGCATAACAATAATAATAATACTTCTAGTCTTAGGGACTAAGTTATTATGTCGCCTTGCCCTTTCCCTTGTCCTGTCCTGAAGTACCCCTTGCTCTGCCTTAACTGTAATATTTTTAGGAAGCAAGAATGAGCAACAAGTTTGCCCAGCAAGTAATATAGCCAGAAAAACAAGCAGCTATAGCATTTAAACCTTTCAAGGGTATAATAATAATTGGTAGTTCAAGGATATCGAGAAATATCAAGAGTATTCAGTAGGTGTCGCTATAGACTGAAGGATATCAACAACTTTCAGGATTTATTCATTTCGAGGTTCAATATGAATGAGCACTGAGCAGTCACTAAGGACTAAGAACTCTTACTAGGATTAACAGTATTACACTGTAATCCAATACAAACGAGTACAACAGGTGATCAGCCTAAAGTACCCTATGTTATGCATAACATTTAATCATACTCATGTGCGCACGTCGGTTACCCGAAAATATATAATTTCCCTTCAATGAGGGTTGTTCATCTCAGTAGATTTACGATAGTCCGCACTAAGTCAATCGGTTTGGACAGCTTTTTAACACATAATAATAGTCTAGTCGAATCAAAGGCTTAGACAATTTTTATAATGCATTTAAGAATGATAAGTCCAATGCTTGCAACAACGTCAAGGTATACAAATGATTTTCGAATAGAAACAGATATTTTCTTGATAAAAATATGATTGATATGACAACAATTCAATGAATACAGTGTGAGAATTAAGGAACTTGCAACACAATAATAATAGTGTTCGGATACTTACTCAATATAAATTTGAGTGAGGTTAGGGAACTTGCCTTTAGAGTTGATTGCTACTATAGCGAAAATCACCTCAATGAATTATGTTTGTCCTATTTATGTAAGTATAGGTATTCATTAGCCAAACACACTTAATATACATATGTAAACAACATGTACACATAACACATTTTTTTTTCTATCTATGTATACTACTGCACCCATCAAAACTCATAGCTGTACTCTAACATGTTAATACTTTTGACCACTGCTAGTTGATTCATAATCTTTCTTCTTCGTAGTTCCAAGAGGTTCATTGCTTTAAGTAGACCATAGCATCTATTAATCCCACCAACCCCTTTTCTATGCATATTTGCAGACATTAGATTTATTTTCCCGAAGTTAGAAAAATTCTCTACTTAAAACTCATTCGTGTAATAATAGTTTATAGCAGTATAGGAATATTTATTAATCCATCCTTATATCAAGTTATGATGTTATCTTCGAGTCCCAGGACATCTGGCCATGTCCGAAGCCGAAGACATCTTGCCATGTCCGAAGATATTACGACTTGTCCGAAGACAACACGCTTCATCCGAAGACATTACGACTTGTCCGAAGACAACAAGCTTTGTCCGAAGACAACACGCTTTTTCCGAAGACGTCTCTGAAGTCAGCTCTTTCAGAGACTTTGGTCTACACTATTTCGACAAAGTCTAAGTTTGTTGGGTTAATTTCATTAAGACTTTACTATATGCATACAACCTAAGGGAATTTCTTAATACATGGTCTAACATGACCAAACCCATCAGCTGGTTCCTAAGTACGGTGCAGCTACACCCCATGGAGTTCAGAAGCAGTGAACATGCTCTGTTTTGCAGAGTAGCCACAACTTGATTCCAGACAATTACTAACGCATTCATGCACGAAAGTAAACTTTTTAAACACCCTATATTATGCTAATTCATCATACTTGACCTATTAATTTAGGAAAACCAAGAATCAAACAAGACTCAAGTTAAGAATGAAGTAGAAATTATACCTTCTCGAGCTTTAACCTTGATATCTCACACACTGATTTGGTAATGCTTAGCAACTAAGAATTCTTTACTCAGATTTCTCCAACACTCTTATCACTATAACAAACTGCCATGGTGGCTTGTATTTAAAGAGAAAAGCATGGACTAGACCCTTGCTTTACCCAATGCTGGGATTCATGGTGTAATAGAAATGTACAATGGTTACTTAAGGAGTTGTTTAACCACTCCATACCAGCCACTTAGCTAGCCCTGCATGCCTAGGATTAGCAGCTTGAAAGTTTGCGTAAAGAGAGTTTAGGCTACTGTTCCTTGTACTTGGTGACCCTTAATTTGGGACAAGAGAATAGATCTCAGACATAGACTAAGGGCTAGTCGGTCGGGCCCATTGCCCACGCCATATTTTATTTAACCAACACCTTGTACCATCAGTTAACTATTATGTTGGGTTCCGAATTGGATTTTAAATAACCCATGTTTATTGGGCTAACTCAAAAGTCCATCAATTAATTTATTGGGCTAGACTCCCAATTTATTATTTGGATTATAAACATGTAAATACTTAATTATTCCTCACTAATTCCATCATTGTGTCACACAAGACATCTCATAAACCTTCCATAATTCTCCCCATCTTATCAATTATTAAAAGTTAAATTTTAATTCAATTGAGTTACTCACCTCATGCCATGTAAGCATTTATAAAATAAATAATCATAGGCTCTATTTATAATTATTAATATTAAATCGTAAAATTTATGGTTATTACAGGTTCCTGGTGGAAGATCAACCAATTCCCAAGTATAATTTTGCATAATAGATTCAATTTCACTATTGATTGCTTCTTTCCAATATGAAGCCTCTGGAGTAGACAACGCTTCCTTCACACTTTGACTTTCACTTTCTAGCATGTAACTTAGAAAGTCATGACCGACAGACTTGGAAATCTTAACCCTTTTACTACGTCTAGGTTCATCTTCATCTGTAACATTCCACAATTTTAAATGTAATATTAAATATTTATTGAATTATATAAATATTTAATGGACGTGTTTAACATTGAATAAATATTTGTTTAACTGATTTAATTTTATTTGGAGAATTATTTGTTAAATAAATAGTTGATGAATTAAGGAAATTATTATTATATTGATATTTCAATTTAACTGTTAATTATTTGTATTATGTTATGTGAATAAAAGATTTATTTAATTAATTATGATTTGAATTAATTAAATTAAATATGAAAACTTGATTAAATATAGTGTGACAAATAACTATATTATAAGGAGTTATTAAAAAAAATTAAAGTAGTTTATTTTAGTTTTTGCCAAACAAGGCTTAATATATTAATTCTTTAATATTTTAAGGGTTTTTGCCAAACAAGTCAAGGCTTTAGGGATTTCTAGTTTTTAAAATTAAATAAAATAAATAGAATAAATAATAAAAATAAAACAAATAAAATAATAAATATAATATATTTATATTATATACGTTAGTAACTGATTTTTCAATTAGTAGTGTTATTAAGTATCAATTTTATTCTTGCGCTTGAATATCAGTTGATTTCCTTGCTATTACGCATTCTATTTTCCTAGTTTGAGAGTACAGAGTTTTGTGAGAGCTTCAGAGAAAATTGAGAGAGAGTCTTAAGAATTTTCACAATAATTTCAGTAATTGGCAACGATTGTGTTGGTAATTGAAGGTATGTTCTACAGCTTGGATATTATATATGTTTATAAGTTTTACGACAAACTTTTATATAATCTGTGAATTTCAAATTGTTGAATTGTTGTTATACAATGGGATTACTTGTGATTATGTGAGTATATGATGACTGGATGTTGTGCTTAAACGAGAAATTCATGCTAATTTTGTTTGACATTAGTAGAAATTTTGTTAGTATATATATGTTTTCATGTGTAGCTATGAAAGTATCAATTATAATGGCCAATTTATATGTGAAAGTATAAATTGAAGCTTGTATATGTTAGTTCTATGAGATACAAGCATAACGTAATTTGAATAAGGTGATTTGGCCAACTAATGAATTCACAGTGATGATTTTTAGGTTGAATGTCAAGAAAATTGAGTTTTTCATGAAAATATGAATTTTGAGAAATTAAAATAGTTTTAGTTGGTGTTAAATTGTTCTAATTGGTTGTAAATGTGAGCAATAATGTTTATGATAGTTGTATATTTATTTTACTTGTTAATATTACTGTCTATTGGGTGAAATTTATGTTTGTTGGGCTAAAGTCGACTACTGTTCATTAGCCTTCTCTGCGTTTGTCTGAACACTGGCGCAACTGCGTCGGTGCCAAGGCAGAAAACGGCGCAGCTGCGCCGGTCCCAAGCCTTTGTACGGCGCAACTGCGCCATACCCTGGTTTGAAATTCTGGCTTCTGCTATTTCTATAGATTTGGGAAAACATTATAACATGGTCTGAAATTATGTTAGATGTCGACGTCGGGATTTTTAATTGTCCCTTTCCGTTACTTGTTCTTTGGTGTTCTCATTTTAGGTGAGTTTGTTTGAAAAAATAAGTGGAAAAGGTCCGACATGCATAATGTCGACGATAGACTGTTAAGAGTTGCCAGTTGGTTTTTTAAATGGTTGTACCAACACAGCCGAGAAAAGGTTTGCACATTGACCCAGTGATGTGACACTGCTAAACGGGTCGGTGAAACCGAGATTCATTAGGGTCCGGGGACTTGATTATGCGGACGGAAGGTGTTAGGTACTCCCCAACATCCGTGTTACCACGGTGATCGTCTCTTTTCAAAAAACTATTATCTGAATGTGTGTGTGTAGGTCAATGTGTTGTTATTTGGAAGCAGTACGAGGCCTCATTCGCACCTATATACACAGGGTTTGAATTTATGTAAAAATTTAGTTTTTAGCAAGATATATCAATGATGTTTTATAAAAGAGGTTTTTTCAAACTCTGATGCTCAATAGTAATTGAGACCTTTTACACTTCCATTTTATTAAGTGTTCGGCTTGATTGATTTTATTTTCGAGATACGAAGCATCTGTAAGAAAATAATGTACAAAATAATGTCGACTTCCTCGTGGGTATGAAAACCATCTGAGGAAATTCAGACATCGCATAATAATTTACAAGCTGCTTACAACTGAAAATGTCCATCATGGGAACCGAATCTAGATCCAATAGGCTGAATCTGTGATCACATGATTTCTAGGTGCACATGATACCGCAATTTGTATGAAAGCAGTAAACAGGTATATATATAAAAGCTGTAAATATATTTATATAAAGACATGATCACCAACCACGAAGCACCTCCATGGGGGGATCAGAAATGTAAATAAAGCTATAAAAAGCTATCAACCACCACGGAAGAAACTCCAGGTATAACAAAACGTAAATAAAGCTGCTATCAACCACCACGGAGGAAACTCCAGGCGGGACAAAATATAAATAAAGATGTACAAAACAATCAACTGCCACGAAGTGAACTCCAGGCAGGACGAAACGTAAAGAAAGCTGTAAAAGCGATCAACCACCACGATATAAACTCCAGGTGGGACGAAAATGTATATATATATATATATGTACATATAAAAGCGATAAACGCACCGGATGTAAAATCCAGGCTCATCGAACAGAGTTCGACAACAGTTCATATATATATATAAACGAGTAAACGCACCGGATGTAAAATCCAGGTTCATCGAACAAAGTCCGACACACAGTTAATATATATATATATATATATATAAACTGAAATAAAACCACGGACCAAAGTCCGTGCAAACACACGCAACACGACTCTCAACGTGAAGAAGGGTGTGTGCAAAGATGAAGAGAAAGGCTTTAAACTGTGTGAGAAAGCTTACAATGGGCTGCCAAAGAAGGCTTCTATATCTTTAAAGTGGATTAAACTCGGCTCCCATCAGTACAAAAGTAGCTATATGTGAGCTGTGACAACCCCAAAATAGGTCCATTCCATCCAACCTATTCTGAATCGCCAAATACATGGTACAGAAAACAACTACAACTTTATTACAATAATTGTTATGCAAAATACAACAACACATATGCTGTGAGTTTGGATACAAATATATACCAAATATGACTCATGTTCCAACCGTGGACAACACCTCACAATGACACCTTACATAAAGGTATAGTCAAATACTATTTTAGAAATTAGAATCTTTGAGAAGTGCTCAAGGAAGCCTTTGTACATGGGAGGCCATGTGTCTAGGTTATAATAGATATCATATGGCCACGGAATTATCCTTGGTAGACCCAATAGACCCCAAAGAAAAACGGGAAGATTACTATCATATTCTTTCCAATGGTGAGTCTTCTCTTGACATATCATTATCTCCACTGTCTCTAATTAAGATTTATACTTCAACCAAACACCAAGATTATATAGGTAGTGCTCGTAAATATACTTAGCAAGTGGATGAGCACAACCATGTCTTATGATGATACAAGGTTGTATGTCATTAGACATCTTGTATAATAGTGGCAAAACACCCTTCGAACATTGGGTTCGCCTCACCCTATTTGATTCACCAAATATAGCTACTAAATGATGTATACAACACCTTTCTATACTGCTTAGGGAGAACCTCCACAGCTAGAGACCACCGTTCTATTTCCCCGTTACCCTCGCTCGACCCAACTACACTCTTATTACCTGAAAAGGAAATGTGAAGCAAAAGAGTGAGCACAACTAGCCCAGTAAAGAATATCATGACTAAAGATAATTAAATTATCAATAGCCTTCATCAGTAATAAATCAGAAATTTAGAACATATGGTAGATGATAAAACTTTTCAACCATAGTTGCAGCGGAACGAGCAATCCATTAGAAGAGTAAAATAGACCATAAAGTCTACTATCTTCTCCACATTATAAGTCCACCAATAGTGTTTTATCCCTGTAACATCACTCAACAGTTCGTTTCCACAATTATATGAATAGCTCATAATCATAATTGTAATTCTAAATTCCTCTTCGCATACAGGACGAATATAATTTTCATCACATGTCTTTACCTGAAACATCAAAGATCATGGTTATACCAAATCACAGTTCCTGTTTGTAATCATACTAAAAATTTTATCTTTGCACTACGGCCAAAGATATTCATCAACGGACCATCTTTGCACTACAGGCCAAAGATATTCAACAACAGGTCATCTTTGCACTTCGGGCCAAAGATATTCATCAACAATTCATCTTTGCACTACGGGCCAAAGATATTCATCAACAATTCATCTTTGCACTACAGGCCAAAGATATTCCTCAACAGTTCATATTTTCACTACAGGTCAAATATATTCATCAATAGTTCATATTTGAACTACAGGCCAAACATATTAATAAACAGTTCATATTTGCACTACAGGCCAAATATATTAATATCTCAAAGAAATATATAATCATTTCAGAATTTACATAAACCATAATTATAACCATGTTGATCAATTCACCTTTGCATTTAAGCTAAAAATATTCAATTGTAAATTCAATGGCCATGATCATACCAGTCAACGATTCAACTTTGCACTACTGGCCAAAGAGAACCCATAGTCACGATCATACCAATAATCTACCCATCTTTACACTCAAGTCAAAGAGAAATATCATCATTAAGGTTATAAAAATATTATATATAATAGTAAAATCAATATAATCAAAACATCTAGATTTAATCTCAAGATTAATATTCATAAATTAACTATAATTTGGTTAGAAAAAGAAATCAATTTTGTCATGAATAGTAACTCGTGAATAGTAACCTATAAATAGTAACTTCGTGAATAGTAACTCATGAATAGTAACTCAGTGAATAGTAACTCATGAATAGTAAACCCGACACAAAAAGGTAGAAATTTCATAATAAAATCCATACCAATATTTCGGTATAATGATATTGAAATAACATTTCTTAAACATATAAACAATTTATTTTAATTATTTACACTTTACTAAATAATGCATTTAATCATCCTAAAATTCCAAACTCATAAGATTTCATCACCAATAACAAAAACCCTCATCAAAAATCTGCATATACCTCATATAGGATTCTCAAGCCATAAAATCATATTTTCCAATTTTTTTACTTCACATAACATATTTAATTTATTTACTCATAATTAGACCATTTTCATGAAAAATACCAAATCAGTTCCAAAAATATTTTTTTTTCTGGGATTTAGCAGAATATAGTTCCATATTGAACATATATTTTTCTCATAATTTTTAAAATTCATTTACTATTTTTCATATGGCCAAAACCGTCGAATATTTAGACATTTATCATAAATTGTACTTTTATCCAAAAATTCCAAAATTTACAGAGTACACTGATATTATATAGATGTACTCCTAATACAAATTTTATCAATTTTAGAGTTAACCACAAGGAGTTATAAGCAATTATTTTTAAAATAGTATTTTCTCATAAAATTCATAACTCTTAATCTATACATCCTAAAATCGCCATTTTTGGACACAATCAATAAAACTCATCAAATTATCATTTCAAATTTTTTCAAAATTTTCTGAAGGTCGAAAGAAGTACGAACTAAAAAATATAATAACCCTTAAAATCCCCTATTATCCCTTACCTCAAAAGAGCAGCACTTCTCACTGGATATCAGATATGACGCTGAAGGAAACTTGCACTGATAAATACCAACTCACCAAGTATCTAAATACTCACAAAATACACTCGATAATCTAGAGAGAAAAAAAAAAGAAAACTTATGAATTCTGGTGTGTTTTTCAATTCTAACTTAGCCCTCTATTTATAGGAAAATGTTAGCACGCCGAAGCAGACTTGACCTGCTACCTGATGGCTTTATCTGCTACTATTCCACCCACCAAAAATCAGCCATCTTCCCCAACAACCAAAAGTGGGGCCCACCCATTTCTAGAATTTTCTACCAAAATCATTTATAAACCTAATTTTCGAATCAGTGACCTCTTAAAATTTATAACAAATCATTCGTTCATTTTTAACGGTTCAAAATTTGTGAACATATACTCAACTTAAATATGTATAACATATCCAAAAATCACAATGATCCAACGGTCAGATTAAAAATTATAACTCACATAATAAAGCTATAAGAACACTGATTTAATCTTTTAATACCTCCAATCCGACAAAATACTGATAAAATACCTCAAAATTAATTCCTTCATTTATAACCACATAAATAAATCCATCATTTATATCCACATCAAATAAATATTTCATTATCATATAAATTAATAATTAATTATTCACAAATAATATTACAGAATCACAATAATGACAACCAGGCAGTTCCCAAGAAAGAGGGGGTTTTTCGATAAGGATTTCTCCTTACTGGCACGTAATTAGGTGACAAAATCTCTCCTTGATAGAACTTTCTAGACATTGCAAATAATGTTATCTAATAATATTATTCAAATAATATGAATTATTGATCTGATAATGGTGATACTGCGCAGTGATAATTATTGAAACAACAATAATATAAAATATCAACGCAGCAATTATTAATTCAATGAAATAAAATATTGAATAATAATTACTGTAAAAATTATTGAGTAGTGCCTTCTCACGTAAGAATCAATAATTGAAAAAAATATTGTGCAATATAGCGTGCTACTGTGCAACTATGTGTATTACTGTATTTTAACCACCCGGTATTCTAACAGTGTTAACGGTAACTACGCCGTTATTTATAAAAACTCAAATTTGTCATTTTCTTCATCTGACAGTTATCCGTTATGGGGCCCACAAATGACTGCATCGTCGTATGAATATTCCCCGATAACGAGAATATTCTACGACCAAACGAATATTTCCCGACAACAAGAATATTCTATAACCACTTGCGTATTTTGAAAAATTTATATTTATCACCCTTAACTTTAACCTTTTATCAATTTAACCATTTACTGAATAGAAAAATTGAATACTTTTATTTCAGAAAATTTGGGATCTTAAATGAGCTCACAAGTGTTTAAAATGAGAAAACACTCAGTATATTGCAAGTACGAAGCAAATTTGACAGGGCTTCCTCGTTCTTCTCTCTCTTCAAAATGGCCACCCTAAGCCCTTTATTTATAGAGGGGGGAGCTGCAGGTGTACCTACGGCCAGCCGCAGGTGTACCTGAGGCTGCCCAGGTTGCCCCGGGTTTCTCGGGTCGGGTTATCTCGTAGTACGTGCACGTAGGCACGGCAATGTCTGCTCAAACTTTTAGAATTACAATTCGGGCATCCGACTAAGGTATATAGGACCTATTTCGGACCGTTATTGTCGAGACTTGTACAATGGCATGGGATTAGAGGTTGTACGAAGTCATTGAAGATGGGACGATGCCCTCCAGTCTTCAAGCTTCAAATTATATCTGTTAACCCGCACAATAGTCACTCGGGATTGGTTTTCCTTGATTCTTATGGGACATCGTTGTGTAGATATGTGTGTATGAAATGTTGAGACGACGTGATGTGGCTTTAGAGTGGAGAGATGATGCCTTGGCCCCTCACTGGAGTTATCGCCAGTTTGGGCTGATAAAGTAGACGTTGCTCAGGGTTATTACTGAGATTGGACTGCTGCGAGTGTTTAAGGTCCTCAGTGTCAACTCTGAGGTGTGCCTGTCCTCCTTATGTTATCTCCAGGTTGATACTGGGTATCGCGTTGTGAGCACCGAGATTGAAACTGGTTGCATTTGAAACAAGCATTTTCGTGGTTATCGCCAGAACTGCATTCCTTGGGCTGATTATAGACACTCGAAATTTTCTGTACTACTGTCACTGACATTACAGGAGGACAGATTCATCTTTTAAGAGGGAACCCTGAAAGATAATCCATATCCATACCAGATACTATCGGAAGTTCAGCATCAACCCCGGAACACACACTGGGAGTAACAATTCCAACCTCGGATATAACCCCGAGGCGTGCAGATCCAATACCAAAACACACACCCGAGAAGACCGATTAATCTCGGAGATAACCCCGAGGTATCCAGTCTCAGTCCCAACCACGGGAATAGCCACCAACCTTAGTGATAACCCCAAGGAAAGAAGTTTCGGCAATAACCCCAGAAATGCTTGTTTCAAGTGCAACCAGCTTTAATCTTGGCTCTCACAACGAGATACTTCGTACCAACCCGGAGATAACACCGGGAGGACATGCACACCTCAAAGATGACAATGAGGACCTTCAACAAATGAAGCAAACCAATCTCAGCGAAGATCTGAGCAACGTCTACTCTATAAGCCCAAACCGGCGATAACACCGGTGAGGGGCAACATCGTCATCTCGCCAACACGATGCCACGCCACGTCGTCTCAACATTTTGTACACATCTCTACGCAATGATGTCCCACAAGAATCAAGGATCATCAATCCCGAGTGACTATTGTACGGGGTAACGGATGGAATTTGAAGCATGAAGACCAGAGGGCATCGTCCCATCTTCAATGACTTCGTACAAACTCTAATCCTATGCCATTGTACAACTCTTGACAACAGCGGTCTGAAATAGGTCCTGTATACCTCAATCGGATGCCCGGATTGTACTTTTGAAAGTTCGAGCGGACATTAGAGTGCCCGAGTACACGTACTACGAGACGACCCGACCTGAGATACCCAGGCCCACCCGGGTTGCCTCTGGTACACCTGTGGCTCAGCCGTAGGTACACCTGTGGTTCCATCATCTATAAATAGAGGGTTTGGGGTGGCCAAATTTCAAGAGAAAATGGCGAGGAAGCCCTGCCCAATTTGCTCTGCACTCACCCCGTATAGTGTACTTTCTCATTTTAAACACCTGTGAGCTCACATATAGCATCTTTTGTACCTACAAAAGCCAGTGTTTATGCACTTTAAAGATATAGAAGTATACTTTGGCAGTCAACTGTAAGCCTTCTCACACACTTTAAAGCATTTATCTTCATCTTTGCACACACCCTTCTTCACGTTGAGAGTCGTGTTGCGCGCATTTGCCCGAACTTCGGTCCGCGATTTCATTTTAGTTTTATATATATATATATATATATATATATATATATATAAGCGAATTAACTGTGTGTTGGACTCTGTTCGATGAGCCTGGATTTTACATCCAGTGCGTTTATTCGCTTATATATATATATATATATATATATATTCGTCCCGCCTAGAGTTCCCTTCGTGGCGGTTAACCGTATTTACAGCTTTATTTACGTTTCGTCCTGCCTGAAGTTTCCTCTGTGGCGGTTGATAGCTTTCACCACTTTATTTACATTTCTGATCCCCCATGGAGTTACTTCGTGGTTGGTGATCATGTATATATATATATATATATATATATATATATATATATATATATATATATATATATATATATATATATATATTTACAGCTTTTATATATATACCTGCTTACTGCTTTCATAAAAAATACGGTATCATGTGCGCCTAGGAATCATGTGATCACAGATTCAGCCCATTGGATCTAGATTCGGTTCCTGTGATGGACATTTTCAGCTGTAAGCAGCTTGTAAATTATTTTGCGATGTCTGAATTTCCTCAGATGGTTCTCATACCCACGAAGAAGTCGGCATTATTTTGTATATTATTTTCGTACGGATGCCTCGCATCTGTAAAAATAAAATCAATCAAGTCGAACTCTTAATAAAATGGGAGTGTAAAAGGTCTCAATTACTATTGAGCATCAGGGTTTGAAAAACCTCTTTTATAAAACATCACTATCATATCTTGCTTAAAATTGAATTTTTACATAAATTCAAACCCTGTGTATATAGGTGCGAACGAGGCGTCGCACTACTTCCAAATAACAGCACATTAACCCCCCCCCCCCACACACACATTAAGATAATAGTTTCTTGAAAAGAGGTGGTCACCGTGGTAACACGGATGTCGGGGGGTGCCTAACACCTTCCCTCCGCATAACCAAGTCCTTGTACCCTAATGAATCTCGGTTTCACCGACCTGTTTAGCAGTGTCACATCACTGGGTCAATGTGAAAACCTTTTCTCGATTGTGTTGGTACAACCATTTAAAAAATCAACTGATGACTCTTAACAGTCCATCGTCGACATTATACATGTCAGACCTTTTTCACTTGTTTTTTTAAACAAATCTCACCTAAAATGAGAATATCAAAGAACAAGTAACAGAAATGGATGTCTAAAAATCCCGACGTCAACAGGTGGTGACTCCGCTGGGGAGTCCAGTAAGAGGACTTAAGCTGCTATTACAATTTTTTCAAAATTGTTATCTGCTTGTGTATGGATGTTGCATTTACATTTATGATGAATGTGTACGAATGCATTTCCTTATTGCACTTAATGCCTCGCACCATAAATGCTTGTGATATTAATGCTTCGCACATGTCATCATTTTCATACGGTGAGACGCGATGTATGTGAATGTATGTTGTGTGGTCCCTCCACCCGGAGGCTATCCCGTCGGTGTTTGATTACTGGACTTATGAGAAGACTAATTCTCAAAGGCTCAGGAAAGGAACCACCCAAATTTGCTCCAGTTGAAAGACCGGATTAATTTCCCGTCAAGTAGATTGCGATGATTTGGGAACCTTCATGCCAAAAAGCCGCGAGAGTAACCTAAGATAGGTCAGCCTCTGATAAACCAAAAACGGAGGAATGTCTCTTCATGCTCTCATTTTAATTACTTGTAAACACGATTACTTGTAATTTCATTCCATATATATCTCCATGTAATGAGAAATATGAAGAAATGTTTACACATACATATTTTAATTAACATGCTACAAATAGCTGACATCCATTTTTGTAGGATAAAATTCCTAAAATGGACACATCACATAGCATGTTATTATACACATTCCCTAAAGACTAAACTATGGAAGTCTTTCGCAGGGAACCAATCAGACCTACTACCTTGTCAAAATCCAAAAAGGCTACAGGCCTACCGTCAATCATGTCATCATCCGACCAGACTGAACTTAATCCGGTTTCTCGCAAAGAATTTGACGGATTAAGCAAACCAATTATAGATTTGGCTATTCTACTCAAAGAACTACACCAGTCCAATCAGGGTCCAAAAATACCCTTACATGCTGAATCCTCCACACAACAGGGAACCCAGGTCATTACAATATCTGAACTGCAGTTGGATATGACCAACAAAACTCATGATGCTTCCCATCCCACTGGAGATCCAGAGACTGATGACATCAAAAAGAAATTCCTCCAAATGGAAGAGACCCTTCGTGCTATCAAAAGAAATTGGAACACACGAGAGTGTTTCATATGCTGATCTTTGCATTTTCCCTGGTGTTCATTATAAAAAAAATTAAAACTCTTAACTTTGAAAAATATGACGGGTTAGGAGACCCTTACACACATTTAAAAGTGTTTATTGGAGAACTTGGATCTTATGCAGAGGACGAAAAGCTCAGAATTCAATTGTTCCAAAAATGTCTAACTGGAGAAACCCGTTCGTGGTACACAAGATTAGACAATTAAAAGATCCATAGCTGGGAAAAGCTAGCACATTCTTTCCTCACTCAATACAGCTTTTAATCTCAGATAGCTCCTGATCTGTATCAAATTACCAAGATCAAGAAATAGTCTAACGAGTCTTTTAGAGAGTATACTCAAAGATGGAGACACCTGGCTTCCCAAGTTAGTCCTTCCATGATAGAATCAGAGATGGTCATGACTTTTATAGACATACAAGAAGCTCCATTCTATGAGAGAGTTTTCGCCGGCATCGGCAAACCATTTTCTAAAATGGTCAAACATAGGGAGATGGCTGAGATGGGATTGAAGTCTAGAAAAATTCAAGACCTATCTGCACTTAAAGCTGTTGCTGATTACATCCAATCCCGAAATTATGGAAACAACCCCCGAAGGGTCCATAAAAAGAAAGAGAAAGAAGTTTCCCTGATACTACAGGGTCAAAAAGGCAATCAAAACAAGCCTGTTCAAAGGAGAAACTACACTCCCTTTCAAGCACAGTCTGCGAAACCTCCAATACCAAAAGGTGGAGAAGTCAAACGTCCTCGAGTGATCACACCCTTAGGGGACACCATCGAGAATATTCTTACTCTTCTGATAACACGGAAGAAAATTACACATCTTCTTCCACCAGCCAGCCCTAATGGACGGGGTTTCAATGCTGCTCGAAAATGTGCTTATCATGTCGGGGCACCTGGACATGATACTCAGGATTGTTGGGCCTTGAAACACAAGATCCAAGACCTGATAAACAATGGGGAAATCATGGTCACCAAACCAGATCAGCCTCACGTTCAAGACAACCCTCTTCCTCAACACAAAGAAGAAGAGGTTAACATGATAAATTGGAGCAATGGATAGAATTCCAATTTCAACTTTGAATCCTCCCAGACCCTCAAAGATGGTGATGACAAATGGTATTATGACAAGTTTCAGTCCATAATGGAATGAAAGATGAAAGCTCTATACAAGCAAATTGAACAATTGGCAGAACTGGTGACTTATCAGCATCAAGTGACTCATCAATTAATCAGCCAGGAGCATGACAGTCTCCTACCTCTTGTCATGAATATTCCCTCGTCAATTTTAGAAAATGAAATACTGGAAGACAAAGTGACAAAGAGAGCTAATGCCAAAGCCCATCGGGATTTCGCCAACAAAAGGGAATTCACCTATTTGGGCCAACCTATGGAGGAAATCCTTCAAATATTAATCAATGAAGGAAGGATAAATTCCATTCTACCTACAATCAACCCCCGTTCAGGGAGATACAACTCTGATGGAGTATGTCAATATCACTCCCAGTCTCGCGGCCACATCATAGAAGAATGCTGGGCACTCCGCCACCTTATCCAAAATCTAATTGACAGTGGTGTCCTGCACTTAGCAGATGACGATACTGTGTTACGTGCAAGTGAGAATACATGTCCTACTAAGTGGAAGAGTGTGGTAGTAGTCATATCCACTGAAATTGATGGGATTAATCAATCACTCACAATGCTAACAAATCAACTCAAGGGAAGCAACAATCCTTTGAAAGTGGCCGCTCCCGAGCCAATCAACTTGCTGTACATAGCACAATACCCTATTATTAGCTTACACAAGGTTTCGTGGAATTATGGAAAAGGTGAAAGATCCACCTCACATACAACTACTATAGTATCGAAGGAAAATCCATTGTATCTTCCCCAATGGGTGATGAAGTCCACCATCAAATCAAAAGGGAAAATACCCATGGAGAAGATTGAAAAATTCCTCCGCACTATGGGTCATCACAAAGCTAAGGTAGTTTTAAGCTTAAAAGAAGCTCCACAACAAATATCAATTTTGGACTTAGTCCTAACTTCTGAGAATCATCAGAAGGTCTTGTTGAAGGTTTTAGAAGAAGCCTATTTACCGACATCAGTTGATACGAAAAAATTTCACAATCTGGTTGATTACATTTTCAACAACAATGTGATATCCTTCACTGACGATGTCATACCGCCCGAGGGGACCGGTCATTGTAAGCTATTGCACATTGCGGTCTTGTCCTCCGGATACATGCTAGCTGGAGTCTTGATCGATGGAGGTTCATCTCTTAATATCTGTCCATATGCTACCTCAGTGAAGATGAATATCAATCTCAATCGAATTCGGAGTAGCCATACTATCATCAAAGCTATTGATGGATCTCGTCAGAATTCGGTCAGAGTAATTGAACTGCCAATCGAAATTGGTCCTCATACATTTTGCATATCTTTCCACGTACTCAAGATAGATTCAGGATACAACCTGCTCTTGGGAAGACCATAGATTCATACGGCTGGGGCAGTCCCCTCCACTCTTCACCAACAGTTGAAATACATTATCAACAATAGCCTGGTCACGGTCAATGTTGAACTAGAGTGTCCTCAACACGGGGACATGTCATTCATCAACGCCAACGTAGATGTTGAACCGGTCTATTTTCATGCCTTAGAAATAAGCAATACCCAATACCATACTATTGGAATGCCATTACCCGAACCCAAGATTTCAGCCAAGGTAATGTCGGCTACTCAAGAAATGATGTCATTGGGTCATAAACCAGGACAAGGGCTGGGTAAAAATTTCCAGGGTATTAAGTACCCAATTCAATTAACCAAGCAAACTGAAATAGATGGGCTAGGCTATTCTGCCAGTTTTAGTCACAGGAATTCTTATAAGCATCAGCAGATTCCTTCAGCTTCAACCATGTGGCGTTTATCTTCGCCTTCAAACTCTGAGTCCGCACAACCTTCTATAAAGGTGCCAGCCAATGTAATGGATATATTATTTCCCAAGCCTGTACCGGTAAAGGAGAAAGAAGTCTTTGTTCCAAATCCCGTAGTGGAAGAAGAGGAATGAAGAATCAAGCAAGACGTCATCCAAATGATGTCAAGCATACGCATCATCGTTCATGATGAACATACCAATAGACACACCCCAGATGATGATTACCCAGACATAATGGCCATCATTCGGGACAGGGAGGATGATTACAATCCCTCCATCTCTGCGGCCCACCCGGATTTTACCCTTGCCAATTGGAACAACATTCCTTGCATTAGTTGACAAGGGTAAAATGGGCAAAAACTCTTTCTGCCATGTAGATATAATATCTGCTTACTTTTCTGTACAGTATTATCAGTTTATTTTGCCAGTATATGCTAACATTGTGTATGATCAACACATTTCATATATACTAAGTGAAAGTATATTTTGTTTCAGGACTCTGGATTTAGATGTACATGCACTTGTTGATACGGTGCCTCTTCTCCACAAGGATTGTACCTTTGATGTAGAGATGAATTCAGCCTTGATGGAAATACAGGATGACATTGAGGTGCCTTCAGAAATTCAAGAATGGGTCAAAGACAAACCTAAACCCAACCTTGACCAAACCACTTCTTTCAATCTCAGAACCTTAGAAAGCCCTAAGTTAATCCAGATTGGTTCAGACCTTACCCCAAACCAAAGGAATGACATGGTTACGCTACTAACCCAATTCCAAGATGTGTTTGTATGGTCTCATGAAGACATGGTGGGTTTTTCCACTGACATTGTTCTTCATCGCCTTCCCATTAAAGAGGGATTTAAGCCAGTTAAGAAAAAGCTCAGGCGATTGAAACCTGTGTGGAGTTTAAAGGTAAAAGAAGAAAGTGTGAAATAATTTCAAGCTGGCATCATCATGGTGTCCACATATCCTGAGTGGATATCCAAAATTTTTCCCGTGCCTAAACTCGGAGGGAAGGTATGAGTTTGCGTGGATTACCAGGACTTGAACAAAGCTTGCTTAAAAGATAGCCTTCCCGTACCTTTTATCCGCATCCTTAATGATAATACTGCGCAATACGATATGTACTCCTTTGCTGAATGTTTCGCAGGGTACCATCAGATCATGGTTTCTGAGGAAGATCATGAGAAAACTGCTTTCATCACGCCTTAGGGAACCTTTTGCTATAGACGATTGTCATTCGGCCTCATCAATGCCAGAGCCACCTATCAACGAACTATGATGGCTCTTTTCCATGACTTAATACACAAAGAGATTGAGATCTATGTGGATGACATCATTGTCAAATCCCAGAATGAAGATGACCATATAGACCATCTCAGAAAGTTGTTCAACAGGTTGCGTAAGTACAACTTGAAGTTGAATCCAGCAAAATGCGCCTTCGGGGTTAAATCAGGCAAGTTGCTAGGATTTCTAGTCAGCCACAAAGGGATTGAGCTGGATCCTTCCAAAATCCAAGCCATCACGAAAATGCCCTTTCCTCAAACAAAAAAGGAAATACTGGGATTTTTGGGAAGAATCAACCTCATTAGCAGGTTTCTCTCTCAACTCACAACAGCCTGTGAGCCAATCTTCAAGCTATTAAGGAAGAACTCACTAATACAAAGTACCTAATAGACAACACTTAAACCACAACGTTTTTTAAAAAAACGTTGTGGTTTTTTTTACAACGTTTTAAAAAAAACGTTGTAGATATATATGCAAAAACGTTATCTATTTAAAATGATATTTTTTTTAGTTTTAACTAGATAACGTGCTTTTTTAAAATGTTGTCTATTAAGAAAAACATGGAGCTAAAAAAAAGACGCTGAAATGAAATTTTGAAATTAAAACAAATCTACTTTCTTCTCTCTTATCTCTGTACTTTATCTCTCTGCGAAGTGGGTGCCCTGCTCTCCTACTCTCCTACGATCCAAACTTCAGCTTCCACTGTGGCCATCGGCTGAGGAGGCACATACGATGTTTTCATCGGAGATATTTTGATTCGAGCTAGAGAAGATCAGAAAATGCCTTAGACTACTGGTATGGTTTGGTCGGGTTCGGTCAGACACAAAATTCTAGGGTTTTTGCTATGGTTGACACTCTCTCTGCGATTCCTACTTCCGTTCTTCGTTGTTAAGTAGTCTGCACTGCCTAAGCTAAAGCCCATACTTATTTATTGCCCGACTCGAAGGTCTCATCAAGATGGCCGATCTGGTACATTTGATTGGATATCTATCACTTTCTGTAATTATTTCTCCATTTCTTTACAGGTTTCACTTTTAATTGCTCAATTTTCTCTTGAATTTTGTTTTTATAATGTTTATTTTGAATTATGGACCGTCTTGGATCTGTAGTTAAGGTTATAGATCTTATATATATTTTCATTGTATGATTTTGTTTAGGTTTTTTCATTTCTATTATTATTTTCAATTTGCTCTATTATCTCTAGGTTCAGCTTCTGGATTTCCTGATATAATCGCTTTTGAATTTTGTAGTTCTGGAGTTTCTCTTATCAATTAAGGAGTGTTACAATTGTGGATGTCGAAATGTTTTTCTTCTTGGAATCATTTCTGCCAAGGCAGAGAGTGTTGTTGTTCTTCTTCGCAGGGAGCCTTGCCTTAGTGTTAATGCATTGAAAGATATGAATTGGGACCTGAGTCAGTGGTGTACCCTTATTGATGATAGATGAAATATTTCAATTCTTTGAGTTTTCACTATGATTATACTCTTGTTCCTTTTATGGGTGTTCCCTTGCACTAAACTTGTTTGTAGATTGTTATTCTGCACTTGATTATTTGACAATAGTTTTATACTCAACTATATATATTTTTATGTTTTAATTTTTATGCTTCGAGTCTTCCTTAAATATGCAATTATACAAGAAAGCACTGGATTTGTTTGAAGATAACCGATCAACCTGGGTAAGTTTTTTGCCTAACTTTGTAACTTTTAGTTAGTTGTTACCCATCATCGATTAAACAGTTGCTGTGTGATGAACCAAGTTCTTTTACACAGACATCTGTTTAGAACCACAACTACCTCTATGGTGGACAATCTATTGCTGAACTTGGTAGTTTTTATACATATTATTTCTTATCGATTTGTTTCTTTTATAATCTAAATGAACTAAAGTTTATAATGGGATGGCAATGGGCCTAATTCTAGGGATTTCTGAAGGCAGGATATGCACAATAAATTGACAAATGGAGTCGAGGTTGAGGAATCTCAAAATTCAAAATCTGTTTCATTTAGCTCTGGGGAAAGAATTTCTATTGTACGACACTTTTTTTTAATATCATTACCCCATCATTTGTTACTGATTTTAGTTTTGGTGCTTACATTTATTCTGTTTTTTATACAGGTGAATATAACCTTTATATTTCTGGTGTTTGTTATTTGTTCTATTTTATTCTAGTGATGCATCATACAATTTTGGGATTGCATTTGATCATATACCAATGCATTGCATTTCATCATATATGTACATGGTTGCATACTATGAATTGAGAAATTTATGTCTATGTATTCTAAATTTTGGGATAGTTCTAGTGGCTGTCTTGTCTACATTTGTCTGGAAATATTCAGCACCGAATGTTTATGATGCACTTTGGTCAACTCAAAATTACATTATATAGCTGTTTCTAAACAATATAAAAAGTAATAAATATTACATGTGACATCCCTTTCTATTTCTGTTATCTAACATATTGCGTTGCATAGCTGTTTCTAGACAATCTGTATTTCAGTTGCTTATATGGTAAGATTTCCTGCCATGTGACTGTTAAATTATGGCTAGAAGTGATTATGAATTAATAATATTTTCCTTTTGTAGGCAAATGTTGTTGATAACAATAAAAGGGTAGCAATGATTAGTTGGATGACAGGTCTCATTTCTGCATCACATGTCTTGGGAAATCTCTTAGCACGTTTTCTTCCCGAAAAGTACATATTTGAGTCATGTTGAAACTATAACTTCTGCATTTCTTATGAGATATATAACCTTTTCTAATATGTTATTCTTCTTGTTTCAGGTTTCAGTCGCTCTTTTACTATTTTGTCCTGTTTGCATGATAGATTTTCTTGCTGAAACAGTAAAGCTACTTCCAAAAATGGAACAGCGTTCACCGTCCTTACACAGAGCTTTTCAGGAAAGATATAAGTTGATGAGATATGCCGCAACTATTGTTATTACCAGGTACTTTTATTTGTATCCTAGCCTTTATGCTTAAGATGCCCCATTTTTTTTACTTTATGTTGTGGTTCTATATTTCTATTTGAAAACTACTTTAGTTTGTTTGTGCTTCTTCTTTGTATGCATTTTGTCTCTGATCAATAATTTTGCAGTCTCCGTCTCTGCATGTCCTGTTTCTTAGTTCTTAGTAGTAATTTGGGAGAACAAAAATGATTTGTTCAGAATTTGTACAGTTAGTCTCTGGTGATGTTGAATTGTGCTTTCGTGTTAAGCATGGGTTAAGAAAATTGAATGAATAGGGCCTCATACCCGACGTTGTACTACCATACTATAAATTTGTTCAATTCTAATGTTGTATATAATACATTGCACTCCCTGTGAAACTCCCTTCTAAGGATAATTGTAATTTACTATAACTGACTGTCGAACTTATTTTGATTCTAATATCAATAGATTTTGTTCCCTTTATCACAAAGTGTGTTTTTCGTTAGTTTCTGCAATTTTATTGTTTGTACTATAGTGGACTGTAAACGTTCCTTGTATAGGTAGTTTTGTCACATTTTTCTTTGTTAAGTATTGTCTTAACTTATTTGAATGTTGTGTCTTAACTTATTTGGATATACAGATGGATAAAGCCTTCTTACTTGCTCAAGTTATCAACCACTTGAAAGAAATAAGGAGAAGTGCAACAGAAGCTACTGAAAGTACTCCCTTGAGTTTTTCTGCCTTATTGTCTTATGTGGTTCATGGACTGATATGATATAATTTTTAACATCCTGCTGATATAGCTCTCTTGCTATTTTTGGCAGTTGAGTAGCTGCTTCCTGATTTGCATGAAAGATGATAGTATTGAAGGCATATATGATACTTTGACAAAGTACGAAATGTGCGGGCAACGTATGTGAGCAGCTACATGTAGAGCATATATGATAGTTTGGTATATATTTTGTGGATGTAGTAATTTGAATTACACGAATGGTATTATTAGAATGTATTTTGAATGGTTGATACATTTTGACTTTAAATTTAAATGAGAATTTAGACCTTTTAGCTATATATCATGGCATTAGCATATTGCAGATGCATCGGTAATGTAGGTGAACCAACCTTTTTTTTATTTTTTTTAATCTACAACATTTTAAAAATGTTGTGTAATCATACCTTCTACAACGTTTTTATCCATAAAATATTGTGGAATCATACCTTCTACAACGTTTTTAAGCATCTGCTAATTTATGGATAACAAATCTACAACATTTTTTTAGAAACGTTGTGTAATGTGCTTAACTACAACGTTTTAAAAACGTTGTGTAAGGGTGTCAAATAGATAACACTCTTAACCACGACGTTTTTCTGACTAAAACCACAACGTTTTTTCTGCGTTGTCTATTTACTGTTTTGTAGTAGTGACTCCTGCATGAAATGGAATGATGAGTGCCAGAATGCCTTCCTCACAATCAAGAAACAGCTATTCAAAGCTCCAGTGTTGGTACCACCCAGGGTTGATGTTCCCCTATTTATATACATGTCCATAAGTGATAATGCTATGGGCTGCATGCTGGGACAGAAGGATGATAGAGGCCAAGAATGAGCTATCTATTACCTCAGCAAAAGGTTCAGCAGCAGTGAACACAAGTACACTTTGATCGAAAAGACGTGGTGTGCTTTAGCATGGACTTCCATGAGGTTACATCATTATCTCCATGGTCACACAACCCATCTCATATCCCGCGTGGATCCTCTCAAATACGTGTTCAATAAACCCATGTTAAATTGTCAGCTGTCCAGATGGCAGTTGATCCTACAACAATTGGACATCGTATATGTGACTCAAAAGTCCATTAATGGTCAAGGAATTGCGGATCAACTGGCCGCCACACCTTCAGGGGATTTCAAACCCTTCGAAACATATTTCCCCGATGAAGGAGTAATGACAGTTCAGCAACACCATCAGTATGATACGCGCCAATCATGGAAGATGTATTTTGATGGAGCTGTTAATATGGAAGGTTCTGGAGCTGGAGCAGTTCTAGTATCTGGTACGGGGGAGCAGTATCCCGTCGCTACCAAATTATAGTTTGTCAGCACAAACAACACAGCTGAGTATGAAGGCTATCTCATGGGGGTAAAACTTGCACGTTCATTGGGCATCAGGCGGTTAACTGTCTTTGGAGATTCAGAGTTGGTAATCAGATAATCCACCAGAATCTATCAAACCAAGGAATTACATTTGCTGCCCTACCATCGGCAGGTTTTGAAGATGGCTTTGGAGTTCGAAGAAATCTCCTTTCTACACATTCCACATAATAGGAATGACTTTGCGGACGCATTAGCTACTTTGGCCTCCTTGATTCGTATATCAGACAAGGAACACTTGACAAGCGTCACAATTTCCTTGCACAAGGCCCCAGCCTATGTGAATTACGTTGGAAAAGTATCGGATGAGCTACCTCCCATCCAACATCCTTGGTATCAGCATATCAAGGAATATCTACGAGATGGATTTACACCCGCTGAGGTGAGCCAAACTGAGAAAAGGCGGATCCATCGAGTTGCCATAAAATTCTACCTGAGTGGAGATGCACTCTACAAAAGAGATGCAGGACTAGGTCTCCTCAAATGTTTAGACAAAGATCAAGCCCAAAAGCTTATGGATGAAATCCATGGTGGAGTCTGTGGCCCCCACATGAGTAGCACCCTCCTTGTCAAGAAAGTCCTTGGGACGGGACATTATTGGCTGCCTCTCAAAGCTGATTGCAATGATTACGTCAAGAGATGCTATCAGTGCCAGATTCATGGGAATGCTATACATGCCCCTCCAAGGGAACTCCACAACATGAGTTCACCTTGGCCCTTCTCAATGTGGGGAATGGACGTTATCGGGCCCGTTAAGCCTAAAGCCAGTAATGGACATCGATTTATCTTCACCATGATCGACTACTTTACCAAGTGGGTAGAAGCAGCCTCCTTCCCCAGGGTTACTAAAGAAGTCATCATTGCTTTCATCAGAAACAATGTCGCTTGTCGATATGGACAACCAGAGGTGATTGTGTTAGACAATGCGAAGAACCTCAACAACAAAATGATGGAGGAATTATGTAGTAAATTCCACATCAAACATCTTAATTCTGTCATCTATCGTCCGAAGATGAACGTTGCTATTAAAGTGACTAACAAAAACATCAAGAATATTATGCAAAAGATGTCCGCCAACCACAAAGATTGGCCTGACCTATTGCCTCTTACTCTGTTAGACTACAGAACCTCAATACGCACTTCCACTGGGGCAACCCCCTACGCATTAACCTATGGGATGGAAGCAATGCTCTCCATAGAAGTTGAAATGGAATCCCTAAGAGTGGTTATAGATGCTCAACTAGATGAAGACCAATGGGTACAAGACAGGTATCACCAATTATCTTTGATAGACGAAAGGCGAACCGAAGCTATCTTCCATGGTCAGTTATATCAACAAAGGATCGCTAGATCCTACAACAAAAAAGTCTGGCTACGACAGTTTAAAAAACATGACTTGATTTTGAAGAAGATCCTTGACAACCAAGATCAATCTAAGGGAAAATTCTCTCCTAACTGGGAAGGCCCAATTATTGTCAAGGAAATATTGACAGGAGGTGCTCTCAGATTACAAGAAATGGACGGCGATGAATTTCCACAACTCATCAACTCAGACATCGTGAAACAGTACTATGTTTGAAGTTGCCATCAAGCAAACACCCTGGTGTTGGACCATCAGATCATCAGTCATTCCGGTTCTTTAACCCTTTACCACATACAACTTTTCTACACTTTGCCCCTCCATCGCAAGTCATTGGGCTCCTCTGCGTTCCTACGACTTAGGTCATCCCACTACGGATTGAACCTCTCGCATTTGCAGTTTGGCTACCCATACCTGGGATCAAACTTCTTGTACCTGCAGTTTATCCTCAACCTAAGATTAAACTTTCTCCTCCCCGCACTCCGACCTGCACATGGGATCACACTTTTCCACTCGCCCTGAGGGGCGAACTATGTCGACCTGATCTACTCTTCAATAGGAGTACATAGGCAACCATTTTATATGGCACGGTCGCAATAAAACAAAAATAATAAAAATATTTTTACCCTTACAAAAACAAAAATAACAAAAACATTCCTACACCATTTCTGCCATAATCAAATTTGAACCTCTTACACTAGGTCCGAACTACGCAGACCTGATCTCCTTTTCAATAGGAGTACATAGGCATCAATTCATGGTTCGATCTCACCCCCTACCAAAAAACAAATCCTTGTTAGTTGGTACTGGGATCATATTTCAATCCACTACATTTCATTCGGCTTCAGACCAAAGGGATGGAATTACCTGAACTCCTCCCAAATAGGAAATTCGGCGACCATCTAAGTTGCGGTCATACCTTGAAGAGCAACACCAATCCATAAGAGATGGAATTAACTAGGCTTCTCCTAAATAGAAGTACTGGCGACCATCTGTGGTGTGGTCAATCTCAGAGAGGAAAGCCACACTCCTCTCCACATTTTCATACAGAAACCAGTCCGAAGACACCAAAGATGGTAGGGATACATACAGATCAATGATCCATTCTGAAATATCCAGAGACAACTCAATGTCTATCCACCCAGGAGGAATTCAGAATACATCAAGATCGCAAGCCCTGAAGTAGCAGGAAAAATATCAAGCAAGTAGCAAAGCATATTTAAAAGGGAAGTGATCCAAAAATATATTTCCATGTTATATATATAATGTTGTTTGATATATACAATGTAAATTGTACATGACAAAATGGCTAAGCTAGTCTGTGCAGGAAAATACAAATCCATCTACAAGTCAGGGTATATGCGAGCTAACAAGCCCAACATGGCGTCCCTCTCAGAAGAAGGAGGTAAAGCTATGGTCTCTTGTACGAGAATATCCACACGAACCAACAGATCTGCAGCTATCTGCATGGTGACCATACGCTCATCAATGTAAACGCTCATCTCTGCGATTATGCCAGTGGTAAGGGACCTCACTGCAGTACTATCTGTGACGGCTACATCCCGAGCAGATATAGCACTATCCCGGTCAACTATCACTGCATCTCTGGCTGATCTGGTCTCATCCCGCTCAACAATAGCGATATCTCTACGAGTTAATGCCTTGTCTCTCTAATAGAGCTACGTCTCTGCCATCAAGGGCAGTCAACATCATAGATCGAGCCTGATCTCTCTCAAAGATCATCAGATGAAGACTATGTTCAATGTATTGTGTCGAGTGCTAAATCACAACAGTACGTGTACTGGGAGAATCCGGAGGAAATGCTGGCAACCCAGCAGCGGACTCCTCCTCGATATAGGAATCGATGTCCTCCATAAGCTCTACATCATCTGACTCGCTATCCGGTACTGTAAATACTGCTGTAGCCGATAAAATCTCTGTCTCCATCCATGCGGAATACTCTATAGAACAAACCGGATGGCTCACAGAAAAAACAGCTATCTCCCGCTGATCCCAACAAGCATACACACGGGATCAGTCCTCTGCTGTGAGATATTGAGAAGCTGAACGCTGACCTATCGCCCCCTCGAAAGGATGAAAATCCTAAAACTAGTCAAACTGCGACATCACGGCCAGTGGGTGGTAAGTAGTCACGACCCTCAAACCAGCCAGAGGGAGGTAGTCTATGCCCGGAGCATGAGTAATGAAGCTGTATGGTGAGCTAAGCCCCGAACACGGTAATATGCTGAATGGATCTCTGATATCTGCCAAAAATATGGACCAAGACAGAGCATCTATATAGTCTGATGGCTGAAAGGAGTATGACATAGCTATAGCATGGATGAACCAATACCCATGCCTTCTAAGAGTGCAAATCGGTCTCAAGTGTGACATAAACCACACATATAACATGACCGAGCTACCTGTGAACACTCCTGTCGGATAAGTGCAGCAGTAGGATGTTGACCGCAGGGTCTCTGCTACAATCATAGGTATAATGGTGTGACCCTCCCTGAGAGCTCTCACGGCCATGATGACACCTATATCTATCTCATCCATGTACCATGGCATATAGACATATGACAGTACGCATAACAACAGTACATAAACCCTGGCCAAACGCCAATAATCCTCTGGTGCGGTGAAATCCCCGGAATGTCGTGAATAGCTATCCTCAGAGCCAAATCTGTCATACAGAAAATGTTGGGATATCATGTGGCCAGACGTCAGCTCATCCTGCACCACTTTGGGCCGCAATCCAGTGAAAGTCATAAACCGTCTACTCATATCTCCCTAAGACATATACACGCAAGGTCTGTCTAATGGCAGCATCATCAATCGTGCATACTCCTCCATAGTAGGAGTCAACTCATGGGTCCCGAATTAGAAGACTCGCCTATCCGGTACCCCATGCTCTAGCATCCCGTCCACAAACCTAGCGGGAGCCTGAAACATCAATAATGGCATGGTATGCTGCAATAAATGATCTACAGTCACCCTGCCTGATGGTGACATGCTATCATACCACGATCGCATGCCCAATGCCACCAATGATGGTGGGGTATGATCTATATGGCTAAATGTCGAAGAAGACATATGTGCGGGCCGTGTCATAAGACCATCCAGAGGTCAATGCCGAATATCTTTGGACATACATACATATGTATAACATGATACATGTATAGCAGATAATGGATGGCAATATGATATAAGGAATGGAAAAACTATGCATACATTCCTAAGTATATCATCATCTAATACATCATCTCTGTACAGCTACAAATACAGGGAAATGGAGCATATACGCCCTACTACTAGTAAAGGCCTATCAAAAGATATAGCGAGAATGGGACACAACTGTGACACCCCCAAATCCGGGTACTTCAATTCCACGGGATTTGGTGTTCACTGTACAAATATCATCTATCTATCTACCCATAATAAATGTAAACCATGCAATAGATAGAAATAAAATCTTCCCCTTAAGGGTTACAACATCCGAATAATAATACAATCCCAGGTTAAACTAACCTTAATCATATGTGCAGAAATATAAACAATAAGTCTTAAACAACATCAAGTCTTAACACATAAATTCAACATCTCATAAATACAAATCTTCAACATTTGCTAATCTTGCCCTTGCCTTTAGTAGTAAAAGGCTCATCGGTTCTTTCGTTCTTAACTGCAATGTTATTATTAAGCAAGAGTGAGCATGATTGCCCACAAATAAAATAATGAAATAACAGTGTATAATAACATGTGAGGGAATCAAAGACTTCTGAGATAAAAGCTCAACTTTTGAATTAAGAATGAATAACAAGAATCAAAAGATTTCTGAGGGTCATAAGACCTTGAACTAAGTCCTAAGTTATCAAGAGTTATACTTGAAACCTTTAACAGCCATAAGACTATGGACTTTGCTACTCGTACTTAGGGGGATCAGCCCTTAATACCATACTATGCACAATATCTTAACGTTAACGCATAAGTAAATCCCTTTGCAGGGTTGTTCATCTCAGTTTGACATTCGAGTCCACACCAAAGGATGTTTGGTTTGGATAATTCAATAAGGGTTCTGAAATTTAGAGCGTTCATCAACTAAGGACTAGTTGAATCAATAAAGTTCACTAGTCTAATAAGGTTCAACAATAATGATATTCGATTTGAATAATAATCTCAAGAAGTATACAATAGGATAATTATTGTATAACTGAATCATGCTTTGAAAAGATAATAAATCTTTAATATAACATTTGAACTTGAATAATAGTAATGATGATTTACTCGAGGTAACTAATAAACTTGAACAATAATGACAATTAGGGGTAGGAAAACTTGCCTCTTGCGTAGATTACACTTTAACTAAGCACGTTCTTTGAATTTAATCCTATATACCATTCACATTCATAATACCCGTTAATTATAACTTAACTAATCATCATAAACTCATTCTTTTGTCTAATTCAAATATTGACTATACTTAGTCAAATTACCACTTGGTCATATAATTTACAC
The DNA here is from genome assembly GCA_020205505.1 of Panax japonicus. Lineage (NCBI taxonomy): Eukaryota > Viridiplantae > Streptophyta > Magnoliopsida > Apiales > Araliaceae > Panax > Panax japonicus. The sequence continues at coordinate 40,921,897 of CM035101.1, read as the reverse complement.
AACATGAATAACAAACTAATTATGTATTCAATAATTCAATCCACATGTAATTATGTTATTTACATGCTAAATATCTACATTAACATCTCATTATACTTATAACATAATTTTATGTTCATTACATTAAGTTAACATCACATTCATGGACTTAACACTTTAAAAATTACATTTCTGGACCATTCTACAGAGTGGCGCTGCGGCGCCATATTTATACTAGGTCTTGGCCCTGCGGCGCAGTGGCACTGCGGCCGGACACTTGACATTGTGGCGCGGTAGCGCTGCGGCGTGAGAAATAGGCAGGTAGCCGGCGCTGCGACGCGTCGTACAAGTTGTAGAAATGGCAGTTCACGAAAAATCACAGAACATGCCAATTTCTACCAATTTCTTATTTTCTACTCGAATTTAGACATACCCACATGATATAATTCACACATAATCATTAACCAACATTTATAGAGTGACTTTAACCAATTTAAACACTTAATTACAGAATTAAAGCATGCAATTTTCACTGTTCTTGATGTTCTTGAAGGTTTTGAAAACAAAACATGAAAATTAACACTACGGATTCGTTATAACACCGAATCCGTTCATTTAAGGTTTGGTCTCTTCATATTAATATGCATAATAATATACGAGTATAAATTTTACAAAATCATTTATGTTTGACACATTAAAATTACGTATAAGGGCCATATGGCCAAAACCCATACTCTGTAAGTTTTGATCAACATATACGATGTATTTTAATGAAACAGATGATATGGTTTATGAAATATATATAATTAAATACAATATGGTAACATTTAACACATAAACAACACCTAATCCATACCCTTTATAAATATAGAGACCTTACAGAAAACTTGAAAGTCATTTTCATAAAACTTACACAACGTAAATTTAAAAATTTGGGAAGGAGGAGATTACCCTAAGTGGAAGTTATAGATTAGAAGACTCAGATGTTTTCTTAAATTCTCCTATTTCAATCTCTTTCACAATATCTTAATTCTCTCTGACAATTCTCAAACTCTCTCTCTCTAAATATTTCTTAGACTTAGTAATAATGTAGGAGAGAATACGTATAAAGGAAAGAACTGATGCGCACTAAGGTTAGTTAACCCAATCATTGGTAACTACTATCAACCACTACTAGGGCCTTGTTTGGCAAGATTTAATTGATTCAAGGTCATTTAATTTAATAAAAGCTTTATAATATAGTTTAAATCACGTCACACCCATACACAATAACTCAATTATATTATTTAATTTAATATAAAATAAATATAATAATTTCTCATAAATTTACATTGTCACGTAATTAATTTTCTCATGAATTAATTATATCAAATTATTAAATCTCTAATTAATAATTAAATTAATTAAAATAACACCATGCTTAATTAAATATTTTATTTAATACAATAAGCTCACATAATGACATACTTCGATAATAAAATTCTCTACATTAATTTAATAGATGTAACACATATAGTTAAATTAATCTACCACAACTGCATCAATTAATTATTTAATCTAATAATTAAATCATCAAAAATATTTATTTACTTCAATAAATATTAAAATTAAATTAAAAAATCTCATTCGTCACATCTTTCCCCCCTTAAAAGGATTCTATCTCCAGAATCACGACTCAATAGATTTGACCCGTTACATTCTCCCATCATTACAAAGATTCTGCCCCCAAAATTGCTTACACATAAATTAAGTAAATAAATGAGGGTAATTCTTCATCATATTCTCTTCGAGTTCCCACGTAGCTTCTTCAGCGTTGTGGTTCCTCCAAATTACCTTAACAAAAGGTATTACTTTATTTCTGAGAACTTGTTCTTTTCTGTCGATAATTTGAACAGGAATTTCTTCGTAAGATAAGTCTTTTTCAAAATGTTAGGGTTCATATTCAATTACATGCTTGTAATCGGGTTTGTAGGGTCGTAAAACAGAAACATGGAAGACGTTATGGACATTCTCGAGTGATGGAGGTAAGGCTACCTCATACGCAACTTCACCGATTCTTCTCAATACTTCAAATGGTCCAATGAATCTTGGGCTTAATTTCCCTTTCTTTTCGAACCTGATCTTTCCCTTCCAAGGAGAGACCTTCAATAAAACATAACTACCTGATTCAAATTCGATATTTTTATGATGTGGATTAGCGTATTTCTTCTGTCGATCTTGAGCTGTTACCAGTCGTGCTCGGATCACTTTGACTATTTCTGCTGTCTGCTGTACCAATTCTGGCCCTAGTAATTGTCTTTCTGCCGTATAACGCTTCGTAAGGCGGCATGCCTATACTAGCGTGATAACTGTTGTTGTAGCCGAACTCTACTAACGGTAGGTGATCATCCCAATTTCCTTTAAAGTCCATCACACAGGCTCTTAGCATATCTTCTAATTTCTGAATCTTTCTCTCACTCTGTCCGTCTGTTTGAGCGTGGTATGTTGTACTCATTCGCAATTGCGTACCCATGCATTCTTGAAGACGTTTCCAAAAATTCGATGTGAAGCGTGGATCTCTATCAGAAATAATTGACACCGGAACTCCGTGCCTGGAAACAATCACTTTTACGTATAACCTCGACAACTGATCTAAGTTGAATCTGATTTTGATCGAAAGGAAGTGTGCGGATTTCGTCAGTCGGTTAACGATAACCCATAATGCATCGTAGCCTTTCTGAGTCGGCGGAAGGCCAACTACGAAGTCCATTGTAATATGTTCCCATTTCTTTTCTGGGATCTCCAACGGTTGTAGTAATCCACTTGGTCTCTGATGTTCTGCTTTTACTTTCTGACAGGTCAGACACTTGGCAACACATTCTGCAACATCACGTTTCAAATTCGGCCACCAGAAATGTTTTCGAAGATCTTGATACATCTTGGTACTACCAAGGTGAATCGAATATCGTGAACTATGAGCCTTACTCAAAATGTCTTCCTTAATCTCGGGTACTGGCGGTACCCAAATTATGCCCTCAAATCGCAGTATTCCTTCCTTATCCATCTTGAACCTCGGTTCAGATCCTTCAGATATCTTCTTTGTCACCTTTTTGCATTCGTCGTCCTGAAGCTGAGCCTCCTTTACTTTATCTTGTAGAATTGTACCAGATTGCATCTGAAATAGCTTCTCATCAATCTCCATAGGATACTGGGAGCTGTCGTTTACACTCCTAAATTAACCTCATTTTCACTTTACAAATTTAAACAATTAGCACAGTAGTAAGTAAGGATTGATCCCATAGAGAGTGATTTATTTTATATTTACCCTATGATTTCTAATGAAAAGGGGATTTTAAATTAATTAATTAAATTAACAAGAATAAACTAATAAGAATAAACAATGAATAAAAAGCTTCTGTTCTTGAGTTCAGTATCACCTTTTTATAATAATAGATTAATCAAGTCTAACATTATTTACCCTTCAATGAAACTAATAGCCCTAGGTAACAACAAGCTCTGCTACCCGAAACTCCCCTTAGATTGTCACTCAATGAAACAAGCTCTTCACAAGATTCTAACAATTATATAACCTAGAATAAGCTCTCTAGATTTAATATAATAGCAGCATTAAGAACTAGGAAATTAGACTACTCCAAGCAACAAACACATAAGCTCGGATTGTTTAACTTATCTTCTGATAATCATAGCAATACTCAAAAGCTTGTCCACAATCAGATATTACTAATTACTACTTGTGATTAGAAACAATATCAATTACACGTAATATTATTCCTTGATCTAGCATATGATGTTTGTTAACCAACTCAATCCTGCAGAAATCAAATCAGTTAAGCCAAATAGCATTCAGAAATTAAATCAGATTATCAAGAATGAATTTCATGTGAGAATGAATAAATAATGAATACTCAATTAACCATTAATTATAAATAAGGTTCAACATCCCTTAGAACTGAATAAAAAGAACTTAGCTCATGTCTTCAATCCTCCAATGTTGTAGATGAGATAATGTAGTAGATGATTGAATCTATAAAACCCTAACTCTCATCCTCTATTTATAGTGCTAGAGAAAGTCCTAAATCCTATAGGAAGTAGAAATTCAAATCCTAAAAGGAATTACAAATCATAACTAGTTTTCATAAAGAAATAGAACCCAATTTGGAAATAAATCTTAGTCTAAAGATATTCTAATTCTAATAGAAATATCAATCCAATTCCATGTAGAAATCTGTCAAAATATGCTTTTAGAAACTTTCCAAAAATCCAAGATTTTCCAATTTTCCCGCACAAATTCGCTGGGGCGAATTTCCATTTCCTGCTACAAGGTCCTTTAGTAAAACGAGCATAACTTTTGATCTGGGAGGACTTACGGGGCCTTCTACCTATCAAAACGAAGATATCGACGAGATCTACAACTTTTATGCTTTGAGAATTGACAGATTCGGGATGAATCAAGGTCGAAATGAGGCTCCAACCGACTACTGTGTAAATTGTAACTTCCAAACTTTGAGGTTCAACGTCTGTTTGGTAAAAAGATCATAATTTCTTCATACGTACTCCGATTGGGACGATTCAAGATGTTCCGAAAAGCTAAGGAAGAGCTCTACAATAAAATGCAAGTCCCAAGCCAAGACCATGCATCCAACTTAATGCTAAAAACTCTATAATTTTCCTTTTTTTCTAATTTCAGCTCCAATTCATCCTGAAATAATTAAACACCTTAATAAGCTCATGTACACATGAAACATGCAATAAAACTAAATATAATGGAATCAAAATACATGAATAATATGCACTCATCAGATACTTCACTTCCAACTCTAGTTTCTCCATTTCTGCAATTAGCTCCTCCTAAGCAGTCAACATCATCAACTTCTCCCGACCCTTTCTACTTAAGGCATCAGCAACGACATTCGCCTTACCCGGATGGTATAAAATATCACAGTCGTAGTCCTTAATTAATTCCAACCATCTTCTTTGACGCATATTCAAATCCTTCTGCGTGAAAATATATTTCAGACTCTTGTGGTCCGTATATATTTCACAATTCTCCCCGTAGAGATAGTGCCTCCAAATTTTCAAAGAAAAAACAACTGCAGCTAACTCCAAATCATGGGTCGGATATCCCTTCTCGTAATCCTTCAATTGTCGTGATGCATACGCAATGACTTTGCTGTTTTGCATCAGCACATAGCCAAGTCCTTTATGTGACGCATCACTATAAACAACAAAATTTCCTGTATCATCCGGAAGAGATAACACAGGGGCCGTACTCAACCTCTTCTTCAATTCTTGAAAACTTTCCTCACACTTATCCGTCCAAACAAATTTCACAACTTTTTGAGTTAAATTCGTTAACGAAGTTGCGACCTTGGAAAAGTCTTGTATGAATCTTCTATAATATCCCGTCAATCCAAGAAAACTTCTTACTTCTGACGGCGTTCTCGGATGATCCCAGTTAATCACGACTTCGACTGTAGATGGATCTACCGAAATTCCATTATCGATCACGTGACCAAGAAATTGTACTCGTTCAATCCAAAATTCGCATTTTGAAAACTTGGCATATAGCTTTTCCCTTCTCAATACTTCCAATGTTAATCTCTAATGCTCTTCATGTTCTTCCTTGGTTTTCGAATAATCCAAAATGTCATCAATAAATACCACTACGAACTTTTCCAAAAATGGCTTGAACACACTGTGACGCCCCCAAAATAGGTATACAACACCCATTCTGAGTCGCCAAATACATGGTACATAAAGCAAACTACAACTTCAATAATACAATTGTCGTGCAAAATACGACAACACATACTGTGAGTTTAAATACAAATACTATCTTCTAGACAATATCTACACTCAAATAAGTCCTCATTACAATTATTCAAACACTATTTTACAGAAATAGTGAGGACTGTTAAAACAACTTTCTAGAATCATCACTCCATACCCCGACTAGATCCTGCTATGTTCTCACATCCTGAGAAGAAAAATGGAACAAAAAGGAAAAGGGTGAGCTCAACTAGCCCAGTAAAGAATATTATGACTAAGATAATATACAATAAATTATCATTAGTTTTTAACAGAAAAAAATCTGATAAAATATAATAGACAACAAGTTTTAGATCAACAACTGCAGCGGAAACAACAATTCATTAGAAGAGTCAAGTAGAGAATGAGTTCTACTATCTTCTAAGATTTAAAAGTCCATCATCAATATTTTATCCCTGTAACAACAATCAATATACATTTTTAATCAAATACTCATCTTTGCACTACATGCCAAATATATTCATTTGTATCACCAGTTAGTCATATTCATCTCAACACCTGTTCATCTTTGCACTACGGGCCAAAGATATTCATCAGTTAATCATTCATCTTTGCACTACAGGCCAAAGATATTCTGTAATATCATCGTTTAGGACTGAGGATGATGAAAAATATTTTAAAGAAAATGAATCCAGTGAGACAGAAGGACAAATAGTAGGGATTCGTATAACAGTTTATCCAAGATCAATAATACTCCATAATAACCAATTTTGAAGTAAAATTCAAGAATAAAGATCAAAACATGGATACAATCAAAGATAGTAACCATAATTGACATCTTGGACAAAATGAAGAAAATTTCATTTTTCGATGAATAGTGTCGTGTTCATGAATAGTGTCGTATACGTAAATAGTAACCCCGACACAAAAAGTTTCAAATTTGATAAAAAGTTCAAACCAATATTTTGGCATAATGATATCAAAAGAAATAATATCATTTATGAAGAAAATAACATCCCTTACCTCAAAATAACGGTACTTTTGATCTAAATATTGGATAGAAAGCCGAAGGAAACTTGTACCAAACATCAACTCTCAAAGTATATAAATACTCACTAAAATATGCTCGACAATATAGAGAGAAAGAAAACTTGTTTCTGGTGTGATTTTCAATTCTAACCTAAGCGTCTATTTATAGGAAAATTGTAGAACGTCATAGGAGACTAAAATAATAAAATATTATTTTCTTTTATTTCTTCCACGCATGCCTACTTTGTTGAATGCCTAGCATGCAAATTCTAAATTTTTTTCCAGCAGCCCACATGTTATTAACACCAACCAAAGTGGGTCCCATCCCATAATTTAATAAAAATCATTTTATTTTTCGAAACTTCAGTAATTCATAGAAAATAGCCCGGTTATCAGAAAAATATGAATTTTATGTCCATTCTGCCTGAAATCTAATTCTCTACAACTTTGTAGCTTTGATTGTTTCCAAATTATAAACATAAAATATCCGAAATCCACAAACGGATGATTTTTAATACCTCTACACCGACAAAATACTGATAAAACACCTCAGCATTAATTCCTTCATTTTTATCCACATAAAAATAAATATATTCATCATTTATATCCACATAAAAGCTTTCCAATAATAATTTCTCCTTACTGGCGCGCAATTAGGTGACCAAACCTCTCCTTGACAGAAATTTCTAGACATTGCCAATAATGCTATCCAATAATATTATTCAAATAATATGAATTATTGATCTGATAATGGGAAATACTGCGCAGTGATAATTATTGAAACAATAATATAAAATATCAACGCAGCAATTATTGAATCAATAAAAAATAAAATATTGAACAGTAATTACTATAACATTTATTGAGTAGTGTCTTCTTACGTAAGAATCATTAATTCAAAAATACTCTGCATCCACGCGTATTACTGTAATAAATTGGGAACAACCAAGAACACCGTCGGAAGTGAGGAGTTTCTTGGGACTGGCCTGTTATTATAGACGATTTATTTAAGATTTTTCTAAGATAGCCACTCCATTAATAATTTTGGCAAGGAAAATTGTGAAATTTGTTTGGACGGAGAAATGTGAAGAAAGTTTCCAGGATTGGAAGAAGAAATTAAGTATGGCACCTATGTTGTCATTACCAGATAGTACAGGTAACTTTGTGGTATATAGTGATGCCTCACATAAAATGTTGGGTTGTGTTCTTATGCAGAATGTCAAAGTAATTGTGTATGCATCAAGACAACTGAAGGATTATGAGAAAGGTTATCTGACTCATGATTTGGAATTGGCTGCAGTAGTTTGCTCTCGAGATATGGAGACATTATCTCTATGGAGAGAAATGTGAAATCTACACAGACCATAAAAGTCTGAAGTATATTTTCACACAGAAGGACCTAAATATGCGTCAAAGAAGATGGATGGAATTAATAAAGGATTACGATTGTGAGATTTTTTATTATCCAGGTAAAGTGAATGTGGTTTCAGATGCTTTGAGCTGGAAAGGTTCGGGAGAAGTTGATGCTGATAACCACTCAGGCGGAGCTTATTTTAACAATGACAAAACTAGAGTTGGAAATCAAATTTCCAAAGGAATACGATGAACGACTACTTCAGATAGATGTCAGTCCAACTTTGGTGGACAAAGTGAAGAGTGCTCAACTACAAGATAAAGAATGCGAAACGATCCAAGAGAAAGTGGTTGAGGGTAGCAATGTAAAATACAAGATCGATACCGAAGGACTACTACGTTTCGAGGGAAGAATCTGGGTTGCAGCAATACCAGATATTAGAGACAAAATCTTGACTGAAGCACACAACACGAGATATTCGATTCATCCAGGAAGTACAAAGATTTATCAAGATTTGCGGCGATATTTTTTGTGGCTAAATATGAAAAGAGATGTGGCAGAATGAGTTGCAAAATTCTTGACGTGTCAGAAGGTGAAAGCTGAACATCAACGACCAAGCAGGTTAATTCAACCGTTGGAAATATTGGAATGGAAATGGGAAAATATCATAATGGATTTTGTAGGACTTCCAATGACTCAGAGTGGATACTGTGACAACCCGAGAATTTTGAATATTTTTAAAATTTTTATTAATTGATTTAAGGTTCAAAATTAGAGCCTAGACAGAAAATTAGTGTATGCGTTTGATATTTTTAAGATGGAATTTTGAGGATTTCAAAATTCTATGAAGGATTTAGGTGAATTATTTAGGATTAAAGGAATACGTGAATATGTTCTGTGTATATGTGTACAGTATGTGGTTAAGGGTCAAGGGTTGACCAGATAAAAGATATCTGTAACAAATCCTAAGTATAGATTAAGAACGTCAACGTTCGGTTAGAAAACCCTAGCATTTAATAAGAAACCCTAAAACCGATTCTGAAAACCCTAATTTCAGTTTCGGGAATACGAAACCCTATTTCGGTGCATGAAACCCTAAATCGGGAACTTAATGGCGTAAGTGTAAATAATTATAGGATTAATTAGGGTTAATCTTAACAAATTGGTTATAAAACCCTAATTCCAAATTTGAAACCCTAATTTCGGGATTAAGAACCCTAATTTATAATTAGGAAAAACCAAAGTGTTAATTTAATACTTTTAATGTTAATTAGGATATATTAATTCTAATTTTCAATTTAAGTAATTTGAAAACCCTAATCTAATTACGAAAATTTAATTTCTAAATTAGAAGATTTAATTTTCTATTAGAAACCCTAATTATGGGTTATAAACCCTAATTCGTTATTTTGACCCTTATTGCTAAATTAGCAATTTTAATTAGGAAATGTTAATCCTAATTAGCAAGATTTAATTTGTGATTAAGAAATTTTAATATAATTAGAAAATACTAATTATAATTTTGAAATATTTAATTTTTTATTTTTGAAAACCTAAATTGGAAATTTAGAAAATAAATTGCAAACCCTAAGGATTTTTCAAACCCTAAACCCTAAATGTTCCAAAATCTAAATCCTAAGGGTTTGGCCAATGTCCAAAATGCCATTAATTTTGTATGCAAAATGACCAAAAAGCCATTTAGTGCATAATTGTAGGTTACTTGCAAGACTTGCCCTAGTATGAGTTGTTGACCAACTAAGGCTATTGCGTGTGCCTATAATCCAGCAGCTGGCTCAGCCATTACACACAACCAAGTGTATTGTATCATTTTATATTTATAGATTAAAGTAAGAGAAAGGCTAACTTTACTTTTCATTTTTCACCAAGCCACTCTCTCTCTAATTTCGGGTTTAAGAGTGAAAGGGGGATGAGAAACAAAGTGAGAATCAGTCCATAACTAACCAATACCAGATCAACAAGGATCAGAATCAGAATCAGAATCAAAGCGTCAAAGGTATAAGAACCCTAAAAATTTGAAATCCTTAAATCATGTGATTTATGTTAATGATTTGTTAGATATGTGTTAGAAGGTGGCTTTTAGAGATCTCGGTTGTTGGATCATGGATCCATAACATCTAGATGCTCGAATCTAGCATTTTTGAAAATCTAGAAATGATAAAAAAAAGTGACCTGACAGTCGAATGTCAGGCCCTCTCAATCTGTGTGTGTTATCTGTTTAGTGTGTTTTATGTTTTGGATCCATTCTATGTCAGGTGGGCTTTGATCTGAAACTGGATACAGGGTCGGTTTAAGCCTAGATCTCCTGATAAGACCGGTCAAAGACCGTTGACCGATCACGAAGACTGCTTTCTAGGCAGCCCAGAAATTCCTAGAAAGTCTGACATGCTTTTTAAGGACCTAGATCTTGCAGTGTTTTATGGTTTTGGCCACGTTAATGTTTTTATCATGTATAATGGTATCAGTACTACATATATATGCCTTTAGAGTACCCTAATTTGTAACGAAATCCAAATTATGAGTGGTCAAAACCACGTTGACCAACTGGCAGGATTAAGATTCTGGAAAATCCAGAATCTTCAAGAACAGCTCATGACCCGTAGTTTGACCGGTCCAGATCTTGCGTTTGAGATGTTGTGGTAATGATCTGAAGTTAGGAAATTGTACCTTTGCATCTCTAATACACTTTTTAACCACTAGATCACACTAAATGACCCAGAAGGCAACTATTGAAAGGTTCAACGTAGGAACCTGCACTGTTCTTCATTTTCTGGGTAATCCAAAAAATGAAGAACAGACCTAACACGATTTTGTGCGAAATAGATCTCTCGGATCTGATGTTTGTTTGACCTATCTAGTTGTTAGAACATGTAGTATTACATTCGTACTATAATTGTAACCATTTATCGTCCCAGAAATCATTACGAACACTGTGATAATCATGGTCAAACTAGCAACCTTAGTTTCTGACATGAATGTCTGAAGAACACCAAGAACAGACTCAAGAACACCTATAGCGACGGGTATGTCGCTATAGGGCCCTTTAGCGACAGTTTATTATTATTTTTTTTTGAAAATTATTTAAAAATAGATAAAAATGGTTTTTTAATTATTAAAAATACTAAATAAATTCTGAAAAATTATTTTAAATTCTGAAAAATAGTTTTAAATTATTTAGAGTATATTTCATAAATATTTATGTGACAACCCGAGAATTTTGAATATTTTTAAAATTTTTATTAATTGATTTAAGGTTCAAAATTAGAACCTAGACAGAAAATTAGTGTATGCATTTGATATTTTTCAGATGGAATTTTGAGGATTTCAAAATTCTGTGAAGGATTTAGGTGAATTATTCAGGATTAAAGGAATACGTGAATATGTTCTGTGTAGTGTATATATATTGATCGATGTTACAAGGATAAAATATCGACGATGAACTTTTAAATTCATATATAGAAGATAGTACTTTTCATTCTCTACTTAACTCTTCTAATGAATTATTATTTCCGCTGCGAAGATTGATTTAAAACTTGTTGTCTATTGTATTCTATTAGATTTTTTCCTGTTGAGGACTAACGATAATTTGTTCTATATTATCATAGTCATAATGTTCTTTACTAGGTTAGTTGAGCTCACCCTTTTCCTTGTTGTTCCATTTTTCTTCTCAGGAAGCGAGAATGCAGCGAGTACTAGTCGGGGTGTGGAATGATGGTTCTAGAAGTTGTTCTACTAGTCCTAATTATTCTATAAAATAGTGCATTAATAATTGTAATGAGGACTTATTTGAGTGTGGATATTGTCTAGAAGACAATATTTGTATTTAAACTCACAGTTTATGTGTTGTCGTATTTTGCACAACAATTGTATTAATATAGTTGTAGTTGTTTCTGTACCATGTATTTGGCGACTCAGAATGGGTGATGTATAACTATTTTGGGGACGTCACAAAATAAACGATATCTGTAACAAATCCTAAGTATAGATTAAGAACGTCAACGTTCGGTTAGAAAACCCTAGTGTTTAATAAGAAACCCTAAAACCGGTTCTAGAAACCCTAATTTTAGTTTCGGGAATCCGAAACCCTAATTCGGTGCATGAAACCCTAAATCGGAAACTTAATGGCGTAACTGTAAATAATTATAAGATTAATTAGGGTTAATCTTAACAAATTGGCTACAAAACCCTAATTCCAAATTTGAAACCCTAATTTTGGGATTAAGAACCCTAATTTATAATTATAAAAAACCCAAGTGTTAATTTAATACTTTTAATGTTAATTAGGATATATTAATTCTAATTTTCAATTTAAGTAATTTGAAAACCCTAATCTAATTACGAAAATTTAATTTCTAAATTAGAAGATTTAATTTTCTATTAGAAATCCAAATTTTGGATTATAAACCCTAATTCGTGATTTTGACCCTAATTTCTAAATTAGCGATTTTAATTAGGAAATGTTAATCCTAATTAGCAAGATTTAATTTGTGATTAAGAAATTTTAATATAATTAGAAAATACTAATTATAATTTTGAAATATTTAATTTTCTATTTTTGAAAACCTAAATTAGAAATTTTAGAAAATAAATTGCAAACCCTAAGGATTTTTCAAACCCTAAACCCTAAATGTTCCAAACCCTAAATCCTAAGGGTTTGGCCAATGTCCAAAATGCCATTAATTTTGTATGCAAAATGACCAAAAAGCCCTTTAGTGCATAATTGTAGGTTACTTGCAACACTACTAAAAATGGTCATTTGTGATGGCATAAATCCATCACAAAAAGTAGGAAAATCATCACGAAAGGTTTACGTGATGACTTTAAGCATCATAATGGTCGTCTTGTATAAGCTCATCATGAAAGGTTTTGCGTGATGGTTTTGACAATCACGTAAACGCATAGTGCTTTTGTGATGATTAAAACAATCACATTAACATATAATCTATTGTGATTGTCAAAGTCATCACAAAAAAAGGACTTTAGGGATCAAATGTGTAAGAACGTGAATCTCTATTTACCTATAACACTACTAGAAAAACAAGAATACGTGACGGAATTTTGTGACAGTTTTTAAAAATAATCACAAAAGATAGTAATTTGTAATGGACTTTTTAAGCAATCACAAAATAATAGTATATATGATGGCTTTTAGTGATGACTAATTTTGCCATCAATGTATTATAATTGTGATGGCCATGTCAATCACACCAATTTTGTCATGCAAAATAAAAATTTTTTATGACGCACTAAGTCATCACTTATAGATATACCCCTTTCGTGATTGCATTTAAGCCATCACTAATATTTTAATATAAAAAATAATCAAAACAATATTTTATGATGACCGTGACAATCATTAAAAAGATAGATTTTTGTGACGACTTTTATTTGCAATTACAAAAAGAAGGTATTTTGTGATGGAATTTTTAAGCCGGTACAAAATAATAAAATATATAATGGCTCTTAGTGATGACTAATTTTACCATCATTATAGAGTATTTGTGATTGCCATTGCAATCACCAAATCTTATTTGGAAGTAATTTTGTTTAGTAAGTTAACTCACATATGTTTTCTTTTATATTTTGTTTTAAAATTATAATCATGATATGGACTTTGGTGTAGTGGTAATACTCGTTATTTAGTTTGTAAATGGGAGAGAGTTCAAATCCTACAAGTATCATTTGATACAATTAATATAGATATAATTAATATAGTGAAATAAATTGTACTACTAAAAAAATGATCATTTGTGATGGCATAAATCCATCACAAAAAGTAGGAAAATCATCACGAAAGATTTACGTGATGACTTTAAGAATCATAATGGTCGTCTTGTATACGCCCACCATGAAAGGTTTTACGTGATGGTTTTGACAATCACGTAAACGCATAGTGCTTTTGTGATGATTAATACAATCACATTAAAATATAATCTATTGTGATTGTCAAAGTCATCACAAAAAAAATTAGACTTTAGGGATCAAATGTGTAAGAACGTGAATCTCTATTTACGTATAATTTATTTCACTATATTAATTTTATCTATATTAATTGTATCAAATGATACTTGTAGGATTTGAACTCTCTCCCATTTACAAACTAAATAACGAGTATTACCACTACACCAAAGTCCAAATCATGATTATAATTTTAAAACAAAATATAAAAGAAAACATATGTGAGTTAACTTACTAAACAAAATTACTTCCAAATAAGATTTGGTGATTGCAACGGCAGTCACAAATACTCTATAATGATGGTAAAATTAGTCATCACTAAAAGCCATCATATATTTTATTATTTTGTACCGGCTTAAAAATTCCATCACAAAATACCTTCTTTTTGTAATTGCAAATAAAAGTCGTTACAAAAATATATCTTTTAAATGATTGTCACGGTCGTCATAAAATATTGTTTTGATTATTTTTTATATTAAAATATTAGTGATGGCTTAAATGCAATCACGAAAAGGGTATATCTATAAGTGATGACTTAGTGCGTCATAAAAACAATTTATTTTGCGTGAAAATATTGGTGTGATTGACATGGCCATCACAATTATAATACATTGATGGCAAAATTAGTCATCACTAAAAGCCATCATATATACTATTATTTTGTGATTGCTTAAAAAGTCCATCACAAATTACTATCTTTTGTGATTATTTTTAAAAACTGTCACAAAATTCCGTCACGTATTCTTGTTTTTCTAGTGTTGCAAGACTTGCCCTAGTATGAGTTGTTGACCAACTAAGGCTATTGCATGTGCCTATAATCCAGCAGCTGGCTCAGCCATTACACACAACCAAGAGTATTGTATAATTTTATATATATAGATTAAAGTAACAGAAAGGCTAACTTTACTTTTCATTTTTCACCAAGTCACTCTCTCTCTAATTTCGGGTTTAAGAGTGAAAGGGGATGAGAAACAAAGTGAGAATCAGTCCATAACTATCCAATACCAGATCAAAAAGGATCAGAATCAGAATCAAAACTTCAAAGGTATAAGATCTCTAAAATTTTTAAATCCTTAAATCATGTGATTTTGTGTTAATGATTTGTTAGATATGTGTTAGAAGGTGCCTTTTAGAGATCTGGGTTCTTGGATCATGGATCCATAACATCTAGATGCTCGAATCTAGCATTTTTGAAAATCTAGAAATGATAAAAAAAAAGTGACCTGACAGTCGAATGTCAGGCCCTCTCAATCTGTGTGTTATCTGTTTAGTGTGTTTTATTTTTTGGATCCATTCTATGTCATGTGGACTTTGATCTAAAACTGGATACATGGTTAGTTTAAGCCTAGATCTCCTGATATGACCGATCAAAGACCGTTGACCGATCACGAAGACTGCTTTCTAGGCAACCCAGAAATTCCTAGAAAGTCTGACATGTTTTTTAAAGACCTAGATCATGCAGTGTGTTATGGTTTTGGCCACGTTAATGTTTTTATCTTGTATAATGGTATCAGTACTACATATATATGCCTTTAGAGTACCCTAATTTGTAACGGAATCCAAATTATGAGTGGTCACAACCACGTTGACCAACTAGCAGGATGAAGATTCTGGAAAATCCAGAATCTTAAAGAACAGTTCGTGACCCGTAGTTTGACCAGTCCAGATCTTGCGTTTGAGATGTTGTGGTAATGATCTAAAGTTAGGAAATTGTACCTTTGCATCTCTAATACACTTTTTAACCACTAGATCACACTAAACGACCCTAGAAGGCAACGATTGAAATGCTCAAAGTAGGAACTTGCACTGTTCTTCATTTTCTGGGTAACCCAGAAAATGAAGAACAGAACTAACACGATTTTATGGGACATAGATCTCTCAGATCTGATGTTTGTTTGACCTATCTAGTTGTTGGAACATGTAGTATTGATAAGTAGGTTTTATACCTACTTATCCGGTATCTTTTACTTGAATTAGTTGCTTATATTCATGTGTCCTAGTTACTTTTCATGCATTTTGTGTTCGTTTTGTAGGTTATACGTTTGGAAGCGATGTGATCGATTATTGGTAAGGAAAAGCACGGAAAATGCAAACAAAAGCAAGCCGGATATCATTTATGATTTCATGTCATTTCATGTTCTTGGCTTGGATCTTGGACTATATTGTAGAACGTTTTCTTAGCTTTTCGGAACATCTTGAATCATTCCAATCGGAGTTCGGATGAAAGAGTTGTGGCATTTCTACCAACGGACGTCATTGAACTTCACCGTTCTGGGTGGTCATTTGCATAGCAGTCACTTCCAGCCCAATTTCGACCATCATTCGCTTGTTATTTCTGAAAGCTCAAAGAATAAAAGTTGTAGATCTCATCGATAGCTTCGATTTGATAGGTCGCAGTCCCCGTAACTCCTCATGGTTTAAAAGTTATGGCAGTTTTAGCAAAGGAGGTTCCAGCAGAAAATGAATTGGCAGATTGGTGCCCAGCCGGGGCTGGACGTTTTTTAGCCTTAGGACCCAGCCGGGGCTGGGGTCCTGGGCGTTTTAGCAGCTTACTACCCAGCCGGGGCTGGGCTTTTGCAAAGGAAATACCCAGCCGGGGCTGGCCTATGCGAAAAAGAGGAGATTTTGTCCGTATTTTGAGTCCGAAAAGGATTGTTTCGAGTTGTTTGATTCAAGGACTTCCAAGAGGACTAAAAGACATGTACAAAGGCTTATAAAAGGAGGAGAATAACACAGATTATAGGAGATTATTAGGAGATTAGAGAGCATTCTATTAAATTAGATTAGAGTAAAGTAGATCAAAACACTATTTTTTAATTAGATTTGGAGATTGAAGCAACTTGGAGACCATTGAAGATTCAAAGGAGGTGCAAGGAGGGAGCGTCAAGTCTACTCACAATAGATTATTTCTTCTCATCTTCTTCTATCTTTATCTTTTAATGTGTATTCAATTGTGGATTCTTAGTTTTAATTCAATAGTCATGAACTAAATTCTTTGTTTGAGATTACAATGGATTTAATTTTGTAGTTTATTTTAATATGCTTCATTATCAATTATTATGTTCTATTGAGATGATTGTCTATTGTGATTTGGACTTAATTATTTAATTGCTTGGCCATCAATTACCGTTATAATCTATATGAACTCGAGAGATGAAGTATAGATTTAGATCTAATCATGATAGCATGTGTTCAGGATTTTGTTAGTAGCTTAAACTTGATGAGTGTTAAGGTAGAGATATGCTTGACGCCATATGTACTCTTATAGAGAACTTAGTCTTCAACCTTCTTCAATTGTAATTCACATAGAGATATAGTGGGTTAGTTGATTAAGGTGTTTAACGAATTTCTATCTTAATTGTGGATTGCCGTTAATACGGTATTAGTATATTGAGAGGTGGTTAATACTACTCTAGTGTTCTTGATTAACAATTCGGGATAGAGAATAATTGATGAGAAGTGTGTTAACCTAAATGAAGCAATAAGTGAAATTGTGATCTTAAATCTCCATAGTCTTAATTTAATTAGTGGAATAGTAGTTAATTTATATAGTTTGTAATTCATTCGTTTAAATAAGATTGAGTTGGTTACGGGTTAGTACTTGGTGATTCTTATTAAATAATTCTCTGTGGGAACGATACTCAACTTATCACTTTATTACTTGTTGACCACGTATACTTGCGTGTTGTGCGTAACTAGATTTTACACAACAAGTTTTTGGCGCCGTTGCCGGGGAATTAGTTTAATACAGTTTTACCAATATTAGCTTCAATCAAATTAGTCTTAATTTAAACATTTTTATTTTTATTTTTAATTCTCTTCCTATATTTCTCTCTTTTCAGGTACCATGGATGACTTTGTGTATCAATGGCCATACACAAACATGACTCAACCAAAGGAATCGGAGATTGACAGACTCGCGACACTCTCCGCAATGTCAGCACAAATTGAAGAACTTTCGAGGAAGTTGGACATTATCGCAGCCCAACAGAGTCGAAGGATGGCAGTTACCTGTGGCTATTGTGCTGGCAATCACCCGAGTAATCAATGCACCATCAATCTTGGGCCGGTACAGTATGGTGGTAACTACCTCAATCAGTATGTATATGATAATTATCATCAAGTTTGGGGGTATCACCCGGATTCTTCATGGAGTTACAACTATCAAGACCAATACTCTACTCCAAATCCAACATACACACCGGAATTCTCATATCAACCTCCATTAAAAGAAGAAAAGTCAAAGTTGGAGGAATTGTTGTCCAAGTTCATAGCATCAAATGAGGAGAGGAGGATTGATCAAGAGATATCAATGCAAAATCTTCAGAACCATGTGGATAAAATACTCAAAGCCTTGAACAACTGTCCTCAAAACAATCGGTGTTATGATGAGGATTCCGAGATTGATGAAGTGCCCGAGCCAAATCTACAACTGGATGAGACACGAGATGTCGAAAAAGAGGAGACAAGTGGGGATAATGAAAATAAGGTCGGTGAAGAACTAACTATGAGTACCAACGAGGATGAGCCGATGTTATTAGTGCCCCAAGTTCCTTCTCCGCCAAAGATCAAGGGTCCAGTTAGATTTGTAAAACCGTGCCCGCTTGATAGTCATGTCGTCGGCAAGGCTCTTTATGACATGAGAGCTACTACAAATGTGAATCCATGGTGGGATGAGGAAGAAAAGATAGAAGAAGAGCCCGTTGTTCTTGCCAAGCCTCAAAGCCTCAATCGAATCATAGGCTCAACGGACGAAAAAGCACCTAGTTATTCAACATTCTCAATTGGGCATATATTTAAACAAAGTATGCTAGGTGACTTTAACTCGATGGCTATCACAAATGGGAACCTACCAAAAGCTATATTATTTCCGATGGATGGAGGGTTCCTCAACTTTCGAAGAGGAATTGGATAGCATTGACCAGAAAAAGTCAGGCTGAAAGACTATAAATTAAGCGCTAACTGGGAGGCAACCCAGGAATTTTTTATATTTATATGCTTTACTAGTTTATTTAGTAGATAGGAATTAAGTTGCTTATTAAGTTCTCTTATAATCTAATCCATGTTGTCTCTCTTCATTGCAGGTATTGGAGGTCTAATGGATAGCAAAATGATCATCGCTGCCATCGCCACCATCAACTCACGCTTAGCTGATTACAGGGAAGTTCTCTTCTATTTATCGTTATATTCTTACAATTAGGACATTGTAATTGCTAAGTTTGGGGGAGTTTTGTTTAATTCATTATCACATGTTTAGTTTATGTTATGTTATTTTCTATATGTTGTTAATTTAGTTTAGGTTCATTATAAAAAAAATCAAAAAAAATCAAAAATTTCAAAAATAATAGTTAGTTACTATGTTTATCTTGCATGAGTCTAGCTGTTTGATATTTACAGTTTGTTTTGGCCAATGATGAGATTGGGATCGAGTAGACAAGTAGCGTACTGACTATTAGAGCTTTGATGTGATTTCTTGTTATGAATTAAATTTTTTTTCTGTTTGAAACTGGTATAATAAGGATAGCACAATAAAAACAACTTGTTGATTGATTGAGTTTAAATTGATACATAATGGGACTCTAAAGGATAATGCTAGTTTGAATGAAAGAATGAGAAGAATAAGTAGTGATGACTAAAGTTCGATAAAAACTTAAGTTTGGGGGAAAAATTTGGGATATATAAGCTTCAAAAGAAAAGAAAAAAAATGAAAAAAAAATTATACTGTAGCTAGTTTTGTTTCGGGGCCTTTGTTACTTGAGCAAGTACGCCCGAAGGGGTATCTTAAAACCTAGCGCCCTAAGGTCTTATATGGTCTGGGAGTCGTTGGTCGAAAGCTCGCTAAGGGGTAGCACTGTTAGCCTAATGGAATGAGACATTGCACAGTCATGGTTAAAAAGTAAAAAAAATAATAATAATAATAATAAAACGGGAAAAGAGCAAAAAGCCCCCATAATGAAAAGTAAAGCATAAGTATCCCGGATTGGACTCTTGAACTTGGTGGATGTTTGACTTTAGTTGGATCTAGCTTGTTCGTGAATTTTTTGTGTTTACACTGTATGATGCCTTCGAAAAGACTTGTTATGTGTTAAATTTGATTTTATATCAGTGAACATTGTTGTGGAGCACACACGCACTATACCAGTAATAACAGTTTAAGATTTGATGATTGACTAGGAAATTGTTGATTGATTTTGATATGAAGTATTATCATGTTTACTTGATTGCTCTAAGGTCAATTTGAATAGATTTGTGTTTATCAATACTGCTGGATTCGTAGGCATGTAGATTAGTTCCATTCCATTGCATTGCATTGCATTGCATTTTTGTTTTGTTTTTGCTTGAGGACAAGCAAAGGTTTAAGTTTTGGGGTATTTGATAAGTAGGTTTTATACCTACTTATCCGGTATATTTTACATGAATTAGTTGCTTATATTCATGTGTCCTAGTTACTTTTCATGCATTTTGTGTTCGTTTTGTAGGTTATACGTTTGGAAGCGATGTGAGCGATTATTGGTAAGGAAAAGCACGGAAAATGCAAACAAAAGCAAGCCGGATATCATTTATGATTTCATGTCATTTCATTTTCTTGGCTTGGAGCTTGAACTATATTGTAGAACGTTTTCTTAGCTTTCCGGAACATCTTGCATCATTCCAATCGGAGTTCGGATGAAAGAGTTGTGGCATTTCTACCAACGGACGTCATTGAACTTCACCGTTTTGGGTGGTCATTTGCATAGCAGTCACTTCCAGACCAATTTCGACCATCATTCGTTTGTTATTTCTGAAATCTCAAAGAATGAAAGTTGTAGATCTCGTTGATAGCTTCGATTTGATAGGTCGCGGTCCCCGTAACTCCCCATGGTTTAAAAGTTATGGCAGTTTTAGCAAAGGAGGTTCCAGCAGAAAATGAATTGGCAGATTGGTGCCCAGCCGGGGCTGGACGTTTTTTAGCCTTAGGACCCAGCCGGGGCTGAGCCTTTGCAAAGGAAATACCCAGCCGGGGCTGGCCTATGCGAAAAAGAGGAGATTTTGTCCGTATTTGAGTCCGAAAAGGATTGTTTCGAGTTGTTTGATTCAAGGACTTCCAAGAGGACTAAAAGACATGTACAAAGGCTTATAAAAGGAGGAGAATAACACAGATTAGAGGAAATTATTAGGAGATTAGAGAGCATTTTATTAAATTAGATTAGAGTAAAGTAGATCAAAATACTATTTTTTTAATTAGATTTGGAGATTGAAGCAACTTGGAGACCATTGAAGATTCAAAGGAGGAGCAAGGAGGGAGCGTCAAGTCTACTCACAATAGATTATTTCTTCTCATCTTCTTCTATCTTTATCTTTTAATGTGTATTCAATTGTGGATTCTTAGTTTTAATTCAATAATCATGAACTAAATTATTTGTTTGAGATTACAATGGATCTTATTGTGTAGTTTATTTTAATATGCTTCGTTATCAATTATTATGTTCTATTGAGAGGATGTCTATTGTGATTTGGACTTAATTATTTAATTGTTTGGCCATCAATTACCGTGATAATCTATATGAACTCGAGAGATGAAGTATAGATTTAGATCTAATCATGATAGCATGTGTTCAGGATTTTGTTAGTAGCTTAAACTTGATGGGTGTTAAGGTAGAGATATGCTTGACGCCATATGTAATCTTATAGAGAACTTAGTCTTCAACCTTCTTCAATTGTAATTCACATAGAGATATAGTGGGTTAGTTGATTAAGGTGTTTAACGAATTTCTATCTTAATTGTGGATTGCCGTTAATACGGTATTAGTGTATCGAGAGGTGGTTAATACTACTCTAGTGTTCTTGATTAACAATTCGGGATAGAGAATAATTGATGAGAAGTGTGTTAACCTAAATGAAGCAATAAGTGAAGTTGTGATCTTAAATCTCCATAGTCTTAATTTAATTAGTGGAATAGTAGTTAATTTATATAGTTTGTAATTCATTCGTTTAAATAAGATTGAGTTGGTTACGGGTTAGTACTTGGTGATTTTTATTAAATAATTCTCTGTGGGAACGATACTCAACTTATCACTTTATTACTTGTTGACCACGTATACTTGCGTGTTGTGCGTAACTAGATTTTACACAACAAGTATTACATTCGTACTATAATTGTAACCATTTATCGTCCCAGAAATCATTACGAACACTGTGATAATCATGGTCAAAGTAGCAACCTTAGTTTCTGACATGAAGGTCTGAAGAACACCAAGAACAGACTCAAGAACACCTATAGCGACGGGTATGTCGCTATAGGGCCCTTTAGCAACAGTTTATTATTATTATTTTTCGGAAATTAATTAAAAATAGATAAAAATGGTTTTTTAATTATTAAAAATACTAAATAAATTCTGAAAAATTATTTTAAATTCTGAAAAATAGTTTTTAATTATTTAGAGTATATTTCATAAATATTTATGTGACAACCCGAGAATTTTGAATATTTTTAAAATTTTTATTAATTGATTTAAGGTTCAAAATTAGAACCTAGACAGAAAATTGGTGTATGCGTTTGATATTTTTAAGATGGAATTTTGAGGATTTCAAAATTCTGTGAAGGATTTAGGTGAATTATTCAGGAATACGTGAATATGTTCTGTGTAGTGTATATATATTGATTGATGTTACAGGGATAAAATATCGACGATGAACTTTTAAATTCATATATAGAATATAGTAGTCTGCATTCTCTACTTAATTCTTCTAATGAATTATTATTTTCGCTGCAAAAATTGATTTAAAACTGGTTGTCTATTGTATTCTATTACATTTTTCCCTGTTGAGGACTAACGATAATTTGTTCTATATTGTCTTAGTCATAATGTTCTTTATTGGGTTAGTTGAGCTCACCCTTTTCCTTGTTGTTCCATTTTTCTTCTCAGGAGGCGAGAATGCAGCGAGTACTAGTCGGGGGTGTGGAATGATGGTTCTAAAAGTTGTTCTAGTAGTCCTCACTATTCTGTAAAATAGTGTATTAATAATTGTAATGAGGACTTATTTGAGTGTGGATATTGTCTAGAAGACAATATTTGTATTTAAACTCACAGTTTATGTGTTGTCGTATTTTGCACAACAATTGTATTAATATAGTTGTAGTTGTTTCTGCACCATGTATTTGGCGACTTAGAATGGGAGATGTATACCTATTTGAGGGACGTCACAAAATAAACGATATCTGTAACAAATCCTAAGTATAGATTAAGAACGTCAACGTTCGGTTAGAAAACTCTAGCGTTTAACAAGAAACCCTAAAACCGGTTCTGAAAACCCTAATTTTAGTTTCGGGAATCCGAAACCCTAATTCGGTGCATGAAACCCTAAATCGGGAACTTAATGGCATAAGTATAAATAATTATAGGATTAATTAGGGTTAATCTTAACAAATTGGTTACAAAATCCTAATTCCAAATTTGAAACCCTAATTTCGGGATTAAGAACCCTAACTTATAATTAAGAAAAACCTAAGTGTTAATTTAATACTTTAAATGTTAATTAGGATATATTAATTCTAATTTTCAAGTTAAGTAATTTGAAAACCCTAATCTAATTACGAAAATTTAATTTCTAAATTAGAAAATTTAATTTTTTTTATTAGTAACCCTAATTTTGGGTTATAAACCCTAATTTGTGATTTTAACCCTAATTGCTAAATTAGCGATTTTAATTAGGAAATGTTAATCCTAATTGGCAAGATTTAATTTGTGATTAAGAAATTTTAATATAATTAAAAAATACTAATTATAATTTTGAAATATTTAATTTTTTATTTTTGAAAACCTAAATTAGAAATTTAAGAAAATAAATTGCAAACCCTAAGGATTTTTCAAACCCTAAATGTTCCAAACCATAAACCTTAAAGGTTTGGCCAATGTCCAAAAAGCCATTAATTTTGTATGCAAAATGACCAAAAAGCCCTTTAGTGCATAAGTTTAGGTTACTTGCAAGACTTGCCCTAGTATGAGTTGTTGACCAACTAAGGCTATTGCATGTGCCTATAATCCAGCAGCTGGCTCAGCCATTACACACAACCAAGTGTATTGTATCATTTTATATATATAGAATAAAGTAAGAGAAAGGCTAACTTTACTTTTCATTTTTCACCAAGCCACTCTCTCTAATTTCGGGTTTAAGAGTGAAAGGGGGATGAGAAACTAAGGGAGAATCAGTCCATAACTATCCAATACCAGATCAACAAGGACCAGAATCATAATCAAAGCCTCAAAGGTATAAGAACCCTAAAATTTGGAAATCCTTAAATCATGTTATTTTGTGTTAATGATCTGTTAGATATGTGTTAGAAGGTGCCTTTTCGATATCTGGATTCTTGGATCATGGATCCATAACATCTAAATGCTCGAATCTAGCATTTTTGAAAATCTGGAAATGATAAAAAAAAAAAAGTGGCCTGACAGTCGAATGTCAGGCCCTCTCAATCTGTGTGTGTTATCTGTTTAGTGTGTTTTATGTTTTGGATCCATTCTATGTCATGTGGGATTTGATATGAAACTGTATACAGGGTCGGTTTAAGCCTAGATCTCCTGATATGACCGGTCAAAAACCGTTGACCGATTACAAAGACTGCTTTCTGGGCAGCCCAGAAATTCCCAGAAAGTCTGACATGCTTTTTAAGGACCTAGATCTTGCAGTGTGTTATGGTTTTGGCCACGTTAATGTTTTTATCTTGTATAATGGTATCAGTACTACATATAGATGCCTTTAGAGTACCCTAATTCGTAACGGAATACAAATTATGAGTGGTCAAAACCACGTTGACCAACTGGCAGGATGAAGATTCTGGAAAATCCAGAATCTTCAAGAACAGTTCGTGACCCGTAGTTTGACCGGTCCAGATCTTGCGTTTGAGATATTGTGGTAATGATCTGAAGTTAGGAAATTGTACCTTGCATCTCTAATAGACTTTTTAATTGTAACGACCCAAAATTCATACAATTTAATTCTCGACTTCGGTCGTTAATAATACATTCAACCTTTAATTTTACATCATTAAACGATAATACAACCATTGAAATTTGCGGAATAATTAAAATTTTTTATTACCAACTATCTTCGTTCCCAAAACCTTCAACCTTTACATCTAAATATCTCAGAATCATTTTAATACGAAAATAGTTTACATAACGTTATCTTCATTTCTTGAATCTGTAAAAATGGTTATTTGCAAGAATGAGCTCGACAGCTCAGCAAAATCTAACAGCTTTCATGCATCACGTAGCACATATTAACATGCTCAACGTACAAGAATAATCATAAACAAACATAGCATACATTTGTAGTTCACATAACAATTATAAAGGTTGAGTTCCTTACTCAATCAACATTCATAGTTCAATCATCATAGTCATAGATTGATTTCCATATTTCATACTTTTGACATATATAATACATCATACACTAAAATTTTAAATCAGATCATCATCAAGTTCACATAGCAAAAAGGAACTGAAAGACTTGCCTTTATCGGTGTTTTACCAACACGCTAATACTTCGCGTCCTTGCACAACCTACACTGTGTGTGAGATTGATAATAAAAAAAATCAATACTCAATCTCATGGTCAAATTTATTCTAAGACCATACTTTATCTTATTATCCTTTATAATATCTTTACAGACATCTAACTATTTTATATGCAACTCGGTTTTATTTTTCATTTTCATCACCACACATGCTAGACTATCACACTTGTAGTTTAATGTGCGTATATCACACCATTTTATTATACCACTTTGGATTCAAAAATGCATATTCAACACATTGTTTACATGTTTAATTTTCCTTCATAAATCAAAAATTACCCTTTTCGATTTCTTTCCATTATTATTTTTGTATTATCATCTTTTCATACTTAGATATCCAATATTAGCCATTAGTTAGACACTTTGTATACCAAAGTTTAGAAAATACTATTACTCTTAGGCATTTTATCGAGCACGTTATGTGCACACATTAACTTATCTCAACTCTTGATCTTAAATGGTTAATTATGCATAGAATATGATAACACATATCTATACTCATTACATATGTCAAAACATATGTTTAATCATCAAAATATACCATCACCCAAAATCTTAATTCGAAACAGAATTATAAAACTCATCTTCACAATTTCTTTAACAAAACGTTGTTTTTGTTTTTAACATAACTCCTTCGTTACATGTCCGTTTTTGTTCCTTCTTATATAGAATTAACCCTTAATCAGTGTACTACAACCTCATCTAGCCTTAAAGTCAGACCCTTATCCATCTAAACCAGATTCTATAATTCATCAACTAGTCTAAAAAATTTCATTTTCTGGACATCCTTACTAAACAATTTATTTCGGACATGATCCGGTCCATAAAATGGCTCAATCATGCGAGTCTGGCTAGTAAACTTCCATATCTACAACTTTGCAGTTTAAAGTTTCTTCAAATTCAAAACACACGAATGTATATGAATTGTTCAAAGTTAAAAACCGTAACAGTTTTAATTTTCTGGGCAGATTATTTTTCCTTCGGACCAGCCTTACTAAAACAGACATTGCAAGAAATCTACAAAGAGTTTTCATGTGATTCCACTTTCAGAATATAGCTTACTTCCATATCTTCGATTTGATATAACGCTCACTTTCTAACCCATTATACCCAAAGAGGTACATCATACCATCCGCAAACCGACAGGCAAAGCAAATGAACAATCCAAACGTTGGAAGATATGTTGAGAGCATGCATCGTGGATTTCAAAGGAAGCTGGGACGAACATTTATCGTTGGTAGAATTTGCCTACAACAACCGTTACCACGCGAGCATCGGCATGCCACCTTACGAGGCATTGTACGGCAGAAAGTGCAAAACTCCACTGTGCTGGGATGAAGTCGGTGCCAGCTAATTGTTAGGACCAGAACTGGTACAACAAACTGCTGAAGTTGTCAAACTCATCAGGACAAGATTGGTAGCAAACCAAGACAGACAGAAAAAATATGCCGATCAAATAGGCAGAATCGCGAATTTGAAGTAGGAAATTTTGTTTTCCTAAAAGTTTCTCCTTGGAAGGAGAAAATTCGTTTTGGCAAGAAATGAAAGCTCACCCAAGATTTATTGGACCGTTTGAAATACTACGAAGAGTGAGGGAAGTGGCTTATGAGGTAGCTCTACCTCCAGAATTGGAAACATTCATAATATTTTTTAAATTTCGGTGTTACGACCGTATAAACCCGATTACAAGCACGTGATCGAGTACGAACCATTGCAATTTGATAAAGATTTGTCTTATGAAGAGACTCCTATCCAGATAGTCGTCAGGAAAGAACAAGTGCTCAGAAATAAAGTGATATCTTCTGTGAAGGTGATATGGAGAAACCACAATGTCGAAGAGGCAACGTGGGAACTCGAAGCTGAAATGATAAAAAATTACCCTGAGTTATTTGTTTAATCTATGTCTTCGATTCTGGGAACAGAATCATTGTAAGTAGGGAAGAATGTGACGATTTGATTGTTTGAATTGTGATTCTAAGGACAAAATCCTTTTAAGGAGGGAATGATGTAACATTCAAGAATTTTAAACGTAATATTAAATATTTATTGATTTATATAAATATTTAATGGATGTGTTTATCGTTGAATAAATATTTGTTTAATTGATTTAATTTTATTTGGAGAATTATTTGTTAAATAAATAGTTGATGAATTAAGTAAATTATTATTATATTGATATTTCAATTTAATGGTTAATTATTTGTATTGTGTTATGTGATTAAAGAATTTATTTAATTAATTGTGATTTGAATTAATTAAATTAAATATGAAAAATTAATTAAATATAATGTGACAAATAACTATATTATAAGGAGTTATTAAAAATAAATTGGGTTAAATACGCTTTTCTCCACTCTACTCGACCTCGGTTTACAAATGTATCATTGAACTGAAATTTTTTACGGTCAACTCATTAAACTATTAAATTTTTACGAAGACTTAAAAATCCTTCTAAAACTGTTAAAAATTAACGGAATGTTGATGTGGCACCATATCAGATGCTTAGGTGGATATTTAATAATTAAAAAAATACAACAATTGTCAATTCTATAATAAATAGTTAAACAAAATAAAAATCAAATTACTATATATAACAAATAATTATATTAATAAATTAAACATACTAATAGTTTTTAAAAATGTATTTATATAAAATTAATGAATTCATATTTTTTTTATTAATATTTTAAGTTCATTTTAAAAGTTATAAAATTATATAATATTTTGAAATGGATTATTATTATTATTATATTTATTATTATAATCTATTTGATTTTTAAGAAAGCCAAATTCAGGAATATCTGGTTCCTGATCTCCAAATTCAGGAGAAAACAGAAAAAAAATATTGCGAAATTAAGCTGAGGAAACAGTATCCAAAGAAGAAAATGATTTCTAATTCTTCAGATAATATCTATTGTCGCCTCATCGACCATAATCATGAGTATCACGATCCAGATTAAACCAAAATTCAACCCCATCTGCCTTCAAAACTCATATCCGCCGGAAAAATCATAGTTAATCTTTAGATTTGCCCCAATAATCACTTAATTCCGAAAAATATAGAGTTGTTAATGATTTGTATAGATAGATCTGGTTTATCTCCGCCTACAACATTTCATCATCTCTCCCAAATTATCCTCTATTTCTCTCTTCTCACTACTTCTGTATCGTTCTGCAACCCCAAAAGAACAACTTTATATTTTCCCAATTAACACTCAGAGACTTACATACATCTCTTTCATCTACTCTACAAAATAAATCCCACTTTTACACGTTGAACACCACTCGGTGTAACTCCAGAATCGACCTCATCTAGTAGCAATCCTCGTACATGCGCCTCACGCCCCCCAACGACGTCGTGAGACCACCACCGAGTTGGATCCGCCCGGCGGCCATTTCTCCGGTTAGTTAGCCAGTGGGTCCCGCCCGCCTCACGAACCCCGGTTCCTTCCCTTCTTTTTTGTCTCTCCATCCGATCTTTGAGCAGGAATATATTCTCTCTCACCGGCTTGTACCCTTCTGTCTCAACCGTAGCCGGCCGTGACTTGGCGGCGCCGCCACCACCCTTAACCGAGTTAACCTTCTTCAACCAGGAAGCTGTGAGCTCCCTGCTTTGATCAAAGTCGACGCATCTGGGTTTATTTTTTAGATATATCTGCTTTTTATTTTTATTTTTTGAGTTATTTAGTTGGACAATAATAATTCTTTGACAGATATCAAATGAGAAGAAGATGGTTTTAAATGTTAAATGATTTCAGATCAAATCGAAAGATTTTTCGGATCTGGTTTGGGATCTGACTCTTTTCATATCTAATGTTTTGGGATTTAAAAATAATAATAATAATTAATGTTTGAACATTTTTAATATTTCATTTTTTATATATATTTAAGCTTAGATTTAATGATTTTATAATATAAATAATAATTATATTAATTTTTAAAAATTAAAATTAGTTTTCAAAATTTTAGTTATATTTTTGAAGTTTGAATTTATTTTTATGAATTTTAATTTTTAATTTGTGCTTATTATGAAAATACTTATGAATAATGATTAATTTTTAATTTTACCCAAATTTCTCTTATTTTAAAAATATATGTAATATATTTGAATACAATAAAAGACAAATTTATCAAAGAAAAAAATATTAATAATTTTTTATTATTAATTTTGAGGGTGTTATGATAATTTGCAAAGAAAAAGGCATCAAAAAGTAATTAAACCCATTTATTTTTCAATGTGACGAGAAGTAGGATGATAGCCGTATAACGTGGATATTTATTTAAAAGTGACATGGATATTCCGTTAAAAGTCAACTCACTTAACGGTTTTGTAACGATTTAAAAATAATTTGTAGTCCAATGAGTCGATTGTAAAAAAATTCAGTTCAGTTATGCATTTGTAAACTGAGATCGAGTAGAGTGGAGAAAAATAGATTTAACCCAAAATAAATTAAAGTACTTTAATTTAATTTTTGCCAAACAAGGCTTAATATATTAATTCTTTAATATTTAAATGGTTTTTTGCCAAACAAGCCTTATGGCTTTTGGGATTTCTAGTTTTTGAAATTAAATTAAATAAATAGAATTAATAAAACAAATAAAATAATAAATATAATATATTTATATTATATACGTTACTAACTGATTTTGCAATTAGTAGTGTTATTAAGTATCAGTTTTATTCTTGTGCTTGAATATCAGTTGATTTCCTTGTATTACACATTCTATTTTCCAAGTTTGAGAGAACCGAGTTTTGTGAGAGCTTCAGAGAAAATTGAGAGAGAGTCTTAAGAATTTTCACAGCAATTTCAGTAACTGGCAACGATTATGTTGGTAATTGAAAGTATCTTCTTCAACTTGGATATTATATATGTTTATGAGTATTACGGCAAACTTTTATATAATCTGTGAATTTCAAATTGTTAAATTGTTGCTATACAATGGGATTACTTGTGATTATGTGAGTATATGATGACTGGAGGTTGTGCTTAAACGAGAAATTCATGCTAATTTCGTTTGACAGTAGTAGAAATTTTGTCAGTATATATATGTTTTCATGTGTAGCTATGAGAGTATCAATTATAATGGCCAATTTGAATGTGAAAGTATAAATTGAAGCTTGTATATGTTAGTTCTATGAGATACGAGCATAACGTAATTTAAATGATATGATTTGGCCGACTAATGAATTCACAGTGATGATTTTTAGGATGAATGTCAAGAAAATTGAGTTTTTCATGAAAATATGAATTTAATTAAAATAGTTTTAGTTGGTGTTAAATTGTTCTAATTGGTTGTAAATGTGAGTAATCATGTTTATGATAGTTGTATATTTATTTTAGGTGTTAATATTACTGTCTATTGGGTAAAATTTGTGTTTGTTGGGCTAAAATTGGCTACTGTTCATTAGCCTTCTCTGCTTCTGTCTGATCTCCGGCGCAGCTGCGCCGGTGCTAAGGCAGAAAACGGCGCAACAGCGCTGGTCCCAAGCCTTTGTATGGCGCAGCTGCGCCATACCCTGGTTTGAGATTCTGGCTTCTACTATTTCTGCAGATTTGGGAAAACATCATAACATGGTCTGAAATTATGTTAGCATGTTAAATGTGTAATGTTAAGGTTAACGTAACATAGTGAATTGTGGTTAGTAAGTTCAAGGTTGCAAAAATGATTAGTAAAGCGAGAACGCGTTATGTGATAACTTAGTTTATACAATAAACGTTAGTTAAGTGTTGTAATGATTAACACTTGGGAATTTTGAAATATAAATGATAGCATAAGACTTGTGTTAAAATAACAAGTTTAGCTAGTAATGCGTTTTATATTGAAAAGTGAATATTAGTATGTCTAATAGATGTTGTGGTTTTAATATTGTGTATAGGTGAACGTGAGTTTTAATATTTTAGCTTACGCTCGAGGTAAGTTTTCAAACTCTACACTTTCGTTGAGTTAGTTCTATTATTACATTGTGTAACTTCATTCTTTTGATTGAGCAAGCTTTTTATCTTAACTGTTATTGAATAAGTCAATTGTTTCTAAAATTCATTCGAGCAAACTCTAACTCTAATGTTATTGGAAATTCTTATTTAGTTGATTCATTCTAACTTGTTTACAGTTAAGCAAGTTTCTTAAGTTCTATTATTGTATAATGAACGTAGTTTTTGAACTCTCGTCTATATTATTGAATTGTTTTAATTCTTTGCATGAGTTAATACATTATTGGGCAAGTTTTTAGTTTCCAGCTTGCTATCAGTTAATGTACGTTCAGGAATATCATTTCTAATGTTATAAGACTCGAACCTTAGCTTATTTTACTGTTCAAGTAAAGGTTAACCATTTTATTCATTTTATTGAATGGTTATGCTCTATAGTTATTTCAAGCATGAGTTTGTTATGTAGAATCAGTTCATTTATGATTCTCAAATGTTCTAAGTTATGTTGTTATTAAACAACAATTGTTTTATCAAGCATTGTTGATTCAACTAGTTCCCTAGTTGATGATCATTAAACTTCAATTACCCTTGAAAGTTTATCCAAACCAAACTTTCTTTGGTGCGTACTTGTACTCTAAATACTGAGATGAAATACCCTATGTTTAGAGGTTTACGCTTAGCGTTGAAATGGTTGTGCACAATACATTGTACGAAGGATTGATTCCCCTAAGTACGTGGAGTCCTTATAGTCATATGACTGTTAAAGTTAAAGTTGAAAGATTACCTATAACCGTGGACATGGTTCGTGGTCATTAGACCCTCAATAGTATATTTTAGAATGTTAATAGAACATATCATTCAGTTATATTGAGCCTATGAGTTGGCAAATGTTGTAATATTAATAGAACATATCATCCAGTTCTATTGAGCCTATTATTTGACAAATGCTATAAAGATATTTATTCTTATTTTAAGTGAGCTTTGTTTGCTCACTCTTGCATATTTATACACTTATTGCAGTTGTGGTTGAGAAGGTAGATAAACCTACAACTAGCAAAGTAAAGGAAAAAATGTACAAGTGATGAAGACTTGTAATTTTTCTTTATCGTTATGATGATAGACTTTTAATAATGATGTGATGTAATAATTTTATTTTCGCACTTATATGATGTTTAAAGGTTAGATAACCTGGGAGATAATATTTTTATTAAAGTAATCTTGTATGGGCAGGTTTTATTATTCAATTTATTATGATTGGGTAGTTATATATGAATGTTTTGATTACGTGAACACCAAATCTTGAGGCAATGAAGTACCGGGATTTGGGGTGTCACATCATCTCCCTGTTCATTAGACTCTTGGTCTATTATAGTTTGATGATTACTAGTCGTAGTATTATTTGGTCTTTTACGAGAACTTGTTTCTTGTGTATTTTTATATGGAAAAATATATTCATAGAAAGATGCATTCCTTGATTCTATAAATGTATTGACATGAATATCAAGAATGTCTGATATATGCACAAGAAACCGATATGCACTACTGTTATTTACATAACCTATGAATATGCAATCAATTATTTTAGGACCTATCTTAACCCTCTTAGGATCAGGAACAATTAATTTCGCAAGACACCCCCACACTCGAAGATATTTATAGGAAGGTTTTCGACCTTTCCAAAATTCATAAGGTATCTTGTTTGTTTTCTTATGAAGCAAACAGTTGAGAATAAAACTTAAAGATATCAACGCTTCCCCCACATGTTATGAGGTAACCTAGAATTTATTAACATAGCATTCATCATTTCTTTTAAAGTTTGGTTCTTACGTTCAGCAAAACCATTTGATTGAGGCGAATAAGGAGCGGTAGTTTGGTGAATAATACCATTTTCTGAACAAAATTCTATAAATGATGATTCATATTCACCACCTCTATCGCTTCTTATAGCCTTAATCTTTTTGTTAAGTTGATTCCCAACTTCATCCTTATAATGTTTAAACATTTCAATTGCTTCATCTTTTGTCCTTAAAATATAGACATAACAATATCTTCTGCAATCATCTACAAAAGTAATAAAGTACTTTTTAAAACATCTAGTTTATACAAAATTTAAATCATATATATCAGCATGAATCTCATGGATTATCAATTGAAGCTCTTGGACTTGATTTATGACAGTCTTTGTATCAACCATTTTAAAATTCAGGAATCTACCGACAACGAATTTCTTCATGCCGACATCTTCCGTTTTATATTTTTTTTATCCAAAGACTCCCATAATAACTTAGCAGTTTTGATTGGGCTATACACATTATACAATGTATTATCCAATTCATTGAGGATATAATTTTTGTAAAGAAAATCAGAATGCTTCCATGCATCCACAACAACTAATGTGGTCCTAAAAGTTTCATTATCATCTACCACAGTTGCATCCTTATTTAAAAACCTTGTAAGATTTAATGTAGTAAGATAAAAAAATATTTTCTGTTGTCATCTTTTAAAATCAATCCCATTGAATTTTTCAGGTTTCTCACCATGACTAACATGGGTAGGAACATTGATAGGAACATTGGTTGTAATAAAATTAGACAAAATTGAATTCGATAATTGAATAATTCTGTTAAATACACAATTTAAATAATCACTTGAATAAAATAGAAACAATAGAAGGAGAAAAACAAAATTAAATTTGTAATTATAGTATATATATATATATATATATATATATATATATATATATATATATATATATATATATATATATATATATTCCAACAGACTATTCCTTCACGTGATTGCAACATACTATTAAGATTGTTATTCCAATCTTTGGTGATGCATCATTAAATAATTCTAACTTAGAAGGCTAAAATTGTTTATGATAACCAATGTCCAAAATATAAGTATATTAGTACCCACTGGACGGAATAATTATATATTATATATTAGTATAGAATAAGTACTCAAGAAGTTCTATTTATTGGGTGTGGGTCCTCACCCATGAGATAGAATCCAATATAGAAAAGAATTGATTTTTTTTGTGAGCAAGTAAGTGGGTTTACTTGATATTAATCTAATTAGAAATTGGGTTAATGGAAGCAATATTGGAATTGGAGATTCCATGAAAGGAATCCAAGTTGAAAAAGGATTTACTTGTTAGATTGGTTGGTGACCAAGACAATGAGATGTGATCCCTAATTTGATTAGGACAATAAATTATTTCTAATCCATATTAGGAATGGATTAGGAAGAGTACTATAAATAAGGCTATGAGGGAGTCTTATTTTATAGATGACATGAGATAAGCTTGGTAGTAAGAAGATACCAAAAGATTAAATTGAGAGAATTGTTGTTTGTTATTTGTGGGTATTCGCCATCATCTCCGTTCAATTGAAAGCTTGAAGACTTTATTGCTTGGGGTGTTTTTTGGTGGTGAAGTTAATTATGTTTCTCAACTTAATTAAAGGTAAATTTTGTATTATCTCAATTTATTGTGTAACCTCAAGTTTTAGGGTATAAAACTTGAGAGGATTGTTGTAAGCCCATTATTAGTGATATAGTGGAGATTCGGAGTTTGACCCGTGGTTTTTACCTCTTAATTTTAGAGGGTTTTCCACGTAAATTTGGTGTGTTGCTTGTGGATGGTTATTTGTTATTTTTGTTCTCATAATTGATTTTTTTGATTTCATATTTAATTGCACAAAGACGGAAAAGTAATTCCTGGGATATAGAATATTTTTGGCGTACTTTTCCCAACAGTGGTATCAGAGCTTGGTTATTTTTTGTGGTTTTCTTGTGCGAATTAAATGGAGGATTGAACAGCAGGTTGCATGCTTAATCTTAAGGCTACAAATTATGCAATTTGGAAGCAAAGAATGGAGGATTTTCTTTACTGCAATGAGTTATACGAGCCACTTGAGAATGATGGAGTTAAGCCTACAAACAAGAGTGACGCGCAGTGGAACAAGATGAACATGAAGACTATTGGTTTGATCAGATCGTCGATTGATCAAAGTGTGTTTCATCATTTTGCCACGGAAACTAAAGCCTATGATCTCTGGCAGAAATTAGAGTCCATGTACGAAAGGAAGACGATGCAAAATAAAGCTTTTTTGATTAGGAAGCTTGTGAATTCTAAATTCAAGGATGGAAACTCCATTGCAGAACACATGAGTGATTTTTAGAGTTTGATAAATTAGTTGAGTACGATGAAGATGGTAATTGACGATGAGATGCAGGCTTTGTTGTTGTTGAGCTCTTCGCCATATAGCTGGGAGATGTTAGTTGTATTGTTGAGTAACTCCGCTCCTAATGGCAAGTTGACTATGGATACAGTAAAGGATAGTTTGTTTAACGAGGAATAGAGGTGAAGAGATACTATGATGATTAGTGCTGATTCACAAGTTTTTGTCGCACAGAGTAGGGGCAAAAACAAAGGGAGAAACTCTCCTGAAGATGACAAATCCAGGGGAAGGTCAAGAGATAGAAAAGAAGTAATTTGTTTTCACTGCTAGAAGTCGGGTCACATAAGACGAGAGTGCAGATTTTTAAAGAAGGAGGAGTCTAAGGAAAAAGACGAGGATAGAGATTCGATTGTGTATCTATCTGACGTTGATGTAGCTATTATTTGTAATGATAAACCCAAGTGCCATTTTAATGGTTGGATTATTGATTCGGGTGCTTCGTTTCATGCTACTTTGCGTGGTGAAATCTTCACATCCTACAGTAGTGGTGATTTTGGCCATGTACGGATGGGAAACGGAAGTGCATCCAAGATTATAGGCATTGAAGATATTTGTTTGAAAACTAACAATGGTTGTAGATTGATGCTGAGAGAAGTCAGACATGTTCTGGATATTCGTTTTAATTTGATCTGTGCTAGTAAGCTTGATGAGAATGGTTATAAAAGTTATTTTGGTGAAGGTCAGTGGAAGCTCATCGAAGGGTCTCTAGTGGTGACTAGAGGTAAGAAGGTAAACACTCTTTATACAATGCGGGCGCATGTGAGAGGTGTTGAAGATGGGGGACTTATGCAGAAAAAGGTGTGGTACAAAGCCGTGAGAGATGGGAGAAAAGCCTTGCATGAGAACCATGAGAGAAAAGCTCTTTGCTTTATATGGGTACCAAAAGTGAAGAAGGAAAGTGATAGCTCGTAGCCAGTGTACAAAGCGGCTGTGAATGAATTTGGCAAACAAAAATCTGTCAAGTTTGAGTTAGATCCTCCCATTGAGAAGAAACATGCTGATGAGACAAAGCCGGACATGAAGATAGTTGAAAATTCCAAGAAGCTTGAGTTGAGCCAAGACTTCGTTGGAATTAACTTTGAGTAAGGAGTTGTGGTTGGTGATCCCTCCTCTCATGGGTTCGGAGGGGGAGATTGTTGGGTGTGGGTCCTCACCCATGAGATAGAATCCAATATAGAAAAGAATTTATTTTCTTTGTGAGCAAGTAAGTGGGTGTACTTGTTATTAATCCAATTAGAAATTGGGTTAATGGAAGCAATATTGGAATTGGAGATTCCATGAAAGGAATCCAAGTTGAAAAAGGATTTACTTGTTAGATTGGTTGGTGACCAAGACAAGGAGATGTGATCCCTAATTTGATTAGGACAATAAATTATTTCTAATCCATATTAGGAATGGATTAGGAAGAGTACTATAAATAAGGCTATGAGGGAGTCTTATTTTATAGATGACATGAGATAAGCTTGGTAGTAAGAAGATACCAAAAGATTAAATTGAGAGAATTGTTGTTTGTTATTTGTGGGTATTCGCCATCATCTCCGTTCAATTGAAAGCTTGAAGACTTTATTGCTTGGGGTGTTTTTTGGTGGTGAAGTTAATTATGTTTCTCAACTTAATGAAAGGTAAATTTTGTATTATCTCAATTTATTGTGTAACCTCAAGTTTTAGGGTCTAAAACTTGAGAGGATTGTTGTAAGCCCATTATTAGTGATATAGTGGAGATTCGGAGTTTGACCCGTGGTTTTTACCTCTTAATGTTAGAGGGTTTTCCACGTAAATTTGGTGTGTTGCTTGTGGATGGTTATTTGTTATTTTTGTTCTCATAATTGATTTTTTTGATTTCATATTTAATTGGACAAAGACGGAAAAGTAATTCCTGGGATATAGAATATATTTGGCGTACTTTTCACAACACAATTTTATAAAGTAGTATGAAATGAATATTACGGAAGAACACAAAATTTTCTTTAAGATTGCTATTCCAAAATTAATTATACACTAAGTATATAAACAGAAGTAGAAGATAAACAGTTTTATAATAATGACTTACTAGATGCAATTGACAAAGTTTTAAAACCATGTCAACTGTTAGACAGTTTCTCCTTAAAGCATATTTCGTCCCCGCTATTAGTACTTACAGATAGAACACTGGACGTCTACTTCCCAGGATTAAATGGTCTTCAACTCTCACAAGAAGCACTTCAATGTAAGAGTTCCACGAACCAACAAAATTTTGAATACTCTCTACGACTTTTAATGAATGAAGAATGAATTTAATTTTAAGAACTTGAGAAGAATTGAAGTTGAAAGTGATTGTTTTGGGTAGATTTGGAACCTATTTATAGGTTTCCAAATAACCCTTTGAAGATATACATCCATTTGAAAAGTTACATCCTTTTGAAAGGTTTCATCCCTTTGAAAAGATACATCACTTTGAAAGGTTACATCCCTTTAAAAAAATACATCCATTTAAACGGATATAACCCTTTAAAAAAAGTACATCCCTTTGAAAAGGAACATCCTTTTGAAAAGGTTACATCCCTTTGAAAATGTACATTTTTAATTTGAAAAGATACGAACCAAAGGAAACCCTAATAATTTTATTTTAGATTAAATTCTCATTAATTTATACATAAAAATCCAACAAAAACAACTATTATCATGGTACAAATTTTGAAGCAAACTTCTTGCACCTATGACCCCAACCAAATTTATTGACAAACTAAAATTTCTCTCAGCTTTGTAGTCCAGATAATTAAGTTAGTAATTAGAGTGCAAAAAACATCAATAGCCAAAAACATATAAATCAAACCAACTCACATACCATAACAAACCATTGAACTGATAATTTAACTACCATTACCAAAATATCTGTTTAAATCACCATAATTTGTCTAACATCATTCTCAAGCAAACCAAAAAGAGGAAGCATATTAAGATATTATATAGAAGAGAGCTGACAATGGACAATAGTGCAGTGGATAAAAAACTTAATCGACTTCTTCCAACAACTAGAACTAAATTATTTTGATTTGTTAATATTGCTCTCAAGCCCTCTTAATACAATAGTTAACTCCTCATCGGATAACTTTCTGACACGAATAGAATAATATAGGTGAGAGGGAAAAACCTCATAAGAATAATATTTGGCTTAATTTCAAATAGATAAACAAAAACTCAACCACCCAAATATATATATAAACATGCTTCAAAAATTACTCACTCAAATTATAAAAATAGTACATGAAGGAGAGAGAAAGAGACTGAATTGGATCAGAAGAATTAGCGATTATTTAGTGTGCGGATCCGTAGATCATATGTACACTAAAATAGGGTATAAATATATGGGGATTTGAGTTTAGGGCATAGATTAGAGATAGAAATTGGAGGTGATTATCATATATTCAAGCGGATTAGAGATAGAAATAGGGGGTGGTTATTAGATATCCAAGCGGTTGACAAAAATTGGGAGGGAAATATAATATATTGGAGCAAAAATTATAGCTGGAAAAAGAAGAATAATATTATGTCTTGGAGTAAATAATAGCAGAGTCTCTTGAAGTAAATATTATTGAAGGAAAATTGAACACTTTTCTACATGTTTGTAATATTAGAGAACTTGTCTTGTTATATAACAAATATTGATTTATAAAAAAAATACATAACAACGATTTTAATATATTTTATAATTAGTATTATTTTTAGATAATTGGTACTCCTTCTGTCCCATAATAAATGTCTTACTTTGATTTTTCTACATGAAATTGATCATTTTTTAAATTAATAAATCTTAAAAAAATTCAAAATACACGTCAAGTGATTATGATCATAATAACTTACGGAGAATTTACTACAAGTGTCAAGTTTAAGAATTTTAAAATTCTATATAAATATTTTTAATAAATAATTCTAAAAATTGTCAATTTGACCATGAAAGTCAAATTATGGCCTTTATTATGGGACGAATGAAGTATTATTTAAATGATTAATATTAATTAGTATTGGAACTTCTTTTATGAAATCTGTAGGCGGTAACAGTGATATTGAACTACAACACACTATGTTGGAGGTTCTAAATCAATTGGATTGCAGATTTTAGAACTTCTTTGCTTAGCATTTGATAACGGTTCCTCAATAATTGAACTTTGTATTTATGTTTTATATGTTACAACCTATTTTCAATGTTATACCAGAAATAGTTTGTAGACACTCAAAATTCTTTGCACACCTTTTATTGACATTATAGGAGGGCAAATTCGTCTTTCACAGATAACCTTGGAAGACAGCTCATATCTAGTCCGGATACTACTGGAAGTTCAGTCTTAACCCCGAAACACACACCGGGAGTATCAGTTCCAACCTCAGAGATAACCCCGAGGCATGCAGTTCAAATACCAAAAATTCCACCGGAGAAGGCCGAAGGCCGATTCATCTTTGAGATAACCCCGAGATATTCAGTCTCAGTCCCAGAAATAACACTAGGAGTAGCAGTTCCAACCTTGGAGATAACCCCAAGGAGTGCAATTGCAGTTCCGAAGATAACCCCGGAAATGCTTATTTCAAATGTATGCAATCAGATTCAACCTTGGCACTCACATCGAGAAACTCAGTACAAGACCTAGAGATAACACCAGGAAGACGGGCACACCTCACAGATGACATTGAGATCCTTCAACACTTATAGCAGTCCAATCTCAGAGATAACCCTGAGCAACGTCTGCTTTATCAGCCCTTATCGGAGATAACCCTGGTGAGGGGCAAAGTCGTCATCTTGCCCCCTCGATCCCATATTGCGCCGTCTCAACATCTCATACA
This sequence comes from Panax japonicus, assembly GCA_020205505.1. Taxonomy (NCBI): domain Eukaryota; kingdom Viridiplantae; phylum Streptophyta; class Magnoliopsida; order Apiales; family Araliaceae; genus Panax; species Panax japonicus. The sequence goes on along the minus strand of CM035101.1, from coordinate 40,881,238 downwards.
TATATTTCTACACAACAATGTCCTACAAGAACCAAGGAGGTCCAATCCCGAGTGACTATTATGCATGCCAACAGATAGAATTTGAAGCCTGAAGACCGGATGGCATGGTCCCATCTTCATGACTTCTTACAACCTCTAATCTCATATCATTGCTTAACTCTCGACAACGGCGGTCTGAAATAGGTCTTACATACCTCAGTCGAATGCCCGGATTGCAATTCTAAAAGTTCAAGCGGACATCACAATGCATACATGCACGTACTTCGAGACATCAAGACCCGTAGAGCCCGGGGCACCCTGGGCAGCTGCAGGTACACCTGCGGCTCCCCCTCTATAAATAAAGGGCTTGGGGTGGAAATTTGTATAAGAAAAAAGGCGAGGAAGCCCTGTCAAATTTGCTCTGTAAACATCCTAAACTGAGTGCTTTCAAATTTTAAGCACTTGTGAGCTCACACATAGCTACTATTTGTACCGGCAGGAGCCGAGTGTTCATCCACTTAAAGTTATAGAAGTCTTCTTTAGCAGTCTACTGTAAGCCTTCATACACACTTTAAAACCTTTCTCTTCATCTTTGCACACACCATTCTTCACATTGAGAGTCGTGTTGCATTTATTTATAGACTAAAATTATCGAGTTATGCCACGATTGAGCCTAGACTTACATCTGGAGCGTTTATTTGCTTATATATATATATATATATATATATATATATATAGTTATATATATGAACTGTGTGTCGAACTCTATTCGATGAGCCTAGACTTACGTCTTGAGTATTTACTTACTTTCTTATATATATACTTATATATATATATAAACTGTGTGTCGAACTCTGTTTGATGAACCTGGATTTTATATCCGGTGCGTTTACTTCTGTAATATATATATATATATATATATATATATATATATATATATATATATATATATATATATATATATATATATATATATAACAACTGTTGTTGAACTTTGTTCGATGAGCCTGGATTTTACATCTGGTGCGTTTACCGCTTATATATATATACTTCTCGTCCCGCCTGGAGTTTATTTCGTGGCGGTTGATGGCTTTTATAGCTTTATTTACATTTCTGATCCCCCATGGAGGTGCTTCGTGGTGGCTGATCATGTATATATATATATAACTGCTTATTGTTTTCATATCAATTATGGCATCATGTGAGCCTAGGAATCATGTGATCACAGATTCAGTCTACTAAATATAGATTCGGTTCCCGTGATGGATATTTTTAGTTGTAAGTAGCTTGTAAATTTATTCACGGTGTTTGTATTTCCTCATATGGTTTTCATGCCCACGAGGAGTTCGGCACTGCTTTGTACATTATTTTCTCGAACATGTTTCGCATCTCAAAAATTAAAAGTAATTAAGCTGAACATTGAATAAAAAAAATGAAAGTGTAAAAGGTCTCAATTACTACTGAGCACAAGGGTTTGAAAAAACCTTTTTTTAAAAACATCACTGCCATATCTTGTTTAAAACTGAATTTTTATACAAATTCAAACCCTGTGTATATAGGTGCGAACGAGGCCTCACACTACTTTCATATAACTGCACATTGACCCACACACACACACCGATTCATATAACACTTTCTTAAAAAGTGGCGGTCACTGTGGTAACACGGATGTCGGGGGGTGTCTAACACCTTCACTCTGTATAATCAAGCCCCCGGACCCTAATGAATCTAGGTTTCACAGACCCGTTTAGTAGTGTCACATCACTGGGTCAATGTGCAAACCTTTTCTCGGTTATGTTGGTACAACCATTTAAAAAACCAACTGGCGACTTTTGCAGTCTAATCGTCGACATATACTGTAAGACCCCAAATTTTATGAATAATGATTTAATTTTCTCAATTTTTTTTTAATATTATGGTGTGGATTTGTTACAATGTTATAGTTGTTTGTAATATTTATAAATTTTGCAAAGTAAACAAGTGGTTATATTATATTCGATTGGTCGGGGAAATATTCTTTTTGTCGAGGAATATTCGTACGACGAAACAATCATTAGTGGACCCCATAACGAAATTACTGTCGAAGTTAGAAAACGACAAAAATATTTTTTATGAAAATAACGGCAGAAGTTTTACCGGTAATTGTTAAATCACTCGATGATAAAAGTACAATAATACGCGTGGTTCCATAGTAGCACACATTATTGATTATTGATGCTTACATGAGAAGTCACTCAGTTTTGTTCAATTATTGCTACGGTAATTGATGCATAATATCTCACGTTATTTGATTCAATTATTGTCGATATTTTATATATTATTAAATCAATAATTGAGATGACAAGTTATTCATATTATTATTTCCATAATTAACAATGTCTAGAAAGTTCAGTCGAGGAGAGGTTTGTTCACCTAATTGCGCACCAATAGGGAGAAATCCTTAGCGGAAAGCCCCCTCTTTCCTGGGAACGATCTTGTTGTTAATATTGCGAGTTATAATAATATGACTAAAGGTTGTTAAAAATATTGAGGGGATTTTTATGAAGTATTTGATGTAAATTTTGTTTATTTTATGGACACCCATTTAACCATTTTTCAAAATAATCGGCAGAAAATTATTTAATATAATAAATGTAGAACCACATGTGGGGGCCACATGTGGGGCCCACGAAAGAAAAATGAATATGGTAGGGGGGAGAAAGAACTGATTCACGAGTGGAGTTAGATTTAATATAAAAATGTCACCCGCTATCACTCCAAAACGACGTAGTTTTAATAAAGGAATGCTATTTAAGGAGGAATGTTATTTAAGAGGAATACTCTTGATCCTTACTATATATAATAATAATAATAATAATAATAATAAGTTTTGTTTTATTAGATTATAAATAGAATATATTATATTTTATTTAAAGGTTTTCATTTTATTAGAATATTTTATTGCACAGTGCTGCATAGTAAAATAATTTTTTTTTTTGAAAATCAGCCGATTCAGTCGTCCATGAGATTTCTCCTGTGCAGTTCATGAATAAATTCTAAATAGTATCCTTTCCATTCTCCTAAAAATAGGATGATTAGTTAGAATTGAAAATCACACCAGAATCAGAGAATTCTTCTTCTATAATATTGAGCGTATTTCTTTCGAGTTTTTCAAAGCTTTGAGTGTAAAAAATAGTGAAAGTTTTCTTCAAGAATATCATCGCTATACCAGTTGGAATACTCTTCTTTTTCAGGTAAGAGGTATTATTTATTTCATACTCTGAAGAGATATTATTTTTCGTATTCGTATGAATATTATTTCGTTCAATGTTCGCAAGAAAAATATTATTTTCATATAATATTCGTAAGGAATTTTATATTTGTTCAATATTCAAAAGGAATATTATTTTTATTTAATATTCGTAAGTAATATTATTTTCATTTAAAAGTCATAAGGATGTTATTTTTGTTCAATATTCGCTTGAAATAATATTTTCTTCCATACTCTGTAGTATGTAAGTAATATTATTTTGTTTCAGATTTCGAATTCTATACTCGTTTTATTAAAGTTTTGGCTTCTATATATACTCCATGAAATTAGTAGAATATCCTTAATTTTTGTGATTCATCTAGTATCTTTTCATGGAAATATTATTCTGAGTATTCTTGATAAGTTTTAACTTTTTCGTGCCATAGTACTATTCATAGGGTTACTATTCCCGAAGTTAATATTCACGGGGTACTATTTACTCGATTACTATTCATCCGAGGTACTATTCATGATAAAAATGGATTTCTTTTCGGTCCAAATCATTTTTGATACAATATTATTCTTGAATTTTACTCCACAAAGCAGTATCATGTTGACAATTTGGATATTATTGAATTATGAATAAATTAAATTATAAATCTTTAAAAATTTATCCTTTGCTTTCTTTTAATTGATTTCTTATATCATTGTCATCATCCTCATGCTTATATTCTTATGAAAGTCATCTTTGGTCGTAGTGAATAGATGAACTTGGTATAATTATGACCAGGGATTATTCGGTATAATCATGACCGTAATGTTACAAATGTTGTTGTAAAAATCCTCATCGGCCCGTAGTGCATTGATGGACAGTTTTTTGGTATGATTAAGACCATGGGTTCTCTTCGGCCAAGAATGCAAAAATGAATTATTTTATGGCGTGATCATGACCGTTGATGAAAATACGAATATCCTTGGCTCGTAGTGCATGGATAATTCGTGGTCGTGATACTAAAGAATATCATTAGCCCGTAGTGCAGGGATGATTCGATGATGTGGATTATTTATTAAGCTGAGTCTCAACGATAAAATCAATGATATACTTTTTAAATCACAGAAGATAGTAGATATCATGCTCTACTTGACTCTTCTAATGGATTGTTTATTCTGCTGCAGTTGTTGATCTAAACTTTATTGTCTATTATATTCTATCAGTTGTTATACCGTTGAAGGCTAACGATAATTTATTCTGCATTATCTTAGTCATAATATTTCTTATTGGACTAGTTGACCTCAACCTTTCTTTCACTGTTCTCTTTAGGAAATAAGAATATAGCTGGTACTAGTCGGGGAATGGATTGACGGTCCAGATGGTTGCATTAGTAGTTCTCACTATTCTGTGAAATAGTGTGATAATAATTGTAATAATATTGAATTTGAGTTTGTATATTGTCTAGAAGACAATATTCATGTTGAAACTCCCATCTTATATTTTGTCGTACTTTTCACAACAGTTGTATAATTAAGTTTTCAACCTTCGACTTAATTGGTCTATTTAAAATCATCGATCGAGTAGAATGTGACACCCCCAAAATAGGTATACATCACCTATTCTGAGATGCCAAATACATGGTACAGAATACAAATACAATCTTTAATATACAACAAGAGAGCTATGAGTTTTAATACAAATACTGTCTTCTAGATAATATTCACTCTTAGAATAAGTCCTCATTACATTTATTGTCACACTATTTAACAGAATAGTGAGGACTACTAGCTAATACTATCATCCGGACCATCACTGCGTTCCCCGACTCGTCCCAGCAACGTTCTCATTTCCTGAAGAGAACATTGAAAGAAAGGGTGAGCTCAACTAGCCCAGTAAGAAATATTATGACTAAGATAATGCAGAATAAATTATCATTAGCCTTTAACAGTGTTAAACTGATAAAATATAACAAACATCAAGTTTAACTGTAGCGGAACAAGAAATCCATTAGAAGAGTCAAATAGAGAATAAAATCTACAATCTTCTATGATTTAAAAGGTTTTACATGACTTTTATCGCTGAGACTCAGCTTAATAAATATTTCACTTCATCGAATCACCCCTGCACTACGGCCAAGGATATTCTTTAGTATCACGACCACAATTATCCATGTACTACGGGCCAAGAATATTTGTGTATTAATTAATGGTCATGATCATGTCAACAATTGTCCATCAATGCAGTACGGGCCAATGAGGACTTTTACCACATCATTTGTAACATTACGGTCATGATTACACCGAATAATCCCAGGTCATAATCATACCAAGTCCATCTATGCACTACAGGCCACAGATGACTTTCAAAAAATATATATAAACATGAGGATGATGACAATGATATAAGAATTCAATAAGACAAGTTCAAGAATTAATTTATCCAGTAACTAATAACATCCAAATTGTCAATATGATACTTCTTTGTAGAGTAAAATTCAAAAATGCTCAGAAGAATATTTCCATGAAAAGATACTGGATGAAGCGCAATTATCAAGGATATTCCACTAATTTCATGGAGTATAGAAGTCAAAACTTTAACCAACTGAGTATAATAAAGAATGGAATAACAAAAGAAATCACCAAGCATGCGGCACTTCGCATAGATAGGTTATTCCAACAGAATACTAAATAAAGGAACCAGGTCAGGCAAAATTCGCACCGACAAGATGTTCCAACAGAATAATAAAGAATGGAATAACAACAGAAATCACCATGCATGCGGTACTTTGGATAGAAAGGTTATTCCAACAGAATACTAATAAGGACGGAATCAGGTCCGACGTAAAACGCATAGACAGGATATTCCAACAGAATAATAAAGACGGAATCAGGTCCGGCGTAAAACGCACAGACAGGATATTCTAACAGAATAGTAAAAACGAAATAATAGAAGAATGTCACCAAGTATAGGGTAGCCTGCGTATACAGGTTATTCCAACAGAATAATAAAGAATGGAATAACATAAGTTCTCTTCATGAATACAAAAGAATAACACCCCTTACGGATACAACAAATAATATTCCCTATCTTAAAAACAAGAGTACTGGATATATAAGTAGTGAAGTAGCAGAATACTTTCTTCTTTCTCTCTATAGTTTATCTCTTTAGACTTTCAGTGAATTCGTAAGAAAATAATGAAGGAATGAGCTTCTATTTATAGAAAAATGGACTGCATAGTAACTAACTCATGAATGGTCCATATTTAAAGTAAAATCTTTTAAATAAAATATAATATATTTTATTTATAATTTAATAAAATGAATAACTTTATAAAAGATTTTACTATGCAAACACTATGCAGGCGCTATGCAAATACTATGCATAATAAAATATAATATATTCTAATTATTGTCTAATAAAACAGATAACTTTATAAAAGTATTCTGTTTTATATAAAAAGATATTACTATGCAAAATACTATGCAGATACTATGCAACACTATGCATAATAGAATATAATATATTCTATTTATAGAATAACTTTATAAAAGTATTCTATTTTATATAAAAAGATTTTCTGTATTATTACATTAATAATACCAACAAAACTGAATGACTTATCACGTAAGCATCAATAATTAATACCGTGTGCTACTATGCAAACACGCGTATTACTGTACTTTTAGCACCGGGTGTTTCAACAGTTAACGGTAAAACTTTCGCCGTTATTTTCATAAAGTATTTTTGTCATTTTCTCAATCCGACAATAATTCCGTTGTGGGGTTCACCAACGATTGTGTCGTTGTATGAATATTCTCTGTTAAAATGAATATTCCCCGACCAATCGAATATTATATAACAACTTGCGTACTTTGCAAAATTTATAAATATTACCCCCAACTATAATATTATATCAATTTCACTCCATAATATTCAAAAATAATATTTATAGAAAATTCATCTTTATTCAAAAAGTTGAGATTTTACAATCTCCCCTTCTTATGAAATTTCGCCCTCAAAATTAGGGTACGTACCTGGTATATCGAAGAGGTAACGATACCTTGGTTTCATTTCAGATTCTAACTCCCAAGTCATTTCCTCAACATCGTGGTTTCTCCACAAAACTTTGACTTGAGGTATATCCTTGGAGCGTAGAATATGTTCCTTCTTATCCAAGATTTGAACAAGAACCTCTTTATACGTCAATTTTTCCACTATTTCGTTTTGTTCTAACTCAATAATATGGTTCGGGTCTTCCAAATATTTACGTAACATGGATATATGAAAAAATTTATGAACACGAGACATACTTGGCGGTAAAGCGAGTCTATATAGGCCACAGTTCCAACTCGATCAAGGATTAAAAATGGGCCGATGAATCGAGGATTGATCTTTTCTCTCTTTCCAAATTTCGTAACTCCGTTACATGGAGCAACACGTAACAACACATGATCTCCTTTATCGAATTCCACGTCCTTTCGATGAAGATCAGCATAACTCTTTTGTCGATCTTGTGAGGATTTTATACGTTGTCGAATCATTTGAATCTTTTCCGTAGTCATACGGACCAACTCCGGTCCCAACAACGTTGCTTCACCCACCTCATCCCAGCATACTGGAGAACGACACTTTCTTCCATACAATGCTTCGAATGGAGCCATGCCAATACTTGCTTGATAACTGTTGTTGTAGGAAAACTCCACCAATGGTAAGAACTTGTCCCAAATTCCCTTGAAGTCAAGGACACAAAGTCTTAATAGATCTTCAAGAGTTTGAATCGTCCTCTCCGAATGCCCGTCCGTCTGAGGATGATATGTCGAGCTAAATCGTAAATCCGTGCCCATAGCTTTTTGCAAACTAACCTAAAATCGTGAAGTGAATCTTGGGTCTCGATCAGAAACTATGGATACTGGCATACCATGCAGTCTTACAATCTCATTTATGTACATACAAACAAGACGTTCAAGTGTATAAGTTTCTCGTATTGGTAAGAAATAAGCAGATTTGGTCAATCTATCAACAATGACCCAAATTGCATCAATGCCTTGAGAAACCTTGGGAAGACCAATAACGAAATCCATGGTAATGTGCTCCCACTTCCATTTTAGAATTTCAAGTGGTTGCAATGAACCTTTTGGTACTTGATGCTCCGCCTTGACTCGTTGACAAGTTAGACACCTTGAGATAAACACCGCTATCTCTCTCTTCATATTGCTCCACCAAAATGTATGACGAAGATCACGATACATTTTGGTACTCCTAGGATGGATTGCAAACGGTGTGTTATGCGCCTCCATCATGATTTTATACTTTAAATCAGGGTCGTTAGGAACACAAAATCTGGAGTTGACTCGATGTATTCCTACTTCATCGATTCTTTCTTCTGGCATAACACCTTCTTGCACTTTCTTCTTCATACGCATTAGCTCTAGGTCTGTAGCTTGAGCAACTTTAACTTTATCAATTAAATTCGGTTCTACTCTTATATTTTCCATCATCACATGGGTCCCTGGAGTCTTTAACTCTATCTCCATCCTTTGCAAGTCACACAAAATGAGCCTTTACGTTGACAATATCGCATTCGCACTTGCATATGATCTTCTACTCAATGCGTCAGCTACCACGTTCGCTTTTCCAGGATGGTATTGGATGGTATGATCATAATCTTTCAATAGTTCAAGCCAACGTCGCTGTAGCATGTTGAGTTCCTTTTGAGTGAAGAAATATTTGAGGCTTTTATGATCCGTAAAGATTTCCACTTTTCCCCCATACAAGTAATGCCTCTAAATCTTTAGTGCGAAGACAATAGCTGCCAACTCTAGATCATGAGTAGGATAATTCCTCTCATATTCTTTGAGTTGTCATGAGGCATAGGCTATGAATTTCCCATGTTGCATGAGAACACATTGTAACACTTTGCGCGAAGAATCACTGTAGATGAAAAATCCCTCCGAACTAGATGGTATTATCAGAACAAGTGCTGAAATGAGTCTCCTCTTGAGTTGTTGAAAACTCTTCTCACATTCCTCGCTCCAATCGAACTTTGTATCTTTCTGAGTCAGCTGAGTTAGTGGAGTAGCGATTCGAGAAAACCCTTCTACGAATCTCCGGTAATAACCAGCTAAGCCGAGAAAGCTACGTACTTTGATCACTGATTTAGGTTGCTCCCAGCTTTGAATAGCTTCAATCTTTGCTGGGTTAACAGATATTCCATGACTTGATTCCATGTGCCCAAGGAATGCTACTTCCTCAAGCAAGAACTCACACTTCTTTAACTTGGCATAAAACTTATATTCACGAAGCTTTTGGAGTATCAGCCTCAAGTGTTGCTCATGATCTTCACGTTTTTTGGAATAAATAAGGATGTCATCAATAAAGACAACCACAAAGTGATCTAAATATTCCTTGAATACTCAATTCATCATATCCATGAAGGCAGCAGGAGCATTAGTCAATCTAAAAGACATGACTAGGAATTCATAATGCTCGTACCGAGTTCTAAAAGCCGTCTTTGGAATGTCATCGGTTCTAATCTTCAATTGGTGATATCCAGAACGAAGATCAATCCTTGAAAAGAATTTTGCTCCTTGCAATTGGTCAAACAGGTCATCAATACGTGGCAATGGGTACCTATTTTTGATGGTGACATTATTCAACTCCCGATAATCAATACAAAGTTGCATACTCCCATCTTTCTTCTACACGAATAGAACATTAGCACCCCAAGGAGAAGTACTAGGATGAATAAAGCCAATGTCTAACAATTCATGCAGTTGAGTCTTTAACTCCTGAAGTTTAATAGGAGCCATTCTACATGGGGCTTTGGAAATGGGTTTTGTACCGGGTTCAAGGTCGATACAAAATTCAATTTCACGCTCTAGGGGTAAGCCAGGAAGTTCTTCAGGGAATACGTCAAGAAATTCATTAACAATAGAAATATCATTCAAAACTGACATATTTTTGTTTAGATCTGTGACGTGGGCTAAGAAAGCTTGACATCCGTTTTTCAATAAACGAATAACTTTATGGCTTAAGATAACCGTGATTGATTTTAATGGTTTGGTCACTTGAATTCATATAATAGGTTGATTAGGAATATGAAAGCTAACAACCTTACGAAAATAATCAATTTTAGCATGATGAGTAATTAACCAATAAATTCCTAGAATCACATCAAATGGAAGTATTTTTAATTAAATAAAATCGACAGGTAATGTGAGGGTACCAATTTGAACCAAATAAGACTTATAAACAGTGGATGTAATGAAGGTTTCTCCCAACGGAGTTTCAACAGATAAGTCAAAGTCTAATTTCTCCGTAGTCAAATTTAAACGTTGAGCGCAAGTAGGAGAAATAAAAGAATGGGTAGAATCTGTATCAAATAAGGTATAGAATTTGCTAGAGTTTATGATAAGCTTACCCATGATGACCTCATTCGGGTTCCTTTCTTTCTGGGAGGTCACTACAAACGCTCTCCCTTGCACTACTGGCTTTGACTTTTCTGGGATGGCCTTTGGTGCCTCCATCCTGGCTGAACTTGTCTTCGGTGAACGACAAAATTGGGCTAAGTGACCTTCTCTTCCACAATTATAAAATGCTTTGGACGGCATCGCGCAGTTTGGACTGATGTGTCCCTCCCCTCCGCGTTTGAAGCATATGATAGGTGGTCGTTGTCCTTCCTTAACAACGGGTGCTAGTGCTGACGTCCTTCCATAACTGTTAAATCTCCTTTTTCTTGAAATGTCCATTTTTACTGTCTTGGCCATGATTACCACCGAAGTAGTTACCATTTCTGGCATGTTGATTCCCTCCATGTTTGTTGTCACCGTTTTGATGATTGATACCACTGGTATTTTCATGCTGTTGGCTATTTTCTCTTGGTTGCGTTGACTCGTTACCGCACTCCAATAACCGAGCCCTATTTACAACATCTGAGTACAAACACAATTTATGAGAAATAAGATATTGATGTATCTCCGGTTTCAAACCTCTTAAAACATTCGCGTCATTCGTTCCTCATTATCGACCAAATGGGATGCAAACCATGATAACTCCGCAAATTTAGCCTCGTATTGCGACACAGTCATATTGTTTTGTTCCAATTTGATAAATTCCACTTCTTTCATGTGACGAATACTCTCGGGAAAGTACATGTCGTTGAATAGCTCTTGGAACTTTTCCCAAGACATCTTGAGTGCGTCAGGATGGGTACGTTTTACAGATTCCCACTAGTAATCTGCCTCTTAACGTAACATGAAGGTGGCGAAGGGAACCTTTTGCTCCTCAGAGCATCCCAAGACATCAAATATCTTGGTTATCTGCTTAATCCATGCTTCCGCCTTGAGTGGTTTTGGCTCTCCAATAAACTCTGGTGGTCCCAGCTCCTTGAAATGTTTAGCGGTGACCGTCCAAGAGTTTCCAGTGTTTCCACCTACATTTCGGACAGGAGCCGCTCTCGCCTGATGTTGCATGAATTGCATAAAGCCTCTGAACAATCCATCATTCATCATTTGGTCCGTGTTGTTATTTGCATGATGATTGTCGCCTTCTTGATGCACATTCTCCTGATTATTGATATGTGGAGACTCAACGGTCTCCTGTGCTCCATTGCTATTCTCAACATTGTCGGATGTCATTTTCAGATACTGCCACAAAACAAGGGTTAGTTGACATGTAACATTTTATCTCTAAACTCTGACCAACCAATTTAAATACAAAATAAATTTAAGTAGGTCATACTAGCGAAGGAATTCCCCGTCTCTCCCCTCCTAGTTCTAGTCTCACATCTTAGCCAGGGATCATATCCCTAAGCTTTGATACCAACTGTGACGCCCCCAAAATAGGTATACATCACCTATTCTGAGTCGCCAAATACATGGTACAGAATACAAATACAATCTTTAATATACAACAAGAGAGCTGTGAGTTTTAATACAAATACTGTCTTCTAGACAATATCCACTCTCAGAATAAGTCCTCATTACATTTATTGTTATACTATTTAACAGAATAGTGAGGACTAATAGCTAATACTATCATCCGGACCATCACTCCGTTCCCCGACTCGTCCCAGCTACGTTCTCATTTCCTAAAAAGAACAGTGAAAGAAAGGGTGAGCTCAGCTAGCCTAGTAAGAAATATTATGACTAAGATAATGCAGAATAAATTATCATTAGCCTTCAACAGTGTTAAACTGATAAAATATAACAAACATCAAGTTTAACTGCAGCGGAACAAGCAATCCATTAGAAGAGTCAAGTAGAGAACAAAATCTACTATCTTCTCTGATTTAAAAGGTTTTTCATGACTTTTATTGCTGAGACTCAGCTTAATAAATAATTCACATCATCGAATCACCCCTGCACTACGGCCAAGAATATTCTTTAGTATCACGACCACAATTATCCATACACTACGGGTCAAGAATATTTGTGTATTAATTAATGGTCATGATCATGCCAACAACTGTCCATCAATGCAGTACGGGCCAATGAGGACTTTTACCACATCATTTGTAACATTACGGTCATGATTACACCGAATAATCCCAGGTCATAATCATATCAAGTCCATCTATGCACTACAGGCCACAGATGACTTTCAAAAAATATATATAAACATGAGGATGATGACAATGATATAAGAATTCAATAAAACAAATTCAAGAATTAATTTATTCAGTAACTAATAACGTCCAAATTGTCAACATGATACTTCTTTGTAGAGTAAAATTCAAGAATACTCAGAAGAATATTTCCATGAAAAGATACTGGATGAAGCGCAATTATCAAGGATATTCCACTAATTTCATGGAGTATAGAAGTCAAAACTTTTACCAACTGAGTATAATAAAGAATGGAATAACAAAAGAAATCACCAGACATGCGATACTTCGCATAGACAGGTTATTCTAACAGAATACTAAATAACGAAACTAGGTCAGGCAAAATTCGCACCGACGGGATGTTCCAACAGAATAATAAAGAATGGAATAACAACAGAAATCACCATGCATGCAGTACTTCAGATAGACAGGTTATTCCGATGGAATACTAATAAGGACGGAATCAGGTCTAGCGTAAAATGCACAAATAGGATATTCCAACAGAATAATAATAATGACGGAACCAGGTCCGGCGTAAAACGTACAGACAGGATATTCCAACAGAATAATAAAGACGGAATCAGGTCTGGCGTCAAACGCATAGACATGATATTCCAACAGAATAATAAATAAAAAATAATAGAAGAATGTCACCAAGTATAGAGTAGCCTGCGTATACAGGTTATTCCAACAGAATAATAAAGAATGAAATAACATAAGTTCTCTTCATGAATACAAAAGAATAACACCCCTTATGGGTACAACAAATAATATTTCCTACCTTAAGAAGAAAAGTACTGGATATATAAGTAGTAAAATAGCAGAATACTTTCTTCTTTCTCACTATAGTTTATCTCTCTAGAGTTTCAGTGAATTTGTAAGAAAATAATGAAGGAATGAGCTTCTATTTATAGAAAAATGGACTGCATAGTAACTAACTCATGAACAGTCCATATTTAAAGCAAAATCTTTTAAATAAAATATAATATATTATATTTATAATCTAATAAAATGAATAACTTTATAAAAGATTTTACTATGCAAATACTATGCATAATAAAATATAATATATTTTAATTATTGTCTAATAAAATAGATAACTTTATAAAAGTATTCTGTTTTATATAAAAAGATTTTACTATGCAAAATACTATGCGGACACTATGCAACACTATGCATAATAGAATATAATATATTCTATTTATAGAATAACTTTATAAAAGTATTCTGTTTTATATAAAAAGATTTTATGTATTATTACATTAATAATACCAACAAAACTGAGTGACTTATCACTTAAGCATCAATAATTAATACCATGTGCTACTATGCAACAACGCATATTACTATACTTTTAACACCGTGTGTTTCAACAGTTAACGGTAAAACTTCCGCCGTTATTCTTATAAAGTATTTTTGTCATTTTCTCAATTCGGCAATAATTCTGTTGTGGGGTCCACCAATGATTGTACCGTTGTACGAATATTCCCTATTAAAACGAATATTCACCGACCAATCGAATATTACATAACAACTTGCGTACTTTGCAAAATTTATAAATTTTACCCACAACTATAACATTATATCAATTTCACTCCATAATTTTCAAAAATAATATTTATAGAAAATTTATCTTTATTCAAAAAGTTGGGGTTTTACAATCTCTCCTTCTTATGAAATTTTGCCCTCAAAATTAGGGTACGTACCTAGTATATCGAAGAGGTAAGGATACCTTGATTTTATTTCAGATTCTAACTCCCAAGTCATTTCCTCAACATCGTGGTTTCTCCACAAAATTTTGACTTGAGGTATAATATTGAGCGTATTTCTTTAGAGTTTTTCAAAGCTTTGAGTGTAAAAAATAGTGAAAGTTTTTTTTTCAAGAATATCCTCGCTATACCAGTTGGAATACTCTTCTTTTTCAAGTAAGGGGTATTATTTATTTCATATTCTGGACAGATATTATTTTTCGTATTCGTATGAATATTATTTCGTTCAATATTCGCAAGAAATATTATTTTCATATAATATTCGTAAGGAATATTATATTCGTTCAATATTCGAAATAAATATTATTTTCGTTTAAAAGTTGTAAGGGATGTTATTTTTGTTCAATATTCGCTTGAAATAATATTTTTTTCATACTCTGTAGTATGTAAGTAATATTATTTCGTTTCAGATTTCGAATTCTATACTCGTTTTGTTTAAAGTTTTGGCTTCTATATATACTCCATGAAATTAGTAGCTTCATCCAATATCTTTTCATGGAAATATTATTCTAAGCATTCTTGATAAGTTTTAACTTTTTCATGCCAGAGTACTATACACGGGGTTACTATTCTCTAAGTTACTATTCACGGGGTACTATTAACTCGGTTACTATTTACCCGGGGTACTATTCATGACAAAAATGGATTTCTTTTCGGTCCAAATTATTTTTGATACAATATTATTCTTGAATTTTACTCCACAAAGCAGTATTATATTGACAATTTCACTACTAGAAATTCGACATATAGCGATGAGATATAGCGACGGTCAGCACGGAACCGTCGCTATAGGGTATCTATAGCGACGGTCGGCACGGAACCGTCGCTATAGGGTATATATAGCGACGGTCAACACAAAACCGTCGGTATAGAGGTTTTTTTTAAAGATAATACCCTCCCACTTTCCCCAAATCATTTCAGTATTTCACTCTCTCTCTCTCTCGTTATAGACGAACGGTGCAGTAGTACTTAGGGTTTTTGAGCTATTGAAGCTTAATCAAGGTATAGGAGCTTAGGGTTTTATTTGTTGCCACTGTCGTCGTTATTGCTGCGACGAAGAGGAAAAGAGGAGCTCCGGAACCGAAGCTTAATCTCCAGAATTGTTGCCACTGCCGATTGTTGATTGCTGGTGCGTGGAGAAGTAAAGACGAAGAGGAGCTCTAGAACAGAAGCTGGTGTGCGTCACCAGTGGCGTTTTATAAGGTTGCACTCTTGTACTCTCTATTCAACTCTGCCTCTCCCTGGCTATAAAGAAACGATTATTGTTCCTTTTCTTTCTGCGGCAACCTTGCGTTCGGATATTCTCCTAACTCGGTAAGACTCAACCATGAAGTATTCACAACATTTTTGTTCTTTTTGTGAGATCATCTCATTAAGAGTTGCGAAGTTCTCTATTGATGTTCAAAGGTTTAAATCTATTAGCTGAAAATATGTAACGTTACTTATTTGGTACCATCTTTATCAAATATATCAGATTTATCTTGGTTTTTGACACCCTATTATCAATAGTGGTCAGGGCATTTATAAGTGGAATCAGTTGCTATTATGCACCTTTTATGTCTAGCTGATCTTTTTTTTTGCTGCAGGAATATCTCTTACAACAACTTCTCCGGGGTTATACCTCCAAGCAGAAACTTCTCTCGAATTTCTCCAGACAGGTACAGGGTAAAACTTTACTCTTCTCCCAATTTCTCTTGTAAATTACCTTGTTTATGTGTTCCAGTGACCAGTTATGTAATTGTCTTATCAGCTTCAATGGAAATCCATTTTTATGTGGCAACTGGTTAGGTTCAATTTGGGGCCCGTATGCAACAAAATCTAAAGGTAGCGGTTAATTTTTGTTGTGCATTTCTCTCTTTCTACCTTGTGGCCTGTGCTATCATATGCCTTTAACCAACAACCATATATGATTTTCTGTAGCTATGTTTGCTAGAGCTGCAGTTGTCTGCATGACATTGGGCTTGATCACTTTGTTATCCATGGTGATTGTTGCAGAATATCTCGATTTCCTCTCTGCATATTCTGCAGTTAATCAGGTGGATCTGAAGTTATAAAGTTACATTTTTGTTTAAACCTTGTTAGATATTTGAGAGTTGATTTTTCCAACTTTTTTAGATGACAGCATAATTGATCTCTGCCATTTTTTCTTTAGAAATCCTCTTCTCTTGAAGCACTGATTGTTTGAAAATTAGATGAGGATTTATGGTTTGGTTATTCTTTTTCCTAATCTGAGCACACTGGATGCAGCTTTTTATGCTTACATGTAAAACAAAACAAAGTTTGTGTCACCTTCAATGCACCTTACAGCTCTAGCCTTGTGTAACAGTTAGTAACACCTTTTTACACTTGATTTTCATTACTGAATAGATATTTATTGCAGGGACATTGTCATCCCAAAATCATGAAAGCACTAGTAGAACATGCAGAAAAGCTCACTCTCAGCTCTAGAGCCTTCTATAATGACAGATTTCCAGTATTTGCAGAGTTTCTAACTAGGATGTTTGGATATGATATGGTGCTACCGATAAAAGTTCCTATGGATAGGAGTTTCTTAAAGTTGACTTTGGGCAAGTTTTCGACTTAAATTTGAGTTTCTATGTCCAGTTTTTTTGCTGATTTGGTAAATCCACTCCACTATCTTGTTAGTAAGCAAATACACCTAACCCTGAGATAACTCATTAATTCATTATATGGTTTCTTGAATCAGTGAATCAGGAAAAGCTAGGTTGTAATAAAATTTCCATTTTACTCTTATAATTTCACATTGGTGTAGTTCTTTGTTATATTGCTCTTCTTTTATGGTTTTGGATTCGATTTTTATAATTATTTGAATATTTCAATTTCCTACCTAAAAGATAAATTTTTTGGCTATTTTTTCTTTTCAGGCAGCTGTAACTGATGGATGTGAAAGATCTATTGGAAATCTTATTTACACGGTACACACCGTTTGTTTGATTTAGATTTTTGCATGCGAAGTGAAAACTTAAGATACTGGTGGATTAATTAATTTCAAATTACAGGTTGCTACGAAGTTCCCAGCTAACGCCCTTGTGCATAGGCCGACGCTGCTTAGATACATTGTCACGGCGAAGGTCTGTAAGTAAATTTTCTTATTGTATTTCCACCAGTCCTTATTTTTCCAGTATACCCTTAAGGTGATTCCAAAAGAAGAAAAAACAAAAAACAAAATAAAAAAATACCTGTGCTTTGCTAATTACGAACTAGATCTTCAGAGAAACACGGTGGTCTAGTATTCATTTCAGAGTTACACTATTGCAGATTAAAACTCCAGCCCAGTTAGAGGCTGCTTTTACATTTCTTTCAGCTACTGCTTCGGAGAATTTGAAGCTCAATGAATTTGAAGAGGCTTGTGGAGTTGGTATGAATACGATAACCAGTCATTATATTGACTTTATTGCAACTCTTATAATTGGTTAAATTACTGTTATAAACATGAATTCTAGAAGTATAATCAATGCCTTTGGTAACACCTGGAACTTGTGTGTATCTGTGTGTTTTATTAGATCCAATCATGTATATGTAACTATATATGCCATTTATGATCCCTTTAAAGTTGGTTGGGCTGGAAATGTGCTGGTCTAGCAATTAAGGAGCCCTCTTTTATACAATACCTCGCCTTATGAGATTTCATATGTTGGACTTCGCTAATAAACCACCATATCCACCTGATCCCTTGTCTGTACAGATGTGCGTACATAGTGATACAAGATCGTTGTTTCCATCACGCTAGATAGAAAAAAAATTGATGGATTTGGTTTTATTATAGTTCGTGTCGTGGCTTGGTACGGAGACTTTGAGATTTATGGACTTTTGATGTTATGGATATGTAATTCCTCTTTATTATCCTAGACGGTTTGCCTGGATTTATGACTAAACTGAGTTTGAATTGAATAATTTTTTCATGCATTGCAATTCGACATAGACTTGTATGAATAGGTCCATGCGATTGTGAAGGAGCAGCTTTGCCAGTTATGCACGCCAGTTTATTTTGTTCTAAAAACATTGGTTTTTATACTGAACTTATTGGCTTCAGTCCCTTAGCAAGTTAACCACACCTACAAACCGTTATCTACCTAGTTTTGTGGAGAACTTAAGACTCGGGTTTCTTGGTGTATATTGTTGAAATTTGATTGGTTTAATATTATTTCATAATTTTTTGTTCTCTCTCATATAGGCTAGAGAATGAAAATTTTCATTTGGTTACAGGAATTGAGGTATCCCTAGCGGACAAGATAGTGGAGTGGATTTACCAAATCATATAATGAATTAATGAGTTATCTGATTCACTCCACCATGCATTGGGTGGTGGAGTGATACCTGTAAGTGCAGTTCTAGCAGACAAAGATGTTATGCTTTGCATACAGCCAGGAGAGCATGGAAGGTTTTCAATTACCACTACCTCAAATTTATTACACTTATTCTTGATTTATTATCTTGTTCTATACAAAGTGAGAAATAGTAAATCTTATTATCTTGTTCCAAGTGTAGTATGCTGCAATATAATAAGCAGAATGAATTTGAGATATGTCGTGATGGGATCCATGGAAATCGAAATGGTCATTGTGCAGAATATGATTGTAATGTTGTAATGATTGTATTGTGAAAAATTGTATTGTGAATGATTGTAATATTGTAAAATCTCTCTTTTTATATTGTAATGTTGTAGTGTGAATAATTTTAAATGATGTATATAATATTTTTTATATTTTATTTTATATTGTATTTGTGTTTGTTGAATAAATTTGCATTATTAATTAATTTTTTTTTAAATATAAAAAGGCTATAGCGACGGTCATTGACCGTAGCTATAGTGTTCTATAAAGATCAGGCCTATAGCGACGGTCACTGAGCGTCGCTATAGACATCTAAACACGATTTTGGCATGACCTATAGCGACGGTGGCCGACCGTCGCTATAGGCCAAAAGACCGTCGCTATAGGTTTTAGCGACGGCTTCTACAGCGACGGTCGGCGACCGTCGCTATAGCTTATAGCGACGGTCTTTTGGCCTATAGCGACGGTCGGCGACCGTAGCTATAGGTCGATTTTTTAGTAGTGTTTGGACATTATTGAATTCTAGATAAATTAAATTATAAATCGTTAAAAATTTATCATTTGCTTTCTTTTAATTGAATTCTTATATCATTGTCATCATCCTAATGCTTATATTGTTATGAAAGTCATCTTTGGTTGTAGTACATAGATGGACTTGGTATGATTATGACCATGGATTATTCTGTATAATCATGACTGTAATGTTACAAATGATGTGATAAAAAATCTCATTGGCCCGTAGTGCATTGATGGACAGTTTTTGGTATGATCATGACCATGGGTTCTCTTCGGCCAAGAGTGCAAATATGAATTGTTTTATGGCGTGATCATGATCTTTGATGAAAACACGAATATCCTTGGCCCATAGTGCATTGATAATTCGTGGTCGTGATACTAAAGAATATCCTTGGCCCGTAGTGCATGTATGATTTTTTGATGTGGTTTATTTATTAAGCTGAGTCTCAGAGATAAAATCAATGATAAACTTTTTAAATCATAGAAGATAGTACATATCATGCTCTACTTGACTCTTTTAATGGATTGCTTATTCCGCTGCAGTTGTTGATCTAAAACTTGTTGTCAATTATATTCTATCAATTGTTATACTGTTGAAGGCTAAGGATAATTTATTCTGCATTATCTTAGTCATAATATTTCTTACTGGGCTAGTTGAACTCACCCTTTCTTTCACTGTTCTCTTCAGGAAATAAGAATATAGCGGGGACTAGTTGGGGAATGGATTGACGATCCAGATGGTTGCATTAGTAGTTCTCACTATTCTATGAAATAGTGTGATAATAATTGTAATAATATTAAATTTGAGTTTGTATATTTTCTAGAAGACAATATTTGTGTTGAAACTCCCAGCTTATATTTTGTCGTACTTTACACGATAGTTGTATAATTAAGTTGTATTTGAATTTTGTACCATATATTTGGCGACCCAAGATGCCTGATGTATACCTATTTTGGGGGCGTCAAATATAAATGTCGGACCTTTTCTCAACTTGTTTTTTTCAAAAAAATCTCACCTAACATGAGAAAACCAAAGAACAAGTACAAAAAAAGGACAAATAAAAATCCTGATGTCGACAGAGTTTAATTTTTTAGGACACTAAAATTTTAATCTTGTACCTATATTAATTTTGTTCAAGGGAAATGAGGACTTTACCAAACTTGATAGGACTCATTTATTCAAATTTCTTTATATATCACTCGAGTGTTGGGAAAGAAGGGAGAGAGATATCCTTGAATAACAGTCATATAATGTCAAAAGGTACGGAAAAAAAGAAAGAAGAGAAGTTGGAGTAATTGATTCATCGAGGGAGTATTTGAAACCAATCTCATCGTCCTTCAATGGGGATGACGCGTTTTCTAAGGCAGTATATATTAGTCTTTTCACGTTTTATGATCTAAGGAAAATATCCGTAAAAATATTTCTTACCTCAAAAATGGCTGCTTCAACTGTCGTCCGCTAGTATTACTAGCAGAATGTTTAAAAAAGTGGGTCGGCCTTCGTTGACTTTGGAGACTTGGAGGTATAATCATCTAATTTGTCTGTTTAGCATGTTCGCTAGTATTACTAGCATACATCGTATCCTCATTTTTAATTTTTTCCATTGATCATTGGAATAGACGCTTAGGATGTTATTTACCCATTTTTGATCTATAGCAAATACATGATATAAATCATTCTCTATTAATATATATATATATATATATATATATATATATAGACACACACACACACATATATATTAATCCACTACAAGAAACTAGGAATGTAGTGAAGCAAAATTTGTGAAGGAATTCATTCATTCACTTGATGAGTATTCTCGTGAGGGAACAATGATGGAACAAAAATTAGTGACAATATAGTTATTCTAAAAGAAACATTCTTCACAATTTAGATTTTTTTCTTTAGCAGAATTGAGATTATATTAATCAGAAAACTGATCACTAAACACGCGCAAGTATACGCGGTCTAACAAGTAATAAAGTGATAAGGAGAGTGTCGTACCCATGAGGAACTGTAATAACCCGATATTTTCTATATAATTAAATTAGAAATTTTGCGTATAATTTTTTTTATTATTAATTATTTATTTTAAAGGTAAGAATGCATGAAAGGTATTATGTATGTATTTATGTGATAAATATAAAATATATTTATTACATGAATGGTTATGAATAATTTTATTTTAGAATTATTTCTCATTATAAATTATATTCTAATAATAATTAGTTTTATAGTAAAAATGTTTTTAATGTTTATTTTCCAAGAAAATAGGATAATTATAATATTTGAATAATATATGATATGATTATAGAATTTTTTTAATACTTATTTTATTATATGAATTTTGTCCAAGATATTAAGTAAATTATTTCTACTTAATTATAAGGTTAATTATGACAGATAAATCAGATATGGAATCCAAACCCTAATTTTGGGTTTTGATCAAGGAATGAGAATAATAATATTATATTATTATTTGTCAGTATTATAGATAAGTATGGTTATGTGTGTAATGTTAATGTGTGGAACAATTTTATTATATCAAACCCTAATTATGGGTCTGAAATAAGGAATGATAATAATATTATAATATTTTAATTTTTCAGTGCTATAAATATGTACTGTGTATGTGAATCGGTGATGGTTGGCCAATTATGGTGTTATGTGTTAAATCTTATTAATACTGTGTGAAACCCTAATTTAAAATACAAATTAGAGTTTCAAGTTATTGGACAATTGCGATAGTGTGGTTAATGTCTGGTATTATAAATATAATCGCTAATTAGGAAAGCCCTAATTATGGTCGCAAAACCCTAATTTGTAGAATAAACCCTAATTAATATTTCTAAAACCCTAATTTTTAGAAATGAGAAACCCTAATTTGAAATTCAAATTAGAGTTCGAAATTGTTGGTAATTGTGATTAGTTGATTAATTAACAAGTATTCGAATTACAATTGTTAATTATAGAAACCCTAAATTGTTAAACCCTAATTACTAAACTATAATCCTAAATTAGTAATTAGAAACCCTAATTGTAATTTGGTAACCCTAATTACCAAAAGGATAAACCCTAATTGCTAAAATAGCAAAGTAAATGATAATTATATGATCTAAACCCTAATGTTACTCTAAAAAGCAATTAGAAAATTAATCATAATTAAGAAAACCCTAATTCCAAAATTTTAGAAACTAAAATTTTATTATTTTATTTATTTATTATATTTTTTTATGCAAATCCAAGATTGAAAATTCTAGAAATTATTTGTAAACCCTAAAATGGAAACCAAACCCTAAACCCTAAGGGTTTGCAAAGTTATAATTTTGCCATTAAATGATTTATCAAATGACCATTTTGCCCCTAAGTGTATTATTTTGGCTAAATTAGTAGGGTTTGACAATAGGATGTGTTGGTAACCTAACCTACCTGCCCCATGTGCTCAAAATGACAGCACATTAGCCCCTTAACTCAGCCATTCATGCATCTAGCAAGTCTATAAATAGATTGAAGAGAGAGAAATGGACATTAGTTAGCCATTTTTGGTACAACACTCAACCAAGAGTTCCTTCCACTCAAACCTCCAAAAATATCAAGATAAATCAGTCCCATTTTCAAGCCCCACGATCAGCCATAACAAATCAGAAGCCAAGAAATCAAAATCGATCATAAGAGGTATAAAACCTATCTTTAAATTTCTGTCCATAATCGGTTTTTAGATGTTATGTTTACATGTTGTAATAGGTTGTACTTTGACTCTAGTGATGATCTGGGTTGTTATCTTACGGATCCATAACATCTAAATGCTCAAATCAATGATTTTCAAAAATCTGGAAATCTTGTAAACTGTGATTTTTTTGGCATATGTCAAGCCTTATATCTTGGTGATCGTTAATGTGTTATGTGTTATGAAAATTGATATGTGTAGCTTGTTATATGGTCTGTAATCTCCAAAAAGAATCAGGTCCATATCTATTGTGGATCAAAAGTTATTTAAGGTCAAAGGGAGTTGACTGGCATTGACCAGACAAATTCTGGGCAGCCCAGAATTTTCTAAGTGTCGATTTTTCTGACAACTTTTGACCATACTTTATCTGCTTGATTTCTTGTTGTTATAATGATGTTAAGCATTAGAGTTATAGTCTTACATGTTGTCTACAAACTTCAATTAATAGATCCCACAAAAAATACACAGATTTCAGGGTATAAGGATCCAAAGTAGGCACCACGAACTGTTCTTCGTGAAGAACAGCCTTGTCAGACTTTTTAATGGCAAATAACTCTTAGATCTGATGATTTTAAGCCATGATGTTTGTTGTTAATTGTAGTATTACATGAGCACTACAAGATGTATGTGTTAGATCGCCCAGAATATTTTGTACTGAAAGTTATATACGGTAAAACAAGCCACCATGAAACTGGCCATGTCAGTGATCTTGAGCTCAAGAACACCAACAGCGACGGTTGTCTGTCGCTATAGCCTTTAGCGACGATTTTTAATTAATTTAATTTCTTAAATTCCAGAAATTGATTAAAAATAGAAAAAAATAGTTTTTAATTATAAAAAATACAAAATAAATTCTGAAAAATTATTTTAAAGTCCGAAAAATAGTTTTTAATTATTTTGAGTATATTTTAAAAATATTTAATATTTTTGGAATATAAAAGGTATTTATTTATTTAGTTATAATATTAAATAAATTATTTAAAAATGGTTATAATTCATGAAAAATCATGAAAAATTATATTATTGTGTTAGAAAATATTTTAAGTCATTTTTGATGATTTTTAATATTTTGTGATGAAATTTCATTAATTAATTAATATTAATGATGTTTAAGTTATTTAATAAATATATTAAATAAATTACGGAAAATAAAATAAATGATTTTAAAAATCATTTAAAGTATTATAAAAATATTTTAAGTTATAAAATATGACTTTTAATATTTTGTCATGAAAAATATTATTAATTTATTATTAATGATATTTATTTTATTTAATAATTATATTAAATAAATTAGTTTAAAAATGATTTTATTATTTTAAAAATAATTTTAAATGAAAATAAAGTGTTTAAAGATATTTTAAGTTATAAAATATAACTTTTAATATTTAAGGGATATTTTCATTAATAATTTAATATTAATGATATTTATTTAATGATTAATGATATTAAATTTATTTAATAATTATATTAAATAAATAGTTTAAAAATGGTTTTATTTATTTAAAAATCATTTAAAAATGATATAATTGAATTAAAAATATTTTAAAGTTATAATTAATGACTTTTAATATTTAGATAATAGTTTATTAATATTTAAATATTAATGGTAAATATTTAATAATGATTTTAAATGTTTTAAAAATCATTTAAGGGTAATATAAATACGTTAAGAATATTTTAAGTTATTATACATAACTTTAATATTTTGGCAATGGTTTGATTAATAGTTTTATATTAATTAAATATTGATGATAATAGAATTGTTTGATATTTAAATCATTTAATAATGATTCTGATATTTCAAAAATTATAGTAAATGGTAATAATTATTTTATAATTATTATAATGTCATGAAAAATGATATGACTGTTATTTAATTAGTTTAAATGGATATTGAACAACTGTTTAGAACCTTAGACTCGATAATTACCCGATAAAGATGTCGGTAGACCGACAAGGTTCAGAAATTGATCTGGACTTAGAAATTTAGTTAGTTAATTATTTTATTTGAGATTCAATGGTGGATAAAGTTGTGTGACAATGTGATTATGAATGAGTTGATGTTTGTTTGTGATAACATGATTGTTGAACATGTATGACAATGTGATTATGTTATGTGCTGACTGCAATAAGTAGTATTATGTGTTATGATATGCGATTCTAAGCGATAGAATGATCTTATTAATGATAGGTTTCGGTATAACAGATAGATCTAAGTTGCGTAATTGTAAGCAGCGCATCAGGCAAGTATCTTAAATTTGCATTTTCTTTATGCAATGGACAAGTGTAAGAATGTTTCAGAATTATACTATTATTGTACAGATTGTTAAATCTATATTATATACGCCCATTGATTATC
Organism: Panax japonicus; assembly: GCA_020205505.1. Classification (NCBI taxonomy): domain Eukaryota; kingdom Viridiplantae; phylum Streptophyta; class Magnoliopsida; order Apiales; family Araliaceae; genus Panax; species Panax japonicus. Next base: position 40,855,485 of record CM035101.1, on the reverse strand, counting down.
AACATGTTAGTATATGATAATTAAGATATATATTCTGTTCGTTAATTTCTATAAATGATTATACAAGTGTCCCCACTTGGATAATCATTGTAATTAATCACATGTTGATATACTTTTGATATACATATATGTTGAATTATATAAGACCTTTGTTATGAAAACCCGACAGGTATGAACATCCCGATAATGGGAAAATTTTTATGCGCTACGACGGACAAAGGATGAACGATAATATCGTTCTAGCAATGTAGTATTGATCAATACAGGGACCATGGACTGTACACCCTCAGGCCCGTAAGCAATGGCCGGTTTACAGATGAATTTCTGTTTAAACCCTTTCGAAAATGAAAACAATGTTCATAGTATGTCACCGAAACCCCATGTATAGACAATACATAGTTTCAAAAATTTAAAAGAGGGTTGTTATGTTATTGTTATTGGTACAGATTACTTCACAACTATTGACCGGTTGTAGAAGAATATTATAAAGAAAACATTTAAATTCTTTAAACTTATATATATATATATATATATATATATATATATATAAATACTTGCTGGGCACTGAAATGCTCATCCTTGCTTAATTTAAATGTTTTTAGCTAAGTGTGAACAGCTAGAAGGCTCGGCCAGGATCAAGTGAAAAGGAAAATAAACAGAATATGTTATTGGTATCATTTGTAATAAATAGACTATATTAAGTTAATGATATGTATTATATATCATGTAAAGAATGTAGTAAAGGTTGCGTACTTGGGATTAAACTCTGATAAATGTAAGTTAAGTTTAAAATTTATATTATTGTTATTATTATTAGTAATATTTCCGCTCATAAAAATGGTATCGTGAAGTACCGAGTTCGGGTTTCAAGTATCCGGGTTCGGGGACTTTACAGGATGGTATCAGAGCTATAAGGTTAGAAACTTTAGGTGGGTTAGACCTTAGGCTATAACCTTAGAACAAAGGGAGACGTTAAAAATACAAATAACTCATATAGTTTTTAAAGATAGATGAATCGGATAAATTCATCGTCAAATAAAATAAAAGATAATTTATAAAACCTTTATGTGTTGTGTGTATTTATTATTTGTTAATCAAGATATTTTGTGTATAGCTGTTAGATAGAAAGAATTAGGATACCCTTAAGTCGTAAAGAATAAATCAACGTCCATGACTGAGCCAATATCAAAGCTAATAGCTGCAATAGAGGCTCACATTGAAAGATACCTCAAAGAGGTGGTTATTTTGGAAAGTATAGTACTGGATCAAGAAACGCTAAGTATAACTGATAGGTAAAATATAGTTAAAGGATTATAAGTGGCCAATGTCGAGTTCTTAAACTCATAAGGTGTTGAAAGTTGTGACAAATTGGATATAGTTATGTGTAAATGGATATTGAGGATAATGGAAATAGATAGGTTACTAAGCAATTGATCGTTAGTGAATGCGTAAGGAATAGGTAGTATTAGTATTAGTTGGATATGTATGATTTTAGGTGGTATATATGATAGGTATGTTGGTGTAATGTAATGTTTTGTATAAGTTATGGCAGCGATTCCCGACCTTCGAGTCACAAAGGGATAGCGGATGTTTAAAGCAGTGTGTCCTAAGGCATGTCAAGTGGTATAAATATGAGTTTATGTTGGATTAATGGGATAAATTGATATAAAGATAGTAGATATTTATTTGGTCGCTGGTTATTATAATAGACCGAGTTTTCAAAATATAATATTTTGAGTACATGATTATTTGAATAGAAAGTTTTGCGTTTACGATAGGGCTTAGAATGTAAGAATAATTTATGGAAATGCCGTCAAAAGAAAACGAAACCAAAGGATAGAAGGACCTGTGAACAAAGCTGGAGGACAACCAGACCCGACACAGAATTTTGCGAACGCAGACGATCAAGCTATGCAGAACGAAATACCAGTCGCGGGAAATCAACTAGACAATCGATCGACAAACTTCAAAGACTTCAAGACAACCGGACCGCCAGGATGTAGAAGATCAACCGACCCTGTTAAAGCGTATATGATAGCTAGGATAACGGTGGGGGCAAAAGACAATTTTTTGTCACCTATATGATAAAAGAAGATAATTTCAATAAATAAGCCAGGAATGTGATTAAAAGAAAAGTTTTTGTGTGGAAAGTAAGGACAGAAGGGATATATATCTTTCCAAAATGTCCCAATCCAATAATGTATAGTGAATGTATTGTGTGCAAATCAATAAATTAAGCATAAGGTGAAAAACTGTCCAAGAAAGGAAATGGAAACAAGGAAAGCGAATACGGAACAAGGCAGCAGGACATTGGCGACAACGGGACCAACTTCAACAAACAAACCAACGAAATCAACCGCAAGCGTCTTCAGCGGGACTGTTCGGGATTCGGTAGCAGCTAGGGATGCAACTCCAGGTATTAATCTAACCAATTTTTATTTTCTTATTATAATTTTATATATAGTAAATTATTTTTATAAATTATTTTGAAGGAGAAATTTGAGTTCTCTTAGAAACCAAATTTCTGTTTAAGGAGATAGATAAGCGTTATGCAGAATAGTTAAAGATCGATTCGATCAATTATGATCGAGATCTAATTATAATGATTGTGTATGTTATGTACCATGGTATGTATAGGTTTTAAAAGGTGATTCCGGGGACGGAATCTTTATAAGGGAGGGTGAATGTAATAAATGTGACAACCCGATATTTTCTATATAAATAAATCTTAAATTTTGGGTATAATTTTCTTTTTTAAGGATGAGGATTTGTTCAAGATTATGTGTATACGTATTTATGTGGTAAATAAAAATATATCTATTACATGAATATTTACAAGTAAATTTATTGTAGAATTATTGATTATTATAAAGTGTATATTTATAATAATTAATTTTAAGATAGAAATGTTTTTATGAATATATAATCATATATTATTTAATTAATAAATGAAGTGATTTTTAGAATAAATATAATAATTATTTTATTATATGAATTTTTGTACAGATTATTAAGTTAAATATTTTACCTTAATTATCAAGGTTAAATATGAAAGAATAATCAGATATGGAATCCAAATCCTAATTTTGGATTATTGTCAAGGTATTAGAATAATAATGTAATATTAATTATATTTTGATTTTTCAGTGCGATGAATATGTACGGTATGTCTGTATTGATAATGGTTGGTCAATTACGGTGTATTTTGACCCAAACCCTAGTAATAATGTTAAACCCTAATTTGAGATCCAAATTAGAGTGTGAGATTGTTTTATAAGTATGTAATATAATTATGTCGTGTATTAATGTATTAATTTGGTAAACCCTAATTAAAATTCTAGAAACCCTAATTGCTATAATTAGTAACCCTAATATGAAATTAGAATTTGAGATTGTTGGTGATTATTGATAATGTGATTAATTAGCAAGTATTATGGTTATAATTATTAAATTTAGAAACCCTAAATTGTTAAACCTTAATTACTAAACTAAAACCCTAATTTAGTAATTTAAAAACCCTAATAGTAATTTGGTAACCCTAATAGTAAAAGAATAAACCCTAATTGCTAAATTAGCAAAGTCAATGATAATTATATGATCTAAACCCTAATGTTACGGCATAAAGTAATTAGAATATTAATCTAATTAACAAACCTAAATTGTCTAATTTAAGAAACTAAAATTTAATTAATTTCTATTTTTTTATGTTCAAACCCTAATTGCTAAATCCTAAATTTGGAAATTTTTGAAATCCTAGTTGCTAAATCTTTAAGGGTTAAATGTTAAACCCTAAACACTAAAATGTCTAAACCCTAAACCCTAAGGCAATTTTCTAAAAATTTAAGGAAATGACAAAAATGTCCCTCTTGTATAATTGAAGCTACAAACTAGTTTTTGACAATAGGTTGAGTGGGTGACCAACTTATTTGACAAATGAGACTCAAATTTGACAGCAAACCAGCTACAAATCTCAGCATACATGAATCTAGTGGCCTATATATAGATTGAGAGAGAGAGAGAGAAATCCTTTTGTTCATTATATTTTGCACAAAAACTTGCTAAACTCTCTCAAGTCCCAAACATCCGAAAATCTTTAGCATTTCAGTCCATTATTGCAGCCCCACGAAATCCCATACCAAAACAGCAACACAGAATCATCAATCGATCAAGAAAGGTATAAAACCCTAGTACAAAATTTGTCCAAATTTTTGTGTTAGATGTTAGTTGTTGTTGTTGTAATATGTTATATGTAGTCTCTAGTAATGATCTGGGTTGGTATTTCATAGACCCATAATATCTAAATGCTCAGAATCACGTTTTTTCAAAAATCAGGGAAAATTTTTCTGGTGCTTTAACAGAGAATGTCAGGCCCTATAACTCTCGGGTTGTTTATGATTTGTGTTATTTTTAAGTTGTTGTATGTAGTCTGAAAGGTGCTCTTTAAGATGCAAAAAGAATCAAGCTCATATCTGTTATAGATCGGTAGTTATTCGTGGTCAAAACCCGTTAACCGAACTGCCTAAAACCGCGAACCCAGATTTTTTTGAATGTTTTCCGTGGTGAACTTTGACCGACCATTTCCAGTTGGATCCGTTGTTGTTATAAGTATGTTAAGAGTTAAAGTTGTATTCCTATATGTTGTCTACACACTAAAGCTTTTAGATCTCAAAAATAGTTAATATATTGCAAGTTGTTGGCGATCAAAAGTGGTCATTCGGTCTGTTCTTCAATTCTGGGAAACCCAGAAATGAAGAACAGCCTCTGACAGTAAGTTTGGACGATTATATCTGTTTGATGTTATGTAATTTGTTCCTGTTGGTTGTTGTATCTTGTAGTCTTGTATTTGTACTACATGATCTGATCAAAACCGAGTCTAGAAACACAACACACACGATTTTAATTCCGGTCAAACCTAGCCCCTCGCCACTGCCGGAAAATTCTGGGTTTGGCTCAAGAACACCTATAGCGACAGAAAGTGTCGCCATAAGCCTTTAGCGACGGTTTTGTATTATTTTAATTATAATTTCCGAAAATGATTTAAAAATTTGAAAAAAATAGATTTTAATTATTAAAAATATCAAATAAATTCTGAAAAATTATTTTTAATTCTGAAAATTAGTTTTTAATTATTTTAAATATATTTCATAAATATTTAATATTTTTGGGATATTAAAAGTAATTAATTTATTTAATTATAATATTAAATAAATTATATAAAAATGATTTTGATTCATGAAAAATTATATTATTGTGTTAGAAAATATTTTTGAGTTATTTTGATAACTTTTAATATTATTTGATAATTTTCATTAATAAATTAATATTAATGATAATTAATTTATTTACTAAATGAATTAAATAAATGAATTAAAAATGATTTTATTATTTTAAAAATCATTTTAAATAATAATGAGGTATTTAAAAATATTTTAAGTTATAAAATATAACTTTTAATATTTAAAGGTAAATTTCATTAATTAATTATGATTAATGATAATAAAGTTATTTAATAATTATATTAAATAATTTAGTTTAAAAATGATTTTAATATCATAATAATCATTTTAAATGAAAATAAAGTGTTTAAAGACATTTTAAGTTATAAAATATAACTTTTAATATATAAAGGATAATTTCTTTAATAATTTAATATTAATGATTATTAAATTATTATAAATTATATTAAATTTATTTAATAATTATATTAAATAAATAGTTTAAAAATGGTTTTATTTATTTAAAAATCATTTAAAAAGGATATTAATGATTTAAAAATATTTTAAGTTATAATTATGACTTTTAATATTTGGATAAATAGTTCATTAATATTTAAATATTAATGGTAATAATGATTTTAAATGTTTAAGAATCAATTAAAGGTAATATAAATGTTTTAAAAATATTTTGAGTTATTATACATAACTTTAATATTTTTGCAATGGATTCATTAATAGTTTAATATTAATTAAATATTAATGATTATAGAATTATTTGATATTTAAATCATTTAATAATGATTCTGATATTTCAAAATTTTGATAAATGATTATAATTAATTTAATAATTATTATAAGGCCATGAAAAATAGTGTGACTGAGAGTGAAGTTATCCAAATGATATTGAACTACGGATTAGAGTCTTAGACTCGATATTTACCCGAAATACTGTTGGTAGACCGACATAGATCAGAAATTGATCAGGACTTAGATAAATTGGTTAGTTAATTGTTTATTTGTGATTCAATGGTTATTAAGGTTGTATGACAATGTGATTAGGAAGGTGTTGATGTTTGATTATGAGTCAACGATTGTTGAACATGTGTGATAATGTGAATAGGGAATGTGCTGACTGCAATAGGCAGTGTTATGGGTACGATATGTTGTACTAATCAGTAAAATGATCTGATTAATGATAGATTGTGATAGAAAAGGGTAGAACTAAGTTGAGAATTGTAAGCAGTGCATCAGGCAAGTATCCTAACTTTGCATTTTCTTTATGCAATGGACAGAAGTGAGAAATTCAGAATTAATGTTATTAATGTACAGATTGTTAAACTTATATTATATAAGCCCATTGATTATCAACATGCTAGTATATGATAATTCAGTTATATATATTCTGTTCGTTAATTTCTATAAATGATTATACAAGTGTCCCCACTTGGATAATCATTGTATTTAATCGCATGTTGATACACCTTTGATATACATATATGTTGAATTATATATTATTGTTGAATAAGATAAGACCTTTGTTACAAAAACCCGACAGGTATGAACATCCCGATAATGGGAAGATTTTTATGCGCCCAAGGCGGACAGAGTGAACGATAACATCGTTCTTATACATGTAGTATTGATCAATACAGGGTACAATGGGGCTGATCACGCTCCGTGCCCGTAAGTCATGACGGTTTACAGATGAATTTCTGTTCAAACCTTTTCGAAAATGAAAACAATGTTCATAGTATGTCACAGAAACCCATGTATAGTCAATACGTAGTTTCAAAATTTTGAAAGAGGGTTGTTATGTTAATATTATTGGTACAGATTACTTCACAACTACTGACTAGTTGTAGAAGAATATTATAAAGAAAACATTTAAATTCTTTCAGCCTATATATATATAATACTTGCTGGGTAATCAAATGCTCATCCTTGTTTAATTTAAATGTTTTCAGCTAAGTGTGAAGGACCAGAAGGATCTGTCAAGAATAAGGGAAAAGGGAAAGTTGCTGAATGACTTTTTATGCTACTGTTGTAATAGTTTTAGATTATGAAGACTATGATATATATATTTATATATGTTATGACATGTAATGAATGTTTAAAGGTTACGTACTTGAGAGAAAGACTCTGATGTATTTATAAATTTAAGTTTAAGTTTTATATTATTGTTATTATTATTAGTAGTATTCCGCTCATAGAAATGATATCGTGAAGTACCGAGTTCGGGTTTCAAGTATCCGGATTCGGGGACTTTACAATAACCCGATATTTTCTATATAATTAAATTAGAAATTTTGCGTATAATTTTTTATTATTATTATTAATTATTTATTTTAAAGGTAAGAATGCATGAAAGGTATTATGTATGTATTTATGTGATGAATATAAAATATATTTATTACACGAATGGTTATGAATAATTTTATTTTAGAATTATTTCTCATTATAAATTATATTCTAATAATAATTAGTTTTATAGTAAAAATGTTTTTAATTTTTATTTTCCAAGAAAATAGGATAATTATATTATTTAAATAATATATGATATGATTATAGAATTTTTATAATACTTATTTTATTATATGAATTTTGTCCAAGATATTAAGTAAATTATTTCTACTTAATTATAAGGTTAATTATGAAAGATAAATCAGATATGGAATCCAAACCCTAATTTTGGGTTTTGATCAAGGAATGAGAATAATAATATTATATTATTATTTGTCAGTATTATAGATAAGTATGGTTATGTGTGTAATGTTAATGTGTGGAACAGTTTTATTATATCAACTCCTAATTATGGGTCTGAAATAAGGAATGATAATAATATTATAATATTTTAATTTTTCAGTGCTATAAATATGTACTGAATATGTGAATCGGTGATGGTTGGCCAATTATGGTGTTATGTGTTAAACCTTATTAATACTGTGTGAAACCCTAATTTAAAATACAAATTAGAGTTTCAAGTTATTGGACAATTGCGATAGTGTGGTTAATGTCTGGTATTATAAATATAATCGCTAATTAGGAAAGCCCTAATTATGGTCGCAAAACCCTAATTTGTAGAATAAACCCTAATTAATATTTCTAAAATCCAAATTTTTAGAAATGAGAAACCCTAATTTGAAATTCAAATTAGAGTTCGAAATTGTTGGTAATTGTGATTAGTTGATTAATTAATAAGTATTCGAATTACAATTGTTAATTATAGAAACCCTAAATTGTTAAACCCTAATTACTAAACTATAACCCTAAATTAGTAATTAGAAAGCCTAATTATAATTTGGTAGCCCTAATTACCAAAAGGATAAACCCTAATTGCTAAAATAGCAAAGTAAATGATAATTATATGATCTAAACCCTAATGTTACTCTAAAAAGCAATTAGAAAATTAATCATAATTAAGAAAACCCTAATTCCAAAATTTTAGAAACTAAAATTTTATTATTTTATTTATTTATTATATTTTTTTTGTGCAAATCCTAGATTGAAAATTCTAGAAATTATTTGTAAACCCTAAAATGGAAACCAAACCCTAAACCCTAAGGGTTTGCAAAGTTATAATTTTGCCATTAAATGATTTATCAAATGACCATTTTGCCCCTAAGTGTATTATTTTGTCTAAATTAGTAGGGTTTGACAATAGGATGGGTTGGTAACCTAACCTACCTGCCCCATGTGCTCAAAATGACTGCTCATTAGCCCCTTAACTCAGCCATTCATGCATCTAGCAAGTCTATAAATAGATTGAAGAGAGAGAAATGGAGATTAGTTAGCCATTTTTGGTATAACACTCAACCAAGAGTTTCTTCCACTCAAACCTCCGAAAATATCAAGATAAATCAGTCCCATTTTCAAGCCCCACGATCAGCCATAACAAATCAGAAGCCAAGAAATCAAAATAAATCAAAAGAGGTATAAAACCTATCTTTAAATTTCTGTCCATAATCGGTTTTTAGATGTTATGTTTACATGTTGTAATATGTTGTACTTAGTCTCTAGTGATGATCTGGGTTGTTATATTACGGATCCATAACATCTAAATACTCAAATCAATGATTTTCAAAAATCTGGAAATTTTGTAAACTGTAATTTTTTGGCAAATGTCAAGCCTTATATCTCGGTGATCGTTAATGTGTTTTGTGTTATGAAAGTTGATATGTGTAGCTTGTTATATGGTCTGTAATCTAAAAAAAGAATCAGGTCCATATCTATTGTGGATCAATAGTTATTTAAGGTCAAAGTGAGTTGACCGGCATTGACCAGACAAATTCTGGGCAGCCCAGAATTTTCTAAGTGTCGATTTTTCTGACAACTTTTGACCATACTTTAGCTGCTTGATTTCTTGTTGTTATGGTGATGTTAAGCATTAGCGTTATAGTCCTACATGTTGTCTACAAACTTCAATTGATAGATCCCACAAACAATACACAGATTTCAGGGTATAAGGATCCAAAGTAGGCACCACGAACTGTTCTTCGTGAAGAACAGCCTTGTCAGACTTTTTGATGGTTAATAACTCTTAGATCTGATGATTTTAAGCCATGATGTTTGTTGTTAATTGTAGTATTACATGAGCACTACAAGATGTATGTGTTAGATCGCCCTAAACATTTTGTACTGAAAGTTATATACGGTAAAACAAGCCACCATGAAGCTGGCCATGTCAGTGTTCTTGAGCTCAAGAACACCAACAGCGACGGTTGTCTGTCGCTATAGCCTTTAGTGACGGTTTTTAATTAATTTAATTTCTGAATTTCCTGAAATTGATTAAAAATAGAAAAAAATAGTTTTTAATTATGAAAAATACAAAATAAATTATGAAAAATTATTTTAAAGTCTGAAAAATAGTTTTTAATTATTTTGAGTATATTTTAACAATATTTAATATTTTTGTAATATAAAAGGTATTTATTTATTTAGTTATAATATTAAATAAATTATTTAAAAATGGTTTTAATTCATGAAAAATTTTATTATTGTGTTAGAAAATATTTTAAGTCATTTTTGATTAATTTTAATATTTTGTGATGAAATTTCATTAATTAATTAATATTAATGATGTTTAAGTTATTTAATAAATATATTAAATAAATTACAAAAAATAAAATAAATGATTTTAAAAATCATTTAAAGTATTATAAAAATATTTTAAGTTATAAAATATGACTTTTCATATTTTGTCATGAAAAAAATTATTAATTTATTAGTAATGATATTTAGTTTATTTAATAATTATATTAAATAAATTAGTTTAAAAATGATTTTATTATTTTAAAAATCATTTTAAATGAAAATAAAGTGTTTAAAGATATTTTAAGTTATAAAAATATAACTTTTAATATTTAAGGGATATTTTCATTAATAATTTAATATTAATGATATTTATTTAATGATTAATGATATTAAATTTATTTAATAATTATATTAAATAAATAATTTAAAAATGGTTTTATTTATTTAAAAATTATTTAAAAATGATATAAGTGAATTAAAAATATTTTAAAGTTATAATTAATGACTTTTAATATTTAGATAATAGTTTATTAATATTTAAATATTAATGGTAAATATTTAATAATGATTTTAAATGTTTTAAAAATCATTTAAGGGTAATATAAATACGTTAAGAATATTTTGAGTTATTATACATAACTTTAATATTTTGGCAATGGTTTGATTAATAGTTTTATATTAATTAAATATTGATGATAATAGAATTATTTGATATTTAAATTATTTAATAATGATTCTGATATTTCAAAAATTATGGTAAATGGTAATAATTATTTTATAATTATTATAAGGTCATGAAAAATGATATGACTGTTATTTAATTAGTCTAAATGGATATTGAACAACTGTTTAGAGTCTTAGACTCGATAATTACCCGATAAAGATGTCGGTAGACTGACATGGTTCAGAAATTGATCTGGACTTAGAAATTTAGTTAGTTAATTATTTTATTTGTGATTCAATGGTGGATAAAGTTGTGTGACAATGTGATTAGGAATGAGTTGATGTTTGTTTGTGATAACATGATTGTTGAACATGTATGACAATGTGATTATGTTATGTGCTGACTGCAATAAGTAGTATTATGTGTTATGATATGCGATTCTAATCGATAGAATGATCTTATTAATAATAGGTTTCGGTATAACAAATAGATCTAAGTTGCGTAATTGTAAGCAGCGCAGCAGGCAAGTATCTTAACTTTGCATTTTCTTTATGCAATGGACAAGTGTAAGAATGTTTCAGAATTATACTATTATTGTACAGATTGTTAAATCTATATTATATACGCCCATTGATTATCAACATGTTAGTATATGATAATTCAGATATATATTCTGTTCGTTAATTTCTATAAATGATATACAAGTGTCCCCACTTGGATAATCATTGTAATTAATCACATGTTGATACACCTTTGATATACATATATGTTGAATTATATAAGACCTTTGTTATGAAAACCCGACAGGTATGAACATCCCGATAATGGGAAAATTTTTATGCGCTACGGTGGACAAAGGATGAACGATAATATCGTTCTAGCAATGTAGTATTGATCAATACAGGGCCCATGGATTGTACACCCTCAGGCCCATAAACAATGGCCGGTTTACAGATGAATTTCTGTTTAAACCCTTTCGAAAATGAAAACAATGTTCATAGTATATCACAGAAACCCTATGTATAGACAATACATAGTTTCAAAAATTTGAAAGAGGGTTGTTATGTTATTGTTATTGGTACAGATTACTTCACAACTATTGACTGGTTGTAGAAGAATATTATAAAGAAAACATTTAGATTCTTTAAACTTATATATATATAAATACTTGTTGGGCACTCAAATGCTCATCCTTGCTTAATTTAAATGTTTTCAGCTAAGTGTGAACAGCTAGAAGGCTCGGCCAGGATCAAGTGAAAAGGAAAACAAACAGAATATGTTATTGGTATCATTTGTAATAGATAGACTGTATTAAGTTAATGATATGTATTATATATCATGTAAAGAATGTAGTAAAGGTTGCGTACTTGGGATTAAACTCTGATAAATGTAAGTTAAGTTTAAAATTTATATTATTGTTATTATTATTAGTAATATTTTCGCTCATAGAAATGGTATCGTGAAGTACCGAGTTTGGGTTTCAAGTATCCGGGTTCGGGGACTTTACAGGAACTATCACTAATATTTACCAAATACCGACTTTGTATTGGTAAAGTCTTATTCGAACAACAATCTAATATGAGTGTGATTACTCTAGATAACTAATTAGCAAAGCAAGTACATGGATAACGAATGGTAATCGAAGGCACTACAAGCTAAGGTCACAACTTCACCCCACACATGCATTCTGTCGAACACCTGGTGTGCTATGCTTCATCAAACTTCCTACCCTTCTCTCTTTGGTCTTAATGGTCACGATAGTTTGTCGATCGAGAACACACATGTGCTCATACACCTCTATTGAGGTATGCACAAACATATCCTTTCTAGATTCACCCGATAGGGAATAGAACAAAAAAGAACGTCCAAGCTAGGTGATAATCCTACACATGTCTATGCAAATTAACCTAACAAGGATTTAAGCATAAGTTCTCAATTAGGTCACACGTAGCGCACATATATATGTCTATTCTACGCACAACTTATGCAGTCGAAACCCATAATCACATACCAATATATTACGGTGTAAATCTATAATCCTTTCTTTCAATATCATATAGATTACCAAAATCAATACTAATGTCTTAGTGAGAATCATTAAGCATGAATATATTAAACCAAACCATATGGTGCCAACCAAAGAGATAAGACAGTCAATTTAAATAACAAAGGGTTCCATTATAACCTTAGAGCCAATACATAGTTCATAGCTATTGAACAAAACATAAGTAGAAATAAAGATAACATTTATGGATTACAAAATTAGAGGGAATAAATGGATAAAAATAAAATCTATCGAGGCTCTTCAGTCTCCAAGCATTCCTCTCCGATCAAGCTTTCCAATCTGTGTAGCTCACTGCTCTTGTTGCTCCAAGGAAAACCCAAACTTCTCCATAAACTACCTAATCTATATTTATAGACATTATCTAAGAGATAGAGAGAGAAACTACAAAACAGGAGAGATATCTATTCTATTTTATCCTAAGCTATTCGATGATATGATATGTGGTTCATAGAGGCTTTCTTGCATATTGATATCAGTTTCCCCTTCTTGCTAGGTCAAAACCAATTCCTGTCTGCCTGGGCACCGGAGGTGGCACTGCGGCTCGAGGAGTAAAGCCTAGGGTGGCGTTGTAGCGCCACATAAGCATTAAAAAAGGCCAGAGGTCGCGTTTTAATATCATATAGATTACCAAAATCAATACTAATGTCTTAGTGAGAATCATTAAGCATGAATATATTAAACCAAACCATATGGTGCCAACCAAAGAGATAAGACAGTCAATTTAAATAACAAAGGGTTCCATTATAACCTTAGAGCCAATACATAGTTCATAGCTATTGAACAAAACATAAGTAGAAATAAAGATAACATTTATGGATTACAAAATTAGAGGGAATAAATGGATAAAAATAAAATCTATCGAGGCTCTTCAGTCTCCAAGCATTCCTCTCCGATCAAGCTTTCCAATCTGTGTAGCTCACTGCTCTTGTTGCTCCAAGGAAAACCCAAACTTCTCCATAAACTACCTAATCTATATTTATAGACATTATCTAAGAGATAGAGAGAGAAACTACAAAACAGGAGAGATATCTATTCTATTTTATCCTAAGCTATTCGATGATATGATATGTGGTTCATAGAGGCTTTCTTGCATATTAATATCAGTTTCCCCTTCTTGCTAGGTCAAAACCAATTCCTGTCTGCCTGGGCACCGGAGGTGGCACTGCGGCTCGAGGAGTAAAGCCTAGGGTGGCGTTGTAGCGCCACATAAGCATTAAAAAAGGCCAGAGGTCGCGTTTCAATATCATATAGATTACCAAAATAAATACTAATGTCTTAGTGAGAATCATTAAGCATGAATATATTAAACCAAACCATATGGTGCCAACCAAAGAGATAAGACAGTCAATTTAAATAACAAAGGGTTCCATTATAACCTTAGAGCCAATACATAGTTCATAGCTATTGAACAAAACATAAGTAGAAATAAAGATAACATTTATGGATTACAAAATTAGAGGGAATAAATGGATAAAAATAAAATCTATCGAGGCTCTTCAGTCTCCAAGCATTCCTCTCCGATCAAGCTTTCCAATCTGTGTAGCTCACTGCTCTTGTTGCTCCAAGGAAAACCCAAACTTCTCCATAAACTACCTAATCTATATTTATAGACATTATCTAAGAGATAGAGAGAGAAACTACAAAACAGGAGAGATATCTATTCTATTTTATCCTAAGCTATTCGATGATATGATATGTGGTTCATAGAGGCTTTCTTGCATATTGATATCAGTTTTCCCTTCTTGCTAGGTCAAAACCAATTCCTGTCTAACTGGGCACCGGAGGTGGCACTCCGGCTCGAGGAGTAAAGCCTATGGTGGCGTTGTAGCGCCACATAAGCATTAAAAAAGGCCAGAGGTCGCGTTGCATTCAAGAATGAATTGCTACGCTGTAGCGCCACGATGACGTCAGTATGGACCAGGGGGTGGCGTTGCGGCGCGAGTTTAAGGCTTGGCATTCGCGCTGCGGCGCCAGTGTATGGAAATTTCCCGTTTTGCCCCTGAAAGCTGGAAAAGACCTATAAAGCCCTTCAATACATTGGTTAAGCAAAATAATACTAAAATAATTTAAAAACTATATAAAATATATGAAGATCAGGCAACTATTTAAGCAATAAAGTATCCGATTTGCGGGTATAAATCACACTCATCAGATGGTACGAAAGATGTTTGACGGCAATCTTTGATGAAAATTTGCAAAGAAAAATAGTATTAATGAATGAATTATTACTTGTTATATATTATTGTTGAGAGATTTTTTACGAGAGATAAAATTGGTCACTATTTTGTTAAAATAAGTTTTTTAGAATTAATTATAGTGAATATAAATTGTATTATTATATATTAATACATCAAAAAAAAGTAATAGTAAATTTAATTTTAATAAAACTTTTTAAGTGGCTTACAATATCAATTATTTCTTTTAATAAACTATAAAGTAAATAACGTTACGTTAAATTTATAAATTTCATACATTGATCATAACATAAAGAAAATGAAAAAAAGAAGAAGATGGTGACGCTCTTTTGTGGAATAGAGCACAAATGCAAAAAAATATACTCATATGTTCTATAGAAAGAGTCAAGTTTGAATTTATTCTTTAATTTATAATATACTACAATTCAAATTGTAATGTAATTATATTTTAATAGAAATTTTAGTCTTAATAATAATGTTTAAGTAATTTACAATATTAACCATAATAATTAAAATATTAAGTTACAATAATTTTAATTTTTAAATAATGTTAATTGAAAATAAATAAAATTATAATAATTATTACTCTTTTGGTGGAACAGACTATGAATGTTAAAATATTACTTTTTTATTCTACAAAAGAGTTATATTTAAGTTTGTTATAATTAATTTATAATATCCTAAAATTTAAATTTAGATTTATCTTTAAAATTTTAAAATAATAATCATACATATAATATTACTTCTAAAAGATATTTTTTTAAAGGTTATCAAACTCTATTTTTGGAACAAAGTCCCTAATTTAGCATCAAGTTGTATGGCGTGGTCTAGAGAAAGAGAGGCTAAATTTAGGATCAAGACTAATTTGGGTTTCTCTTCTCTGTCTTGGCCAAAATTCACATGTAAAATCGATCCCATTGCATAGTTTCTCTTGCCTTCATGTCCTCCATCATAGGTACATATACATCTTCTCTCTTTTCTTTTCTCTCCTATATCTCCTACATATATCATCTGAAATTGATTTTCATTTTCTTGGGTAATTTTTCTTCTTCTGCTCTCTATTAATTCGGTAAGAAATCTAATCTAAATTTATTTATTTGTAATATCTGCACTTTGTTCATCCATTTGTTGTAAGACCCCAACGTTTTAATGAATAAAATCAAATTTCCTCTATTTATTATTGTGAATAATAATGTGTTAAATTGATATAATGCTCTATTTATGGGTGAAATGTGCAAATTTTGTAAAATAAGCAAGTGGTTATAAAATATTCAATATGTCGAGGAATATTCGTTTGGTCGTGAAATATTCTTTTTGTTGGGGAATATTCGTACAACAGCGCAGCCATTTGTGGGCCCCATAACGGATAACTGTCGGATAAAGAAAACGACAAGTTTGAGTTTTTATAAATAACGGCGTAGTTGTTACCGTTAACACTATTGCAATACTCGGTGGTTAAAATACAATAATACGCGTGGTTGCACAATTGCACACGGTTTTGCACAGTATTTTTGAATTATTAATTCTTACGTAAGAAGGCACTACTCAATAATTGTTACAGTAATTACTGTTCAATATTTTATTTTATTGATTCAATAATTACTGCATTGATATTTTATATTATTGTTATTTCAAAAAATTGTCATTTCACAGTATCTCTATTATCAGATCGATAATTCATATTATTTAAATAATATTGTTAGATAGCATTATTAGCAATGTCTAATGAAGTTCTGTCTAGGAAAGGGGTTTGGTCACCTAATTGCGTGCTAGTAAGGAGAAATCCTTATCGAAAAACCCTCTCTTTCCTGGGAACGACCTGATTATCATAATTGTGATTCTATAATATTATTTGTGAATAATTAATTATTGATTTATATGATAAAGAAATAATTATTTAATGTGGATATAAATGATTGATATATTTATTGTGGTTATAAATGAAGGAATTAATGCTAAGGTATTTTATCAGTATTTTGTCAGAATGGAAGTTTTGAAAATCGCCCGTATGTGGATTTTGGTCATTTTTCGTTTGGAATTTGGAAAAACTTAAACTTACAAAGTTGTAGAGAATTTAATTTCCTATGGAACAGACATGAGATTCAAATTTTTCTGATAAAAAGGCTATTTATTATGAATTATTGAAGTTTCAGAAATAAATGTTTTTATTAAAATATGGCGGGCCCCACTTTTGGTTGGTGAGAAATAAAATGTGCTGGAATTTATTTTCAAAAGTGGTGGGCTTGAATAGTAAAAGGTAAAGCCATCAGGTAGCAGGTTAGTCTGCTATGACGTTCTAAGCATTTTTCTATAAATAGGGTGCTTAGTTAGAATTGAAAATCACACTAGAAACAAGTTTTCTTTTTTTTCTCTCTCTATATTTTTGAGCATATTTAGTGAGTATTTAGATACTTTATGAGTTGCTATTCATCAGTGCAAATTTCCTTTAGTCTTATACCGATATTTCGATAAGAAGTACTGTTATTTTGAGGTAAGGGATGTTATTTTCTTCCTAATGATGTTATTCTTTCAATATCATTATACCAAAATATTGGTATAAATTTTATTGTGGAATTTCTACCTTTTTGTGTCGGGGTTACTATTCACGTATACTGTACTTCCGAATTTCCTGACGTATTTCCTGAAGAACTTTCCGGTCTACCCCCAGAACGTGAAGTTGAATTCTTTTTTGACCTTGAACCTGGTACAAAGCCCATTTATAAAACCCCATATCGAATGGCTCCTATTGAAATTCAGGAGTTAAAGATCCAACTACAGGAGTTGTTGGACATCGGTTTCATTCGTCCTAGTACATCTCCTTGGGGTGCGCCTGTGTTATTCATAAAGAAGAAAGACGGGAGTATGCGACTTTTTATTGACTACCGAGAATTGAACCATGTCACTATCAAGAGTAGGTATCCGCTACCTCGCATAGATGACTTGTTCGACCAGTTTCAAGGAGCACAATTCTTTTCAATGATCGATCTTTGTTCTGGATATCATCAGCTGAAGAATAAATCTGAGGATATTCCAAAGACTGCCTTCAGAACTCGGTATGGGCATTATGAATTCTTAGTCATGTCTTTTGAATTGATTAATGCTCCTGCTACTTTCATGGATATGATGAACCGTGTGTTCAATGAATATTTGGATCAGTTCGTTGTTGTCTTTATTGATGATATCATCATCTATTCTAAAAGCTGTGAAGATCATGAGCGCCATTTGAAGCTGGTACTGCAAAGGCTTCGTGATAACAAGCTATATGCCAAGCTGAAGAAATGCGAGTTCTGGCTTGAGGAAGTAGCATTCCTTGGGCACGTGGTGTCAAAACATGGAGTATCTGTCGACCCGGTGAAGATTGAAGAAATACAAAGTTGGGAGCAACCGAAGTCGGTGACCAAAGTACGTAGTTTTCTGGGCTTAGCTGGTTATTATCGAAGATTCGTGGAAAGATTTTCTCGAATCGCTACTCCATTAACTCAGCTAACTCGTAAAGATACAAAATTTAGTTTGAGCGAGGATTGTGAGAAGAGTTTTTAAGAACTCAAGAGGAGACTCATTTCGGCACCTGTTCTGACAATACCATCTGTTTCGGATGGATTTGTTATCTACAGTGATGCTTCAGGCAAAGGGTTATGATGTGTTCTCATGCAACATGGGAACTTCATAGCCTATGCCACACAAAAACTCAAAGAATATAAGAGGAATTATCATACTCATGATTTGGAGTTGGCAGCAGTCATTTTCGCATTGAAGATTTGGAGACACTACCTGTATGGGGAGAAAGTGGAGATATATACAGATCATAAAAGTCTCAAATATTTTTTCACCCAAAAGGAACTCAATATGCGGCAACGACGTTGGATCGAGCTGTTGAAAGATTACGATCATTCCATCCAATATCATCTTGGAAAAGCTAATGTGGTAGCTGACGCATTGAGTAGAAGATCATATACGGGTACGAGTGTAATGTTGTTAACACAAAGGTCAATTTTGTATGACTTGCAAAGGATGTAGATAGAAGCAAAGGCTCCAAGTACCCACGTGACGATATCAAACATATGAGTATAACCGACTTTAATCGATAAAGTTAAAGCTGCTCAAGCTACGGACCTGGAGCTGATGTGTATGAAGAAGAAAGTGCAAGAAGGTGCTATTCTAGAAGCAAGAATCGATGAAGAAGGAATGCTTCGAGTCAACTCCAGACTTTGTGTTCCCAATGATTCTGACTTGAAGCATATAATAACAATGGAGGCACACAATACATCATTTTTAATCCATCCTGGGAGTACCAAAATGTACCATGATCTTTGACATACATTTTGGTGGAGCAATATGAAAAAAGAGATCGCGGAGTTTATCTCGAGGTGTTTAACGTGTCAACGTGTAAAGGCGGAGCATCAAGTACCAAAAGGTCTATTGCAACCGCTTGAGATTCTGACATGGAAGTGGGAACACATTACTATGGATTTCATTACGGGTCTTCCCAAGGTTTCTCAAGGCATAGATGCGATTTGGGTTATTGTTGATAGATTAACCAAGTCTACCCATTTCTTGCCTATACGTTAGACTTCTTCCCTTGAACATATTGCTAGCATGTATATAAATGAGATTGTGAGATTTCATGGAATGTCAGTATCCATAGTTTTGGATTGTGACCCAAGATTCACTTCACGATTTTCAGTTAGCTTGTAGAAAGCTATAGGCACAGATTTATGATTCAGTTCGTCATACCATCCTCAAACGGATGGGCAATCGGAAAGGACTATTTAAACCCTTGAAGATCTATTACGACTCTGTGTCCTAGATTTCAAAGGGAGTTGGGATAAGTACCTACCATTGGTGGAAATCTCCTACAACAACAGTTATCAAGCAAGTATAGGCATGGCTCCATTTGAAGCATTATATGGACGAAAATGTCGTTCTCCAGTATGTTGGGACGAGGTGGGTGAAGCAACGTTGTTGGGACCAGAATTGGTACGTATAACTACAAAAAAGATCCAAACGATTTGATAATGTATACAAACGGCAAAAGATCGACAAAAGAGTTATGCGGATCTTCATCGAAAGGACGTGGAATTTAATATTGGGGATCATGTATTGTTACGTATTGCTCCATGGAAGGGAGTTACAAGATTTGGGAAGAGAGGAAAGCTCAATCCACAATTTATTAGTCCATTTGAGATTCTTAACCGAATAGGAAATGTGGCTTATAGACTCGCATTACCTCCAAGCATGTCTCGTGTTCATAATATTTTTCACATATCTATGCTTCGTAAATATGTGAAAGACCCGAACCACATTATTGAGTTAGAAACAGACGAGATAGCCGAAGATTTAATGTACAAGGAGGTACCTGTTAAGATCTTGGATAGGAAATAGCATGTCCTACGCACCAAGGTTATACCACAAGTTAAGGTTTTGTGTAGGAACTATACTATTGAAGAAATGACTTGGGAGTTCGAATCAGAAATGAAAGCGATGTATCCTCACCTTTTCAAAACACTATGTACGTACATCAATTTCGAGGACGAAATTTCATAAGGAGGGGAGGTTGTAAAACCCCAACTTTTTAATGAATAAAATCGAATTTCCTATATTTATTATTGTGAATAATAAGGTGTTAAATTGATATAATGCTTTAGTTATGGGTGAAATGTGCAAATTTTGAAAAATAAGTAAGTGGTTATAAAATATTCATTGTGTCTGGGAATATTCGTTTGGTCGTGAAATATTCTTTCTGTCGGGGAATATTCGTACGACGGCGCAACTATTTGTGGGCCCCATAACGGATAACTATCAGATGAAAAAAAATGACAAATTTGAGTTTTTATAAATAATGGCGTAGTTGTTACTGTTAACACTATCGGAATACCCCGTGATTAAAATACGGTAATACGTGTGGTTGCACAATAGGACACGGTTTTGCACAGTATTTTTGAATTATTGATTCTTACGTAAGAAAGCACTACTCAATAATTATTACAGTAATTACTGTTCAATATTTTATTTTATTGATTCAATAATTACTGCGTTGATATTTTATATTATTGTTGTTTTAATAATTGTCATTTCACAGTATCTCCATTATCAGATCGATAATTCATATTATTTGAATAATGTTGTTAAATAGCATTATTGGCAATGTCTAAGGAATTTATGTCTAGGAAAGGGGTTTGGTCACCTAATTGCGCGCCATTAAGGAGAAATCCTTATCGAAAAGCCCTCTCTTTCTTGGGAACGACCTGGTTGTCATAATTGTGATTCTGTAATATTATTTGTGAATAATTAATTTTTGATTTATATGATAAAGAAATATTTATTTTATGTGGATATAAATGATGGATATATTTATTGTGGTTATAAATGAAGGAATTAATGCTGAGGTATTTTATCAGTATTTTGTCGGAATGGAAGTTTTGAAAATCGTCCGTATATGGATTTCGGTCATTTTTTGTTTGGAATTTGGAAAAACTTAAACTTACAAAGTTGTAGAGAATTTAATTTCCTATGGAATAGACATGAGATTTGAATTTTTCTGATAAAATGGCTATTTATTATGAATTATTGAAGTTTCAGAAATAAATATTTTTATTAAAATATGGCGGGCCCCACTTTTGGTTGGTGAGAAATAAAATGTGCTGGAATTTATTCTCAAAAGTGGTGGGCCTGAATAGTAACATTTAAAGCCATCAGGTAGCAGGTTAGTTTGCTATGGCGTTCTAAGCATTTTCTTATAAATAGGGTGCTTAGTTAGAATTGAAAATAACACAAGAAACAAGTTTTCTCTCTTTCTCTCTCTATATTATCAAGCATATTTTGTGAGTATTTAGATACTTTGTGAGTTGTTATTCATCAGTGCAACTTTCCTTCAGTCTTATACCGATATTCCGATCAGAAGTACTGTTATTTTGAGGTAAGGGATTTTATTTTCTTCCTAATGATGTTATTCTTTCAATATCATTATACCAAAATATTGGTATAAATTTTATTATGGAATTTCTACCTTTTCGTGTCGGGGTTACTATTCATGTATACTGCACTATTCACATATACGACACTATTCACAAAAAAATGAAATTTTATTTTCTTTGTCCAAGTTGTCTAGTATGATTACTATCTTTGATTGTATCCATGTTTTGATCTTTATTCTTGAATTTTGCTCCACAATTGATTATTATAAGGTATTTTTGAACTTGGATAAATTAAAGTACGAATCCCTAATCTTTGATCTTTTATCTCACTGGATTCGTTTTCTTTAAGATATTTTTCATCATCCTCAGTCCTAAATGATGATATTACTGAATATCTTTGGCCTGTAGTGCAAAGATGAATGATTAACTGATGAATATCTTTGGCCCATAGTGCAAAGATGAACAGATGTTGAGATGAACTTGACCAACTGGTGATACATATTAATATCTTTGGCTTGTAGTGTAAAGTTGAATATTTGATTCAATATGTATATTGATTGATGTTACAGGGATAAAATATTGATGATGGACTTTTAAATCTTAGAAGATAGTAGAATTCTTTCTCTACTTGACTCTTCTAATGGATTGTTGTTTCCGCTGCAGTTGTTGATCTAAAACTTGTTGTTTATTATATTTTATCAGATTTTCCCTGTTCAAGACTAATGATAAATTGTTGAATATTATCTTAGTCATAATATTCTTTACTGGGCTAGTTGAGCTCACTATTTTCCTTTTTGTTCCATTTTTCTTCTCAGGAGGTGAGAACATAACAAGAACTAGTCGGGGTATGGAGTGATGGTTCAGGATAGTTGTTTTAGTAGTCCTCACTATTTTATAAAATTGTGTATCAATAATTGTAATGAGAACTCCTTTTGAGTTTGTATACTCTCTATTAGACAATATTTGTTTTCAAACTCACAGTATATGTGTTGTCGTATTTTGCACGACAATTGTATTACTGAGGTTGTATTTGTTTCTATACCATGTATTTGACGACTTAGAATGGGTGATGTATACCTATTTTGGGGGCATCACATTTGTGCTTAATTAAATCTGATTTTGGTGATCAATAAATTTTGATTTTGGATATATGTGCACCACATGTTTGATGTTTTGTCCATTTGTTGCAAAATTTTAAAATCCTTATTTTTACAGTCCAATATGATTGTATACATATGTAAAAAGTTTTATTTTATCTGTTTATATTGTAACTGATTTAAGCTTGATCATATTTAAATTAATTGGCACAAGGTATCTGAAATTATCAGAACCCATAAAAGACCTCTTCAATAATCTTGTGCAAGATAACAATGTATTAACAAATGCTAACAGAAATCAGCACATCTTGGTCAGGTTATATGAAGAAGACAAAGATAGTGCAGACAAATAGACAATATTCTTCAATATAATTGTTATTACTCTATACATAATTGGATCAGTAAGCAAAACTGATGCAAGTTCATAACAAAATAATAAAATAACTTGATTGCAGTGAAGCTTTAATTAGTTGCAGTTTGTAACCTTTCATTGTGAGGTGGAAGAAGTATATTGAGATCGTCCAAGTTGGCACAACCATGGATGCTCAACACGTGCTCATTAGCTAGATGCGGCAAACATATAAAGCACAAGTGTGGGAAGATATCCTTCAGTGATGCAGCTACTCTACAATCATTAGGAAAGGTGGCCAAGGCATGCTTGAAAGAAATTGTTTCCCTTGCAGACACAAGACATTGCCGATATAAAGCACTAACTTATCCAAAAATCATTCACATCTCTATTTGTCACACACATAATCTAAACAACCTTAAAAAGTATTGAAGAATAGATGATTAATAAATAAAATAAGCTTCGAAAGAAAGAGATAACATCCTACAGAGTAGTGAAGAACTATAGAGAACAATATCCTCAATTTAAATATAATATATAGGAAATAATCATTTTAATTACACTATTAAATTTAGCTTATGTTTTTAATTTAGAAGTAAAGTGGTTTTTACAGATTGCATTAGTTCTTCTTTAATACTGCAGGTGGCTCTTCCTTTAGAATCTATTGTATAGACATGTTTCTTACAGCTCTACATCGAGTTTATCCTAGCGTTACAAGATGCTAGCAATAGACTAATGTAAGGTTAGCTCTATAGTTGTTTCTTTCTTTCAAGTGTTGTTTTACATTTTTTCCCAAATGCTCCACTCATTGCAATAGTGCCTTGAGATACATTACTTTGTCCACATTTGTAATAACTCAAGTTAGGGAACAGTTGGTGATCTAACATGGTATTAGTAGTCTGGTTTATTAGGTCTTGAGTCAAGGCTTACCATTTGATGATTGTTTCCCCTTTCAATTGGTTTCTTTGCTGCATTCCCTGATAATGTTTGTAGTATACTAATATGTTATGTTGCCTTGTTTTGTGTAGGAACCTTTTGTCAATGAGAAGGGTTGCCACTATTAGCCGTAACTCTAGCCTTTTTTCATTCTATTTTATAAAGATTCAAAGTGTATATATCAAGAGAAAAATAGTAGAACTTACATCTATTTCATAAAAGAAATCTTGAAAATGCCCAACAAAATTACAACTTTGAGCTCAATACTTTTAGTCTCTCTCTCTCTCTTTAAATATATATTCATTTTACTCCCTTTTAGTGTAAACCCAGATTCACATTTATCTAGATATACATAATATATATACATATACACACACACATTTTGTGTGTTAAAGAGGTGGGATAAAAGATAAATGAGAAACATTTTGTGTTTTTGTGTTGTAATTGTTATTGGGTGTTAACGCCAAGATCTTTCTCCATGTCCCAATCACCAAGACGCGTCCGATATCCGACACAGTTCAACAAGTCAACACCAAAAGCTTGACAGCTTGACCGTCGGGGGATAGCTCCGGCGTGAGAGTCAGTATCGGCGATCACAAGGTTAACAATAGAGGAAAATATCTCTAGTGTATTGAGAGAGAATAATAGTTTAGATGCCTGATTAGTTTTGTTACCTTCTTTTTCTTGTATGATCGTTGCCCCATATTCACTCCAAACCCGCTTTACCATGCCACCCACTACTGCCTGACATATCCATCTCCCACGCTAGTCCCCTAAGCCGAAAGTGTGCATCTTACCCACTATCTGCTGCCACTGTTTGCCACTGCCGGTCATCTGAGTCTCATCCTCATTAATGTCATGCAGAAAGGTGGCAGACAACAGTCAACTGTTATCTTTTGTTATGATGGCCGATCAAAGATGAGATAAAAGATAATTTGTATAATGGGCCAATCAAATGACTAAGCCCAATGCACTAAAGATGACTCATCTAACCGGAATGACCCAATAGAATAATCAACTAACTGGGTTCAAACCATTCGGTCCAACAGAATAAATGTAACATAATCCAAGGGAGGAGCCCATTAGGTCCGGCCCAATAATAAAAAGTATTATGGCCTAACATTGTGTATTTAGGATTTAACAATGGTTTGAGTATGATGAATATCTCAATGGAACAAAGGTTTCATTTCAAGATTCTATTTTTGGAGTCTCTACTGTTGCATAGAGTCCTGTTCTAGTAGGTCCCATCTTTGTTCGAGGAGCTGGTTCTCAAGGCGCTGGTACAATCCTCTTTCTCTCTTTCTCTTTAAGTTATAGATGGCTTGTTATTTATTTTGGGTTACCATCACTTCTTATTATATATTTTACTTGATTTGTATGTTATTTTTCTTTATTTGTATGTGCATTGTAATGGTTTCTTTTAATTTTCTTTGATTTTTGTTTGTCGATAAATTAGATTTAGTGTTCATGTGATTCCCTTTTATGAATTTGTTACTTGGTTGTGAGTTGATGTGTTGTTTTTCATTTTATTTTTGTAAGTTGATTAGTTGGGTATTTTCTATATTTCTAGTTTTTTAAATATCTTTTTTCACTTTTTATTGATGTAAATCTTTCTTTTGTTGCATGATGTAATGATGTAATACACATATATTTTTAATCATGGCTTTCTCAGGTGCTATTTGTGATTATTGTAGTACATTTGATTAATTAAAGCATTCACATTTGTCTTCGTTACTATTTAATGATGTGTTTCTCTTATTATTCATCACTAGTTTTCAATAATTCAATATTACTAGAGCTTCATGACTTTGGATATTTTTTTAATCTTCAATTTTTTCCCTTGAATAAATTAAAAAATTCCATAAAATGATCTGATTGCCTTGTTTTTGGTATTAGGAATTTTTTTCTAATATAAATAACGTGTGTTCACATTTACTGTGTGTTTAGATGGAACATTGCCTAGTTATCATTTGCATCGCGGGTATGGGTCAGGAGCAAATAGTTGGCTCATTCAATTGGAGGTTAGGTTTGTTATAAGACCCCAATATTTTATGAATAAAGATCTAATTTTTTTTAAATATTATTTTGAATAATAAGGTGTTTATTTGATATAATGTTATAGTCATTTGTGATATGTGCAAATTTTGCAAAGTAAGCAAGTTGTTAAAATATTCGTTTGGTCGGGGAATATTATTTTTGTCGGGGAATATCCATACGACAGCGCAATCATTGGTGGACCATATAATAGAATAACTGTCGGATATAGAAAGCTAAATAAATAATCTTTTTATAAAAATAACGGTAAAACTTTTACCGTTTACAGTTGAAATACTTGGTGATAAAAGTAGAGTAATACGCGTGGTTACACAGTAGCACATGGTATTGCACATTATTTCTGATTATTGATTCTTATGTAAGAAGTCACTCAGTTTTCATTCAATAATTGCCAAAGTAGTTGCTACATAATATCTCATATTATTGATTTAATTATTATCACAGTTACATCTGCACAATATTTTATATTATTAAATCAATAATTGACACGTCACAATTATTCATATTATTAGTTAGCATTATTGGCAATATCTATAAAATTATGTCGAGGAAAGGGGTTAGGTTTTATAATTGTGCGCCAATAAGGATAAATACTTATTGGAAAGCCCCCTCTTTCCTGGGAATGATCTGGTTGTTAATATTGTGAGCTTATAATATTAATTGTGAATAATTATTATGTCGTGAATATTCGTTCAATTTTGATATAAATGAAGGAATTTAGAATCAAACATTTGTTGAAAGTTTGGCATATTTTTCTATGGAATCACAACTATTTTCTCTGATAAAATATTTATTTAAATATATTATTATAATATTACATTATAATAGTATAATGTGATAATATAATAGTATAATTTTATAATTTAAATGGTAATATTATAATAATAATAATATATAATTTTAGCATTTGAATAAATGTGGAGTGAAGGTTATCATTTTGGTTTTGAATTCCTTTTCCAAAACCATTTTGTGCACGTTTCATTTCTCCTGTAAATTCTTTTCTTCCAAAATTGTGGGGCCCCAACCAATGAAAAGAAAGAATGAAAGTTAGGCAAAGAAAAAAAAATGAAAGTTAGGCAGGAATGTTAGGCAAGTTAGGTAGATTGATTTTTTTCTTCCTCCGTGTTGCTCTATAAAAGGGGGTATCCCTCCATCCTAAACACACCATCACAATATCAGAAGTTCTTCCTATATAATATTTGTTGACGTCGAAATTTTTATTTGTCCTTTTTCGTTACTTGTTCTTTGGTGTTCTCATGTTAGGTGAGATTTGTTTGAAAAAACAAGTGAAAAAGGTCCGACATGTATCATGTTGACGATGGACTGTTAAGAGTTGCCAGTTAGTTTTTTATATGGTTGTACTAACACAACCGAGAAAAGGTTTGCACATTGATCTAGTGATGTGACACTGCTAAACAGGTCTGTGAAACCGAGATTCATTAGGGTCCGGAGACTTGATTATGCAGAGTGAAGGTGTTAGGCACCCCCTGACATCCGTGTTACCACGGTGACCGTCATTTTTCAAGAAAATGTTATATGAATGTGTGTGTGTGTGGGTCAATGTACTGTTATATGGAAGTAGTGCGAGGCCTCATTTGCACCTATATACACATGGTTTGAATTTGTGTAAAAATTCAGTTTTAAACAAGATATGACAGAGATGTTTTATAAAAGAGGTTTTTCAAACCCTTGTGTTCAATTGTAATTGAGACCTTTTACACTCCCATTTTTATCAAGTGTTCGGCTGGATTACTTTTAATTTTCGAGATGCGAAGCATCTTCAAGAAAATAATGTACAAAACAGTACCGAACTCCTCGTGGGCATGAAAACCATCTGAGAAAATCCAAACACCGTAAATAAATTTACAAGCTGCTTACAGCTAAAAAAGTCCATCACGGGAACCGAATCTAGATCCTGTTGAGTAAATATGTGATCACATGATTCCTAGGCTCACATGATGTTGCAATTGATATGAAAGTTGTAAGCATGTATATATATAAAAGCTATAAATATATATATACAGACATGATCAGCCACCACGAAGCACCTCCATGGGGGATCAGAAATGTAAATAAAGCAGTAAAAGCTATCAACCGCCACGAAATAAACTCCACGCGGGACAAAAGTAAATATATATATATATATAAGTCTAGGTTCATCGAACAGAGTTCGACACACAGTTCATATACATAAGTTTATATATATATATATATATATATATATATACGAAAGTAAATAAACGCTCCAGACATAAGTCTAGGCTCAATCGAGGCATAACGCAATAATGTTAGTATATATATATATATATATATATATATATATATATATATATATATATATATATATATATACAAACTGAAATGAAACCACGAACTGAAGTTTGAGCATACACACGCAACACGACTCTCAACGTGAAGAATGGTGTGTGCAAAGATGAAGACAAAGGCTTTACAGTGTGTAAGAAGGCTTACAGTGGGCTGCCAAAGAAGACTTCTATAACTTGAAAGGGATGAACGCTCGGCTCCTGTCGGTATAAAAGTAGCTATATATGAGCTTACAAGTGTTTGAAATGAGAAAGCTCTCAGTTTAGGGTGTGTACAGAGCAAATTTGACAGGGCTTCCTTGCCTTTTTTTCTCTTCAAATATGGCCACCCCAAGCCCTCTATTTATAGAGGGGTGGTGCCGCAGGTGTACATGCGGCAGCAGCAGGGGATCCTACGGTAGTAGCAGGGGACCTTGCGGCTGCCTGGGGTGTCCTAGGCTGTATGGGTCCCAACATCTCAAAGTACGTGCACTCAGACAACGCGATGTTCGCTCGAACCTTCATAACTTTCAATTTGAGAGTCTGATGGAAGCGTGCCATACCATTCCAAATTTTTTTTTTCGAGAGCTATGCAATGACATAGGATTTTCCATTTTTTTGATGCTGAGAAGATGGGTCTATGACTGAAACGACATTTCTGGGTTTTCGTCTGGCAGTCTGTTGAGCCGTTTTGCGTAGTTTGCGCTCGAAAGTTAAGATATGGTTTTTGTTGGAATTCTGTGATGTCCCCAAATTCGGGCATCTTCCAACCCGATAGATGGTGCTACATGGTGCTACAGTTCACACAAACATTCAATTGAAATACCTCAAAAGAACGAATATGTCTTATATATATTATAAAGAATATTAACATTTCCCATGTTCTTTAGAACCAATACACTTGTCTTTGTCATAATATTACATATTATTCTTACAAAACTTATACTATTACATATGTAGTTTATGGGTTCGCCTTCGCCTTCCAATTATCCTTGCCGAATCCATCGGTCTGTTCTGTCTTAGTTGCATTCATATAGTTCAAGTAAGAATGAGCCTAACTAGCTCAGCAAGTACAACAGTTCTAGTAAAATAGCATGCTTGAAACATAGGAATTGTATATCTTCCATAACTGAACAATAGTTATGAAGTACTATTGATGATTAAAAATAGAACTTTTTTTATCCAAAACGTTTTACAACAACAATATTCAGCAAAACATCAATTCCAGTTCAAGACCGTAAGCATTTCATTAGTACTTTGAAAAGAACGTCCCGACACTAAGTCCGTAAGTCTGACATAGATTACAAGCACGTCTAGGTGATCAGCCTATAGTACTCTATGTTGATCAACACTACATTCATTAAACGTGTATACGTTTAAGTTGCGGCAACCTCACGTGTCTATCGTTTGATGACAAAACAATTTAGTATACTCAGTCTAATTTTGAAAACCACAAAAATATTAGGTTGTTAAATCATTGCTAATACTTGATAGAGTAACATAACATAAGTCTAGCCAAAAGAATTGGCTTTGACTTCTTCAGACATTAACTCATGTGAAGGATACATGAATCACAAAAGCTTGTCCAGATCGAACTGGAATAAGGGTTAGAATACTTGCCTTTAGCGTCTGCTACAGTTTATAACACGTGCACTTTAAGTCCTTAAGTCTCTACAGTAGA
Organism: Panax japonicus; assembly: GCA_020205505.1. Lineage (NCBI taxonomy): Eukaryota > Viridiplantae > Streptophyta > Magnoliopsida > Apiales > Araliaceae > Panax > Panax japonicus. Next base: position 40,824,979 of record CM035101.1, on the reverse strand, counting down.
TGATAACATCACATAACACATTAGGTCATGAATAATCATACATGGTTCTTAAAGAATCTTACCCTACTCCTCAATCTAATTACATATTAGATTTGTTATTATTGATTCCGACTTTTCATTACGTCATCCTTACGTTCATAAGTAATTGACTTTCTTTAACCCTAAGTGATCATCCTTAATGTTTTATTATGTCTTAATAATGTTTCATTAAGATCTCTAGTTAAGCGTTCATCAATTACTCTTCATGCTCAACATGTAAACATTTTTCATTATCTAGGTCATAAGGCTGGCGTTGCGGCGCCGGATATTACTCTTTGTTTTGCGCAGCGGCGTCACCCATTATTGCCCAGAAATCGGACTCGGCACAGCGGCGCGAGTCTATTTTGTTACTGCCGCGTTGCGGCGCCACTCTCCAATAGTTTATGGCTTTCCTTAGCCAAGCTCGGCGCTGCGGCGTGGGCTATTTGGCCTTGGTATGGCGCCGCGATGCCAGCTCTGTGCACCAGAAAATTTTTACAAACTTTTTATTTGGTTAGATTCCCGGACTCGTAACTTCTTTGTTATAAGTTCAAATTAGCTCGTTCAAGAACCTACGGTTCACAAATCACATACTCTACGTGTTCATGCAAGAATTTTATCTATTCGACTTTGTTTACTAAAATTTATCCTAATAGTCCATTTTTAACGAAAATGATAAACGTTCGTGAATGTTCAACGCTCGTTTCTTCGTTCTAAGTCAGAATCTGGCCATTTTCAAGTTCGCAACTCTATAATGCCAAATAGAACTTGTCTCCATTGAAAACCAATGTTTCCGAGTTCAAACACAAAATACGACTACCATTCCGAGAATTTCACGAATTCGACGATTATCGTCCAATCGTGTGAATTCCGGCAAAGCTCCATTACTAGTGATTTGATCATCATTCTAAATACATTCATTTCATTATCTAGCCATCTTAACTTACATGATACAACCACCTACATTCAAATTAGGTTATAGCTTAATTCTTATAAGTTCATAACTTACTAATTCTTTAATACATAATTTTCATTTCCTTATAACTTATTTTTGGTTCAAGTCCCTTTAAGCAACTTTATTGCATCTTATTAGCATACTAACTTCATTCATTATTTTACAAGTGTATATATGATCATCATAAGTCCCTAACTTATTTAGGTTTAACTTACTTATTTCTTGCTTACTCGGCTTAAGTCCATTACTTAACCACTCCTCATATGTTCTTAACATATAAGTTCATTAGATTACACTTCTCTTATGTTCTTAACATCTAAGTTCATTAGTTTACACTTCTCTTATCAACCTACCATGATAGAGATAGAAGAGACAAGATCAATTACCTTTGAAGATTACTTCTCTTGCTTTAGAAATCTACTAATTAAAGGTTAAGCTCAAAGTGCTTATTTTCTCTAATAATTAAGTTGTTTGTGAGAGAGTTTCTTGGATGAAATAACAAGCAACAAATGAATCAAAGGCTTGCTATTTAAAGAGGAGCTAAGGTTAGGGTATTAAGGTCATTAAGCATCCCATCTCCTTAAATTACCTCCTTACTATTCATGTCTTGTTCATTAAGTAATCTTGGCCATCACTCTTAATTCTTGCCCATCACACAAAGTTCTTGCCCACTACTTCACCCATGGGTTGCCCCATAGATCCTACTTTACCCATTGAATCATCCTTTAGGCTTAGTTGTTAATTTAATTAACTTATCTTTTGGGCTTGCATTAATCTACTATGGGCTTCATGTTATTACTACTTGGACTTAAGAATTATCCCACATGGGCTAACACTTTAATCAAGTTAGACTTTTAATTCATACTAGATCACCATAAATCCTTTCATTAGATTTTAATACTTACATTCTCAATTTAAGTATACATACGAAATATTGCATTTTCCATACTTAGATTATTATTACACAATCCAACTCCCTTTGATATTATAACTTTATGTATTTCTCAGAAGTTCAAAAATATTTCCCGAGCGGTAAATGGTGAATAGTGTTTTTCGAAAACTTTCTCGAAAAACTTTTATTTTTGTCTTGGAAATTCAAACACTTTAATTCTCTCACGTGGTTCAAATACTACGATATTCTGACGTTTCTAGGTTATAGAACGACATACATCTTATTAACACATAATAATAACAAATAATATTATTTTATTCATTATTTAATTCTTTCAAGTATTTTACAAAGGATCCAAATTTCTCGGTCGTTACATTCTTCCCCCCTTATAAAGATTCTGTCCCCAGAATTTCGCCTTATACTACACAAACAATTGAGGGTAATCTTTCTTTATCTTCTCTTCCAATTCCCACGTTGCTTCCTCTGCATCGTGGTTCTTCCATAATACCTTTACTGACGATATAACTTTGTTCCGCAGAACTTGCTCTTTTCTATCGATGATTTGAATCGGTATCTCTTCATAGGTTAAGTCCTTCTCGATTTAAATAGGCTTAAATTCTATCACGTGCTTAAAATCCGGTTTGTAAGGACGTAACACTGAAACGTGAAATACGTTATGTATTCGCTTTAGGTTTGGAGGTAATGTTATCCTATAAGCTACCTCACCTACCCGTTCTAATACCTCAAAAGGTCCTATAAACCTTGGGCTTAGTTTTCCCTTCTTTCCAAAGCGCATCTTTCCTTTCCAGGGAGATACCTTTAGAAATACGTACGAGCCTACCTCAAACTCCCTATTCTCTCGATGTAAGTTTGCATATTTCTTCTGTCTGTCTTGAGCTGCTACGAGACGTATACTTATTAACTTCACCACTTCTGTTGTTTGTTGCACCAATTATGGTCCTACCATTCGGCGTTCTCCCACTTCATCCCAATACAATGGTGTTCTATATTTCCTTCCATACAAAGCTTCGTACGGCGGCATACCTATGCTTGCATGATAACTGTTGTTATACACAAATTCTACTAATGGTAGATGATCATCCTAACTACCCTTGAAATCCATGACGCAAGATCTCAACATATCTTCTAACGTCTGAATTGTCCTCTCGCTCTGTCCATCAGTTTGTGGACGATATGCCATACTCAACTTCAATTGCGTCCCTAACTAATCTTGTAGACTTCTCCAAAAGTTCGACGTGAATCATGGGTAACGATCTGACACAATCGAAACTGGTACTCCATGTCTGGAAATAATTTCCTTAACATAAAGTGTAGCAAACTGATCTAAGTTGTACTTGATCCGAATTGGAAAAAATTGAGCTGACTTTGTCAACCGGTCCACTATTACCCAAATTGCATCATATCCTTTCTGAGTAGTCGTAAGTCCCACCACAAAATCCATCGTGATATACTCCCACTTCCATTCCGGAATCTCCATTGACTGTAACAAGTCAATTGGTCATTGATGTTCAGCTTTAGCTTTTTGACAAGTCAAGCACCTCCTCACATACTCGGCTATTTCTCTCTTCATATTCGGCCACTAAAAATTCTATCGAAGGTCTTGATACATCTTTGTGCTACCAGAATGAATGAGTACCTTGAACTATGAGCCTCTTAAAATACTTCCTCCTTTAATTACATCTCATTCGAAACCCAAATTCTTCCTTCAAATCTTAATAATCCCTCATTATCAAGACTAAACTTAATATCTTTTTCATTGGTCAATCGCTTCTTCATCTGGTCACAGTCTTCAATTTTGAGCTACACCTCTTTGACTCTCTCTACGATGGTAGATTGATTCTCCATCGAAAATAGTCTCGGATCTACTTCACTTGGAAACTTCACCTCTAACTCCATCCAAGCCATCTCTGTTATTAACTCAGTTTGAGCTGTTAACATAGACAACTTCTCCCGACCCTTTCTACTCAAGGCGTCGATAACTATATTAGCTTTTCCAGGGTAATACAGGATTTCATAGTCGTAATCCTTTATCAACTCCAGCCATCTCCTGTCTCATATTCAACTCCTTCTGTGTGAAGATATATTTTAGACTCTTATGGTCCGTGTATATCTCACACTTTTCCCCGTAAAGATAATGTCACCATATCTTTAAGGTAAACACTACTGCGGCCAGTTATAGATCATGAGTAGGGTAAACTTTCTCATAATCCTTCAACTACCAAGATGCATAAGAAATGACCTTGCCATGCTGCATGAGCACGCAACCTAGTCCTCTATACAAATCATCGCTATAAACTACGAAATTTCTTGTGTCATCGGGCACTGACAAAATAGGCACTTCACTCAACCTCTTCTTCAGTTCTTAAAAACTGTCCTCGCATTTCTCAGTCCATACATACTTCACCGTCTTCCTTGTCAAGTTAGTCAACGGAGTAGCTATCTTTGAAAAATCCTGAATAAATCTCCGATAGTAACCTGCTAACCCTAGAAAACTCCACACCTCCGTCGGTGTTTTCGGTTGTTCCCAATTCATCACGGCTTCCACCTTCGCTGGATCTACTGAAATCCCCTCATGGTCAATGACATGACCTAAAAACTGTACTCTCTCTAACCAAAATTCATACTTAGTGAACTTTGTATATAACTTCTCCTTCCTTAGTGTCTCCAACACTATCTTTAGGTGTTCAGCCTGATCTTCTGGCGTCTTAGAATAGACTAGAATATCATCGATAAAAACCACGACGAACTTGTCCAAATATTGTTTGAACACTCTTTTCATCATATCCATAAATGTAGTTGGTGCATTAGTCAACCCAAAGGACATCACCAGAAACTCGTAATGACCATAACGATTTTGGAATGTCGTCTTTGGTACGTCTTCATTTCTAACCTTCAGCTGATGATACCTCGTCCTTAATAATCTATTTTAGAAAAGTACTTTGCCCCTTTCAACTGATCAAAAAGATCATCGATCCGGGGCAATGGATACTTATTCTTTATTGTCAACTTGTTCAACTCTTAGTAGCCGATACATAGTCTTAATGATCTGTCCTTCTTCTTAACAAACAATAATGGTGCTCCCCATGGCGAAACACTCAGTTGTATATACTTCTTGTCCAACAGTTCTTGCAACTGAACCATCAACTCCTTCATCTCCACTAGCGTCATACGATACGGTGCCCTGGAAACTGGTGCCGCTCCTGACACAATGTCTATTACGAACTCAGTCTCCCTATATGGCGGAAGACCCGACAATTCACTTGGAAATACATCCCTGAATTCACTCACTATGGGTATTTGTTCCATGGTCGCTCCCACTCTCTGGGTATCTACCATATGACATAAATAGCCTAAACACCCCTTCCACAATAATTTCCTAATTTGTGTCATAGTAAGACAACACGAACGTCCCGGCGATTTATTTCCGTAAAATATTACATGGGGCTGTCTTAATGTTTTAATATTTGCACATTTTTTTACGATCTATTATTGCCCCATGATTAACCAACCAATCCATTCCGAGAATTACGTCGAATTCTCCTAAATTTATCGGTATCAGATCTACCAAAAATTTACAACCTCGTATGTCTACGCAACAACTCCTATGGATATCTTCAACATGAATTATCTCCTCATTTGCTACCTTAATGTTTAAAGGTATAGACCATTTTTGGGGATGTAATCCTAATCATCTAGCAAAATCACATGCGATAAACAAACAGGTAGCACATGAGTCAAACAACACATATGCATTTAGATCGTTGATCGAAATAATAATGCGACTACGTCCCCCGAGGCCATTGCGTCTTGGATGGTCATGTTAAAGGTACGAGCCATCGGCCTACCCGGCTGTGTTGGACCCCCAATAGTTAACTTACCACTATTGGCGCCCTTATTCCCGTCCGTCCCCTTCTTTGGGAAGTTCTTTTCCATGTGGTCAGTTGACCCACACACAAAGCATCCATAATTTTTCTTCGGACTTGGACAGTTAGGCGCAATATGCCCCTCCTATCCGCAGTTATAACACACGACCTTACCATTGAGACAGACTCCTAAGTGAGTCTTCCCGCAAGTCTTGCAGGCCTCCATCCTCCTCTTTTAGTCTCCTTGTTTCAAATCTAGAAACCACATCTCCATCCTTCCCTGCATGCTCGTGGGAAAGTAGTTCTCGTAGAATATTTCCTTGAATCTCACCCACGTTATAGCATCTATTCCGGCCCTAACCTGATCGGCCTCCCACCAAAAGTTGCCCTCTCCCTTCATCATGTAGGTTGCAAAGGCAACCTTCTGGGCCTCATCAATATTTACTATTACAAATGCTTTCTCAATTTCCTTCACCCATGTTTGGGCTTCGATAAGGTCCGTAGTTCCTTTGAACTCTGGCGAACCCACACTTTTAAAGTCTTTAAATGTAGTAGCTCGTATTACACCAGGATTTACGGGGATGTTAGCACCAGTTCTATTAAACACAACTATTAATAGATTTATGAACTCTTGCATGGTGTTAACCGGACCTCCCTCCGGTTGGTTTGTGTTCGCACCTTGGTTACGTGGTACTCTTCTAGGCGGAAATTTGCTGTTACAATAAACACACATTTCATTATTATTCATTTCCTGTTAGTTAGTTACTATTTAATTTTAAACAATAACTTCAACATTTATTACACAACATTTTTTGAAAAAGAAAGCTTATATTAATTCATTGTAGTATAATACTACATCGGCTACATTACACAGCCTAAATTGAATACATTACTTTCCCCCAGTTACTTTCTAAAAATTGCGATTTATAAAAGACTACCTTTGATTATACTAAAGAGGGTTTTACGTCACTACTAGATACAAAAATATGTACATATCTAACTACTCCAGCCACTACTAGATCACATTTTCCTTGAGGCATTCTCAAAATCCGCCTTGACAAGATCGACGATAATATCACGGCTGATAGTATGCCGCGTCTGCTCTGCTTCGACGGGATAACCAGCTACCTGCAGCTGAAAGTCCTCACGAAAACTCCTATAAATATAGAACATCCTCCCTATTTTCTACTTCTTGGTCTTTAGCTCCTCCCTGAGCTCAAAGACCTCCTGTTTTAGCTCACAAACCTTATCCTTAGCCAAAACCCTTTCATCATGCTCTTGTTCCCATATGGACTCTACGTCCGTCTTGTCCTCTATAACATCTTGGAGCTCTGTCTTCAGCTCCTTGACCTCCTGACAGTAGTGGATGTTTCTATCCAGCACTGACATAAACAGTGACATCATCGACTCCCCTGGAGCTGTTTCTACTGCTATTACTACGGGGTTGAAGGACACTACCTCCACTTCTTCTTCCAACATATCATCAAACACGGATATGAGGTCTAGGCTCTCTGAGTCTCTAGACTCAGCCAGCACTATCTCGGGATCTGCTACTATGGGGCTTGGTATAATCTCTACCTGATTAACCAATCCTTCACTGACTACCTGCACATCTCTATTTTCTCCTGACATCTACAAAAACACAAAAGTTTGATTAGTACACGTTAGTAGAATAATAAAAATACATAACATACATAATGCATTTTTATATGGTTAATTTCCATCTTTTATTCTTTGACTTTTCTTAAGGTTATGACTTAAGGTTTTATTTCCCCCCTTAAGTTATATAACCTAATGCTTTGATACCAACCTGTGACGTCCCCAAATTCGGGTATCTTCCAACCAGACAGATGGTGCTACACGGTGCTACAGTTCACACAAACATTCAATTGAAATACCTTAAAAGAACGAATATTTCTTATATATATTATAAAGAATATTAACATTTCCTAGGTTCTTTACAACCAATACACTTGTCTTTGTCATAATATTACTTATTATTCTTAAAAAACTTATACTATTATATATGTAGTCTATGGGTTCGCCTTCGCCTTCCTTTTATCCTTGTCGAATCCATCGGTCCGTTTTGGCTTAGCTGCATTCATATGGTTCAAGCAAGAATGAGCCTAACTAGCTCAGCAAGTACAACAATTCTAGTAAAATAGCATGCTTAAAACATAGGAACCGTATATCTTCCATAACTGAACAATAGTTACGAAGTACTATTGATGATTCAAAATAGCACTTTTTTCAGTCAGAACGTTTTACAACAACAATATTCAGTAAAACATCAATTCCGGTTCAAGACCGTAAGCATTTCATTAGTACTTTGAAAAGAACATCCCGACACTAAGTCCGTAAGTCTGACATAGATTACAAGCACGTCTAGGTGATCAGCCTATAGTACTCTATGTTGATCAACACTACATTCGTTAAACGTGTATACGTTTAAGTTGTGGCAACCTCATGTGTGTCGTTTGATGGCAAAACAATTTAGTATACTCAGTCTACTTTTGAAAACCACAAAAATATTAGGTTGTTAAATCATTGCTAATACTTGATAGAGTAACATAACATAAGTCTAGCCAAAAGAATTGGCTTTGATTTCTTCAGACATTAACTCATGTGAAGGATACATGAATCACAAAGGCTTGCCCAGATCGAACTGGAACAAGGGTTAGAATACTTGCCTTTAGCGTCTGCTACAGTTTATAACACGTGCACTTTAAGTCCTTAAGTCTCTATAGTAGATGATAACATCACATAACACATTAGGTCATGAATAATCATACATGGTTCTTAAAGAATCTTACCCTACTTCTCAATCTAATTACATATTAGATTTGTTATTATTAATTCCAGATTTCCGTTATGTCATCCTTACGTTCATAAGTAATTGACTTTCTTTAACCCTAAGTGATCATCCTTCAGGTTTTATTATGTCTTAATAATGTTTTATTATGTCTTAATAATGTTTCATTAAGATCCCTAGTTAAGCGTTCATCAATAACTCTTCATGCTCAACATGCAAACATTTTTCATTATCTAGGTCATAAGGTTGGTGCTGCGGCGCCGGATATTACACTTGGTTCCGCGCTGCGACGTCACCCATTATTGCCCAGAAATCGGACTCGGCGCTGCGGCGCGAGTCTCATTTGTTACGACCGCACTACGGCACCACTCTCTAGTAGGTTATGGCTTTTCTCAGCCAAGCTCGGCGCTGCAGTGGGGGCTATTTGGCCTTGGTCTGGCTCCGCGGCGCCGACTCTGTGCACCATAAATATTTTACAGACTTTTTAGTTGTTGAGATTCCCGGACTCGTAACTTCTTCGTTATAAGTCCGAATTGGCTCGTTCAAGAGCCTACGGTTCACAAATCACATACTCTACGTGTTCATGCAAGAATTTTATCTATTCGACTTCGTTTTCTAAAATTTTACCTATTAGTCCATTTTTAACGGAAACGATAAATGTTCGTGAACGTTCAACGCTCGTTTCTTCGTTCTAAGTCGGAATTCGACCATTTTCGAGTCCACAACTCTATAATGCCAAATATGACTTGTCTCTATCAAAAACAAATGTTTCTGAGTTCAAACACAAAATACGACTTCCATTCCGAGAATTTCACGAATTCGACGATTATCGTCCAATCGTGTGAATTTTGGCAAAACTCCATTACTAGTGATTTGATCATCAATCTAAATACATTCATTTCATTATCTAGCCATCTTAACTTACATGACACAACCACCTACATTCAAATTAGGTTATAGCTTAATTCTTATAAGTTCATAACTTACTAATTCTTCAATACATGATTTTCATTTCCTTATAACTTTTTCTTGGTTCAAGTCCCTTTAAGCAATATTATTGCATCTTATTATCATACTAACTTCATTCATTATTTTACAAGTGTATATATGATCATCATAAGTCCCTAACTTATTTAGGTTTAACTTGCTTATTTCTTGCTTACTCGGCTTAAGTCCATTACTTAACCACTCCTCATATGTTCTTAACATATAAGTTCATTAGATTACACTCCTCATATGTTCTTAACATATAAGTTCATTAGATTACACTTCTCTTATGTTCTTAACATCCAAGTTCATTAGTTTACACTTCTCTTATCAACCTACCATGATAGAGATAGAAGAGACAAGATCAATTACCTTTTAAGATTACTTCTCTTGCTTTGGAAATCTACTAATGAAAGGTTAAGCTCAAAGTGCTTATTTGCTCTAATAATTAAGTTGTTTATGAGAGAGTTTGTTGGATGAAATAGCAAACAACAAATGAATCAAAGGCTTGCTATTTATAGAGGAGCTAAGGTTAGGGTATTAAGGTCATTAAGCATCCCACCACCTTAAATAACCTCCTTACTATTCATGTCTTGTTCATTAAGTAATCTTGGCCATCACTCTTAATTCTTGCACATCACACAAAGTTCTTTCCCACTACTTCACCCATGGGTTGCCCCATGGATCCTACTTTACCCATTGGATCATCCTTTGAACTAAGTTCTTAATTTAATTAACTTATCTTTTGGGCTTGCATTAATCTACTATGGGCTTAAGAATAATCCCACACGGGCTTACACTTTAATCAAGTTGGACTTTTAATTCATATTAAACCACCATAAATCCTTTCATTAGATTTTATTACTTACATTCTCAATTTAAGTATGCATTCGAAATATTGTGTTTTCCATACTTGGATTATTATTACATAATCCAACTCCCTTTGATATTATAACGTTACGTATTTCTCAGAAGTTCAAAAATAATTCTCAAGCGGTAAACGGTGAATAGTGTTTTTTGTAAACTTTCTCAAAAAACTTTTATTTTTGTCTTAGAAATTCAAACACTTTAATTCTCTCACGTGGTTCAAATACTACGATATTCTGACGTTTCTAGGTTATAGAATGACATACATCTTATTAACACATAATAATAACAAATAATATTATTTTATTCATTATTTAATTCTTTCAAGTATTTTACAAAGGATCTGAATTTCTCGGTCCTTATAACTTCTTTTGAAGAAATTTAAGTTGAAATGAGTGCATTTGATTTGAGTTGAAGTTGAGTTAGAAAAATGACCATTTTACCCCTCCCGGGGTTATCTCCGATCTTCGCACAGTTGTAGTGGGTTTTTCCCAGGGTTATCCCTGAGAATGTCATTTTGTTGACTCTAAATGTCTTTAGGGTCATCTCTGAGGTTGGCTTGACCACCAGGGGTTGACTGCGGGCATTAAACTTGATCTCCCGGAGTTATCTCCGGGGTTGGATCTACCTTTCTCGGGGTTTGGAAACTGATTTCCCGGGGTTGGAAATTGGATCTTTCAGGGCTATCTCTGGGGTTGGAATTGGTTGTTGTGGTCCTCCAGGGTTATCTCTGGAATGTGAAAATGACGCTTTTGTCCTCCTGCATAGTTAGTAACAAGAAAATAAAATTTTGAGTGTCTACAGATGCCCCTCTTTATCGTGTTCATGAAATGCAATGCAATGCAATGGACATGATAAAGATTACTAGACACTTAAAATATGATAAGGTATTTTCAATGATGTAGATCATAATGTAATGAATGTTATGATGAGTGTTAAAATGTTTTTGCGAATCGTAGTTTGTGAATCGCACATCGCATTTCGCATATCACAAATCGCACATCTCAATGTAATGAAATGTTATGATGAATGTTAAAATATTTTCACAAATTGCTTTGCCATTACCGGGTATTACTGATGCCTATGCTGGTGTTGACTACAACGGTTTGGCATTTTGTCGTTGTCATTGATGCCTGTTTAATGAAGAGAAATTGAGATGGTTTCTACATCTCTACTAGGGATGACGTTCTAAAATCACCAGACCTTCCCGATGTATACGCTCAATAATTTACAGTGGTGCCTACGCTGATGGTAGTTTGACAACAGATCTTACCCTGCTGGTAGTTGAATACGCTGACATCGCCAAACTATTTTGGTTCCCACTTGAACGGTGGTGTACAAAGCTTTCATCGCTGAATTGTCTTGATGTTGCGCTGAATTGATGCCAATGGTTTAGAATATTGGATCCTCCGATACCTTTGTTGAAGTAATATTCAAAGGTTTACTTCACCAGACTCTACCTGATGTTACGCTGGATTGATGACAACCACTAGATGTCTCCGATAAAATTTTTCTCTAATCTAGGCATTTAATTTGCAAGCATATTTAAATCTACTAGAGATACATGCTAAACCTTGAAAGAGATGTACGTTGATGTAGCGCCTTTGCACATGTGTATATCATGCATGATGCCATGCTCTAGATTTCTTTACGAGTCTAATGTCCTAGGTTGATGCAGATTGTAAATTGTATGGAATAGAATTTTACCTCACCCTTTTTGAGGTGATATAGAGTCTTATTTCGTTATTGTGTACTTGTTCCCCATTTCCTTGATTGTTTGATTCGCAACCCAGCTAAACTAATGACCTGAATGCCGCTAACATCCTTGTAGGGTGCAGCTTATTCTTTCGCTACCCAGATTTGAACTTCGGTGTAGAGGTCTCGACTTGTGAGAATTTGACGCCTGTTGGCACATTTGATGATGAGGATTTTATTCGCTAGATCTTTTGTCATTGGGCTTCTGCTTTTGAGTTAAGTACTTTCTTGAGAATTTTCCCCTTCTTTTGTAGAGGCAAACTTATGTCACAATGATTTCTTTCTGGAGTTCTCCTTCTTTTTCTGAGAGGCTTGATCCCGCCTTAAATTCCTTCGCTTTCCTGGAATCAGAAAATGTCCCAGTTTGAATTGCCAATGAGGTGATGTGATGGAAACTCTTATGATGATGTACCATACTGATGGTGTTGACTGGTGCATTTTCGTCTTTAGGATGGTTGATAAATGCCCCTATGCTGAATTATCGCTGTTTTTGAGATTGCCCCAATCTTATTGTAAGGTTTCCAATATCAGGTTGTCGCCAATTTTGAAATTTCCCCAGCATTACTTGTGGTTTGGGTTAGTTGCTTTTATAATATGGCTGATAAGATACCAAGATCGCGAGAGACTTTTACCTCTATACGAGATGGTGAACAAGTATAGGACTTGGGCTTTGATGCCTTTAATCATTGTTCCTGACTTGTTATCACAATCGGCCTTGATTGTTTTCTTCTAATTTGATGAAGACTTGTGATTGAGGATGTCGACTCTTTGAAGGTCCTTGTTGCTGGCTGTCTTAGTGTATCAATGTTTCTTCCTTTCTGGGATTTGTGCTAGATTTTTGATGAAATGACATTGAAGTGTTGTTGGGTCTTCTTGACATGGGTCACTGACTTGGAGGGTTGTTCTTAGGCGTAGACTTGGGATTGATGTTTGGGTTTGAATGTTTCTTTTGAGGGTTAGACCGCACCATTGATGGCTGCCTATGTACTCCTGTGTATGTGAGAGATCAGGTCGACGTAGTTCCTACTAGATAAGATAAACGACTTGAGAAGTGATTGTTTGAGAAGTTTTTGTTTGGGTTTTTTGGGCTTTTGTTTGGTTTAACCACACCATAAATGGCTGCCTACGTATTCCCATTGATGAGGGGAGATCAGGCTTTTCGTAGTTCATGGTTGATAAGATACACCCGACTGATTTGATTTTTGATTTTTGATTTTCTTTTTCATTTTTTTCTTTCTTTTTTCTATTCTTTTTTTCTTTTTTTTTTCTTTATTTTTTCTTTATTCACATGCATGGAAAATAAAAGGCATACTACGAAGAAAGTGGTACCGTCCCAACATTTTCTAGAACTCGCAACTTTATCCCCTGGATCTACATTTTCTTGGCTAGTTGAGGCTCGATAGTCCAGTTGTCAGTGGTTATGTTGCATTCGAGGCTCGTGATAGAGGTTACCTCTTGATTCTGAATGTCTTCACTTATGGCCATAACTTGATCGATTCCTGATTCAGTACATTCCTCAAGGACGCTTGAACTGGACATATCGCAAAAAGGGACGAACTCTTGATTCTTTGATGAGTTGGTTTCCCCGATATCTTCACAACCTTTTCCTTCATTAGTTCCTTCACCTTTTTCTTGGGCTTGAGAGGATTCAATCATGAAATATCCCTCGAACTGTTGTCGCATTTCTTGTAAGGAACTTTCCTTTGTGCTTAATAGCTTCAAAAACCCTAACCCTAATTTCTGGATAGGGATTCGATAGACAATATAATTAAAATAACTATATTGAAATATACGTGTTTGTGCTGTGTAGAATTTTTGATCAATGATAGATCAGATAAGGTTTAAAACTAATAAACCCTGATCTTAGGTTTAGAAACCCTAATGTACACTTAGTAACCCTAAACGAATGTCGAGAAACCCTAATTTCATATTCGGGAATCCTAAACCCTAATTAGGAAACCTTAATCCTAAGTAGTAAACCCTAAAGTGATAAGTATGTGTTAATATAATTAGGAAACCCTAATTATACTTTAGAAATATTAATTTCTATTTAAAACCCTAATTACATTTTCAAAATTCTTAATTTTCTATTTTTAAACCCTAATTAGAAAATTCTAGAATTGGGTATTTAAAAACCTAAGGGTTAGAACCTTAGGGTTAAACCCTAAAGGTTTGGACATTTGAGCCAATTGTTTATGTTTCCATTAAATTTAGAAGGAAAATGAGAAAAATACCCTTTACTTTAAAATAATCTAGTAAAAAGAGATGTGGTTAAAATTGTTGCCACACCTCTTGCATTATTACCAAACACTTATTACTAGCCATGTGAAGCCACATCACGCCATTTTAACCACAAGAATCAAAAGTGGGTGATTAAAAAAGAGAAAACCAAAAACATAAGTCATTTATGCTTTTACACTTAGCCAAACTTCTCTCTCTCCATAGCCACGAAATTTTCTAAGTGTTTCTGTCACTAACCAAGCATTTCAAACACCTAGATCAGATTGGTGAGGCAAGATCAAGGATTGGATAATACAAGGTATAAACCTAATTTTATTTTTGATCCAAGTTGCTAAGAAAACTTTTGTGTTTATGTGTTTAGATCTTTGCTAGATGATGTTTAATGATGATCTATGTTGATATAACATAGATCCATAGCATCAAAATGCTTTAAAATTGAGTTTTTCTAAAACTGTCAAGAACACAATTTGTGGTCTGACAAGCTAATGTCAGGAGCCACAGATCCGTGTATGTTTTTGATTTTTCTTGTTTGATGTTCTGGATCGATAGTATGACATGAGGGCTGTAATCTGGAAGTAGAATCACAGCTATTACATCTCCAGATTGCACGATATTTATGGTAAAAGAGAGTTGACCGACGTTGACCAGCTGCATTCTGGGTAACCCAGAAATTCATTTTCAGTGTCTGACAACATTTCTAGGCTTCTTGACCTGTCAGGTTTTACGTGTTATGATGTTGTTGTTGTAACTTATTCGTAGACTGTTGTTTGTACTCTAGAACTATGTCCTTAGAACTCTTAAACAAGCAACAGATAGATCATAACAAGTGGTCAAAGTAGGCCACTCGCACTATTTTTGCAATTCTAGAATTTCCAGAAAACGGTATGAACAAATTTTTTGACAGCCTTTGACCGTCTTATAACTTATCATTCTGTTGTTATTGAACTGATCTGTTGTTGTAATGATGTTCCTTGACATAAGGACTATATATTTGAACCTTGAGATAACTTGAATAAAGACCAGAACACTAAGATTAGTGAATTTGAAAGTAGTACCTCGAGATTGTCCGGGTTTCTGGGTAACCCAGAAAACCCAGATAATGTCTGACATCTACTTTGAGGCTCTGGATCTTGCATAATTGTTGTTGTATGATCGAGATAATGCTTGAATATTGTAGTACTACATGTAGACTACATTATCGATGCTCAAGGTAGCCCAAAACATGATCAGACAGTGAATCAGAGCTGGTCAAACCATGAGCCTTAAACACTGACTGTCAGTGTTCTTGAGCACCAAGAACACCAACAACGACTGTTACTATCGCTAAAGACCTACAGCGACGGATTAATTAATTTTGATTATCTGAATTTCCAGAAATTATTTTAAAATAGAAAATAAATTCTAAAAATTACAAAAAATGGTTTTAAAATTATTTTAAATTATGAAAAATTATTTCTGACTATTTGGAATATTTTTCATTAATAATTATAATTATTTAAATATTAATGCTATTTAATTTATTTAATTAGTGTATTAAATAAATTAGAGAAAATTTAATTTAATTATATAAAAATTATTTTAAATAAGAATAAATTGTTAGAAAACATTTTGAATTATAAAATATAATTTTCAATATTTTTGGAGAATTCTTATTAATAAATTAATATTAATGATATTAGATTTATTTAATTATTATATTAAATAAATAAATTAAAAATGATTTAATTGAATTAAAAATCATTTAAAAATGAGAAAAATGATTTTAAAATATTTAAAGTTATAATTAATGACTTTTAATATTTGGATAATAATTTCATTAATAATTAGATATTAATGGTGATGTTTTAAAAATGATCTTAATTACTTTAAAAATCATTTAAGTAAAATATTGATGATTTAAAAATATTTAAGTTATTAATAATAACTTTAATATTTTGACAAATATAACAATAATATTTTTATATTACTAAATATTAATGATGATAAGATTATTTGATAATTAAATTATTTAAAAATGATTTAAGTGTTTGAAAAATTATTATAAATTATAATAATTATTTATAAATTATTAAAAGCTTCCGAAAGATATTATAAACGATATTTGACTTATCTATTATAATATAGAGCTTTGAAATCGAATTTAATTGACAATAATTGTGTTAATTGTCGGATAGGGTGACCAGAACACCAAGAATGGACAGAAGTCCAACCAGGCCAAAATAGGTAGACTTGTTAAGTGTTTATATAGGTTATAAACACTGATTTGACTATGTGGTAATGTGTCTGGGAGAAGTTTGACTGTGAATTACAGTGTTACGTGTTATGAAATATTGTGCTAATTGTGAGACAAATATTATTGGTTATAGGCCTTTCAAACGCAGATAAGTTTATTGTGTAGATGTAGTCAGCGGAGAAGGCAAGTTTCCTAACTCAACCTTTAGTTAATATTGTTCAATTATTATAATGGTTAATTATTGCTGATTATACCACGTCTAAGAATTTATTGTTGATTATTCGCAGTTAGTGCATGTTTAATAATTTAAATTGAATTACTGATTCGGAGAATATACAATTGTAGAATAACTGTTGTTGGATATTAATATTCGTAGAAGATAGAATTGACAGTACAAATAATTCATGTTTATTGTTAAATTATGTTGAGAAATGTCTGAGCTAATTATTCTGGCTAGAAGAACATTTGTTAAAACTTGATAAATTTGAAAAGAAAATTCAATTGTTATTGATGGATCGATGCCAATTATTTTGACTAGATCGATAAATAAATAGAAATTGAAATCATTGAATTTCGTTGTTAAATCAAATCTTGATTTTTAGACTAAGAAGAACAACCTTTTATATAAAGGGAACATTTTTTTAAGTCATATATTCGACCATTGCGCGCGACCTAAGTATTATGCATAATATAGGATACAAGGAGTTGGCCAGCTCTAAGTACTTGAAGAGGGGTATGATTTAATCTTTATAGTTATCTGATACACCTGCGTATATGTCAAAGTAAAACTTTAATATATACCCGAGAAGAGAAGTTCAAGATCCAACGGATCGCTCAACATAAATCTGGAAAACATTCCACTTTGCTATTTCGTAGAATTAATTCTTGATTATTCATTTGAATATCATAGAAAACCTTGAAAGCGTTGTACACTTTCATTATCAAATTATTGTGTTGCATAGATTGTGAGAAGACTTGTTAATTATTAAAGCTTTGTTCAGCTATTTCAAAGTTCCCCGAACTTTGGTTTCATTCTATCAAAATAGATAGTATGTTCTTATTGATTCGTATACATTTATTGTATATCTTAACTTGCGGGGCAAACTTGTTGCTCACCCTTGCTAAATAAAACTTTTCAGCTAGGGACGAAGTTGCAGAAGGTGCTGCGAAGAAGAATAAGGGAAAAGGCATAGTTATAAATTAGTTATGATGAACAATATTATTTTGTTGTATTGTATTGTAAACTATTTTTGTATATCTAAGGGGTATTTCTGTAATGTCAAGGTTAGTGGACCTGTGACTTATGTATTAACAACATATGTTAATGACTTATGTATTCCTATTTATATATGAATGGGTAGTTAAATGGTATTATATTGTGGATTATGAACACCAAACTCAGGGGTCAGGTAACCCAGATTTGGGGGTGTCACAGGTTATCTTTAGACCACAAGATGTTTGATGTTGGCGGAGGAAACTCCTTTGGGGATTCCCTTGTCTCCTCTATCATTCCTTGTATTGGGATTAGTCCACCTTGTGTTATTCCAGAATTGGTGCGCATAGCCTTCACCTCCTTTGAACTGCCTGTCTCGAGTGGACAGCTTATGCTTTTTATTTCCTTTTCGTCTTTTTTGGTCATGGGAAATTCTATCTCTAGCTCCCCACTTTCAATGAGATCCTGGATTTTATGTCGCAAAGACCAACATTATGCCCAAATGAGTGAGAATGATAGAGACATATCTTGGTGGAATCATAACTCTTTATCTTGGGATTTATAGGAGGCAGCAACTCAGTAATCCTTCCTTCGCTTATTAAAAAGTATAGCATTTCTTCATTGGATTTGGATAGAGGTGTGAATTTTCGGACTCTTGTGGAGGCTGTTTGATCTTTCTTCTTTGAGAATTCACATTCCCCCGAATGATTTTTCTGTTGGCGAGATCTTCTAGCAATTTTATCATCCCCCTTTTCTTGGCCTTCTGATAGTTGAGTGAAAAACTGCCTCGTATCCTGATGTTGGAACACTATCAGCTTAGCCAGTAGATTTACTTGATTCTGGATTATCTCTAACTTTTGCATTACTATCATACCCTCCTCCGAGTTTTTCCACTTTAGGATATTTGATATGTGCCTTTGGGGGTATTCTTTTATCCTTCGTATGCACTTATAAATTGGATATATTTCAGCGCTTCCTGACCTGATCATGTTTACTTCCTCCGTATCATGTTGTACCAGAAGGTTGGTATTGACATTTTGTTGGTCAGGTTGTTGGACCACAATACTGCCACTTTCGATCAGATTTTGAATTTTATGCTTTAAGGACCAAAAATCTTGTGTATTGTGTTTTGGAGACCCTGAGTGGTAAGCACGACTTTGGCTTAGATTGTATCTTTTGCTCCCTGGTTCTAGAGGTGGGGCCAATTCGATAATTTTCTTGTGATCCATTAATATCGCCAATACATGTTCAAGGGAATCGCCTAGTTGAGGGAATACACGATTTTCATTCTTTCAAATTTTCTTTTCCTATCTGGGCATTGGTTGAATGCAGCCTTTTGTTAAGATGGAAGATTGTCTTGCATTTTCCAAATAGGGGGACTGTAGGTTGGTCTCCTAGCTTTCCCTTGTACAACAAGGGATACATCTTCATTGCCTTTATCGTGTACCCCCTTGGGATCGCTCGCATACTTGCCAGTCTGTATATGCTTGGGGACTACTTCAAAGGAAGTTAAGTCTTTAATCTTGCCTGCCTTCAAGCCCATCTATGCCATTTCTCTGTGTTTGATCATTTCTGAGAATGGCTTTCCTATGCCTGCTAGGATCCTTTCATAGTAAGGAGCCTCTTGGATATCAATAAACGTCATTACTATCTCAGTTTCTGTCATTGATGGAATGACTTGCGCTGTTAGATGTCTCCACCTTTGGGCATATTCTCAGAAATATTCAGTACTTTGCTTTTTGACTTTAGTCACTTGGTATCGATCTGGTGCCATTTGTGACTGAAAATTGTTCTGATTTAGAAAGGCATGGGCCAATTCTTCCCAATTGTGGATTTTGGCATTGTCAAGTTGGGCATACCATGCTTTAGCCTCTATAGTGAGTCTCCTTTGGAAAAGCTGCAATATGAGGCTTTCATCTTCAGCATAAGACCCTAGCTCGCCAATATATACTTTTAGGTGCATATAGGGATTGCCTGCCCCATTGTACTTTTCAAACTCTGGGACTTTGAATTTTTCAGGATATCGAGCCCCTAGGAATATGCAAAAATCTGAATAGGTGCCCCTTCCATAGTTTCTAGTCCCTTTGATTGATCAGATAGTTTCCTCTATTTGTTGGACTTTCTTTCTTATATCCCCAGTTTCTCGATCCTCCCTGAGTTTTGTGATTTTAGGGGTTTTGTTGGTTCCTTTATTGGAATGAGGTTTAGGTATGTGGGTTTCTATCATTTTTGGCAATACCTTGACTGCCACCTGGTGAGAATGACTCTGGTTGAGTAGGCATTATTTGGCCCTCAGTGTCTTTACTTTGTTCTTTTAGAAAGATAACCAATTCTACTATCTGATTCCTTAATCCTTCAAACTCCTCTCGAGAAACAAGAGTAGGATCAGGTTAGGCACTTGTAGCCATGTCTGACGGTGGGCTTAGTGCCTTTTGGGACTTTAAACGGGTAACGGGACCGATTGTTTCCCTACAAAAAGACTTACGTAGTTTAGTCTTAGGGAATGTGGAAATGTTACATGCTATGTGATGTGTCCGTTTTAGGAGTATTATCCTACAAAATGGATGTTAGTTGTTTGTATGATAATATAGCATACTAGATAAAAGGGAATGCATGTACACATTCATTCATATTTTTCCATTACATTGAGATTGACATGGAAATGAAATTATAAGTAATTATAATTACAAGTAATTGAAATGGGAAAGTATGAATATACTTTCCTTTGTGTTTGGTTTATTAGAGGCTGACCTAGATTAGGTTACTCTCGCGGCTTTTAGGCATGAAGGTTCCCAAACCATCGCAATTTACTTGACGGAAATTTAATCCGGTCTTTCAATTGGAGCGAATTTGGGTGGTGCCTTTCCTGAGCCTCGTTGGAATTAGTCTTCCTACGAGTCCAGTAATCAAACACCGACAGGATAGCCTCCTGGTGGAGGAACCACACAACATACATTCACATACAATGTGTCTCACCGTATAGAAATGATGACATGTGCGAAGCATTAATATCACAAGTAGATATGCTGCGAAGCACTAAGAGCAATAAGTAAATGCATTCGTACACATTCAATCCAATGTAAATGCAACATCCACATAAAAGTATATAATAGTTTTGAAAATTTTTGTAGTAGCTGCTTAAGCCCTCTTACTGGAAGTCCTCAACAGAGTCGCCACCTGTCGACGTCGGAATTTTTATTTGTCCCTATTCGTTATTTTTTCTTTGGTGTTCTCATGTTAGGTGAGATTTGTTTGAAAAAACTAGTGAAAAAGGTCCGACGTGTATCATGTCAACGATGGACTGTTAAGAGTCGCCATTTGGTTTTTAATATGGTTGTACCAATACAACCGAGAAAAGGTTTTCACATTGACCCAATGATGTGACACTGCTAAACGGGTCTATAAAATCGAGATTCATGAGGGTCCAAGGGCTTGATTATGCGGAGGGAAGGTGTTAGGCACCCCCCGATATCTGTGTTACCACGGTGACTGCCATTTTTCTAGAAAATGTTATATGAATGTGTGTGTGTGTGTGTCTAGGTCAATGTGTTGTTATATGGAAGTAGTGTGAGGCCTCGTTCGCACCTATATACACATGGTTTGAATTTGTGTAAAAAAATAGTTTTAAAAAAGATATGGCAGTGATGTTTTATAAAAGAGGTTTTTCAAACTCTTGTGCTCAATAGTAATTGAGACCTTTTACACACCCATTTTTATCAAGTGTTCGGCTGGATTACTTTTAATTTTCGAGATGCGAAGAATCTTCAAGAAAATAATGTACAAAGCAGTGCCGAACTCCTTGTGGGCATAAAAACCGTCTGAGGAAATCCAAACACCGTAAATAAATTTACAAGATTCTTACAGCTAAAAATGTCCATTACGGGAACCGAATCTAGATCGAGTAGACTGAATTTGTGATCACATGATTCCTAGCCTCACATGATACAACAATTGATATGAAAGCAGTAAGCAGGTATATATATAAATGATGTAAATATATATATATATATATATATATATATATATATATATATATATATATATACTGAAATGATCAGTCACCACGAAGCACCTCCACGGAGGATTAAAAAGGTAAAAAAAGCTGTAAAAGCTATCAACCGCCACAAAATAAACTTCAGGCGAGACAAAAGTAAATATATATATATAATAGTAAACACACCGGATGTAAAATCCAAGCTCATCGAACAAAGTCCAACAATAGTTAATATATATAAGTGTGTATATATATATATATATATATTAAAGCGGTAAACGCTCCGAATGTAAAAGCCAGGCTCATCGAATAAAGTTCGACACATAGTTCATATATATTGTAAGACCCCAACTTTTTATAAATAAAATCAAATTTTCTTTAATTATTATTGTGAATAATAAGGTGATAATTTGATATAATACTTTGCTTATGGGTGAAATGTGAAAATTTTGCAAAATAAGCAAGTGGTTATAAAATATTCATTTTGTCAGGGAATATTCGTTTAGTCATGGAATATTCTTGTTGTCGGGGAATATTTGTACGACGGCGCTGTGACGCCCCCAAAATAGGTATACATCACCCATTTTGAGACGCCAAATACATAGTACAGAAACAAATATAACTTCAGTAATACAATTTTCGTCAAAAATACGACAACACATATATTGTGAGTTTGAATACAAATATTGTCTAATAGACGGTATACAAACTCAAAAGGAGTCCTCATTACAATTATTGATACACTATTTTACAAAATAGTGAGGACTACTAAAACAACTATCTTGAACCATTACTCCAAACCCCGGCTAGTTCCTGCTATGTTCTTACATCCTGAAAAGAAAAGTGGAACAAAAGGTAAAAGGGTGAACTTAACTAGCCCAGTAAAGAATATTATGACTAAGATATTATACAACAATTTATCATTAGTCTTCAACAGGGAAAAATTTAATAAAATATAATAAACAACAAGTTTTAGATCAACAACTGTAGCGGAAACAACAATCCATTAGAAGAGTCAAGTAAAGAAAGAATTCTACTATCATCTAAGATTTAAAAGTCCATCATCAACATTTTATCCCTGTAACATCAATCAGTATACATCTTGAATCAAATATTCATCTTTGCACTACAGGCCAAAGATATTCATTTGTATCACCAATTGGTGATGTTCATCTCAACACTTGTTCATCTTTGCACTACGGGCCAAAGATATGTATTAGGTAATCATTCATATTTGCACTACATGCCAAATATATTCATTAGGTAATCATTCATCTTTGCACTACAGGCCAAAGATATTCAGTAATATCATCATTTAGGACTGAGGATGATGAAAAATATCTTAAAGAAAACGAATCCAATGAGATAAAAGATCAAAGATTAGGGATTCGTACTTTAGTTTAACCAAGTTCAAAAATACTCCATAATAACCAATTGTGAAGTAGAATTCAAAAATAAAGATCAAAACATGGATACAATCAAAGATAGTAACCATAATAGACATCTTGGACAAAAAAGAAAAAAAATTCATTTTTCGGTGAATAGTGTCGTATACGTGAATAGTAATCTCGACACAAAAAGATAAAAATTCCACAATAAAATCCATACCAATATTTCGGTATAATGATATTGAAAGAATAACATCATTAGGAAGAAAATAGCATCCCTTACCTCAAAATAACAGTATTTCTGATCGAAATATCAGATGTAAAGCCGAAGGAAACTTGCACTGAATAGCAACTCTCAAAGTATCTAAATACTCACAAAAATACGCTCGACAATATAGAGAGAGAAAACTTATGTTTCTAGTATGATTTTCAATTCTAACTTAAGCGCCTATTTATAGGAAAATGCTAGAACGCCATAGGAGACTAAAATAATATAATATTATTATTTATTTTCTCATCTTCCACGCACACTTTGTTGAAAAATCTAGCATGCCATTTCTGAAAGAAAAAAATAGCAGTCCACATGTTTTAAAAAAACAAAAGTGGGTCCCACCCAATTTTTAATAAAAACATTTTAATTTCCGAACTTCAATAATTCATAATAAATAGCCCTAATGAAATCGAATTCTCTACAACTTTGTAAGTTTATATTTTTCCAAATTCCAAACAGAAAATATCCGAAATCCACATACGGGCGATTTTTAACACCTTTATTCTGACAAAATACAGATAAAACACCTCAGCATTTATTCCTTCATTTATAACCACATAAAATAAATATATCCATCATTTATATCCACATAAAATAAATATTTTCTTATCATATAAATCAATAACTAATTATTCACAAATAATATTACAGAATCACAATTATGACAACCAGGTCGTTCATAGGAAAGAGGGGGCTTTCCGATAAGGATTTTTTCTTATTGGCGCGCAATTAGGTGACCAAACCCCTTTCCTAGATAGAATTTCCTTAGACATTGCCAATAATGATATCTAACAATATTATTCAAATAATATGAATTATTGATCTGATATTGGAGATACTGTAAAATGACTATTATTGAAACAACAATAATATAAAATATCAACGTAGCAATTATTAAATTAATAAAATAAAATATTAAACAGTAATTACTATAACAATTATTGTGTAGTGCCTTCTTACGTAAGAATCAATAATTCAAAAATACTGTGCAATACTGTTTGCTACTGTGCCACCACGCGTATTACTGTATTTTAACCACCGGGTATTCCAACAGTGTTAACGGTAACAACTACGCCATTATTTGCAAAAACTCAAAATTTTCATTTTCTTCATCCGACTGTTATCTGTTATGGGGCCCACAAATGGCTGCGCCGTCGTATGAATATCCCCCGACAACAAGAATATTGCATGACCAAATGAATATTTCCCTACACAATGAATATTTTATAACCACTTGCTTATTTTGTAAAATTTACGCATTTCACCCATAACCAAAGTATTATATCAAATTAACACTTTATTTTTCACAATAATAAATAGAGGAAATTCAATTTTATTTATAAAAAGTTGGGGTCTTACAGGCGATGTCATGTGTGGGCCCATAACGGATAACTATCGGATGAAGAAAACGACAAGTTTAAGTTTTTATAAATAACGGCGTAATTGTTACCATTAACAATGTTGGAATACCTGGTGGTTAAAATACAGTAATAAGTGTGGTTACACAGTAGCACACGGTATTGCACAGTATTTTTGAAATTATTGATTCTTACGTAAGAAGACACTACTCAATAATTGTTACAGTAATTAATGTTTAATATTTTATTTTATTGATTCTATAATTGCTACGTTGATATGTAATATTATTATTGTTTCAATAATTGTCACTGCACAGTATTTCCCATTATCAGATCAATAATTCATATTATTTGAATAATATTATTAGATAGCATTATTTTACAATGTATAAGGAAGTTCTGTCTAGGAAAGGGGTTGGTCACCTAATTGCGCGCCAATAAAGAGAAATCCTTATCGGAAAGCCCCCTCTTTCCTGGGAACGACTTGGTTGTCATAATTGTGATTTTGTAATATTATTTGTGAATAATTAATTATTGATTTATATGATAAGGAAATATTTTTTTTATGTGGATATAAATGATGGATATATTTATTGTGGTTATACATGAAGGAATAAATGCTGAGGTATTTTATTAGTATTTTATCGGAATAGAGGTGTTGAAAATCGTCCTTATGTGGATTTCGATCATTTTTCGTTTGGAATTTGGAAAAACTTAAACTTACAAAGTTGTAGAGAATTTAATTTCCTATGGAATAGACATTAGATTATAATTTTTCTGATAAAAGGGCTATTTATTATGAATTATTGAAGTTTCAGACATAAATGTTTTTATTAAAAACATGGTGGGCCCCACTTTTGGTTGGTGAGAAATAAAATGTGCTGGAATTTATTTTCAAAAGTGGTGGGCGTGAATAGTAACAGGTAAAGCCATCAGGTAGCAGGTTAGTCTGCTATGGCGTTCTAAGCATTTTCCTATAAATATATTACTTAGTTAGAATTAAAAATCACACCAGAAACAAGTTTTCTCTCTTTCTCCCTCTATATTATCGAGCGTATTTTGTGAGTATTTAGATACTTTGTGAGTTGCTATTCATCGGTGCAAGTTTCCTTCAACCTTATTGTAAGACCCCAACTTTTATGAATAAAGATGAATTTTCTATAAATATCTTTTTTGAATATTATGGAGTGAATTTGATATAATGTTATAGTTGTGGGTAATATTTATAAATTTAGCAAAGTACGCAAGTTGTTATATAATATTCGATTGGTCAGGGAATATTCATTTTAATAGGGAATATTTGTACGACGTCACAATCATTGGTGGACCCCACAACGGAATTATTGTCGTTTTATTATTGTCGGATTGAGAAAACGACAAAAATATCTTTTTATGAAAATAACAGCAGAAGTTTTACCGTTAACTGTTGAAATAATAGGTGTTAAAAGTACAGTAATACGCGTGGTTGCATAGTAGCACACGATATTGATTATTGATGCTTACGTGAGAAGTCACTCAGTTTTGTTCAATTATTGTTATAGTAATTGATGCATAGTATCTCACGTTATTTGATTCAATTATTATCAATATTTTATATATTATTAAATCAATAATTGAGATGACAAGTTATTCATATTATTATTTGCATAATTAACAATGTCTAGAAATTTTGTTAGTCCACAAATTTTAAACTTCTTATTAATTAAATATGTGATTTAATTTTAATGAGTTAGTTTTGTGAGCCTATTTAAACCTTAAGTGGTTATGTGAATTTACGAAATAATTAAAGGAGAGTCACTTATAGTTGCTTTAGATTAGTGAACTAACCCTAAGATTCTAATAGCAAAGACTTGATAAGAGTATTAATTAAATATTCAATTTATTTGAATATAGTAGCAATAGTTGAACATATTGATTAAATGCAATTATGAGTAATTAATTGATAATGTGTTAATTAATAATTATTATTGAATAGATAATAATTAATGTGTAAAAGATCAATAATTTATAAAATGATTATATGTGTACTTGATTAATTTGTACAATATAGTAAACATTTATTATATGGTAGTTAATTATATATTTTATATAGTACAAGGTGATACATTAATATGTCTATATATTATATATAGACTATATAGTAAGAGTTAGTTTCATTCATGTGAGTTGCATAATAATATTGTTATATGATGTGGAGTGTGTGGGTAAACATTCATGTATACCCTATTGACATATAATAATATCAATTGTTAAATTAATAATGATTTCATTAGTTATTATAATAATAACAGTCATGGTAATTAAAAATGTACCTGAATTATATGTATGTTCACTACTTGATATCTTGTAATTAGGAAATACAATGTATGCTCTTTAAATCATTATAACCTATGTTATGTGAAATGGATTGTGCATACATAATTTATAACCAAAGTATATATTATGTATATAAGGTATTAGCCAAGTGTGGAATTTTATTTTGTAAATGCTGAGAATTGTCTTGTCCCATAATAAGAGTCCCATTTCATCTTCCCACGTGAAAAGCTAGCAAGCCTAGCATAGCTTCATCTCAAATTCACCAATCTAGATCAATTAGTGGATGGGGAGTGGGATTCATGATGGAGATTACCAACTCTCACCAACTCTTCCTTAACCCTTTTGTATTCTTGAAATTCTTTGGTTTGATTTGGGAGGTAATTCAATTATCTATATAATCAATCTTCTATAAATAAAAAACTTCTCTTCTCATTCCTTGTTGCTGAGATTGTGCATTAGAGTGTGTTAGTTGCTGAGCTATTAGGAAGAATTATCAGAGAAGAGAGGGAAATCAATTGCTTCAAGAGGTATGAAAATCCTAATTATGTTCTTGAGTTGGGTTTTTGGCAAATTCTTGTAATTCTCATGAATTCTTGATAATGTAGTATGAATTGGCTTAAGGTTGTATTGCTTTAGTTATTATGCATGTTTAGAAGTATTAAAAGTAGTGGAGTTGCAGCAAATAGATGTTTGGCAATGTTAGAATTGAGCCTCTGCAGAAGCAGAGGCCATATTTTTGTTTCTGGACGAAGTGGCGCGGCCGCGTCACTTCCCTAGTCTTTCACCGCGCGGGTAGCAGATCACAGTTGCTCATGTTAGCTCCTTAAGATATTCTGAGCATGTTACTTTAGAATGAATATGCATATAAATGACCTGAACTTGTGGACTAAGGTAGTTATATATATAGTAAGCCAAAATAGGTTTGTTTTGACTTAGTTATTCAAAGAAGGCTTAAAGATTTGAAAAATAGAAAATGGTATACATGGAGTAATATACATTCTGACTTTATGAACATATGCAAATAACTTGAGCATGCGCACAAATGCATATAAAAGCATGAATTAGACAATATAGATGTATCTTGCATGCTTGAATGAATTTTACTAATGGAGACTTAAAGTTTTGAAAATGAACTTGGTAAACTATAAGTTAAGAACTTGTAAGTATACTTTTGACATCTGACATATGAATGTATAGTTGAGGCCAAAGGACCATGAAGCATATGTATAATGAGTAGACATGATCGACCTTGTTAACTTAACATTTGAAGTCTTGAGTAAATGAAAACGAATAATGGCCTATGATATGTTTGATGAAGGGTTAAAATTAGTTATTCATATAATAACATGTGTGTTATGCATGATTGTTCATTTATATGCATGACGTGTGTACATTGGCTTACTGCTGAAGCAACCCTGTCTTGGTTTGCACCAGGAGCAGCGCGGTCGCGCGTCTCCTTTGTACAAATCAGGCGCGGCCACGCCATCCTGTAGTGAAGTCTGAGTTCTGTTAATAAAATGAGAGCTTATGTGAGATCCCAAATTTTATGAAATAAAAGTATTTAATTTTTTTATATTATTATTTTATTTTGTAAATGGTTAAATTGATAAAATGTTAAAGTTAAGGGTGATATGTGAAAATTTTGCAAAGTATGTAAGTTGTTATAAAATATTCGTTTGGTCAGGAAATATTCTTTTTGTAAGGGAATATTCATACGACGTCACAATCATTGGTGGAACACACAACGAAAGTATTGTCGTAGTTAGAAAACAACATAACTATCTTTCTATAAAAATAATGGCAAAAGCGTTACCGTTAAAACTGTTGAACTACCCGGTAGTAAAAGTACAGTAATACGCGTGGTTGCATAGTAGCACACGGTATTGATTATTGATGCTTACGTAAGAAGTCACTCAGTTATACTTAATTATTGCTACATCATATCTCTCATATTATTGATTCAATTATTGTCATAGTATCATCTGCATAGTATGTTATATTATTAAATCAATAATTGAGACGACAAAGTTATTTATATTATTATTTACAATATTGACAATGTCTAGAAGTTCTGTCAAGGAGAGGTTTGGTCACCTAATTGTGCGCCAATAAGGAGAAATCCTTATCAGAAAGCCCCCTCTTTCCTGGGAACGACATGGTTGTTAAATATTGTGAGTTATAATATTAATAATGAATAAGTTCGTGTTGATTAAAGATGAAATTGATAGTTCCATTGTGTGGGAATTATTAATGTTAGTGGAAAACGACATTTATTTCGATAATAATTAATGTCTGGAAGTTATATTGAAAAATCGGGTAATTCACCGGATAAATGAGCAATTAATTGCTATTAAATCACATGCTTATAACTATGTGTTCACATTGTGAACTATTGATTCACATGATTTACTATTAATGGAGTTGGTGCAAGATTGATAATACTTGCATGACTAAATTAAAAATGGAAGTACAGATGAAGGTACTATACTGTAATTGTTTTTTCACATGATTAGAACTATTGAGTCACATGATTTACTATTGATTCACATAATTTACTATTAGGGAAGGTGGTGCAAGTTTGATGATACTTGCAGGACTAAATTAAAAATGAAGAAAAAGATGAAGGTATTATACTGTAATATTTCGAGCCCCAAAATGTGCAATTATTGAAACTATATTTTCCTATAAATAGAAGCTCATTCTTCTTTTATTCTCACCAATTCACTAAGTCTTACAAGAGCAATTATTATAGAGAGAAATTATAGAGAGAAGGAAGAGGAGAAGTCCGCTACCTCACTATTTTAGTATCCAGTTTCTTCTAACGTAAGTGGTAATATTCTTTCGTATTCTTGAAGAGAGTTATTTTCTTTCAATACTCGTAAGGGTTGTTATTCCATTCTTTATTATTATGTTGGAATAACCTGTTTATGTGAAGTACCGCATACATGGTGAAATTCTTCTGTTATTCTATTCTTTATTATTCTGTTGGAATAACCTGTCTGTGCGGTCTATCGCATGCCTGGTGAATTCTGTTAGTATTACATTCTTTATTATTCTGTTGGAATATCCTGTCTGAGTGGATTATGCATGACCTGGTTCCATTCTTTATTATTCTGTTAGAATATCTTGTATGTGCAGGTTACGCATGACCTGGTTCCATTCTTTATTATTCTGTCGAAATAACCTGTCTGTGCCAATTATACACTCCTGGTGAATTC
This sequence comes from Panax japonicus, assembly GCA_020205505.1. Taxonomy (NCBI): domain Eukaryota; kingdom Viridiplantae; phylum Streptophyta; class Magnoliopsida; order Apiales; family Araliaceae; genus Panax; species Panax japonicus. The sequence continues at coordinate 40,794,577 of CM035101.1, read as the reverse complement.
TTCTGTTATTCCATTCTTTATTATTCTGTTGGAATAACCTGTCTATGTGGATTATCGCATGCATGGTGAATGATCCTTCGTATTTATTCCTTTTTAAATTGTGTAAATGATCTGTCTACGTGGATTACTGTATGACGGGTAAAAATCCATTTGCGGTTTCATATATTCTATTATACTAAGTTGGATAAAGTTTTGGCTTCTATACTCCATGAAATTAATGGAATATCCTTGATATTTGTGCTTCATCTAGTATCTTTTCATGAAAATATTCTTCTGAGCCTTCTTGAATTTTACTCCACAAAGAAGTATCATGTTGACAATTTGGACGTTATTGATTTCTAGATAAATTAAAATTATAAATCTTTAAAATTTATCCTTGAACTTGTTTTATTGAATTATTATGTCATTGTCATCATCATTATGTTTATATTATGATTAAAGTCATCTTTGGCTTACGTGCATAGATGGACTTGGTATGATTATGACCAGGGATTATTCGAGATAATCATGACCGTAATGTGACGAATGATGTGGTAAAAGTCTTCATTGGCCTATAGTTCATTGATGGAAAGTTGTTGGTATGATTATGACCAGGGATTATTCTGTATAATCATGACCATTGATGATTACATGAATATCCTTGGCTGTGATGAAGGGATGATTCAATTTTATTTATTAAGCTGGGTCTCAGCGATAAAGTTGATGAAAGAAATTTTAAATCATAGAAGATAGTAGATTTTATGCTCTACTCGACTCTTCTAATGGATTGCTTGTTCCGCTGCAGTTAAACTTGTTGTCTATTATATTCTATTAGTTTAACATTGTTGAAGGCGAATGATAATTTATTCTACATTATTTTAGTCATAATATTTCTTACTGGGCTAGTTGAGCTCACCCTTTCTTTCACTGTTCTCTTCAGGAAATGAGAACGTAACCGGGACTAGTCGGGGAACGGAGTGACGGTCCAATTGATAGTGTTAGTAGTCCTCACTATTCTGTTAAATAGTGTGACAATAAATGTAATGAGGACTCCATTGAGTGTGGATATTATCTAGATGACAATATTCTTATTAAAACTCTTAGATTATGTTTTGTCGTATTTTACACGACTGTTGTATAATTAAGTTGTATTTGAATTTTGTACCATTTATTTGGCGACTCAAGATGGGTGATATATACCTATTTTGGGGGCGTCACATCTTATGCATACTTATATGGTTACTCTATACTGTAATACTTGTCTAGTATAGTATACATGTGATAATAAGCATGTTATTAAAAGAATTCTATGATGAATTAGTATTTACCACATTAAAGTCAATAGTGATTTCAACTACGACATAGCGTGTTAGAAACTAATCGTGTAATGTAATGTCACATATATAGAAGCATGATAGGTGATGATTTGATTCTTGTAAATATGGACTCATATTAGTTTACAAATACTAATTAGAAAGACTGACTTGTTAATGTTAGGTCATTTCAAAGCAAGTTAACTAAAGCTAGAATTATATTGTAGCTTAGAAAACATGCAAGTTTCCTAAACTTACTCCAATTATTATTGAGCAAGTTTACTTGAACTTCACTCTTTGGTTGTGCAAGTTCCTTAAATTCTTACTCTTTTACTTGAGCAAGTATCTGAACATTATTTTATTGCATTACAAGTTCCCTAACCTTACTCAAATCTATATTGAGCAAGTATCTGAACACTATTTTATTGTGTTGCAATTTTCCTAACTTACACAACTTTGTTTGTTGTGAAAGTTTCTTATCCTTCTCATATTGTATTAAGTAGGTTATTGTTAAATTGAAAGTATTCATTTAAGCTTGAATCTTATTTCTAAGCATGCTATTAAGTGGTTTAATTACTTTATATTTATTCCACATCGATATTATTGATAGTCACACTTAGTGCACTTGAGTTCATACAGTCTTGGACTTGTACATCATTTAAAGTTCAATAATTATTGAACTATGTTAGATAGAGTCTGAACCTTTGTTCGGTCAGATAAATGTATGAAGTTTTATAAAAGCTTTCCAAACCAATTGATGGTAAGGATTCTTAGACTGAAAAGAACACCCCTTTCTATGATAGGGAAGTATCAAATATCTAATATAAGATAGAAAGAGCATATTTAAATGTTATGAATATACATGGTGTACGCGAGGCTGATCCCCTCAAGTACTTATTCTATAGCCAGTAACCAAAGGGTCAATTAGCTATTGATTTCATTGGAGTGTTATAGTTTAAAGTCTACTTGACTAGCAGTTATTCTAAAAGCAATCATTATCTTTGCTTCTAATATTCATATTGTTGAACCCTTCAGATATTCATATTGTTGAATTCTTTGTCAGACATTTTCCTTTCATCGTGATATATCCTTATTGTTGTATTTAAACTTGTTGAGCAAAATTGTTGCTCATCCTTACTATATCATGAATTATACTGCAGCTAAGCCCGAGACCTCAGGAAAGGACAAGGGTAAAGGAAAGACGTAGGATAGTCGCTAGGAGCAGAATTTATCTTATGCTTAATTTAAATTACTGTTATGTAATATGAACCCTAAGTGCTGTGACACCCCCAAATTCGGTACTTCCATTTGCACATGATTTAGTGTTCACTGTACAAACATCATCCATCTATCTACCCATAAATAAATGCAAACCATGCAATAGATAGAAATACTAATAAATCTCCCCTTATAGGGTTACATAAACTACATTATAAATAAATCCAAGGTTACTCTAACCTTAAATCATCTGTACGAAAACATAAACAAATAAGTCTTAAGTAACATCAATTCTAATTATCATTACATAATCACATAAATAATCAATCTTCATTACTTGCTAAGCTTACCCTTGCCTTTACTAGTGGAAGGTTCGTCTACTCTTTCGTTCTTAACTACAATGTTATTATTACGCAAGAGTGAGCACGATTGCCCATAAGTATAACAATATAATAATGAAATAATAACATGCGAATAAATCAAAGACTTCTGAAATAAAAGCTCAACTTTTGAATCAACAATGAATATCAAGAATCAAAAGATTTCTGAGGGTCATGAGACCTTGAACTATGTCCTAGGTTATCAAGAGTTATACTTGAAACCTTTAATAGTCATAAGACTATGAAGTCTTCTTCTCGTACTTAGGGGGATCAACCCTTAGTACCATATTGTGCACAATATCTTAATGCCAACGCATAAGTAAATCCCTTTGCAGGGTTGCTCATCTCAGTTTAACATTCGAGTCCTCACCAAAGGAAGTTTGGTGCGGATAATTCATTAAGGGTTCTGAAATTTAGAACATTCATCAACTATGTACTAGTTGAATCAATAAAGTTCACTAGTCTAACAAGGTTCAACAATAATGATATTCAAATTGAATAATAATCTCAAGAAGTATACAATAGAACAAATATTGTATAATAGATTCAAACTTTGAAAAGATAATCTATCTTTAATATAACAATTCGAACTTGAATAATAGTAATGAGAATTTACTCGAGGTAAATAATAAACTTGAACAACGATAACAAGTAGGGTTAGGAAACTTTCCTTGTGCGTAGATTACACTTTAATTAAACTCGTTCTTTGATTTAAATCCTACATATCATTTACATTCATAATACCAGTCAATTATAACATAATAGTCATCACAAGTTCATTCTCTTTGTCTAACTTTGATACTGATCACATTTAATCAAATTACTACACTCATTGACTCATACATTATACTTTATGAACAATAAGCTAATTATGTATTCAATAATTCAATCCACGTGTAATTATGTTATTTACATGTTAAGCATCTATTTTAACATCTTATTGTACTTCTAACATATATCTATGTTAATTACATTAAGTTACTAACACATTGCTAGACTTGATATTTAAAAAAAAAAATCATTTCTGAACATTCTGGAGAGTGGCACTGCGGCGCCACTTTTGTACTGGTACTCGGTGCTGCGGCGCGATGGCGCTACGGCGCAAATGTTAAGGCACTAGACTGGCGGTGCAGCGCGACGCGGCAAACCAAAAACTGTTCTGCAATTCACGAAATTGCAGAATACAGCCAAAAAAACTTCAATTAAATTATTACTACACGAATTTAATCATACCCACATGTTAGAATTCGTATATAATCATTACCCAACATTTATAGAGCGACTTTAACCATTTAAAACACATAATTACATAATTAAAATATGTAAATTTCACTGTTCTTGATGTTTTTGAAGGTTTTGAACATAAATCATAAAAATTAATACTACGGATTCGTTATAACACCGAATCCGTTCATTTAAAGTTTGGTCTCTTCATATTAACATGCATAATAATATACGAGTATAAATTTTACAAAACCATTTATGTTTGACACATTAAAATTACGTATAAGGGTCATATGGCCAAAACCCATACTCTGTAAGTTTTGAGCAACATATACGACTTGTTTTATGACACTGATGATATGGTAATCTATATAATATATAATTGAATACAATTTGATACATATTAATACATACACAATCCATAAACATTATTCCTTTCCCAAATACAGAGGTTTAAACAAAAACTTTGAAAGCCATTTTCATGAAATCTTAATGACGTAAAAGAGAAATTGGGTTTGGAGAAATTAACCAGAGTGTTAATGAGTAGAGATAAAATCCTTTTTCTAAAGCTTCTCTTCTTCAATCACAGAGTTTCTCACAAATCCTCTGAATTCTCTCTGAAAATTTTCTAATTCTCTCTAACTAGTTTTATCAGACTTAAGAAAATGAAATAAAGAAGACGCCGCATCAAATAAACTGACGCATTGTGGAGGTCAGTTACCCATCATAGGTTAACTGCCCTCAACCTCCACTGGTGCCATGTTTGGCTAGCCTTAAAAGGCTTAAACTCAATTAATTTAATAAACTCTTTTATCATATAGTTTAAATAATGTCACACCCTTTATAAAATAACTCAATTAATTTATTTAATTTAATATAAATAAAATATAATAATTTCTCATAATTTCACATAGTCATATAATTAATTTCTCTTTTAATAAAAATGTCAAATTATTAAATTTTTAATTAATAATTAAATTAATTAAAATATCAATAGGCTTATTAAATATTTCTTTTAATACAATAAGCTCACATAATCACATACTTTGATAATAAAAATTCTCCACATTAATTTAATAAATATAACACATATAATTAACTTAATGTACCATAATTTCATAAATTAATTATTTAATCTAATAATTATTACGTCGAAAAATATTTATTCAATCCAATAAATATTAAAATTAAATACAAAATCTCGGTTGTCACATCTTTCCCCTCTTAAAAGGATTTTGTCCCTAGAATCACAACTCAAATAATTCATCTCGTTACAAGTACTATTATAGGGTATGTTTGAAAGATTGTATTAAGGTTATCGAATCTTGGGACTAGTAATACCTTTTGAATGAACGGCGTACATTTATTATTTTCCGTATTTTAGTTATCGTATGTTGTTTAGAGGTGGATGTTTATTTTTATCGTGATGACCGAACCGGGGTCAAAGGATCTGGATTCGGGGGCTGCACAAGTTTTGTCGAGGAGAGGTTTGGTCACCTAATTGCGCAACAATAGGGAGAAATCCTTATTGGAAAGCCTCATCTTTCCTGGGAACGACCTGGTTGTTAATATTGCGAGTTATAATAATATGAATAAATGTTGTTAAAAATATTGAGGGAATTTTTATGAAGTATTTATGGACCCCCATTTACCCATTTTTTTAATAATCGGTAGAAAATTATTTAATATAATATAAAGTGGGGCCACATGTGGGGCCCACATGTGGAAAATGAAATTGAAAAAAAAAGCAGCATGTCACATGTAGATTTTGATAAAAGTCAGGAGGGAGTTATTATTAGTATATATATATATATATATATATATATATATATATATATATATATATATATATATTATATGAACGATATACATATATTTATATATAAGGTTGGTTAAGGTGAAATCAAGGGAGTGTATCCCATGAGTTTTTTTTCTGACATGTGTTATATATATATATATAATATATAATATATATATATATATATATATATATATATTATTTAAAAGTTTTTATTTTATTAGAATATTTTATTGCATAGTGCAGCATAGTAAAATCAAAATTTTTAAAATTTTCAGCCGGTGAACGCCCGTGAACCTTTTCCCTACTGTGCATCCAAATAGTATCCTTTCCATTCTCCTATAAATAGGATGCTTAGTTAGAATTTAAAATCACACCAGAATCAGAGAATTCTTCTTCTATAGTATTGAGCGTATTTATTTAGAGTTTTAGAAAGATTTGAGCGTAGAAAACAGTGAAAGTTTTCTTCAAGAATATCCCCGCTATAACAGTTTGAATACTCTTCTTTTCAAGGTAAGGGATGTTATTTTTGTTCAATATTCATATGAAATAATATTTTCTTCCATACTCTATAGTATTTAAGTATTATTATTTCGTTTCAGATTCCGAATTCTATACTCATTTTGTTAAAGTTTTGACTTCTATACTCCATGAAATTAATAGAATATCCTTGATATTTGCGCTTCATCCAGTATATTTTTATGAAAATATTATTCTGAGCATTCTTGATAAATTTTAACTTTTTCATGCCGGAGTACTATTCACGGGGTTACTATTCTCAAAATTACTATTCACAGGTACTATTCACTCAGTTACTATTCACCTAGGGGTACTATTCATGACAAAAATTGATTTCTTTTCGGTCCAAATTATTTTTGGTACAATATTATTCTTAAATTTTACTCCACAGAGCAGTATCATGTCGACAATTTGGATGTTATTGGTTTCTGGATAAATTAATTTATAAATCGTTAAAAATTTATCCTTGAACTTGTTTTATTGAATTCTTATCATCCTCGTGTTTATATTATATTGAAAGTCATCTATGACCGTAGTGCATAGATGGACTTGGTATGATTATGACCAGGGAATATTCATTATACTCATGACTGTAATGTTACAAATGATGTGGTAAAAGTCCTCATTAGGCCCGTAGTGTATTGATGAACAGTTGTTGGCATGATCATGACCATTGATGAAAACATGAATATCCTTGGCTATAGTGCATGGATAATTTGTGGTTGTGATACTAATGAATATCCATGGCCGTAGTTCAGGGATGATGTGAATTATTTATTAAGATGAGTCTCAGCGATAAAACTGTTGATAAACTTTTTAAATCATAGAAGATAGTAGATTTTATGTTCTACTTGACTCTTCTAATGGATTGCTTATTCCGCTGCAGTTAAACTTGATGTTTATTATATTTTATCAGTTTAACAACGTTGAAGGCTAAAGATAATTTATTCTGCATTATCTTAATCATAATATTTCTTACTGGGCTAGTTGAGCTCACCCTTTACTTTCATTGTTCTCTTCAGGAAATGAGAATATAGTTGGGACTAGTCGGGGAATGGAGTGACGGTCCAGATGGTAGCATTAGTAGTCTTCACTATTCTGTTTAATAGTGTGACAATAAATTTAATAAGGACTTATTTTGAGTTTGAATATTGTCTAGAAGATAATATTTGTATTAACACTCACAGCTCATGTTGCATAATTAAGTTTGTATTTATATTCAGTATCATGTATTTGGCGACTCAGAATGGGTGATGTATACCTATTTTGGGGGCGTCACAGTAGGTATGAAAGCTTAGGGATATGATCCCTGGCTAAGATGTGAGACTAGAACTAGGAGGAGAGACGGGGAAATCCTTCGCTAGTATGACCTACCTAATTTATTTGTTATTTAATTGGTCGGTCAGAATATAGGGATAATATGTTGCATGTCAATTAACCCTTGTTTTGTGGCAGTATTGAAAATGACATTCGAGAATGTTGAGAATAGCAATGGAGCACATGAGACTGTTGAATCACCAACGATCAATAACCAGAAAAACGTGCATCAGGAAGGTAACAATCCTCATGTAAATAACAACACCGACCAAATGATGAACGAAGGAATATTTATGGACTTTCTACAATTCATGCAACATCAGGCGAGATAGACTGATGTCAAAAATGCAGGTGGAAACACTGGCAACTCTCGGACGGTCACCACTAAGCAGTTCAAGGAGCTGGGACCACCGGTGTGACTCCCCCAAATCTGGGTACTTCAATTCCACGGAATTTGGTGTTCACTATACAAATATCATCTATCTATCTACCCATAATAAATGCAAGCCATACAATAGATAGAATAAAAACCTTCCACTTAAGGGTTACATCATCTGAATAATAATAATACAATCCCAGGTTAAACTAACCTTAAACATATATGCAGAATCATAAACAAATAAGTCTTAAACAACATCATTAACTCGAGTCTTAAACATAAATACATCATCTAATAAAAATAACAAGCCTTCGTCACTTGCTAACTTTGCCCTTGCCTTTACTAGCGGAAGGTTCATCGGTTCTTTCGTTCTTAACTGTAATGTTATTATTACGCAAGAGTGAGCACTATTTCCCACAAGTATAATAATGAAATAACAATATATTAACATGCGAATAAATCAAAAACATTTGAATAAAAGCTCAACTTTTGAATCAAGAATGAATAGCAAGAATCAAAAGAATTCTGAGGGTCATAAGACCTTGAACTATGTCCTAGATTATCAAGGGTTATACTTGAAACCTTTAATAATCATAAGACTATGGACATTTCTACTTGTACTTAGGGGGATCAACCCTTAGTACCATACTGTACACAATATCTTAACGTTAAGGCATAAGTAAATCCCTTTACAGGGTTGTTCATCTCAGTTTGACATTCGAGTCCGCACCAAAGGAAGTTTGGTTTGGATAATTCAATAAGGGTTCTGAAATTTAGAACGTTCATCAACTAAGGACTAGTTGAATCAATAAAGTTCACTAGTCTAATAAGGTTCAACAATAATGATATTCGATTTGAATAATAATCTCAAGAAGTATACAATAGAATAATTATTGTATAACTGAATCATGCTTTAAAGAAATAATATATCTTTAATATAACAATTGAACAAGAATAAAGTAACGATAATTTACTCGAGGTAACTAATAACTTGAACAATAATGACAAGTAGGGTTAGAAAACTTGCCTCGTGCGTAGGCTAAACGATTACTACTTCCGTTCACCACAAATCCTACACACATACCATATGTATTCACGACATTCATTAGTTATATTTTCACTTAATTATTTAATATAAACTCCACTTTATTTAACAAATCATTACACTTCTAATTTAATTACTTAATTAAATTAGAATATTTTCATTCTTTTACTATTATTACACTCGAATAAATTATTTCATAATAATTTCCATTGAATATTTATTTTATTCCATAAATATCTCAATTAAAATATTTACTTTATTTTATAAATATTTTAATAATAATTTTCATCAAATATTTATTTTATTCCATAAATATTTTAATTAAAATATTTAATTTATTTTATAAATATTTTAATAATAATTTTTTATCGAATATTTATTTTATTCCATAATATCTCAATTAAAATATTTAATTTATTTTATAAATATTTTAATAATAATTTTCATCGAATATTTATTTTATTCCATAAATATCTCAATTAAAATATTTAATTTATTTTATAAATAATTTAATAATAATTTTCATCCAATATTTATTTTATTCCATAAATATCTCAATTAAAATATTTAATTTATTTTATAAATATTTTAATAATAATTTTCATCAAATATTTATTTTTTTATTTTTATTTATTTTATTTATTATTATTTTTATTTATTTATTTTTTTGACCGTCGAGGCGGGGTAATTTAGTTTGGTAACGCCCGTCGGGGGCGGGGTTACCCAGGTTCATTTTCTGCAGTTTTTGCAGTTCTGCAGTTCGCGAACATAACAAGGCCAAAAATCAATTACAGGTAAAATTATACATGAATATGGCCATAACTTCCAATTAGTTATTTTTACACGAATTTAGACTTACCCAATCATTGCAATACATATATAATAATTACTTAACCCATCTAGCAAGATTTTTAACAAGTTACAACACATAATTTGTAAAATCAACACATTTACTTCCATTGTTCTTGATATTCTTGAAGGTTTTGAAAATAAAACATGAAAATTGATACTACGGATTCGTTATAACACCGAATCCGTTCATTTAAAGTTTGGTCTCTTTGTATCAATATGTATAATAATATACGAGTGTAAAATTTAGGGATAATATATGATCAACGCATTAAATACCACTTATAGGGCCATAAGGCCAAAACCCATACTCTGTAATTTTGAAAAACATATACGACATGTATTTTAATGAAACGGATGATATGGTCTGCATAGTAAACATGTTATACTACTCAAATTATTACACATATTCTTATAACAATCATCATTTCCCAATTCACAGAGATTTACAGAATATATGAAAGCCATTTTTATAAAAACTAAATGACGTAACTTTAAAATTTGGGAAGAAGGGATTACCCTTGAATACTCTGTTGAGATTACACAGGGTGACAACAATTCCCAATTTCTCACACTTCTTCTCCTTTAATCACAGTATTCACAATCTCTCTCAAAGTTCTCACTCTCTCTGTGAATATTTCTTAGACTTAATAAAAAAACAATAAAGAAGACGCATGATATAATAAAAGAACTGACGCACTGAGTGGTCAGTTAACCCAATAATGGGTAACTGCTCCAACTCCCCATAGGGCCTTGTTTGGCTAGCAAAATAGATTTAAAAACTATTTAATCTAATAAAGCTTTATCATATATTTTAATTAATGTCACACTCCTTCATAAAATAAATCAATATCTTATTTATTTTAAATAAAATATAATAATTTCTCATAAATTCACAGTCACATAATAAATTTTCTCATTAATAAATAATGTCAAATTATTAACTCTCTAATTAATAATTAAATTAATTAAATAACATCATGCTTAACTAAATATTTCATTTAATTCGATAAGCTCACATAATTACATATTTGAATAATAATTATTCTCTACATTAATTTAATAAATGTTACACATATAATTAAATTAATCTACCACAATTGCATCAATTAATTATTAAATCTAATAATTAAATCATCGAAAAATATTTATTTAATTCAATAAATATTAAAATTAACTTACAAAAATCTCGTTCGTCACATCTTTCCCCCCCTTAAAAGGATTCTGTCCCCAGAATCACGACTCAATAAATTTGACCCGTTACATTCTCCCCCCCTTACAAGGATTCTGTCCCCAGAATCGTTTACAAATAATTAAATAAATAAATGAGGGTAGTTCTTCATCATATTCTCTTCGAGTTCCCACGTAGCTTCTTCAGTGTTATGGTTCCTCCAAATAACCTTAACAGAAGGTATAACCTTATTTCTGAGAACTTGTTCTTTTCGGTCTACAATTTGGACAGGAATTTCTTCGTAAGATAAGTCTTTGTCGAAATGTAGGGGTTCATATTCAATCACGTGCTTGTAATCGAGTTTGTAGGGTCGTAGGACTGAGACATGCAAAACGTTGTGAACATTCTCGAGTGCTGGAGGTAAGGCTACAACGTACGCGACTTCACCGATTCTTCTCATTATTTCAAAGGGTCCAATGAATCTTGGGTTCAATTTCCCTTTCTTTTCGAACCTGATCTTTCCCTTCCAGGGAGAGACCTTCAAGAAAACATAACTACCTGATTCAAACTCGATATTCTTACGATGTGGGTCATCGTATTTTTTGTATCGATCTTGAGCCGCTACCAGTCGTGCTCGGATCACTTTGACTATTTCTGCCGTCTGTTGTACCAATTCTGGCCCTAGCAATTGTCTTTCACCAACTTCGTCCCAGTAAAACAGAGTTCTTCACTTTCTGCCGTATAACGCTTCATAAGGCGGCATGCCTATACTAGCGTGGTAACTGTTGTTGTAGCCGAACTCTACAAATGTTAGGTGATCATCCCAATTTCCTTTAAAGTCCATCACACAGGCTCTTAGCATATCTTCTAATGTCTGAATCGTTCTCTCACTTTGTCCGTCTGCTTGAGGGTGGTAAGCTGTACTCATTCGCAATTGCGTACCCATGTATTCCTGAAGACATTTCAAGAAATTTGATGTGAAGTACAGATCCCTATCTGAAACAATCTTCGTGCCTCGAAACAATCTCTTTTACGTATAGCCTCGCCAACTGATCTAAGTTGAATCTTATTTTGATCGGAAGGAAGTGTGCAGATTTCGTCAGTTGGTCAACGATAACCCATACTGCGTCGTATCCTTTCTGAGTCGTCGGAAGGCCAACCACGAAGTCTATTGTAATATATTCACATTTCCACTCTGGGATCTCTAACGGTTGTAGCAATCCACCCGGTCTCTGATGTTTCACTTTCACTTTCTGACAGGTCAGACACTTGGCAACACATTCTGCAACATCACGCTTCAAATTCGGCCACCAGAAATATTGTCTAAGATCTTGGTACATCTTGGTACTACCAGGGTGAATCAAATATCGTGAACTATGAGCCTCGCTCAAAATATCTTTCTTAATCTCTGTGACTGGTGATACCCAAATTCTACTCTCAAATCTCAATATTCCTTCCATATCCATCTTAAATCTCGGTTTGGTTCCTTCAGATATATTCTTTGTCACCTTTTTGCATTCATCATCCTGAAGCTGAGCCTCCTTTACTTTATCTAGTGGAGTTGTACCAAATTGCATCTGAAATAGCTTCTCATCGATCTTCATAGGATACTTCACTTCCAACTCCAGTTTCTCCATTTCTATAATTAGCTCCTCCTGAGAAGTCAACATCATCAATTTCTCATGACCCTTTCTACTTAAGGCATCAGCAACCACATTTTCTTTACCCGGATGATATAAAATCTCATAGTCGTAATCTTTAATTAATTCTAACCATCTTCTTTGATGCATATTCAAATCCTTCTGCGTGAAAATATATTTCAGACTCTTATGGTCCGTATATATTTCACACTTCTCCCCGTAGAGATAGTGCCTCCAAATTTTTAAAGCAAAAACAACTGCAGCTAACTCCAAGTCATGGGTCGGATATCCCTTCTCGTAATCCTTCAATTGACGTGATGCATACGCAGTGACTTTGCCATTTTGCATCAGCACACAGCCAAGTCCTTTATGCGATGCATCACTATATACAACAAAATTTCTTGTATCATCCGAAAGAGATAACACAAGGGTCGCACTCAACCTCTTCTTCAATTCTTGAAAACTTTCCTCACACTTATCCGTCCAAACAAATTTCACAACTTTTCGAGTTAAATTCATTAACGGAGTTGCAATCTTGGAAAAGTCTTGTATGAACCTTCTATAATATCCTGTCAATCCAAGAAAACTTCGTACTTTCGACGGCGTCCTCGGCTGATCCCAGTTAATCACAGCTTCGACTTTGAATGGATCTACCAAAATTCTATTTTTATCGATCACGTGCCCAAGAAATTGTACTTGTTCAATCTACAATTCGCATTTAGAAAACTTAGCATACAACTTCTCTCTTCTCAATACTTCCAACGTTAACCTCAAATGTTCTTCGCGTTCTTCTTTGGTTTTGGAATATACCAAAATGTCATCTATAAATACCACTACGAACTTGTCTAAAAATGCCTTGAATACACCATTCATTAGTCCCATAAATGCTGCAGGAGCATTCGCAAGACCAAACGACATTACTAAAATTTTGTAGTGACCATATCGCGTTCTGAACGCTGTATTCGATACATCCTCTGGTCTCACCTTCAATTGATGATAACCGTTTCTCAAGTCTATCTTGGAAAAATATCTCGCTCCCTTCAATTGATCAAACAGGTCGTCGATCCTCGGTAATGCATATCTGTTCTTAATCGTGACCTTATTCAGTTCTCTGTAGTCAATGCAGAGCCACATCAATCCGTCCTTCTTTTTCACAAATAACATCGGTGCTCCCCACGGCGATACGCACGGTTAAATATACTTCTTGTCCAACAATTCTTGTAGTTGTACCATTAATTCCTTCATCTCTACTGGTGCCAGTTGGTATGGTGCCTTCGATATTAGAGCAGTTCCTGGCGCCAAATTGATCACGAAATCTACCTCTCTATCTGGTGGAAGTCCTGGCAAATCGTCTTGAAATACGTCGATGAAGTCCCTCACAATCGGTATTTCTTCTACCTTCGGATTCTCTTTTCGACTATCGACTATGTAAGCTAAGTATCCTACATAGCCTTATCTTAATAACTTCTTGGCCTGCATCATCGTCAGACAACTCGCTTGTCTATGTGACTTGCTACCATAAAATACAACATTTGACGGAGTCAGAAGGTTAATACGCTTCTTTTGGCAATCAATTATAGCCCCGTAATTAAATAACCAGTCCATTCCCAAAATAAGGTCAAATTCCCCAAGTTGAATAGGGATAAGATCTACGTTCATGATATTAACCTTAATATCCACTCTACAGTTCTTTTGTACCTACTTAACAGGGATTATTTCTCTATTCGCAATTTTTATGTTCATGGGGTAATCCAATTCATTCTTAGGCAAATCTAAATTCTTGGCAAAATCATCGGATATAAAGGAACAAGTAGCACCCGAATCAATTAAAACATAAGCATTAATTTTATTAATCGGAATGATACCTGGCACCACATCACGGGATTGAACTGCATCTTGCACCGTCATGTTGAAAGTCTGTGCGGTCGGTCGGTTTGTTGTGGTTGGTCCGGTGATAGTTAAGGTATTTCCACTGTTATTTCCCCAGTTTCCTCCTAATCCTGACCCTCCCGATCCCTTCTTGGGACAATCTCTTGCCAGATGGTCCTTCGAACCACAAGTAAAACAAGCACCCTTCTTTGGGTTTGGACAGTTTGGTACTATGTGGCCTTCCTGACCACAATTGTAGCACACACTTTTTCCTTTCATACAAACTCCCAGATGGGCTTTCCCACAAGTCGGGCATAATTCAATTCTTTTCTTCTGATTACTTTGCTGATTTCCCAATGATGAGCTGTCGTTCCACCTTTTCTTCTGATTGAAATTTCCACCTCATGTGCCAGTTCCACTGGCCTTGTTATTTCCTTTACCATCACTCTTCTTCTTCTTTTGATCTTGATTGTACTTGGTCACCGCATCGCTTCCTCCTTCAGTGAGGATGGCCTTTTCCAGTACTCCGGCAAACATGTTTAGCTGAAACATTGATACCTTGATGTACACCCAAGGCTTTAGTCCTTGCTCGAATCTTCTGGCTTTTCTTTCATTCGTGTGTACTTGATACGGAGTGAACCTCGCTAACTCGTTGAATTTAGCCGCGTAGTCAGGTACGCTCATGTTTCCCTGTTCCAGTTCCAGAAATTGAACTTCTATCTGATTCTGCGAACTAGTTGGGAAATACATTTCGAAAAACATTTCTTTAAATCTCTCCCACGTAATTACACCTTCACCTCCTCGCACTTTGTTTGCTTTCCACCAGTAGTTAGCCTCAGACTTCAACATAAATGTTGCAAAAGCGGTCTTCTGGTCTTCTCTAACCCTAGCAACGTCAAAAACCTTCTCTATTTCCATAACCCACGTTTGAGCCTCGACTGGGTTCATGGAACCTTTGAACTCTGGCGGTCCCACCGCCTTAAAGTCCTTAAATGTTGTGTTTGGTGGAGCTTGAGGTTGGTTATTCATGGCTCCAGTCAGTAAGTTCACCAACTGCTGCACGAGATTAGCGTTGGCATTATTGTTAATATTGGTTGACTCTTCTTGAGCCGGTTGATGTTGTTGTCTTCTCCTTGGCGGTATTTTTCTGTTAAATAAACGCTTTATTAGAACTTTATTTATTTCTCTAAATAGTTAAGGCATTACTCAACAATTTAACCTATCACTTAATACACCATCTCAAACAACTTGATATATTTGCATTCAAATCAAAGTTTTAACATTAAACAATAGCATAACTGCTATTTACATCAACTATCCTGGAATAAAGAATCCACAGGATTTAAAACATTCAAATATTCTTTCGTTCATAAACATGTCAGAATTTACATCTAAAAAACTAATTAAGTTCTTCACATAATTAAATAAATCATATCACTGTTGGTCAAGGTACTGATTAGCCTTGTTACGCTCCTCTTCTAAGATGCGATACATCGTCATGCGATCAATCATGTACAATGGTAGTCCTTCGAACTGGATTGGGTACCTCAAAACTCAATCTTGGGTCTCATTCATTGCCTTGTTAAGTATAGAGTACAATTACCCAATCTTCGCTTTCTTTGCACGACTATCATCCTCTGCCTGATCAGCTCGACGTGGTTCTCTTACCCAGCCTTCCTCTGCTATGTTCAGCCTTTCGGAGGTTTCCTTCAGTTCCTTCTTCAGTTTCTCTATCTCCTCAGTCTTATCTTCAGTTTGACCCTTCTCATGGACCAAATTCCATTCTACATTTTCCAGTCGAGAGTGAAGAGTCGAAATCTCCCCCTCCTTCTCCTCTAGAGTAATCTGCTGAATAATAGCTCGCTCAGTCAGATCCTATACCTCATCTCGTAACTCCACGTTACGATCGTATAATGTGTCATACATCTCAGCATCAACAGTGTAATGTGATAACTCCTCTTCTTCCTCTTTCTCGTCAAACTCCTCAGGATCCTCCTCAGGATCAGTCTCAGGTTCATGCTCCTGACCAACAACGGTGATCAATGGAGATGACTCCCTCTGAACTAACTATTACCTAACGACACGTATGTCTCTGGGCTCCTCCTCTATCGGTACTATAGGTACTCAGGGTTCCTCCTCCCCTGCTCGACTAATTCTTCCAACGTCAGACATCCTGACAACAAAAATTTCGAATTTTAGTTACTAAGTTGTACTAGTGAGCACCTAATTTAACACATAAGCACATAAAGTCTTTTATTATCTTTAATGAATTACAGAAATTAATTTCCTAGAACTCGATAAGAGTTTTCCATTACTATCTTCTTCTATAAGGCTACTACCTAAGGTTGTTCCCCCACCTAAGGTTCATAACCTATAGCATTGATACCAACTTGTGACACCCCCAAATCCGGGTACTTCAATTCCACGGGATTTGGTGTTCATTGTACAAATATCATCTATATATCTACCCATAATAAATGCAAGCCATGCAATAGATAGAATAAAAACATTCCCCTTAAGGGTTACAACATCTGAATAATAATAATATAATCCCAGGTTAAACTAACCTTAAACATCTGTGCGGAATCATAAACAAATAAGTCTTAAACAACATCATTAACTCGAGTCTTAAACATAAATACATCATCTAATAAAAATAACAAGTCTTTATCACTTGCTAATTTTGCCCTTGCCTTTACTAGCGGAAGGTTCATCGGTTCTTTCGTTCTTAACTGTAATGTTATTATTAAGCAAGAGTGAGCACTATTGCCCATAAGTATAATAATGAAATAACAGTATAATAACATGCGAGTAAATCAAAAACATCTGAATAAAAGCTCAACTTTTGAATCAAGAATGAATAACAAGAATCAGAAGAATTCTGAGGGTCATAAGACCTTGAACTATGTCCTAGGTTATCAAGGGTTATACTTGAAACCTTTAACAGTCATAAGACTATGGACCTTTCTACTCGTACTTAGGGGATCAACCCTTAGTACTATACTGTGCACAATATCTTAACGCTAACGCATAAGTAAATCCCTTTGCAGGGTTGTTCATCTCAGTTTGACATTTGAGTCTGCACCAAAGGAAGTTTGGTTTGGAAAATTCAATAAGCGTTCTGAAATTTAGAACGTTCATCAACTAAGGACTAGTTGAATCAATAAAGTTCACTAGTCTAATAAGGTTCAACAATAATGATATTCGATTTGAATAATAATCTCAAGAAGTATACAATAGAACAATTATTGTATAACTGAATCAAGCTTTGAAAAGATAATAAATCTTTAATATAACAATTGAACTTGAATAATAGTAACGATAATTTACTCGAGGTAACTAATAACTTGAACAATAATGACAAGTAGGGTTAGGAAACTTGCCTCGTGCGTAGGCTAAACGATTACTACTTCCGTTCACCACAAATCCTACACACATATCATATGTATTCACGACATTCATTAGTTACATTTTCACTTAATTATTTAATATAAACTCCACTTTATTTAACAAGTCATTACCCTTCTAATTTAATTACTTAATTAAATTAGAATATTTTTATTCTCTTACTATTATTACACTCGAATAAATTATTTCATAATACTTTCCATCGAATATTTATTTTATTCCATAAATATCTCAATTAAAATATTTACTTTATTTTATAAATATTTTAATAATAATTTTCATCGAATATTTATTTTATTCCATAAATATCTCAATTAAAATATTAAATTTATTTTATAAATATTTTAATAATAATTTTTATCAAATATTTATTTTATTCCACAATATCTCAATTAAAATATTTAATTTATTTTATAAATTTTTTAATAATAATTTTCATCGAATATTTATTTTATTCCATAAATATCTAAATTAAAATATTTAATTTATTTTATAAATAATTTAATAATAATTTTCATCAAATATTTATTTTATTCCAGAAATATCTCAATTAAAATATTTAATTTATTTTATAAATATTTTAATAATAATTTTCATCAAATATTTATTTTATTGTTTATTATTATTTTTATTTTTTATTTATTTATTTATTTTATTTTTTTTGACCGTCGGGGCGGGGTAATTTAATTTGGTAACGCCCGCTAGGGGCGGGGTTACCCAGGCTCATTTTCTGCAGTTTCTGTAGTTCGCTAACATAACAAGGCCAAATTAGGCCAAAAATCAATCACAGGTAAAATTATACATGAATATGACCATAACTTCCAATTTGTTATTTTTACACGAATTTAGACTTACCCAATCATTGCAATACATATATAATCATTACTTAACCCATCTAGCATGATTTTTAACAAGTTACAACACATAATTTGCAAAATCAACACATTTACTTCCACTGTTCTTGATGTTCTTGAAGGTTTTGAAAATAAAACATAAAAATTGATACTACGGATTCGTTATAACACCGAATCCGTTCGTTTAAAGTTTGCTCTCTTCGTATCAATAAGTATAATAATATACGAGTGTAAAATTTAGGGATACTATATGATCAACGCATTAAATACCACTTATAGGGCCATAAGGCCAAAACCCATACTCTGTAATTTTTAAAAACATATGCAACATGTATTTTAATGAAACAGATGATATGGTATGCATAGTAAACATGTTATACTACTCGAATTATTACACATATTCTTAAAACAATCATCATTTCCCAATTCACAGAGATTTATAGAATATATGAAAGCCATTTTTATAAAAACTAAATGACTTAACTTTAAAATTTGGGAAGAAGGGATTACCCTTGAATACCCCGCTTAGATAACACAGGGTGACAACAATTCGCAATTTCTCACACTTCTTCTCCTTTAATCACAGTATTCACAATCTCTCTCAAAGTTCTCACTCTCTCTGTGAATATTTCTTAGACTTAATAAAAAAATAATAAAGAAGACGTATGATATAATAAGAGAACTGACGCACTGAGTGGTCAGTTAACCCAATAATGGGTAACTGCTCCAACTCCCCATAGTGCCTTGTTTGGCTAGCAAAATAGATTTAAAAACTATTTAATTTAATAAAGCTTTATCATATAGTTTAATTAATGTCACACTCCTTCATAAAATAAATCAATATCTTATTTATTTTAAATAAAATATAATAATTTCTCATAAATTCGCATAGTCACATAATAAATTTTCTCATTAATAAATGATGTCAAATTATTAACTCTCTAATTAATAATTAAATTAATTAAATAACATCATGCTTAACTAAATATTTCATTTAATTCGATAAGCTCACATAATTACATATTTGAATAATAATTATTCTCTACATTAATTTAATAAATATTACACATATAATTAAATTAATCTACTATAATTGCATCAATTAATTATTAAATCTAATAATTAAATCATCGAAAAATATTTATTTAATTCAATAAATATTAAAATTAATTTATAAAAATCTCGTTCGTCACAACCGGAGTTTATTGGAGAGTAAAAACCACTTAAGGCGGAGACATGGATAAAGCAGATCACCAAGATATTCGATGTCTTGGGATGCTCCGAGGATCAAAAGGTTCTCTTTGCCACCTTTATGTTGCGAGAAGAGGCAGATTACTAGTGGGAATCGGTAAAGCGTACTCAACCTGCTGCACTGAAGATGTCTTGGG
This sequence comes from Panax japonicus, assembly GCA_020205505.1. Classification (NCBI taxonomy): domain Eukaryota; kingdom Viridiplantae; phylum Streptophyta; class Magnoliopsida; order Apiales; family Araliaceae; genus Panax; species Panax japonicus. Next base: position 40,774,226 of record CM035101.1, on the reverse strand, counting down.
AGAAGTTCTAAGAACTATTCAACGACAAGTACTTTCCTGAAAGTATTCATCACATGAAGGAGGTAGAGTTCATCAAGCTGGAGCAGAACAATATGACCATGTCGTAGTACTAAGCTAAGTTTGCCGAGTTGTCCCGGTTTGCGTCCCACTTGGTTGATAATGAGGAGAGAATGACGCGGATGTTTCTAAGAAGTTTGAAACCCGAGATACGTCAATATCTAATTTCTCACAAACTGTGTTTGTATTCAGATGTTGTAAATAGGGCTCAGTTATTGGAGTGCGATAACGAGTCAACTCAACCAAGAGAAAGCAACCGGCAAAATGATAATTCCAGTGGTAGCAGTCATCGAAGCGGTGACAAAAAATGTGGAAGGAATCAACATGCCAGAAATGGTAACCACTTCAGTGGTAATCATGGCCAAGACAATAAAAATGGATATTTCAAGAAGAGGAGATTCAACAATGATGGAAAGAGGTCATCATCAGCACCCATTGTTAAGGAAGGAGAACGAGCACCTATCATATGCTTCAAATGCAGAGGGGAGGGACACATTAGTCCAAACTGTGCGTCCAATTGAAATGGTGACACCAAATGCCGTCCCAGACAAGTCAAAACCAGTAGTTCAAGGGAGAACGTTTGTTGTGACCTCCCAGAAAGCAAGGAACCCGAACGAGGTCATCACAGGTAAGCTTATCATAAACTCTAGCGAAGTATATACCTTATTTGATATCGGTTCTACCCATTCTTTTATTTCTCCTCCTTGCGCTCAACGTTTAAATTTGACTCCGAAGAAATTAGACTTTGACTTATCTGTTGAAACTCTGTTGGGAGAAACCTTCATTACATCCACTGTTTATAAGTCTTGTTTGATTAAAATAGGTACCCTCACATTACTTGTCGATCTTATTTCATTGAAAATACTTGCATTTAACGTAATTCTATGGATTGATTGGTTAACTACTCATCATGCAAAAATTGATTATTTTCGTAAGGTTGTAAGCTTTCATATTCCTAACCAACCTATTATACGAATTCAAGCAACCAAACCATTAAAATCAATCATTGTCGTCTCAAGCCATAAAGCTATTCGTTTATTGAAAAACGGATGTCAAGCTTTCTTAGCTCATGTCACGGATTTAAACAAAAATACGTCAATTTTGAATGATATTTCTATTGTTAATAAATTTTTTGATGTATTCCCTGAAGAACTTCTTGACCTACCCCCAGAGCATTAAATTAAATTTTGTATCGACCTTGAACACGGTACAAAACCCCTTTCCAAAGTCCCATATCGAATGGCTCGTATTGAACTTCAGGAGTTAAAGACCCAACAGCAGGAATTGTTCGACGTCGATTTCATTCGTCCTAGTACGTTTCCTTGGGGGGCTCCTGTTCTATTCGTAAAGAAGAAAGATGGGAGTATGCGACTTCGTATTGATTATCGGGAGTTGAATCATGTCACCATCAAAAATAGGTAACCATTGCCACGTATTAATGACCTGTTTAACCAGTTGAAAGGCATCAAATTCTTTTCAAAGATCGATCTTCGTTTCGGATATCATCAGTTAAAGATTAAAACCGATGACATTCCAAAGACAGCTTTCAGAACTCGATACGGGTATTATGAATTCCTAGTCATGTCCTTTGGATTGAATAATGCTCCTACTGCCTTTATGGACATGATGAATCGAGTATTCAAGGAATATTTGGATCATTTTGTGGTCGTCTTTATTGATGACATTCTCATATACTCCAAAAGTTGTGAATATCATGAGCAACACTTGAGGCTGATACTCCAAAAGCTTCGTGAAAATAAGCTTTATGCCAAGTTAAATAAATTCGAGTTCTGGCTTGAAGAAGTAGCATTCCTTGGGCACGTAGTATCAACTCATGGAATATCTGTTGACCTAGTAAATATTGAAGCAATACAAAGCTGGGAGCAACCTAAATCAGTGACCGAAGTACGCAACTTTCTCATCTTAGCTGGTTATTATCGGAGATTCGTATAAGGGTTTTCTCGAATCACTACTCCATTAACTTAGCTGACTCAAAAAGATACAAAATTCGGTTGGAGCGAGAAATGTGAGAAGAATTTTCAAGAACTCAAGAGAAGACTCATTTCAGCACCAATTCTGACAATACCATCTGGCTCGGAGGGATTTGTCATCTACAGTGATGCTTCGGGCAAAGGGTTAGAATGTGTTCTCATGCAACATGGGAAAGTCATATCCTATGCCTCTCGACAACTCAAAGAATATGAGAGAAATTATCCTACTCATGATTTAGAGTTGGCAGTTGTTGTCTTCGCACTTAAAATTTGGAGGCATTACTTGTATAGGGAGAAAATGGAGATCTTTACGGATCATAAAAGCCTCAAATATTTCTTCACCCAAAAGGAACTCAACATGCGGCAACGACGTTGGCTTGAACTGTTGAAATATTATGATCATACCATTTAATACCATCCTGGTAAAGCGAACGTAGTAGCTGACGCATTGAGTAGAAGATCATATACGGGTACGAGTGCAATATTTTCAACATAAAGGCCCATTTTGTATGACTTACAAAGGATGGAGATAGAGTTAAAGACTTCAGGGACCCATGTGATGATGGCGAATATACGAGTAGAACTGACTTAAATCGATAAAGTTAAAGCTGCTCAAGCTACAGACCTGGAGCTGATGCGTATGAGGAAGAAAGTGCAAGAAGGTGCTATGCCGGAAGCAAAAATCGATGAAGAAGGAATACTTCAAGTCAACTCCAGACTTTGTGTTCCTAATGACCCTAATTTAAAGTATAAAATCATGATGGAGGCACACAACACACCATTTGCAATCCATCATTGGAGTACAAAAATGTATCATGATCTTCGATATACATTTTGATGGAGCAATATGAAGAGAGAGATATCAGAGTTTATCTCAAGGTGTTTAACTTGTCAATGAGTTAAGGTGGAGCATCAAGTACCAAAAGGTCCATTGCAACCACTTGAAATTCCAGAATGGAAGTGGGAACACATTACCATGGATTTTGTTAGTGGTCTTCCCAAGGTTTCTCAAGGCATAGATGCAACTTGGGTCATTGTTGATAGATTGACCAAGTCTGCTCACTTCTTACCTATACGAGAAACTTATACACTTGAACGTCTATGTATATAAATGAGATTGTAAGAATGCATGGTATGCCAGAATCCATAGTTTTTGATCGAGACCCAAGATTCACTTCACGATTTTGGGTTAGTTTGCAAAAAGCTATGGGCAAAGATTTACGATTTAACTCGGCATATTATCCTTGGACGGACGGGCAGTCGGAGAGGACTATTCAAACTCTTGAAGATCTATTAAGACTCTGTGTCCTTGACTTCAAGGGAAGTTGGGACAAGTTCTTACCATTGGTGGAGTTTTCCTACAATAATAGTTATCAGGCAAGTATTGGCATGGCTCCATTTGAGGCGTTGTGTGGAAGAAAGTGTCGTTCTCTAGTAAGATGGGATGAGGTGGGTGAAGCAACGTTATTGGGACCGAAGTTGGTACATATGACTACAGAAAAGATTCAAACAATCTGACAACGTATAAAAACCTCACAAGATCGACAAAAGAATTATGTTGATCTTCAACGAAAAGACGTGGAATTCGGTATTGGAGATCATGTGTTGTTCCGTGTTGCTCCATGGAAAGGAGTTACAAGATTTGGAAAGGGAGGAAAGCTCAATCCTCGATTGATTGACCCATTTTTAATCCTCGATCGAGTAATAACTGTGGCTTATAGACTCGCTTTACCGCCAAGTATGTCTCATGTTCATAACGTTTTTCATATATCCATGTTATGTAAATATGTGGAAGACCCGAACCATATTATTAAGTTAGAACCGGACGAAATAGCTAAAGATTTAACGTATGAAGAGGTTCTTGTTAAAATCTTGGATAAGAAAGAACATATTCTACACTCCAAGGTTATACCTCAACTAAAAGTTTTGTGGAGAAACCACGATGTTGAGGAAATGACCTGGGAGTTAGAAACTTTAATGAAATCAAAGTATCCTTACCTCTTCGACATAGCAGGGACGTACCCTAATTTTGAGGGCAAAATTTTATATGAAGGGGAGGTTGTAAGACCACGACTTATATGAATAAAGATGAATTTTCTATAAATATCATTTTTGAATATTATGGAGTGAATTCGATATAATGTTATAGTTGTGGGTAATTTTTATAAATTTTACAAAGTATGCAAGTTGTTATATAATATTCTATTGGTTGGGGAATATTCGTTTTAACAAGGAATATTCGTACGACGACACAATCATTGGTGGACCCCACAACGGAATTATTGTCGGATTGAGAAAATGACAAAAATATCTTTTTATGAAAATAACGGCGAAAGTTTTATCGTTAACTGTTGAAATAACCGGTATTAAAAGTACAGTAATACGTGTGGTTGTATAGTAGCACACATTATTGATTATTGATGCTTACGTGAGAAGTCACTCAGTTTTGTTCAATTATTGTTACAGTAATTGCTGCATAGTATCTCACGTTATTTGATTCAATTATTGTCAATATTTTATATATTATTAAATCAATAATTGAGATGACAAGTTATTCTTATTATTATTTTCATAATTAACAATGTCTATAAGTTCTGTCGAGGAGAGGTTTGGTCACCTAATTGCGAGCCAATAGTGAGAAATCCTTATTGGAAAGCCCCCTCTTTCCTGGGAATGATCTGATTGTTAATATTGTGAGTTATAATAATATGAATAAATGTTGTTAAAAATATTGAGGGAATTTTTATGAAGTATTTATGGACCCCATTTACCCATTTTTTTAATAATCGGTAGAAAAATTATTTAATATAATAAAAAGTGGGGCCACATGTGGGGCCCACATTTGGAAAATGAAATTGAAAAAAAAAACAGCATGTCACGGGTAGGTTTTGATAAAAGTCAGGAGGGAGTTATTATTATTATTATTATTATTATTATTATTATTATTATTATTATTATTATTATTATTATTATTATTATTATTATTATTATTATTATTATAAGGTTGATTAAGGTGAAATCACGGGTGTGTATACCGTGAGTTTTTTCTGACATATGTTATATATATATATAATATTTATTTAAAAGTTTTCGTTTTAATAGAATATTTTATTGCATAGTGCAGCATAGTAAAATCAAAATTTTTAAAATTTTCAGCCGGTGAACGTCTGTGAACCTTTTCCCTACTGTGCATCCAAATTGTATCATTTCCATTCTCCTATAAATATGATGCTTAGTTAGAATTGAAAATCACACCAGAATCAGAGAATTCTTCTTCTATAATATTGAGCGTTTTTATTTAGAGTTTTAGAAAGCTTTGAGCGTAGAAAATAGTGAAAGTTTTCTTCAAGAATATCCCCGCTATACCAGTTGGAATACTCTTCTTTTCAAGGTAAGGGATGTTATTTTTGTTCAATATTCATATGAAATAATATTTTCTTCCATACTCTGTAGTATGTAGGTAATATTATTTCGTTTCAGATTCCGAATTCTATACTCATTTTGATAAAGTTTTGGCTTCTATACTCCATAAAATTAATAAAATATCCTTGATATTTGCGCTTCATCTAGCATCTTTTTATGGAAATATTATTCTGAGCATTCTTGGTAAGTTTTAACTTTTTCATGTCGGGGTACTATTCACGAGGTTACTATTCTCAAAATTTCTTTTCACGAGTACTATTCACTCAGTTACTATTCACCCGGGGTACTATTCATGACAAAATTTGATTTCTTTTCGGTCCAAATTATTTTTGGTACAATATTATTCTTGAATTTTACTCCACAAAGAAGTATCATGTTGACAATTTGGACGTTATTGTTTTCTAGATAAATTAATTTATAAATCTTTAAAAATTTATCCTTAAAAATCTGGTCCAAATTATTTTATTGAATTCTTATCATCCTCATGTTTATATTATGTTGAAAGTCATTTATGGCCGTAGTGCATAGATGGACTTGGTATGATTATGACCAGCGATTATTCGGTATAATCATGATCGTAATGTTACAAATGATGTGGTAAAAGTCATCATTGGTCCGTAGTGTATTGATGGACAGTTGTAGGCATGATCATGACCATTGATGAAAACACGAATATCTTTGGCCGTAGTGCATGAATAATTTGTGGTCGTGATACTAATGAATATACTTGGTCGTAGTGCAGGGATGATGTGGATTATTTATTAAGCTGAGTCTCAGCGATAAAACTGTTGATAAACTTTTTAAATCATAGAAGATAGTAGATTTTATGTTCTACTCGACTCTTTAAATGGATTGCTTATTCCGATGCAGTTAAACTTGATGTTTATTATATTTTATCAGTTTAACACTATTGAAGGCTAAAAATAATTTATTCAACATTATCTTAGTCATAATATTTCTTACTGGGCTAGTTGAGCTCAACCTTTACTTTCATTGTTATCTTCAAGAAATGAGAATATAGTTGGGACTAGTTGGGGAACGGAGTGACGGTCTAGATGGTAGCATTAGCAGTCCTCAATATTCTGTGAAATAGTGTGACAATAAATGTCATAAGAACTTGTTTTTAAGTTTGAATACCGTCTAGAAGACAATATTTTTATTAAAACTCACAGCTCATGTTGTATAATTAAGTTTGTATTTGTATTTAGTACTATGTATTTGGCGACTTAGAATGGGTGATGTATACCTATTTTGGGGCCGTCGCACTTATACCTGATATTTCATCCGGAAGTACTGTTCTTTTGAGGTAAGGGATGTTATTTTCTTCATAATGATTTTATTCTTTCAATATCATTATATCCAAATATTGATATAGATTTTATTGTGGAATTTCTACCTTTTTGTGTCGGGGTTACTATTCACATATACGACACTATTCACGTATACGACACTATTCATGAATCGGCACTATTCGCAGAAAAAAAAAATTTCTTTTCTTTGTCCAAGTTGTCTATTATGGTTACTATCTTTGATTGTATCCATGTTTTGTTCTTTATTCTTGAATTTTGCTCCACAATTGATTTTTATAAGGTATTTTTGAACTTGGATAAACTAAAGTACGAATCCCTAATATTTGATGTTTTATCTCATTGGATTCGTTTTCTTCAAGATATTTTTCATCATCCTCAATCCTAAATGATGATATTACTGAATATCTTTGGCATGTAGTGCAAACATGAATGATTACCTAATGAATATCTTTGCCTCATAGTGCAAAGATGAACAGGTGTTGAGATGAACATGATCAATTGGTGATACAAATAAATATCTTTGGCCTGTAGTGCAAAGATGAATATTTGATTCAAGATTTATATTGATTGATGTTACAGGGATAAAATATTGATGATGGAATTTTAAATCTTAGAAGACAGTAGAATTCCTTCTCAACTTGACTATTCTAATGGATTATTGTTTCCACTGCAGTTGTTGATCAAAAACTTGTTGTCTATTATATTTTATCAGATTTTCCTTGTTGAAGACTAATGATAAATTTTTGTATATTATCTTAGTCATAATATTCTTTACTGGGCTAGTTGAGCTCACCATTTTCCTTTTTATTCCATTTTTCTTCCCAGTAGGTGAGAACATATCAGGAACTAGCCGGGGTATAAAGTGATGGTTCAGGATAGTTGTTTTAGTAGTCCTCACTATTTTGTAAAATTGTGTATCAATAATTGTAATGAGGACTTCTTTTGAGTTTGTATACTGTTTATTAGATAATATTTGTATTCAAACTCACAGTATATGTGTTGTCGTATTTTACACGATAATTATATTACTGCGGTTGTATTTGTTTCTGTACCATGTATTTGGCGACTTAGAATGGGTGATGTATACCTATTTTGGGGGCATCACAGTTGGTATTAAAGCTTAGGGATATGATCCTGGCTGAGATGTGAGACATGAACTAGGAGGGGGGAGACATGAAATTCTTTCGCTAGTATGACCTGACTAAGTTTATTTGGTATTTATTTGGTCGGTCAGAGTATAGGGATAATATGTGACATGTCAATTAACCCTTGTTTTATGGCAGCATTTGAGAATGACAGCTGGAAATATTAACAATGGAGTGAATCAAACCGTGGAGACACCTTTAATCACCACATAGGGGAACGTACAACAGGAAGGCAATATTCCTCCTATAAACAACACTACCGAACAAATGATGAATGATGGGATGTTTAGAAGCTTTTTGTAGTTCATGCAAAATTAGACGAGGGAGACTCGTGCACAAAATACGGGTAGAAATGATAGCAATGCACAGCTTGTCACAGCTAAGCAGTTCAAGGAGTTGGGACCACCAGAATTTGCGGGAAAGCCGGATCCGATTAAGGCAGAAATATGGGTCAAGTAAATTACCTTGATATTCGATGTCTTCGGATGCACTAAGGAACAGAAGGTTCCATTCGCCACCTTTATGTTTCGTGGTGAGGCAGACTACTGGTGGGAGTCTGTGAAGTGTACCTAGCATGACGCACTCAACATGTCTTGAGAAATGTTTCAGAAACTTATTAATGACAAGTACTTTCCTGAAAGTATTCGTCATATGAAGGAGGTAGTGTTTATCAGATTGGAACAAAACAACATGACAGCGTCCCAGTACGAGGCGAAGTTCGCAGAGTTATCTAGGTTTGCACCTCATTTGGTAGAGAATGAAGAACGAATGACACGGATGTTTCTAAAAGGTTTAAAATTTGAAATTCGACAATATCTTATCTCTCATAAATTTTCATTATATTCAGATGTTATCAACATAGCTCAATTATTAGAGCGAGATAATGAGTATGCTCAACCGAGGGACCATAATCAGGGTTATACAGGTGATAACAGTCATTGTAGTGATGATAACCAGCGGGAGGAAAGAATACAGATAAAATCGGTAATCACTCGGGTGGTAATCGTGGCCATGATAATAGGAGAGGTGAGTCAAGTCTAAATTTCAGAAAGAAGAGATTCAACAATGATGGGAAAACATTAGCACCAACACCAGCACCAACAAAAAATTATAGGGGAGGAGAACGACCCCCAGTTAGATGCTACAGATGCGGAGAGGAGGGACACATAAGTCCAAATTGTTCATAGCCTTCCAAGGTGTGTTTCAGTTATGGAAAAGACGGTCATATAGCCCAGTTTTGTTCGGTCAAGTCCAGCTGGGATGGCGACACCAAAGGCGACTACGGATAAAATAAAGTCGGTGGTTCAAGGGAGGGCGTTTGTCGTGACTGGCCAAAACGCGAGGAATCCGAACAAGGTGATCACGGGTAAGCTAATCATAAACTCTTATGAAGTTTATAGCTTATTAGATACCTGTTCTACCCATTCTTTTATCTCTCATGCTTGTGCTCAACGTTTGAACTTGACTCTAGAAAAATTAGACCTTGACTTATCTGTTGAGAGTCCGTTAGGAGAAACTTTCATTATATCTACTGTTTATAAATCTTGCTTGATTCTAGTTGGAACCATAACATTACCTATCGATCTTATTTCGTTGAAAATACTTGCATTTGATGTGATCTTAGGGATTGATTGGTTAACCACTCATTATGCTAAAATTGATTATTTTCGTAAGGTTGTTAGTTTTCATATTCCTAATCAACCTGTTATGAAAATTCAAACAACCAAATCACTAATGTCAATCATTGTCATATCAAGCCATAAAGCTATTCGTTTATTAAAAAATAGATGTCAAGCTTTCTTAGCCCATATCACGTACTTGAACAAAAACACGTCAGATTTGAATAAACTTTCTGTTGTTAGTGATTTTCCTGACGTCTTTCCTGAAGAACTTTCTGGTCTACCCCCAGAATGTGAAGTTGAATTCTTTATTGACCATGAACCTGGTACAAAGCCCATTTCTAAAACCCCATATCTAATGGCACCTATTGAACTTTAGGAGTTAAAGGTCTAACTACAGGAGTTGTTGGACATTAGTTTCATTCGTCCTAGTACATCTCCTTGGGGTGCTCCTGTGTTATTTGTAAAGAAGAAAGAATGGAGTATGTGACATTGTATTGACTAACGTGAATTAAACCATGTCACTATCAAGAATAGGCATCCGCTACCTCGCATTGATGACTTGTTCGACCAGATGCAAGGAGCACAATTCTTTTCAAAGATTGATCTTCGTTTCTGGATATGATCAGCTGAAGATTAAAACTGAGGATATTTCAAAGACTACCTTCAGAACTCGGTACGATCATTATGAATTCTTAGTCATGTCTTTTGGATTGACTAATTCTCCTGCTGCATTCATGGATATGTTGAACCATGTATTCAAAGAATATTTGGATCAGTCATTGTCGCCTTTATTGATAACATCCTCATCTATTCAAAAAGTCATGTGAAGATCATGAGCACTATTTAAAGCTGGTACTGCAAAGGCTTCGTGATAACAAGCTATATGCCAAGCTGAAGAAATACGAGTTCTGGCTTGAGGAAGTAGCATTCCTTGGGCACGTGGTGTCAAAACATGGAGCATCTGTTGGCCCAGCGAATATTGAAGCAATACAAAGTTGGGAGCAACCGAAGTCGGTGACCGAAATGCGTAGCTTTCTGGGCTTAGCTGGTTATTATCGGAGATTCGTGGAAGGATTTTCTCGAATCGCTATTCTATTAACTCAGCTGACTCGTAAAGATACAAAATTTGGTTGGAGCAAGGATTATGAGAAGAGTTTTCAAGAACTCAAGAGAAGACTCATTTCGGCACCTATTCTGACAATACCAACTAGTTCGGATGGATTTGTTATTTACAGCGATGCTTCAGACAAAGGGTTAGGATGTGTTCTCATGCAACATGGGAAAATCATAGCCTATGCCTCGTGACAACTCAAAGAATATGAGAGGAATTATCCTACTCATGATTTGGAGTTGGCAGTAGTCGTTTTCGCGTTAAAGATCTGGAGACACTACCTGTATGGGGAGAAAGTGGAGATCTATACAGATCACAAAAGCCTCAAATATTTCTTCACCTAAAAGGAACTCAACATGCGGCAATGATGTTGGCTGAAGTTGTTGAAAGATTATGATCATACCATCCAATACTATCCTGGAAAAGAAAATGTGGTAGATGACGCATTAAGTAGAAGATCATATGCGGGTACGAGTGCAATATTGTTAACACAAAGGCCCGTTTTATATGACTTGCAAAAGATGGAGATAGAGGTAAAGGCTCCAAGTACCCACGTGATGATTTCAAATATACGAGTAGAACCGACTATAATCGATAAAGTTAATGCTACTCAAGCTACAGATATAGAGCTGATGCGTATGAAGAAGAAAGTGCAAGAAGGTGTTATTCTAGAAGCAAGAATCTATGAAGAAGGAATACTTCGAGTCAACTCCAGACTTTGTGTTCCTAACGATTCTGACTTGAAACATAGAATCATGATGGAGGCACACAACACACCGTTTGCAATCCATCATGGTAGTACCAAAATGTATCATGATCTTCGACATACATTTTGGTGGAACATTATGAAGAGAGAGATCGTGGAGTTTATCTCGAGGTGTTTAACTTGTCAACGTGTACAGGCAGAGCATCAAGTGCCAAAGGGTCCATTGCAACCACTTGAGATTCTGACATTGAAGTGGGAACACATTACTATGGATTTCGTTACGGGTCTTCCCAAGGTTTCTCAAAGCATAGATGCGATTTGGTTTATTATTGATAGATTAACCAAGTCTGCCCATTTCTTGCCTATACGGGAGACTCATTCCCTTGAACGTCTTTCTAGTATATACGTAAATGAGATTGTTAGATTACATGGCATGCCAGTATCCATAGTTTCATATCGTGACCCAAGATTCACTTCACGATTTTGGGTTAGTTTGCAGAAAGCTATGGGCAAGGATTTACGATTCAGGTCGGCATACCATCCTTAAACGGACGGGAAATCAGAGAGGACTATTCAAACTCTTGAAGATCTATTAAGACTATGTGTCCTAAAATTCAAAGGGAGTTGGGATAAGTACCTACCATTGGTGGAATTCTCCTACAACAACAATTATCATGTAAGTATAGGTGTGGCTCCATTTGAAGCATTGTATGGACGAAAGTATCACTCTCCAGTATGCTGGGATGAGGTGGGAGAAGCAACATTGTTAAGACCAGAATTGGTATTGTGACAACCCAAAAATTTATAAAATCTTAAATGATTGGAATAAAGGTTAAAGAATAAAACCTAGAAGAGAATTTGAGGATTTATTTAAAATTTTCAAGTAAAACCTATATGATTTGCTATTAGAATGAGAATAGAGAAAATATGGGTTACAAAATTCCAAAACCCTAGAAAAGATTTAATATATACTTGAATAAATATCAAGAATAAGGTATTATGATACCTGTAAATTTTGATGTGAATTGAATAAGTATAAAGTCATTAGTTAATACGATTAGCAATATGAAGGGAGTAATTTAAAACTCAAAATTTGAGTTAGAGATAAAATTTTGAAGCACGGACTGCTCGGTTGCATCCAGAACGTCAAGTTTAGTCAGAATGGACAGTAAACACAAAATGTGTAAAGGTTGACTTTTGGTCAAAGTCAATAGTTGACTTTTTATGGAGAAAAGCCAAAATAAGTGTGAGAAGTGAAATATGTTATGATTATGTGAATTATATGTATGATTAAATAAATATACATTATATAATGTGAATACATTTATTTTGTATATAAAGTAAAATAAGAATTAAGTTATATAACCTAATATATATTAGGTGTGATAATTAAATAACCTAAGAGGTTATGAAATGGGAGAATATTAGTATATAAATATATATACTAACATTAAAAGATTTATTTTATATATCTCAAATAATTAATTTTATAACCAAGTCTAATTGGGTTATAAAATTAAAAATGCATTGGTATGAAATTTATTTACAAAGGTGTAGTGGAACCCTAATTAAATGATTAGGGTAAAATAGAATTAAAAGTATTGGACTTTAATGATATCATAGCCCAATAATTTAAATAGAGTCCAAGAGAATTAAATTTGATGGACTAAGGAAGTTATATTATTTAAACAAGCCCAATTAATTAATTAAGAATGAGACTTGTAGATAAAGTGGCTAAGGGCGATTAAATTATTTAATCTAGCCCAATATATTATGTATGTGACAAGTACTATATTGACCCAATTTAATTAGGTTTGAAAGCCCAAGTTAATTTTTGTTAGTAAGTAAAACAATTAAATTTGTTAGCTCAATGAGATTAATTTAAGAGCCCAAACTAAGCCCACTTATGGGAGAATAATAATATTAAAAATTATATTAAGTTAAGAGATATATTTTATTATCTCAAGTTATTAATTTTATAACTTAATTAAAACAAGTTTAGTTGGGTTATAGAATTTAATGTACAAGAGTGATGATTTAAATTCTAAATATTTAGAATTGATACTCTAATTAAATATTTAGGGTGGGTTAAGATAGAAATGATTGGACTATGTATATAAATTACATAGCCCAAAGGATTAAGTGAAAGCCTAAAAGATTAAAGAGAGTGGCCCTATTTTTTAAACCAAATTATTGAGGGCATTGTGGTCATTTAATAAAGCAATTAAATAAAAAGATATGAGGGAGATAAGAGGCCACATGTGGCCGAAATAGAGGAGTGAAAAAAAAAAGAGAAGATCGGCTACATTAAAGATAAGAAAGAGAGAGAAAGAGAAAATGAAAAGAAAGAAGAAAGAGAAAGAGAAAGAGAGAAGAACGGGAAAAAGAAGAAAGAGGGAGAGAAAGAGAAGGGTGGCCGAAGCCATGGAAGAAAGAAAGGGGAAGAAAAATCCTCCATGGAAGATGGAGAAGAAGAATAAGAAGAAGAAGGAGAAGAAAGGTATAAACCCTAAGCTTTATTTTCTTTATTTTTCGTATTAGATGAAAAGAGGGTTTTTGATTTGGATGTATAAAACCCTATAATCTATATGTTTTTCATGGATTTACCCATATTGGGTATTGATTTGGTTGAAATCAAAAATAATTTTTTTCTAGTTTTGAAACCCAAATTTCTATTTACTTTGAAAACCAACGATTTTAAATCTATAATTCCTTTTTACGGTCCATCAAAGAGGGGGTGCTAGATATATGTGTTTACTAGTTAACCAAAGTGGTAGCACTCAAAAATGTTTGAGTTTTCATGCAGTAGTGGCTGTGGAAGCCAAAACAATCCAGATTTTTGGAAAGAAAATAGGACTGTTTTCTACCAGTCAGTAACGTGGGAATTTTCGTCAACTTTTAATGCTTGAAAAATTCTGGAAATATTTGGAGTCATAATATCAGACGTTTTGCAGGCTGTATAAAAATTTGAGAATTTTTGGCCATACCGTTTGAGAGTTATGGATTTTACGATGAAGGGCTATTTTTATGAAGTCACCCAAATAACTCTCTGTGTATAGATCCAAAAATTACCAAATAATTACTGGAAGTACATGTGTATAACAGGAACATATTGTATAAATTTCATAATGTTTGCAGTTAATCTCGATTTATGAAAAATCGGAGAATATTTGACTATTATGGACAATTTAAATATAGTAAATGGATTTTAAAAATTTCGGGACAAATATATGTTCAATATGGAACTATATTCTGTCAAATCTCAGAAAAGAAATATTTTTGGAACTGATTTGGTATTTTTCATCTAAATGATGATAAATAGATAAATGAATTTATGTAAATATATGATGTCCAAAAATATGAAAAGTACGATTTATGACTTGAGACCCTTGAGCATGGCTTATGCAGATTTTTGGTGAAGTTTTGTCCAAAAATGTGAAGTGTTGTTATGTTTATGGCATTTTAGAATGTTTAATGAGTTTATTAAGGAAATGAAAACAATTGAACTAAATAGTCTATTAATATGATTAATGACTTAACTTATTATTATAGGGCTAATAATATAGATATTATTAGTAATATTTGACTCGAATGTTATTAAAAGGTTAATAAGCTTAGCGTAAAATATTATTACATAATTAATAATATTCGACGGGAGATTAAAATACGAGATTTATGTTTATTTTCAATATAATTGTTGAATTTGGTATTCAATGAACTATATTATGCTTGTAATAGGCTAAAATGAGAATTCAGGATGCTGAATTGGATTTTTGATTTGCTAAAATGGTTTAAGTCTGCTAAAATATTTTGTGGTCTGCTGAAATAGTAATTTCAGGATGCTGAAATGTAATTCGGTTTACTGAAATGATATTTCAGTTTACTGAAAGGTTATCTGTAGTAGCCCCGAATCGCCGTGGATCCGGTTCACTATTTCTATCACTATTTACGGAAGATATAAACATAATTTGTTTATACATTACATTACACATTATTCACCCAAGGTCGAGTAACCTTAACTTACTACACAATTCATAAGTTATCTAACTCATAACATTGTTAATATCATACAATACAAATTTAACTACACACATCTACTAAAGCTGGAACTGTCTTGGACATTTCCTTGTTTCCGATGCATTCGCCTTAATCTGCAATATTTTATCATGATATAACAAGGGTGAGCATGAAAGTTGCCCAGCAAGTTTATATACAATAACATAACGATATATCATGATTGAAGAGTATGAATAATTGGTTGGCTATAATTCAACAATATGATTGTGAACTAGCAGGAACAAAATTTTGACTGAACAAGTATTTTACATGAACAAACATTTCTGAATCAACTGGTAATGAAGGTGATCAGCCTTTCATACCTGACTTATACATGCAAGATGTACAGATTACAAATTTTCATGGCAATCAGTAATGATTAACTATAAGCTTGAATAAACTACTCTTATTAGAGTTAAGTACAAGAAAAACTTGCCTGAACCGTTGATTACCGCACGCAATTTAATAATGCTTTACCCCGAAGACCTAATATTAATATATAGATCTCCAATAATTAGAATAATATCATCACAGTAATATATTGTTATATTATACACAGAATAATCTAAACACATTATCACATAACCCTATCAGTCTTTACAACACATAAGACTAGGTATCAAGTCAAACTATTTAAGTCTGAGTTGAAACCCACACAATTCTAACATCCCGACGGTCTAGTCGGACCTTTATCGAGTTTAAGTTCAATTAAACTCTGACTTAACACTTAACCATACCACCGATAATTTCTAATCAGACCAAACATTTTTCCTAAACTCGTAATAATTTTCGGATAATTATTACTATTTATCAACATTTTTCAATCCTTAAAACGTATTTAATTGAATTAAATACCACAATTCTTTTACCATTAATATTTATTTATTATTAAATATTAATGAAATACATGTCGTAATATTATAATATAATTATAATATTTATAATACCTTAGTACCGTATTTAAATGAATTAAATACAACAAAATTCCTTAATCATTAATATTTATTTATTATAAAATATTAATGAAAATCATTACATAATATTATAATATAATTATAATATTACAAAGTATTTTTAATACTTTAAAATCATTTTTATATAATTTTTAAACCATTAAATCCATTATCCAATAATTAATATTAATATTAAAATATTAATATTTTCATGACTAAATATCAAAAGTTATATTTTATAACTTAAAATATTTTTATAACACTTAAATCATTTTTATATGATTTTTAAATCATTAATACTATTTTTCCATAATTTATTTAATATATTTATTAAATAAATTAATTACCATTAATAATAAATTATTAATGAATTTTATCACAAAATATCAAAAGTCAACAAAAATAACTTAAAATATTTTCTTTTATCATAATAATATTTTTCATGATTTTTCATGAATTAAAAACTATTTTTAAATAATTTATTTAATATTATAATTAAATAAATAAATACCATTTATATTCAAAAAATACTAAATATTTTTGAAATATACTCAAAATAGTTAAAAACTATTTTTCAGACTTTAAAATAATTTTTCATAATTTATTTTGTATTTTTAATAATTAAAAACTATTTTTTTCTAATTTTAATTTAATTTCCTGTAATTTCCAAAAATAAGTGTCGCTAAAGGGCCCAATAGCGACAGAACCGTCGCTATAGGTGTTCTTCAGCTGTTCTTGGTGTTCTTGACAGAGTTCGGGTTGGGTGGTTTGACCAGCTTTAAAACCGTGTTCTGATCGATTTCTGGGCTCGTGATTGATTTCATGTTGTAGTATTTATGTAATACTACAATCACCAACTTGTTTCATGGCCAAACTACATCATATCCGAGAGATCTAAGTCTCCAAAGTTACTGACAACGCTGTTCTTCATTTTCTGGGTTTTTCAGAAAATGAAGAACAGATAAGGGTGCTACTTTAGATCCTTGTATCTTTCATTCTAGGCTTTGTTTCTGTGATCTAAAGGGTCTATCTTGTAGAACATATGTCAGTGTACATTTCTATTACATCAGATCAACATATCAACATCAAAACAGTAAGATCTAGACTGGTCAAACATGGGGTCAGAAACTGTTCTTGGTGAAATTCTGGGTTTTCCAGAAATTCATCCGGACAGTTGGTCAAAGCTACTTTGACCGTGATTTTCGTCCACTCCAGTTATGATCTAAAGGATCTGATGACTTTAACATGTAGTATAAATACCAGACAACAACATAACAACAACATCTTAGCCAAATCAACAAGATACAGTAAGATCTAGACGTTCAAACATGCTGTCAGACCACTGAAAATTTTCTGGGTTACCCAAAATTTAACTTTCTGTTATCGGTCAACGACATTTGACCGCTTATATCTTTTGATCTATACATGATCTAGCTCTGTTTTCAGTTCCAGATTATAGACAAACTAACATAATACAAATCTATAACATCAAACACAAGATATCATTAATACACACAGATCTATGGACCCTGACATTTGACTGTCATGCCATATTTTTCCACTTTTCCAGATTTCTATAAACATTAAATCCGAGCCTCTAGGTGTTATGGATCCATGATCCAACAACCCAGATCTTTAATTGACACCCTAATACACATGTTTAACCAACAACTAACAACATTTAACATCAAATTCAAAGATTTCAAAATTAAGGGTTTTATACCTTTAGAGCTTTGATTTTTAATTCTGATTCTTTGATCTGTTCCTGATACCCATGGGGCTTGAATTGAGACTGAAATAACTTTGATATTTCGTGGGTTTGGAGAGAATGGGAGTTGGTAAGAGAAAAAAAATTGATTTTGGTTACCTTTGTACATTTTCTCTCTCTCTAATCTAATATATAAATTAGATTCATTGTATATTGCAAGTTGGCAGGCTAGATGGCTGAATTTGTCAAGGGCTATGCTAGGTTAGCTCTAGGGTTGGTAAACAACTCATGATCTTGGCTAGATTTGCAAGCTTCCTCATTAAAGAATTACAAAGGGTATTTTAGTCCTTTCCTTTAATTCCTAGAAATGGTATTTGATGAAACCCTTAATTTCTAGGGTTTGGATCATTTTAAAGTTTAGGGTTTGACCCTATAAATTTAGCAACTTAGTTTCTAACATTTTCCAAATTTCGGTTATAAAAATTAGAATATTAACATTTAAAAATTATAATTAGAATTTACTAATAATATTTTAAAATTCCTTAATCATACTTAAATCTTGTTAATTAGGATTTAATAATTCTTAATTAAAGTCGCTAATTACGCAAATATGGTCAATATCACGGATTAGGGTTTATAACCCAATCATTCGAGTCTCTAATAGAAAATTTAATTTTCTAATTTAGAAATTAAATATTAGTAATTAGATTAGGGTTTTCTAATTACACAAAAATTGAAATAATTAGGATTAGGATTTCCTAATTAACATTGCTAATTTTAGCAATTAAATTCCATAATTGAGCATTAGGGTTTCTGACGAAACAATTAGGGTTCCACAATTGAAAATTAGGGTTTGTTAATTAATTAACATTTACCCTAATTAGACTTATAATTAATAACACTAAAGCATTAAAATTCTCCGTTATAATCCCAGATTAGGGCTTAACTTTAACAGAATCTGAAACTAGGGTTTTCAGATCTGGTATTAGGGTTTTAAATTTGGAATTAGGGTTTTGTAATCAATTTGTCAAGATTAACCCTAATTAATCTTTTAATTATTTACACTTATACCATTAAGTTCCCGATTTAGGGTTTCATGCACCGAATTAGGGTTTCGAATTCCCGGAACTGAAACTAGGATTTCCAGAACCGATTTCTAGGATTTCTTATTAACCGTTAGGATTTTCTAACCGAACATTGTCGTTCTTAATATATACATAGGGTTTGTCACAGATATAATTTATCTGGTCAACCCTTGACCCTTAACCACATTCTGTACACAGAACATAACCATTTACACAGAACATAATCACATAAATTCTTAATCCTGAATAATTCACCAATATCCTTTACAAAATTTTGAAACCCTCAAAATTCCTTCCCAATAACATCAAACGCATACACTTATTTTCTGTCTAGGTCTAATATTTGACCTAAAATTAATCATTTAAGATTTTAATAAATTCTCCAAATTCTTGGGTTGTCACATTCACCCCTCCTTATAAGAATTTCGTCCCCGAAATTCACCTTACACCTTACACCATGCACCTTACACCACTCACACATATCACATACTACCCAACATACCACTCACAAGGGTAAAAGGTTTAAAATTTTGCTGAGGGGTCATATAGACCATGAACACATAGATTTGACGGTATTTATCCTGCAAAACAAAACATTACTTGGTCTGTTTACAATCACAAGGAAGGTAAACTACCATTACTAGAACTATAGGTGATCAGCCTATCGTACGATTACATTATAAATAACGTATTTATTTTTAGCGAATATTTATGCTATTAGATTGAATTTATTTATCCAAACAACATAGTTCACCTCAGTCTTATCATAGGATTCAGCACCAAAATAATTTGGTTCAGGAAATTTCTTTCAATAAACACTTGGGGTTTTTGAAAACAATTTCTAGAATGACGTCATGATGCCGCACTGTATTTTACAGTCCGTTGAGGATTTCGTCATTTTGTGACTTTGTTATACTACATCATACTGTAGTGGGCTGACGATCCTTGGATCACATCCAACACCAAGTAATTCTGCATTGATAACTCCATCATTTTTTTTTATCATCTCTGCACCAGGTCACATGGTACATAAGTGATAAATAAAAACTTTTTTTTTTATAAAAGGCACATAGTGCGTATTTAGTTTGAAGTCAAAAATTTTGAAATCTGGCATAGATAGGGGTTTAGGAAAACCTAAATCTCCACTAATGATCATTTGCTTAAACATTCTATCTGTTCCTATTATCCTCAATACTCCATTCACACACAACTATACCCAGTTCCTAAAACTACACTTATGAGTTCATAACCGGACCACAATTATATGAGTTTACGAACTTACCCTAGTCTGACCTTTGGCGTCCGTTCGCTGAGGGGTTCATAAACATTTCATATAATTATGCTTCAAGAATGTCACATAAGTATGAGTTCCAAGAACTCGTACTTAATCCTATATTCTCTACCTATGAACTATTATCTATATATAATAACTAGCGTGACACAACATTTCAACTATTATCAATGCCACCAACTAAGTAGTTTTTACACCAAGTACAATTCCCCTCCCATACGAGGAATAATACAACTATGTTGCTGGCACAAGTCCTCATTGAAATCCCCACCTAATACTAACTCCACACTTACTCCATACGAATTTTATTTAATCCGTATTCATAATTCATAACTCATTGATGAGTTTTCATAGTACTATTTCATAGTACAACTTTCACACAGCATCTGGCTGTAAACTTTTCAATCATAAGATTGATTCATTTCCAATATTATAACCTTTATCAGATCACGGGGTGATCTTATCGTATATATTACGATTCAATTCCATGCACTATGATCGTTTTGTTTTACGATCTCCTATTCCTGTACTTTCAGTCTTTTAGACTCGATCTATTCACCATTACTGTTCACCACTATAACCAGAGTTAGGGAACTTTGTAGCTTAACAACTTACCGAGATTCATCTTTGAATCTTACCGACCAACTAACTCTATTTGAGTTAGTACTTAATCCTAATCACTGTGGTTATTGGTCTCAGGTATTACTACCTAAGCTTCATAACCAACAGCTCTGATACCAACTGTAGTAGCCCCGAATCGCCGCGGATCCGGTTCACTATTTCTATCACTATTTGCGGAAGATATAAACATAATTTGTTTATACATTACATTACACACTATTCACCCAAGGTCGAGTAACCTTAACTTACTACACAATTCATAAGTTATCTAACTCATAACATTGTTAATATCATACAATACAAATTTAACTGCACACATCTACTAAAGCTGGAACTGTCTTGGACATTTCCTTGTTTCCGATGCATTCGCCTTAATCTGCAATATTTTATCATGATATAGCAAGGGTGAGCATGAAAGTTGGCCAGCAAGTTTATATACAATAACATAACGATATATCATGATTGAAGAGTATGAATAATTGGTTGGCTATAATTCAACAATATGATTGTGAACTAGCAGGAACAAAATTTTGATTGAACAAGTATTTTACATGAACAAACATTTCTGAATCAACTGGTAATGAAGGTGATCAGCCTTTCATACCTGACTTATACATGCAAGATGTACAGATTACAAATTTTCATGGCAATCAGTAATGATTAACCATAAACTTGAATAAACTACTCTTATTAGAGTTAAGTACAAGAAAAACTTGCCTGAACCGTTGATTACCGCACGCAATTTAATAACGCTTTACCCCGAAGACCTAATATTAATATATAGATCTCCAATAATTAGAATAATATCATCACAGTAATATACTGTTATATTATACACAGAATAATCTAAACACATTATCACATAACCCTATCAGTCTTTACAACACATAAGACTAGGTATCAAGTCAAACTATTTAAGTCTGAGTTGAAACCCACACAATTCTAACATCCCGACGGTCTAGTCGGACCTTTATCGAGTTTAAGTTCAATTAAACTCTGACTTAACACTTAACCATACCACCGATAATTCCTAATCAGACCAAACATTTTTCCTAAGCTCGTAATAATTTTCGGATAATTATTACCATTTATCAACATTTTTCAATCCTTAAAACGTATTTAATTGAATTAAATACCACAATTCTTTTATCATTAATATTTATTTATTATTAAATATTAATGAAATACATGTCATAATATTATAATATAATTATAATATTTGTAATACCTTAGTACCGTATTTAAATGAATTAAATACAACAAAATTCCTTAATCATTAATATTTATTTATTATAAAATATTAAAAAAAATCATTACATAATATTATAATATAATTATAATATTACAAAGTATTTTTAAAACTTTAAAATCATTTTTATATGATTTTTAAACCATTAAATCCATTATCCAATAATTAATATTAATATTAAAATATTAATAATTTCATGACTAAATATCAAAAGTTATATTTTATAACTTAAAATATTTTTATAACACTTAAATCATTTTTATATGATTTTTAAATCATTAATACTATTTTTCCATAATTTATTTAATATATTTATTAAATAAATTAATTACCATTAATAATAAATTATTAATGAATTTTATCACAAAATATCAAAAGTCAACAAAAATAACTTAAAATATTTTCTTTTATCATAATATTATTTTTCATGATTTTTCATGAATTAAAAACTATTTTTAAATAATTTATTTAATATTATAATTAAATAAATAAATACCATTTATATTCAAAAAATACTAAATATTTTTGAAATATACTCAAAATAGTTAAAAACTATTTTTCAGACTTTAAAATAATTTTTCATAATTTATTTTGTATTTTTAATAATTAAAAACTATTTTTTTCTAATTTTAATTTAATTTCCTGTAATTTCCGAAAATAAGTGTCGCTAAAGGGCCCTATAGCGACAGAACCGTCGCTATAGGTGTTCTTCAGCTATTCTTGGTGTTCTTGACAGAGTTCGGGTTGGGTGGTTTGACCAGCTTTAAAACCGTGTTCTGATCGATTTCTGGGCTCGTGATTGATTTCATGTTGTAGTATTTATGTAATACTACAATCACCAACTTGTTTCAGGGCCAAACTACATCATATCCGAGAGATCTAAGTCTCCAAAGTTACTGACAACGCTGTTCTTCATTTTCTGGGTTTTTCAGAAAATGAAGAACAGATAAGGGTGCTACTTTAGATCCTTGTATCTTTCATTCTAGGCTTTGTTTCTGTGATCTAAAGGGTCTATCTTGTAGAACATATGTCAGTGTACATTTCTATTACATCAGATCAACATATCAACATCAAAACAGTAAGATCTAGACTGGTCAAACATGGGGTCAGAAACTGTTCTTGGTGAAATTCTGGGTTTTCCAGAAATTCATCCGGACAGTTGGTCAAAGCTACTTTGACCGTGATTTTCGTCCACTCCAGTTATGATCTAAAGGATCTGATGACTTTAACATGTAGTATAAATACCAGACAACAACATAACAACAACATCTTAGCCAAATCAACAAGATACAGTAAGATCTAGACGTTCAAACATGCTGTCAGACCACTGAAAATTTTCTGGGTTACCCAAAATTTAACTTTCTGTTATCGGTCAACGACATTTGACCGCTTATATCTTTTGATCTATACATGATCTAGCTCTATTTTCAGTTCCAGATTATAGACAAACTAACATAATACAAATCTATAACATCAAACACAAGATATCATTAATACACACAGATCTATGGACCCTGACATTTGACTGTCATGCCATATTTTTCCACTTTTCCAGATTTCTATAAACATTAAATCCGAGCCTCTAGGTGTTATGGATCCATGATCCAACAACCCAGATCTTTAATTGACACCCTAATACACATGTTTAACCAACAACTAACAACATTTAACATCAAATTCAAAGATTTCAAAATTAAGGGTTTTATACCTTTAGAGCTTTGATTTTTAATTCTGATTCTTTGATCTGTTCCTGATACCCATGGGGCTTGAATTGAGACTGAAATAACTTTGATATTTCGTGGGTTTGGAGAGAATGGGAGTTGGTAAGAGAAAAAAAATTGATTTTGGTTACATTTGTACATTTTCTCTCTCTCTAATCTAATATATAAATTAGATTCATTGTATATTGCAAGTTGGCAGGCTAGATGGCTGAATTTGTCAAGGGCTATGCTAGGTTAGCTCTAGGGTTGGTAAACAACTCATGATCTTGGCTAGATTTGCAAGCTTCCTCATTAAAGAATTACAAAGGGTATTTTAGTCCTTTCCTTTAATTCCTAGAAATGGTATTTGATGAAACCCTTAATTTCTAGGGTTTGGATCATTTTAAAGTTTAGGGTTTGACCCTATAAATTTAGCAACTTAGTTTCTAACATTTTCCAAATTTCGGTTATAAAAATTAGAATATTAAAATTTAAAAATTATAATTAGAATTTACTAATAATATTTTAAAATTCCTTAATCATACTTAAATCTTGTTAATTAGGATTTAATAATTCCTAATTAAAGTCGCTAATTACGCAATTATGGTCAATATCACGGATTAGGGTTTATAACCCAATCATTCGAGTCTCTAATAGAAAATTTAATTTTCTAATTTAGAAATTAAACATTAGTAATTAGATTAGGGTTTTCTAATTACACAAAAATTGAAATAATTAGGATTAGGATTTCCTAATTAACATTGCTAATTTTAGCAATTAAATTCCATAATTGAGCATTAGGGTTTCTGACGGAACAATTAGGGTTCCACAATTGAAAATTAGGGTTTGTTAATTAATTAACATTTACCCTAATTAGACTTATAATTAATAACACTAAAGCATTAAAATTCAATGTTATAATCCCAGATTAGGGCTTAACTTTAACAGAATCTGAAACTAGGGTTTTCAGATCTGGTATTAGGGTTTTAAATTTGGAATTAGGGTTTTGTAATCAATTTGTCAAGATTAATCATAATTAATCTTTTAATTATTTACACTTATGCCATTAAGTTCCCGATTTAGGGTTTCATGCACCGAATTAGGGTTTCGGATTCCCGGAACTGAAACTAGGATTTCCAGAACCGATTTCTAGGATTTCTTATTAACCGTTAGGATTTTCTAACCGAACATTGTCGTTCTTAATATATACATAGGGTTTGTCACAGATATAATTTATCTGGTCAACCCTTGACCCTTAACCACATTCTGTACACAAAACATAACCATTTACACAGAACATAATCACATAAATTCTTAATCCTGAATAATTCACCAATATCCTTTACAGAATTTTGAAACCCTCAAAATTCCTTCCCAATAACATCAAACGCATACACTTATTTTCTGTCTAGGTCTAATATTTGACCTAAAATCAATCATTTAAGATTTTAATAAATTCTCCAAATTCTTGGGTTGTCACATTATCCAGCTTACTAAGATAACATATAAAGGGAAAACTTACAAGTATACGTTTTAAGTGATGAAAAGATTATCAAATTATAATGATAATACTAAGTCTAAGGTGTAATGTCTTATACATAACTTTTTGAGTGAAGGTTAGACAAGTTAATATAAGATGATGACATTATAAGTAAGTAAATGAATATGGTGTTAAAATTATCTAATATTTGACTATGTGATTAAGTGTTAGATAGAATTATGGAATAAGGTATGATATGCTAATTGAAAGATCAATCTTATACATGATAGATCTTTTCAATAAAGAGAATAAATTAAATTGCGTAGCGGTAATCGACTATGCAGGCAAGTTTCCTTAACTCAAACTTGGGTTATATTTCAAAGTATGTTAGTGAATGATTATTGATGATTATTCATGTCTAAACTAATTATTGATTCGCAATAAGTCCATGTTGCATATATTCATCATGTATGAAAGGCTGATCACCTTCATTACCATAAGGTTCAGTTAAATTGTTCATGGTCATTTTTAACCTTCAAACATTATTGATTCGGTCATTCAATTATTGACATCTTGATTCATGTTCCTTCACAATTATTAAATTGTTGAAAACTTGAAAGCTTATTATTCTCTCAATTATGATATATCTTTATTGAATTTAAACTTGCTGGGCAAAGTAGTTGCTCAGCCTTGCTATATCATGATAATAAATTTCAGATAAAGGCGACGGCTTAAAGAAGGACAATGTCACAAGCAAAATATAGTAATAGATTGTTATAAGAATAACTATTTAGTTATCTTATTGTAAACCTTTGTAATTTTGAAGGTATGTATTCAGTTAAGGTTAATAAACCTGGGAAAAGGTTATTGAATTATGTAAATTAAATAATATATGTTTATTTATTCTGCATTAGATGATAGAATATGTATGATGATGAAGTATCGTAACTTACCAAGTCCGAGGTTTTTGGGACCCAGATTTGGGGACACTACAGTTGGTATCAAAGCCGTAGGTTATAAATCATAGGTAGGGGTACCTTAGGCTATAACTGCGGAGATGATAAGGAATAAACTCAGATCGAGTTTAAGTGATAAGAAATGAATTTAGGAAATTCATTATTATGTAAAGAAGAAGATAAAGATGATTCAAAGAAGAATCTTGAAGGGTGATAAGGATAAGAATCCGGAGTTACCTAACTCCAGTAATGAAGATGAAAAGTGATACTAAATAGACGATGTCTATAAGATGAAAAGTGATACTAAATAGACTATGTCTATAAGATGAAAAGTGTAAAATCATAATATTATATGATTAAAGGAAAAGAAGATCGTAAAATAAATCGATCGTAATTATAAGGAGAAAAGATTACGAAATAAGATCACGACGTGATCAAATTAAATTGTTGAATAACATATGATATGTTAAGTGATTAGAATGATATAGCTTGACGCTATAAAGAGAAGGTACTAGAAAATGGTACAATGTAATCTCAGAAAAGAGTGGTAGATGTTAAGATATGGATTAAAGAAAATTCGTATTAAGAACAAAGAAAGTTAGAATTGTGTAGGATTTTAATTGAGGATTTATGTCAGCAACTGAGTTGTATGATTCCTTGTATGGGCGAGGAATTTTTACTTGGTTTTAGAACCACTTAGTTTCCTGGTCGATATAGTGGTTAGGTTGAACAATTCTTTGTATGGGCGAGTAATTTGTACATGGTTTTAGAACCGCTTAGTTTCCTGGTCGATATAATGGTTAGGTTGAACAATTCTTTGTATGGGCGGGGAATTGTCCGCTTAGCTTCCTATATTGATTAGTGGCCGAGTTTGGTTTGACGACCACTTAGTTTCTTACACTGATAGTCATTGAAATGTCTATGTCGCGCTGTTTGTTATATACATGTTGAGAAGGTGATTCTTTTCTCATGTGTATAACAGATAGATAGATTATAAGTAGAGATTATCATGTTAAATACGAGTTCTTAAAACTCATACTTATGGTACGTTCGTGACTCATAGTTGTATGGAATGTTTATGAACCCCTCAGCGAATGGATGCCAAAGGTCTGACTAGGACAAGTTCTTAAACTCATATGATTGTGGAAAGTTCCTGAACTCATAATGTGTGGTAAGTTTGATGAACTGGGTATAGGAAAGTTATGAATGGAGAATTGAAGATGATAGAAATAGATAGACTAATTAAGAAATGATCATTATAGAAATTGAAGTTGATGATGGAAGCATAGGTATTCCTGATCTTCTAGTTGTGCTAGATTTCAAATTTTTTACATCAAGCTAAATTTACAATGATGTGCCTTTCGAAATAAAATGAATTTTGTTATCAGCAAAACATGGTGACAAGTGTGTATTTGTGAACTTCGGGACACTGACACATCGTTACCAGTTGCAGCATGATAGCAACAAAAATGACTTTCCATGATTTTGAGCTATTTAAAGAAGAGTTTATGCTAAAAAAATTTAGCTAGACAAAAATGATTTGAGATTTCAAAATGTATTTTATATATCATCAACGTATCATTGAACCTGATGCAGAATGATAAAAATGATGGAGTTATCAATGCAGAATTACCTAGTGTTGGATGTGATCTAAAGATCGTCAGCCCACTATGGAATAATGTAGTATGACAAAGTCACACAATGACGAAATCCTCAAACGGACTGTAAATACAGTGCGGTATCATGACGTCATAAAATGATTTTCAGAATTTTAAAGAAAAGTTAAGTGCCAATTAAATTTGGATAGACACATGCTTCGATTGCAATTCAAATTATTGATATATGTCTAAAGCTATTTGATTCAGCTAAACAAATGTTTATGAAAATTCAAAGTATTTTTGAGAATTTATCACGAACCAAATTGTTTTGGTGAGGAATCTTATGATAAGTCTGAGGTGAACAACCCTAAAAATGGGGAAATACTAATTGGATAAAATACTCCAATCTAAGAACGCATATAGTCGTTCTGATCATTAAGGTACAACAGACTGATCATCTAAAGTACTCGCATTGGTAGTTTACCTTCTTCGTGATTGTAAACATACCTATTATAAAATATTTCAGAGGTAGAGTACCTTTCTTTCATAATTGAAAGAGGTAGCAGGTAGAAATACCCTAAACCTCAAAGTTCATAGTTTTTATAATTCCTCACACATATATGAAAAGTTTTTAAACTCTTCAGAGTAATGTTGTGGTAGTATGTGATTATGGATATAAAATAGTGTGAACTCTTTGTGTACGAGTAGAATCTAAGAAAATTGAATAAAGGTTATTATGACAAGCTAGTTTGATGAATGTTTAGAATATGTAAACTCTTAGTGAGTAGTTATTGTAAAATGTAAAGATAGAAGAGAAATCCTCAAATGAGGAAATTGTAAATGTTAAGTTGAAAACCTAGTTTTGATCAATCGAATAAGCAGAGATTAGTATGCTTCAATTTCGGGGACGAAATTCTTAGAAGAATGGGTGAATGTGATAACCTGAAAATTTATAAAATCATGAATGATTGGAATAAAGGTTAAAGAATAAAACCTAGAAGAGAATTTGAGGATTTATTTAAAATTTTCGAGTAAAACCTATATGGTTTGCTATTAGAATGAGAATAGAGAAAATATGGGTTACAAAAATCCAAAACCCTAGAAATGATTTAATATGTACTTGAATAAATATCAAGAATAAGGTATTATGATACCTGTAAATTTTGATGTGAATTGAATAAGTATAAAGTCGTTAGTTAATATGATTAGCAATATGAAGGGAGTAATTTAAAACTCAAAATTTGAGTTAGAGATAGAATTTTGAAGCACGGACTGCTCGGTTGCATCCGAAACATCAAGTTTAGTCAGAATGGACAGTAAACACAAAATGTGTAAAGGTTGACTTTTGGTCAAAGTCAACAGTTGACTTTTTATGGAGAAAAGACAAAATAAGTGTGAGAAGTGAAATATGTTATGATTATGTGAATTATATGTATGATTAAATAAATATACATTATATAATGTGAATACATTTATTTTGTATATAAAAGTGAAATAAGAATTAAGTTATATAACCTAATATAAATATTAGGTGTGATAATTAAATAACCTAAGAGGTTATAAAATGAGAGAATATTAGTGTATATATATATATATATATATATATATATATATACTAACATTAAGAGATTTATTTTATATATCTCAAATTATTAATTTTATAACCAAATCTAATTAGGTTATGAAATTAAAAATGCATTGGTATGGAATTTATTTACAAAGGTGTAGTGGAACCCTAATTAAATGATTAGGGTAAAATAGAATTAAAAGTATTGGACTTTAATGATATCATAGCCCAATAATTTAAATAGAGTCCAAGAGAATTAAATTTAATGGACTAAGGAAGTTATATTATTTAAACAAGCTTAGTTAATTAATTAAGCATGAGACTTGTAGATAAAGTGGCTAAGGGCGATTAAATTATTTAATCTAGCCCAATATATTATGTATGTGACAAGTTTTATATTGACCCAATTTTATTAGGTTTGAAAGCCCAAGTTAATTTTTGTTAATAAGTAAAACAATTAAATTTGTTAGCTCAATGAGATTAATTTAAGAGCCCAAACTAATCCCACTTGTGGGAGAATAATAATATTAAAAATTATATTAAGTTAAGAGATATATTTTTATTATCTCAAGTTATTAATTTTATAACTTAATTAAAATAAGTTTAGTTGAGTTATAGAATTTAATGTACAAGAATGGTGATTTAAATTCTAAATATTTACAATGGATACTCTAATTAAATATTTAGGGTGAGTTAAGCTAGAAATGATTGGACTATGTATATATTACATGTCCCAAAGGATTAAGTGAAAGCCCGGAAGATTAAAGAGAGTGACCCAATTTTTTAAACCCAATTATTGAGAGCATTGTGGTCATTTAATAAAGCAATTAAATAAAAAGATATGAGGGAGATAAGAGGCCAAATGTGGCCGAAATGGAGGAGAAAAAAAAAAGATGATCGGCTACATTAATGATAAGAAAGGGATGTCCAAAAATATGAAAAGTACGATTTATGACTTGAGACCTTTGAGCTTGGCTTATGCAGATTTTTGGTGAAGTTTTGGGTCGAGTGTGAAGTGTTGTGATGTTTATGGCATTTTAGAATGTTTAATGAGTTTATTAAGGAAAGGAAAATAATTGAACTAAATTGTCTATAAATGTGATTAATGACTTAACTTATTGTTATAGGGCTAATATTATAGATATTATTATTAGTATTTGACTGGAATGTTATTAAAAGGTTAATAACCATAGCGTAAAATATTATTACATAATTAATAATATTCAACGGGAGATTAAAATACGAGATTTATGTTATTTTTCAATATAATTGTTGAATTTGGTATTCAATGAACTATATTATGCTTGTAATAGGCTAAAATGAGAATTCAGGGTGCTGAATTGGATTTTGATTTGCTGAAATGGTTTACGTCTGCTGAAATATTTTGTTGTCTGCTGAAATAGTAATTTCAGGATGCTAAAATGTAATTCGGTTTACTGAAAGGTTATCCAGCTTACTAAGATAACATATAAAGGGAAAACTTATAAGTATAAGTTATAAGTGATGAAAAGATTATCAAATTATATTGATAATACTAAGACTAAGTTGTAATGTCTAATACATAACTTTGTGAGTGAATATTAGACAAGTTAATATAAGATGATGAGATTATAAGTAAGTAAATGAATATGGTGTTAAAATTATCTAATATTTGACTATGTGATTAAGTGTTTGATAGAATTATGGAATAAGGTATGATATGCTAATTGAAAGATCAATCTTATACATGATAAGTCTTTTCAATAAAGAGAATAAATTAAATTATGTAGCGGTAATCGACTATGCATGCAAGTTTCCTTAACTCAAACTTGGTTTATATTTCAAAGTATGTTAGTGAATGATTATTGATGATTATGCATTTCTAAACTAATTATTGATTCGCACTTAGTGCATGTTGCATATGTTCATCTGGTATAAAAGGTTGATCACCTTCATTACCATAAGGTTCAGTTAAATTGTTCATGGTCACTGTTAACCTTCAAACATTATTGATTCAGTCATTCAATTATTGACATCTTGATTCATGTTCCTTCACAATTATTAAATTGTTGAAAACTTAAAAGATTATTATTCTTTAAATTATGATATATCTTTATTGAATTTAAACTTACTGGGCAAAGTAGTTGCTTACCCTTGCTATATCATGATAATAAATTTCAGATAAAGGCGAAGGCTTGAAGAAGGACAGAGTCAAAAGAAAAATACAGTAATAGATTCTTATAAGAATAACTATTTAGTTATCTTATTATAAACCTTTGTAATTTTGAAGGTATGTATTCAGTTAAGGTTAATAAACCTGGTAAAAGGTTATGGAATTATGTAAAATAAACAATATATGTTTATTTGTTCTGCATTAGATGATAGAATATATATGATGATGAAGTATCATAATGTACCAAGTTCGAGGTTCTTTGGACCCAGATTTGGGGACGCTACAGGTATGCATAACTACAGAAAAGATCCAAACGATTCTATAATGTATACAAACGGCACAGGATCGACAAAAGAGTTATGCAGATCTTCATCGAAAGAACGTGGAATTTAATATTGGAGATCATGTATTGTTACGTATTGCTCTATGGAAGGGAGTTACAAGATTAGGGAAGAGGGGAAAGCTCAACCCAAGATTTGTTGGTCCATTTGAGATTCTTGACCGAATAGGAAATGTGGCCTATAGACTCGCATTACCTCCAAGCATGTCTCGTGTTCATAATATTTTTCACATATCAATGCTTCGTAAATATGTGAAAGACCCGAACCACATTATTGAGTTAGAACTGGATGAGATAACCAAAGATTTAACATACGAGGAGGTACCTGTTAAGATCTTGGATAGGAAATAGCATGTCCTACGCACGAAGGTTATACCACAAGTTAAGGTTTTGTGGAGAAACCATGTTATTAAAGAAATGACGTAGGAGTTGCAATCAGAAATGAAAGCGAGGTATCCTCACCTTTTCGAAACACCAAGTACGTACTTCAATTTCAAGGACGAAATTTCACGAGGGGAGGTTGTAAGACCCCAACTTTTTATAAATAAAATCGAATTTTCTCTAATTATTATTGTGAATAATAAGGTGTTAATTTGATATAATACTTTGGTTATGGGTGAAATGTGAAAATTTTGCAAAATAAGCAAGTGATTATAAAATATTCATTTTGTCGGGGAATATTCATTTGGTCGTGGAGTATTCTTGATGTCGGGTAATGTTCGTACGACGGTGTAGCCATTTGTGGGCCCCATAACGGATAACTATCGGATGAAGAAAATGACAAGTTTGAGTTTTTAAAATAACGGCGTAATTATTACCGTTAACACTATTGGAATACCTGGCGGTTAAAATACAGTAATACGCGTGGTTGCACAATAGCACACGGTATTGCACAATATTTTTGAAATTACTGATTCTTACGTAAGAAGGCACTACTTAATAATTGTTACAGTAATTACTGTTCAATATTTTATTTTATTGATTCAATAATTGCTACGTTGATATGTTATATTATTGTTGTTTCAATAATTGTCACAGCACAATATTTCCCATTATTAAATCAATAATTCATATTATTTGAATAATATTATTAGATAACATTATTGTCAATGTCTGAGAAAGTTCTGTCTAGAAAAGGGGTTTGGTCACCTAATTACGCGCGAATAAGGAGAAATCCTTATCGAAAAGCCCCTTCTTTCCTGGGAACAACATGTTTGTCATAATTGTGATTCTGTAATATTATTTGTGAATAATTAATTATTAATTTATACGATAAGGAAATATTTATTTTATGTGGATATAAATGATGGATATATTTATTGTGGTTATAAATGAAGGAATAAATGCTGAGATGTTTTATCAGTATTTTGTTGGAATAGAGGTGTTGAAAATCGTCCGTATGTGGATTTCGGTCATTTTTCGTTTGGAATTTGGAAAAACTTAAACTTATAAAGTTGTAGAGAATTTAATTTCCTATGGAATAGACATGAGATTTGATTTTTTCTGATAAAAGGGCTATTTATTATGAATTATTCAAGTTTCAAAAAAAATGTTTTTATTAAAAACATGGTGGGCCCCACTTTTGGTTGGTGAGAAATAAAATGTGCTGGAATTTATTTTCAAAAGTGGTGGGCGTGAATAGTAGCAGGTAAAGTCATCAGGTAGCAGGTTAGTCTGATATGGCGTTCTAAGCATTTTCCTATAAATAGAGTGTTTAGTTAGAATTGAAAATCACACCAGAAACAAGTTTTCTCTCTTTCTCTCTATATTATCGAGCGTATTTTTTGAGTATTTAGATACTTTGTGAGTTGATATTCATCAGTGCAAGTTTCTTTCAGCCTTATACTTGATATTTCAGCCGGAAGTACTGTTCTTTTTAGGTAAGGGATGTTATTTTCTTCATAATGATGTTATTCTTTCAATATCATTATATCCAAATATTGATATAGATTTTATTGTGGAATTTCTACCTTTTTGTGTCGGGGTTACTATTCACATATACGACACTATTCACGTATACGACACTATTCATGAATCGGCACTATTCACAGAAAAAATAAATTTTCTTTTCTTTGTCCAAGTTGTCTATTATGGTTACTATCTTTGATTGTATACATGTTTTGTTCTTTATTCTTGAATTTTGCTCCACAATTGATTTTTATAAGGTATTTTTGAACTTGGATAAACTAAAGTACGAATCCCTAATATTTGATGTTTTATCTCATTGGATTCGTTTTCTTCAAGATATTTTTCATCATCCTCAATCCTAAATGATGATATTACTGAATATCTTTGGCATGTAGTGCAAACATGAATGATTACCTAATGAATATCTTTGCCTCATAGTGCAAAGATGAACAGGTGTTGAGATGAACATGATCAATTGGTGATACAAATAAATATTTTTGGCCTGTAGTGCAAAGATGAATATTTGATTCAAGATGTATATTGATTGATGTTACAGAGATAAAATATTGATGATGGACTTTTAAATCTTAGAAGATAGTAGAATTCTTTCTCTACTTGACTCTTCTAATGGATTGTTGTTTCCGCTGCAGTTATTGATCAAAAACTTATTGTCTATTATATTTTATCAGATTTTTTCCTGTTGAAGACTAATGATAAATTATTGTATATTATCTTGGTCCTAGTATTATTTACTAGGCTAGTTGAGCTCACCCTTTTCCTTTTTGTTCCATTTTTCTTCTCAGGAGGTGAGAACATAGTAGGAACTAGCCGGGGTATGGAGTGATGGTTTAGGATAGTTGTTTTAGTAGTCCTCACTATTTTGTAAAATAGTGTATCAATAATTGTAATGAGGACTCCTTTTAAGTTTGTATATTGTCTATTAGACAATGTTAGTATTCAAACTCACAGTATATGTGTTGTCATATTTTGCACGATAATTGTATTACTGAGATTGTATTTGTTTCTGTACCATGTATTTGGTGACTCAAAATGGGTTATGTATACCTATTTTAGGGGCTATTTATATATATATTATATAGCGCCCAACAAGGATCAAGTCCGGGAGTCCGCACCTGATCAAAAATGGATCAATTTTTTATTTATTTTTTGCTTTTTTTTAAAACAACTAAAAAAATAATTAATATTTTATGGAACTAAAATTTTTCCATAATACAATGTTTTGGACGTGATTTGGATTCTTATACCAAAAAATATATGTACAGTCTGCACAGACTGTAAAAATATATTTTGTTATATGTATTTAAATCACACCAAAAATACTATATTATGTGAAAATTCAAGTTCCATAATATTTTATTTATTTTTTTAGTTATTTTTTAAAAAAAACAAAAAAAATTAAGGTCCAAATTTTACCGGTCCGGGAGTCTTGACCTGATCCGGCCTCTATATATATATTAAAGCAAATAAACGCTCCGGACATAAGTCAAGGCTCACCGAACAGATTTCGACACACAGTTCATATATATATATATATATATATATACAAACTGAAATGAAACCACGAACCGAAGTCTGGACATACACATGCAACACGACTCTCAACATGAAGAATGGTGTATGCAAAGATGAAGAAAAATGCTTTAAAGTGTGTAAGAAAGCTTAAATTGGGCTGCCAAAGAAGACTTCTATAACTTAAAAGGGATGAACACTCGGCTCCCGTCGGTACAAAAGTAGCTATATATGAGCTTACAAGTGTTTATAATGAGAAAGCACTCAGTTTATGGTGTGTACAGAGCAAATTTGGCAGGGCTTCCTCGCCTTTTTTTCTCTTACAAATTTGGCCACGCCAAGCCCTCTATTTATAGAAGGGGGTGCCGTATGTGTACCTATGGAAGCAGCGGGTGTAGCTACGGCTGTCCGGGGTTCCCCGGGCAGTGTGTGTCCTGCCATCTCGAAATACATGCACTCGAACAACGTGATGTTCACTCGAACCTTCATAACTTTCAATTCAGGAGTCCGATGGAAGCGTGTCATACCATTCCAGAAAGCTCCTTCTGAGAACTATGCAATGACATAGGATTTGAACTTTTTTGATGTCAGAAAGATGGTTCCATGACCGAAATGGCATTTCCGGGTTTTCGTCAAGCAGCCGTTGAGCCGTTTTGCGTAGTTTGCGCTCGAAAGTTAAGATATGGTTTTTGTGGGACTTATTTTGAAGTAATTTGAATTTAAATGAGTGCATTTGATTTGAGTTGAAGTTGAGTTGGCAAAATGACCATTTTGCCCCTTCAGGGGTTATCTCCGATCTTCGCACAGTTGTAGCGGGTTTTTCCCAGGGTTATCCCTGAGAATGTCATTTTGTTGACTCTGAATGTCCTTAGGGTCATCTCTGAGGTTGGCTTGACAACCCAGGGTTGACTTCAGGCATTGAACTTGATCTCCCGGGGTTATCTCTAGGGTTGGAACTGCCTTTTCGGGGTTATTTCTGGGGTTGGAAACTGATTTCTCGGGGTTATCTTCGGGGTTGGAAACTGGATCTCCCGGGGATATCTCCGGGGTTGGAATTAATTGTTGTTGTCCTCCAAGGTTATCTCTGGAATGTGAAAAAGACGCTTTTGTCCTCCTGCATAGTTAGTAACAGCAAAATGAAATTTCGAGTGTCTACAATATTGTGAGTATTTCTTTTGAGTATAAGAATACTTTTAGTGTACTTTTTAGTGCAAGAATTTCTCAGGATAATATTCGATATTCCAAGTCAGATTTTATTTTTACCAAAGTAAATGATATTTTTTGTAAAGGATGTTATTTTCTTTCAATACTCGTAAGGGGTATCATTTTCTTTCATACTTCATATTATGTAAGTGATATTATTTCATTTCATATTACTAAATTTAAACTTATTATGGTAAGTATTGTTTTTATAATTCCTAAAATGATTAGAAATTCCTTAAGATTTGTGCTTCATCTAATATCATTTCGATTGAATATTGGTATGAACTTTCTTATTAAATTTAATCTTTTCATGTCGGGGTACTATTCATACGGTATTATTAAGGAGTATTGTTCACAAAAGAATTTAATATTCTTTTCTGTCCAATTTATTTTTGATACATGAATATCATTTTTTAATTTTACTCCACAATTAATTATCATGTTGACAATTTGGACAATCTTGAACTTGGGATAAATTGAATTATAAAGCTCTAATATTTATCATTGATCTCACTTGATTGATTCTTTATATCGTTGTCAATATTCTCATGTTTATATTGTGGTGAAAGTCATCTTTGGCATGTAGTGCAAAAATGGACAGTTGATTGGTATGATTATAATCAGGAATTGTGTATTGATATACTCATGACATTTAATGTTACAGATAAAGGTTTGTGATGAAAGTCCTCTTTGGCCTGTAATGCATAGATGAACAGTTGTTTGGCATGATCATGACCACTGATGATACAAACGAATATCTGTGACTTGTAGTGTATGGATAATTTGTTGATTTGAAACATTTCTTGATTGGTGTTACAGGGATAAAATATTGATGACAGACTTTTAAATCATAGAAGATAATAGACATCATGCTCTACTTGACACTTCTAATGGATTGCTACTTCCGTTGTAGTTGTTGATCTAAAACTTGTTGTTTATTGTATTCTATCATATTTTTCACTGTTGAGGACTAACGATAATTTGTTCTTCATTATCTTAGTTATAATATTCTTTACTAGGCTAGTTGAGCTCATCATTTTCCTTTTGGTACCATTATTCTTCTCATGATGCGAGAATATAGCTGGGACTAGTCGGGGAGTTGAGTAATGGTCCAAGATGGTTATTATAGTAGTCCTCACTATTTTAAAATAGTGTGACAATAATTGTAATGATGACTTTATTTGAGTTTGGATATTGTCCACGAGACAATTTTTGTATTAAAACTCACAGCGTATGTGTTGTCGTATTTTGCACGACAGTTGTAATAATGAATTTTGTATTTGGATTATGTACCATATATTTGGCGACTCAAAATAGGTTGTGTGGACCTATTTTGGGGGCGTCACATTTGTGACTTTTGTATTATTTTTTTTGAAGTACAGAACAACACTAAATTTTTTTCTTCATTCTTCCTTTATGGTTGATGTATTATTATTTCTTAATTCAAATTGTACACATTTAACCACTTTGTCTTATTTGATGTGTATGTCAGCCAAATTGCTAAAAAAATCATAAATGTATCATATTTTTGTCAATCAATGCAGATGAATTTACGTGTCATCAAAAAACACAAATCTGCCTTTTCTTCTTCTTTTTTCGCCTTCTCCTTTCGTTTGCGTTGTATCAATCATTACTTGGAGCTCATTATTCTAATAAGTTTGAAAAGAAAAAAGTTAAAGGCCATTTCTCCACTAAATTAGCAAGTATCCCTTCATCCCATTTTCTATGCCTTATTTTCCATTTTGTTATTTTCTAAAATGTTTGCTATTTTTGCAAAGCCAGTGTAATTTTAATCAGGGTAGAACATGTCAGCTTTTTATAAACTTTACACTTATAGGTAAGGGTATTTATGGTATAATTTGATCATTCTATGTATTACTAGTATTAGGACATAAAGTGGGGGTGAGGTGTCCTATCAAAAGTGTTACTTCAAGTGCAGGAATCTTGCCAGAGTTATGGTAACAAAAGTTATTTATGGACTTACACATTCTTTCCCCGTACCTTTAAATGTTGGGATAATAGGATCAGTTTAGAAGATAATAATCACAAACTTGCATTGATAATGACCAAGAAGGTAAAGCAGCATATATTGATCACATTCTCTGAAAAATGATTGCACAAATGAATAATCGTATATAGTATAATGTGTTTATATATATTAATATATATATTTTTTATGTTTTCAAGTTTATATTTTTTACTTCTTATTCAAGAACATGTCATTACTAGTGTCACGATTCAATCATAAAATAATAAATAAAATAATCTTTTGATTTGTAATGAGCTTTTATTATATTCTCATATATGTATAATTGATTAACAATTTGAAGAAGAAATTGAATTTTTTTAGAAAGCTTTATTTTATCTTCATATAATTAATATAAGCTTTTAAAAAGGAAAAAAAAAATTGTTCATGTTGATTGCTAGTTGGTTATTGTTTGATTAAGTGGTATTACTATCTTTTTCGTGCAAAGTGCTGGTATGATGTTTATGAGAGTTTTAAATTTTTTGAAAAAGTGAGGAATATGTAAATTAAGATACAGAGTTTTAATTACCAATGAAATGAATGTTATGTTTGAATTATCTTGTTGTTGGTCCCGAAGGATGTTCAGCTTGGGTGTATATTTTTTGCTGCTAACTTTGAGGAGGTATTCATGTCTTGGTATAGGACATGAATGATGAATCATGAGCAGTGAGCACATGTGCTTACCTATTATGCATTTATATTTAGCATGCCTCATTTAGAAAGCTAATACCACTTTGCTATAGCGGATACGATATCCAAAAATTATTTCATGCAAAAATTATCATGTATTTTTCAGTGGGAAATTTCCTTCAGGAACTAAAATGAATTGATTTCGGTTGCCTTTTGCTAGGAAACCGTATATGGTTGTGCTACTCTTTCTATAAATATCTCTTCAGCATTCTATTAATGTTTTTTCCTTTATTTATTGTAGTATCTATAAAGTTGTACTCAAATCTAAAGGTTCCATATATGAAGTCAACCAGATAGCACATGTTGCTTGTTATAAATGGCTTTCATGTGATTAATTGAAAACTTGACATTATTTTTACTTTTTCCACCTGACTTCTAACATTTGGATCACCAACTTCAGATTATTACAAGGCCAGGTAACTTCCCTCTTAAGGGCAATCTGTGTTCGTCCTGCTAAAAAGGAAGCAAGTATTAAGACGATATGAATGTACAAAATTTTAGTCTTATAATTAAAAAATAGGAAAACAAAAAATGTAATGTAGTGTTTGTTACTTTTAACCATGAAGCTTTTCGTTCTTATTTTTATTGTCGGTCTCGCATGTTTTGACCAATTGTTTTTATTTCTTAAATTTCATGTTCATTCAGATGGTAAGACAAAGTAATTACAACAATGATGGTATTGTTAAGGAATTTGGCATTCAAATGAGGGCTGAGTTCACTTCTATTAATGCACGAGTTCTTGATCCTCCAAAGGTAAATCATCTTTACTCCGACTTCTGTGTTTGAACACAACATTTTACCTTCTAAATTATTCTACCTCCATTCTCGAATTTGGTTGACCCAACTTATGTATCGTT
Source organism: Panax japonicus (assembly GCA_020205505.1). NCBI lineage: Eukaryota > Viridiplantae > Streptophyta > Magnoliopsida > Apiales > Araliaceae > Panax > Panax japonicus. The sequence continues at coordinate 40,733,891 of CM035101.1, read as the reverse complement.
GCTATCGGTTGATTTTCTAGTAGTGTGCAGTTATAGATTTGGCTATTCTGAATTAAAAGGTTTTGATTCATTTTTCCAGTAACAAAGTAGTTTATGTTGGACAACTAACCATATTGAATAAAGAAGAGATTTATTTCTTCACTAAATACCATATTACAATTGACTTATAGATGCTGAGTCATTTCAGTTTTTGTTTAAGTTTATTTTTTTATTCTATTTATTTTCTACAAACATAAGAATATTATGTGGTAGTGCATTATTTTTTAGAATATATCTATTTTCCTCATCTTTTAGGTTTAGATGCATTCAAATAATTTTCATGTTTATTGTTGCACTTGAGATATATGTGTTTCCTTGTAAATAAGAAACTTAAACCTTTTGATATGTGGGGAGCAGGTGCTAATGAACCTACACCTGAAGACAATGTTAAAGTTCAAGGGGCATCAAGTAATGAGATGTCTTCTACATATAATTGAACTATTGTATTGTAATAATGAACGTAAAAGTTATTAGTTTAGTAGTTTGGTATAACAATGAGCATCATATTTTAAAGATGAATTATCCAACTATTATATTGTAATGTTGTAATGTGAATGATTTTAAATGATGTATATAATATTTTTTATGTTTTATTTTATATTGTTGCTATATACAAAAGAAAATGCAACGTTTATATCGTTGCAAATCATAACAATTTATTTTGCAAAGAAAAAGAAAACGACAACGTATAGTGTCGTTGTTAATTGACAACTTTCGTTGCTCTTGAAAAACAATCAGCTTCGAATAGTATCGTTTCTAATTGATCATAATTATCCATAACAAAACCAACGGCAACGAAAAAATTTGTTGCAAATTAATATATGACCAGTTTATTTTGTACATTTAGCAACAAACATCGTTACCAAAAAGTATACAATTAGCAACAAAAATCAATTAAGCCAAGAATTTCTTTACTATTTAGCAACGAAAAAAGCGTTGACAAATGTGTATCAAATGCAATGAATTTCATCTTCGTTGGAAAAAAATATTCTTTTCTTTTCTAATTAGGCAGATTTTGCAACGAAAGTTGCTTTTCAGTAACAATTTTTTAATAAATTTGCTACAAAAAATTTCGTTGCTAAATGATCTATGATTTTACACGGAAAAAAAAATCGTTGCAAAATATCTTACTTTTTGTAACGATAAAAAAATTTGTTGCTAGACAATTACCAACACTCATTGCGTAACGAAATGTTCAACGACCGAAGCATCGTTGTAAATGGCTTTTGGCAACGAAAGTTGTTTGTTGCAAAATCATTATTTTTTGTAGTGGATTATGAATCATATCCAAGTTGTGAATCTTGTCTCATGGGTAAAATGACTAAATCCCCTTTTAGTGGAAAAGGAGAAGAGTTACAGAGTTGTTAGCATTGTTACACATAGATGTATATGGACCTATGACAACGAACGCACAAGGAAGGTATTCTTATTTCATTACTTTCACTAATGATCATTCACGATATGGATATGTTTATCTAATGAAATACAAATCTGAATCATTTGAAAAGTTCAAAGAATTTAGAAGTTTAGTAGAGAAACAAATCGGCAAGAGTATTAAGATTCTTCGATCGGATCGAGGTGGTGAATACTTCAGCAATGAGTTTCTCAATTGTCTCAAAGAAAATGGTATAATCTTAATGTCGACGTCGGGATTTATATTTGTCCCTTTCTGTTCTTATCTTTTGGTGTTCTCATTTTAGGTGAGATTTGTTTGAAAAATTAAGTTTGAAAATGTTCAACATGTATATGTCGACGATTTGGCTGTTAGAGTCGCCAGTTGGTATTTTTAAATGGTTGCACCAACTCAATCGAGAAAAGGTTTACACAAAGACCCAATGGTTTGACACTGTGTAACTGGTTTGAGAAACAGAAATTCGTTAGGGTCCGTGGGCTTGATTAAGCGGAGGGAAGGTGTTAGGCACCCCCCGACTTCTGTGATAACAAAGTTACCGCCACTTTTCATTAACTTTTATCTGCGTATGTGTGTGTAGGGCTTATGTGCAATTATCTTGAAGTAGTGTTATGCCTCATTTGCACCTATATGCAAATGGTTTGACTTTTGTATAAAAGTTCAATTTTAACAAGATATAGCAGTGAAGTTTAGTAAAACAGGTTTTTCTAACCCTTATGCTCAATAGGAAGTGAGGCCTTTAATACTTTCATTTTATTATGTGTTCAACTTGATTGCTTTTACATTCGAGATGCGAGGAATCTTCGAGAAAATAAGATACATAGCAGTGTCGGACTCCTTGTGGGCATGAGAGCCATCTAAGGATATCCAGACACCATAGATAATTTACAAGTTGGTTGAAGCTGCAAAATATCCATCACGGAAACCGAATCTAGATTCAGAAGCTGAATATGTGATCACATGATTCCTAGGCTCACATGAAAAAGTAATATATGCAAAAGCGAGAAAACAAACTAAATTTGAATAAATCTAAATCATTCTAGCTTCAACGGTTCAAGTTTAGTCAGTTTGAACCGGTTAAATTTAGAAATAGTCAGATTTAGGCAAATCTAGCCCGCAGGCTGAAAGATTAAATATCTACATTATGAAAGTTGTTAAAGCATATATTTGTATTAAAGTGGTATATATATATATATATAGACGATCAACTGCCACGAAGTAAACTCCAAGGACTTTGACAGGAATGTAAATATATATAAAAGCAGTAAAAAGCCACGAATCGACGATCCGGGCATACCCACTCAACGCGACTCTCAACGTTAGTAGATATAAATATATAAAAGTAGTAAAAAGCTTTAAAATCTGAAAAATCTTACAATGGGATGCCAAGAACACTTTAGATAGCTTTTGATGTCTGAAAACTCGATTTCCACAGGTTAAACTTCAGTATGTTACAAAACAGGAGCTTACAAGTGTTTAGAAAGAAAAATTACTCAGTTTAGAGCACTCTAGCAAATGTTACAAGCTGAAATGGACAGAGTTTTCTCTCCTTTTCTCTTTTTTTTTAAATGAGCTACCAAGAGCTCATATTTAACGACCAGATGGCCACGGGTCTACCTTTGGCTACCCGGGTTACCCCGGGCCATGTGGGTCCCGTCGTCTCAAAGTACGTTGTCGACGTCAGGATTTTTATTTGTCCTTTTTCTGTTCATATCTTTTGGTGTTTGTCGACGTCGGGATTTTTATTTGTCCTTTTTCGTTACTTGTTCTAGTGTGTTCTCCTGTTAGGTGAGATTTCTTTGAAAAAATAAGAGAAAAAGGTCCGACATGTATCATGTCGACGATGGACTATTAAAAGTTGCCAGTTACTTTTTTATATGGTTGTATCAATACAACCGAGAAAAATTTTGCGCATTGACCCAAAGATGTGACACAGCTAAACGGGTCGGTAAAACCGAGATTTATTAGGGTCCGGGGACTTGATTATGCGGCGAGAAGGTGTTAGGCACCCCCCCAACATCCATGTTACCACGGTGACTGCCTCTTTTCAAGAAAATGTTATATGAATGTGTGTGTGTGTGTGTGGATCAATGTGTAATTATTTGTAAGTAGTGCGAGACCTCATTTGCACCCATATACACATGGTTTGAATTTGTGTAAAAAATCAATTTTTAACAAGATATGGCAGTGATGTTTTATTAAAGAGGTTTTTCAAACCATTCTGCTCAATAGTAATTGAGACCTTTTACACTCCTATTTTATATTAAGTCTTCAGCTTGATTATTTTTAATTTTTCGAGATGCGAAGCATCTTCGATAAAATAATGTATAAAATAGTGCCGAACTCCATGTGGGTATGAAAACCATCTGAGGAAATCCGAACATCGTGAATAAATTTATAAGCTGCTTAAAGCTGAAAATGTTCATCACGGAAATCGAATCTAGATCTAGTTGACAGAATCTATGATCACATGATTCCTAGGCTCACATGATGCCGCAATTGATAATAAAACTGTAAGCAGATATATATATATATATATATATATATATATAAGCTGTATATATATATATACATACATACATGATCAGCCCCCACGAAGCACCTCCATGGGTATCAAAAATATAAATAAAGCTGTAAAACAAATCAACCGCCACGAAGTAAACTCTAGGCGGGACGAAAAATAAATAAAGCTGTAAAGACGGTCAACTCCCACGAAGGAAACTCCAGGCGGAAATTAATGTAAATATATATATATATATATATATATATATATATATATATATATATATATATATATATATATATATATATATATATATATATATATAGGGATTCCATCCACAACAACTGGTTGTTGGGGAGCAAACCATTTTGGCCAGCCGCTACTACCTGTACCGAAATCTTCTGAAATCCCGGAATCTTCTAGTAATAAATCAGATCTTCAAGTTCATGATTCCTCTTCCGTCCGCCCCCATATGGTATCAGAGCCAAGTTGTTTGTTGTTAGTAACTGTTTAGCCAGATCTTTTTAATCAAACTTCTCTTCTGTTTTTCAAAATTATCTCTTTTCTCAGCATTCTGAAGTCACCTTAATTACCTGTAGTCCTCCTAGTTCGTGTCTAACCTTTGTAAGTCTCAAGGGTGTGAGCAGTGTCGGGTTATAGAACATAGGTATGAGTCTACTTTGGGTAAACGGGGTATGTATGAATGAACCTTGAGTAAGTTTTTTTTTGAAATAGTAAAGATGAGTAGATTATTCAGATCCAGCTCTTCAGTTAGTAACAGGTCAGCTTTGCCTCCAGTCCCAGACATAGTTAACCAAGAAGAACATAGTTATGAAAATATTAATCAAGTTTTACACAATTGGAATATACCTCGTGTATCTCCAAAAGATATTTATCAATCAACCTTTATAGATAAATTTAAAACTGACTATAATTTCAAAACAGTTGAAAGAGTTTTTCCAATTAACAAGGAATATGAAAATTGTAGTCTTTTATCACCTGAAGTTATTAAAAAACACAGAAAAAAGGGTTAAAATTTTATTTATATAGGTCTTGTTCAAGTTGCAGTTAAGCCACTCAACCGTAAAGGAATTAATTTATCTATCTACCTCTGCCTTAGAGATGCTAGATTTTTGAATTATTATCCAAGTATTATTGGTGCCATGGAAGCAAGTTTGCATAATGGACCTATCCATTTAAAACGAATTTCTTTTTAATGACTCTTAATTGATTATGAATTGGAACATTAATATCAGACTATGTGGGATATACTGAGGATGTCGGAGAAGAAGAACCTTCATCTTCAATGGTATCATCCTGAGTATAGCAAGGATGACTAACTTGTCCTTGATTAAGGATACCTTTAATTTTGATATCTTTAACCGAAGGATTACTAAGGACTACTGTATCTCTTCTAGTGTGGATAACTGAAGGGGCTGAAGAACTAGAAATGTCTTCTATGATTACTGGTGTTTTAGTACGTTCAAAACTAATCTTAACAGTTCCGTCAGAAAAATGTTGGATGTTTTCAATATTTAACAAATTGTTAACTATGGGCTTTTGTGGTAATTCATTCTGTAAATTCCATTGATTAGGTAAGGTAATATCCTTCCAAAGAATTGTTCTTGGGATCTGGATATTAGCATCACTAGTTGAACTTTGAATTAAAACTGTTTGATCTTTTGGGCTTTTATTAAGGGTATGAACGTTTAAGTTTGATTTCATTGTCTTATAATAAATCCTGTAAATTAAAGCAATGGGTTGAGATCCTTCAATCATTTGAGTAATCTCTCCCTCAGTTTTAATTAAAATACAGTACAATTAAAAAATAAATTTTATCATTAGTTTTATGTATAACAAAATTTCAGAGAGATTTATTGAACCAAAAATTCTTTTATTTTTCTTACCCCGCTTTTAATCGTCCGACCTTCGCCGTAAACCACCCAAAATCGCCTTAAGTCCCGACTAATGCCATTTGTAAGTCTCAATTGGGAGCAGTGTAAGGCTAAAGGGAATCTTTAGATCTACAGGTATGTATTCAAGGCAAGTAAGGCTAGAGTCTAAGTGGACCTTCAAGAAAAAGAATTTTTGTTTAAACAGCTAACAAAGAAGTCTTCTATTTAAATCAATTTCGCTGATAGATCAGGACCAATTGAGTGATCCTTTGTTTCAGATTTCAGTCTGATTTGTTTTTAAACAAAATTATTTTTACAAAATCTAAGAAATTTTGAAGATTTTGACCAATTTTCGGTAGAAATTTTTTTCCTCCTTCTTTATAAACCAAATTTTTGGGGGTGAAAGGGTTATTTCCTAGATAAAAATTTTAAGGTTGAAATGTATGGGGATGGTGACTCATCTGAGAAGATGATCAACAGCACCTTCCGGCATCCAAAGGAGACGGACTAGTCAACGAAGAAGACGCCAGAGGCATCTTCAAGTCACAGACAGGTGATGGCCCAGCCATCATCTCAGCTTTTGCTTTTCGCAAAGCAAAAGTCTTTTACTTTAGTAAATGTAAAAGTAAAAGTAAAAGAATAACTTTTGCTTTTACTTAAGTTAAATGTTTTTAACTTTAGTTAAATTTTTCTTACATTTGCCCATGTAAAAGTAAATGTAAAATGTTTCTTACGTTTTTCTTTTACTTTAGTAAATTACTTTTACTTCAGTTAATGTAATAGTGATTCCTGCGTGAATAAAATAGTAATTTACTTTTCAGTTTTCTATTTAAACAACTCGAAGTGTTTAGAGTTGTTTAAGCTTAATTCAATGTAGCCTCAGAGCTTATCTCTCTAGAAAGCTCTTTCAAGGTCCGTTCTCCCTTTTCTCTAGAGTTAGCCGAAGACAAAGCGTTCAGCTTCGATCTTCTTAGTTAAAGATGAAGAAGAAGTCTTCAATACTTATATCTTCCCTTAAACATTTAGTCTAGGAATTAATGTAAACACTTCCTCAAATGTTTATAAATAAAAGAAAGAGATTACGTTATCGATTAACCGGTCATCTTCAAAGTTCAACAAAGAAAAAAGACATCTATTCAGATCTAATCATCCGATTGAAAAAGAAAGAGATAAGTTAGTTAATAGATGGAAAAGATTTATTAAAAATGAAGAAATTAATATTACTTTTTACGACTGGTATGAACAATATCAAAGTAAATGTAATGTTATAAGTAAAACTCAATGGATTAAAGAAGACAAATCTAAAGTATCGTCTAGTTATCCACCTTTAGAAAGAGTTCTAATTCCAATAAAAATCACTTCAGTTATCGTTAGTCCCTTCAAAATACCTGATGGAACTAATGATAATAAAAAAATAATTGAACAATTAAACTTTAATATTCAGTTTCTAGCAACAGTAGGAAAACAGCTAGATAGGATTGAAGAAAAATTTGAAGAAAGTAGTATTAAAAAACCTGATTCACAGATTGAACCTTTAATCAAATTAACTGAAAACATATATAATTTAAGTTTACCTAATAAAGAAAGTGAATTAGTCCAATCTATTGAAAATTTATTTAAAAAACTTAAAACAGAACCCGGTCCAAGTGGAACAATTGTTGTCATCGATCAAGTAGAATCTGATGTTGATAACGAAAGTTCCTCTGATCACTCTATTCATTTGTCTATTTCAAACCTTAATGAACAGCTAAATAAATTAACTGTCAATAACACAAGTATTACCAAAAATTGGTACTCTAGACCAACTCATCCGGATCTGCAATTCGAAGAGAGAAATCTAGATAAACAGTTTTCGGTGTCTTCTAATAAAATTTATGAATGGAATATAGATGGATTTAGTGAACAAGAAATTCTTAATAAACTTAATCATATGTCAATGGTAGCCAACAGTTATATTACTAAATTCAACACTTTATCTCAACCAGATATAGTTGAATTATTAGCTAGTGGATTTACTAGTATTCTCAGGTCTTGGTGGGAAAAACATCTCAAAGAAGATATTAGAATATCCATAGTTCATGATATCTAAAGAGATAATGAAGGCAATCCCATCTTTGATGAAGATGCTGGTATTGGTCTTCCTAATGGAGTCAATACTTTAATATTTACTATAATTAAACATTTTGTTGCGACCCCTAAAAATATCTAATTTTAAGTTAGAAATTTCTTTCTTAAGTTTATTAACTTCTTGATTTAACTCAGAGAGGGTAATTTCTTTTACCGGAGCCTTAAATCTTTCAAGAGTTTTATTGAAACTGAAAATGGGCTTTTCTTTGGCTCTAAGAACCCTATCAGTAACTTTCTTGTCTTTAATTAACAAATCTTTTAATTGTTTTAAATACTGATTTTTTAATTCAGGGTCTGTGATTTTACTGATTAAATCTACTAATAAAGAACTTTCTTATTCTTCTTTTGTAATTACATTAATTCTTTTACAACAGTTTTTACTACAATTTTCTGTACATATGGTGACTTCATTTTCACTATCAGATTCATTGTTAGATTCGTTATTACTAGAAGATTCCGGGATTTCAGAAGCTTCTTCATTACTGCTACTATTGTTATTATCAATTCTCATTAATTCTAATAACTGTTCCGTATCTTCAGTTGAAATATTTAATTGAGCTAATTTTAGTTTAACTCTACATTCACTTTTATAATGTCCTTTCTGTCCACAATTGTGACAGACAATTTTACTTTTATCATATTTCTTTGATTTTTTATATGATTTTTTCTTTGATGACTTAGGTTTATTGTAAAAAGTATCTTGATTATTACTCTTATTATTACTTTTATCTTGATTATATCTTTTCTTACGACGTCTATGACTTTTATGTGACTCAATATGATTATTCTTATGCTTGTGCTTTCTTCTAGAGGGAGCAACCGGCGGTAGACCATACTGTTCACATAACGTTCCTAACTCGTATTTGGCTTTATTTCTATCTTTACTAGCTTGTTTAGCTAATTTAAAATCAATACACATTTTTAATCCAATTTTTTGAATATAACTAATAATATCACCATAGGTTAAATTATCATAGTCAATATATCCTAAATTTTTGCTTAATTCTTCTCTAACTTTGTGAGCAAATAAGGATGGTAAACCATTAACAAATTTCTCTTTCCAAAATGGTTTATTACTGTCATTTCTCATCATAACTCTAGAGGTAAAATACTCATATGGGGGCGGAAGGAAGAGGAAGAACAAGTGCGCATACAAACACAATTAAATTACTAAATAAAAGTTTTATTGATAGTAATTTAAATTGATTACAAGATAACTTACAAATTTACTAAAATAAGAACATTAGATGAAATGGGGTTAAGTAGGTTTAACAGCGGTTGAGGCCAAAGATTAATCAGAGAAAGAACTCTGAGTCTTTCTAAGTCTGCCTGAACCAAATGAATTCGATTTCCTTTTATAGAAAAAGGAAACGAACTGTTACACGATTACTATTACAATAACTGGGGTAAAGTAAAAGTAAGAAACATCTTACTAAAGTAAAAGTACAAGAAAAAACATTTTACTAAAGTAAAAAGGAAAAGAAACTTCTTTCGGTGGAAAAGCAAACGTCTCTTTTGACTAATGCGGCTGTGGGGCCAGATGCTTGACTGATTGCTGCTTTCGATGGAAAAGCAGAAGATGTTGATGACTATGCTGCCGGAGCAGGTGCTAGCTGACTGAGGCTGCTGGAACAGGTGGCTGGTTAAATGCTGCTGACTATGCTGTCGGAGCAGGTCATCACACCCACTTTGATTGATTACTATATGACTCAGGCAAAGGGATCCTGAGCATCCTGGAGATGAATTGTGCCATAAGGATCACAATCACCTACATCATCAAGGTCTTGACTAGAATTTTCTCTTCTGGATTGAGAAGAAACTTTATCTGAATCTTCGTGTAACTAGTCAAGTCTCATATGAATAGCATCTGCAAGACACCTTAACTGAGAAGTGGAGTAACTAGAAACATTAGAAACTTTATCAGAATCAAGAGGATCAACTGATTTTTCTTTTGACTTATTAACCGTCTTAGAGGTTGATCTACTTGAAGATGCAACGGCAGGGGCCGTAGTGACTGAAGGAATGGTTACTGGAGGAGTTAATAAAAGAGAAGGCGGAAATTCTTTCTTAATTTGGATAACTATTCTATCAACACCGAATTTATCCCACCATTTAATGAAAAAACGGCGAGAGACATGAGAAATAGGAGAGAGGTACGTCTGAGCAGTCCTAATACCTATGGACGATGGAGACTGAAATACTGTGACTTCTTGGGTAGCTAAAATGACATATTTCCATTTAAGAATCCAAGGGATTTTATATTTACTACAAAATATAAGGAAGACTAGAATTTCCTCATATTTGGAATGATAATTACTATGATGACAAAAATAGTCTAACTGGGCAAGGAGAGGTTTGGGGAAAATATCATGGCACAAACCATACCTTGTCCACCAAAGGATAAACCATTTGGGAAATTGACTTTTGAACTTGTGGTCGAACTGGAAAAACCACGAATGACTATGATCTTCATTTTGATGAAGCATGATTTTATGCCAAGCCTCAATATAATCATAATAGCAATAGGAGCTAGTGTGATTAGAAAGTGACTTGAGATCAGAAGGATGACTACCCCAATCTGACAGATTGAGAACTTGTTTAATATACAAAGAATGATAAAGAAGCTTCAATTTATCATCGTTGGCATAAATTGGTTTAATAAAGACTGACTCTGTTTCAATAAGGATGTCCCTATAATACACAAGTGATTTATAAGGAGCTAATGGAAGAAAATGCCATCTAGTAGGAAAATACTGGGCAACCAATTGAATTGGGTCATTCTTAGGTTTCATAGATAACTCAATATGAAATAAGTGCTGATCAAAAATCTGACGATAATCAGACACTGGGTGACTAGGTTTTGATGAGGTAGCTTGGGTTTGACTAGCAAAAATATCAAACGACTTGGGCTGACTAGAGAGAACTGAGGAGTAGGGCTTGGGAACTATACCAAGCACCTGGAATTTATTATGGGTTTGGGTAACTGGATGAGGAACAACAGTTCCTTTTTACTGATTAACTGGACCGGTAGAGCGGCCATGACCAAGAAAAGATGAACCTTCTCGTACACTCATGTTACTGCAATAGTACATGTGTTAATAAACTCACGAGTGAGAAAATCTGGAACTGAGTTGTTACTACCTTTAATATATTCAATATCAAAATCAAAAATACTTAAAATTGGTTGCCATCTAGCGAATGAATTCTTAGAGGCGACATTCTCAACATCCTTTTCAAGAATAAATTTTGCTAACTTGCAATCTATTCTAACTAGGAATTTTTGGTTCAATAAATCTCTCTGAAATTTTTTTATACATAAAACTAATGATAAAATTTCTTTTTTAATTGTACTGTATTTTAATTGTGTAGGATTCCACGCGCCAGAATAGAAACTAACAATTTGTTCATTAGAAGTAGGAGTTAACTTTTGTTTGAGTATGCCACCGAATCCAATGTCAGAGGCATCTATATCAACTATTTTGAAAGCTGAATCGTTTGAGATGCCAAGGCAGGGCAAAACCTTAATATATTTTTAACTTGTTGGACGACAGAAGTATGAATGTCAATCCATGGAGGTGGATTACTCTGTAAGTGTTGAAAGAGAGGCTTACAAATCTTCCTGAGGTCCTTATAAAACTTTCCAATATAATTAAGCGAGCCAAGAAACCTCTGTAGTTGAGTTTTATCGGTAATCTTATCTGGGAACCGGTCGACGAATTGAATAGCTCTGTCAATTGGCCGCGTGAGTCCATGATAGAGGATTAATCCGAGAAACCTGACCTTAGTCAGAAACAGACTACATTTGGAAGGAGAAAGGAAAAGACCATTGGTTTTAACTGTTTTGAAGAATGAATTCAAATGTTTAATATGCTCTTCAATAGTCTTGGAGAATACAAGGATATCGTCGATGTATACAATGATAAAATGACTGAAAGGATTCAAAATATTATTAAGAATATTCTGAAATTCATTGGGTGCATTTTTAAGTCCAAATGACTGAACATTCCATTATTAGTGTCCGAACGGAGTGGTAAATGCAGTTTTGTACCTATCATCTGGATGAATAGCAACTTTCCAGAATCCTGACTTGAGGTCAAATTTACTAAAGATTGTAGAGACACTTAACCTATCAAGGAGATCGTCCTTGTTGGGTAAAGGATATCTAATCCATTCTAGTACTTTGTTTAATGGTTTATAATTAATGACTAACCGAGGGACACCTCTTTCTTTCTCAGCTTCGTTATTGACATAGAAGGCTGGGCAAAACCATGGTGACTTGCCATGTCTAATTATACCTTTACTAAGAAGATCATTAATTTCATTTTTGCATAACTCCATTTGTTCACGACTCATTTGAATAGGCCTAGATTTGGTGGGAATTAAATGTTTTTTAAATTCCTTAGCATAGGGTAATCTAACTGTGTGCTTCTTCCTATGCCAAAAAGCATTGGGAGAATCAGAACATAAATTTTTTATTAAATAATCCTTTAATTCTTTTATTTTTTTTCTTGAACTCTGTTACTTTTAAGTTGTTCTTCAACTTGTTGATACCTAACTTCTTCTTTAAGGAAATTTAGGTGGGTAACTTTACTATTTAACAGATTCAATGATTTAGAAATTGATTCTTCTTGAATGAATTTTAAATCTCTTTCTTTTGGTTTAATTAGGAACTTAAATGTAATTTTCTTTCCTAAATGCTCGCAGGTTAGACCTTTATTACTAGTAGTTAATGGATATAATAAATATATAAATAGTAAACCTAAAATGATTTTGTCAGTAAGATTGTGAACTAAGACAAATGAGGTCTTAAAACACATACTGTCTTGACAAATATGTACATTAGGTAATATATATTTTATTTCCATTTGACTACCGTTAGTTGAATTTAGTTTTTCACTAGTTTTCTTATAATATCTGGTGGGGATAATACCTTCTTGAATACAGTTTAAGTCTGCACCAGTATCAACCAAAGCAGGGAGCTGTACAGAAGAAGTTTTATCAATAACTAAATTAATAGAGATATACCATTTTTGAATAGTAATATCTTTAATTCTTTTAAGGGAGAGACCTTGAATAAAGAGATCAGAATCTTTAGCACCTGATGATTCTGGTTCATCGTGACTTTCATCACTAGAAGAGGAATCATGAACTTGAAGATCTGATTTTTTATCATCAATTTCTTTTCTTAAGTTGGAAATATCTAATTTTAAGTGAGAAATTTCTTTCTTAAGTTTATTAACTTCTTGATTTAACTCAGGGAGGGTAATTTCTTTTACCGGAGCCTTAAATCTTTTAAGAGTTTTATTGAGACTGAAAATGGGCTTTTCTTTAGCTCTAAGAACCCTATCAGTAACTTTCTTGTCTTTAGTTAACAAATCTTTTAATTGTTTTAAATACTGAGTTTTTAATTCAGGGTCTGTGATTTTACTAATTAAATCTACTAATAAAGAACTTTCTTCTTCTTCTTTTGTAATTACATAAATTCTTTTACAACAGTTCTTACTGCAATTTTTGTACATGTGGTGACTTCATTTTCACTATCAGATTCATTGTTAGATTCGTTATTGTTAGAAGATTCCGGGATTTCAGAAGCTTCTTCATTACTGCAACTACTATTATTATCAATTCCCATTAATTCTAATAATTGTTCCGTATCTTCAGTTGAAATATTTAATTGATCTAATTTTTGTTTAACTCTACATTCACTTTTATAATGTCCTTTCTGTCCACAATTGTGACAGACAATTTTACTCTTATCATATTTCTTTGATTTTTTATATGATTTTTTCTTTGATGACTTAGGTTTATTGTAATAAGTATCTTAATTATTACTCTTATTATTACTTTTATCTTGATTATATCTTTTCTTACGACGTCTATTGTAAGACCCCAACTTATTATAAATAAAATTAAATTTTCCTTTATTCATTATTCTAAATTAATAAGGGTTAATTTGATATAATACTTTGGTTATGGGTGAAATGTGAAATTTTTACAAAATAAACAAGTGGTTATAAAATAATCATTGTTGTCGGGGAATATTCGTTTGGACGTGGAATATTCTTTTTGTCGGGAATATTTGTACGACGACGCAGTCAATTGTGGGCCCCATAACGGAAAACGGTTGAATGAAAGAAAACGACAAAGATTGAGTTTTATAAATAACGACGTAAATTGTTACCGTTAACACTGTTGGGTTACCTGGAAGTTAAAATACAGTAATACGAGTGGTTGCACAGTAGTACACGGTATTGCACAGTATTGTTGAATTATTGATTCGTACGTAAGAAGGCACTACTCAATAATTGTTACAGTAATTACTGTTCATTATTTTATTTTATTGATTCAATAATTGCTGCGTTGATTGTTTCAATAATTGTCATTGCACAGTATTTTCCATTATCATATTAATAATTCATATTATTTGAATAATATTATCAGATAACATTATTGGCAATGTCTAGATTGTTCTGTCTAAGGAGAGGTTTGGTCATCTAATTGTGCGCCAGTAAGGAAAAGTCCGTATTGGAAAGCCCCTTCTTTCTTGGGAACGGCCTGGTTGTCATAATTATGATTCTATAATATTATTTGTAAATAATTAATTATTGATTTATATGATAATGAAATATTTATTTGATATAAATGATGGATTTATTTATTTTATGTGGTTGTTAATGAAGGAATTAAAGTGGAGGTATTTTATCTATATTTTGTCGGACCGGAAGTATTAAAAATCATCCGTTTGTGGATTTCGGATATTTTTTGTTGGGAATTTGGAAAAATTTTCTTTTAAAAAGTTGTAGAGAATTCGATTTCAGGCAAAATGGACATAAAATTCGTATTTTTCTGATAAACGATCTATTTTTTATGAATTATTGAAGTTTCAGAAAATAAAATAATTTTTATTAAATTATAGGTGGGGTCCACTTTTATTCTAACATATGTGGGCTGCTAATTTGGGTCAAGGATGGCTGGTGGCTGAATTGGTCTTTAGGCATGCGTAGATATGAGTTTTGTAATAATATTAATTTATTAATTTAGTCTCCTTTGGCGTTCTAGCATTTTCCTGTAAATAGAGGGCTAAGTTAGAATTGAAAATCACACCAGAAACAAAGTTTTCTCTCTTTCTCTCTCTATATTATCGAGCGTATTCTTATGAGTATACTTTGAGTGTTGCTATACAGTGCGACTTTCTGTCAGCATTATACCAAATTCAGTCAGAAGTACGGTTATTTTGAGGTAAGGGATGTTATTTCTTCTTAAATGATATTATCTTTTTCAATATCATTATGCCGAAATATTGTTCTGAACTTTTTATCAATTTGGAACTTTTTCATGTCGGATTTACTATTCATGAGTTACTATTCACGAGTTACTATTCACGAATACGGCACTATTCATCAAAAAATAAAATTTCTTCTTTTTGTCCAAAATATCTATTTTTGCTACTACCTTTGATTGTATCTATGTTTTGATCGTTATTTTTGAGTTCTGCTTCAAAATCAGTTGTTATAAAATATTATTGATCTTGGACAAACTATTATACGAATCCCTAATATTTGTCCTTCTATCTCACTAGATTCATTCTTAAAAATGTTTTTCATCATCCTCAGTCCTTAATGGTGATACTTGATGAATATCTTTGGCCTGTAGTGCAAAGATGAATGATTAAACTGATGAATCTCTTTGGCCCGTAGTGCAAAGATGAACAGGTGTTGAGATGAACATGACCAACTGGTGATACAAATGAATATCTTTGGCCTGTAGTGTAAAGATGATTAAAGATGTATATTGATTGTTGTTACAGGGATTAAATATTGATGATGGACTTTTAAATCTTAGAAGACAGTAGAATTCATTCTCTGCGTGACTCTTCTAATGGATTGCTGTTTCCGATGCATTTGTTGATCTAAAACTTGTTGTCTATTATATTCTATTAGATTTTTCCCTGTTGAAGACTAACGATAATTTGTTGTATATTATCTTAGTCATAATATTCTTTACTGGGCTAGTTGAGCTCACCCTTTCCTTTTTGTTCCATTTTTCTTCTCAGGAGGTGAGAACATAGCAGGATCGAGTCGGGGTATGGAGTGAGGTTTCTAGAAAGATATTTTAGCAGTCCTCACTATTTCTGTAAAATAGTGTTTGAATAATTGTAATGAGGACTTATGTGCATGTGGATATTGTCTAGAAGATAATATTTGTATTTAAACTCACAGTATGTATTGTCGTATTTCACACGACATTTGTATTATTGAAGTTGTAGTTTGCTTTTTGTACCATGTATTTGGCAACTCAGAATGGGTGTTGTATACCTGTTTTGGGGGCATCACAGTTAGTATCAAAGCTTAGGGATATTGTCTCTGGCGGAGATCGGGGAATAGAACTAGTAGGGGAGAGATGAGTAAATCATTTGTTAGTGTGTCGTACTAAGCTTATTTGTTGGTCAGGTCATAATATAGGGTTATTATATGACATGTTAATTTGTTTAATTAACCCTTGTTTTATGGCAGTATTTAAGAATGGCTGCTGAGAACGTTAACAATGGAGTTTATGAGACTGTGGAACAACCTTTAGTCATAAGCCAGGAGAACGTGCAACAGGAAGGCAATATTCCTCCTGTAAATAACACCACCGAGCAAACGATGAACGAAGGGATGTTTAGGAGCTTTTTGAAGTTCAAGAAAAATCAGACGAGGGAGACTCATGTACAAAATACGGGTGGAAATGATGGCAACGCGCGGTCTGTCACAGCCAAGCAGTTTAAGGAGTTGGGACCACCAGAATTTAAGGGAAAACCGGATCCGATCATGGCAGAAACATGGGTCAAGCAAATTACCAAGATATTCAATGTCTTGGGATGCACGGATGAACAGAAGGTTCCATTCGCTACCTTTATGTTTCGTGGTGAAGTAGATTACTGGTGGGAATCTGTGAAGCGTACCCAACCAGATGCACTCAACATGTCTTGGGAAAGATTTCAGAAACTGTTCAATGACAAGTACTTTCCTGAAAGTATTCGTCATATGAAGGAGGTAGAGTTTATTAGACTAGAACAAAATGATATGACGGTGTCCCAGTACGAGGCGAAGTTCGCGGAGTTATCCAGGTTTGCACCTCATTTGGTAGAGAATGAGGAACGTATGACGCGAATGTTTTTGAGAGGTTTGGAACTCGAAATTCGTCAATACCTCATTTCTCATAAATTTTCTCTATATTCAGATGTTGTAAACAGGGCTCAGTTATTAGAGCGAGATAGTGAGTATACTCAACCGAGGGACCACAACCAGGGTAGTCATCAGAACGATGATAACCAGCGAGGAGGAAAAAATACGGACAAAGGTGGTAACCACTCAGGTGGTAATCGTGGACATGATAATAGGAGAGGTGACTCAAGTGGAAATTTCAGAAAGAGAAGATTCAACAATGACGGGAAGATATCAGCAGCAGGACCAGCACCAACAACAAATTCTAGGGGAGGAGAACGGCCGCCAGTTAGATGTTACAAATGCGGGAAGGAGGAACATATCAGCCCAAACTGTCCACAACAATCCAAGGTATGTTACAACTATGGAAAGGAAGGCCACATCGCTCGAGATTGTACTATAGCGAAACCAAGTTCAGCGGGAGTGGTGATTCTAAGGGCTGTCCCGGATAAGTCGAAATCAGGGGTTCCTGGAAGAGCGTTTGTCGTGACTGGCCAAAACGTGAGGAACCCAAACGAGGTGATCACGGGTAAGCTAATCTTGAATTCTTGCGAAGTTTATACTTTACTAGATACCGGTTCTACCCATTCTTTTATCTCTCCTGCTTGTGCTCAACGTTTAAACTTGACTCCGGAGAAATTAGATTTGGATTTATCTGTTGAAACTCCGTTGGGTGAAACCTTCGTTATATCTACAGTTTATAAATCTTACATGATCCAAGTTGGCACCATCACATTACCTGTTGACCTTATTTCTTTAAAGATATTTGCTTTTGATGTGATTTTAAGGTTAACTACTCATCATGCCAAAATTGATTGCTTTCGTAAGGTTATTAGTTTTTATATTCCTAAGCAATCTGTTATTCGAATTCAAGCAAGCAAACCATTGAACTCAAACATTTCATATCAAGCCATAAAGTCATTCGTTTATTGAAAAATGGATGTCAATTTTTCTTAGCCCATGTTATGGACTTGAACAATAATACGTCAGATTTGAATGATATTTTTGTTGTTAGTGAATTTCCTGACGTATTTCCTGAAGAATTTCTTGGCCTACTCCCAGAGCGTGATATTGAATTTGTATCGACTTTAAATCCATTACAAAACCCATTTCTAAAATCTCATATCGAATGGCTCTTATTGAACTTCAGGAGTTAAATACCCAACTATTGAAGTTGATACCCGAGCCTCTATCTTATGACTTCCTTTGTGGAATGCACCGAAGCAAAACTCTTCGTAGGGGATGCCATATTCGTGCGATAGTAAACTGATAGGTGCTATTGTGACGTGCTATCCAAGATTGGGATATGAGTCACAGTTGAGAGCAACCTAAGTCAGTAATCGAAATACGTAGCTTTCTAGGCTTAGTTGGTTATTATCGAAGATTCGTGGAAAGATTTTCTCAAATCGCTACTCCATTAACTCAGTTGACTCGTAGAGATACAAAATTCGAAGAACTCAAGAGGAGACTCATTTCGGCACATGTTCTGACCATACCATCCTGGAAAAATGAACGTGGTAGCTGACGTGTTGAGTAGAAGATCGTATACGAGTACGATATTTTCAAAGACTCATTTCGTATAACTTACAAATAATAGAGATGGAGATGAAAACTCTAGATACCCACGTGATGATATACGAGTATAATCGACTTTAATTGATAAAGTTAAAGTTGCTCAAGCTACGGACCTGGGGCTGATAAAAATGAAGAAGAAAGTACAAGAAGGTGCTATTCCAGAAGCAAGAATCGATGAAGAAGGAATACTTCGATTCAACTCTCGACATTGCGTTCCGAACGATTCTGACTTGAAGCATAGAATCATGATGGAGGCACACAACACCCCATTTGCAATCCATCCTGGGAGTACCAAAATGTATCATGATATTCGACACACATTTTGGTGGAACAATATGAATAGAGAGATCGCGGAGTTTATCTCGAGGTGTTTAACTTGTCAACGTGTAAAGGCGGAGCATCAAATGCCAAAAGGTCCATTGCAACCACTTGAGATTCCGGAATGGAAGTGGGAACACATTACAATGGATTTCGTTACAGGTCTTCCCAAGGTTTCTCAAGGTATAGATGCGATTTGGGTTATTGTTGATAGATTAACCAAGTCCGCCCATTTCTTGTCGATACGTGAGACTTATTCCCTTGAATGTCTTGCTCGTATGTACGTGAACGAGATTGTGAGATTGCATGGCATGCCAGTATCCATAGTTTCGGATCGTGACCCAAGATTCACTTCAAGATTTTGAGTTAGCTTACAGAAAGCTATGGGCACGGACTTACGATTCAGTTCAGTATATCATCCTCAAACGGATGGACAATCAGAGAGAACTATTCAAACCCTTGAAGATCTATTAAGACTCTGTGTTCTAGATTTCAAAGGAAGTTGGGATAAGTACTTGCCACTGGTGGAATTCTCCTACAACAACAGTTATCAAGCAAGTATAGGCATGGCTCCATTTGAGGCGTTGTATGGACGAAAATGTCGTTCTCCAATATGCTGGGACGAGGTAGGAGAAGCAACATTGTTGGGACCAGAATTAGTACGCATGACTACAGAAAAGATCCAAATGATTCGACAACGTATTCAAACTTCACAAGATCGACAAAAGAGTTATGCTGATCTTCATAGAAAGGACGTGGAGTTTAATATTGGAGATCATGTATTGTTACGTATTGCTCCATGAAAAGGAGTTACAAGATTTGGGAAAAGAGGAAAGCTCAATCCAAGGTTTGTTGGTCCATTTGAGATTCTTGACCGAATAGGAAACGTAGCCTATAGACTCGCGTTAGCTCCAAGTATGTCTCGTGTTCACAATGTATTCCACATATCTATGCTTCGTAAATATGTGAAAGACCCGAACCACATTATTGCGTTAGAACCAGACGAGATAGCTGAAGATTTAACATAAAAGAGATACCTGTTGAGATTTTGGATAGGAAAGAGCATGTCTTACGCACGAAGGTTATACCACAAGTAAAGGTTTTGTGGAGAAACCATGCAATTGAGGAAATGACATGGGAGTAGGAATCGGAAATGAAAGCGAGGTACCCTCACCTGTTCGAAACACCAGGTACGTACGTCAATTTCGAGGATGAAATTTTATAAGGAGGGGAGGTTGTAAGACCCCAACTTATTATAATTAAAATTGAATTTTCTTTTATTCATTATTCTAAATTAATAAGGGTTAATTTGATATAATACTTTGGTTATGGGTGAAATGTGAAAATTTTTACAAAATAAACAAGTGGTTATAAAATAATCATTGTTGTCGGGGAATATTCGTTTGGTCATGGAATATTCTTTTTGTCGGGAATATTTGTATGACGGCGCAGTCAATTGTGGGCCCCATAACGGAAAACGGTTGAATGAAAGAAAACGACAAAGATTGAGTTTTATAAATAACGACGTAAATTATTACCGTTAACACTGTTGGGTTACCTGGTGGTTAAAATACAGTAATACGCGTGGTTGCACAGTAGCACACGGTATTGCACAGTATTGTTGAATTATTGATTCATACGTAAGAAGGCACTACTCAATAATTGTTACAGTAATTACTGTTCATTATTTTATTTTATTGATTCAATAATTGCTGCGTTGATTGTTTCAATAATTGTCATTGCACATTATTTTCCATTATCATATTAATAATTCATATTATTTGAATAATATTATCAGATAACATTATTGGCAATGTCTAGAAAGTTCTGTCTAAGGAGAGGTTTGGTCACCTAATTGCGCGCCAGTAAGGAGAAGTCCTTATTGGAAAACCCCCTCTTTCCTGGGAACGGCCTGGTTGTCATAATTGTGATTCTGTAATATTATTTGTAAATAATTAATTATTGATTTATATGATAATAAAATATTTATTTGATATAAATGATGGATTTATTTATTTTACGTGGTTGTTAATGAAGGAATTAATGTGGAGGTATTTTATCAGTATTTTGTCGGACCGGAAGTATTAAAAATCATCCGTTTATGGATTTCGGATATTTTCTGTTGGGAATTAGGAAAAATTTTCTTTTACAAAGTTGTAGAGAATTCGATTTCAGGCAGAATGGACATAAAATTCATATTTTTCTGATAAACGGTCTATTTTCTATGAATTATTAAAGTTTCAGAAAATAAAATAATTTTTATTAAATTATAGGTGGGAGCCACTTTTATTCTAACACATGTGGGCTGCTAATTTGGGTCAAGGATGGCTGGTGGCTGAATTGGTCTTTAGGCATGCGTAAAAATGAGTTTTGTAATAATATTAATTTATTAATTTAATCTCCTTTGGCGTTCTAGCATTTTCCTATAAATAGAGGGCTAAGTTATAATTGAAAATCACACCAGAAACAAAGTTTTCTCTCTTTCTCTCTCTATATTATCGAGCGTATTCTTATGAGTATACTTTGAGTGTTGCTATACAGTGCGACTTTCTGTAAGCATTATACCAAATTCAGTCAGAAGTACGGTTATTTTGAGGTAAGGGATGTTATTTCTTCTTAAATGATATTATCTTTTTCAATATCATTATGCCGAAATATTGTTCTGAACTTTTTATCAATTTGGAACTTTTTCATGTCGGATTTACTATTCATGAGTTACTATTCATGAGTTACTATTCACGAGTTACTATTCACGAATACGGCACTATTCATCAAAAAATAAAATTTCTTCTTTTTGTCCAAAATATCTATTTTTGCTACTACTTTTGATTGTATCTATGTTTTGATCGTTATTTTTGAGTTCTGCTTCAAAATCAGTTGTTATAAAATATTATTGATCTTGGACAAACTATTATACGAATCCCTAATATTTGTCCTTCTATCTCACTAGATTCATTCTTAAAAATGTTTTTCATCATCCTCAGTCCTTAATGGTGATACTTGATGAATATCTTTGGCCTGTAGTGCAAAGATGAATGATTAAACTGATGAATCTCTTTGGCCCGAAGTGCAAAGATGAACAGGTGTTGAGATGAACATGACCAACTGGTGATACAAATGAATATCATTGGCCTGTAGTGCAAAGATGATTAAAGATGTATATTGATTGTTGTTACAGGGATGAAATATTGATGATGGACTTTTAAATCTTAGAAGACAGTAGAATTCATTCTCTACGTGACTCTTCTAATGGATTGTTGTTTCCGCTGCATTTGTTGATCTAAAACTTGTTGTCTATTGTATTCTATTAGATTTTTCCCTGTTGAAGACTAACGATAATTTTTTGTATATTATCTTAGTCATAATATTCTTTACTGGGCTAGTTGAGCTCACCCTTTCCTTTTTGTTCCATTTTTCTTCTCCGGAGGTGAGAACATAGCAGGATCGAGTCGGGGTATGGAGTGAGGTTTCTAGAAAGATATTTTAGCAGTCCTCACTATTTCTGTAAAATAGTGTTTGAATAATTGTAATGAGGACTTATTTGTGTGTGGATATTGTCTAGAAGACAATATTTGTATTTAAACTCACAGTATGTATTGTCGTATTTCACACGACATTTGTATTATTGAAGTTATAGTTTCCTTTTTGTACCATGTATTTGGAGACTCAGAATGGGTGTTTCATACCTGTTTTGGGGGCGTCACATCTATGACTTTTATGTGACTCAATATATTTATTCTTATGCTTGTGCTTTCTTCTAGAGGGAGCAACCGGTGGTAGACCATACTGTTCACAAAACATTTATAACTCGTATTTGGCTTTATTTCTATCTTTACTAGCTTTTTAGCTAATTTAAAATCAATACACATTTTTAATCCAATTTTTTGAATATAACTAATAATATCACCATAGGTTAAGTTATCATAGTCAATATTTCATAAATCATTACTTAATTCTTCTATAACTTTGTGAGCAAATAAGGATGGTAAACCATTAATGAATTTCTCTTTCCAAAATGGTTTATTATTTTCATTTCTCATCATAACTCTAGAGTTAAATACATCTTTGTACCATCTGAAATCACTCAGAGTGGGACACGTAAGATTACTTAATTGATCATGAATTCTTTCAGTAATATTACTAGGGGTCCCAACAAAATGTTTAATTATAGTAAATATTAAAGTATTGACTCCATCAGGAAGACCAATACCAGTATCTTCATCAAAGATGGGATTGCCTTCATTATCTCTTTGGATAACATGAACTATGGATATTCTAATATCTTCTGTGAGATGTTTTTCCCACCAAGACCTGAGAATACCAGTAAATCTACTAGCTAATAATTCAACTATATCTGGTTGAGATAAAGTGTTGAATTTAGTAATATAAATGTTGGCTACCATTGACATATGATTATGTTTATTAAGAATTTATTGTTCACTAAATCCATCTATATTTCATTCATAAATTTTATTAGAAGACACCGAAAACTGTTTATCTAGATTTCTCTCTTCGAATTGCAGATCTGGAGGAGTTGGTCTAGAGTACCAATTTTTGGTAATACTTGTGTTATTGACAGTTAATTTATTTAGCTGTTCATTAAGGTTTGAAATAGACTAGTGAATAGAGTGATCAGAGGAACTTTCGTTATCAGCATCAGATTCTACTTGATCGATGACAGCAATTGTTCCACTTGGATCGGGTTCTGTTTTAAGTTTTTTAAATAACTTTTCAATAGATTGGACTAATTCACTTTCTTTATTAGGTAAACTTAAATTATATCTGTTTTCAGGTAATTTGATTAAAGGTTGTTCAATCTGTGAATCAGGTTTTTTAATAATACTTTCTTCAAATTTTTCTTCAATCCTATCTAGCTGTTTTCCTACTGTTGCTAGATACTGATTATTAAAGTTTAATTGTTCAATTATTTTTTTATTATCATTAGTTCCATCAGGTATTTTGAACGGACTAACAATAACTGAAGTGTTTTTTTTACTGGAATTAGAACTGTTTCTAAAGGTGGATGACTAGACGATACTTTAGATTTGTATTCTTTAATCCTTTGAGTTTTACTTATATCATTACATTTACTTTGATATTGTTCATACTAGTCCTAAAAAGTAATATTAATTTCTTCATTTTTAATAATCTTTTCCATCTATTAACTATCTTATCTCTTTCTTTTTCAATGGGATGATTAGATCTGAATATATGTCTTTTTTCTTTGTTGAACTTTAAATTAAATTTTTTTACTAAGTTATCCCAATCTAAAACGAATTTCTTTTTAATGACTCTTAATTGATTATGAATTGGAACATTAATATCAGACTATGTGGGATATACTGAGGATGTCGGAGAAGAAGAACCTTCATCTTCAACGGTATCATCCTGAGTATAGCAAGGATGACTAACTTGTCCTTGATTAAGGATACCTTTAAGTTTGATATCTCTAACCGAAGGATTACTAAGGACTTTAGTATCTCTTCTAGTGTGGATAACTGAAGGGGCTGAAGAACTGGAAATGTCTTCTATGATTACTGGTGTTTTAGTACGTTTAAAACTAATCTTAACAGTTCCGTCAGAAAACTGTTGGATGTTTTCAATATTTAACAAATTGTTAACTATGGGCTTTTGTGGTAATTCATTCGGTAAAGTCCATTGATTAGGTAAGGTAATATCCTTCCAAAGAATTATTCTTGGGATCTGGATATTAGAATCACTAGTTGAACTTTGAATTAAAATTGTTTGATCTTTTGGGCTTTTATTAAGGGCATGAACGTTTAAGTTTGATTTCTTTGTCTTATAATAAATCCTGTAAATTAAAGCAATGGGTTGAGATCCTTCAATCATTTGAGTAATCTCTCCCTCAGTTTTAATATTTAATGATAAAGCTTTAAATAAGTTTTGATCACTTAGACTCAAGGTGAAATCAGGAAAGCAATTGAAATGGATAGGTCCATTATGCAAACTTGCTTCCATTGCACCAATAATACTTGGATAATAATTCAAAAATCTAGCATCTCTAAGGCAGAGGTAGATAGATGAATTAATTCCTTTACGGTTGAGTGGCTTAACTGCAACTTGAACAAGACCTATATGAATAAAATTGTAACCATTTTTTCTGTGTTTTTTATTAACTTCAGGTGATAAAAGACTACAATTTTCACATTCCTTGTTAATTGCATAAATGCTTTCAACTGTTTTGACATTATAGTCAGTTTTAAATTTATCTGAAAAGGTTGATTTATAAATATCTTTTGGAGATACACAAGGTATATTCCAATTGTGTAAAACTTGATTAATATTTTCATAACTATGTTCTTCTTGGTTAACTATGTCTGGGACTGGAGGCAAAGCTGACTATTACTAACTGAAGAGCTGGATCTGAATAATCTACTCATCTTTACTGTTTCAAAATAAAACTTGATCAAGGTTCATTCATACATACCCCGTTTACCCAAAGTAGACTCATACCTATGTTCTATAACTCAACACTTCTCACACCCTGGAGACTTACAAAGGTTAGACACGAACTAGGTGGACTACAGGTAAGTAAGGTGACTTCAGAATGCAGAGAAAAGAGATAATTTTGAAAAAGAGAAGAGAAGTTTGATTAAAAAGATCTGGCTAAACAGTTACTAACAACATACAACTTGGCTCCGATACCATATGGGGACGGAAGGAAGAGGAAGAACAAGCGCGCATACAAACACAATTAAATTACTAAATAAAAATTATATATATATATATATATATATATATACACCACGGATCCAGTCCGGTCTCCCGGACTGGACTTAAAATACGGACCCCAAAATTTTTTTTTTTTTTTGAAACAACTAAAAAAAAAAAAAAAAAATTTTGGAACTGAAATTTTTCCATAATAAAGTGTTTTGGGCGTGTTTTTAACACCTACCCCAACCAATGTATGTACAGTCTGCCCAGACTGTACAGACATATTTCGTTATAGGCATCCAAATCACGCCCAAAACACTGTATTATGGAAAAATTTCAGTTCCATAAATTTTTTTTTTTTTAGTTGTTTCAAAAAAAAAATGCAAAAAAAAAAAAAAAAAAAAAGGTCCGAATTTTATAAAATCCGGGAGTCCGGACCTGATCCGGACTCTATATATATATATACACACACGGCACCTTTCAAAAACGGACTAAGGAAGCGTGCCAAAAACGTACTGAACCAAAAAAACGTTCACAAACAAAAAATATGCGCGGGTCGCTTAACCGGGTCGGAAACCCCTCCTCTCTTACTCTTCCAGATTCCTTCCTTCTCTCATACTCTGCCATTCGCACCCATTTGAAATTAGTTTCAACCTTCCGCTCTCTCACTCTTCCCTCTCTCTCTCAAAGCGAGCCTGAAGTAAATCAGAAAGCAAGAAGGCGATCGAACAGAACCTGTTGCAAATCGAAGGTTTGTTTGATTTTGTAATTTTGTAATCTATTTCTACTTAATTTTGAAGCAAATCGATTCTGAAGCAAATCGGTTCTTAATTTTGTAATTTTGTAATTTTGTTAGTCCACTCCACTGATCTCGACTGATATTGTCCAATGGATAAACTTTTTGTTTATGGGTTAATGCATTTATTTGTTCTTAGATTTTAGGTCCGCTATCTTTTTTTGACATTAGTATTACATATTAATATGTTTTCTCATATTGGTGGAGTAGTTTGAGCTAGGTTAATCCTATTACTCTTAGATTGAAGTTAAATATGACTGAAAAAAACTCCATCTAATTAAAGTAAATAACAAGTATCCCAAAAAACTAAGTGAAGTCCATAAATCACTAATCCAGTCAACTGGCATAAATCATCCACGACGATGGCTTCGTTTAGTAGTCATATAAGACTGCATGTTTCTTTGCTTTCAAGTATTTTCTGTTTTTTGGTTTATATTTTTTTCTTCTTAATTTTTTGTGATTGGAACATGTGCTCATGATATCGTTATACTAAAAAAGTAAAAAAACAAAGATAAGTACAAATTTGTATACAATGTGATGCATGTGTTATAATTGTGATAACATGGTGACAGCATGGGGATGAATTTCCAGAAAATTATATTGACCATCCATTTCATTCATTCACATATTTTCCTTACTTTCGAACTTTAAAATGTTAAAATATTTCTCTCTTATACTGCAAATTTTAAGTTATTGGAAATGATTGTTTGTTGAATCAGGGTGGAAACAACAATTATGACCAAGCTTTGTAAAGTATTTTGCTATTTTCCTGATGTTGGGCCATGATCCTTTTTCTTGTTGGGTCAGACTTAATGGGCTCTTCCCTTGAGTTATGATTATTTTTGTCCTATTGGACCGGATGCTTTGGGCCCAATTATTTGATTTGTTCCATTAAGTCCGTTTGAATTGGATCCGGTCATATGGGTCATTTCTATTTTGTTTGGGCTTACTTATCGAATTAGCCCATTATGCATATTTCCACTTAACCCAGCTTTGACCGGTAATCATTACTCAAAATAATAGTTGACTATTATGTCTGTCACCTTTCTATATGACATTAATGAGGATGGGACTGGGAAGACGGGCGGTGGTAAGGGGTGGCAGTAAATATGGAGGCTGGGTGCATGCTTTCGGCGGAAATGACCGGAAGTGGGGGAAAAAGGTGTCAGGAGGTGATGGGTGGCACGGTAAACCGGGATTAGAGTTTGCATGGAGCTGGGATCATAAGAAGGAGGTAAGTAACAAAATATTACACACACCACATAATTTTTCTCTCAGGCATTAGACATTTATTCCTCCATTGTTAACCTTGTGATCGCCGATACTGACTCTCACGCTAGAGCTATCCCCCGACGGTCAAGCCGTCAAGCTTTTGGTGTTTACTTGTTGAACTGTGCAGGATATCGAACGTGTCTTGGTGATTGGGACGCGAGAAAAGATCTTGGCGTTAACACCTGAGTTGATAGTAAACACTAAATTTTACTCCCTGCTTCATTGTGTGGATTGTATTTGTAGTTTATATGAGCTTGGACTTTTACTGTTTTCTTGTCAGGATGGACAAGATTCAGAAGATCCGAAGCAAGGCATTGCTGATATGACCATTTTTGTGAGTTTCTTGATATCTACCTACTTTTTTTTTAAAAGAAATTTGAGAATATTTACTTTCTTACTTAGCTGTGCTGTAATGATACTCCGTCTTCAATCATACCTTGGACATTAGATGTTTTGTGGTATTGCCCTAGCCAGCTAGCTCCCTTGTAATTATATGCTTAAACAAAATGTAAATGAATACATATTTCAGCTTGTTTTGTATCAGTTATGCCTGGTTTAATAATTAAGTGTCGTATCAAGGCCTTGGTATTTTCTTATTATTTTCCTTGTTTTTCTAGGTACAAAACCTTCTTCAACAGATGGTGAGTTGCAATGCATAGTTTTTTTTAGTTTTAATTGTAAATACAGATTTCTGTTCTCTAACGCACAACTTGTACTGATGAGTACACTCTTTTTTCTTTTTTGCAGCAATCCAGATTTCAGACAATGTCTGAATCTATTGTTTTAAAGAATATCCTTTTCCTCAACTATAACATGCTAACATGCTTAAATTGAAGTAATAGATATTTCTTTTGTGGTTGACATTAATGGGTCATTTTAGAGTGCATTGATGATCCCATGAGAGGGAACATTATGTTTGATAATAACTGTAACTCATGTTATTGCTCCTCTTTTTTGCCAAGTTTCAAATCTCTGTGTACGAAGGTTTGGAACCTTTAAATGGTTTGATTAATATTTCACTTTAATAGACAAAAATCTGTGCTATCCTTTTATTTTGAGATTGACATTGACATTAATATTTTCTTAACCGCAATGTACTCGATGAAATGGGAGGCCGGATAAATGAATTGGAGCAGAGTATCAGTGACCTTAGAATAGAAATAGGAGCAGAGGGCTCTCCATCTCCATTGCCACCATCCAAAAAGGCAGATGAAGCAAAGCCAGAGGAAGGTTCTGCACAGTATTATCAGTCTCTTCAAAGTGAATGTCATTTAGTGGTTCATATGGGTTTCTTTTGTGCCTACCTTTGTTGTCATTTTTCCTTCTTGGTTACATATTGCGGCAAGTAGAACCAATTTTGCCACCTTGATAGTTATGTAGCTAAGAATCTTCTAGACAAGTATTTTCTTTGGATATTGTCATCAAATGTATGAATTCAACAGCGATTGCAGCTGTTGGATAGATGTTACTATTATATAATCAACTCTAAATTCTACTATTCTTAATGCAGCTGGTATGGAACATGATTGTTTGCACCAGAATGTACCCAGTTTTTCTTTCCCAAAATACAGTTTTGCTTGTGGGTGTGATTGATAAGTAAATATTTATTGTAAAAGAAATAATCTTTTTACTTATGAGATGAGATATTTTTAGTCTGAGCTTGCATATACTGTGAATATTTGTTTTGTTTTATTTTTTGCTAGACAAGTGATGTTAATAATATAGTACAATGTCCTTTCTGTGCTCTGCTAGTTTACTTTGTTGTTTGGTTGTTAAATTTTCAAAATTTGAGTACCCTTTGTGCTTGAACTACATGAGATATATGCAAGTGACTTAGTAGTGAGAAATGGGACCACCAAACTGATGACTCTTACTAGTAACATATATGCGAGGCCTGTAGCTAAGACTGGGATGTGGTGAATAGTTTAAAGAAAGAATCTGCATTGGCAATTTCTGTGTTTTGCCTTGCCATATAGCATAAATTGTCATAGATAAACTTATAGCAACAAACACTACTGCTAGGAGAATAAATACTGCTGAAGCATGTGCCAGCGATTCTGCCATAAAATTTAGACACAAGCAATTTTGACAAAGTCACTTTTAATATTGAATGCCAAACCATTCTTGGAGAATGCCCAAGTGCAATATATCTTTGCATATACTACATGTGAAATGTATCTTTGTACACGATAATTGCACAATAAAAATTATCAAAATTACAACCGATTTAATAACATTAACAACAACATCGCAAAATGAAATTATCAAAATTACAACCGATTTAATAACATTAACAACAACACCGCATACATAACATTATGTCCATTAGAAGCCCTTTTCTCTCTAACCAAATATTTTTCCAATAACTATTGTAGTTCATATATTCAGCCGTTAATAAGTTCTCAATGGTGCTTGTATATAGAAGAGATGTGTATGGAGAAAACACAGAACAAAGAGGCCCTTAAGATCACCAATACACCTACTGCAAGTATGTCTCCTTTCCATTCTGCCAAATCGCTTTCTTTTGCTGCAAAAGAGATCTTCCAGGATTTCATGCACGAATAACAAATTTCAAACAATTTGGTGGGTAAAAAAATACAAGTTTAACATACAAAAACATAAAACTTAACTCCTAATAAATTTCAATGAAATTAATAGTGACATGACTACATGTAAAAATGATATGACATACTTGTTTATAAATAACAGAGAAAATCAAACAATAAAAGGATTAAAATCGTAAATGAATTCATATACAGATAACATCACCAAATTCATAAAAGAAAAAGAAACTAAATAACCCAAAACTGAGAATCTGTGAGTAATAGGATTAACCTAGCTCAAACTACTCAACCAATATGAGAAAACATATTAATACGTAATACTAATGTCAAAAAAAGATGGCGGACCTAGAATCTAAGAACAAATAAATGCATTAACCCATAAACAAAAAGTTTATCCATTGGACAATATCAGTCGAGATCAGTGGAGTGGACTGACAACAAAACAAACCCTAGTTTGTGACCCGCATGTTTTTGCTTTCTGATTTACTTCAGAAACGGATTACAAAATTACAAAATTAAGAACCGATTTACTTCAGAATCGATTTGCTTTCCGATTTGCTTCAAAATTAAGTAGAAACGGATTACAAAATTACAAAATCAATCAAACCTTCGATTTGCAATAGGTTCTATTCGATCGCCTTCTTGCTTTCGGATTTATTTCAGGCTCGCTTTGAGAGAGAGAGGGAAGAGTGAGAGAGCGGAAGGTTGAAACTGATTTCAAATGGGCGCGAATGGCAGAGTATGAGAGAAGGAAGGAATCTAGAAGAGTAAGCGAGAAGGAGGGGTTTCCGAACCGGTTAAGCGACCCGCGTGTTTCTGTACGTTTTTTGGTTCAGTACGTTTTTGGTACGCTTTTTTAGTCCGTTTTTTAAAGGTACCGTGTGTATATATATATATATATATATATATATATATATATATATATATATATATATATATACGATAAGGATCAAGAGCATTCTACTTAAATAACATTTCACCTTAAATAACATTCTTTTATCAAAACGACGTAGTTTTTGAGGGATGCGGTTGCATTTTTATAAATACAATGCCACCGCGTCCCTCCAAAACTATGTCGTTTTGATGAAAGAATGTTATTTAAGGAGGAATGCTATTTAAGGAGAATACTCTTGATCCTTATCATATATATATGTGTGTGTGTGTGTGTGTGTGTGTGTGTGTGTGTGTGTGTGTGCAAACTGAAATAAAATCACGGACCGAAGTTCGGGCAAACACACACAACACGACTCTCAACGTGAAGAATGGTGTGTGCAAAGATGAAGAGAAAGACTTTAAAGTGTGTGAGAAGGCTTATAGTGGGCTGCCAAAGAAGACTTCTATATCTTTAAAGGGATGAACACTCGGCTCCCGCCGGTACAAAAAAGTAGCTATATGTGAGCTCATAAGTGTTTAAAATGAGAAAGCACTCAGTTTAGGGTTGTTGCTCCAGCGGTCAAATGACCAAAGTTCCAAATGATAGGTCACATGTTCGAATATATATGTTTCGCATTTGGATATAATTTTTAAATACTAATTATGAATATTTTTTTCACAATTTTCCGAATACCGAATATGGTCTTCCAAAAACATGCTTATTGGGATTATCCTAATTTAAGGCAACATTTTAATAATCGTTGCAAAAAGTTGTATAAGATATGCAACGAAAATAAAAATTGTTGCCAATGAATGTGGTCCATATTAGGCAACGAAATTTAGCAACAATTTTTTTTTTCGTTGCCCACGATAAAGAGAAATGAAGTGGTTAGAAATTTTGCAACGAATTTCTAACCAATTTTGTTTCCAAATTTTGCAATGACTTATGAATTTCGTTGCAAAAAGTGAAAGTCTGACACAATCTGCAACGAAGGACAAGTTTTGTTGCTAAACATACACTTTAAGCAACGACTTATAAAGTTGTTGCTTGAAAAATCGTTGCTAAAGCCCCATTTTTAGCAACAAAAAAACTTTCGTTGCCCACGATGACGGGAAATCAAGTGGCCTAAAATTTTACAACGAATTTCTAACGAAAATTTTTCCCGTCAATGAATTAGCAACGAAATTTTGCAACGACTTATGAATTTCGTTGAAACAAATGAAAGCCTGACACAATCTGCAACGAAGGACAAATTTCGTTGCTAAACATATACTTTTAGCAACGACTTATAAAGTCGTTGCCCAAAAAATCGTTGCTAAAGGCCCATTTTTTGTACCGTAGGCTTCTTGGAAAACCTTCAGTATGATCTTAATGTGATCCTCGAAAGTTAAAACCAAGTCCAAGATTGAAATTTAGTGTGGAGCTTCTCTTAAGCTTAAAACCACCTTGGCTTCGTTATGACCCATAGTGCGAAGGAAATTTTCAATCTTCTCCATGGGTATTTTCCCCTTAGATTTGATGGTAGACTTCATCACCCGTTGGGGAAGATACAGTGGATTCTCCTTCGACAATGCAACAGTTGTATGAGAGGTGGATCCTTCAGCATCTCCATAATTCCATGGAACATTTTGTAAGCTGATAACAGTATATTGTGGCATAAATGGCAAGTTGATTGGCTCTGGAGCAGCCACTTTCAAAGGATTGTCAATTCCTTTGAGTTGAATTTCTTGTATTGTGAGAGGTTTGACAGTCCCATCAGCCTCATCGGATATAATTGCTACCAGTCCCTTCCATTTAGTAGGACAAGTATTCTCACTCTCATATAGCACCGTATCGTCGTATGCTAGCTGCAGGACCCTGCTATCAATTAGATTTTGAATGAGGTGGCGGAGTGCCCAACATTCTTCAGTGTCGTGACCGCGAGAATGGGAGTGATATTGGCATACTCCATCATAATTAAACCGTCTTGAATGGGGATTAATTGGAGGTAGAAGGGAAGTGATCCTTCCTTCATTGATCAACATCTACATTATTTCCTCCATAGGTTGGACCAGGTATGTAAATTCCCTTCTATTGGCAAAATCCCTACGGGCTTTAGCACTTGCTCTCTTCGTCACTTTGTCTTCCAGTGTTTCTTTATCTTAAGGTGACGAGGGAGTGTTCACAACAAAAGGGAGCAGACTAGCATGCTCCTAGCTGACTAATTGGCATGCGACTTGATGCTGATAGGTCACCAGTTCTTCTAATTGCTCAATCTGTTCACACATAGCTTTCAAGTCAGGAGTTTTAAATTTTTTTGGATAATGAACACCAGGGAATATACAAAGGTCAGCATATGAGACACTCCCGTGTGCTCCAATTCCTTTGATCGTACGAAGGGTTTCTTCCATTTGAAGGACTTTCTTCCTGATGTCATCGGTGTCAGGATCTCCTTTGAGATGGGTGATATCATGACTTTTGTTGGTCGTATCCAACTAAAGTTTAGGTTCTGCAATGGCTTTATCAGGACCTTGGGTTCCTCCTTATGTAGAGGATTAACATGTATGGGTATCCGTGTACCCTGAGTAGACTGGTGTAGTTCTTTAAGCAGAATAACCAAATCTGTGATTTGTTTAATTAATCCGTCAAATTCTTTGCGAGATACTGGATTAAGGTCAGTCTGGTCTGATGATGACATAATTGAATGTAGGCTCGTGGCCTTTTTGGATTTTGATCGGGTAATAGGTCTGATTGCTTCCCTGCAAAAGACTTGCGTAGTTTAGTCTTTAGGAAATGTGTAAATGTTTACATGCTATGTATCCTTTCTAGGAATATTATCCTGCAAGGCGGATGTTAGATGTTTGTAATCCAGAATAGCATGTTTTATTTAAAATATGATGTGCACATGTTTCTTCATATTTCTCATTACATGGAGATGAATATGGCATGAAATTACAAGTAATTCACTTTATAAGTAATGAAAAAGCATGACGAGACTTTCCTCCGTGTTTGGTTTATCAGAGGCTGACCTATCTTAGGTTACTCTCGCGGATTTTTGGCACGAAGGTTCCCAAATCATCACAATTTACTTGATGGGAAGTTAATCGGGTCTTTCAACTAGAGTGAATTTGGGTGGTGCCTTTCCTGAGCTTTAATTTATCCTACTATCACAAACAAATAATATCACAAGCAAATATAGTGTAAAACATTAAGCACAAAAAAATATATGCATTCGTACACATTCATCATAAATGTAAATGCAACATTCACACACAACCATATAACAATTTTGAAAAGATTGTAATAGTGGATTAAGTCCTATTACTGGTGTCCCCAGCAGAGTCGCCACCTGTCGACGTCAGGATTTTTATTTGTCCCTTTTTGTTACTTTATCTTTGGTGTTCTCATGTTAGGTGAGATTTGTTTGAAAAAATAAGTGAAAAAGGTTCGACATGTATTATGTCGACGATGGACTATTAAGAGTCGCCAATTGATTTTTTATATGGTTGTATCAACACAACTGATAAAAGGTTTGCACATTGACCCAATGATGTGACACTGCTAAATGGGTCGGTGAAACCGAGATTCATTAGGGTCCGGGGACTTGATTATGCGGTGGGAAAGTGTTAGGCACCCCCCGACATCTGTGTTACCACGGTGACCATTTCTTTTCAAGAAACTGTTATATGAATGTGTGTGTGTGTGGATCAATGTGCAATTATTTGGAAGTAGTGCAAGGCCTCGTTCGCACCTATATACACAGGGTTTGAATTTGTGTAAAAATTCAATTTTAAACAAGATACGGCAGTGATGTTTTATAAAAGAGGTTTTCCAAACCCTTGTGCTCAATAGTAATTGAGGCCTTTTACACTCCCATTTTATATTAAGTTTTCGGCTTGATTGTTTTTAATTTTTCGAGATGCGAAGCATCTTCGATAAAATAATGTACAAAATAGTGTCGAACTCCCCGTCGGTATGAAAACCATTTGAGGAAATTCGAACACCGTGAATAAATTTACAAGCTACTTACAGCTGAAAATGTCCATCACGGAAACCGAATCTAGATCCAGTAGACTGAATCTATGATCACATGATTCCTAGGCTTACATAATGCCGCAATTGATAATAAAGCAATAAGCAGATATATATATATATATAAAAAAGTTGTAAATATATATATATATATATATATATATATATATATATATATATACACACACACACACACACACACATGATCAGCCACCACGAAGCACCTCCATCGGGGATGAGAAATGTAAATAAAGCTGTAAAAGCAATCAACCGCCACGAAGTAAACTCCAGACGGGACGAAAAGTAAATTAAGTTGTAAAGACGTTCAACCGCCACGGAGGAAACTTCAGGTGGGACTGAATGTAAATATATATATATATATATATATATATATATATATATATATATATATATAAGTAGTAAACGCACCAGATGTAAAATCCAGACTCATCGAACAAAGTTCGACACACAGTTGATATATATATATATATATATATATATATATATATATATATATATATATATATATATATATATGTACAAACTGAAATAAAACCACGGACCAAAGTCTCAATGTGAATGGTGTGTGCAAAGATGAAGAGGAAGGCTTTAAAGTGTGTGAGAAAGCTTACAGTGGGCTGCCAAAGAAGACTTCTATATCTTTAAAGGGATGAACACTCGGCTCCCACTGGTACAAAAAATTAGCTATATGTGAGCTCACAAGTGTTTAAAATGAGAAAGCACTCAGTTTAGGGTGGGTACAGAACAAATTAGACAAGGCTTCCTCGTCGTTTTCTGTTACAAAATGGCCACCCCGAACTTTGCGGGTCCTGCCGTCTCAAAGTACGTGCACGCATACACTGTAATGTCCGCTCGAACTTTCAAAATTTCAATCCGGGCATCCGACTGAGGTATGTAAGATCTATTTCAGACCGCCCTTGTGGACAGTTACGCAATGACATGGGATTAGAGGTTGTACGAAGTCAGGAAGATGGAACCATGCCCTCCGGTCTTCAAGCTTCAAATTATATTCGTTATCCTGCGTAATAGTCACTCAGGATTAGACATCCTTGGTTCTTGTGGGGCATTGCTGTGTTGAAATATATGTATTAAAATGTTGAGACGACGCGATGTGGCATCAAGGTGGCATGATGACGACTTTGCCCCTCACCGAGTTTATAGCTTATTTGGGCTGATAAAGCAAACGTTGCTCAAGGTTATCTCTGAGATTGGACTACTGCAAGTGTTGAAGGTACTTAATGTCATCTCTGAGGTGTGCCTATCTTCCCGGTGTTATCTCTGGGTCTTGTACTGAGTGCCTCGGTGGGAGTGCCAAGGTTTGAAGCTGATTACATTTGAAACAAGCACTTCCAGGGTTATCTCCAAAACTGCATTCCTTGGGGTTATCTCCAAGGTTGGTAACTGCTACTCCCAGTGTTGGGATTGAGACTGAATATCTCGGGGTTATCTACAAGATGAATCTGTCTTCTTCGGTGGAATTTCTGGTATTGGCACTGCATGCCTCGAGGTTATCTCCAAGGTTGGAACTGATACTCCCGATGTGCGTTCTAGGGTTGAGACTGAACTTCCTGTAGTATCCAAACTGGATATGAGCTGTCTTCCAGGCTTATCTCTGAAAGATGAATCTGCCCTCCTGGAATGTCAGTAACAGGTGTGCAGAAAAATTTTGAGTGTCTACAATGTTCTCATATTAGGTGAGATTTATTTGAAAAAACAAGTTGTGAAAAGGTCCGACATGTATATGTTGACAGTTGGACTTTAAGAGTTGCCAGTTGGTTTTTAAGTGGTTGTACCAACACAATCGAGAAAATATTTGCACATTGACCCAATGATGTGACACTGCTTAACGGGTCTATGAAACCGAAATTCGTTAGGGTGTGGGGACTTGGTTATGTAGAGGGAAGGTATTAGGCACCCCCCGACATTCGTGTTACCACGATGACCGCCACTTTTCAATTAAACTGTTATATGAATGTGTGTGTGTGGATCAATGTGCAATTATTTGGAAGTAGTGCTATGCCTCGTTTTCACCTATATGCAAATGGTTTGAATTTGTGTAAAAATTCAGTTTTAAACAAGATATAGCAGTGATGTTTTATAAAAAGTGGGTTTTCAAACCCTTGTGCTCAATAGTAATTGAGGCCTTTGATACTTCCATTTTATTATGTGTTCGGCTTGATTGCTTTTATAATACAAATAGCAGTACCGAATAATTTACAAGCCGTGTACAACTGAAAATTTCCATCATTGAAACCGAATCTAGATTCAGTAGACTGAATATGTGATCACATGATTCTAGGCTCTCATGATGTAGCAATGTATATAAAAATTGTAAGTAGTTATATATAAAAGCTAGAACTATATATATGCAGACATGATCACCCACCACGAACCACCTCAATGGGAGATCAAAAATGTAAATATATAAAAGCGGTAAATATATATAGAGACATGATCAACCGCCACGAAGCAGCTCCATGGGGGATCATAAATGTAAATAAAGCAATAAAGACGATCAACCGCCATGAAATAAACTTCAGGCGGGACGAAATGTATATAAAGCAATAAAAATGATCAACCGCCACGAAGTAAACTCAAGGCGGGACGAAATGTAAATAAAGTTGTAAAAGGTCACGAAGTAAACTCCAGGCCTAACAGAAATGTAAATATATATATATATATATATATATATATATATATATAAAAGCTATAAATGAATATTATATATATCAATCCCGGCTTAGTTTATCATTTCGGTGATTTGTCGCTATTTATATATAAAAGCAGTAAACGCACCAGATGTAAAATCTAGGCTAAATCAAATAGAGTTTGATGGCAACAACATAATAATAATAATAATAATAATAATAATAATAGTAATAATAATAATAATAATAATAATAATAATAACAATAAATGCTCCAGATGTAAATCCATGCTCATCGAACAAAGTTCGACCACAGTTTATATATAAGTATATATATAAAAGTAAATAAATGCTACGGATGTGAGTACAGGCTCAATCGAGGCATAACTCGATAATGTTAGTCCGTATATATATATATATATATATATATATATATATATATATATATATATATATATATACAAAAAAGAAATAAAAGCCGCGGACCAAAGTCCTGGCATACACACGCAACATGACTCTCAACTTGAAGAACGGTGTGTGCAAAGATGACGAGAAAGACTTTAAAGTGTGGAAGAAGGCTTATAGTTGACTGCCAAAGAAGACTTCAATGACTTGAAATGGATGAACACTCGGCTCCCGCTGGTAAAAATATAGCAATATATAAGCTCACAAGTGATTAAAATGATAAAACACTCAATATATAATTTGTACAGAGCAAATTGGACATGGCTTCCTCGCCTTTATTTTTGAAAATATGGCCACACCAAGCCCTCTATTTATAGAGGGTGGAGCCATAGGTGTACCTGTGGCTAAAACAGGTGTACATGAAGCTGCCCGGGGTGCCCCGAGCAATGTGGCTCTCGTCGTCTCAAAGTACGTGCACTCAAATAATGCATTATTCGCTCAAACCTTCATCACTTTCAATTCGAGAGTCCGATGGAAGCCTGCCATACCATTTCAAAAATCTCTTTCCGAGGTATATGAAATGACATAGGATTTTCCCTATTTTGTATCTGGGAAGATGGGCCCATGACCAAAATGGCATTTTTGGGTTTTCGTTAGGCAGTCCGTTGAGTCATTTTGCGTAGTTTGCGCTTGAAAGTTATAATAGGGTTCTTGTGAGACTTCTATTGAAGTAATTTTAGTTGAAATTAGTGTATTTGATATGAGTTGAAGTTGAGTTATCAAAATGACCATTTTGCCCCTCCCAGGATTATCTCTGATTTTTGCGCAGTTGTAGTAGTCTTTTCTCAAGGTTATCTTTGAGGTTGACCTGATGTTGACTTTGACAGTCCTTAGGTTTATCTCTGAGGTTTCCTTGACCTCCTGGGGTTATCTCCAGGCTTTGAACTTGATCCCCCGAGGTTATCTCCGGGGTTAGAACTTACTTTCCCTAGGTTATCTCGGGGGTTAGAAACTGACTTTCCCTGGGTTATCTTCTGGGTTGGAAACTGATTTCTCGAAGTTATCTCTCGTGTTGGAAACTGGATCTCCCGGGGCTATCTCCGGGGTTGGAATTGATGTTGTGGTCCTCCAGGGTTATCTCAGCAGTGTAAAAAAGATGTTTTTGTCCTCCTGCATAGTTAGTAACCAGAAAATGAAATTTTGAGTGTCTCTAGATGCCCCTCTTTATCATGTTCATGTAATTCAATGGAATGGACATGATAAAGATTTCTAGACACTTGAAATATGACAATGTTTTTCTAATGATGCAAATCGCAATGTAATGCATGTTATGATGAATGTTAAAATGTTTTCACAAATCGCAGTTCGTAAATCACACATCGCATTTTGCACTTCTCACTTCACTTTTCGCATTTGGCCAATCGCACTTCGCAACTCATACATCGCAATTCGCATATCACTTTCGCAAATTGCAATGTAATGAATGTTGTGATAAATGTTAAAATGTTTTTGCAAATCACTTTACCTATACCGATCATTGTTGATGCCTATGATGGTGTCGACTCAAACGGTTTGGCTTTTTGTTGGTTTCGTCGATGCTTGTTTGATGAAGATAAGTTAAGATGTTTTCTATATCTCTAATGGGGTTGATGTTCTGAAATCATCGGACCTTTCTGATGCATACACTGGTAGTTTATAACGGTACCAACCCTGATGATAATTTGACAACGGTGTCTGCCCTGCTGATAATTAACTATGCTAACATCGCTAAAATGTTTTGGTTTCCATTCAAACGGTGGTATCCATGAACTGTCTTGATGTTATGTTGAATTGATGCCAATGGTTTAGAAAACTGGATCTTTTGATACCTTCACTAAAGTAATATTTTAAGGTTTGCTTTGCCAGACTCTGCCCGATGTTACGCTCACCCTTTTTGAGGAGATTTGGAGTTTCACTTCGCTGTTAGGTGCTTGTTCCTCATTTCCTTGAGCATTTTGATTTGTAAATCGGCTGAACTGATGACTTGAATGCCGCTGACATCCCTGGAGGGTGCAGCTCATTCGTTCGCTGCCCAAATTTGAACTTCAGTGTAAAGGCCTCGACTTGTGAGGACTCAAAACTGGTTGGCACATTTGATAATGAGGATTTCATTCGCTAGACCATTCGTCATTGGGCTTTTGTTTTTGAGTTAAGGACTTTCTTGAGATTTTTCCACTTCTTTTGTAGGGGCAAGCTAATGTTGCCATGATTTCTTTCAGGAGTTCTCCCCTTTCTTTTGTTGAGAGGCTTGATCCCGCTTTAAACTCCTTCCCTTTCTTGGAACTGGACAATGCCCCAGTCCTTTCGTATGTTGATGCCGGGGATTCATATGAGAAACTCTCTTTGTTGATGAAGTCGTAAGTGAGTAATATCCAAATCGTTAGTGAGATGATGTGAGGGAAGCTATGATGATGATGTACTATACTGATGGTGCTGACTAGCACATTTTCCTCTTTAGAATGGTTGATAAATGCCTCAGTGTTAAGTTGTCGCTGTTTCTGAGATTGCCCTAATCTTATTGTAAGGGACCCAATATTGGTTTGTCGCCACTTTTTAAATTACCCAAGTCTTGCTTGTTGTCTGGGATCGCTGCTTTGACAGATGAGCTGATAAGATGTCGAGATCACAAGAGGCTTTTACCTCTGTACCATAAGGTAGATTTTGGATTTGATGTTGACAGCTCTTTCTGGTAGAGATGTCGCTCTGTTAGAGAGATGATGCTCTAACTCATAGGGATACCACTGTTGCTGAGCGGGATGACGCTATATTTTCCCGAGATATCGCCTGCAGTTGGTTGTAGACTTGTTGGCTCGTGTAGAGACCCTTGGGATGGAGATCACATCATTACCTCCTTCTTCTAAGAGGGATGCCACGTTAGATTTGATGGCTCGCTTTTCCACTGGTTTATAGATTAGCTTTGATTTTCCTGCATAGACTAGCTTAGCCATTTTTGTCATGTACATGACACATTTTATATATCAAACAGTATTATATGGCAGGGAAATATGTTTTGATTCACTTCCCTTTCCTTTTGTAGGACATGGCGATCCTTTGTTAATATAATTGACCATAGAAGATAGCAACGACACGCCTTTCATCTATTAGAGACGATTGGTGATACCTATCTTGTACCCATTGGTCTTTCTCCAGCTGAGCATCAGGGATTCCATTTCCACTTCTATGGGGAGCACTGCTTCCATCCCATAGGTTAATGCATTGGGTGTTGCCCCAGTGGAAATGCGCATTGAGGTTCTGTAGGCTAACAGAGTCAGAGGCAATAAGTCAGCCTATCCTTTGTGGTTGGAGGACATCTTTTGCATGATCTTCTTGATGTTTTTGTTAGCCGCTTCAACAACACCATTCATCTTTGGACGGTAGATGACAGAGTTGAGATGCTTGATGTGGAATTTACTGCACAACTCCTCCATCATTTTGTTGTTGAGGTTCTTAGAATTATCTGATACAATTACCTCTGGTTGTCCATATCGACAAATGACATTGTTTCTGATGAAAGCAGTGATGACTTCTTTGGTAACCTTGGGGAACGAGGCTGCTTCTACCCACTTGGTGAAGTAGTCGATCGTGGTGAAGATAAACCGATGGGCCTGATCACATCCATTCCCCACATTGAGAAGGGCTATGGTGAACTCATATTGTGGGGGCGGAGGGGCGTGGATATCATTCCCATGAATTTGGCACTGATAACATCTCTTGACGTGATCATCACAGTCAGCTTTGAGAGAGAGCCAATAATGCCCTGTTCTGAGGATTTTCTTTACAAGTAGAGGGCTGCTCATTTGTGGGCTACAAACTCTACCATGGATCTCATCCATGAGCCTCTGAGCTTGGTCCTCGTCTAGACATCTGAGGAGACCTAATCCTGCATCTCTTTTGTAGAGTGCATCTCCGCTCAGGTAGGATTTCATAGCCAGTCGATGAATTCGCCTTCTTTCAGTCAGGCTCGCCTTAGCGAGTGCAGATCCATCTTGTAAGTACTCCTTGATATGTTGATACCAAGTGTGCTGGATGGGAGGTAGTTCATCTAATACTTCTCCAATTAAGTCCCATAGGCTGGAGCCTTTTGTTGGGAAAATGTGGGGGTTGACATGTCTTCCTTGTCATGTATGTTGATCAAGGTGGCCAAAGTTGCTAGCTCATCCGCAAAATCATTCATATACCGATGAATGTGGAGGAAGGATATTTCTTCAAACTCCGAAGCCATCTGTAGAACCTGTCGATGGTAAGGCAGCAAGTGTAGACCTTTGGTGTGATAGATTCATGTGGTTTGTCTGATTACCAACTCAGAATCTCCAAAGAAAGTTAATCGTTTGATGCCCATTGATTCGGCAAGTTTTAGCCCCATGATACAGCCTTCATACTCAGCTATGTTGTTGGTGTTGACAAACTGCAATTTGACGGTGACGGGGTGTTGTTCCCCCGTAACGGACACTAGAACTGCTCTAGCCCTAGAACCTTCCATATTTACAGCTCCATGGAAATACATTTTCCATGGTTGGCATGCATCGTACTGATGGTGTTGCCAAATTTCCATTACCCCTTCATCGGGGAAGTACGTTTCCAAGGGTTAAAAATCCCCTGAAGCTGCAGCGGCCAGTTGATCTGCAATTCCTTGTCCTTTAATGGACTTTTGCGTCATGTAGACGATGTCAAATTGTTGTAGGATCAACTGCCATCTGGACAGTCAAAAATTTAACATGGGTTTACTGAACATGTACTTGAGAGGATCCATGCGAGATATGAGATGGGTTGTGTGACCATGGAGGTAATGTTGTAACCTCATGGACGCCCATGCTAAAAAATAATAAGTCTTTTCAATCAGAGTGTACTTGTGTTCACTGCTGCTAAATCTTTTGCTGAGGTAGTAGATAACTCGCTCTTGGCCTCTATCGTCTTTCTGTCTCACCATGCAGCCCATGGCATTGTCATTTATGGACAGATACATGAACAGGGGAACATCATCCCTAGGTGACACTAAAATAGGAGCTTTGACTAGCTGCTCTTTGATGGTTAGAAAGGCCTTCTGGCACTCATCATTACATTTCATGGAGGAGTTCTTCATTAACAACTTAAAAATAGGCTTACAGGTTTCTGTGAGTTGGGAAATGAATCGGCTGATGAAGTTGATCCTTCCCAAAAATTCTCGTATTTCCTTCTCTGTCTGAGGAATGGGCATTTCTGTGATGGCCTGGATTTTGGTGGGATCTAGCTCAATCCCTTTGTGGATGACTAAGAATACTAGCAACTTGCTTGATTTAATGCTAAAGATGAAATTGGCTGGATTCAACTTCATGTTGTACTTACGCAACTTGTTGAAGAGTTTTTTTTGCTATTTTTTTTTCTTTTTTCTTTATGTATTAAATCGTGGAAAAGAGCTATATAGCTCACTAATAGGTAGCTTTGGCATTGATGAGGCCGAATGACAATCATCTATAGAAAAAGGTTCCCTAAGGAGTGATGAATGCAGTTTTCTCATAATCCTTTTTAGAAACCATTATTTGATGGTACCCCACAAAGCAATCCGCAAAGGAATACAAGTCATACTGAGTTGTATTGTCCATGAGTATGTGGATGAATGGGACGAGAAAGCTATCTTTGTGACAAGCTTTGTTCAGATCATTGTAGTCCACGCAAACATGCACCTCTCCTCCGGGTTTCGGCACAGGGACTATGTTGGATAGCCATTCAGGGTATGTTTACACCATGATGATGCCAGCTTGAAATTGTTTCACAATATCTTCTTTATCTTGTAACCTCCACTTAGGTTTTAATCGCTTGAGCTTCTGCTCGACTGGCGTGAATCCTCCTTTGATGGGAAGGCGATGAATGACAATGTCAGTTAATAAACTGACCATGTCTTTGTGAGACCATACAAAAACATCCTGGAATAGGGTCAATAGAGTAACCATGTCATTCCTTTGGTTTGGAGTGAATTTCGTACCAATCTGGATTTGTTTGGGGTTATCTAAGGTTCTGAGGTTAAAAGAGGTGGTTTGATCAAGCCGTGTACAACTGAAAATGTCCATCACGGGAACCGAATCTAGATTCAGTAAACTGAATCTGTGATCACATAATTCCTAGGCTCACATGATGTAGCAATGTATATGAAAGCAGTAAGTAGTTATATATAAAAGCTAGAAATATATATATATATATATATATATATACATACATACATGATCACCCACCACGAAGCACCTCCATGGAGGATCAGAAATGTAAATATATAAAAGCGGTAAATATATATAGAGACATGATCAACCACCACGAAGCACCTCCACGGGGGATCATAAATGTAAATAAATCAGTGAAGACGATCAACCGCCACGAAGT
Organism: Panax japonicus; assembly: GCA_020205505.1. NCBI lineage: Eukaryota > Viridiplantae > Streptophyta > Magnoliopsida > Apiales > Araliaceae > Panax > Panax japonicus. Next base: position 40,689,162 of record CM035101.1, on the reverse strand, counting down.
AAACTCCAGGAAGGAAGAAATGTAAATAAAGCTGTAAAAGATCACGAAGTAAACTCCAGGCCTGACAGAAATGTATATATATATATATATATATATATATATATATATATATATATATATATATATATATATATATAAGCGGTAAACGCACAGGATATATATCGATCCCGGCTCGGTTTATCATTTCGGCGATTTGTCGCTATATATATATATATATATATAAATAGTAAACACACTAAATGTAAAATCCAAGCTCAATCAAATAGAGTTTGATGGAAACAACATATATATATATAAGCAATAAACGTACCGGATGTAAATCCAGGCTCATCGAACAAAGTTCGACCACATTTTATATATAAGTATATATATAAAAACAAATAAACGCTCCGGAAGTGAGTCTAGGCTCAATCGAGGAATAACTAGATAATGTTAGTCCATATATATAAATATATATAATATATATATATATATATATATATATAAAAGAAATAAAAGTCACGGACCGAAGTTCGGGCATACACACGTACGCAACACGACTCTCAATGTGAAGAACAGTGTGTGTGTAAGAAAGCTTACAGTGGACTGCCAAAAAAGACTTCAATGAATTGAAATGGCTGAACACTTGGCTCCCACCGGTAAATATATATCAATATATAAGCTCACAAGTGTTTAAAATGAGAAAGCACTCAGTTTATAATGTGCACAAAGCAAATTTGACAGGGCTTTCTTGCCTTTTCTCTTGTAAATATGGCCACCCCAAGCCCTCTATTTATAGTGGGGGGAGCCATAGGTGTACTTGCGGCAGCGTTAGGTATACCTGAGGCTGCCTCGGGTGCCCCGGGCAATTTGGGTCCTACCGTCTTGAAGTATGTGTACTCAAACAATGCGTTGTTCGCTCGAACCTTTATAACTTTCAATACGAGAGTCCGATGGAAGCGTTCCATACCATTTTGGAAAACTCTTTATGAGGGCTATGCAATGACATAGATATGCCCGTTTTTGTATCCGTGAAGATGGGTCCATGTCCAAAATGGCATTTTTGGGTTTCTGTCAAGCAGTCCGTTGAGCCGTTTTGCATAGTTTATGCTCAGAAGTTAAGATAGAGTTATTGTAGGACATCTATTGAAGAAATTTGAGTTTAAATGAGTGTATTTGATGTGAGTTAAAGTTGAGTTGGCAAAATGACCATTTTGCCCCTCCCGGGGTTTTCTCCGGTTTTTGCACAGTTGTAGCAGTCTTTTCTTAGGGTTATCTCTGAGGTTGACCTGATGTTGGCTTTGACCATCCTCAAGGTTATCTCTGAGGTTGTCTTGACCTATTGGGGTTATCTCCAGGCTTTGAAATTGATCCCCCGGGGTTATCTCTGGGGTTGGAACTGACTTTCCCTGGGTTATCTCCGGGGTTGGAAACTTATTTCCCGGGGTTATCTCCGTGGTTGGGAACTGGACCTCCCGGGACTATCTTCGGGGTTGGAATTGATGTTGTGGTCCTCCAGGGCTATCTCTGGAGTGTGAAAAAGATGTTTTTGTCCTCCTGCATAGTTAGTAACAGGAAAACTAAATTTTGAGTGTCTACATACGTGCACTTTGGCTACGCGTTGTCCGTTCGAACCTTCGTAAATTTTAATCCGGGCTTCAAATAAAGGAGTACTGAAACATTTCAGAATGTTGTTGTCGAGAGCTACACATTGACATAGGATTAGAGGTTGTACGAAGCCAGGAAGATGGGTCTATGACTAGATGTCCAAGTCTTCAAAGTCTATCCATTGTACTGTCTTGTGCAGTTATCACTCAAGATTTGAGCTATAGTTCTTATGTGATACCTTGATACACGGTGTGGATTAAATTGTGTTGAGATGATGTGAATGTGATGTTGAGGTGGCAAAATGACATTTTTGCCCCCACTGGGGTTATCTTTGGCTTTTGCGCAAGTGTAGCAATTGTTGCTCAGGGTTATCTCTGAGATTGGGCTGATGTGGATGCTGAATGTCCTCAGGGTTGTCTCTGAGGTGTGCTTCACCTCCCGAAGTTATCTGTGACGCCCCCAAATTCGGGTCTCTTCCAACCCGACAAATGGTGCTACACGGTACTACCATTCATTCACACATTTCCTTAAATAGTCCCAAGAGGACTAATATAACTCCATATATATATCAAAGTAATATTACATTACCCAGGTTCTTTGTAACCCTTTCATTTGTTCTTGTCATAATATCAATATATTACAGACATTCTTCCTATACTATTACATAAGCATGCTACGGGTTCTTCTTCGCCTTGCCTTTATCCTTGCCGGATCCTTCCGTCCGCTCGATCTTAGCTGTGTTCATATGGTTCAAGCAAGAGTGAGCACGGCTAGCTCAGCAAGTACTATAATTCTAATAAATAACATGCTTGAAACATAGAACTAATATATCTTCAGTAACTGAACAATAGTTACGAAGTACTATTGGTGATTCCAAATAGCACTTCATTTCCTTCAAAATATTTTTCCATCAATATTCAGTAGAATAACAATTATGGCTCAAGATTATGAGCATACATAAATTCTTTTGAAAAGGACATCCCGTCACTAAGTCCGTAAGTCCGGCATAGCTTACGAGCACTTCTGAGTGATCAGCTCATAGTAGTCTATGTTGATCAACACTACATTCTTTAAACGTGTATACGTTTAATTGTGGCAACCTCACGTGCCTGTCGTTAAATGACAAAAACATTTGAACATGTATGGTCTTCTATTGAAAACCATACCAATATAACTCGATATTTTACAAATCATGCTTGACAGAATCATAATATAAGTCTAGCCGGAAGAATTGGCTTAAGACTTCATCATTCTAGATTTCATGTGAAAGAGTACATGAATTACAAAGCTTGTCCAGACTGAACTGGAACAAGGGTTAGAATACTTGCCTTTGGCGTCTGCTTACTGGTTAATACTCGTACACTTTAAGTCTCTATGATTCTACAATTCATAATCATACAACGTACCATATTAGTTCATAATTAACCAGGTATGTTTTCTATTATACCTTACCCTTCATCTCAATGTAATTTTAACTTAGTTTCGTTATTAAGGGTTTCGGTTTTCATTACGTCATTCATATCTCGCTCGTCTTTGATTGATTATAAACATGCATTAGTGTATTACAAGCACCTTACAATATCTTAATTATGTTGTGATTACATCACAATTCATTACTATTAATCCCTCTTTCATGCTACACTTGGAACCCTTCTTCTCTATCTTCTTCCTTGCACTGGCTCCGCGGCGCCACTAATTGGTCTGTGACTCGCGCTGCGGCGCGAGTTAGCAGTGTGCCATCATCCGGCCTCGCGCTGCGGCGCGGCCAAGAAGGCTTAGAGTCGCGCCGCGGCGCGGACTCTGGTCCTCAGAAAATTTTGCAGTTTTTTGAAAATTTTACTAACTTCCCGGACGCATAACTTCTTCGTTTTAACTCCAAATTGGTCCGTTCAAAAGCCTACGGTTCACAAATTTCATAATCTATGCGTTCATTCCACCTCCTCATTCCACCTCCTTACTATTCACAACTTAACCTTCAAGTCTTCTTGCTAGCCACTTCTTTTACTTGCTCACCACAACACTTGGTCATCACACTTAATCCTTGCCCATCAAGACTACCCACTTCCTCACTTGGTTTGACCCATGGGTCAAGGCTTCACCTTGGGCTTGGTTAATTAGTCCAACTACTTTCCTATTGGGCTTGAGTTACAATAGATTGGACTTGTGATAATCATACACTTGGGCTTCTGTCAATAAACTAGAAATCCCACCAGTCCATTACCTTAAATTCAATAACCTAACATACATATCCTACGTATAATTCTCATATGCTATCTCGTATATTAATTCAAAATATACGTTATCTCATTCTTCTTACATAATAATACAATACGTCATATTATACCTACCTTCCTTACTCCATATAATGTTTACACATTATATGATCACAACTTCCTTCTTTTAACGCTTAATAACCTAACTATCTCAAATTAGGTACTCATGCGAAATATTTCATTTTCCATACTTAGATTATTATTACATAATCGATATCATCTCGATATTATAACATTACGTATTTCTCGGAAGTTCAAAAATAATTCCCGAGCAGAAATTGATGAATAGTGTTTTTCGAAAAATTTCTCAGAAAACTTTTATTTTCGTTTTAGAAATTCAAACACTTTAATTCTCCCACGTAGTTAAAATACTACGACGTTATGACGTTTCTAGGTTATAGAACGACATCCATCTTCTCAACACGCAATAATAATAAATAATATTATTTTATTCATTATTAAAAGAAATTACAAAATGTTCAATTTTCTGGGGCGTTACACTCTCTCCCCCTTATAAGGATTCTGTCCCCAGAATCTCGCTATATAAAAAAAAAATTACACAAATAAATTCGGGTAATTCTTTTTCATCATTTCTTCTAACTCCCATGTTGCTTCTTCTGCATCGTGGTTCTTCCATATCACCTTTACTGAAACTATACTTTTGTTCCGCAGAACTTGTTCTTTCCTATCGACAATTTGAATTGGCGTTTCCTCATACGTTAAGTCCTTCTCGACATGAATAGGCTCGTATTCTATCACGTGCTTATAATCCGGCTTATAAGGACGCAATACCGAAACATGAAATACATTATGTATTCGTTCTAGGTCTGGAGGTAACGCTACCATGTAAGCTACCTCACCTACCCGTTTTAAAACCTCAAAAGGTCCTATAAATCTCGGACTTAACTTTCCTTTCTTCCCAAAACGTATCTTTCCTTTCCAGGGAGATACTTTTAGGAATACGTATGAACCCACTTCAAACTCTCGATTCTCTCTATGCATATTTGTAAACTTCTTCTGTCTGTCTTGAGCTGCTAAGAGACGCATCTGAATCTTTTTAACAATATCCGCTGTCTGTTGCACCAATTCTGGTCCCAACATTCGGCGTTCTCCTACCTCATCCCAATACAGTGGCGTTCTGCATTTCCTACCATACAAAGCTTCGTAAGGCGGCATACCTATGCTTTCATGATAACTATTGTTATACGCAAACTCCACTAATGGTAGATGATCATCCCAACTACCCTTGAAATCCATAACGCATGCTCTTAGCATATCTTCTAATGTCTGAATTGTCCTCTCGCTTTGTCCATCCGTTTGTAGACGATATGCCGTACTCAACTTCAACTGCGTTCCCAACTGCTCTTGCAGACTTCTCAAAAAGTTCGACGTGAATCGTGGATCACGATCTGACACAATCGATACTGGCACTCCATGTCTAGAGATTATTTCCTTAATATAAAGTCTAGCTAACTGGTCTAAGTTATACTTAACCCTAATTGGCAAAAAGTGAGCTGATTTCGTCAATCGGTCCACTATTACCCAAATTGCATCATACCCCTTATGAGTAGTCGGAAGTCCCACCACAAAATCCATTGTGATATTCTCTCATTTCCACTCCGGAATCTCTAATGACTGTAACAAGCCACTAGGTCGTTGATGTTCAGCCTTAACTCTCTGACAAGTTAAGCACTTACTAACGTACTCAGCAATCTCTCTCTTCATGTTCGGCCACCAGAAACTCTGTCGAAGGTCTTGATACATCTTAGTGCTACCAGGATGAATCGAAAACCTTGAACCATGAGCCTCTTGTAGAACCTGCTCCTTTAATTCCGTCCCATCAGGAACCCAAATTCTTCCGTCAAATCTCAATAATCCCTCGTTATCAAGACTATATTTAGTATCTTTTTCATTGGTCAGCCGTTCCTTCATCCGGTCACACTCATCAGTTTTGAGTTGCACCTCCTTAACTCTCTCTACAATGGTTGGTTGCATCTCCATTGCAAACAACATTGGTCCTTCTTCTTTATTGGGTAGCTTCACATCTAACTCCATCCTAGCCATCTCTGTTATTAACTCAGTTTGAGCCGTTAACAAAGACAACTTTTCCCGACCCTTTCTACTTAAGGCATCGGCAACTACATTGGCTTTTCCAGGGTGATACAGGATTTCACAGTCGTAATCCTTTATCAACTCCAGCCATCTTCTCTGCCTCATATTCAACTCCTTCTGTGTGAAGATATAATTTAGACTTTTATGGTCCGTGTATATCTTACATTTTTCTCCATAAAGATAATGTCTCCATATCTTTAGAGCAAAAACTACTGCGGCTAGTTCTAGATCATGAGTAGGGTAAACTTTCTCATAATCCTTCAACTGCCTAGATGCATACGCAATGACCTTGCCATGCTGCATGAGCACGCAACCAAGTCCTCTATGCGAAGCATCACTATAAACTACAAAATTTCCCGTGTCATCGGGTAATGACAACACAGGTGCCTCACTCAACCTCTTCTTTAGTTCTTGGAAACTGTTCTCACACTTGTCAGTCCAAGCGTATTTCACCGTCTTCCTCGTCAAATTAGTCAACGGAGTAGCTATCTTTGAAAAATCCTGGATAAATCTCCGATAGTAACCCGCTAACCCTAGGAAACTCCGCACCTCCGTCGGCGTTTTCGGTTGTTCCCAATTCATCACGGCTTCTACCTTCGCTGGATCCACTGAAATCCCCTCATGGTCAATGACATGACCTAAAAATTGCACCTTCTCTAAGCAAAATTCACACTTTGTGAATTTCGCATACAACTTCTCCTTCCTTAACGTCTCCAACACTAATCTAAGGTGTTCCACATGATCTTCTGGCGTCTTAGAATAGACTAGAATATCATCTATAAACACTACGACGAACTTGTCCAAATATTGTTTGAACACTCTGTTCATCATATCCATGAATGCAGCTGGTGCATTTGTCAACCCAAATGACATCACTAAAAACTCGTAATGACCATAACGAGTCCTGAATGCTGTCTTTGGCACGTCCTCCTTTCTAACCTTCAACTGATGATACCCCGTTCGTAAATCTATTTTAGAAAAATAATTAGCCCCTTTCAGCTGATCAAAGAGATCATCGATCCTGGGAAATGGGTATTTATTCTTTATCGTTAACTTGTTCAACTCTCTGTAGTCGATACAAAGTCTTAACGATCCGTCCTTCTTCTTGACAAACAGTACCGGTGCTCCCCACGGTGACACACTCAGCTGAATGTACTTCCTATCCAACAGTTCTTGTAACTTCACCATCAACTCCTTCATCTCTACTGGCGCCATACGGTACGGTGCCCTGGAAACTGGTGCCGCTCCTGGCACAATGTCTATCACAAATTCTGTCTCCCTTTCCGGCGGAAGACCAGGTAATTCACTCGGAAATACATCGGCGAATTCCCTCACTATAGGTATTTGTTCCATGGTTGCTACCACTCTTTCGGTATCAACAACATGGCACAGATATCCTACGCATCCCTTCCTCAGTAATCTTCTAGTTTGTGTCATGGTTAGACAACACGAACGTCCCGGCGATCTATTCCCATAAAATACTACCCGAGGTTGTTCTAACGTCTTTATGTTCACACACTTCTTTTGACAATCTATTATTGCCCCATGGTTTACTAACCAATCCATTCCAAGAATTACATCGAATTCTTCTAACTTTATTGGTAATAAATCTACCGATAATTTATAACCCCTTATATCTACACAACAACTCCTATGAACATCTTCAATAGGAATTATATTTTCGTTTGCTACCTTAATATTTACAGGTATAGGTAACTTTTCGGGAAGTAGTCCTAATCGTCTAGCAAAACCGCATGCTATAAATGAACAGGTAGCACCCGAATCAAACGGCACGTACGCATTGATATCGTTGATCGGGATAATACCTGCAACGACGTCCCCTGATGCAACCGCATCCTGGATTGTCATGTTAAAGGTACGACCCATCGGCCTACCCTGCTGAGTTGGACCCCCAATAGCTAACTTACCGCTATTAGTGCCCCGATTCCTGTCCGTCCCCTTCTTCGGGCAGTTCTTTGCCATGTGGTCGGTTGACCCACACACAAAGCATCCATGATTCTTTTTCGGACTCGGACAATTTGGTGCAATGTGCCCCTCCTGTCCGCAGTTGTAACAGACGGCCTTCCCCTTGAGACAGACTCCTAAATGAGTCTTTCCACAGGTCTTGCAGACCTCCATTCTTCTCTTTGGGTCTCCTTGCTTCACTCCGATATTCCCAGAGTTAATTACCTTCCTCTTTTGACCCTCGCCACTCCCACTGGCTCCCTCAATCTTGACTCTCCCGTCAACCTTCCCCTTATTCCTCTTTTCCTTGTGGTATTGGCTCAACGCCTCACTACCACCTTCGACGATTATCGCCTTCTCTAAAACGATCCCAAAAGAAGTACTTTGGAATACGGATATACGGTTATAGAGCCAGGGTTTCAAGCCCTGCTCGAACCGTCGCGCCTTCCTCACCTCGGTATCCACTTGGTGTGGAGCGAACCTAGCCAGTTCATTGAACTTGGCAGCGTATTGGGGAACCGTCAATTCCCCTTGTTTTAGCTCTAAAAACCGCATCTCCATCCTTCCCTGCATGCTCGTGGGAAAGTAGTTCTCGAAGAATATCTCCTTGAATCTATCTCACGTTAAAGTCGTTATCCCGACCCTAGCCTGATTGGCTTCCCACCAAAAATTGGCCTCTCCCTTCATCATATAGGTTGCAAAGGCAACCTTCTGGGCCTCATCAACATTTGCAATTACGAATGCCTTCTCTATCTCCTTAACCCATGTTTGGGCTTCGATTGGGTCCGTAGTTCCTTTGAACTCCGGCGGACCTACACTCTTAAAATCCTTAAAGGTAGTAGCTCGTGCTACTCCTGGATTTACGGGGATATTAGCCCCTGTTCTATTAAAGGCGGCTGTTAATAAATTAACAAACTCCTGCATCGCGTTAACCGGACCTCCCTCCGGTTGATTTACGTTCGCACCTTGATTACGTTGCACTCTTCTCGGCGGCATTTTGCCTGATACAATAAACACATTGCGTTATTATTCCTTTCTTTATTAGCTATCATTAATATAAAACAATAACTCCAAACATTCATAACTCATTGCTTTCCATAAAACGATCTTTATATACATTCTTTGTAGTATAATACTACATCGGTTACATACTCAGCCTAAGCTGATTACATTACTTTCCCGCTATCACTTTCCAAAAATTGGGATTTACAAAAGACTACCCTTTACTATACCAAAAGGGTTTTACATCACTACTACTTACAAAAATATCTACAAACTACTCTAACCACCATTAAACTACATCTGCCTCAAGGCATTATTGAAATCTGCCTTGGCCAGACCGGTAATGATATCACGGCTAATAGTATGCCGCGTTTGCCCCACCTCCACCGGATATCCAGCTACCTGCTGTTGAAAATCCGTGTGAGAACTTCTATAGATATAGGACATCCTCCCTATTTTCTGCACTTTTGTCTTGAGCTCCTCCTTAAGCTCCAAGACCTCGTGCTTTAAATCCTGGACTTTGTCCTTAGCCAAAATCCTCTCGTCATGCTCCTGCTCCCACATGGACTCGACATCAGTCTTGTCCTCTATAAGCATTTGAAGCTCTGCCTTCAGCGCCTTAACCTCCTGACAGTAATGGATATTTCTATCCAACACTGACATAAACAGAGACATCATCGACCCCCCAGGAGCTATCTCTGCTGCTATAGCCACTGGGTTAAAGGAAACTGTCTCTACCTCCTCCTCTATCATCCCGTCAAATACTGACATGTAGTCAGCTTCTTCTGAGTCTTCAGACTCAATGATTACTACTTCTGGCTCTGCTGCTATAGGGTTCGGTACAACCTCTACTTGGTTCACCGACTCTTCACTTATGGTCTGTTCATAAACAAACATCCCGCTTACTCCTGACATCTACATAAAACAAATGAGTTGATTAGTACACGTCAGAAAAAAAATAATAAAAATACATATCATAATCATAATGCATTTTTATAAGGTTATTTTCTTCTTGTATTTCTTTGATTCTTCCTAAGGTTATGGCTTAAGGTTTTAATTCCCCCCTTAAGTTTTATAACCTCTTGCTCTGATACCAACCTGTGACTCCCCCAAATTCGGGTCTCTTCCAACCCGACAAATGGTGCTACACGGTACTACCATTCATTCACACATTTCCTTAAATAGTCCCAAGAGGACTAATATAACTCCATATATATATATATCAAAGTAATATTACATTACCCAGGTTCTTTGTAACCCTTTCATTTGTTCTTGTCATAATATCAATATATTACAGACATTCTTCCTATACTATTACATAAGCATGCTACGGGTTCTTCTTCGCCTTGCATTTATCCTTGCCAGATCCTTCCGTCTGCTCGATCTTAGCTGTGTTCATATGGTTCAAGCAAGAGTGAGCACGGCTAGCTCAGCAAGTACTATAATTCTAATAAATAACATGCTTGAAACATAGAACTAATATATCTTCAGTAACTGAACAATAGTTACGAAGTACTATTGGTGATTCCAAATAGCACTTCATTTCCTTCAAAACATTTTTCCATCAATATTCAGTAGAATAACAATTATGACTCAAGATTATGAGCATACATAAATTCTTTTGAAAAGGACATCCCGGCACTAAGTCCGTAAGTCCGGTATAGCTTACGAGCACTTCTGAGTGATCATCTCATAGTACTCTATGTTGATCAACACTACATTCTTTAAACGTGTATACGTTTAATTGGGGCAACCTCACGTGCCTGTCATTAAATGACAAAAACATTTGAACATGTATGGTCTTCTATTGAAAACCATACCAATATAACTCGATATTTTACAAATCATGCTTGACAGAATCATAATATAAGTCTAGCCGGAAGAATTGGCTTAAGACTTCATCATTCTAGATTTCATGTGAAAGAGTACATGAATTACAAAGCTTGTCCAGACTGAACTGGAACAAGGGTTAGAATACTTGCCTTTGGCGTCTGCTTACTGGTTAATACTCGTACACTTTAAGTCTCTATGATTCTACAATTCATAATCATACAACGTACCATATTAGTTCATAATTAACCAGGTATGTTTTCTATTATACCTTACCCTTCATCTCAATGTAATTTTAACTTAGTTTCGTTATTAAGGGTTTCGGTTTTCATTACGTCATTCATATCTCGCTCGTCTTTGATTGATTATAAACATGCATTAGTGTATTACAAGCACCTTACAATATCTTAATTATGTTGTGATTACATCACAATTCATTACTATTAATCCCTCTTTCATGCTACACTTGGAACCCTTCTTCTCTATCTTCTTCCTTGCACTGGCGCCGCGGCGCCACTAATTGGTCTGTGACTCGCGCTGCGGCGTGAGTTAGCAGTGTGCCATCATCCGGCCTCGCGCTGCGGCGTGGCCAAGAAGGCTTAGAGTCGCGCCGCGGACTCTGGTCCTCAGAAAATTTTGCAGTTTTTTGAAAATTTTACTAACTTCCCGGACGCATAACTTCTTCGTTTTAACTCCAAATTGGTCCGTTCAAAAGCCTACGGTTCACAAATTTCATAATCTATGCGTTCATTAAACCTCCTCATTCCACCTCCTTACTATTCACAACTTAACCTTCAAGTCTTCTTGCTAGCCACTTCTTTTACTTGCTCACCACAACACTTGGTCATCACACTTAATCCTTGCCCATTAAGACTACCCACTTCCTCACTTGGTTTGACCCATGGGTCAAGGCTTCACCTTGGGCTTGGTTAATTAGTCCAACTACTTTCCTATTGGGCTTGAGTTACAATAGATTGGACTTGTGATAATCATACACTTGGGCTTCTGTCAATAAACTAGAAATCCCACCAGTCCATTACCTTAAATTCAATAACCTAACATACATATCCTACGTATAATTCTCATATGCTATCTCGTATATTAATTCGAAATATACGTTATCTCATTCTTCTTACATAATAATACAATACGTCATATTATACCTACCTTCCTTACTCCATATAATGTTTACGCATTATATGATCACAACTTCCTTCTTTTAACGCTTAATAACCTAACTATCTCAAATTAGGTACTCATGCGAAATATTTCATTTTCCATACTTAGATTATTATTACATAATCGATATCATCTCGATATTATAACATTACGTATTTCTCGGAAGTTCAAAAATAATTCCCGAGCAGAAATTGATGAATAGTGTTTTTCGGAAAATTTCTCAGAAAACTTTTATTTTCGTTTTAGAAATTCAAACACTTTAATTCTCCCACGTAGTTAAAATACTACGACGTTATGACGTTTCTAGGTTATAGAACGACATCCATCTTCTCAACACGCAATAATAATAAATAATATTATTTTATTCATTATTAAAAGAAATTACAAAATGTTCAATTTTCTGGGGCGTTACATTATCTCCAAGGTTGAACTGAGTATTTTAGGGTTATCTCTAGGGTTGAAATTGACTTTTCCAGGGTTATCTCCAGAACTGGAACTGCATCCCTCGGGGTTATCTCCTTGGTTGGGAACTAAATCTCCCGATGCTATCTCTAGGGTTGAAACTGAGTCTCTCGAGGTTTTCTTTCAGATTGAGAACTGAACCTCCCGGGGTTGTCTCTAGGGTTGGAAACTGTGCTGATTTCCAGAGTTATCTTGGGAAGACAATTCTTCCCTCCTGCAGGGTTAGTGATAGGAATGCAAAATTTCGAGTGTCTACAGATACCTCTCTTTATCATATTCATGCGATGTATTGGCATGGATAGGATAAACACTACTAGACACTTGAAATGTGACAAGACAAATATGATGCAAATGTAATGCAACATATTACAATGTTGTTTGTTGTTTATTGGAATGGTATCCAATAGTATATGATAACTGCATGCTCCCGCTGCTTCTGTCAGGGAATGGAGTTTTTAATGATTATCTGGTTGAACTGCTTGGATGTCTACTCGATCGGTAGTTTCCAAAGCTCTTATCACAGGAATCTTCTTATACCTCGCTGGGTAATCGCAAGTAGTTTGAACCGTCCATCAATGCTATTTGAGCTTAATTTGCGAATGAGTTGCAAAGATGACTTCAAAATATTTGGAGTGGAGGTTTTTCTATGATATAAAGGCCATAGGAAATTAAAATTGGGGTTATCACTAAAGTCCTTAATCCTTTGTACAGGCTTTCCACCAAAGATGCTCTTATCATGTGTGAGTGACTCTTTGGGGGATTGCATTTTGATTTATGAGGATCTGTATAACAGATTCCATCATCGGTCTTCTCTGATGAGGATGGTTTGCATCGTTAGGTCTTTCTGACGCTTTGCTGGAGTTACTGCCAACGGTTTGTATTGTCAGGGCTGCCTGACCCTTGTTGAAATAGTTCGCAACGACTGAAACCATTAGATAACCTTCAATGCTTTGTTGGAGTTATCACCAACGACTGGTAATCTCAGGCCTGCCTGACCTTCGTTAAGATAACTTTCAACAGCTAAGAATCATCGGACCACCTCCAATGCTTTGTTAGAGTTATCGACAATGGCTGGTAATGTCAAGGATGTCTGACCTTCATTAAGATAGCTTTCAACAGCTAAGACTACATGAAATCTTTATTGGGAATGGATTTCTGACGAGATGTATGCTATTGATTGCAATTACTACCTTAAGTTGATGGCATCGAACCTTTGCAAGGTATTGCAAAGGGTAGCTTTCAATAGCTTTGATCATCAGCTTGGTGAATCCTGTGTCTAGGCGAATACCAATGACTGATATGTAGACTCATAGTTTGGTCACTGAAAATTAGGATTTCAGGCTTTTCCGCTTAATCGCGTAGCATCTTTTTTCCTGATTTGACTTTTCAGCTTGTCGGACCTCCTTTAGAACTCATATTTGATTAATTCGGAGGAGGTGGGGACCACCCAGGGTAGCTGCAGGTAGACCCATGACTGCCATGAGTAGACTCGTGGCCACCCGTGGGTTATATCTCACTTGTCTTTCCCTTTTACAAGTCATTTTCAAGTTGAAGCCGCACATAAAATCCAATATTTCATATTCAAATCTACTAAGTTTGGGCTGTTTTTTGTAAACTTTGTCACCGTATAATCTTTCTGCAGTATCCTGGAAATGTTTACACGTTTTTCCCAATTTTGACAGTTGGAAAGTGAGATATCACACGAAATGCTTCAAAACACATACTAGTGAATATGCATGCTCATATGATTTGATAAAAATTATTCAACATAGTAAATGTTAGTATTTTACCATGCTAAACGTATTGATGTGAAAAAAAATTGACTTTTGACACGGTCAATTTGGCACCTTTTTTGCTATTTTTCATCCTATTTGAGGACAAATGAACAAAGGTTTTGAAGAAAAGTAATCCTGGTAATTAGGCTAACCTTATGGATTATGACTTTGATGTTTTTCATGCATATAGGATGTTTATGACTTTGAATTATTGTGCTACTGAATGGCCACCTAGTCATGCCTACGCGCATGTGGATAGTCCCTTTTACAAAGGAGACTATGGCAAAAAAAATTCACGAGTCTAGGCATTGAATGAACATACATTTTAAACTCTAATGTAGATGTATATTAAAGTAATTCATGCATGCATATTGACATAAAATGCATTTAATGAGCTCCTAGATGGAATTTACCACACCCTTTCTGAGGTCATATGGAGACTTTTGTCCCGATATATGGATCCAGACCAGCCGAGTATTTGAGATCCCGAAATTATGAAATAAAAGTATTCAATTTTCTTATAATTATTATTTTATTTAGTAATTGGTTAAATTGAGAAAGGGTTAAAGTTAATGGTGATATGTGAAAATTTTGCAAAGTATGTAAGTTGTTATAAAATATTCGTTTGGTCGGGGAATATTCTTTATGTCGGGAATATCCGTACGAAGGCACAATCATTGGTGGACCCCATAACGGAAGTATTGTCGTAGTTAGAAAACGACAGAATTATCTTTTTATAAAAATAACGGCGAAAATGTTACTGTTAAAACTGTTGAACTGCCCGGTAGTAAAAGTACAGTAATATACATGGTTGCATAGTAGCACACAGTATTGATTTATGATGCTTACGTAAGAAGTCACTCGGTTATACTCAATTATTGCTACAGTAATTGCTGCATCATATCTCTCATATTATTTATTCAATTATTGTCATAGTATCATCTGCATAATATTTTATATTATTAAATCAATAATTAAGATGACAAAGTTATTCATATTATTATTTGCAATATTGACAATGTCTAGAAGTTCTGTCAAGGAGATGTTTGGCCACCTAATTACGCGCCAATAAGGAGAAATCCTTATCGGAAAGCCCCCTCTTTCCTGGGAATAATCTAGTTGTTAAATATTATGAGTTATAATATTAATGATGAATAAGTTCGTGTTGATTAAAGATAAAATTGATATTTCCATTGTGTTGAGATTATTAGTGTTAGTGGAAATCGACATCTTTTTCGACAATATTGGATGTCTGGAGGTTATATTGACCAATCGGGTAATTAATCGGATAAATGAGCAATTAATTGTTATTAATTCACATGCTTATAACTATTTGTTCAAATGTGTGTACTATTGATTCACATGCATGTACTATTAGGGGATGTGGTGCAAGATTGATAATACTTGCATGACTAAATGAAAAATGGAGGTATAGATGAATGTACTATATTGTAATTGTTTTTTTCACATGATTAGAACTATTGAGTCACATGATTTACTATTGAGTCACATGATTTACTATTAGGGTAGGTGGTGCAAGTTTGATAATACTTGCAGGACTAAATTAAAAATAAAGAAAAAGAGGAAGGTATTATACTGTAATATTTTGAGCCCCGAAATGTACAATTATTGAAACTATATTTTCCTATAAATAGAAGCTCGTTGTAAGACCCCAACTTTTTAATAGAGATGAATTTTCTATAAATATCATTTTTGAATATTATGGAGTAAATTTGATATAATGTTATAGTTGTGGGTAATATTTATAAATTTTGCAAAGTACGCAAGTTGTTATATAATATTCGATTGGTTGGGGAATATTCGTTTTAACAAGGAATATTCGTACGACGGCACAATCATTGGTGGACACCACAACAGAATTATTGTCGGATTGAGAAAACGATAAAAATATATTTTTATGAAAATAACGGCGGAAGTTTTACAGTTAACTGTTGAAACACCTGATGTTAAAAGTACAGTAATACGCGTAGTTGCATAGTCGCACACGGTATTGATTATTGATGTTTACGTAAGAAGTCACTCAGTTTTGTTCAATTATTGCTATAGTATTTGATATAATTTTTTCTTATTTTGTGGACCTCCCATTTACCCATTTTTTAAAATAATCGGTAGAAAATTTTTAATATATTAATGTGGGGGCCACGTTTGAAATATATATATATATATATATATATATATATATATATATATATATATATATATATATATATATATATATGCCTGTAATAATTTGATGGTTGGCAGAGATTCACGAGGTTTTGACAGATTGTATCACGGGGGTAATGACCCGTGAGTTTATATATATATATATATATAATATATTATATTTTATTTAAAAGATTTTGCTTTAAATATGGATCGTCCGATTAAAAGTAAATCAATTTGGACCGTTCATAAATTAGTTACTATGCAGTCCATTCTTCTATAAATAGAAGCTCATTCCTTCATTATTTCTTACGAATTCACTGAAACTCTAGAGAGAAAATTATAGAGAGAGAAGAAGAGAAGTATGCTACCTTTCTTTTCCTATATCCAGTTTCTTTTACGGTAAAGGGGTATTATTTCTTTTGTATTCATGAAGAGAACTTATGTAATTCCATTATTTATTATTCTGATGGAATAACCTGTATACGCGGGATACCCTATACTTGGTGAAATTCTTCTGTTATTCAATTCGTTATTATTCTGTTTGAATATTCTGTCTGTGCGTTTTACGTCGGACCTGATTCCGTCTTTATTATTCTGTTGGAATATCATGTCTGTGCGTTTTACGTCGGACCTGATTCCGTCTTTATTATTCTGTTGGTATATCCTGTCTATGCGTTTTACGTCGGACCTGATTCCATCATTATTATTCTATTAGAATATCCTGTCTGTGCGTTTTACGCCGGACCTGGTTCCGTTAATTATTATTCTGTTGGAATAACTGGCCTGTGCGGTCTATCACATGCCTGGTGATTTCTTTTGTTATTCCATTCCTTATTATACTCAGTTGGTTAAAGTATTGACTTCTATACTCCATGAAATTATTGGAATATTCTTGATATTTACGCTTCATCCAGTATCTTTTCATGGAAATATTCTTCTGAGCATTCCTGAATTTTACTCTACAAAGAAGTATCATGTTGACAATTTGGACGTTATTAGTTCATGAATAAATTAATTCTTGAACTTGTTTTATTAAATTCTTATATCATTGTCATCATCCTCATGTTTATATTTTTTTAAAGTCATTTGTGGCCTGTAGTGCATATATGGACATGGTATGATTATGAGCAGGGATTATTCGGTGCAATCATGACCGTAATGTTATAAATGATGTGGTAAAAGTCCTCATTGGCCCGTAGTGTATTAATGGACCGTTGTTGACATGATCATGACCATTAATGAATACACAAATATTCTTGGCCCGTAATGCATGGATAATTGTGGTCGTGATACTAAAGAATATCATTGGCCGTAGTGCAGGGGTGATTCAGTGATGTGGATTATTTATTAAGCTGAGTCCCAGCGATAAAATTGATGAAAAACCTTTTAAATCATAGAAGATAATAGATTTTATTGCCTACATGACTCTTCTAATAGATTGCTTGTTCCGCTGCAGTTAAACTTGACGTTTGTTATATTTTATCAGTTTAACACTGTTGAAGGCTAATGATAATTTATTCTGCATTATCTTAGTCATAATATTTCTTGCTGGGCTAGTTGAGCTCACCCCTTTTGCTTTCATTGTTCTCTTCAGGAAATGAGAACGTAGCAGGGACTAGTCGGGGAACAGAGTGACGGTCCAGAGGATAGCATTAGTAGTCCTCACTATTCTGTAAAATAGTGTGTTAATAAATGTATTGAGGACTTATTTTGAGTGTGGATATTATCTAGATGACAATATTTGTATTGAAACTCACATCATATATTTTGTCGTATTTTTACACGACTGTTGTATAATTAGTTGAATTTGTATTCAGTATCATGTATTTGGCGACTCAGAATAGGTGATGTATATCTATTCTAGGGGCGTCACAGTTGGTAACAAAGCTTAGGGATATGATCCCTGGCTAAGATGTGAGACTAGAACTAGGCGAGGAGAGACGGGAAATTCCTTCGCTAGTATGACCTACCTAAGTTTATTTAATATTTAATTGGTCGATCAAAGTATAAGGTTAATATGTTATATGTTAATTAACCCTTGTTTTGTGGCAGTTTTTGAAAATGACATCCGAGAATGTTGAGAATAGAAATGGAGCACAGGAGACCGTTGAGTCTCCACGGATCAATAATCAGGATAATATGCATCAGGAAGACAACAATCCTCCGGCAAACAACAACACTGACCAGATGACGAATGATGGAATGTTCAGAGGCTTTATACAATTCATGCAACATCAGGCAAGAGCGGCTCCTGTCCAAAATGCAGGTCCAAACACTAGAAACTCTAGGACGGTCACCGCTAAACAGTTCAAGGAGCTAGGACCACTGGAGTTTATTGGAGAGCCAAAACCACTTAAGGCAAAAGCATGGATAAAGCAGATCACCAAGATATTTGATGTCTTGGGATGCTCCGAGTAGCAAAAGGTTCCATTTGCCACCTTTATGTTACGACGAGAGGCAGATTATTGGTGGGAATCGGTAAAACGTACTCAACCTGCCGCACTAAAGATGTCTTGGGAGAAGTTCCAAGAACTATTCAATGACAAGTATTTTCCTAAAAGTATTCGTCACATGAAAGAGGTAGAGTTCATCAAGCTGGAGTAGAATAACATGACCGCGTCACAGTACGAAACCAAGTTTGCCGAGTTGTCCCAGTTTGCGTCCCACTTAGTTGATAATGAAGAGAGAATGACGCGAATGTTTTTAAGAGGTTTGAAGCCGGAGATACGTCAATATCTTATTTCTCATAAACTGTGTTTGTATTCAGATGTTGTAAATAGGGCTCAGTTAATGGAGCGCGATAACGAGTTAACGTAACTAAAAGTGAGTAGCCGGCAAAATGATAATACCAGTGTGAGCAGTCATCGAAGCGGTGACAACAAGCGTTGAGGGAATCAACATGCTACAAATGGTAACCACTTCGGTGGTAATCAGGGCCAAAACAATAAGAATGGACATTTCAAGAAGAGAAGTTTCAACAATGATGGAAAGACATCAACACCAGGACCCGTTGTTAAGGAAGGGGAACGACCACCTATCATATTCTTAAAATGCGGAGGGGAGGGACACATCAGTCCAAACTGTGTTATGCCATCCAAAATATGTTATAATTATGGAAGAGAAGGGTCACCTAGACCGATTTTGTCGTTCACTGAAGACAAGTTCAGCTAGGATGGAGGCACCAAAGGCCGTCCTAGAAAAGTCAAAGCCGGTGGTACAAGGGAGAGCGTTTGTAGTGACCTCCCAGAAAGCAAGGAACCCGAACGAGGTCATCACGGGTAAGCTTATCATTAACTCTAGCGAAGTCTATACCTTAATTGATACCGGTTCTACCCATTCTTTTATTTCTCCTACTTGTGCTCAACGATTAAATTTGACTTTGGAGAAATTAGACTTTGACTTATCTGTGGAAACTCCATTGGGAGAAACCTTCATTACATCCACTGTTTATAAGTCTTGTTTGGTTCAAATCAGTACCCTCACATTATATGTCGATCTTATTTCATTAAAAATACTTGCATTTGATGTGATTCTAGGGATTGATTGGTTAACTACTCATCATGCAAAAATTAATTTTTTTCATAAGGTTGTTAGCTTTTATATTCCTAACCAACCTATTTGCGAATTCAAGCAACCAAACCATTAAAATCAATCACTATCATCTCAAGCCATAAAGCTATTCGTTTATTGAAAAACAGATGTCAAGCTTTCTTAGCTCTATCACGGATCTAAACAAAAATACGTCAGTTTTGAATGATATTTCTATTGTTAATGAATTTCCTGACGTATTCCCTGAAGAACTTCCTGATCTACCCCCAGAGCGTAAATTGAATTTTGTATCGACCTTGAGCCCGGTACAAAACCCATTTCCAAAGCCCCATATCGAATGGCTCCTATTGAACTTCAGGAGTTTTAGACCCAACTGCAGGAATTGTTAGACATTGACTTTATTCATCCTGGTACTTCTCCTTGGGGTGCTCCTGTTCTATTCGTGAAGAAGAAAGATGGGAGTATGCGACTTTGTATTGATTATCAGGAGTTGAATCATGTCACCATCAAAAATAGGTTCCCATTACCATGTATTGATGACCTGTTTGACCAGTTGCAAGGTGCTAAATTCTTTTCAAAGATTGATCTTCGTTCCAAATATCACCAATTGAAGATGAGAACCGATGACATTCCAAAGACGACTTTCAGAACTCGGTACGTGCATTATGAATTCCTAGTCATGTATTTTAGATTGACTAATACTCCTGCTTCTTTCATGGATATGATGAACCGAGTATTCAAGGAATATTTGGATCACTTTGTGGTCGTCTTTATTGATGACATCCTTATTTATTCCAAAAGTCGTGAAGATCATGAGCAACACTTGAGGCTGATACTCCAAAAGCTTCGTGAATATAAGCTTTATGCCAAGTTGAAGAAATACGAGTTCTGACTTGAGGAAGTAGCATTCCTTGCGCACGTGGTATCAAATCATGGAATATCTGTTAACCCAGTAAAGATTAAAGCTATTCAAAGCTGGGAGCAACCTAAATCAGTGACCGAAGTACGTAGCTTTCTCGGTTTAGCTAGTTATTATTGGAGATTCGTGGAAGGATTTTATAGAATTGCAACTCCACTAACTCAGCTGACTCAGAAAGATACAAAGTTCGGTTGGTGCGAAGAATATGAGAAGAGTTTTCAAGAACTCAAGAGGAGACTCATTTTAGCACCGGTTCTGACAAAACCATCTGGCTCAGAGGAATTTGTCATCTACAGTGATGTTTCGGGCAAAGGGTTGGGATGTGTTCTCATGCAACATGGGAAAGTCATAGCCTATGCCTCACGACAACTCAAAGAATATGAGAGGAATTATCCTACTCATGATCTAGAGTTGGCAGCAGTCATTTTTGCACTAAAGATTTGGAGGCATTACTTGTATGGGGAGAAAGTGGAGATCTTTACGGATCATAAAAGCCTCAAATATTTCTTCACTCAAAAGGAACTCAACATACGACAATGATGTTGGCTTGAACTATTGAAAAATTATGATCATACCATCCAATACCATCTTGGAAAAGCGAACGTGGTAGCTGACGCATTGAGTAGAAGATCATATGCAAGTACGAGTGAGATATTGTCAACACAAAGGCCCATTTTGTGTGACTTGTAAATGATGGAAATAGAGTTAAAGATTCCAGGGACCCATGTGATGATGGCGAATATATGAGTAGAACCAACTTTAATTGATAAAGTTAAAGTTGTTCAAGCTACAGACCAAGAGCTGATACGTATGAGGAAGAAAGTACAGGAAGGTGTTATGCCGGAAGCAAGAATCGATGAAGAAGGAATACTTCGAGTCAACTCCAGACTTTGTGTTCCTAACGACCCTGATTTAAAGTATAAAATCATGATGGAGGCGCACAACAAACCATTTTCAATCCATCCTAGGAGTACCAAAATGTATCGTGATCTTCGTCATACATTTTGGTGGAGTAATATGAAGAGAGAGATAACTTTGTTTATCTCGAGGTGTTTAACTTGTCAACAAGTCAAGGCGGAGCATCAAGTACCAAAAGGTCCATTGCAACCACTTGAAATTCATGAATGAAAGTGGGAGCACATTACCATGGATTTCGTTTCTATTCTTCCCAGGGTTTCTCAAGGCATAGATTCGATTTAGGTCATTGTTGATAGATTGACCAAGTCTGCTCATTTCTTACCTATACGAGAAACTTATACACTTGAACATCTTGTTCGTATGTACATAAACGAGATTATAAGACTGCATGGTATGCCAGTATCCATAGTTTCTGATCGAGACCAAAGATTTACTTAATAATTTTGGGTTAGTTTACAAAATCCTATGGGCACGGATTTACGATTTAATTCAACATATCATCCTCAGAAAAATGGATAATCAGAGAGGACTATTCAAACTCTGGAAGATTTATTAAGGCTATGTGTCCTTGTCTTCAAGGGAAGTTGGGACAAGTTCTTACCATTGGTGGAGTTTTCCTACAACAACAGTTATCAAGCAAGTATTGGCATGGCTCCATTTGAGGCATTGTATGGAAGAAAGTGTCGTTCTCCAGTATGCTGGGATGAGGTGGGTGAAGCAACATTGTTAGGACCAGAGTTGGTACATATGACTACAGAAAAGATTCAAATGATCCAGCAACGTATACAAACCTAACAAGATCGACAAAAGAGTTATGCTGATCTTCATCGAAAGGACGTAGAATTCGATATAGGAGATCATGTGTTGTTATGTGTTGCTCCATCGAAAGGAGTTACGAGATTTGGAAAGAGAGGAAAGCTCAATTTTTGATTCATTGGCCCATTTTTAATCCTCGATCGAATAGGAACTATGGCCTATAGACTCGCTTTACCGCCAAGTATGTCTCGTGTTCATAACGTCTTTTATATATCCATGTTATGTAAATATGGTAAAGACCCGAACCACATTATTGAGTTAGAACCAGACGAAATAGCGGAAGATTTAAAGTATTAAGAGGTTCCTGTTCAAATCTTGGATAAGAAAGAACATATTCTACGCTCCAAAGTTATACCTCAAGTCAAAGTTTTATGGAGGAACCACGATGTTGAGGAAATGACCTGGGAGTTAGAATCTGAAAGTAAATCAAGGTATCCTTACCTCTTCGACATACCAGGTACGTACCGTAATTTCGAGGGCGAAATTTCATAAGAAAGGGAGGTTGTAAGACCCCAACTTTTTAATAAAGATGAATTTTCTATAAATATCATTTTTGAATATTATGGAGTAAATTTGATATAATGTTATAGTTGTGGGTAATATTTATAAATTTTGCAAAGTACACAAGTTGTTATATAATATTTGATTGGTCGGGGAATATTCGTTTTAACAAGGAATATTCGTACGACGGCACAATCATTGGTGGACAACACAACATAATTATTATCGGATTGAGAAAATGATAAAAATATCTTTTTATAAAAATAACGGCAGAAGTTTTACCGTTAACTGTTGAAAGACCCGGTGTTAAAAGTACAGTAATAAGTGTGGTTGCATAGTAGCACACGGTATTGATTATTGATGCTTACGTAAGAAGTCACTCAGTTTTGTTCAATTATTTCTATAGTATTTGATATAAATTTTGCTTATTTTGTGAACCTCCCATTTACACATTTTTCAAAATAATCGGTAGAAAATTTTTAATATATTAATGTGGGGGCCACATTTGAAAAATTAAATGAAAAGTGGGGGGGGGGGAGTTATTTTGGCTGAGTCAGGATGGAGTATTATATGTATTATATATATATATGTGTGTGTGTGTGTAATGAATTAGAAAGTGGGCAAGGAGGGAGTACAACTATTATTATTAATATATATATATATATATATATATATATATATATATATATGCCTGTAATAATTTGATGGTAGATAGAGATTCACGAGGTTTTGATAGATTGTATCACAAGTGTAATGACCCGTGAGTTTTATATATATATATATATATATATATAATATAATATATATTATATTTTATTTAAAAGATTTTGCTTTAAATATGGACCGTCCGATTAAAAGTAAATCAATCTGGACCGTTCATGAATTAGTTACTATGCAGTCTATTCTTCTATAAATAGAAGCTCATTCCTTCATTATTTCTTACAAATTCACTGAAACTCTAGAGAGATAAAATTATAGAGAGAGAGAAGAAGAGAAGTCTGCTACCTTTCTTTTTCCTATATCTAGTTTCTTTTACGGTAAGGGGTATTATTTCTTTTGTATTCATGAAGAGAACTTCTATTATTCCATTATTTATTATTTTGATGGAATAACTTGTATACGCGTGCTACCCTATACTTGGTGAAATTCTTCTGTTATTCCATTAGTTATTATTCTGTTAGAATATCCTGTCTGTGCGTTTTATGCCAGACCTGATTCCGTCTTTATTATTCTATTGGAATATCCCATATGTGCGTTTTACGTCGGACCTAATTCCGTCATTATTATTCTGTTGGAATATCCTGTCTGTGCGTTTTACGCCGGACCTGGTTCCGTTAATTATTATTCTGTTCGAATAACCTGCCTGTGCGGTCTATCGCATGTCTGGTGATTTCTTTTGTTATTCCATTCCTTATTATACTCAGTTGGTTAAAGTTTTGACTTCTATACAACATGAAATTAGTGAAATATTCTTGATATTTGCACTTCATCCAGTATCTTTTCATGAAAATATTCTTCTAAGCATTATTGAATTTTACTCTACAAAGAAGTATCATGTTGACAATTTGGATGTTATTAGTTCCTGAATAAATTAATTCTTGAACTGGTTTTATTGAATTCTTATATCATTGTCATCATCCTCATGTTTATATTTTTTGAAAGTCATCTGTGGCCTGTAGTGCATAGAAGGACTTGGTATGATTATGACTAGGGATTATTCGGTGTAATCATGACCGTAATGTTATAAATGATGTGGTAAAAGTCCTCATTGGCCCGTAGTGCATTGATGGACCGTTGTTGGCATGATCATGACAATTAATCAATACACAAATATTCTTGGCCAGTAGTGCACGGATAATTGTGGTTGTGATACTAAAGAATATCCTTGGCCGTAGTGCAGGGGTGATTCGGTGATGCAGATTATTTATTAAGCTGAGTCCCAGTGATAAAAGTGATGAAAAACCTTTTAAATCATAGAAGACAGTAGATTTTATTCTCTACTTAACTCTTCTAATGGATTTCTTGTTCCGCTATAATTAAACTTGATGTTTGTTATATTTTATCAGTTTAACACTGTTGAAGGCTAATGATAATTTATTCTGCATTATCTTAGTCATAATATTTCTTACTGGGCTAGTTGAGCTCACCCCTTTTGCTTTCATTGTTCTCTTCAAGAAATGAAAACGTAGCAGGGACTAGTCGGGGAACGGAGTGACGGTACAGAGGATAGCATTAGTAGTCCTTACTATTCTGTGAAATAGTGTGTTAATAAATGTATTGAGGACTTATTTTGAGTGTGGATATTGTCTAGATGATAATATTTGTATTAAAACTCACAACATATATTTTGTCGTATTTTTACACGACTATTGTATAATTAGTTGAATTTGTATTCAGTATCATATATTTGGCGACTCAGAATAGGTGATGTATATCTATTCTGGGGGCGTCATACTCATTCCTTCATTATTTTTCACCAATTCACTAAAACTCTATAACAATTATTATAGAGAGAAATAAGAAGAGAAATCTACTACCTCACTATTCAAGTATACAGTCTTCTTTTGAGCTAAGGGGTATTACTTTTCCGTATTCATGGAGAGAGCTTCTGTTATTCCATTCTTTATTATTATGTTAGAATAACCTGTGTATGCAAAGTACCGCATACATGGTGAAATTCTTCTGTTATTCCATTCTTTATTATTATGTTGGAATATCCTATCTGTACGAATTACGCATGACCTGGTTCCATTCTTTATTATTCTGTTGGAATATCTTGTCTGCGCGTATTACGCATGACCTGGTTCAATTATTTAATATTCTGTTGGTAATAACTTGTCTGTGCGGTCTATCGCATGCAAGGTGAATTATTTTGTTATTCCATTTTTTATTATTCTGTTGGAATAACCTGTCTACACGGACTACCGCATGCATGGTGAATGACCTTTCGTATTCATTCTTTATTAAATTAATGATCTGTCTACGTGGATTACCGCATGACAGATGAAAATCTATTTGCAGTTTCGTATATTCTATTATACTCGCATGAGATATCATTTCTTTTGTACTCGTCATGAAATATCATTTTATTTGGTATTTTATTTACGAGTTACTATTCACGGGTTACTATTCCCTCTAGTATTATTCACTCGAATATTCGGGGCACTTTTCTAGTCGGAGTACTATTCATGAGTTACTATTCATCCGAATATTATTCACTCGGGTATTTGGAATACTTTTCATGTCGGGGTACTATACACGAGGTACTATTCCTGAAGTACTATTCACAGGGTACTAGTCACGGAGTACTATTTACCCAAAAAATACATTTCTTTTATCTCCAAATTATTTTTGGTACATGAATATTATTCTTAAATTTTACACCACAAAGCAGTATCATGTTGACAATTTGGACGTTATTGATTTATGGATAAATTAAATTATAAATCTTAAAAATTTATTCTTGAACTTGTTTTATTGAATTATTATGTCATTGTCATTGTCATCATCCTCATGCTTATATTGTGATGAAAGTCATATTTGGCTTACGTGCAAAGATGGACGATTGATTATTGGTTTTGCAATTGTATATTTTTGGCTTACTTGCAAAGATGGACTGTTGATTATTGGTTTTACAGTTGTATATCTTTGGCTTACGTGCAAAGATAGACTGTTGATTATTGGTTTTCTAGTTGTATATCTTTGGCTTACGTGCAAAGATGAACTATTGATTGATAAGTATCTTTTGCTTATGTGCATAGATGAACTATTTATTGGTATGATTATGACCAGGGATCATTCGGTATAATCATGACCCGTAATGTTATAGATGATGTGGTAAAAGTCCTTATTGGCCCGTAATGCATTGATGTACAGTTATTGGTATGATTATAACAAGTGATTATTCAGTATAATCATGACCATTGATGATTACATGAATATCCTTGGCCGTAGTGAAGGGATGATTCTATGATGTGGATTATTTATTAAGCTGAGTCTCAACGATAAAATATTGATTATACACTTTTAATTCATAGAAGATAGTAGATATCATGCTCTACTTGAATCTTCTAAAATACAGTTGTATATCTTTGGCCGTAGTACAAAGATGAATTTATTAGTATGCTTATGAGCAGGAATTATGATTTTGTATAACCATGATTTTTGATGTTTCAGGTGAAGATATGTGATGAAAATTATCTTCGTCCTGGGTACGAAGAGGAATTTAGAATCACAATTATGATTACGAGTTATTCATATGATTGTGGACAAGTAACATGGAGAAGATAATAGACCTGATGGTCTATTTGACTCTTCTAATGGATTGCTTGCTCCGCTGCAACTATGGTTAAAAAGTTTTATCATCTACCATATTTTCTAAATCTCTGATTTATTACTGATGAAGGCTATTGATGATGTAAATTATCTTTAGTCATGATATTCTTTACTAGGCTAGTTGTGCTCACCCTTTTTGCTTCACAATTCCTTTCAGGTAATAAGAGTGTTGCCAGGTCAAGCGGGGATAACAAGGGAATAGAATGGTGGTCTATAGCTGTTGAGGTTCTCCCTAAATAGTATAGAAATAATTTTGTTGAGAACTTTAGATAAGTGTGTCGTATTGTATACGTCATTTGATATTTAATTTTGGTGAACCGAATAGGGTGAGGTGAACCCAACTTTGGAAAGGTGTTTTTCCGCTATCATACAAGATGTCTAATGATATACAACTTCGTGTTATCATAAGACAGAGTTGTGCACATCCACTTGTTGAGTATATCTACGAGCACTACTTATATGATCTTGGAGTTTATTTGAAATATAATTTTCACTTGGAGACAACAGAGATAATTATTTGTCAAAATAAGACTCACCATTGGAAAGAAAATGATAGTAATCTTCTTATTTTTCTTTGGGTACTTTTGGGTCAACCAAGGATAATTCTTTGGACATATGATATCTATCATAACCTAGACGCATAGCCTCCCATGTACAAAGGTTTCCTTGAGTATTTTCCAATGATTTTAATTTCTAAAATAATTATTGACCGTACCATTATGTAAGGTACCATTGTAAGGTCTTGTGGTCAAGGCACCACGAGAGTTATATATATTTTTATTAAAAATCACAGCTTATCTGTTGTCGTACTATGCACAACAGTTGTATAAATGAAGTTTATATTTGATTTTTATAGTGCGATATCTGGCAACTCAGAATGGGTCGTGTGGACCTATTTTGGGGGCATCACAGAGTAGCTCCCATAGGACCTCTTCAGGTGTGAAGAAGAGAGCTTCAGATGTGTCTCGGCCTCGCCCAACCCGACAACCACGTCGGTTGACGGAGTCAGTGATTCGTCATATCCGGGTTGAGAGACTAGATGTTGAGGACGAAGAGGAGGATGTAGTCATTGCGGATCCTACTCATTCTTCTTCCATTCCCCGTTGGGAGCTTCTGGCTATAAATGTGACGATTCCAGAGCTTCTGGCTGGGTGATTTGAGTCGTCACCCCTTGATATATCTTCATACGAACGAACAAAAAGCCATGTTAATCCTCCTTTTCCCATTGGTGGGGGCAAGGGTTTTTGATTTTAATTTGCATTGTGATGCATGTTCCCGGCTTTATGCAGCCCAGAGGGAACTGGTTTAGCATACATTCTCTGTATCAGACTCTTTATCCAGAGTACTAAGAGATGGTGCATGCTTGAGGCTTCGAGGCTTTCTTTTCCATCCTCCCCCGTCGTTGTCCCTAGGTTTATCTCACGGCTTTGTCTGAGCGCTGGTTTAACCAGACCCAATCTCTCTATTTGCTAGATTGTGAGGTGATGATGACACTGATGGATTGGCGTTTCATCACTGGGATGGAGTTTTCTGAGGCACCAGTGCCTTTTGTGGCTGATATTTCCCCGACTGTCGTCAGATCCTTGTTGGGAGTCTCGACTACGATGCTCAATGGTATGAAAGTTCGTACTGGTCCTTTGAGTGTAGATGTCATAATTAGGGCTTTGACTGAGCCATTGCCCGATGATCAGAGGGTTAGAGATCGCATCCTTCAGAGATTGTTCCTGATCATCATCATGGGTTTTTTCCTGGAGGATAACTTTTCGACGGTGTCATTCACTTTAGTTAGCGCCACTTTGGAGGTAGACCATATTGGACAGTTTGATTGGGGCTCCTACACCTTTACCTACTTCCTTAGGGGGATGCTCCTACGCTCAGAGGGCATGATGGAGGCTTGTTTAGGGTTTTATTCATTCTTACTTGTGAGTATTTTCTCTTTTGATTTCCCTAGTTTGGGTTACACATTTGATTGACCACAAATATTTGATCTTGTATTGGCAGTTTTGGGCCTACGAAGAGGCTCCAATGTCTTCGTTCCGTTAGCCCGTTAGGCTTATACACCTATCCACGGGGATGACTGTGACAACCCAAGAATTTGTAGGATTTATAAAATCTTAATTGAAGAAATTAAGGTTGAATAATAAGGCCTAGACAATAGATAAGATATGGATTTCAAAATTCTATGAAGAATTTGTGTGGATTTAAAATTTTATGAAAGACTTAGGTAGTTCTGTTTGTGTGTAGCAGCCCCGAATCCAGGTCCCAAATCACCTCAGATCCGGTACACTAATTCTTTCACTAATTGCGGAAGATATAAACATAAATTGTTTATACAATACATTACACACTATTTTACCCAAGTCGAGTAACCTTAACTTAAACACCATTCATATAATATCTATTATACAACAATATTTATCACAATAAACTATTACAAACTAGCCGCACATTTTTTTTTCCAAGCTGAACTTGGCATTAACCTTTTCTTGTATCCGAACACGTTCGCCTTATCTGCAATGTTTTATCATGATATAGCAAGGGTGAGCATGAAAGTTGCCCAGCAAGTTTATATACAATAACATAACGATATATCATGATTGAAGAGTATGAATAATAAACTGGCTATAATTCATCAAGATAATTGAGAACTAGCATTAACAAACATTTGACTGAACAAGTTTTATACAAGAACAACATTTCTGAACCAACTGGTAATGAAGGTGATCAGCCTTTCATACCTGACTTATACATGCAAGATGTACAGAGTACAATTTTCATGGTAATCAGCAATGATTAACCATAAGCTTGAAGAAACTACTCTTATTAGAGTTATGTAAAAGAAAACTTGCCTGAACCGTTGATTACCGCAACGCAATTAATAACGCTTTATCCGAAGACCTAGTATTAATAATATAGATCTCCAATATTAGAATAATATCATCACAGTATAATACTGTTATATTTATATCCACAGAATAACCTAAACACATTACCACATAATTCTATCAGTCTATAACACACATAAAACTAGGTATCAAGTCAAACTATTGCAGTCTGAGGTGAAACCGACACAATTCTATCATCCCAGCGGTCTAGTCGGACGAATATCGAGTTTAAGTTCAATTAAACTCTGACTTAACACTTAACAATATCACAGATAATTTTCTAACCAGCCAAAACAATTTTTAAAGATATAAAAATTTTCAAGTAATTATTATCATTTATCACCATTTTCCAATCCTTAACACTGTATTTAAAATGAATTAAATATCACTTAATACCTTAATCATTAATATTTATTTAATATAAAATATTAATGAAAATCATAACATAATATTATAATATAATTATAATATCACAAAATATTTTTAACACTTTAAAATCATAATTATATGATTTTTAAACACTTAATTCCATTATCCGATAATTGCTATTAATATTAAAATATTAATATTTTCATGACTAAATATCAAAAGTTATATTTTATAACTTCAAATATTTTAATAATACTTAAATCTTTTTTATATAATTTATAAAGCATTAATTCCATTTTTCCTTAATTTATTTAATAAATCTATTAAATAAACTAATTATCATTAATATTGATTAATTAATGAAATTCATCCCAAAATATTAAAAGTCATCAAAAATAACTTAAAATATTTTCTTATACCATAATATTATTTTTCATGAATTAAAATCATTTTTAAATAATTTATTAAATATTATAATTAAATAAATAAATACCATTTATATTCCAAAAATATTAAATATTTTCAAATATACTCAAAATAGTTAAAAACTATTTTTCAGACTTTAAAATAATTTTTCGGAATTTATTTTGCATTTTTAATAATTAAAAACTATTTTTTTCTATTTTTTAATCATTTTCCAGAAAATAATAAATAAACTGTCGCTATAGGCCTTTAGCGACACTTGTCTGTCGCCATTGGTGTTCTTCACTCAAGAACACTGACAAATCAGTGTGCGAGGGGCTGGTTTGACCGACTTATAAGCTATGATCCTAATGTTTTTTTGGACTGGAAATTGTTATAATCATGTAGCATAAGTGTAATACTACACACACAAACAAGTTTCAGGGTTAAAGAATAACAAATCAGATAATTATTGGTCTCCAAAAAGTCTGACAAGGCTATTCTTCATTTTCTGGGTTTTCCAGAAAATGAAGAACAGCACAAGGTGCTATATTTAAGTCCTTAGATCTTACGCTACAGGTGTGATTTATGATATTTAAAGCTTTAAAATTGAAGTTGAGATGTCAAAGAACGTCTTTATACAATCAGATTAGTCTAAAATCAACACCAAATGCAGATTTCATCTGGTCAAACTACCTATCAGAAAACTCCTCTTTGAAGATCTTGGTTACCCAGAACATTCTTCAAGCGTGAAGGTCAACGATGGTTTGACTGCTCATTTGTACGATTCGGCTACGGATCTGGTTGATCTAAAGCCTTTAACATGTAGCTTACACAACAAGCTACAAGTATCAAACAACAACATGAACTAAACAGCTACACACAGTAAGATCATGACCCTGCAAAGGTTGTCATCTGGGTTTCTGGGTTTACCCAGAATTCCAGAAAATGTGAATGGTCAACCCTGTTTGACCAATCATAACTTGAGTTTACGATACGATCTGACCATGATTCAAGTTTCAGATTACAGACAACATGTCATAGAACATATGTAAAACATAAAACCACAAAAATCAAAAATAGAGAAGAATTTACAAGCCCTGACATTAGCTTATCAGGCCATTATTTTCCCATTTTTCCAGATTTTAAAAAAATTAGATCCGAGCACTTTGATGTTATGGATCTGGGTTTTGACACCCCAGATCATCAAATGACACCCCAGTACATCACTTTTAACAATCAATTATAATATCTAACACCAAATCATGAGATTTCAAAATTTTAAGGTTTTATACCTTTTATGCTTTGATCTCCGATTCTGATCATTGATTTCTGATCTAGGCTTGCTATAACTTGATCATGGCTTTAATTTCTCACTCTTTGTCACACTAATTCCCGAATTTCTAGAGAGAGAGGGTCTTGGATAAAAATGAAATGTCAAGTGGCTTTCTCTCTCTTTAAACAATATATTAGGATATATACAATGTATGATCTGCTGATTTTGCTGCTGGAATATTTGATATAAGTCACATGCTATGTCTTAGGGTTAGGGCTAGGGTTGTTCAACAACCCATGATTTTGCAAGATTTGCAAGCTACTAAAAATAATACTCAAAAGGGTATTTTTGTCCTTTCCTTAAATTTCTAGATTTTTCATTTGTGAAACCCTTAGGGTTTAGGGTTTGGACATTTTAGGGTTTAGGTTTTAACCCTTAACTTTGCAAATTTAATTTCTAACATTTCCGAATTTCGGTTATAAAATAGAAAATTAACATTTAAAAATTATAATTAGGATTTACTAATTATATTAAAATTTCTTAATCACACTTTAAATCTTACTAATTAGGATTAGTATTTCCTAATTAAAATCGCTAATTTAGCAATTAGGGTCAAAATCGTCATTAGGGTTGGTCAAAATCGTCATTAGGGTCAAAATCGTCATTAGGGTAAAATTGCCCTTTCCCTTGTAACACTTCCTTGTTCCACCTTAACTGAAAGGTTTTAAATAAGCAAGAATGAGCACAAACTGCCCAGCAAGTAATATACAACAAGGGTAAATAGTTTTATAACACGAGTTTGAAATACCGAATTATCATTTCTAAGATAGTTCAAGGTTTTGAAAAAATATCACGAATATTGAATATCAACAATTCTTAAATCAAATCATTGGAATAAGAACGATAATTCAATATAAATCAATATATATATATATATATATATATGTGTATGTGTGTGTGTGTGTGTCTGTGTGTGTGTGTGCGTGTATGTGTGTGTGTGTGAATTCAAGGCTTTCAATGTATCCAACTGGATAAACAATTTATACTAAGCAGTCACTTAGGACTATTGAACATCTACTAGAATTACCAATATTAAACTAATAACCCAAAGGAATCAAGTACCATAGATGATCAGTCTATAATACTCTAAGTTATGCATAACACCACAATAATAATCTACTAATGTGTTGGGGTTTCCAACAACATACACTCCTCTTACCATAAGGGTTTTTAACTCAGTTTTCAAGATTTCTGCTTCAATCAATTGGTTTGGACAGTTTTATAAACATGCATATACTCTAGCCGAATCAATGACATTGACCCCTTCACAATATTCAAGAATAATACCAAGTTCAACATGAATAATAGTTTTCATAAGAGTTTTAAACATACTAGCTCAATTGAACGAATAAGTAGGATAACTTGCATTTAAAGAGATAAGCTTACGATATCCGTTGAATAAAGTAAAGCAAGTGTTTAGGATACTTGTACAATGTATATACATTTATGCTACATGAGCGAGTCTAAGAATAAGATCAAACATGATCACAAATGTCATATTCTAACCTTCAAGGTAGCTTGTCAATATTCACGTTCAAAATTCGTATTTTCATTTGTAAAGCTTACTAATTTGTTCAACATGTTCATGCTTCCTTATGAATCATATACACACAAGTTAACGGGTTATTCATGCATTTCTAAATCATACCAACATGCTTACAAAGTCAGTATACATACATATCAATTTCCTTTCTAAAGTCCTAAATCTATTTTAAACTATACACCTTCGTTAATCATGTATGCTAGTCTAAACATGTTCACTTTAGGTTAATATACTATATATACCCCTTACACATGCTTGCATGCTAATTTAAGTCATAGTATTATAACAACACTTAAAAGATTGTAAAACAGAAATCAAAACTGAACTTAGAGTCCGGCGCAGCAGCATTGCGCCTCAGTGTTAATCTAGCGCAGCTGCGTCGTGTTGGTTCGAGCCAGGAATAGTCTACTTCGGCAAAAAACTAGCCCAACCATAGAAATTATTCAAGAATTCGATTCTAACTAGTCATATATTAGTTTAAACATGCTTATATGATTATATAACAACAATATGAACATTACCCAACCCTTTTAACATCTAACTACACCACATCAAGAATTTAAAATTCAAGAACTCAAAACTCATTTTGACAAAAATCGAAAATGGAAAGCAAGGAAGTGATTGTAATATGAATGAACTTGCTGCAAATTGAACTTCCAATTTTCTATAATACTTGTATGCTCTTAATCCCACACTTAGCAATTCTTAGCAATGTCAATTGTAGAAGGAGAGTTCATATATATAGAAACCCCAATACAAAGATTTTGCAATTTCCCACTAAATTAAACCCATGGATTTAAGGATTGTATGAAAGTTAAGAGAGGGTTGGTAAATGGTTATTGGAGATCATAATCATAACCACTCCCACATACTCATGAGCTAGAAGGTGCTTGGAAGAAAAGAAGAACATATGCCTTAGCCTTTATGTATTACACGTGAAGGAGAAATGAGGAGCAAATGGGACACTAAATTTGGGAAAAGCCAATTACTCTTGCAACACTTATACCCATTCGTACTCTTATTTTATATTTTATACACCTCTCAACCATACATTAGTTATAACTTAATGTCACATTATGCAATATACATATAATCTATGTACATTTTATTTTAATGTCTACCCACATGTATATTGTCACATACACATTTCATGATGTATTCATATCATATAGTTTCAATAAATCTTAATATATTGTTACTATACACAGTATAGTCACATAAGTGTCGTACTACACTATATAATACAATTGTATTCCATATATAAATAATATATTTAATTATTGCACACTTGCACATAACAGTCAATATAATCTTGTTATATTAATAACTTACTTATTTATTTTATGTCAAATAAATAAATTATTCATTTCCTTGATTAATTACCACCAATATTTATTAATTCATTCCTCATTGATTAATGTAATTACGGATCTTTATAACCATTAATTATTTATATAATTCTTATTATTTTTATAGACATAATTCTAATAATAATAATCGCATATTATTAGTTAATTTCCATTATCAATATGCTACAATAACCATTAACAATTAATATTAATTAATTACTCACTTAATAATTCCTTCGCCAATTAATATCAACACAACGTACTTTTATCCTATGGTTTATTAATATCACACATATCACATAAGTGTTCTATTTAATTTCTAAAGTAGAAAATTAATTTTCTCAACAGACCACTGGCTTAGCTGCGCTAGTTTGTACTGCTGGGACTGCGCAGTTGCATCGTACCCTGACAATGCCTAGACTGGTTTAGCTTCAAGCCAGTGTCAACCTCCATCGCCAAACTCGTTTTACACGATATGAATTATTGTCCATAAGAGTGATATTGCCAATCTAAGAGTGTACTCATTAACTACTTGAAATCACATGATCAAACACGATTAATCTTCCTAATTCCCTTTTTAACTTGCTTAGTGAATTTCTTCGTTTCACATTACGCCACACAAGGCATTTCACAATTTTCATTGTAAATTCCACACTTCTGAATACGTATTAATCTAATACGAATCAATTGAATTAATCAACTTACAAAACATTAACACTTATATTCACATAAATATTTATTTCCATTAATATATTCATTTAATAATACGTGGAAATTCTCGGGTATTACATCCTCCTCCCTTATAAAACTTTCGTCCCGGAATTGCTACAAGGTTACACAAATAGATGGGGATAATTCCTCATCATCCTATCTTCTAACTCCCATGTAGCCTCCTCGATATCGTGGTTACGCCAAAGTTCTATTACAAAAGAAATGACTTTATTCCTTAAAGTTTACTCTTTCCTATCTAGAATTTGGACAAGAATTTCTTCACACGCTAAATTCTTCTCCACTTGAATGGGTTCATAAGAAATCATGTGCTTGTAGTCAGGCATGTACGGACGCAACATGGATATATGAAACACGTTATTGATGTACTCCAACTCATGTGGTAGTGTAACTTTGTACGCTACGTCTCCCACTCATTTAAGTATCTCGAACGGTCTTATGAATCTTGGACTCAGTTTTTCTTTCTTGCCGAAACGGATCTTTCCCTTCCATGGAGACACCTTTAAGAATACAAAACTGCCAACTTTAAAATCTCGGTCTTGCCGATGCAAATCCGTGTACTTTTTCTAGCGATCTTGAGCTGCTACTAGTCTGGCTCTTATCACTGTCACCATATCCGTAGTTTGTTGTACTAACTCTGGTCTGAGTATTCATCGTTCTCCGGCTTCATCCTAACATAATGGCATTCTGCACTTCCTACCGTAAAGAGCTTCGTACGATGGCATTCCAATACTCGTAGGTGGTCATCCTAATTTCCCTTGAAGTCCATCACGCAAGTTCTAAGCATGTCCTCTAGCGTTTATATTGTTCGCTCACTTTTTCCGTATGTCTGAGGATGATAAGCAGTACTTAACCTTAATTGTGTTCCCATCCTCTCTTGCAATCTTTTCCTGAATTTTGACGTGAAACGCGGGTCTCGGTCAGAAACAATCGACACTGGCACTCTATGTCGTGAAACAATTTCCTTTACGTACAGATTTCCTAACTGATTTAAACTATAACGGATCTTGATTGGTAGAAAATGTGTAGTATTTGTAAGTCAATCCATGATAACCCAAATGGCATCAAAACCTTTCTGCGTGAATGGAAGTCATACCACGAAATCCATCGTAATATGCTCCCATTTCCACTCTGGTATTTCCAACGGTTGTAGCAAACCACTCGACCGCTGATGCTCTGCTTTTACGCATTGACAAGTCAAAGATTTACTAACGTACTATGCGACTTCCCGTGTCTAATTAGGACACAAAAAATGTTGTCGTAAATCTCAGTACATCTTCTTGCCTCCCGGATGAACGAAATACGCCATATTGTGTTCTTCGTGCAAAATCTCTTCTCTTAACTGTTAGGTTTGTAAGATTCATGGACGCAATCAAATTGCACAAAATAAGCGGAAGCGTGAAAAAAACAGAGTTTAAAATTTTACAAACCATATACCCGGATCATCCTTTATACATAATTATTAATTAAACGAAAATACCAAGAACAAAAATCATACCCTTGAAGATTCGAGCTTTCTCAGGTACATGCTTATCTCCTATCTTTTTCGCGTTCAACTTGAATCTGTGACGACCCCAAATCCAGGTACTTGAAACCCGAACTTGGTGTTTCACGATACCATTTCTATAAGCTGAATAATGCAATAATAATATTACATTCAAACTTAATGTACATACATCAAAGTTTACTCCCCAGGTATGAGACCTTCAAATACATTCCATACGATACCTGAATAGATACCAATACTAACTATAACCATTAACTCATAATATAACTCATTCGAACAGCTTTCCTTTCTCCTTGTTCGTGCCTGAGCCTTTAGGTTGCTCATACATAACTGAAAATATTTAATTTAAGCAAGGATGAGCATTTGAGTGCCCAACAAGTAATAGCAATTATATATATAAGCTGAAAGAATATAAGTATTCTTTTTACATAACATTTCTACAACGAATTGAAAGTTGTGAAGTAATCTGTACTGATAAAAATTCACATAACAACTCTCTTTCAAATTCTTTAAATTTGGCTCTGGCTCTAACCTTGAATAGGGTTTAAGAAACATACTATGAAGATTCTTTTTCATTTTCGAATAAGTTTAGCAGAAATCCATCCTCAAACTGTCATGACCTACGAGCACGGAGGGTGATCCGCCCCGTTGTACCTTGTATTCATCAATACTACATAACTTGAACGAAATTCATCGCTCACACTATTCGCCTTGGGCGCAAAAATTTCCCATATAGAAATGTTTATACATGTCTGGTTCCAAACCTGAAGGTTTTTAATCTTGCTCAACAATAATATGTAGTTCAACATATATGTATATACGGGTAATTGACACAGGTGTATCAACATGTGAATAAATGCCATGATTATCCAAGTGGGGACACTTGTATAACCATTTAGAAATCAATGAACAGAATATATATATATATATATATATATATCTGAATTAACATGTTGATAATCAAAGCGTATATAATCTGTACAGATATAGAATAATTCTGAAACATTCTTACTCATGTCCATTGCATAAAGGAAATGCAAAGGTAGGATACTTGCCTGATTTGCTGATTACAAATCTCAACTTAGGTTTTATCTCTTTATCACAACCTATCAATAATCAGATCATTCGTTTGATTAGAACAATATATCTTAACACATAGTACTGTCTATTACAGTCAACACATAGTCTAATCACATAATCACAGTGATCATACTTTTAGTTCCTATTCTATACTTGAAATATTTTTATACATTTTTCAAATATCTCGTCCATGCTCTTGCAGTAGCCTTTTCTTTCTTTTATAAGGTCTGACATTTGTCAGCGTACCGACAACTTTATTGGGTAAATACTGAGTCTAAGACTCTTATTCTATACCTCAACATCTGTAAATATCAGACATCTTATTTTTAATCATTTTCAAAATTTCCAGAAATTGAAAATTTTAAAATAATTCAAATATGTCCCTAAAGGGCCTGTAGTGATATAACTGTTACTATAGGTGTTCTTCTTCAAATTCAGAACTTCATAATCGGTTCTCAAGTCAGCTAGTTTGGCCGGCTATAACTTTCAAATATCGGAATCATAATTAAATGATTTAAATAATAAACAATTCCATTATCATTAATAGTTTAATTAATACTAAACTATTAATGAAACCATTGCAAAAATATAAAAATTATTTATAATAACTCAAACTATTTTTAAAACATTTATATTACCCTTAAATGATTTTAAAAAAAATAAAAATCATTTTTAAATAATTACCATTAATATTTAAATATTAATTTACTATTTATCCAAATATTAAAAGTCATTAATTATAACTTAAAATATTTTTAAATCCTTAAGTCTTTAAATGACTTTTAAATAAATAAAACCATTTTTAAACTATTTATTTAATAATAATTATTAAATAAACTAAATATCATTAACATTATCTTAATATCATTAATATTTAATTATTAATGAAATTATCATTTAAATATTAAAAGTTATATTTTATAACTTAAAATATTTTTAAATACCTTATTTTCATTTAAAATGATTTTTATAATATTAAAATCATTTTTAAACTAAATTATTTAATATAATCATTAAATAACTTTAATATCATTAATAATAATAATTAATTAATGAAATTCATCACAAACTAGTTTATTAACAAACTAACTAAACTTCAAAAATAAACATAGTAAACTAACTAGTTTATTAACAAACTAACTAAACTTCAAAAATTCAAACTTTAACTAACAATTAAATACAATATTTAAAATGATAACATTACAAAAATTAAATAAGAAACATACCCGAAATACGAATTCCACAAACTGAATAAGCACTTCCATGCCAAAATTTAACTAAGGAGATCTTTATAAAAAGTTCTCCCACAACAAAGCCTTTCTCAAAAATTGGAGGCCTTATTGTTGGTAAATGAAACAAAGGCCAATCCCTTCTATTTATAGTTTCGAAAATGGTGAAGTTCTCAATTTAGTCGATGTGGGACTTGGTTTAAACTAATCTTTCAATAGCTCACTTTGCGATTTTCTTACGCCTTGCTCATCTATCAAAAAATTCCCAAATTTGGATATGTTATACATGGTATACCAGAGTATTTTTAAAAAATACGAATTACCCAATTCGGGTTCATTAGGTAGCCCAAATAGTACGTCAAAAGTAGACGTTCATAACAGTTTTCAATTTCGTTTCAGCTTAACCCTCTCTCGCTAAAACAGTCATAACTTTTTCGTTTCAAAACTTTTTTGAGCGATTCTTGAGCAAACGCGAAGCTAACTTCTGGGGCTACAACTTTTATTCTTTGACCATTTCCAAATTCAAAACACAGAATTCCGGAAAATTCGTTCAAGGTGACTGCCCCGAGTTGGTTAGACAGTTTTGACGCGACTACTTTGAATGGTCATAACTCTTTGCTCCGAAGTCAGAATTAGTCTGTTCTGGAGTCTATGGAAAGGTAATTCAGTGTAATATAACATACCAAATGCCCAGAAGGTTTTAGAAATATTAACGGATCGAAACATTGTCCCGAATAGCACATCCCGCTGCTGACTTTCAGTTTTGAGAAATTTGACACATTTCCTTCCAATCACTGTAATTCCCTCATCCAAGGTCGGAATGAGGCCATTCCAAAGCCTATGGCTTCCTAACTCAGTGCACTACAACATATCAAAAGCCCAGACCTTTTAAAGCACAAAAAGTGGACGAGAATGCCCCCATTACAGATTGCCCAAAAACAATTTATCATGATCGGTCAACCATGTTTGACCATCTATAACTTCTAATCTATACATGATATGGACTTGATTCTTTTTGTAGATTAAAGACCACATAACAAGCTACACATAACAACTTAAAGATAACAAAAATCATGATCGATCAAAGATCTATAAGCTCTGACATTTGACGAAAAATCACAGAAATGAAATTTTCCAAATTTCTTAAATCTTCAAATTCGTATACTTTGATGTTATGGGTCTTTGATTTATCAACCCAAATCATCAATTAACATCCTATTACTCAACTTTAAACAATCAATTGCATCAAATAACATCGAATCAAAGGATTTCTAGGTTTAGTGTTCTTATACCTTTTTTGCCAAAAAGGGTATTTTGGTCATTTCACATATAATTTCAAGAGTAATCTTGTACAAGGCAATTAAATGTAATATTTAATCACTAGATTTAATTCTTACAATTTACCAATAAACTTCCATCCTTTGGTAAATTAAAACACTTATACAATAACATCGAAATTAAACCCGGTAATTAAAATTAGGGTTCTATAATTAGGGTTTGTTAACGTCATCAATTAGGGTTTCTAATTGACCATTAGGGTTCTTTAATTATCTGTGTATGTTACTAACATAGTCGTTATGGTTTCTAACTTCAACCGGTTAAGGTTATAATAATTATGGTTTGTCCTAATTAGTGACGTACAACAGTAATTAGGGTTTCTTCTAATTACCGATATTCTTATACACAGTAACTTCATATACACAGTCACTACTCAGTCATATCTTATAACTGAATTTAATAATTAAGGTTTCACAGCACGGTAATATGCTATGACCTAATTGACCGTCATTGCTCAATATTATCTGTCCGCACATACACAGTACATAATTATGGTACTGTAAAATCATTATATAAATAATATAATATTATTATTCTCATCTCTTGATCACAATCCCAATCCAGGGTTTGGATCTCATATCTGACTTATTCTTCGTACACGGCATCAATAATCAAGTTAAAATAATTTACATAACTATTCTGAACAATTCTTATAATAAAATATTTATTATATAAATCTAATTATCACTTCATAAATTATTTCCAATCATGTTTTCTTGGAAAATAATTAATAAAACATTTCGGCTAACAGAAATTTATTACCATATAATTTGTGGAAATTAATAATTCCAAAATTATTTCTAATTTTTCAAGTAATAAATATATTCGCATTTATCGTTCACTTTACTTGACACTTAGTCTCGTCATTAAATAAAAAAAAATTATACACAAAATTTCTTATTTATTTTATATAGAAAATCTCGGGTTATTACATTCACCCTCCCTTATAAGGATTCCGTCCCCGGAATCACCGCTTTAAAAACTCATATGCAGAAGGGTACGTAGCATATAATCATTGTACGTAGATCTCGATCATACTTGATCGTACTGATCTTTAATTATTCTTCATAACACTTGTCTATTCGATTAAGCAGAAATATAAGATATATAAGTTATTCAAATAGCACCTGGAGTTCTGTTTCCAGCTGCCACCGTATCCTGGACCATCATGTTGTAAACCCTCGGAGTTACTTTCGTTGGGTTACTGGTTGAGTTTGGTCCTAAAATTGCTAACGTCCCACTGCTTCTCCCCGTGGTTACGTTTCCTGCCTCCATTCCCCTCTGTGGACAGTTCCTCACCTTATGCTCAGTTGATCCACATATGAAGCATCCACTGATCATCCTTGAGTTGGGGCAGTTGGGAGAGATATGACTCTCTTACCCGCACTTTTAGCATACAAACTTGCCCTTCAGACACTCGCTAAAGTGATTCTTCCCGCAGTTCTTGCACTGCACTACCTGCTTCTTTGTACCTTCTTGCTTCATTTGCACGTTCTCAGAAAAATTCCTCATTCTTTTCTCACCCTTATTCCCACTACTACTTTTTATCTTTACTGCTCCTCCTGACTTGCTTTTGTTCTTCTTCTCCTTGTGGTAGAGGATCATGGCCTCACTTCCCTGTTCAGCTATGATAGCATTCTCAATGAGTGCTGCAAAAGTATTGATTTGCAGTACTGACACCTTATTGCAGAGCCAGGGTTTTAAGCCAAGCTCAAATCTCCTTGCCTTCCTAGCCTCTGTATCCACTTGATGTGGAGAAAACCTAGCAAACTCATTAAATTTTACGGCATACTCCGCAACAGTCATGTTATCCTGCTTTAACTCCAGGAATTTCACCTCCATTCTAGACTGCATACTAATAGAGAGATAGTTTTCGAAAAATAAATCCTTAAACCTATCCCAATTAATTTCTTCTTCTCCTGCCTGAGTTTTATTTGCCTCCCACCAAAAGTTAGTTTCCCCTTTCATCATATAAGTGGCAAAAGCGGTCTTTTGCCCCGCATCTACTCTAACGATTACGAACGCCTTCTCTATCTCGTTCACCCAAGTCTGGGCTTCTATAGGGTCAGCTGATCCTCTGAATTCTGGTGGTCCTACGGCTTTGAAGTCTTTGAATTTTGCTAAACGATTGTCTGGCTGGTTTCCCATAACTGTTGTTCCCTGCTGCATAGCCTGAGCTACCATATTTGCAAAGTTTTGCACCAGTTCTGGCTGTCGTTCCCCAGCATTAGTAGATTCTTCTATCCTTTGGTTTCGAGTTTGACGTCTTGGCGGCATTATCTGGTTAAATAAAACCATAAATTATACCCTTACATTTTAAACCTTATTGCATAAGATTAATGTATTAAACTCGTTTCATTTCTCAAACTTAGATTCATATTCATTTATCGAATATTTACATAGCACATCATGCTTTAATCAACATCTATCCCTTTCTTCTTATCAGGTTTTCCTAAGTCAAGATCTTCTATCTTTCTCTTTTTTTACCTCTCGGAGCTGCACACGATGTGTTGCTTGCATCTGGTCAATTTGGATTTTGAGCTTATCATGCTCTTCCATTTCTTCCATTAACATCTGACGCAGCAACTTTTCTATCTTCACATCTTACAATAACTACTCACTAGGAGTTTACATATTCTAAACATTCACAAAAACTAGGTTGTCACAATAACCTTTATTTAATCATCTCAGATTCTACTCGTACGTAACGAGTTTACACTATTTCATATCCATCATCACATTCTACCCAATACACCTCTCACAAGAGTAAAAGTTTTCAAATTGTGCTGAGGGGTCATATAGACCATGAACACATAGTTTTAACGGTATTCATACCGCAAAACAAAACATTACCTGGTATATTTATAATCACAAAGAAGGTAAACTACCATTAATAGTACTTTAGGTGATTAGCCTATTGTACCCCTACGTCATGCATAACGTATTAACCATACCTAGCGAATATTTACGCTATTAGATTGGATCATTTATCCAAACAACATTGTTCACCTCAGTCTTATCATAGGATTCCGCACCAAACAATTTGTTTCGGGAAATTTCTTTCAATGAACACTTAGAGTTTTCATAAACATTAGTCTAGCTGATTCAAATAGCATAGACTCATATCAATAATTCAATTCAATCGAATTATTTAAGTATAGCCAAACCCCGTTGGCAAATTAAACTTTTTTTTAAAACATTTTTCGAGAATGACGTCATGATGCCGCACTGTATTTACAGTCCGTTGAGGATTCCGTCATTTGGTGATTTTATCACTACTACATCATACCGTAGTGGGCTGACGATCCTGAGATCACATCCCACTAAGTAATATTGCATTGATGACTCCATCATTTTTTTATCATCTCTGTACCAGGTTACATGGTACATAGGTGATAAATAAAAATAACTTTTGACATTTCAAATCATTTGCGTCTAGCCGAAATAAGTTGCATAGACCGTACTTTAAACTGTTTAAAAAATGATTACGAGTCTACATT
Organism: Panax japonicus; assembly: GCA_020205505.1. NCBI lineage: Eukaryota > Viridiplantae > Streptophyta > Magnoliopsida > Apiales > Araliaceae > Panax > Panax japonicus. The sequence continues at coordinate 40,644,503 of CM035101.1, read as the reverse complement.
TTTGTTTTCGAAAGCACATAATGCGTATTTAACTTGATGTGAAAAATTCGAAGTTTAGCATAACTAGGAGTTTAGGAAAACCTAACACCTTCACTAATAATCATTTGCTTAACAGTCTATCTGTTCCTATAATCCTCAATTCTTCATCCACACATAACTATACCCAGTTCGTCAACAACACTTATGAGTTCATAAGTTGCCACAATCATATGAGTTTAAAAACTTATCCTAGTCAGACCTTTGGCGTCCATTCGCTGAGGGGTTCATAAACATTTCATATAATTATGAGTCAAGAATGTCTCATAAGTATGAGTTTTAAGAACCCGTACTTAATTTTATATTCTCTATCTATGACCTATCTACCTGTTATACACCTGAGAATTGAGTCATCCTCTTAATGTGCATATAACAAATAGCACGACATAAACATTTCAATGATTATCAGTGCCAAAAACTAAGTGGTTTTTACACCAAGTACAATTCAGCTCCCATACGAAGAATCATACAACTCAGCTGCCGACACGAGTCCTCAATTGAATCCCCACCTAACACTAACCCCTTCTCCATACGAATTTAATTCGTATTTATAATTCTCTTCTGGATCTGTACCAATTTATAGTACAATTCATACACAGCAATCTTGTTGTAAACTTTCCAATCAACAGATTGATTCTTTCTGGCTGTCATAGCCTTATCAGATCACAGAATGATATTATCGTATATATTACGATTTACTTCTATATCTTGATCGTTTTATTTTACGATCTCTCATAACTGCACTTTCAATATTTTAGACTCAATCTATTCCCCACTACTGTTTAACTTTATTATCAGAGTTAGGGAACTCTGTGTCTTTACACTCGCCGAGATTCTTCTTTGAATCTTATCGACCAACTAACTCTATATGAATTAGTACTTATCCCAATCATTGCGGTTATTAGTCTCAGGTATTCCTACCTAAGCTTCATAACCAACAGCTTTGATACCAACCTGTGACGACCCCAAATACAGGTACTTGAAACCCGAACTTGGTGTTTCACGATACCATTTCTATAAGCTGAATAATGCAATAAAAATATTACATTCAAACTTAATGTACATACATCAAAGTTTACTCCCCAGGTACGAGACCTTCAAATACATTCCATACGATACCTAAATAGATACCAATACTAACTATAACCATTAACTCATAATATAACTCATTCGAACAGCTTTCATTTCTCCTTGTTCGTGCCTAAGCCTTCAGGTTTCTCATACATAACTGCAAACTTTTAATTTAAGCAAGGATGAGCATTTGAGTGCCCAGCAAGTAATAGCAATTATATATATAAGCTGAAAGAATATAAGTATTCTTTTTACATAACATTTCTACAACGAATTGAAAGTTGTGAAGTAATCTGTACTGATAAAAATTCACATAACAACTCTCTTTCAAATTCTTTAAATTTGGCTCTGGCTCTAACCTTGAATAGGGTTTAAGAAACATACTATGAACATTCTTTTTCATTTTCGAATAAGTTTAGCAGAAATCCATCCTCAAATCGTCATGACCTACGGGCACGGAGGGTGATCCGCCCTGTTGTACCTTGTATTAATCAATACTACATAACTTGAACGAAATTCATCGCTCACTCTATTCGCCTTGGGCGCAAAAATTTCCCATATAGAAATGTTTATACATGTCTGGTTCCAAACCCGAAGGTTTTTAATCTTGCTCAACAATAATATGTAGTTCAACATATATGTATATACGGGTAATTGACACAGGTGTATCAACATGTGAATAAATGCCATGATTATCCAAGCGGGGACACTTCTATACCCATTTAGAAATCAATGAACAGAATATATATATCTGAATTAACATGTTGATAATCAAAGCGTATATAATCTGTACAGGAATAGAATAATTCTGAAACATTCTTACTCATGTCCATTGCATAAAAGAAATGCAAAGGTAGGATACTTGCCTGATTTGCTGATTACAAATCTCAACTTAGGTTTTATCTCTTTATCACAACCTATCAATAATCAGATCATTCGTTTGATTAGAACAATATATCTTAACACATAGTACTGTCTATTACAGTCAGCACATAGTCTAATCACATAATCATAGTGATCATACTTTTAGTTCCTATTCTATACATGAAATATTTTTATACATTTTTCAAATATCTAATCCATGCTCTTGCAGTAGCCTTTTCTTTCTTTTATAAGGTCTGACATTTGTCAGCGTACCGACAACTTTATCGGGTAAATACTGAGTCTAAGACTCTTATTCTATACCTCAACATCTGTAAATATTAGACATCTTATTTTTAATCATTTTCGAAATTTCCAGAAATTGAAAAATTTAAAATAATTCAAATCTGTCCCTAAAGGGCCTATAGTGATATAACTGTTACTATAGGTGTTCTTCTTCAAATTCAGAACTTCATAATCGGTTCTCAAGTCAGCTAGTTTGGCCGGCTATAACTTTCAAATATCGGAATCATAATTAAATGATTTAAATAATAAACAATTCCATTATCATTAATAGTTTAATTAATACTAAACTATTAATGAAACCATTGCCAAAATATAAAAGTTATTTATAATAACTCAAACTATTTTTAAAACATTTATATTACCCTTAAATGATTTTTTTAAATAATTACCATTAATATTTAAATATTAATGTACTATTTATCCAAATATTAAAAGTCATTAATTATAACTTAAAATATTTTTAAATCCTTAAGTCTTTAAATGACTTTTAAATAAATAAAACCATTTTTAAACTATTTATTTAATAATAATTATTAAATAAACTAAATATCATTAACATTATCTTAATATCATTAATATTTAATTATTAATGAAATTATCATTTAAATATTAAAAGTTATATTTTATAACTTAAAATATTTTTAAATACCTTATTTTCATTTAAAATGATTTTTATAATATTAAAATCATTTTTAAACTAAATTATTTAATATATCATTAAATAACTTTAATATCATTAATAATAATTAATTAATGAAATTCATCACAAAATATTAAAAGTCATCACAAATAACTCATTTACATAATCAATTCCAAGCCAAAATCAACATAGTAAACTAACTAGTTTATTAACAAACTAACTAAACTTCAAAAATTCAAAATTTAACTAACAATTAAATACAATATTTAAAATAATAACATTACAAAAATTAAATAAGAAACATACCCAGAAATACAAATTCCACAAACTGAATAAACACTTCCATGCCAAAATTTAACTAAGGAGATCTTTATAAAAAGTTCTCCCACAACAAAGCCTTTCTCAAAAATTGGAGGCCTTATTGTTGGTGAATGAAACAAAGGCCAAGCCCTTCTATTTATAGGTTTAGAAAATGGTGAAGTTTTTAATTTAGTCGATGTGGGACTTGGTTTAAACTAATCTTTCAATAGCTCACTTTGCGATTTTCTTACGCCTTGCTCATCTATCAGAAAATTCCCAACTTTGGATATGTTATACATGGTATACCAGAGTATTTTTAAAAAATACGAATTACCCAATCCGGGTTCATTAATTAGACCAAATAGTGCGTCAAAAGTAGACGTTCATAACAGTTTTCAATTTCGTTTCAGCTTTACCCTCTCTCGCTAAAACAGTAATAACTTTTTCGTTTCAAAACATTTTTGAGCGATTCTTGAGCCCACGCGAAGCTAACTTCTGGGGCTAAAACTTTTATTCGTTCAAGGTGACTTCCTTGAGTTGGTTAGATAGTTTTGACGTGACTACTTTGAATGGTCATAACTCTTTGTTCCGAAGTCAGAATTAGTCCGTTCTGGAGTCTATAGAAAGGTAATTCAGTGTACTATAACCTACCAAAAGCCTAGAAGGTTTTGGAAATATTAACTGATCGACACATTGTCCCGAATAGCACATCCCGCTGCTGACTTTCAGTTTTGAGAAATTTAACACATTTCCTTCCAATCACCGTAATTCCCTCATCCAAGGTCGGAATGAGGTCATTCCAAAGCCTATGGCTTCCTAACTCAGTGCACTACAACATATCAAAAGCCCAGACCTTTTAAAGCACAAAAAGTGGACGAGAATGCCCCCATTACAGACTGCCCAAAAACAGTTTATCATGATCGGTCAACCATGTTTGATCATCTATAACTTCTAATCTATACATGATATGGACTTGATTCTTTTAGTAGATTAAAGACCATATAACAAGCTACACATAACAACTTAAAGATAACAAAAATCATATTCGATCATAGATCTATAAGCTCTGACATTTGACGAAAAATCACAGAAATGAAATTTTCCAAATTTCTTAAATCTTCAAATTCGTGTACTTTGATGTTATGGGTCTTTGATTTATTAACCCATATCATCAATTAACATCATATTAAACAACTTTAAACAATCAATTGCATCAAATAACATCGAATCAAAGGATTTCTAGGTTTAGTGTTCTTATACCTTTTTTTGCCAAAAAGGGTATTTTGGTCATTTCACATATAATTTCAAGGGTAATCTTGTACAAGGCAATTAAATGTAATATTTAATCACTAGATTTAATTCTTACAATTTACCAATAAACTTCCATCCTTTGGTAAATTAAATCACTTATACAATAACATCGAAATTAAACCCGGTAATTAAAAATAGGGTTCTATAATTAGGGTTTCTTAACGTCATCAATTAGGGTTTCTAATTGACCATTAGGTTTCTTTAATTATTTGTGTATGTTACTAACATAGTCTTTATGGTTTCTAACTTCAACCGGTTAAGGTTATAATAATTAGGGTTTGTCCTAATTAGTGACGTACAACAGTAATTAGGGTTTCTTCTAATTACCGATATTCTTATACACAGTAACTTCATATACACAGTCACTACTCAGTCATATCTCATAACTGAGTTTAATAATTAGGGTTTCACACCACGGTAATATGCTATGACCTAATTGACCGTCATTGCTTAATATTATCTGTCCGCACATACACAGTACATAATTATGGTACTGTAAAATTATTATATAAATAATATAATATTATTATTCTCATCTCTTGATCACAATCTCAATCCAGGGTTTGGATCTCATATCTGACTTATTCTTCGTACACAACATCAATAATCAAGTTAAAATAGTTTACTTAACTATTCTGAATAATTCATATAATAAAATATTTATTATATAAATCTAATTATCACTTCATAAATTATTTCCAATCATGTTTTCATGGAAAATAATTAATAAAACATTTCGGCTTACAGAAATTTATTACCATATAATTTGTGGAAATTAATAATTCCAAAATTATTTCTAATTTTTCAAGTAATAAACATATTCGCATTTATCGTTCACTTTACTTGACACTTAGTCTCGTCATTAAATAAAAAAAAAATTTATACGCAAAATTTCTTATTTATTTTATATAGAAAATCTCGAGTTATTACAGAATCCACCGGATTTTGTTCCTTCCTTTGATCAACGTTAGCCACCCAAGTGTTTGGCCTCTAGAGGTGATCCACCAAGGAAGAAGAAATATTCAAGAAGATGAGTATTTTGGAAAAATCCTAGTTTTTCTATCTCTCATAGAAAAGGGTGTACTCTCCCAACAATTAGAATTATGTATTCACGTCTGTTGTGAAAGTGTCAACCACCCCACCCATAATAAGACTCCTCCTATTTATAGATGTGGGCAACCCTCCTTAACAATTAATGAATTAGGTTTTATTTTAATTAATTAAATTCCTTTAATTAATTAGGCTCCCAATCTTATTAGGAATAATTAATTAAACTCTTTTAATTAATTAGCCTCCAAATCTTATTAGGATATTTGAGAGTACTTTTATTAATTAATTCCCAAACTCCTTTAGAAATTAAATAATAATAATAGTAATAATAATAAGACTTCTCTTATTAATTTATATTTAATATTTCTAAAATATTAAATAATAAATATTAAGCTATTTAATTTATTCTATCACCATAGATTAAATTAAATAAACTTAACTTATTATTACGATTATGCCATTTGCTTCTTAAATAATTATTCTTCCTTTTATAGTGTGACCCTTTAGGTTCTCCATATTAAACTGGTTGTGAGTAAATCAATTAGAACAATACTAATCTTATTTAAATAAATAAATTAAACTATTAATTTATGTAAATAAATAATATTTATTCTACAATAGGGATAAGCCTCCCTAGCGATTATCGACTTTCCAGATAATATAGATTTAAACATTAATCATAAAAGAACCTTTAAGTAAATAGTTACCGTACAATTCAATCCTTCCACCATACAATGTCCCAATTAAATATAAGGCATGCAATTACTGTCAAGTCTTATTTTATTTATTTATATGTTTTTCGATTCTAAAATGTACAACACCAAATAATGCAAATTAGAAACTCCTTTCTAATTTCATTCTGCCTTGGCTAAGGACTAATGGGTTGTCATTTATCGAATCACATAGGACATTTCACTTCTTTTACTAGAAGCGGTAGATTCTTTATTGATCATACATTATCTCCATGTACAACTTATTATACCCAAGCATACCCTTTGATATACCCTAAGGGTCTTAAGGAATAAGTCAAAGTATAACTCATCATACACAAGATACTATGATGATCTCAAGTCTAAGGATCACTTGTACTACTATCACTACATGAATTCTTATTGATAGGCATGTAAAACTCCATTAGGTACTCATTAGTGAGCCACGTTCTGTGTACTTATTCTCCAATAAGCACCTACATACTTGCTTTAGTGTCTCTACTCAAATGATCATGGGATCAATTATCCTCATCCAATGAGAAAGCAACGTATGTACCAATATATCTGAATTCACTAATCCCCAATTTAGTAATCCAACGGTTGGGAACTATTTTAGTTTTAAGCTTTCTAAGAATTTATATCTCATTAGAATGATCATTATCATTATTCTAAAAGCATTGCTTAAAATTATAGGTTTATCACATATTATAAAGCAGCATCATGTAGATAATTAAAATCATTTAATAAATTAATACTTTTTATTAATAAATAAATAAGATTGTTACAAAGTATATGCTTTATCATTAAACATGATTGGCTTGTGTACATACTACTTTCATTAACTCGATTACCGCTGGTACCCAGACTCTCTCTTCGAATCTTAAGATACCATCCTTGTAATACCCAATAATTTCCACGTATTATTAAATGAATATATTAATGGAAATAATATTTCTGTGAATATAAGTGTTATTATTTTTTGAGTTGATTAAATCAATTGATTCGTATTAGATCAATGCGTATTAAGATGAGTGGATTAACAATGAGGATTGTGAAATGCCTTGTGTGGCATATTGTGAAACGTGGAAATCCATTGAGCAAATTAAAACGAGAATTAAGAAGATTAATTATGTTGATCATGTGATTTCATATAAGTAATCAATACGCTCGTAGACTTGTAGTAACACTCTTGTGAACATTAATTCATGTCGTATAAAATGAGTTTAGCGATGGAAATTGGCACGGGCTGAAGCTAAACCAGTCTTGGCACTGTCAGGGTACGGCGCAGTTGCAGCGTCCCAGTAGTACAAACTGGCGCAGCTGCGCCAGTAGTCAGTTGTAGAAAAGTTTATTTTTCAACTTTAGAAATTGAATGAAACAATTATGTGATATGTGTGAATTTGATAAACCATGAGATAAAGTATGTTATGTCCGACAACAGAATTGTTAAATAATTAATTAATATTAATTAATTGTGGTAGAATATTGATTACCCGGTAATTAATTAATAATACATGATTATTATTATTCGCAATATATCTATAAAAATAATAAGAATTATTTAGATAATTAATGATTATGAAGAGCCATAAATACATTAATCGATGATGATTGATTTAATTAATATTGGTGATAATTAATCAAGGAAGTGAATAATTTGTTTGTTTGACATAAATAAGTAAGTTATTAATATAATAATATATTATTGATGTAACACCCAAGAATTTTGAATTTTCAATGAATTAAATTTTAATTTGATTATGTGGATTAAATGAATTTAATTGAGTTATTATGTGAGTAAGATGTTCGAAGGTCGTTCTATGACCTAGAATGTGTAGATGTGGTTAGTATTCTGGCTTTGTGCTAGAATTAATTTTTGTAAATTATAAAGACAAGAACGAAGGTTTTCTGAGATTGTTTGCGTAAAAACACTATTCATTCAAATGACGTTCGAAGCTAGGGTTTGAAATTCTAAGAAACACGTAATGTTAGAATATGACGATATTATGGAAAATCCAATAATATTACCGTTATGGCAAACAAAGTTTTCGCCTGCGGACTTAAACCCTAAGGGTTTGTGAAAGAGGTTTCAGAAAGGGAAATGTAATGTTTATAGTCGTTTCGATTATTATACGTAAAGAATATGAGTATTATACTAGTATGTATACGAGTATGATATGAAGAATAGAACGACATATAATACGAGTATTATATGAATATTATACGAAGAGAATACGTGAATAATAAGCGTAGAATACGAATTGTATTATTAGAGTATGAGCTAAGGATTTTTTCCAATCCAATTGGACTTGGATTAATAAACAAGCCCAATGAATTAATTATACAAGCCCAAGTCAAGGCCCAATATTAGATTAGTTAAAGCCCAATGTTTTTATGTCAAGCCCAATCCAAAGAATTAAATCGTGGGTCGAACCGGCGGGTCAAGGGATGGGTAAAACCCATGGGGCAACCCATGGGGATAACCCATGGGCAAGGTGGGCCGCCCACTTGGTTTGTAAGGCAAGTGTCACTTGTTCACCATGTATTTTGCTTGGTGACAAAGTGGTAAATAAGTGAGGAGGTGGGGAATTGGACTATTTTGCCCCTTATGTGGTTTTCTATAAATATAAGGCTTATGTTGGCCATTTGGTTGTTTTACAAAGTTTGTCCAACATATTTGAGAGAGAGAAAAGAGCTAGAATCCTATAATCCTTCTACTTCTAAGCAAACCAATAGACGTTTATCAAGAACGTTAACTATTTCAAAGGTAAATTCCTATAAACCGTAATCTTCATCCTTTTCGATTTCTTTCTCATAGAAGAATCATAGATGAGTGGAAAGCGTTTATTAAGAAGGCCTATTAATGACCAAATCATGGATATGTCATGACCAAATAAGAAATCATAAGTGGTTATATGAGTAAAAACCGTAGGAAGTCTTGAACGTTAACTTAGCTATAATTGAACATTTTGGAAATCATTGTAGCTAAGGTATGTGCATCTTAATTGGTTAGGATGTAGATATGAAGTCCATGGAGTATTCCATGTGATTTGGCTTGGAGAACATTAATAACGAAGTTATGGCGAATTGTAAGGAAATAGACGTTAAACGTCGAAAATGTACAAAGTCCGGATTAAAGGTCAAAAGTTGCCGTGTGACTTGAAAATGTTGGTTTCCAATGTCAACATGTGAGATAAAGTAATTAAGAGTCGTTGGCGAAAGAATCGTCGCATTCCGACTTATAACGAAGAAAACGATTATTGAACGGATGAAAACGGTAAACGAACGCTTAAAAATGAACTTAAACGTGAATTCTGAGTTAACAAATTCGAAAATATGAAATTCTTATATGAACACGTAAAGGATGTAATTCCTGACTTGTCAGAATTTGAATGGGTCAATTCGGATGTAAAACAAACAAATTAAGAAGCCGGGAGTTTCGTTAAGAAACCAAACTATTTTGGCCAACTGGTGCACAGGTTCGGCGTCGCAGCACCAAACCCTGTGTTATCTGTCATGCCGCAGTGCCAATTATGGACAGGAGAAAATAAAATAGTCGGGAGACTCGCGCCGCAGCGCGAGAGTTTATACATGGACTCGCGCCGCAGCGCCAAGTCCGGGTAAAACCTTTGGAGAGTGGCGCCGTAGCGCCACTAGAATGCACAGGATGTCGCACGGCAGCGCTGGCAGTGCGAAAAATTTGACCAAGTTAGGTTTAGTTCCATTTTGAATATAGACCTAAAGTAAGATGTTAAAGGTACTTAAAGTGTGACAACCCGAGAATTTAGACAATTTATGAAAATCTTAAATGATTGATTTAAGGTCAAATATTAGACCTAGACAGAAAATAAGTGTATGCGTTTAAGGATATTGGGATTGAATTTTGAGGATTTCAAAATTCGGTAAAGGATATAGGTGAATTATTCAGGATTAAGGATTTATGTGATTATGTGCTGTGAATATGGTTATGTTCTGTGTTCAGAATTTGGTTAAGGGTCAAGGGTTGACCGGATAAATTATATCTGTAACAAACCCTAAGAATATATTAAGAACGACAATGTTCGGTTGGAAAATCCTAGTGTTTAACAAGAAACCCTAGAAATCGGTTCTCGAAACCCTAATTTCAGATTCTGATAAAATGAAACCCTAATCTGGGTATATAACGGAGAATTTTATTGCTTTAGTGCTATGAATTAAGTATTAATTAGGGTAATGGTTAATTAATTTACAAACCCTAATTTTTAATTTATGGAATCCCTAATTGTTCCGTCGGAAACCCTAATTTTTCAATGGTGGTATTTAATTGCTAAAATTAGCAATGTTAATTAGGAAACCCTAATCCTAATTATTTTAACTTATGAGTAATTAGAAAACACTAATCTAATTACGAGATTTACTTTTCTAAAATTAGAAAATTTATTTTTCTATTAGAAACCCTAATTAGTGGGTTATAAACCCTAATGACCATTTTGACCCAAATTGCGTAATTAGCAATTTTAATTAGGAAATACTAATCCTAATTAGTAAGATTTTAGTATGAGTAAGGAATTTTAATATAATTAGTAAATACTAATTATAAGTTAAAAATGTTAATATTCTATTTTTATAACCGAAATTCGGAATATGTAGAAATTAGATTACAAAGTTAAGGGTTAAAACCTAAACTCTAAATTGTCCAAACTCTAAATCATAGTATGCTAAACCCTAAGGGTTTTATCATTTGGCAAATTCTAGAAATAAAATGGAAATGACAAAAATGTCCCTTTTGTTTATTAATTAAAGAAGCTTGGAAATCTTGCCAAGATCATGGTTGTTCAACAACCCTAGCCTAGCCCTAGCTAGCCTTTGACAAATACCAGCAATCTCAGCAACTCAGCCCCAAGCAAGCCACATGCAATGAATCCAACTTTATATAAATGGATTTGGAGAGAGAAATTGAATAAGTTTAGCCATTTTGCAACTTTGCTTTCACCAACTATTTCTCTCACCCAACCTCCGAATTTATTAAGTAATTCAGTCCCTAAACATGATCTTTATCAAGCCAAGAGCGAACATCAAGGATCAGAATCATTGATCAAAGCTCAAAGTGGTATAAATCCTAATTTTTGAAATCATTGCTCTTATGTTTAATGTTGTTGTTTGTTGGTTATATATGTGATATAAGGTGTCAATTAGAGATCTGGGTTGTTGGATCATGGATCCATAACACCTAGAGGCTCGGATTTAATGTTTATAGAAATCTGGAAAATGTTGGAAAAAGTGTCTGACAGTCAAATGTCAGAGCTTCTAGATCCGTGTGTGTTATGTATTATGTGTGTTTTATGTTATAGATCTATTCTAGGTCATGAGATCTTTCATTTCCAACTTGAATCAGTGTTATATCATGTTTAGATCGAAAGATATGAGCAGTCAAAACCCGTTGACCATTCACGTTTTATGAAATTATGGGCAAAACCCAGAAACCGATAGCGCCTGACAAGCTTTTTGAAGCTTTTGATATGGCTGTACTTTGATTACTTGGCCAATTTGATGTTGATTAGTTGTAGTCTGGTATGCAGAATACACATTAAAGCCTTTAGATCACCTAGATCGTAACTGAAATGGCTGGAAATTGTGGTCAAAGTACCCTTGACCAACTGTTCTTGACGAAATCTGGAAAACCCAGAAATCGTGAAAAACAGCTCCTGACATGTAGTTTGACCGGACTTAATAGCTTAGATCTGTTGTTGTTAAGTTTATCTGATGATCGGTTGTTGTACCTTGACATATGGACTACACGCTAGAACTTACAGATCACCCAAACTAAACTCAGAACTCAAGATATAAGGATCGAAAGATGTTAACCTCGACTGTTCTTCATTTTCTGGAAAACCCAGAAAATGAAGAACACGTTGTCAGAAAGTTTGCAGGCTTAGATCTTGCCGGTTAGTGATTTTATGGTTATAAAACTTGTTCATAATTGTAGTATTACATTTAGTCTACAATATTAGCACTTTAGAAGACCCAGAAATCGATCAGAACACAATTTAAATTCCGGTCAAACCAAGCAACCCGAAATCTGTCAAGAACACTCAAGAACACCTATAGCGACAGAAAGTGTCGCTATAGGCCTTTAGCGACAAATTATTTATTATTTTCCGGAAATTAATTAAAAATTAGAAAAAAATTGTTTTTAATTATTAAAAATACAAAATAAATTATGAAAAAATTATTTTAAAGTCTGAAAAATAGTTTTTAACTATTTTGAGTATATTTCGAAAATAATTATTATTTTTGGAATATAAATGGTATTTATTTATTTAATTATATATTAAATAAATTATTTTTAATTCATGAAAAATCATGAAAAATGATATTATGATAAAAGAAAATATTTTAAATTATTTTTGATAACTTTTGATATTTTGTGATGAAATTCATTAATAAATTTTTATTAATGGTAATTAGTTTATTTAATAAATATATTAAATAAATTAAGGAAAAATGGAATTAATGCTTTATAAATTATATAAAAATGATTTAAGTGTTATAAAAATATTTTAAGTTATAAAATGTAACTTTTGATATTTTGGCATGAAAATATTAATATTTTAATATTAATATTAATTATCGGTTAATGGATTAAAGTGTTGGAAAATCATAAAATTATGATTTTAAGGTATTAAAAATACTTTGATATATTATAATTATATTATAATATTATGTTATGATTTTCATTAATATTTTATATTAAATGAATATTAATGATTAAGGAATTTTGTGGTATTTAATTTATTTAAATACGGTTTTAAGGATTGAAAAATGTTAATAAATGGTAATAATTATCCGAAAATTTTTACGAGCTTAGGAAAAACATTTTGTCTGATAAGAAATTATCCGTGATAATGGTTAAGTGGTTAGACAGAGTTTAATTGAATTTAAACTCGATATTCGTCCGACTAGACCGTCAGAATGATAAAATTGTGTCGGGTTCAACTCAGACTTAAATAGTTTGACTTGATACCTAGTCTTATGTGCGGTAAAGACTGATAGGGTTATGTGGTAATGTGTTTAAGATATTCTGTGGTTTTAAATATAGCAGTATTATACTGTGATGATATTATTCTAATTATTGGAAATCTATATTATTAATATTAGGTCTTCGGTGTAAAGCGTTATTAATTGCGTGCGGTAATCAACGGTTCAGGCAAGTTTTCTTATACTTAACTCGAATAAGAGTAATTTCTTCAAGCTTATGGTTAATCTTTGCTGATTGCCATGAAAATTGTACTCTGTACATCTTGCATGTATAAGTCATGTATGAAAGGCTGATCACCTTCATTACCAGTTGGTTCAGAAATGTTTGTTCATGTAAAATACTTGTTCAGTCAAAATTTTGTTCCTGCTAGTTCACAATCATATTGTTGAATTATAGCCAACCAATTATTCATACTCTTCAATCATGATATATTGTTATGTTATTGTATATAAACTTGCTGGGCAACTTTTATGCTCACCCTTGCTATATCATGATAAAACATTGCAGGTAAAGCAAATGCGTCGTATACAGGAAACGATTAAAGCTAAGTACAGCTTGGGATATAAAGTGCAGTTAGTTTGTAATTGTATATATGATCAATATTGTTGTGTAATAGATATTTTAGGAAATGTGTAATAAGTTAAGGTTACTCGATTTTGGGTAATAGTGAGTAATGTATTGTATAAACAACTTATATTTATATCTTCCGCAAATAGTGATAGAAATAGTATATCGGATCCGAGGTGATTTGTGGCCCGGATTCGGGGTTATTACATAAAGTACATAATGAGACTTACTTAAAAACACTTATAAGATGTTAATATAAGAAGAACGGGTAAGGTTTAATGGAAATTAAACGAAGAACACAAATACGTAATTAGTGAACCGTAAACGACGTTCAACATTGGTAATTAACCATTAATGATCGAATGTTAGCTAAGAACATAAGAACGTTAATAAAACGTAACGAAGTATAGAAAGTCGAATTGACTTTAATAACGAAGTTAAAACAAGTAAGACAGAGAAGAGAAAGAAGTTGGTTAGAACCGTAAAGTGAGTTTGTTTGATAACTAATTACAGTGTGCTATGTGAATGTATCATGTAGATCCTGTAAAGACTGAGAATAGTTGAAATATATATTCGACGACGCTTGAAGGCAAGTCTTTCTTAACGCTTGTCTGACCTTCGTGTTAGTCAAGTTTTTACATGATGCATATTATACGATGCATGAATAGTAAACATAAAAGAGTCGATGCCTGTTTTATTAGGGCTATGCAAGTATTGAAGAGTTGATTGATTTGTTTACAAGTCTATTGATATAGAACTATTAACGCTGTCATATGCCAAGTATTTGGTATAAATGAGAAGTTAAGTTTGTCTATGTTCAAACAAAAGTATTTTTCATCAATTATTCGATGGGCACGCGAGGTTGCCAAATGTTGAACGTAAATACGTTTAACGTAAGAGTGTTGATCAACATAGAGTACAATAGGCTGATCACCTAGAAGTGCTCGTAAATAAAGACGAGTGGATGGCCTTAGTGCAGGATATCCTTTTTAAGTATAAAAATGAAAAGAGTATGTTCATGGTCTATTGACCGGTTCATCATTCCTAAGCTATTATTTATGCTATAGAATTGTTGTATGAGAAGTATTAGTAAAATGTTTAATAATGCTTCAAAGATAATTATTCAGATATAGAATTAAAGCATGTATTTGTTGAGGTGATATTCATATGATTGGTTGTTAAGACTTGCAGTGCTAGTTATGCTCATTCTTACTTGAACAATATGTTTGCAGCTAAAGCCGAATGAACGGAGAGTTCTAAGAGAGATAAAGGCAAGGCTAAGATGGACAATTAATCGTCCTGTAATAGACTAGTATATTTGTATGTAATATACTTATGAAAAATAATGAATGTATTCGGTTATGAACCTGGGAAAGGATTTATTACAAATGTAATACAATGATAGTAATTACATTCATTTTGTTGTTATCCCAATGGAATGATTGTATAGATGGTAGTATCGTGGTGCACCATCTGTCGGGTTGGAAGATACCCGGATTTGGGGGCATCACAGGTTGGTATCAAAGCATTAGGTTATAAAACTTAAGGGGGAAGAACCTTAGGCTAATAACCTCGTAGGAAAGGAGGAGTCCGAAGAAAGTTAACTCGAGTCAAATGAGTTAATAAGGTATTGAGGAAACTCAGTACCAAAAGATTTAAAAGATGGAAAGTAACCCTAAATAGATTAAATGTGATTTGTGCTTATATTATTGTGTATTATGTACTAACCAATTTGTTATGTGTTATTGTAGATGTCGGTTGATAACTTGATGTATAGGGATATACATGTGATCAGCAAGGAGTCCATGAACCGAGTTGAGACAGTACATGTGACTATAGCAGACATACATGTAATGATTCTAGAAGAGTCAGAGCCTGAGGAATATTACTCGAAGGAGGATTATTCAGAGGAGACCATGGGGATAACATCATATTTGAATATGATGATTGATGTGGAGGATGACATAGAGGTAACATCAATTAATACGGAGATGCCTACCCTAGAGTCTAAACCTACCGAGACTATGAGGGTAATGTACCTCTCAGTGCTTGACCGTAACATGCAACTACACAATATGGTGCAGCACTAGAAGGAAGAAATCAGTGATCTCTATGGGGCGATAGAGTTTGCAGAGTCAGACTATGAGATAGAGCACGATGAGAAAGTGCTTATGACTGACAAGGCCCAGGACTATAAAAACGAGGTCATAGAACTTTGCAAGAAACTGGTTGAAAAAGACCAGAAGATAACACGAATGTCATATATAAATGACAGTGCGCACGAGGATTTCAAGCTTAAGATAACTTGTTATTCTATTGAGTCGGGACAGACTCGACATACTATAAGTCGAGATATTGTGTCGATTTTGGCAAACCAGAAGCATGAAAATGCTGTTAGGCAGTATTAGGAGTAGTATGATAAGTACTTTTGTGTAGTGACGTAAAACCCTCTTTTGTATAATTAAAGGGTTGTCTTTTTGTAAATTCCAATTTTTTGTAGAAGTCAATCGCGGGATGTATATGTAATAGCTTTTGGGCTATGCAAAACAACTTGTAAATAGTTTTGAACTATGAAGAAACATTTTAATATAAGGAAGTTTTTATTTTAAAAATTTGCTTTGTTGTGTATGAGTTATTGTCCAATTGTTTGACGACTAATAACGAAGTAAGTAAATAAGTAATAACGGAACTTTATTTATTTAATCAGAAATGCCGCCAAGAAGAAGACAACGTAACCAAGAGGCGGAATCATAGTTCGCTAATTTATTAACGGCTGTATTTAACCAAGCCGGGGGTAGAGCACCCGTAGGACCTAGGCTAGCCCGAACAACTACTTTTAAGGAATTTAAAAGTGTGGGTCCACCAGAATTTAAGGGAACAACGGACCCAATGGAGGCCCAGACATGGGTTAAGGAAATAGGGAAGGCGTTTGATATTACAAGCGTAGCTGAGGCGGAAAAGACCTCTTTTGCGACCTATATGATGAAGGGGAAGCCAAATACTGGTGGGAGGCTCACCAGGGTGGGGCTGGAGCAGAAGCTGTTACATGGGAATAGTTTAAGATGGTATTCTTCGAGAACTATATCCCTACTAGCATGCAAGGGAGAATGGAGATTAAGTTCTTAGAAATTAAGCAGGGGAACATGTGTAGCAACCCCGAATCCAGATCCCAAATCACCTCGGATCCGGTATACTATTTCTACAACTATTTCTATCATTATTTGCGGAAGATATAAACATAAATTGTTTATACATTACATTACACACTATTCCCCAAGGTCGAGTAACCTTAACTTAAATACAATTCATAATCTTTATAACACATTTACCAAACTATTTTATTACAAAATAGCTGCACTTTATATTCCAAGCTAAACTTGGCATTATCTTTTCTATTGATGATTCATTTATTTAAGAATCATTTCTATTCTCACTTCAAACTGTACATAGTTGACAATTACATTTGACAAAAACTGTCAATTATAGATTTATACCATTTTTAATTCAAGAAAATGTATTCATTTGCGCATCGATCAATCTTCATCATCCGTATAGCAATTACTATTGTCTAATATCATTAACCTGCAAAAAGTTTATTTTTGCAAGATTGAGCTCGACAGCCCAGCAAATTTAACAATCTATCATGTTTCACATAGCACACAATTCTATATGCACTACCTTTCCATTAATATGCATCTATACATGCAACATATATTCTTTACTATGCATATCTTACATGCATCAATAATTCCTTTCAAAACATACAGTCATGCATTATACATTTCTAATTTATCGAATTACATCATACAACATGTAATCACATATAGATTGAGTTCCATAACCCAATTAACTTAGTCATATTTTGACTTTCAACAATTCATAGAGCATGATATGCAATTTAACATATAACCATATTCCATCCTCAAACATAATAGAACTGAAAAACTTGTCTGAACCGTTGATTACCGCAACGCAATTTATAACGCTTTACCCGAAGACCTAATAATAATAATATAGATCTCCATCATTAGAATAATATCATCACAATATAATACTGTTATATTAATATTCACAAAATAACCCTATCAGCCTATACAACACATAAGACTTAGTATCAAGTCAAACTATTTCAGTCTGACTTGAAATCAACGTAATTCTAACATCCCGACAGTCAAGTCGGTCAATACTCGAGTTTAAGTTCAGTTAAACTCTTCCTGAACACTTAACCATTAACACCGATAATTTCTTTATCAGTCAAAATATTTTTCCTAAGCTCGTAATAATTTTCGGATAATTATTACCATTTACCACCATTTTTCAATCATTAAAACCGTATTTAAATAAATTAAATACCACATAATTCCTTAATCATTAATATTCATTTAATATAAAATATTAATGAAAATCATTACATAATATTATAATATAATTATAATATATCAAAGTATTTTTAATACCTTAAAATCATAATTTAAACACTTAAATCCATTATCCGATAATTAATATTAATATTAAAATATTAATATTTTCATGTCAAAATATCAAAAGTTACCTTTTATAACTCAAAATATTTTTATAACACTTAAATCATTTTTATATGATTTTTAAATTATTTATTCTATTCTTCCATAATTTATTTAATATAATTATTAAATAAACTAATTACCATTAATATGGATTAATTAATGAATTTCACCACAAAATATCAAAAGTCATCAAAAATAACTTAAAATATTTTCTTTTACCATAATATTATTTTTCATGATTTTTCATGAATTAAAAACTATTTTTAATTAATTTATTTAATATTGTAATTAAATAAATAAATACCATTTATTTTCCAAAAATAATAAATATTTTTGAAATATACTCAAAATAGTTAAAAACTATTTTTCAAGCTTTAAAATAATTTTTCGGAATTTATTTAGTATTTTTAATAATTAAAAACCATTTTTTCTAATATTTTAATCATTTTCCGAAAATTAATAAATAAACTGTCGCTAAAGGTCTTTAGCTACACTTGTCTGTCGTCATTGGTGTTCTTGAGCCAAACCCAGAATTTTGGTAGTGAGCGAGGGACTAGGTTTGACCGAGTTTAATTCATTGATCCTTGCGTTTCTGAGTTGGTTAAAACTTTGATGGTGTAGTACTAATGTAGTACTACAAGTATACACCAATTTCATGACCAAACAACAACAATTAAGAGAGATCTGGGCTCCCGAAATGTCTGACAGACGTGTTCTTCATTTTCTGGGTTACCCAGAAAATGAAGAACAGTCAAGGTACCTCCTTCGACGCTTTATAACTTGATGACCGAGCAACTTTTATGAGATCTATCAATTACAGTGTGTAGACAATATGTAGTACTACAACTTTAAGGTTTTATAACATTAAAACATCACAGAATGAGCAAGATATGGCCGGTCAAAGTAGGACACGGACAACTGCTCTAGAATTTCTGGTTTCGCAATTTTAGGTAGTTCGGTCAACGGGTTTTGACCAATTATATCTTGCGATCTATAATAGATCTAGGGCTGATTCTTTTTGAAACTTAAAGAACACATAGCAGGCTACATGTTACAAGTTTTATACATCAAAACCTTATAACACAGACGGATCTATCGTATCTGACATTTGGCTGAAAAAAACGAAATTTTCATATTTCTAGATTTACTAAAACTTTAAATTCGTACATTTTGATGTTATGGTTCATGGATTTGACAACCCAGAACATCAATTGACACCCTATTACACTACTTTCAACAATCAATTTCAACATTAAACATAAAATCGAAGGATTTCAAAATTTAGGGATTTTTATACCTTTTATGCTTGATTTTTGATTCTTGATCCTTGATTCTGACTTTGGCTTGCTATGACACTGATTATGTGTTACCTTCTCTCTCTATCTCCCACAAATCTCGAATTTCTAGTGAGAGAATGGGTTTGGAGAAAAATGAGAATTTTTAAGTGTAATTCTCTCTCTCTTTAATTATTTATTTGATGCCATGTTGCTTATGATCTTGCCAATTTTCGGCTGAGATAGATACAAATTGTCAAATGCTAGCTAGTTTTAGGCTTAGGGTTGTTGAACAACCCAAAATCATAGCAAGATATGCAAGGTACCAATAATAATGCACAAAAGGGCATTTATGTCATTTCCTTAATTTTCTAGAATTTGCCAAATGATAAAACCCTTAGGGTTTAGGGTTTGAGCATACTTATATTTAAGGTTTGGACAAATTTAGGGTTTAGGTTTTAACCCTTAAATATTTAGCAACTTGACTTCCAAAATTTTCTAATTAAATTTAAAAATAGAAAATTTTGATTTCTAATCTATAATTAGGACTTCCTAATTATTTTGTAATTTCCTAATCACATAACAATCTTGTTAATTAGGACTAATTTATCCTAATTAAAATCACTAAATTAGCACTTAGGCCCACAATTGCACTATAGGTTTCAAAACCACATTTTAGGGTTTTAAATAGAAAAGTAATCTTTTAAATATAGAAATTAGATTTCCTAATCCAATTAGGGTTTCTAATAACTTGGCAATTAGGATTTATATTTCCTAATTAACATTGCTAATATAGCAATTAATTTACCACTGAACAATTAGGGTTTAAAATCACGAATTAGGGTTTTCAACCCACAAATTAGGGTTTCTAATAAAAAAATTAATTTTTCTAATATAGAAATTAACTTATTCGTAATTAGATTAGGGTTTCCTAATTACTTAACTTTAAAATTAGGATTAATATATCCTAATTAACATTAAAAAATATTCAATTAACACTTTCGTTTTCCCTAATTATAAAATTAGGGTTTCAAATCTCGAAATTAGGGTTTTCTAAATTCGAAATTAGGGTTTGCTAAATAATTAAGCTTTGCCCTAATTAGTAGTATAATTAATACCACATAAGCATTATAATTATCCTTTCTATTCCCAGATTAGGGCTTAATTTTATCAGAATCTGAAATTAGGGTTTTCAGATCTGGTATTAGGGTTTTCAAATAATCAATTAGAATTTCCAGTAATTAATTAGGTTTTTTTCCTAATTAATGACGTTTAACCTTGTATATAACATTGCTTTCCCAATCTAGGGTTTTCGATATCCGAATTAGGGTTTCGGACTCCCGAAACTGAAACTAGGGTTTACAGCACCGATTGCTAGGGTTTCTTATCAGATGTTAGAGTTTTTTAACTGAACGTTGACGTTCTTAATATATACATAGGGTTTGTCACAGATGTAATTTATCTGGTCAACCCATAACCCTTAACCACATTCTGAACACATCAATATCCATATGCACAGAGCATATTCACGTAAACACTTAATCCTGAATAATTCACTTAAAAGCCTTCATGAAATTTTGAAATCCTCAAAATTCCACCCTAATAACATCATACGCATACACTTATTTTCTGTCTAGGTCTAATATTTGACCTCAAATCAATCATTTGAGATTTTCATAAATTGTCTAATTTCTCGGGTTGTCACATTCACCCTTCCTTATAAGAATTTCGTCCCCGAAATTCACCTTACACCTTACAGCTTATACCATTCACACATATCATCACATGCTACCCAATACACCACTCACAAGGGTAAAAAGGTTTAAAATTATGCTGAAGGGTCATATAGACCATGAACACATAGATTTGACGGTATTTATACCGCAAAACAAAACATCACTTGGTCTGTTTACAATCACAAAGAAGGTAAGCTACCATTACTAGTACTTTAGGTGATTAGCCCATCGTACAGTTACGTCATGCATAACGTAATAATTATTTTTAGCGAATATTTACGCTATTAGATTGGATTTATTTATACAAACAACATAGTTCACCTCAGTCTTATCATAGGATTCAGCACCAAAACAATTTGGTTCAGGAAATTTCTTTCAATAAACACTTGGAGTTTTTGAAAACATTTTTGAGAATGACGTCATGATGCCGCACTGTATTTACAGTCCGTTGAGGATTCCGTCATTTGATGATTTTATCATGCTACATCATACCATAGTGGAATAGTGACTTTAAGTCAAATTCACACGAAGTAATACTGAATTGATGACTCCATCATTTTTATCATCTCTGCACCAGGTCACATGGTACATAAGTGATAAATAAAAATAATTTTTTTAAAAGGCACATAGTGCGTATATAGCTTGAAGTCAAAAATTTGAGTTTAGCAAAGAGAGGGGTTTAAGAAAACCTAAATCTCCACTAATGATCATATGCTTAACAATCTATCTGTTCCTATAATCCTTAACACTCCATTCACATACAACTATACCCAGTTCATAAAACCACACTTATGAGTTCATAACCTGGCCACAATCATATGAGTTTAAGAAAGGAATCACCCTCTCATTTCATATAACTATGAATCAAGAATGTCACATAAGTATGAGTTTTAAGAACTCATACTTAACCTTATATCCTCTACCTATGACCTATCTATCTGTCATACACATGAGAAAGGAATCACTCTTAACACGCATATAACAAATAGCGCGACGCAAACATTTCAATGATTATCAGTGCCAGAAATTAAGTGGTTGTCAAACCAAACTCGGCCACTAATCAATATAGGAAGCTAAGCGAACAATTCCCCGCCCATACAAAGAATTGGTCAACCTAACCACTACATCGACCAGGAAGCTAAGTGATTCTAAAACCAAATACAAATTCCCCGCCCATACAAGGAATCGAACAACTCAGCTTCCGACATGAGTCCTCAATTGAAATCCCCACCTAATCTTTACACCCTTTTTCAATACGAATTCAATTCGTATTCATAATCCATAACTCTTTTATGAGTTTTCATAGTACTATTTTATAGTACAACCGATACACAACATCTTGTTGTAAACTTTTCAATCATCTGATTGATTCTTATCCCATATCATAACCTTATCAGATCACGGGGTGATCTTATCGTATATATTGCGATTCAATTCTATGACTTGATCGTTTTGTTTTACGATCTTCTATTCCTGCACTTTCAGTCTTTTAGATTCGATCTATTCACCATTACTGTTCAACTTGATTATCAGAGTTAGGGAACTCTGTGCTTTACACTCGCCGAGATTCATCTTTGAATCTTACCGACACACTAACTCGATTTGAGTTAGTACTTAATCCTAAACAATGAGGTTATTGGTCTCAGGTATTCCTACCTAAGCTTCATAACCAACAGTTCTGATACCACCTGTAGCAACCCCGGATCCAGATCCCAAATCACCTCAGATCCGGTATACTATTTCTACAACTATTTCTATCATTATTTGCGGAAGATATAAACATAAATTGTTTATACATTACATTACACACTATTCCCCAAGGTCGAGTAACCTTAACTTAAATACAATTCATAATCTTTATAACACATTTACCAAACTATTTTATTACAAAATAGCTGCACTTTATATTCCAAGCTAAACTTGGCATTATCTTTTCTATTGATGATTCATTTATTTAAGAATCATATCTATTCTCATTTCAAACTGTACATAGTTGACAATTACATTTGACAAAAACTGTCAATTATAGATTTATACCATTTTTAATTCAAGAAAATGTATTCATTTGCGCATCGATCAATCTTCATCATCCGTATAGCAATTAATATTGTCTAATATCATTAACCTGTAAAAAGTTTATTTTTGCAAGATTGAGCTCGACAGCCCAGCAAATTTAACAATCTATCATGTTTCACATAGCACACAATTCTATGTGCACTACCTTTCCATTAATATGCATCTATACATGCAACATATATTCTTTACTATGCATATCTTACATGCATCAATAATTCCTTTCAAAACATACAGTCATGCATTATACATTTTTAATTTATCGAATTACATCATACAACATGTAATCACATATAGATTAAGTTCCATAACCCAATTAACTTAGTCATATTTTGACTTTCAACAATTCATAGAGCATGATATGCAATTTAACATATAACCATATTCCATCCTCAAACATAACCGTTGATTACCGCAACGCAATTTATAACGCTTTACCCGAAGACCTAATATTAATAATATAGATCTCCATCATTAGAATAATATCATCACAATATAATACTGTTATATTTATATTCACAAAATAACCATATCAGCCTATACAACACATAAGACTTAGTATCAAGTCAAACTATTTCAGTCTGACTTGAAATCGACGTAATTCTAACATCCCGACAGTCTAGTCGGTCAATACTCGAGTTTAAGTTCAGTTAAACTCTTCCTGAACACTTAACCATTAACACCGATAATTTCTTTATCAGTCAAAATATTTTTCCTAAGCTCGTAATAATTTTCGGATAATTATTACCATTTACCACCATTTTTCAATCATTAAAACCGTATTTAAATAAATTAAATACCACATAATTCCTTAATCATTAATATTCATTTAATATAAAATATTAATGAAAATCATTACATAATATTATAATATAATTATAATATATCAAAGTATTTTTAATACCTTAAAATCATCATTTAAACACTTAAATCCATTATCTGATAATTAATATTAATATTAAAATATTAATATTTTCATGTCAAAATATCAAAAGTTACCTTTTATAACTCAAAATATTTTTATAACAATTAAATCATTTTTATATGATTTTTCAATTATTTATTCTATTTTTCCATAATTTATTTAATATAATTATTAAATAAACTAATTACCATTAATATGGATTAATTAATGAATTTCACCACAAAATATCAAAAGTCATCAAAAATAACTTAAAATATTTTCTTTTACCATAATATTATTTTTCATGATTTTTCATGAATTAAAAACTATTTTTAATTAATTTATTTAATATTGTAATTAAATAAATAAATACCATTTATTTTCCAAAAATAATAAATATTTTCGAAATATACTCAAAATAGTTAAAAACTATTTTTCAAGCTTTAAAATAATTTTTCGGAATTTATTTAGTATTTTTAATAATTAAAAACCATTTTTTCTAATATTTTAATCATTTTCCGAAAATTAATAAATAAACTGTCGCTAAAGGTCTTTAGCGACACTTGTCTGTCGTTATTGGTGTTCTTGAGCCAAACCCAGAATTTTGGTAGTGAGCGAGGGACTAGGTTTGACCGAGTTTAATTCATTGATCCTTGCGTTTCTGAGTTGGTTAAAACTTTGATGGTGTAGTACTAATGTAGTACTACAAATATACACCAATTTCATGACCAAACAACAACAATTAAGAGAGATCTGGGCTCCCGAAATGTCTGACAGACGTGTTTACCCAGAAAATGAAGAACAGTCAAGGTACCTCCTTCGACGCTTTATAACTTGATGATCGAGCAACTTTTATGAGATCTATCAATTACAGTGTGTAGACAATATGTAGTACTACAACTTTAAGGTTTTATAACATTAAAAAATCACAGAATGAGCAAGATATGGCCGGTCAAAGTAGGACACGGACAACTGCTCTAGAATTTCTGGGTTCGCGATTTTAGGCAGTTCGGTCAACGAGTTTTGACCAATTATATCTTGCGATCTATAATAGATCTAGGGCTGATTCTTTTTGAAACTTAAAGAACACATAGCAGGCTACATGTTACAAGTTTTATACATCAAAAACTCATAACACAGACGGATCTATCGTATCTGACATTTGGCTGAAAAAAACGAAATTTTCATATTTCCAGATTTACTAAAACTTTAAATCCCAGAACATCAATTGACACCCTATTACACTACTTTCAACAATCAATTTCAACATTAAACATAAAATCGAAGGATTTCAAAATTTAGGGATTTTTATACCTTTTATGCTTGATTTTTGATTCTTGATCCTTGATTCTGACTTTGGCTTGCTATGACACTGATTATGTGTTACCTTCTCTCTCTATCTCCCTCAAATCTCGAATTTTTAGTGAGAGAATGGGTTTGGAGAAAAATGAGAATTTTTAAGTGTAATTCTCTCTCTCTTTAATTATTTATTTGATGCCATGTTGCTTATGATCTTGCCAATTTTCGGCTGAGATAGATACAAATTGTCAAATGCTAGCTAGTTTTAGGCTTAGGGTTGTTGAACAACCCAAAATCATAGCAAGATATGCAAGGTACCAATAATAATGCACAAAAGGGCATTTATGTCATTTCCTTAATTTTCTAGAATTTGCCAAATGATAAAACCCTTAGGGTTTAGGGTTTGAGCATACTTATATTTAAGGTTTGGACAAATTTAGGGTTTAGGTTTTAACCCTTAAATATTTAGCAACTTGACTTCCAAAATTTTCTAATTAAATTTAAAAATAGAAAATTTTGATTTCTAATCTATAATTAGGACTTCCTAATTATTTTGTAATTTCCTAATCACATAACAATCTTGTTAATTAGGACTAATTTATCCTAATTAAAATCACTAAATTAGCACTTAGGCCCACAATTGCACAATAGGTTTCAAAACCACATTTTAGGGTTTTAAATAGAAAAGTAATCTTTTAAATATAGAAATTAGATTTCCTAATCCAATTAGGGTTTCTAATAACTTGGCAATTAGGATTTATATTTCCTAATTAACATTGCTAATATAGCAATTAATTTACCACTGAACAATTAGGGTTTAAAATCACGAATTAGGGTTTTCAACCCACAAATTAGGGTTTCTAATAAAAAAATTAATTTTTCTAATATAGAAATTAACTTATTCGTAATTAGATTAGGGTTTCCTAATTACTTAACTTTAAAATTAGGATTAATATATCCATATTAACATTAAAAAATATTCAATTAACACTTTCGTTTTTCCTAATTATAAAATTAGGGTTTCAAATCCCGAAATTAGGGTTTTCTAAATTCGAAATTAGGGTTTGCTAAATAATTAAGCTTTGCCATAATTAGTAGTATAATTAATACCACATAAGCATTATAATTATCCTTTCTATTCCCAGATTAGGGCTTAATTTTATCAGAATCTGAAATTAGGGTTTTCAGATCTGGTATTAGGGTTTTCAAATAATCAATTAGAATTTCCAGTAATTAATTAGGTTTTTTTCCCTAATTAATGACGTTTAACCTTGTATATAACATTGCTTTCCCAATCTAGGGTTTTCGATATCCGAATTAGGGTTTCGGACTCCCGAAACTGAAACTAGGGTTTACAGCACCGATTGCTAGGGTTTCTTATCAGATGTTAGAGTTTTTTAACTGAACGTTGACGTTCTTAATATATACATAGGGTTTGTCACAGATGTAATTTATCTGGTCAACCCATAACCCTTAACCACATTCTGAACACATCAATATCCATATGCACAGAGCATATTCACGTAAACACTTAATCCTGAATAATTCACTTAAAAGCCTTCATGAAATTTTGAAATCCTCAAAATTCCACCCTAATAACATCATACGCATACACTTATTTTCTGTCTAGGTCTAATATTTGACCTCAAATCAATCATTTGAGATTTTCATAAATTGTCTAATTTCTCGGGTTGTCACATTCACCCTTCCTTATAAGAATTTCGTCCCCGAAATTCACCTTACACCTTACAGCTTATACCATTCACACATATCATCACATGCTACCCAATACACCACTCACAAGGGTAAAAAGGTTTAAAATTATGCTGAAGGGTCATATAAACCATGAACACATAGATTTGACGGTATTTATACCGCAAAACAAAACATCACTTGGTCTGTTTACAATCACAAAGAAGGTAAGCTACCATTACTAGTACTTTAGGTGATTAGCCCATCGTACAGTTACGTCATGCATAACGTAATAATTATTTTTAGCGAATATTTACGCTATTAGATTGG
The DNA here is from genome assembly GCA_020205505.1 of Panax japonicus. Lineage (NCBI taxonomy): Eukaryota > Viridiplantae > Streptophyta > Magnoliopsida > Apiales > Araliaceae > Panax > Panax japonicus. The sequence continues at coordinate 40,616,799 of CM035101.1, read as the reverse complement.
ATTTATTTATACAAACAACATAGTTCACCTCAGTCTTATCATAGGATTCAGCACCAAAACAATTTGGTTCAGGAAATTTCTTTCAATAAACACTTGGAGTTTTTGAAAACATTTTTGAGAATGACGTCATGATGCCGCACTGTATTTACAGTCCGTTGAGGATTCCGTCATTTGATGATTTTATCATGCTACATCATACCATAGTGGAATAGTGACTTTAAGTCAAATTCACACGAAGTAATACTGAATTGATGACTCCATCATTTTTATCATCTCTGCACCAGGTCACATGGTACATAAGTGATAAATAAAAATAATTTTTTTAAAAGGCACATAGTGCGTATATAGCTTGAAGTCAAAAATTTGAGTTTAGCAAAGAGAGGGGTTTAAGAAAACCTAAATCTCCACTAATGATCATATGCTTAACAATCTATCTGTTCCTATAATCCTTAACACTCCATTCACATACAACTATACCCAGTTCATAAAACCACACTTATGAGTTCATAACCTGGCCACAATCATATGAGTTTAAGAAAGGAATCACCCTCTCATTTCATATAACTATGAATCAAGAATGTCACATAAGTATGAGTTTTAAGAACTCGTACTTAACCTTATATCCTCTACCTATGACCTATCTATCTGTCATACACATGAGAAAGGAATCACTCTTAACACGCATATAACAAATAGCGCGACGCAAACATTTCAATGATTATCAGTGCCAGAAATTAAGTGGTTGTCAAACCAAACTCGGCCACTAATCAATATAGGAAGCTAAGCGAACAATTCCCCGCCCATACAAAGAATTGGTCAACCTAACCACTACATCGACCAGGAAGCTAAGTGATTCTAAAACCAAGTACAAATTCCCCGCCCATACAAGGAATCGAACAACTCAGCTTCCGACATGAGTCCTCAATTGAAATCCCCACCTAATCTTTACACCCTTTTTCAATACGAATTCAATTCGTATTCATAATCCATAACTCTTTTATGAGTTTTCATAGTACTATTTTATAGTATAACCGATACACAACATCTTGTTGTAAACTTTTCAATCATCAGATTGATTCTTATCCCATATCATAACCTTATCAGATCACGGGGTGATCTTATCGTATATATTGCGATTCAATTCTATGACTTGATCGTTTTGTTTTACGATCTTCTATTCCTGCACTTTCAGTCTTTTAGATTCGATCTATTCACCATTACTGTTCAACTTGATTATCAGAGTTAGGGAACTCTGTGCTTTACACTCGCCGAGATTCATCTTTGAATCTTACCGACACACTAACTCGATTTGAGTTAGTACTTAATCCTAAACAATGCGGTTATTGGTCTCAGGTATTCCTACCTAAGCTTCATAACCAACAGTTCTGATACCACCTGTAGCAACCCCGGATCCAGATCCCAAATCACCTCGGATTCGGTATACTATTTCTACAACTATTTCTATCATTATTTGCGGAAGATATAAACATAAATTGTTTATACATTACATTACACACTATTCCCCAAGGTCGAGTAACCTTAACTTAAATACAATTCATAATCTTTATAACACATTTACCAAACTATTTTATTACAAAATAGCTGCACTTTATATTCCAAGCTAAACTTGGCATTATCTTTTCTATTGATGATTCATTTATTTAAGAATCATATCTATTCTCATTTCAAACTGTACATAGTTAACAATTACATTTGACAAAAACTGTCAATTATAGATTTATACCATTTTTAATTCAAGAAAATGTATTCATTTGCGCATCGATCAATCTTCATCATCCGTATAGCAATTAATATTGTCTAATATCATTAACCTGTAAAAAGTTTATTTTTGCAAGATTGAGCTCGACAGCCCAGCAAATTTAACAATCTATCATGTTTCACATAGCACACAATTCTATGTGCACTACCTTTCCATTAATATGCATCTATACATGCAACATATATTCTTTACTATGCATATCTTACATGCATCAATAATTCCTTTCAAAACATACAGTCATGCATTATACATTTTTAATTTATCGAATTACATCATACAACATGTAATCACATATAGATTAAGTTCCATAACCCAATTAACTTAGTCATATTTTGACTTTCAACAATTCATAGAGCATGATATGCAATTTAACATATAACCATATTCCATCCTCAAACATAATAGAACTGAAAAACTTGCCTGAACCGTTGATTACCGCAACGCAATTTATAACGCTTTACCCGAAGACCTAATATTAATAATATAGATCTCCATCATTAGAATAATATCATCACAATATAATACTGTTATATTTATATTCACAACATAACCATATCAGCCTATACAACACATAAGACTTAGTATCAAGTCAAACTATTTCAGTCTGACTTGAAATCGACGTAATTCTAACATCCCGACAGTCTAGTCGGTCAATACTCGAGTTTAAGTTCAGTTAAACTCTTCCTGAACACTTAACCATTAACACCGATAATTTCTTTATCAGTCAAAATATTTTTCCTAAGCTCGTAATAATTTTCGGATAATTATTACCATTTACCACCATTTTTCAATCATTAAAACCGTATTTAAATAAATTAAATACCACATAATTCCTTAATCATTAATATTCATTTAATATAAAATATTAATGAAAATCATTACATAATATTATAATATAATTATAATATATCAAAGTATTTTTAATACCTTAAAATCATCATTTAAACACTTAAATCCATTATCTGATAATTAATATTAATATTAAAATATTAATATTTTCATGTCAAAATATCAAAAGTTACCTTTTATAACTCAAAATATTTTTATAACAATTAAATCATTTTTATATGATTTTTCAATTATTTATTCTATTTTTCCATAATTTATTTAATATAATTATTAAATAAACTAATTACCATTAATATGGATTAATTAATGAATTTCACCACAAAATATCAAAAGTCATCAAAAATAACTTAAAATATTTTCTTTTACCATAATATTATTTTTCATGATTTTTCATGAATTAAAAACTATTTTTAATTAATTTATTTAATATTGTAATTAAATAAATAAATACCATTTATTTTCCAAAAATAATAAATATTTTCGAAATATACTCAAAATAGTTAAAAACTATTTTTCAAGCTTTAAAATAATTTTTCGGAATTTATTTAGTATTTTTAATAATTAAAAACCATTTTTTCTAATATTTTAATCATTTTCCGAAAATTAATAAATAAACTGTCGCTAAAGGTCTTTAGCGACACTTGTCTGTCGTTATTGGTGTTCTTGAGCCAAACCCAGAATTTTGGTAGTGAGCGAGGGACTAGGTTTGACCGAGTTTAATTCATTGATCCTTGCGTTTCTGAGTTGGTTAAAACTTTGATGGTGTAGTACTAATGTAGTACTACAAATATACACCAATTTCATGACCAAACAACAACAATTAAGAGAGATCTGGGCTCCCGAAATGTCTGACAGACGTGTTCTTCATTTTCTGGGTTACCCAGAAAATGAAGAACAGTCAAGGTACCTCCTTCGACGCTTTATAACTTGATGATCGAGCAACTTTTATGAGATCTATCAATTACAGTGTGTAGACAATATGTAGTACTACAACTTTAAGGTTTTATAACATTAAAACATCAGAGAATGAGAAAGATATGGCCGGTCAAAGTAGGACACGGACAACTGCTCTAGAATTTATAGGTTCGCGATTTTAGGCAGTTCGGTCAACGAGTTTTGACCAATTATATCTTGCGATCTATAATAGATCTAGGGCTGATTCTTTTTGAAACTTAAAGAACACATAGCAGGCTACATGTTACAAGTTTTATAAATCAAAAACTCATAACACAGACGGATCTATCGTATCTGACATTTGGCTGAAAAAAACGAAATTTTCATATTTCCAGATTTACTAAAACTTTAAATTCGTACATTTTGATGTTATGGTTCATGGATTTGACAACCCAGAACATCAATTGACACCCTATTACACTACTTTCAACAATCAATTTCAACATTAAACATAAAATCGAAGGATTTCAAAATTTAGGGATTTTTATACCTTTTATGCTTGATTTTTGATTCTTGATCCTTGATTCTGACTTTGGCTTGCTATGACACTGATTATGTGTTACCTTCTCTCTCTATCTCCCTCAAATCTCGAATTTTTAGTGAGAGAATGGGTTTGGAGAAAAATGAGAATTTTTAAGTGTAATTCTCTCTCTCTTTAATTATTTATTTGATGCCATGTTGCTTATGATCTTGCCAATTTTCGGCTGAGATAGATACAAATTGTCAAATGCTAGCTAGTTTTAGACTTAGGGTTGTTGAACAACCCAAAATCATAGCAAGATATGCAAGCTACCAATAATAATGCACAAAAGGGCATTTATGTCATTTCCTTAATTTTCTAGAATTTGCCAAATGATAAAACCTTTAGGGTTTAGGGTTTGAGAATACTTATATTTAAGATTTGGACAAATTTAGGGTTTATGTTTTAACCCTTAAATAATTAGCAACTTGACTTCCAAAATTTTCTAATTAAATTTAAAAATAGAAAATTTTGATTTCTAATCTATAATTAGGACTTCCTAATTATTTTGTAATTTCCTAATCACATAACAATCTTGTTAATTAGGACTAATTTATCCTAATTAAAATCACTAAATTAGCACTTAGGCCCACAAATGCACAATAGGTATCAAAACCACATTTTAAGGTTTTAAATAGAAAAGTAATCTTTTAAATATAGAAATTAGATTTCCTAATCCAATTAGGGTTTCTAATAACTTGGCAATTAGGATTTATATTTCCTAATTAACATTGCTAATATAACAATTAATTTACCACTGAACAATTAGGGTTTAAAATCACGAATTAGGGTTTTCAACCCACAAATTAGGGTTTCTAATAAAAAAATTTAATTTTTCTAACATAGAAATTAACTTATTCGTAATTAGATTAGGGTTTCCTAATTACTTAACTTTAAAATTAGGATTAATATATCCTAATTAACATTAAAAAATATTCAATTAACACTTTCGTTTTCCCTAATTATAAAATTAGAGTTCAAATCCCAAAATTAGGGTTTTCTAAATTCGAAATTAGGGTTTGCTAAATAATTAAGCTTTGCCCTAATTAGTAGTATAATTAATACCACATAAGCATTATAATTATCATTTCTATTCCCAGATTAGGGCTTCATTTTATCAGAATCTAAAATTAGGGTTTTCAGATCTGGTATTAGGGTTTTCAAATAATCAATTAGAATTTCCAGTAATTAATTAGGTTTTTTTCCTAATTAATGACGTTTAACCTTGTACATAACATTGCTTTCCCAATCTAGGGTTTTCGATATCCGAATTAGGGTTTCGGACTCCCGAAACTAAAACTAGGGTTTACAGCACCGATTGCTAGGGTTTCTTATCAGATGTTAGAGTTTTCTAACTGAACGTTGACGTTCTTAATATATACATAGGGTTTGTCACAGATGTAATTTATCTGGTCAACCCATAACCCTTAACCACATTCTGAACACATCAATATCCATATGCACAGAGCATATTCACGTAAACACTTAATCCTGAATAATTCACTTAAAAGCCTTCATGAAATTTTGAAATCCTCAAAATTCCACCCTAATAACATCATACGCATACACTTATTTTCTGTCTAGGTCTAATATTTGACCTTAAATCAATCATTTGAGATTTTCATAAATTGTCTAATTTCTCGGGTTGTCACAACATGACTGTTCCCCAATATGCGGCCAAGTTCAATGAATTGGCAAGGTTCGCTCCACACCAAGTGGACACGGAGGAGAGGAAGGCTCGTAGGTTTGAGCAGGGCCTAAAACCATGGCTCTATAGTAGAATATCGGTTTTTTAGAGTGGTTCTTACGGGACCATAATGTAAAAGACGATTATAGCGGAGGGCAGTAGCGAGGCGTTGACCCAATACCACAAAGATAGAAATAATAAGAGTAAGGGAGAGGGAGGAAATAAGGCAGAGGTTGCCAGTGGAAGTGGCAATATGCCTAAGAGGAAGAATTTTAACCCTGGGAATACTGGGGCAAAACAAAGGGATCCTAAGCGGAGGATGGAGGCATGTAAGACATGCGGTAAGATTCATCTGGGAGTCTGCCTGAAAGGGAAGACTGGTTGTTATAACTGTGGGCAAGAGGGTCATATATCTCCCAACTATCCTAATCCTAAGAAAAGCCGGGGATGTTTTGTTTGTGGGTCGGTAGACCACATGGCAAGAAATTTCCCAAAGAAAGGGACGGAGGGTAGTGAGGGTTCTGGTAGTGGTAATTTAGTCATTACTGGACCAACGCCATCAGTGTGTAGACCCTCAGTCCGAACGTTTAATATGACAGTCCAAGATGCGGTTGCATCAACGGATGTAGTAGCAGGTATCATTCTAGTCAACGAAATAAATGCTTACGTGTTATTTGACTCGGGTGCTACTTGTTCTTTTATAGCATGTGGATTTGCTCAGCAATTGGGATTAAATCCTGAAAAGTTAGAAATACCTTTAGACGTTAAGGTAGCAAATGAGGAGATAATTCTTATTGAACACATTCATAGGAATTGTTTCGTAGATATCAGGGGTAATAGATTATCGGTAGATCTTTTACCAATAAGGTTAAGAGAATTCGATGTGATTCTCGATATGGATTGGTTAACTAACCATAAAGCAATAATAGATTGTCATAGAAAGAGTGTGAACCTAAGGATTCCTAAAAAACCTGGGGGTGGTGTTTTATGGAAATAAATCATCGGGATGTTATTGTTGTCTAACCATGAGACAAGCTAGGAAGATGTTGAAAAAGGAGTGTAAGGGTTATCTGTGTCATGTGGTGGATACCCAAAGAGTGGGAATATCATTGGAACAGATAGCGGTGGAACAAGAATTCGCAGATGTATTTTCGGAGGAGTTATCTGGTATTCGACCGGATAGGGATGTAGAGTTTGTGATTGATTTGTTGCCAGGTATGACACCAGTTTCAAAGGCACCATATAGGATGGAGCCAGTTGAGATGAAGGAGTTAATGGTTCAATTACAGGAACTATTAGATAGAAAGTACATTCAACCAAGTGTGTCACCGTGGGGAGCACCGGTGTTGTTTGTAAAGAAAAAGGACGGATCATTACGACTTTGTATCGACTATCAGGGGTTGAACAAGTTAACGATTAAGAATAAATACCAGTTGCCCAGGATCAATGATCTATTTGATCAGTTAAAAAGGGCAAAGTATTTTTCTAAAATAGATTTGGGCACGAGGTATCATCAACTGAAAGTGAGAAAAGAAGATATACATAAGACGACGTTCAGAACTCATTATGGGCATTACGAGTTTTTGGTTATGTCGTTTGGGTTGACGAATGCGCCAGCCGCATTCATGGATATGATGAACAGAGTGTTCAAACAGTATTTAGATCAGTTCATCATAGTGTTCATTAATGATATTCTAGTTTATTCCAAGACGCCAGAAGATCATGCTGAACATCTAAGAATAGTGTTGGAAACCCTACGGAGGGAGAAGTTATATGTAAAATTCGCTAAGTGTGAATTTTGGCTCAAAAAAGTGCAGTTTCTAGGACATGTTATAGCCAAAGATGGCATATCCGTAGATCCAACGAAGGTAGAAGCGGTGAATGAGTGGGAGCAACCGAAAACGCCAACCAAGGTTAGGAGTTTTCTGGGGTTAGCGGGATACTATAGAAGGTTCGTTCAGGACTTTTCTAAATTAGCTACTCCGCTGACAAATCTGAGAAGGAAGTCAGTGAAGTATGAATGGATAGAAAAGTGTAAGCATAGTTTTCAATAACAAAAACGGAGGTTGAGTGAGGCACCTGTATTATCTTTACCAGATGATACGGGGAATTTTGTAGTTTATAGTGATGCTTCGCATAGACGACTAGGTTGCGTGCTTATGCAGCATGGCAAGGTCATTGCGTATACGTCACGTCAGTTAAAAGATTATGAGAAGGTCTATCCTACTCACGACTTAGAACTGGCAGCTGTGATGTTTGCTTTAAAAATATGCAGACATTACTTATACGCGGATAAATGTGAGATATACACGGACCATAAAAGTCTAAAATATATCTTAACAAAGAAGGAGTTGAACATAAGGCAGAGAAGGTGGTTAGAATTAATAAAAGATTATGATTGTGATATCTTATATCATCCAGGAAAGGCGAATGTAGTAGCAGACGCGTTGAGTCAGAAGGGTAGAGAGAAACTGTCAATGTTAATGACTCAGAATGAGTTAATAAAAGAGATGGCGAGTACGGAATTAGAAGTTAAGTTACCAATGGAAACGAGGGAGATGTTATTTGTAATAGAAACTCTTCCAACGATAATGGAACATGTTAAGGAAGTACTGTTGAGTACTGAAGAATGCGAGCGGATGAAGAAGATAATGAAGGATGACGTGAAGACTAAGTATAATATTGATAAAGAAGGTTTGCTTCGTTTTGAAGGAAGAATTTGGGTTCAAAATAATTCCGAATTGAAGGAAGAGATTATGTGCGAGGCCCATAGTTCGAGGTACTCGATACATCCTGGTACTACTAAGATGTATCAAGACCTTCATCAGAACTTTTGGTGGCCGAACATGAAGAGGGAAGATTGGCATATGTTGTAGTGCTAACTTGTCAGAAAGTTAAGGTTGAACACCAAAAGGGACCGATTGGAATGATACAACACGGAGATTTCGTGAGTAAGTAGAAATGGGAGAATTATCACCATGGACTTTGTCGGTGGGACTTACAAGACCAGAAAAGGATATGGCTGTTTTGGGTAGTAGTGGATCGGTTAATAAAATCTGTTCATTTTCTACCAAAGGAGTTAGGTATAACCTAGAATAGTTAGCCCCAAGTTTAGTCAAGAAATCATTTTAGGTACATGAAGTCACCTATTTCGGATCTGTGTCGATCGTGACCACGTTCACGTCGAACTTTGGAGAAGTGTGCTAGAGAAAATGGAACATAGTTAACATTGAGTACGGCGTTATTCATCCACAGACGGATGGGCAAGTGACAGGACCATTCAAAACGCTAGAAGATATGTTAAGATCTTACGTTATGGATTTCAAGGAGAGTTTGGATTGAAACATTTATGTTGGGAGAATTCGCTTACAATAATAGTTTCACGCTAGTATAGGATGCGCCTTACGAGCGTGTATGGAAGGCAGTATAGCACACCACTTTGTTAGGATTTGAAGTAGTTGTGAGTCGAATGTTGGGGGACCTGAGTGGTACACAAACGGCAGACATGGCTAAGCTCATAAAAAAGCTTCGTTAGAACAGCTCAAGTAGCACAATGGGCAGTATCGCATATCTCATCGAGGCGATGAGGGCGTTTAAAGTAGGGTCTTATGGTCTTCAAAAGTATGCATTGGAACGGGAAGATACACTTTTTTGAGAAAGAAAGAAAGGGAGTTAAGTCTGAGGTTTGTAGGGACCTTTGGAGATTTAAGAGGATAGGAGAGGTAGCTTATGAGTCGCCTCCCTCCAGCCATGGAACGCCTACACAATGTGTTTCACGTGTCTGTGTTGCGTCCTTATAAACCGGACTATAAGCATGTAATAGAGTATGAGTCTATTCAAGTAGAAAAATACTTAACGTATGAAGAACTTCCGATTCAGATTATTGATAGGAAGGAACAAGTCTTGAGAAGTAAAGTAATACCTTCCGTAAAGGTAATTTGGAGTAACCACGATGCTGAAGAAGCCGTGGGAGCTCGAAAGTAAAATGAAGGAAAAGTTTCCTCATTTATTTATGTAAGAGTAGCGAGATTCTGGGGACAGAATCCTTATAAGGAGGGAAGAATGTAACGCCCAAGAATTTTGAATTTTCAATGAATTAAATTTTTATTTGATTATGTGGATTAAATGAATTTAATTGAGTTATTATTTGAGTAAGATGTTCGAAGGTCGTTCTATGACCTAGAATGTGTAGATGTGGTTAGTATTCTGGTTTTGTGCTAGAATTAATTGTTGTGAATTATCAAGACGAGAACGAAGGTTTTTTGAGATTGTTTGCGTAAAAACACTATTCATCTGATGACGTTCGAAGCTAGGGTTTGAAATTCTGAGAAACGCGTAATGTTAGAATATGACGATATTATGGAAAATCCAATAATATTAACGTTATGGCAAACGAAGTTTTCGCCTGCAGACTTAAAACCTAAGGGTTTGTGAAAGAGGTTTTCGAAAGGGAAATGTAATGCGTATAGTCGTTACGATTATTATAAGTAAAGAATATGAGTATTATACTAGTATGTATACGAGTATGATATGAAGAATAGTACGACATATAATACGAGTATTATATTAATATTATACGAAGAAAATACGTGAATAATACGCGTAGAATACGAATTGTATTATTAGAGTATGAGCTAAGGATTTTATCCAATCCAATTGGACTTGGATTAATAAACAAGCCCAATGAATTAATTATACAAGCCCAAGTCAAGGCCCAATATTAGATTGATTAAAGCCCATTGTTTTTATGTCAAGCCCAATCCAAAGAATTAAACCGTGGGTCGAACCGGCGGGTCAAGGGATGGGTAAAACCCATGGGGCAACCCATGGGGATAACCCATGGGAATGGTGAGCCGGCCACTTGGTGTGCAAGGCAGGTGTCACCTGGTCACCAAGTATTTTGCTTGGTGACAAAGTGGTAAATAAGTGAGGAGGTGGGGAATTGGACTATTTTGCCCCTTATGTGGTTTTCTATAAATATAAGGCTTATGTTGGCCATTTGGTTATTTTAAAAAGTTTGTCCAACATATTTGAGAGAGAGAAAAGAGCTAGAATCCTATAATCCTTCTACTTCCAAGCAAACCAATAGACGTTTATCAAGAACGTTAACTACTTCAAAGTTAAATTCCTATAAACCGTAATCTTCATCCTTTTTAATTCCCTTCTCATACAAGAATCGTAGATGAGTGGAGAGCGTTTATTAAGAAGGCCTATTAATGACCAAATCATGGATAGGTCAAGACTAAATATGAAATCGTAAGTGGTTACGTGAGTAAAAACCGTAGGAAGTCTTGAAAGTTAACTTAGTTATAATTGAACGTTTTGGAAACTTTTGTAGCTAAGGTATGTGCATCTTGATTGGTTAGGATGTATATATGAAGTCCATGGACTATTCCATGTGATTTGGCTTAGAGAACATTAGTAACGAAGTTATGGTGAATTGTAAGGAAATAGACGTTAAACGTCGAAAACGAACAAAATCCGGATTAAAGGTCAAAAGTTGCCATGTGACTTGAAAATATTGGTTTCCAATGTCAACATTTGAGATAAAGTAATTAAGAGTCGTTGGCAAAAGAATCGTCGCATTCCGACTTATAACGAAGAAAACGAGTATTGAACGGACGAAAACGGTAAAAGAATGCTTAAAACGAACATAAATGTGAATTCCGAGTTAACGAATTTAGAAATATGAAATTCTTATATGAACACATAAAGGATTTAATTCCTGACTTGTAGGAATTTGAATGGGTCAATTTGGATATAAAACGAACAAATTAGGAAGCCTGGAGTTTCGTTAAGAAACCAAACTATTTTGGCCAACTGGTGCACAGGTTCAGCGCCACAGTGCCAAACCCTGTGTTATCTGTCATGCCGTAGTGCCAGTTATGGCCGAGAGAAAATAAAAAAAAGTTTGGAGACTCGTGTCGCAGCACGAGAGTTTGTACATAGACTCGCGTCGCAGTGCCAAGTCCGAGTAAACCCTCTGGAGAGTGGCGCCGTAGCGCCACTAGAATGCACAGGATGTCGCGCCACAGCACCGGAAAAAGTTAACCAAGTTAGGTTTAGTTCCATTTTGAATGTAGACCTAAAGTAAGATGTTAAAGGTACTTAAAGTACATAATGAGACTTACTTTAAAACACTTATAAGATGTTAATGTAAGAAGAACGGGTAAGGTTTAATGGAAATTAAACGAAGAACACAAATACATAATGAGTGAACCATAAACGACGTTCAACGTTGGTAATTATCCATTAATGATCAAATGTCGTCTAAGGACGTAAGATCGTTAATAAAACGTAACGAAGTATAGAAAGTCGAATCGACTTTAATAACGAAGTTAAAACAAGTAAGACATAGAAGAGAAAGAAGATATTGGTTAGAACCGTAAAGTGAGTTTGTTTGATAACTAATTATAGTGTGCTATGTGAATGTATCATGTAGATCCTGTAAAGACTGAGAATAGTTGAAATATATATTCAAAGATGCTTGAAGGCAAGTCTTTCTTAACGCTTGTCTAACCTTCGTGTTAGTCAAGTTTTTATGTGATGCATGAATGGTAAACATAAAAGAGTCGATGCCTATTTTATTCGGGCTAGACAAGTATTGAAGAGTTGATTGATTTATTTACAAGTCTGTTGATATAGAACTGTTAACGCTGTCCTATGCCAAGTATTTGGTATGGATGAGAAGGTAAGTTTGTCTATGTACAAACAAAAGTATTTTTCATCGTTTATTCGATGGGCACGCGAGGTTGCCAAATGTTGAACATAAATACATTTAACGTAAGAGTGTTGATCAACATAGAGTACAATAGGTTGATCGCCTAGAAGTGCTCGTAGGTAAAGACAAGTGGATGGCCTTAGTGCTGGATATCCTTTTCAAGTATGAAAACGAAAAGAGTATGTTCATGGTCTATTGACCGGTTCATCATTCCTAAGCTATTATTTATGCTATGGAATTGTTGTATGAGAAGTATTAGTAAAATGTTTAATAATGCTTCATAGATAATTGTTTAGATATAGAATTAAAGCATTTATTTGTTGAGGTTTTATTCATATGATTCATTGTTAAGACTTGTTGAGCTAGTTATGCTCATTCTTTCTTGAACCATATGTTGGTAGCTAAAGCCGAACGAATGGAGAGTTCTAAGAGAGATAAAGTCAAGGCTAAGATGAACAATCAATCGTCCTGTAATAGACTAGTATATTTGTGTGTAATATACTTATGAAGAACAACGAATGTATTCGGTTATGAACCTGGGAAAGGATTTATTACAAATGTAATACAAAGATAGTAATTACATTCATTTTGTTGTTATCCAAATGGAATGATTGTATGGATTGTAGTATCGTGGAGCACCATCCGTCGGGTTGGAAGATACCCGAATTTGGGGGCATCACAATTGATATTTATGTGCATGTGAGCAATAATACGACTATACTATATAGTGTAGTGTGACTTTTATGTGACTATATATTAAGTTTTATGTCACTTAATTGTATGAGGCAATATGATTAGGCATACTGAAACTATATGGTACACATATATCATGAAATGTGTAAGTAACCATATACATGTGGATAAACATTGAAATAGAATGTACATGGATTATATGATGTGAGTATAGAATTATCTTTAAATTCCTAATATGGTAACCATTGTACCTTAATATTACATTATGGGAATTAAAAGGGACCAAACCAAGCTTTATATGACCAATTGGTGAAAATTTCCTCTCTTTTCCCAAATTGAGTGTCACCAAGTACTATGAACAGTAACTTAAAGCTATATCACGTAATCTCCAAAAAAGGCTAAATCCTAGGTGATCATGCTAGTAAGTGGTGGTCTGGAGTGGTTAAACCACTTAGGAAACCATAGTATGATCTATACACATGACTCCCCAGATTGTAATATCAAAGGATATTAGTCCTTGCCTTTATAAATATAGCTACAGTGTACAAGTTCTTTGTGGGTAAGAGATTTTCTGAAAGCTAAGTGAGAAATACAAGTGGATAGCGCAATGTGTAGAAGTCTATATTCACGCGCCAAGTAGTTGTTAGGAAGTACCCAAATTTAACTTAAGAAGGTATATTCTTTGATTGTTCTTGATGGGTTTTGTGCTTCTTGGGAATTTCTGAATTCATTCGTTAACTATATGAATAATATGTTATAAGGTTTAGGGACTTACTGGCATGTCTGAACACTTAGTAAAGTTCGAAGCATGATGAATATTGGAAAGTAAGGGTTCTTAATTTCGCACTGGCAGAAAACAGAGAAGGCATACTGCTTCTGAACCCGACCTGGCGCAGTTGCGCCATGGTTATACTGGGGTGCAGTGCAGCTGCGCCGTACCTAAGAACCAGTTGCGGGTTTTGTCCATGCTACATGTTGAGAACTTGATGTCATGACTTAATTATTTACCTCAAAAGTGGTATATCATGACGTATAAGGTTTTCGTATATAATATAAAGTCTCCAAACATAAATTAGTAGAAAATCATTAACAAGAACTTTAAGCTTTGAAAACAAACTATGTTAGAGATTATGTTCTACAAATTGTGAACTTAATAACCTAGACACATGACTGATTTTTACACATAGATAAGCATGTTATAGTGTACATAGTTCTTTTGATCATGACCAAACTTGTTAAGCTTGTGTTAGAGACATTTTCAAGAAAAGGCTTAGCCTAGTGAGCTAACATGCAAGATTCTACATAATGTATATTCTAACTTTGCAAGCATGTTAGTATGACTTAGAAATGCATGAATAAATGTAGTAGCCCCGAATCCGGGCCCCAAATCGCCGTGGATTCGGTACACTAATTCTTTCACTAATTGCGGATGATATAAACATAAATTGTTTATACATTACAATACACACTATTCCCCAAGGTCGAGTAACCTTAACTTAGTACACATTTCATAACTATTTCATATAACAATATTTATCAAAATATGTTATTACAAACAAGCCGCACTTTATACCCCAAGCTGAACTTCGCCTTAACCTTTCCCTGTATCCGAACACGTTCGCCTTAACTGCAATGTTTTATCATGATATAGCAAGGGTGAGCATGAAAGTTGTCCAGCAAGTTTAAATACAATAACATAACGATATATCATGATTGAAGAGTACGAATAATAAGCTGGCTATAATTCATCAATATAATTAAGAATTAGCACGAACAAACTTTTGACTGAACAAGTTTTAAACACGAATAAACATTTTTGAACCAACTGGTAATGAAGGTGATCAGTCTTTCACACCTGACTTATACATTCAAGATGTATAGAATACAATTTTCATGGCAATCAGCAATGATTAACCATAAGCTTGAATAAACATTCTCATTAGAGTTAAGTATAAAGAAAACTTGCCTGAACCGTTGATTACCGCAACACAATTTATAACCCTTTTATCCGAAGACCTAATATTAATAATATAGATCTCCAATATTAGAATAATATCATCACAGTATAATACTGTTATATTTATATCCATAAAATAACTTAAACATATAGCACATAAGCCTATCAGTCTATAACACACATAAGACTAGGTATCAAGTCAAACTATTGCAGTCTGAGTTGAACCCGACACAATTTTATCATCGTATATTAAAGTGTCTAGCATTTAAACATGTAGTTAAGTATTAGTCAATACGCTTAAGTCTTAATGTTATTGTTATACTTTGATAATCTTTTCATCACTTCATAACTTATACATATAAGTTTTCTCTTTTCATGATATCTTAGTAAGCAAGATAACCTTTCATTAAATTGAAATATCATTTCATTAAATCAGATTTCATTTCAGTATCCTGAAGTTACTATTTCAGCAGACCAAATCATTTTAGCAACCTGAATTCCATTTCAGCAACCTGAACTACAATCCAGCAAACTGGATTTAACATATTTTCAATTCATCAAACTGTATTTCAATCCAGTAAACTGGAATCACAATTTACCTAATCCAGCAAGCTGTATTCTATATCCGTATCACGAAAATACCAAATTAGTATATTATTCTCCTATCCTTTGGTCAAACACATATACATGTATTTCATGCACAAAAATTATTTTTCCATAATTTTCCAACTTCCTTTGGTATTTTTCAAAAATTAATTCTAGTGCGTAGCTTAAGAAATTAGCTACCTTGTGCTTAACTCCAAACATTCCCATCTCTTGGTATAACCTTATATATGTTAACGTAATGCTCCATGTTAAATTTCGTGGCAATCGGAGTTGTAGAACTCCGTTTATAGCGATTTCCGTCGGAAAATCACAAAAATTAGAACGGTCATAACTTGGTCGTTTTAACTCGGAATCAGCTCATTTTTGGACACGAGCTACATAATACCATATATTTTCATTTCCCAAAAGCCTGAAATTTTTCTCATTAACTAAATGTCCAAAACAGCCCCCAGAAAAGTTTGGGCAGAAACTTTTTGCACTTTGTCAGTTTTGGAGTCCTTCACCAAAACTTAAATAAAACGAAATCTGTAACTCCGATTAATGATCCGTTACTTTTGTTGGATTCCTATCTTTCCGAAATACAGTTTTCATCTATTAAAATCCATATTTGGACATGTTTAGCTCCTGGAAATTAGCCCGGAAGTGGCTGTTACAAAACTGTCCTTTTAACAGTTTTCTTATCTTTGTGTAGTTTGGGAGAAATCCCATAACTTGTTCAATATTCAACCTATTTGAGTAATTCCAAAGGGATTTTACCCTTAACACATATATCTAGCATCCCAAGAACATAAATCATATATATTCATCATAGATTTCAAAGATCCAAAAGCTTGATCACACTTTTTAAAAGTTTAACTTTTCCAGAAAATTTCCATTCTTCAATTCCTTTAGATTTCCACCAAATCAACCCCCATTATAAGTAGATCCAAACAATAAACACTTATTAACATGTATATACATGGCTTTTGAGTTTAGAAACAAAGTTTCTTAGTTCATCAAACAAGCATCAAACACAATCAAAGCTAAGAGAAAAATCATGTTTTCTATCTTTTGAAAAACCTAGCTTCCATTCCACACTTTAGATCTAAATTTTGATCTACAAAAGAGTTGGATCTACATATTAAACACTCATATACACATAGATCTAAGATTTTAAACCTCAAGATCACAACTTCATATTGTCCAAAAATCAAATTAAACCACAAATGAAAATAGACTACACAAGTGGAAATTTTTGTTATACCTTAGCTTTTCTTCTTCTCCTTCTTCTTAGCTTCATCCATGGATGAATCTTTGGTGTATGAAGATCAAAAACTCCTCTTCTTTCCACCATGAGGCTGCCAAACTCTCCTCTTCTCTCTCCCTCTCTTTACCGATACCCCATTTCTATCTCTTACTCTCTTTTTCTTTTAACTTAACAACTTGGAAGAGAAAATGAAATGAAAGAGAAGTGATATGTGTTTTTTTATTATGTTTATACATTATAAGTATTGCAATCCTATCTCTCTCACTCATCATCAACAATACCAAACCATGTTGCTTGCAAGTTTAAACATAAGTGTTGGCTTGGTTCATGGCTTGACACCTAGAGCATTTGGTGAGAGTTAGTAAACTTACTTTCAAACAAAATAAAAATCACCACTCCTCCACTTTTTTCCCTCTAATAGCCGACCACGTGGCCTTTTTAAGCTCCAAGTTTGGTTTCTTGTAAATCAAATATCTATTATCCCAAATGCCTAAAGTACCATTCCTTCAATTGGCTCCAGGTTTGGGCCACTCTTAAATCTTTGGGCTTAACAATAAAAATATTTAGGCCACTCAATTAATGTATTGCTTGGGCCTCTAACCAATTTCATTGGCCAACTCTTGGGCTATAAAATATACATAGTCCAATACCTAAATTCTTACCCAACCCAATTAATTAATTAGGGTTTTTACTTCCTCAATTATAACACAAATCCTTACTCATGCCCACTTATTTCCTTAACCCAATTAGACTTGCTATAATTAGGTTATAAAATTAATCATTTGAGATATATAAAATAAATCTCCTAGAATTAGTAAGTATTCTAAATACCACAATTCTCTTTTTTCTTAACCCTTAAGTTATTAAATCCTTCATTCCTAATATATAATTAGGATTTCACTAGTTTCTTTTGTTTGTTATAAACAATTATAAACCATCACCTAATGTTCATATTCTTTACACACAACTTTTTAACCCTTAGGGTTTAATACTTTACATTTAAGATTCCCAAATTAGGGTTTAAATTCTCGATACTAAAATTAGGGTTTCTGAACATACGCTAGAGTTTTCTAACTTAATCACCATATTCATATCATGAATTTAGAAACTAGGGTTTCCAGAACCGATTTCTAGAGTTTCTTATTAGACGTTAGGGTTTTCTAACAGAACGTTAAAGTTCTTAATGTATACTTAGGGTTTATCACAGATGTAATTTATCTGATCAATTCCTTGACCCTTAACCACATTCAGCACACATACATAACCATATTCACAGAACTTAATCACATAAATCCTTAATCCTGAATAATTCACCTATATCCTTCACAGAATTTTGAAACCCTCAAAATTCCTTCCCAATTACATCAAACGCATACACTTATTTTCTGTCTAGATCTATTATTTGACCTTAAATCAATCATTTAAGATTTTAATAAATTGCCCAAATTCTCGGGTTGTCACAATAAACCTTTAGCTTGTGTTTATGTGATTAGCAAGGAAGCACGAACAAGTTGAACTTACTAGTAAGCTTTGAATATGAATATTGTCAAACTACCTTGAGGGTTAGAATCTGACATTTGTGATCATGTTTATGACACTCTTAGACTCACTCATGTAGTATAACCATATATATACCATGCTTGTGTTTCACATTTCAAGAAAAGCATGAAAGAAGCATATTTTTAACTAAAGCGGTATTAATATCACATATGCATTATGAATACTCACAAGCATGCCTAAAAGGAGTTTTATAACTATCTTGTATGTTTAGAGAGCAATCATGATAAACTTTGTGGTTTCATGACCTTAAATGGCCTTAAATTATTGAAATAATCAATTTAGAATTTTATTATGAAAGAAGGAACCTATGTTGACTTAAAAAGCATGAAAAGACCTTTAACATAACAAATATAACAAGAGTAATTGTTTTGGTCAAGACGAACAAAAACCACAAGGCAACAGCTGAGTCTAGGCTTAGTCACGGGACGGCGCAGCTGCGCCGGTCCTAGGCTTAGCCATGGCGCAGCTGTGCCGTGCAGCAATTATAAACGACTTCTGTTTTTGGACTTATGTTTGAAGCATGCATATATGATTACTTTAACTTGTAATATATGACTAATATGCTATGTATTGTGTTAAGAAGCATGCTATTTGATGTAAATAAAGGTTAATTTTGACTTTCGAATGATAAGTCCAAAAAGATATTTGTATAATATCAAAACAAAGATATGTAGGTTGAACTTGTGATGACGTATAAATTAATTTTGTACCATACTTGAATCGTCTCAAGCTTGATTAAAGATTATGTTAGCTAATGAACATCTTTAACATATAATGTTCGACACTCCCAAATTTGGGTTACCTGACCCCCAAGTTTGGTGCTCACGATCCACAATATAAATAACATTTAACTACCCATTTAATTATAAATAGGAACATACACTTCATTAACTGATATAGTTAATACATTACCCTAGGTTCTCTAACCTTAACATTACAAACATACCCTTTAATTATACAAAAAGGGTTCCCAAATACAACATTACAATAATGTTCATAAAACTATTTTATCACTATGCCTTTGCCTTTGCCCTTCACAGCACCTCCTGCCGCTTCACCCCTAGATGAAAAGTTTTATTTAGCAAGGGTAAGTAATAAATTTTCCCCGAAAGTTAAGATATACAATGAATTTATAAGTATTAGAATAACCGACTATCTATTTTGATAGAATGACACCAAAGTTCGAGGAACTTTGAAATAGCTGAACAAATCTCTAATTACTAACAAATCTTCTCGCAATCTATGTAACACAATAATTTGATAATGAAATAGTGCAACAATTTCAAAGTTTCTATGATATTCGATTGAATAAACAAGAATCAATTCTACGTAATAACAAAGTGGAATGTTTTCCAGAGTTATGCTGAGCGATCAGTTGGATCTTGAACTTCTCTTCCCGAGTAACTATCAAATATTTGACTTTGATATACCTAGGTGTATCAGATAACCATAAGGATTAAATCATACCCCTCTGCAACTATATTATCGACGTCGGGATTTTTGGGTGTCCCTTTTCGTTACTTGTTCTTTGGTGTTCTCATTTTAGGTGAGATTTATTTGAAAAAATAAGTGAAAAAGGTCCGACATGTATAATGTCGACGATGGACTGTTAAGAGTTGCCAGTTGGTTTTTTAAATGGTTGTACCAACTCAACCGAGAAAAGGTTTGCACATTGACCCAGTGATGTGACACTGCTAAACGGGTCGGAAAAATCGAGATTCATTAGGGTCTGGGGATTTACTTTTGCGGGGGGGAAGTGTTAGGCACCCCCCGACATCCGTGTTACCACGGTGACTGCCTCTTTTCAAGAAACTATTATCTGAATGTGTGTGTGTGTGGGTCAATGTGTTGTTACTTAAAAGTAGTGTGAGGCCTCGTTCGTTATGTAAAAATTCAGTTTTTAGCAAGATATTGCAATGATGTTTTATAAAAAGATTTTTTCAAACCCTGATGCTCAATAGTAATTGAGACCTTTTACACTCCTATTTTATTAAGTGACTGGCTTTATTGATTTTATTTTACGAATGCGAGGCATCCATATGAAAATAATGTACAAAATAATGCCGACTTCCTCGTGGGTATCAAAACCATCTGAGGAAATTCAGACACCGCATAATAATTTACAAGCTGCTTATAGCTGAAAATGTCCATCACAGGAACCGAATCTAGATTCAATGGGATGAATCTGTGATCACATGATTTTTAGGCGCACATAATATTGCAATTTATATGAAAGCAGTAAGCAAGTATATATATAAAAGCTGTAAATATATATATATATATATATATATATATATATATATATACAGACAAGATCACCAACCTCGAAGCACCTCCATGGCGGATCAGAAATGTAAATAAAGCTGTTAAAAGCTATCAACCGCCACGGAGGAAACTCCAGGCGAGACGAAATGTAAATAAAGCTGTAAATACGGTCAACCGCCGTGAAGGAAACTCCAGGCGGGACAAAATGTAAATAAATCTGTAAAAAGCAATCAGCTACCACGAAGTAAACTCCAGGCAGAACAAAACGTAAAGAAAGCTGTAAAAGCGATCAACCATCACGAAGTAAACTCCAGGTGGGACGAAATATATATATATATATATATATATATATATATATATATATATATATATATATATATAAGCAATAAACGCACAGGATGTAAAATCCAGGCTCATCGAACAGAGTTCGACAACATTTCATATATATATATATTAAAAATATTTAACTAAGTTAAAAATATTTAACTTGTGTAAAAGAAAAAGTTATTCTTTTACTTTTACTTTTACATTTACTAAAGTAAAAGACTTTTGCTTTAAGTAAAAGCAAAAGCTGATGATGGCTGGGGCCATCACTGTCGCTTGACTGAAGATGCCTCTAGCGTCTTCTTCGTTTACTAGTCCGTCTCCTGTAGGTGCCGAAAGGTGCTGTTGATCATCTTCTCAGATGAGTCACCATCCCCATACATTTCCACCTTAAAATTTTTATCCAGAAAATAACCCATTCACCCCTAAAAATTTGATTTATAAAGGAGCAAAAAAAATTTCTACCGAAAATTGGTCAAAATCTTCAAGATTTCTTTAATTTTTGAAAAGATTTTTTGTTTAAAAAAAATTCAGACTGACATCTGAAACAAAGGATCACTCGATTGGTCCTGATCTATCAGTACAATCGATCTAAACAGAAGACTTCTTTGATAACTGTTTAAACAAAAATTCTTTCTTTAATCATTCCTGTTAAACTCAAACCGTTCTTGCCATGTGTAAACACATACCTGTTGATCTAATGATACCCTTAGCCTAAACTGCACCCACACTGGAGTCTTACAACGGTGTAATGGGCCTTACGACGATCATAGGTGGTTTACGGCAAGTCAGGCGAATAATCTAGGAGCCAAAGAAGAAAAAGTTTGAAGAAACATTTAGAAACAAATCAAACTTGTTTTCAATCAAAACCACTAACAGAATCAAGAACCAACCGTGTGGCTCTGATACCATATAACAGCGGCGATTAAGTTTTTAAAAGAAAAACTTAAACAGAAAAAGAAAAAGAAAAGATTAAGAAGATGACCGGTGAATCGGTAAAGTAATCTCTTTCTTTTATTTATAAACATTTGAGGAAGGGATTACATTAATTCCTAAACTAAATGTTTAAAGGGGAAGATCGAAGTATTAAGGACTTCGTTTTCATCTTCTAACTAAGAAGATCAAAGTTGAAAGCTTCGTCTCCAGCTATCTAAGAGAGATGGGAGAGGACCTCGGAAGAGCTTTCTAGTGAGAGAAGCTCTGAGCCTACATTGATGCATGAGTTGTTTAAGCTTAATTCAATGTAGCCTCAGAGCTTTTCTCTCTAGAAAGCTCTTCCGAGGTCCTCGATCTCCCTTCTTTCTAGAGTTAGCCGAAGACGAAGCTTTCAGCTTCAATCTTCTTAGTTAGAAGATGAAGACGAAGTCCTTAATACTTCGATCTTCCCCCTTAAACATTTAGTCTAGGAATTAATGTAATCCATTCCTCAAATGTTTATAAATAAAAGAAAGAGATTACTTTACCGATTAACCGGTCATCTTCTTAATCTTTTCTTTTTCTGTCTAAGTTTTTCATTTAAAAACTTATCCCGCTGTTATATGGTATCAAAGACACACGGTTGGTTCTTGATGTTATCTGTGGTTTCGATAAAAAATAGTTTACTTTGTTTACTTAAATGTTTTTTCAAACTTTTATTTTTCTTGCTCCGCTTTTAATCGCCCGACCTTCGCCGTAAACCACCCAAGATCACCTTAAGTCCCGATTAATGCCGTTTGTAAGTCTCAATTGGGAGCAGTGTAAGGCTAAAATGAATCTTTAGATCTACGAGTATGTGTTCAAGGCAAGTAAGGCTAGACTCTAAGTGGACCTTCAAGAGAAAGAATTTTTGTTTAAACAGTTAACAAAGAAGTCTTCTGTTTAGATCGATTTCACTGATAGATCAGGACCAATCGAGTGATTCTTTGTTTCATATTTTAGTCTGATTTGTTTTTAAACAAAAATCTTTTACAAAAACTTAAGAAATTTTGAAGATCTGACCAATTTTTGGTGAATTTTTTTTCCTCCTTCTTTATAAACCAAATTTTTGGGGGTGAAAGGGTTATTTCCTGGATAAAAATTTTAAGGTTGAAATGTATAGGGATGGTGACTCATCTGAGAAGATGATCAATAACACCTTCCGTTATCCACAGGAGACGGACCAGTCAACCAAGAAGACGCCAGAGGAGTCTTCAGTCACTGACATGTGATGGCCCACGCCATCATCTCTTTTACTTTAGTAAATGTAAAAGTAAAAGAGATCAAACTTAATCATATGTGAAAGGTTATATATATATATATATATAAGAGTCCGGATCAGGTCCGGACTCCCGGATTTTGTTAAAATTCGGACCTTTTTTTTTTTTTGCTTTTTTTTTTGAAACAACTAAAAAAAAAATTATGGAATTGGAATTTTTACATTATACAGTGTTTTGGGCGTGATTTGGATGCCTATAACAAAACATGTCTGTACAGTCTGGGCAGACTGTACATACATTGGTTGGTGTTGGTATTAAAAACACACCCAAAACACTGTATTATTGAAAAATTTCAGTTCCATAATTTTTTTTTTTTAGTTGTTCTACAAAAAAAAAAAAAAAAAAATTTCGGGTCCGGATTTTCTCCCGTCCGGGAGGTCCGGACCTGATCCAATTTCTATATATATATATATATATATATATATATATATATATATATATATATTAAAGCAAATAAACGCTCCAGACCGAAGTTTAGGCTCAATCGAGGCATAACTCGATGATGTTAGTCAATACATATATATATATATATATATATATATTTATACATAAACTGAAAATTAAACCACGGACCGATGTCCGGGCAAAAGCAAGCAACACGACTCTCAACGTGTAGAAAGGTGTGTGCAAAGATGAAGAGAAAGACTCTAAAGTGTGTGAGAAGGCTTACAGCTGACTTCCAAATAAGACTTCTATATCTTTAGAATGGGTAAACACTGACTTTTATAGGTACAAAAGAGCTATATATGAGCTCACAGGTGTTTAAAAGGGGAAAGTACACTGCAGGGGGTGAGTGCAGAGCAAATTGGGCAGGGCTTCCTCACCATTTTCTCTTGCAAAATGGGCACCCCAAGCCCTCTATTTATAGAGGGGGGAGCCGTAGGTCTACCTGCGGCACCTAGTAGCAGGTGTACCTGCGGCTGCCCGGGGTGCCCCGGGCAGTGTTGGTCCCACCGTGTCGAAGTACTTACATTCGGACAATGCGCTGTTCGCTCAGTCGTTCTTAACTTTCAATCCGGGAGTCTGATGGAAGCGTGCCATATCATTTCGGAAATCTCTTTCCGAGAGCTACACAATGACATAGGATTTTCCTTTTTTTTTATTCTAAGAAGATGGGTCCATGACCGAAATGGTATTCCCGGGTTTTCGTCAAGTAGTCCGTTGAGCCGTTTTGCTTAGTTTGCACTCGAAAGTTAAGATATGGTTTTTGTGGGACTTATATTGAAGTATTTTGAGTTGACATGAGTTGATTTGATGTGATTTGCAGTTGAGTTGGCAAAATGACCATTTTGTCCCTCCCAGAGTTATCTCTGGTTTTCGCACAGTTGTAGCAGTATTTTCTCAAGATTATCTCTGAGGTGGACTTGATATTGACTTTGACTATCCTCAAGGTTATCTCTGAGGTTGGCTTGACCTCCTGGGGCTACCTCCAGGCTTTGATCTTGATCTCCCGGGGATATCTCTGAGGTTGAAACTGATTTTCCTGGGGTTATCTCTGGGGTTGGAAACTATTTTCCCGGGGTTATCTCTAGGGTTGGAAATTGGATCTCCCGTGGCTATCTTCGGGGTTAAAATTGATGTTGTAGTTCTCCAGGGTTATCTTCGGAGTGTGAAAAAGACATTTTTATCCTCCTGCATAGTCAGTAGCAGGAAAACAAAATTTCGAGAGTCTACATATACAAAGTGATCAGCTTCATTATACCTTATATTATGCATAATACTCAAAATGCGCGCAATAGCCGAATATACGACCAAATATGTTCCATTTATATAAAAGGTTATTCTTCTCAGTCTTTGAATCAACATTTGATTTAACAACGAAATACAATAATTTAAATATCTAATCATTTCTCTTATCTTCTCTTCTCAAACCTATCAAGTTCTAACAAATGTTCGTCTAGCCAAAATAATTAGCTAAGACACGTTTCAATACGATCAACCAATAGACATAATTTAATTGTACTATTTGAAATCAATAATAGCTTCTACGGATGTGAATATCCAATAATATTTATTCTACAAATATATTCTCAGAATTATTAATTCAATTTGAATTAATAAACATGCACTAACTGTGAATAATCAACAATAAATTATTGGACGTGGTCTAATCAACAATAATTAACCACCATAATAATAAAACAAATATAACTCGAGGTTGAGTTAAGGAAACTTGCCTTCTTTGTTGATTACTGCTACACAATATACTAATCTGCATTCGAAAGACCTATAACCAATAATATCGGTCTCACAATTAGAACAGTAATTTATAACACATAACACTATAATTCACAGTCAATCTTTCTCCTAGACACGTTACCACATAGCCACATCAGTGTTTATAACTTATATAAACACTTATTAAGTCTAACTAGTTTGGTCTGGTTTGACGTCAGTCTATTCTCGGTGTTTTGGTCACCCTATCCGACAATTAACACATTTATTGTCAATTAAACGTGGTCTCTAAGCTGCAATATTATTTAGATAAGTCAATCATTCTTAATAATATTTTTTTAAAGCTTTTAATAATTTATAAATAATTATTATAATTTATAATAATTTTTCATACACTGGAATCATTTTTAAATGATTTAAATACTAATTAATTCCATCATCATTAATATTTAATAATATAAAAATATTAATAAAATACTTGTCAAAATATTAAAGTTATTTTTAATAACTTAAAATATTTTTAAATCATCAATATTATTCATAAATTGTGACGATTTGATTGTTTGAATTGTGATTATGAGTAAAGAATCATTTTAAGGAGGGAATGATGTAACATTCCAGAATTTTATATGTAATATTAAATATTTATTAATTTATATAAATATTTAATGGATGTGATTATCGTTGAATAAATATTTGTTCAATTGCTTTAATTTTGTTTAGTTAATTATTTATTAAATAAATAATTGATGAATTAAGTAAATGATTATTATATTGATATTTTAAGTTAATGATTAATTATGTGTATTGTGTAATGTGATTAAAGGATTTATTTAATTAATTGTGATTTGATTAATTAAAATAAATATGAAAGCTTGATTAAACATGGTGTGACAAATAACTATATTATTAGGGTTATTAAAATAAATTAAAATAGTTTAATTTAGTTTTTGCCAAACAAAGCTTAATATATTAATTCTTTAATATATAAAGGGTTTTTGCCAAATAAGCCTTATGGCTTTTGAGAATTCTAAATTTTTAAATTTAATAAAATAAATAAAATAAAATAAAATAATAAATATAATATATTTATATTATATACGTTAGTTTTGTAACTGATATAATAAGTAAGCTTATTATTGCCATAGCAGTTTTATTCTTGGCGTAAACTATTATAAGTTAGTTGTTAGTCTCTAGTCTAATACAGAGAGAAGAAAGAAAAGATTTTTAGAGAGAGTTGTCTGAGAATTGAGAGAAAGCTTGAGAGAAATTGAGAATATGCAATTGCAAGAAATTATCATACTATTTGAAGGTATTTATCTAACCTTTGTATTATATATATATATATATATATATATATATATATATGTATATATGTATATACATATATGAAGTTACGACAAACTTTTATGTATGCTGTGAAATCAAAATTTGTTGAATTGTGGAGTTATATAGTTAGTAATATTAATTGTATATGTTTATGATGCTTAGAAAGTATGTTTAAACAATAATTGCATGCTAATCTCAGTTTACAGTAAAAGAAAATGATGTCAGTGTTTATGTTTTCATATGTAGCTATGTAAGTACCAATTTTGATGGTTAAATTGCATGCTAAGATGTTAATTGAGTTTTGTTTATGCTAGTTTGTTGAGATATGCGCATAATGTAATTCGAATGAGATGATTTGGCAAACTAATGAATTCACATTGATGATTTCTAGGATGAATGTCATGAAAATTGAGTTTTTATGAAAAAACATGAAAATTGAAAAATTAAAATAGTTTTAGTGATTGTTAAATTGTGCTAATTTGTTGAATATGTTAGCAATCATGTCTATGATAGTTGTATATTTATTTTACGTGTTATTATCACTGTTTGGTGGGTGAAATTCGTGTTGGTTGGCTTAAGAAAAGTGCCGAAGTTATGTTCTGTAAAATTGAGTTCTGTACGCCGCGCGGGCGCGCAGCCCTTAGGCGGGGGCGCTCAGTTGCCACGTGGACGCGCAGCCTCCCAGTACAAAATTCGCGCGGCTGCGCGGGTGCCCATTTCTAAACACTGAAGTCTGCTAATTCTGCAGAGTTTGGTCGTTCTTTGTGGCTTAGCTAAAGGTTATGGTAATGTGTCCAACATGTAACAACAAGGCTAATACATAGTTGTGTTATATGTATTATGAATTCAAAGTTGCAAAAATGATTAGTAAATCAAAAATACGTTATGTGATAACCTAGTTTATATAATGAACGTTAGTTATGTGTTGTGATGATTAACACTTGGGAATTCTAAAATGTAAATGGTAGCTTAAGACTTGTGCTTAAATAACAAGTTTAGCTAGTAATGTGTTTTATATTGAAAAGTGAATATTAATATGTCTAATAGATGTTGTGGTTTTAATATTGTGTATAGGTGAACGTGAGTTTTAATATTTTAGCTTACGCTAGAGGCAAGTTTTCTAACTCTACACTTTCGTTGAGTTAGTTCTAATATTATAACTTCATGCTTTTGATTGAGCAAGCTTTTTATCTTAACTGTTATTGAATAAGTAAATTGTTCCTAAAATCCATTTGAGCAAACTTTAACTCTAATGTTATTGGAAATTCTCAATTGATTGATTCATTCTAACTTGTTTACAGTTAAGCAAGTTTCTTAAAGTTCAAAAATTTCATTTATAATGTTATAAAACTTCAACCTTAGCTTATTTTACTATTCAAGTAAAGGTTAACCATTTTATTAATTTATTGAATATTTATGCTCTATAATTATTTCAAGCATGAGTTGATATATAGAATCAGTTCATTTACGATTCTTAAATGTTCTGAGTTATGTTGTTATTAAAAAACTATTGTATTATCAAACATTGTTGATTCAACTCGTTCCCTAGTTTATGATCATTAAACTTCAATTACCCTTGAATGCTTATTCAAACCAAACTTTCTTTGGTGCGGACTTGTACTCTAAATACTGAGATGAACAACCCTATGATTAGGGGTTTACGCTTAGCGTTGAAATGGTTTTGCATAAAACAATGTACGAAGGATTGATCCATCAAAGTACGTGGAGTCCTTATAGTCATATGACTGTTAAAGTTAAAGTTGAAAGATTACTTATAACTGTGGACATGGTTCATGTTCATTTGACCCTCAGTAGTATATTTAAGAATGTTAATAGAACATATCATTCAGTTCTATTGAGCCTATAAAATGGCAAATGTTGTAATGTTAATAAAACATATCATTCAGTTATATTGAGTCTATTATTTGGCGAATGATGTAAAAATATTTATTCTTATTTCAAGTGAGCTTTGTTTGCTCATTCTTGCATATTTATACATTTATTGCAGCTATGGTTGAGAAGGTAGATAAACCTACAACTAGCAAAGGAAAGGGAAAAATGTACAAGTGATAAAGACTTGTAATTTGCTTTATCGTTATGATGATAGACTTTTAATAATGATTTGATGTAATAATTTAATTTTCGCACTTGAATGATTATATTAAAGGTTATAGAACCTAGGAGATAATGTTTTTATTAAAATAATCATGTATGGGCATGCTTTTATTATTCAATTTATTATGATTGGGTAGTTAGATATGAATGTTTTGATTACGTGAACACCAAATCTTGAGGTATTGAAGTACCAGAATTTGGGGGTGTCACATAAATGATTTTTAGAATAATTGAAATTATTTTTAAATCATCACTATTAATATTTAAATATTAATGAAATTATTGTCAAAATATTAAAAGTCATTAATTATAACTTAAAACATTTTTAAAATATTTTTTTCATTTTTAAATCAATAAAAACATTTTTAATTCATTTATTTATTATAATAATTAAATAAATCTATCATCATTAATATTAAATTATTAATAAAAATTACTCAAAAATATTAATAGTTACATTTTATAACTCAAAATATTTTTAAACACTTTATTCTTATTTAAAATGAATTTTATAATATTAAAATCATTTTTCTCTAATTTATTTAATACACTAATTAAATAAATTAAATATCATTAATATTCAAATAATTATAAATATTAATGAAAAATTTCCCAAATAATTAAAATTTATTTTTCAGAATTTAAAATAATTTCTAAAACCATTTTTCTAATTTTTAGAATTTATTTTCCATTTTGAGTATTTTCCGGATAAATCAGAAATTAGAAATATACTAAACCGTCGCTATAGCCCTTTAGCGATGCTTTCTATTATCTTAGGTGTTCTTGAGCCTCAAGAACACTGTCAGATCGATTCTCAAGGGACACAGTTTGACCGACTTTAATTCACATTTTGATCATGTTCTGGGCTATCTCAAGCATTGGTATTGTAGTAAGTATGTAGTACTACAACTATGAACAATTATTTAGGTCATATAAGAACACATCACAAAGATCTGGTCTTACAAACTCCTTGTCAGAACATTTCTGGGTTTTATAAAAACCCAGGTAGTTCGACTGGTCACTTTCATACTTAATTTCCTTTAACTGCTGGTCATCAATAGGTTGATATTAAGGTTCAAATCTATAGTCAACATGACAAGGAACATATATTCATCACCAGATCAGTCCAAAAATAACTTAATATCCATATCTATCCTGGTCAAATGCTATCAGAAACGTAGTTCATAAATTTTCTGGAAAATTTCAGAAAACCAGAAATGTTACCGGATGGTCTACTTTGACCATCCGATCTGCTTGTTGTTTAAGAGATCAAAATGAACGATTCTAAAGTCCATATTATCATCTACAACATGTACATAACAACAACATCAAAATGCATAAAACGTGACAGATCAAGGAGCTTAAAAGATGTTGTCAGACGTTGTTCATGTATTTCTAGGTTACCAAGATTTTACTCGGTCATGGTCGGTCAACAGACTTTGACCAATTATATCTTGAAATCTGGAAATCGAATAACTTGGATTCCAATTCTAGATCACAGACCTCATGTCAGAGTATGGATTACAACTTTAAAACAACAAAAAGCATAAACGAGGAAGGATATGTGGCCACTGACATTCGGTTGTCAGACCACATTTCAAGCTCAAGAACTATTTTTGAAAAACACCATTTTAAGGCACTTTGATGCTATGGATCCATGATGGATCATCATAGATCATCATAAAACAACTTCTAGCATGAATCTAAACACATAAACACAAAAGTTTTCTTAGCATACAAGATCAAATGGTGAGTTTAGGGTTATACATCCTCTTGAATATGATTTGACCTAGGGTCTACAACACAGATTTGGATGTGTTAGAAAGATATCTAGGGACTGAAACATTAATGAAATTCGGAGATTAGGAGAGAGAATGTGTTTGTTGAGAGCTTGAGAGAAAAATGACCAATTTAAGTAACTTTCTCTCTTTTATCTCTTATATGTTATGATATAATGCATGAAGATACTGTAATGGAATGATTGGCTGGAGTTTATGCGCCACAAAGGTCAATATAAGTTGGTCACCAACTCTTCATTTGGTAAGATTTACAAGTTACCTTAATAAATATCCAAAAAGGGCATTTTGGTCTTTTTCCTTCCAATTTTAATGGCATGATGGACAAATGTCCAAACCCCTAGGGTTTAACCCTAAGGTTCTAATCCTTAGGTTTTATAACTTTAGTTTCTAAGATGTTCTAATTAGGGTTTTTAATTAGAAAATTAAGATTTTAAAACTATAATTAGGGTTTTACATAGAAATTAATATTTCAAAAATATAATTAGTGTTTCCTAATTATATTTCCCTTTACTAATCACTTTAGGCTTGCTAATTAGAATTAGGGTTTAGGATTCCCGAATTAAAAATTAGTGTTTCCCGTCTTCCGATTAGGGTTCCTAACTACGCGTTAGGATTTTTTATCTTGAGATTTGGGTTTCTAATCCCTTATTAGGGTTTACTAATTTTAAACCCTATCCGATCAATCATTGATCAATAATTCTAAACAGTACAAACACGTACCCATTAATATAATTATTTAAATTATAATTTCTATAGAATCCTTATCCGGACTTAGGGTTAGGGTTTCTATTCTCCGTTAAGCACAACTTTACTCTTATTTTCTCATTCAATACACAAAATGATTACTTCTCGAGACTCGTATCACAGATACACTGCACCATATTAATAATCAATATGAATATTAAAAAAAATTATTCATTAAAATTCGGATTATTCAAAATCATGGGTTATCACATTCACCCCTCCTTAAAAGGATTCCGTCCTCGGAGTCACCACTTTCTTATTCTACAATCTTTTAAAGTTGTAACATCAATTCATTTTATTAACAAAATAATCATTTGTGTCTCAAATTCTAACTTTTTGAATTGGATCTATAAAAGAAAACAATTCAGAATAATTATCTAACTCAATATTATTCGCGTAATTAAATTTCTTAATGAAATTATTACCTATCACCACCTCCTGGGCCGCCACTATATCTTGCACCGTCTTGTTAAATGCACGGGCCGATGGTCTTCCTGGCTGAGCAGGTCCTCGAATCACCAAGGTTCCGCTACCGGGTCCCTTGTTGCCAATTTCCTTCTCCGCATTTCTCTTCGAAAAGTTCCAAACCAGATGATTAGTCAATCCACACACAAAGCAACCTTGTATCTTCTTCAGATTGGGATAATTGGGCGATATTTGCCCATCTTGTCCACAGTTTTAGCAAACTCCCTTCTTCTTCAGACAAACTCCAGAATGATTCTTTCCATAGGTACCACATGGCTCCCCTTTTTTTTTATTCCCTTCTATCTTGTTACCCGATTGGGTATTCTCGCTCCACTTTCTTTTGTTAGGGTTACTACCACCACTGCTTCCTCCATCACTTGTCTTCTTCTTCTTCTCATGATGAAATCTAGATGCAGCTTCGCTCCCTCCTTCAGTAATTAACACTTTCTCCATCAAAGCCGTGAACGTATTGATCTACAATACTACTACTTTGTTGTATATACCCAGCTTCAGTCCATTCTCGAATCTTCTCGCATTTCTCGCCTTTGTGTCCACCTGATGAGGTGAAAATCTCGCCAACTCGTTAAATTTGGCAGCATATTCCGAAACCTACATATTTTCCTGCTTCAGCTGTAAAAATTTGACTTCCATCCTGGATTGCATACTCGACGAAAAGTAGTTCTCAAAGAACAATTCCTTGAATCTTGTCCAAGTTACCACAGTTGTACCCGCTCTCGCTTGATTCGTCTTTCACCAGTAATTGGCTTCTCCCTTCATCACATATGTTGCAAAAGCTGTCTTTTGTTCTTCCGTTACACGCGCAATAATGAATGCTTTCTCAATTTCTTTCACCCAAGTTTGAGCTTCAATCGGATCTGTGGTCCCCTTGAATTCTAACGGTCCTAATGCTCTAAAGTCTTTGAAATTTTACAATCTATCTGTTGGCTATTCTCTCGCTCTTCTTCTTGCTGCTGGAGCTCTATTCCCCATAGCTTCGGCTATCATATTTGTAAAGTTTTGCATCGGGTCAGCTTGACCTCCTTCATTATTCACTGATTGCTCTTCTCCTTGGTTTTAATTCTGTCGCCTAGGTGGCATAATCTGATTTAAATAAAAATCTTACATTAATTCACTTTCTCTACACAAATTCTTAACACAATAAGAATTCAACACGTAATTCTCATATATTAGCTTATTTATTCAAATAGCACATATAACATTTAATACTTAACACATATTACTATCCCTTTTTAAATAATATCTGGATTAACAATACAACTTTA
Organism: Panax japonicus; assembly: GCA_020205505.1. Taxonomy (NCBI): domain Eukaryota; kingdom Viridiplantae; phylum Streptophyta; class Magnoliopsida; order Apiales; family Araliaceae; genus Panax; species Panax japonicus. Next base: position 40,583,493 of record CM035101.1, on the reverse strand, counting down.
CACAAAAGGTTGCAATTCTCCAACTTTACACAAAACGTTGCCATTTTCCATTTTCACATAACTATTCCCATTTCGTCAAACTTAGCACACTTATGGTTTCAAGAACTTGCCACAATTATATGAGTGTATGAACTTATCCTAGTCAGACCTTTGGCATCCATTCACTGAGGGGTTCAAAATATTTTATATAATTATGAGTCATTAACTTACCATAAATATGAGTTTTAAGAACACACGAATTATTCTTTATCTTATATTCATATAGAAAGTAAAGATTTTATTCATATAAACATATTTATATTTACATATGCTTACACACTGTTCTCGATATTACAACCGTTAATATCATAACCTACCACCAAAAGATACTAGCTCTTATCTCTAAATTGTCTATCGCCCACTCCCTTCACCAGTCTTCTTTTTGCTGGGACACTTGTTGAATCCGTAACCCGTCCTCCCACATGAATAACACTTCCTCATATTCGGCTTAGGACAATGTAAGGAAATATGTCCTTCCTGCTTACAATTGAAGCACACGTTCTTCCACATCATGCATTCTCCCGCGTGAGTCTTTCCATACTTGCTACAGACTTGCTTCTTCTTCGGGTTTGAATTTTCATAATTATGGCCATCGTTGTCCCTCTTTCTCTTTTTCTTGCATTTCTTCTGCATGATTGTTCCTTTAGACGATCCACTATAACAACCGAGAAATTCGGATTTTAATGTAAGATGATTTTATTAGATTAAATAATAATAAAATCATATTATGTGGGATATCAAGATGGTTGTCGTTTTGTAACCTATTGATATTGGAATATCGTAGTATTTGAGCTATGTGAAGGATTTAAGGTGTTTGAATTTCTAAGACGAAAATAAATGTTTTCCGAGAAATTTTCCGAAAAACACTATTCATCGGTATTTGCTCGGGATTTATTTTTGAATTTCCGAGAAATACGTAATGGTAGAATATTAAAGTAAGACGGATTATGTAATAATAATCTAGTTATGTAAAACGTAATATTTCGCTTGCGGACTTAAATCGAGAACGTAAGGAAAATGAAGAACTATTTCGTTAAGGAATGATGGTATGATACGTGAGTATTGTACAAGGAATGGAAACGAGTATAATAAAAAGTATTATATGAGTTTGTAAGAAGAATGCATTATCGTATATAAATTCTATATGAATTAGAATACGAGAATAATACATAAAATATATGAATATGTATTATGTAATATTAATGGACTTGTAAAAATTGGTTAGGATTTTGTACAAGCCCAAGTGAATTAAGGGTTAAGGCCCAACTTATGAATTAATGAACATATGAAGGTTTGTTAAGCAAAGCCCAATGTTCATTTAATCTAAGCCCAAACTAAAGTTCATTGGATTGTGTGATCCATGGAGCAAACCATAGTGATATGGATAAAGTGTGGTTATCAAGATAAGTAATAACCAAGATAAGTGATGACCAAGTAAAGGTGGTGCTCAAGATAAGTAATGACCAAGTAAGGGATAGGTTTTGTGCCTTGCAAGTAATGAATAGTAAGGAGGTGCAAAAGGAGGTGGGATGATGGAATTGACTAAATTGCCCTAACCTTAGGAATTCTATAAATAGTGAAGGTTGGCAAGTCATTTAATATTTGTTCAAATAATCCAAACACTCTCTCTCAAAGTGCTTAATTGTTAGGAAGATTAAGTTGCAAGTAAGTTATTCCATAAGTCAAGAAGAAGAAGAAGCTACTTACTAAAGACTTCAAATGTAAGACTCATTCTCCAATTATCTTCTATCTCTAACATGATAGGTTGATAAGAAAAGCTTGGATTAAGAAACATGAATGATAAAAAAAGAAAGAAGTATGTATAAGTAATGAACTTAAGCCACATAAGTTGGTAATAAGTCATTTAAGATAGCATAAGTTGTAAACTTATGTGAATGCATGATGAACTTGTGATAGGTTTATTAATGAAAGTATATGTATATACATCAACTTGTAAGAACATATGTATCAAGAATACATAAGTAAAGTGATCTGATGAAATCATGTATGGATGATGATTAAGAACTTTAATTGTCATAAGTTAGGAATGATAAGTTCATAAGTAGTTTGAAAGTTATCAAGTATAAGCTTACAATGAGATAAGTTAAAATCCAACCATGAGTATAAATATTTGGAATAATGATGTTAAGATGTTCACATTATGAATGTAATTCATTGGTAGTGTTGAACAAGTTCTAAGAAACGAAGAATTGCCGGAAATCGCACGATTAGACGATAATCGTCGAATTCGTAAATTTCCCGGAATGGAAGTCAAATTTTGAGTTTGAGTTCGGAAATGTTATTTTCCAATGGAGGCAAGTCATGTTTGTCATTTAAGAGTTACGGACTCGAAAATGGACGAATTCCGACTTAGAACGAAGAAATGAGCGTTTAACACTCACAAACATTTATCGTTTTCGTTAAAAATGAACCAATAGGTGAATTTTTAGCAAACGAAGTCAAATAGATAAAATTCTTATATGAACGCATAGATTACGTAATTTTTGAACCATAGGCTTTTGAACGAGCCAATTCGGACTTAAAACGAAGAAGTTATGCGTCCGGGAAGTTCACAAAAATTAAAAGTTAGAAAAATTTTCTGGTGCACAGAGTTGGCGCCGCGGCGCCAACCCTAAGCTTTTTGGTCACGCCGCAGCGTGACATCTGGGACTCGGCTACTGCTAACTCGCGCCGCAGCATGAGTTGCAAGAGTAATGACCGCGCCGCGGCGCCAGGCACATAACTTAGACAGTAAAGAATAAAAATGAAGGGAAAAGAAGGGGATGGTAGGAGATTGAACTAAACCTACCTTAAACAACTTAAAGTAACATTGTTGGGACATTGTTAAGACTTAAAAGTAATGAAGAATGGTTAATATAACCAAGTCAAATGAATGTAAAGCGAACGATAAGTCAAAACGCATAAGAATGAAATCTAATCTATAATTAGATTGAAATGAAGGGTAAGATATATTCAGATACATACATGATTATATGTGACCTAATGTAAGGCATTATGTGATCATGTATTGTAGAGACTTGAAAGACTTGAACGTAAAGTAAAATACACAGTAGCAGACGCTAAAGGCAAGTATTCTGACTCTTGTATCAGTTCCATCTGAAAAAGTTTATGATGTTCATGTATCCTTTCGCATGAATTGAAGTATAATGAAGTAAAAGCCAGTTTCTTTGGCTAGATTTAACATATTGAGTGGATTATTGATAATCTGTTCATCTGTTATCAAATGTTAGTATCTTTTGGTCAACTACTGATAGTTTTCAAAAGAAGACTGAATTGTTAAAACGAATGTTTTGTCGGTAAAACGACAGGCACACGAGGTTGCCAAACGATTAAACGTATATACGTTTAATAGATGTAGTATTGATCAATACAGAGTACAATAGGCTGATCACCTAGAAGTGCTCGTAAGTAATATCGGGCTTACGGGCTTAGGTCAAAGAATGAACATAACTTATATATATTTAATTCAATATTTATATTTCCCAGGTTCTAAACCCATTACAAAGGTTCCCTTGTCATAATATTCATTACATTACAACAATAGACCTATACTATTACATGACAGCTTAATAATCTGCCTTAGCTTTTCCTTTATTCTTATTTGATCCTTCAGGACGTTCAGTCTTAGCTGCATTCATATGATTTAAGCAAGAGTGAGCATGACTAGCTCAGCAAGTATAACAATTTCAATAACAACATGCTTGATACATATGAATCATATATCTTCGATAACCGAACAATAGCTATGAAGTACTATTGATGATTCAAAATAGCAATTCATCTTTCCTTTCAAAATGTTTCACAATGTATAAATTCAGTAAAACATTCACTACGGTCAAAGACCTTGAGTATTCATTCTTTCTTTGAAAAGGACAACCCGGACCTAAGTCCGTAAGCCCGATATTACTTACGAGCACTTCTAGGTGATCAGCCTATTGTACTCTGTATTGATCAATACTACATCCATTAAACGTATATACGTTTAATCGTTTGGCAACCTCACGTGCCTGTCGTTTTACCGACAAAACATTCGTTTTAACAATTCAGTCTTCTTTTGAAAACTATCAGTAGTTGACCAAAAGATACTAACATTTGATAAGAGATGAATAGATTATCAATAATCCACTCAATATGTTAAGTCTAGCCAAAGAAACTGGCTTTAACTTCATTATACTTCAATTCATGCGAAAGGATACATGAACATCATAAACTTGTTCAGATGGAACTGATACAAGAGTCAGAATACTTGTCTTTAGCTTCTGCTACTGTGTATTTTACTTTACGTTCAAGTCTTTCAAGTCTCTAAAATACATGATCACATAATGCCTTATATTAGGTCACATATAATCAAGTATGTATCTGAATATATCTTACCCTTCATTTCAATCTAATTATAGATTAGATTTTATTCTTATGCGTTTTGACTTATCGTTCGCTTTACATTCATTCGACTTGGTTATATTAACCATTCTTCATTACTTTTAAGTCTTAACAATGTCCCAACAATGTTACTTTAAGTTGTTTAAGGTAGGTTTAGTTTAATCTCCTACCATCCCCTTCCTTTCCCTTCATTTTTATTCTTTACTGTCTAAGTTCTGTGCCTGGCGACGCGGCGCGGGCATTACTCTTACAACTCGCACTGTGGCGTGAGTTAGCAGTAGCCGAGTCCCAGATGTCGCACTGCGGCGCGACCAAAAAGCTTAGGGTTGGCGCCGCGGCGCCAACTCTGTGCACCAGAAAATTTTTCTAACTTTTAATTTTTGTGAACTTCCCGGACGCATAACATCTTCGTTTTAAGTCCGAATTGGCTCGTTCAAAAGCCTACGGTTCAAAAATTAGATAATCTACGCGTTCATGCAAGAATTTTATCTATTTGACTTCGTTTGCTAAAAATTCACCTATTGGTTCATTTTTAACGAAAACGATAAACGTTTGTGAACGTTAAACTCTCATTTCTTCGTTCTAAGTCGGAATTCGTCCATTTTCGAGTCCGCAACTCTTAAATGACAAACATGACTTGCCTCCATTGGAAAATAACATTTCCGAACTCAAACTCAAAATTTGACTTCCATTCTGGGAAATTTACGAATTCGACGATTATCGTCTAATCGTGCGATTTTCGGCAATTCTTCGTTTCTTAGAACTTGTTCAACACTACCAATGAATTACATTCATAATGTGAACATCTTAACATCATTATTCCAAATATTTATACTCATGGTTGGATTTTAACTTATCTCATTGTAAGCTTATACTTGATAACTTTCAAACTACTTATGAACTTATCATTCCTAACTTATGACAATTAAAGTTCTTAATCATCCTCCATACATGATTTCATCATATCACTTTACTTATGTATTCTTGATACATATTTTCTTACAAGTTGATGTATATACATATACTTTCATTAATAAACCTATCACAAGTTCATCATGCATTCAAATAAGTTTACAACTTATGCTATCTTAAATGACTTATTACCAACTTATGTGGCTTAAGTTCATTACTTATACATACTTCTTTCTTTTTTTATCATTCATGTTCCTTAATCCAAGCTTTTCTTATCAACCTATCATGTTAGAGATAGAAGATAATTGGAGAAGGAGTCTTACATTTGAAGTCTTTAGTAAGTAGCTTTTTCTTCTTCTTGACTTATGGAATAACTTACTTGCAACTTAATCTTCCTAACAATTAAGCACTTTGAGAGAGAGTGTTTGGATTATTTGAACAACTATTAAATGACTTTCCAACCTTCACTATTTATAGAATTCCTAAGGTTAGGGCAATTTAGTCAATTCCATCATCCCACCTTCTTTTGCACCTCCTTACTATTCATTACTTGCAAGGCACAAAACCTATCCCTTACTTGGTCATTACTTATCTTGAGCACCACCTTTACTTGGTTATCACTTATCTTGGTTATTACTTATCTTGATAACCACACTTTATCCATCTCACTATGGTTTGCTCCATGGATCACAAAATCCAATGAACTTTAGTTTGGGCTTAGATTAAATAAACATTGAGCTTTGCTTAACAAACCTTCATATGTTCATTAATTCATAAGTTGGGCCTTAACCCTTAATTCACTTGGGCTTGTACAAAATCCTAACCAATTTTTACAAGTCCATTAATATTACATAATACATATTCATATATTTTATGTATTATTCTCGTATTCTAATTCATATAGAATTTATATACGATAATGCATTCTTCTTACAAACTCATATAATACTTTTTATTATACTCGTTTCCATTCCTTGTACAATACTCACGTATCATACCATCATTCCTTAACGAAATAGTTCTTCATTTTCCTTACGTTCTCGATTTAAGTCTGCAAGAGAAATATTACGTTTTCCATAACTAGATTATTATTACATAATTCGTCTTACTTTAATATTCTACCATTACGTATTTCTCGGAAATTCAAAAATAAATCCCGAGCAAATACCGATGAATAGTGTTTTTTGGAAAATTTCTCGGAAAACATTTATTTTCGTCTTAGAAATTCAAACACCTTAAATCCTTCACATAGCTCAAATACTACGATATTCCAATATCAATAGGTTACAAAACGACAACCATCTTGATATCCCACATAATATGATTTTATTATTATTTAATCTAATAAAATCATCTTACATTAAAATCCGAATTTCTCGGTTGTTACATTCTTCCCCCCTTATAAAGATTCTGTCCTCAGAATCTCGTTTTTTTTAAAAAAATAAATGAGGAAAATTTTTCTTCATCTTTTCTTCTAACTCCCACGTTGCTTCTTTAGCATCATGGTTCTTCCATAACACCTTCACTGATGATATTACTTTGTTCCTCAGGACTTGTTCCTTTCTATCGATGATTTGAACTGGCGATTCTTCATATGATAAATCCTTCTCGATATGAATCGGCTCATACTCGATTACGTGCTTATAGTCCGGCTTATAAGGACGTAATACAGATACGTGAAACACGTTATGTATTCTTTCTAGATCTGGAGGTAATGCTATCTTATAAGCTACCTCTCCCACCCGATTTAATATTTCAAAAGGTCCTATAAACCTTGGACTTAACTTTCCTTTCTTTCCAAAGCGTATCTTTCCTTTCCAGGGAGATACCTTTAGAAACACATACGAACCTACTTCGAACTCTCGATTTAATCGATGTGAGTCCGCATACTTCTTCTGTCTGTCTTGAGCCGTGACGAGACGCATCCGTATTAACCTTACTATATCCGCTGTTTGCTGTACCAATTCTGGTCCTAGCATCCGGCGTTCTCCCACCTCATCCCAACACAATGGTGTTCTGCATCTTCTCCCATATAGAGCTTCATAAGGCGGCATACCTATGCTTGCATGATAACTGTTATTATAAGCAAATTCTACCAGTGGTAGGTGATCATCCCAACTACCCTTGAAATCCATGACGCAAGACCTCAGCATGTCTTCAAACGTCTGAATTGTTCTCTCGCTCTGCCCATCAGTTTGTGGATGATAAGTCGTGCTTAACTTTAACTGTGTTCCCAGCTGTTCTTGCAAACCTCTCCAGAAGTTCGATGTGAATCGTGGATCACGATCTGAAACAATCGATATCGGTACTTCATGTCTGGAAATAACTTCATTGACATAAAGTTTAGCTAACTGGTCTAAGTCATACTTGTCCCTAATTGGTAAGAAGTGAGCCGATTTCGTCAATCGGTCGACTATTACCCAAATAGAATCGTACCCTTTTGACGTTGTTGGAAGTCCTACCATGAAATCCATCAAGATATGCTCCCATTTCCATTCTGGAATCTCCAATGACTGTAGCAAGCCATTGGGTCGTTGATGTTCGGCCTTAACTTTTTGACAAGTCAAACACATACTTACATACTCTGCTATTTCCCTTTTCATGTTTGGCCACCAAAAACTCTGTCGAAAGTCTTGATACATCTTAGTGCTACCAGGATGTATCGAGTACCTTGAACTATGAGCTTCTTGTAACACTTGCTCCTTTAATTTTGTCTCATTCAGAATCCAAATTCTTCCTTCAAATCTTAATAATCCTTCATTATCAAGGTTATACTTATCATCTCCTTTATCGGATAACCGCTTCTTCATTTGGTTACACTCATCAGTCTTGAGTTGTACCTCCTTGACCCTCTCTACAATGGTAGATTGTCTCTCCATGGTAAAAAGTATCTGCCCCGATTCACTCGGCATCTTCACTTCTATTTCCATCCTAGTCATCTCTGTTATTAACTCATTTTGAGCCGTTAATATAGATAACTTTTCCCGACCCTTCCTACTTAAGGCGTCGGCAACTACATTGGCTTTCCCAGGGTGATACATGATTACACAGTCGTAATCCTTTATCAACTCCAGCCATCTCCTCTGTCTCATATTCAACTCCTTCTGAGTGAAGATATACTTTAGACTCCTATGGTCTGTATATATCTCACATTTCTCCCCATAAAGATAATGCCTCCATATCTTTAGGGCAAATACTACAGTGGCCAGTTCCAGATCATGAGTAGGGTAAACTTTCTCATAATCCTTCAACTGCCGTGATGCATACGCAATGACTTTGACATGCTGCATGAGCACGCAATGTGTGAATGTTTGTACAGTATAACACGATCTGTCGGGTTGTAAGATACCCGGATTTGGGGGAGCTACATCCACCACCTTCAGTCTTCATCCTTTCCAACTGCGCCTTTAGCTCATTCCGTTCTTCAGTCATCTCGCGTAACGCTCGCTCCATCTTCCACAACTCCTCTAAGAAAAACACTTTACTCCAGAGTTCTTGTACTTCTACCGATATTTAATCTTGTTCTCCAACTTTGATCTTATTTTCTTTCTCCACCTTAGCTCCTTCGGACTCTGCCTCCTCATCACCACTCAGATACATCTTGGGATAATTGTCATGATAGCCCCCCACATTGACCATAGGTTCATCCTTTCACACCTCTTCCACTGACTCGCTTTGCGCTGGCACCTCAACTATTGGCACTGGTGCAACATCCTCTAGCATCTCTGCACTCATTTAATCTTCTCCAGACATTCTACAATCAGTTTAAAAAACTTGGTTAGTACTTCACCAGTACGAACTTCTAACACTATGTGTCCACATATCTCACTATTGATGCGCTTCAACAATCCCTCACTTATAACTCTAAATAAGTATTCTATATCTCGCATATGGTTATAATCCTAGGGTTTTCCCCACCCCACTTAAGGTTTATAACCTACATCTTTGATACTAACATGTGACACCCCCAAATTCGGGTTACCTGACCCCCGAGTTTGGTGCTCACGATCCACAATATAAATAACATTTAACTACCCATTTAATTATAAATAGGAACATACACTTCATTAACTGATATAGTTAATACATTACCCCATGTTTTCTAACATTAACATTACAAACATACCCTTTAATTATACAAAAAGGGTTCACAAATACAACATAATAATAATGTTCACAAAACTATGTTATCACCATGCCTTTCCCTTTGTCCTTCACAACACCTCCTGCCACTTTACCCCTAGCTGAAAAGTTTTATTTAGCAAGGGTGAGAAACAAATTTGCCCCGCAAGTTAAGATATACAATGAATGTATAAGTATTAGAATAACAAACTATCTTTTTTGATAGAATGACACCAAAGTTCGGGGAACTTTGAAATAGCTGAACAAATCTCTAATTACTAACAAGTCTTCTTGCAATCTATGTAACACAATAATTTGATAATGAAAGAGTGCAACACTTTTAAAGTTTCTACGATATTCGATTGAATAAACAAGAATCAATCTACGCAATAACAAAGTAGAATGTTTTCCAGATTTATGCTGAGCGATCCGTTGAATCTTAAACTTCTCTTTTCGAGTAACTATCAAAGATTGGACTTTAATATACCCAGGTGTATCAGATAACTATAAAGATTAAATCATATCCCTCTGCAACTATATAAAGTGACCAGCTTCATTATACCCTATATTATGCATAATACTCAAAATGCGTGAAATAGCCGAATATAAGACCAAATATGTTCCCTTTATATAAAAGGTTATTTTTCTCAGTCTTTGAATCAGAATTTGATTTAACAACGAAATATAATGATTTCAATATCTAATCACTTCTCTTCTCCTCTTTTCTCAAACCTATCAAGTTTTAACAAATGTTCGTCTAGCCAAACAATTAGCTAAGACATGTTTCAATACGATTAAACAATAAACATAATTTAACTATGATATTTGAAATAAATAATAGATTCTACGGATGTGAATATCCAACAACATTTATTCTACAAGTATATTCTCAGAATCACTAATTCAATTTGAATTAATAAACATGCACTTACTGCGAATAATCAACAATAAATTATTGGACGTGGTCTAATCAACAAACCACCATAATAATTGAACAAATACAAGTCAAGGTTTAGTTAAGGAAACTTGCCTTCTTTGTTGATTATTGCTACACAATATACTTATTTGCGTTTGAAAGACCTATAACCAATAATATTAGTATCACAATTAGCACAATAATTTATAACACATAATATTGTAATTCACAGTCAATCTTTCTCCTAGACAGTTACCACATAGCCACATCAGTGTTTATAACTTATATAAACAATCATTAAGTCTAACTAGTTTGGTTTGGTTGGACTTCAGTCTATTCTGGGTGTTCTGGTCACAATATCCGACAATTAACACATTTATTGTCAATTAAACTTGGTCTCTAAGCTGCAATATTATTTAGATAAGTCAATTATCATTAATAATATTTTTTGAAAGCTTTTAATAATTTATAAACAATTATTATAATTTATAAGAATTTTTCATACACTAGAATCATTTTTAAATGATTTAAATACTAATTAATTCCATCATCATTAATATTTAATAATATAAAAATATTAACGAAATACTTGTCAAAAAGTTAAAGTTATTATTAATAACTTAAAATATTTTTAAATCATCAATATTCTACTAAAATGATTTTTAGAATAATTAAAATCATTTTTAAATCATCACCATTAATATTTAAATATTAATGAAAATATTATCAAAATATTAAAAGTCATTAGTTATATCTTAAAATATTTTTAAAATATTTTTCTCATTTTTAAATGATTTTTAAATCAATAAAACCATTTTTAATTCATTAATTTAATATAGTAATAAAATAAATCTATTATCATTAATATTAAATTATTAATAAAAATTACTCTAAAATATTAACAGTTACATTTTATAACTCAAAATATTTTTAAATACTTTATTCTTATTTAAAATTATTTTTATAATATTAAAATCATTTTTCTCTAATTTATTTAATACACTAATTAAATAAATTAAATATCATTAATATTCAAATAATTATAAATATTAATGAAAAATATCCCAAATAATTAATTTTTTTCAGAATTTAAAATAATTTTTAAAACCATTTTTGTAATTTTTAGAATTTATTTTCCATTTTTAAGTATTTTCCGGAAAAATAAGAAATAAGAAATTAACTAAACCGTCGCTATAGCCCTTTAGTGACGCTTTCTATCGTCTTAAGTGTTCTTGAGCCTCAATAACACTGTCAGACCGGTTCTCAAGGGTCATGGTTTGACCGACTTTAATTTACAATATGATCATGTTCTGGGCTATCTCAAACATTGGTATTGTAGTAAGTATGTAGTACTAAAACTATCAACAATTATTTAGGTCATATAAGAACACATCACGAAGTTCTGGTCTTACGAACTCCTTATCAGAACGTTTCTGGGTTTTCCAGAAACCCATGTAGTTCGACTGATCACTTTCATGCTCGTTTTCTTTGAAGTGTTGGTCATCAATAGGTTGATATTAAGGTTCAAATCTATAGTCAACATGACTAGGAACATATATTCATCACTAGATCAGTCCCAAAATAACACAATATCAAGATCTAGCCTGGTCAAACGCTGTCAAAAACGTAGTTCATAAATTTTCTGGAAATTCCAGAAAACAGGAAATGTTACCGGATGGTCTATTTTGACCATCCTCTACATCCGATCTGCTTGTTGTTTAAGAGATCAACAGGAATGGTTCTGAAGTCCATATTACCATCTACAACATTTGCATAACAACAACATCAAAACGCATAAACCCTGACAGATCAAGGAGCTTAAAACATGGTGTCAGACACTGTTCATGTATTTCTAGGTTACCTAGATTTTACTCGGTCATGGTCGGTCAACCGACTTTGACCGATTATATCTTGAAATCTAGAAATTGAATAGCTTGGATTCTACTTCCAGATCACAGACCTCATGTTAGAGTATGGATTACAACTTTAAAACAACAAAAAGCATAAATGAGGAAGGATCTGTGGCCATTGACATTCGGTTGTCAGACCACATTTCAAGCTCCAGAACAGTTTTTGAAAAAACAACATTTTAAGGCACTTTGATACTATGGATCCATGATGGATCATCATAGATCATCATAAAACAACTTATATCATGAATCTAAACACATAAACACAAAAGTTTTCTTAGCATACAAGATCAAATTATGAGTTTAGGGTTATACCTCCTCTTGAATATGATTTGATATAGGCTCTACTACACTTATTTGGATGTGTTAGAAAGATATCTAGGGACTAAAACACTAATGAAATTAGGAGGTTAGGAGAGAGAATGAGTTTGTTGAGAGCATGAGAGAAAAATGACCAATTTAAGTAACTTTCTCTCTCTTATCTCTTATATGTTATGATATAATGCATGAATCTGCTGAAATTAAAAGATTTGCTGGAGTTTATGAGCCATAAAGGTCAATATAAGTTGGTTACCAACTCTTCATTTGGTTAGATTTACAAGTTACCTTAATAAAAATCCAAAAAGGGCATTTTGATCTTTTTTCCTTCCAATTTTAATGGCATGATGGACAATTGTCCAAACCCTTAGGGTTTAACCCTCAGGTTCTAACCCTTAGGTTTTACAACATTAGTTTCTAAGATTTTCTAATTAGGGTTTTTAAATAGAAAATTAAGATTTTAAAACTATAATTAGGGTTTTACACAGAAATTAATATTTCAAATATATAATTAGTGTTTCCTAATTATATTACCCTTTACTAAGATCACTTTAGGCTTGCAAATTAGAATTAGGGTTTAGGATTCCCGAATTAAAAATTAAGGTTTCCCGACTTTCGATTAGGGTTCCTAACTACACGTTAGGGTCTCTAATATTGAGATTTTGGTTTCTAATCCCGTATTAAGGTTTACTAATTTTAAACCATATCCGATCAATAATTCTAAACAGTACAAACACGTACTCAATAATATAATTATTTAAATTATAATTTCTATCGAATCCCTATCCAGACTTAGGGTTAGGGTTTCTATTCTCCATTAAGTACAACTTTACTCTTATTTTCTAAGTCAATACACAAAATTACTACTTCTCGAGACTCGTATTACAGATACACCGCACCATATTAATAATCAATATCAATATTAAAATAAAAAAAATTATTCATAAAATTTTGGATTCTTCGAAATCTTGGGTTATCACATAATACGCTATAGCTAGGATTCAAAAGTGTTGAATTCTTAAATGTGGATAAACTACGCGTAAGGCAAGTATCCGAACCCTACTTTACATTGTGCAAGTATTTTAACTCTTACGTACTTTATTCGACGAATATCGTAAGCCTATCTAATTGAATAAGTTATTATATTGAACTCTTGATGAAAACTACTATTCATATGAACTTGGTAATTGTTCTTGAATATCCTTAAAGTATCTATGACATTCGATTCGGCTAGATTATATGCATGTTTATAAAACTGTCCAAACCAATTGATTGGTACAGAAATCTTTAAAACTGAGTTGAACAACCCTTAAGGTAAGGGGAATGTATGTTGTTGGAAACCCCGACACATGAGTATATTATTACTGTGGTGTTATGCATAACTTAAAGTATTTTAGACTGATCATCTATAATACTTGATTCTTTTGGGTTATCAGTTTAATATTGATAATTCTAGTAATGTCCAATAGTCCTTAGTGACTGCTCAGTATAAATTGTGATCTAGTCGGATAACTTGATAGTCGTTGAATTCAAATATATTTGTTGATTTATATTGAATTATTGTTCTTATTCCAAGAATTTTTGATATTCATCATTCATGATATTATTCTGAAACTCTGAACTATCTTAGAGATGATACTTCGATATTTCAAACTTGTGTTATAAAACTCCTTAACCTTATTGTATATTACTTATTGGGCAATTTGTGCTCATTCTTGCTTATTTAAAACATTTCAGTTAAGGTGAAACAGGGAGGTGTATCTGGGAAAGACAAGGGCAAGGGCAAGGCTACCGACTAGCTTGTCCCTTTTATGTTTAAATTTATTATGTTGTGTTAAGACTATTTTCGGACTATGTTTAAGTTTAAGTAGAATTATGTAATAAGTCTTTATTCGATATTATTATGTATTCTATTAAGCACTGTAGGTTGCGAGACTTGGGGGAATAATTATAATTAAACATTTTATATTATTCTAAATTAGACCTTTCGCTGTGAATGTATAATTTTAGATATTATGGTGTTACCATGAGAACGTGATTAACCGAATTCGAGTGACTAAGTGGCGGTCAGAATTTTGGTGCGTCACAGGTTGGTATCAAAGTTATTGTTATGAACCTTAAGAATGAGAGTCCTTCGATTATAACTTAAAAAAACTTAGAAGTTAGGAAGGGGATAAAACTCATGTAGAGTTTTCCTTGAGAGACTTAGTGTGTTATGAAATGTAACTTCATTCTATACAATGAACTTATGTTAGTTAACATTTTGATTGAGATGTTGTTTGTCTTATCTTATGTTGATGATTGTAGGATGACTGACATGGGAGGACCCAGCCGAGTAGTAGAGGAAGAGCCGCGTGATATCCACGTAGTCTATGAGGTACCCTTGATAGCGGAGCCTATATCGGTAGATACCCCTATTGATGATGATGATGACGAGGAGGAGACCGAGCCCATGGAGGACTCCGACGAGTCTACTTTTGAGGATCAGATGTTAGGAGAGTATGAAGAACATATTTTGGAATTAGGATGTAGAATCGAGGAGCTAGAGACTGAGACCCTTGAAAAGCAACTAGTGATGCAGGAGATGGAGTAGGAAATTACTCACTGTAAGGAGGCAGGGATCTAGACAGGGGCCTTGTTTCACCGATCGATGGCAAAGAATGTTGAGTTGGCAGGAAAGTTAGAAGAAATGGAGCAGAAGGTTTTGAGTGAGAGGACGGAGAAGGAGGCTCTCTAAACACAGTTGGAGATGGAAGTGATGGATAGGATTCACTTCTAGGAGAAGTTGGAGGATTCCAATGATAGGGTGGATAATCTAGAGGATGAGGTCCGGTGCAAGAGGAGAAAGATGAACAAGATGGGCTATGCTCTACGCACTATCATGGAGAGGTTGATCGATGGGATAAATCACTACCCAATTGAGCAAGGACAGACTAGACATACCATAAGTCGGGATATTGTAGCACATATTACATAGACGGAGTATCAGAGCGCCATGGAGCGCGGGATGTTAGATTGAGTCTAGAGGGAAAAGCTCAGTAGTGTAGTATTCTTATTTATGTGTTGTTAATATATTGTTGTAATCGCCGTCTTTTGTGTAAGATGTGAGATAATGGTAAAACCCCAAACTTTTGAAAAATGTTAGAGGGATAGTAGGCTAGTGTTGTCCCCATCTTTTGTGATATTAGATGATATGTATTTTCATTTATAGCAGTATGCTAGAAAAGAACGTGTATTGTAACCATTTGGCAAATGAATATAAATGATCTTATTTCAGAAATGTGTTATAATCTTTTAGTTCTTTTCATTTGAGAAATGTCTAAATATGATAGTTAGATAATAAGATGAAAAATTTTGTGATGCAGAAAATGACGCCCAGACTTAGAATAACTGTCCCAGAAGAGTCAGTTAACGATGAGAGAGGACTAGTAGATCCAATACAATGACTAGTAGATTTATTGGGAGAAGCTCTGAGGGGAAGAAACGAACCCATACCACCCGTTCCCCAAACTCTCCCAGTAACAACCTTCAAAGACTTTAAGAGTGTAGGACCCCAAGAGTTCACGGGAACTACTGACCCGATAGTTGTGCAAACCTGGATCAAAGAGATCGAGAAGGCTTTCACTATAGCTCACGCAGGTGATGACCAGAAGATAGTATTTTCTACATATATGATGAGGGGTGAAGCAAACTATTGGTGGGAAACTAATCAGCAGAGAGCGGGGGAAGGAACGATAACATGGGAGATGTTTACAACGCTGCTTTTTGAGAACTATTTTTTGAAGAGTATGAAGAGTAGGATGGAAGTGAAGTTCCTAGATTTAAAACAAGAAGATATGACGGTGGCGCAATACGTGGCTAAGTTTAATGAACTAGCGAGATTTACGGAGCACCGAGTTGGGGATGAGGAAAGGAAGAACTTCGAGCAAGGATTGAAGCCATGGTTGTATAATAAGGAATCAGTCTTCCAGATTGATTCCTTTACGACCTTGTTAGAGAAGGCAGTCATTGCAAAAGGTGGCAGTGAGGCCTTAAATCTATATCATAAGGAGAAGAACAACAAGAACACTAGTAATGAGCATCATAGAGGAAGCAGCAGCGGAGGGAGTAATTCTTGAAAGAGGAAATGGGAAAACCACAACCACAACAACAACAGAAACAATAACCAAGGTGGAAGTCACCATGGAAACTTCAAGAAGAGGATCAAAGCTTGCAATAGGTTTGTGGAAGAAGCCATCAGGGGGAATGCTGGAAGGGAAAGAGCTCTTGCTATAACTGCGGCCAAGAGGGGCACATCTCGCCAAATTGCCCAAAGCCAAAGAAGATCAAAGGATGTTTTGCTTTTGGATTGACAGAGGTCTAGATAAAGGATTGCCAGAAGAAAGGAAGCGGTGGAGCTGGCAGAGGCCAGGGAGGAGGAAACAAGTTAATAATTGGTGGACCTGCACAACCCAACCGATCGACCGCCTGAACCTTTAACATGACCGTCTAGGACGCAGTGGCTGCGAAGGACGTGGTGTCAGGTATAATCCCAATCAATAATATAAATGCTTATGTATTATTTGATTCGGGTGCCACCTATTTTTTTGTATATGAAAAATTTGCTAGTAAATTTAGTACACCCCAAAAACGTTTAGAAGATTCCTTGAATGTAGAAGTTTTGAATAAGGAAATAATCCATGTAGAATATGTTTATCAAAATTATCGCATAAACATTAGAGAACATGAACTGAGCGTAGACTTGATTCCTATTAGACTAGGAGAATTTTACGTAATACTGGGAATGGATTGGTTATATAACTATGCAACGATAATTGACTATCAAAACAAGTGTGTGAACCTTCAGACTCCGAGTAAGTCTAAGGCAGTGTTTCATCGTTGCTCATCGCTTAAACAATCGTGTTGTGTTACGATGATGCAGGCCAAGAAGTTGTTAAGGAAATGATTTGTAGGTTATTTAGCTTACATTGTAGATACTCAGAAAAAGGGAGTAGAGATTAAAGATATACCCGTAGTAAATGAATTTTGAGACGTGTTTCCGGATGATCTGCCTGGACTTATGCCAGACAGATAAATCAAATTCGTAATAGACTTAGCACCGGGAACTACACCAATTTCGAAGGCTCCATACCATATGGCGCCAGTAGAAATGAAGGAATTAATGATACAACTTCAAGAGCTATTAGATAAGGGTGACATTCGACCGAGTGTGTCTCCTTAGGGAGCACCATTGTTATTCGTGAAGAAAAAGGACGGATCGATGAGGCTCTGTATTGATTA
The DNA here is from genome assembly GCA_020205505.1 of Panax japonicus. Taxonomy (NCBI): domain Eukaryota; kingdom Viridiplantae; phylum Streptophyta; class Magnoliopsida; order Apiales; family Araliaceae; genus Panax; species Panax japonicus. Next base: position 40,565,595 of record CM035101.1, on the reverse strand, counting down.
TCGAGAATTGAATAGAGTAACGATCAAGAATAGATATCCATTACCGAGGATAGACGACTTGTTTGATCAACTGAAGGTAGAAAAATGTTTCTCGAAGATCGACTTACAAACATGATATCATCAACTGAACGTGCGGGATGAAGATATACCAAAGACTGCGTTTCGAACCCGTATTGAAATTATGAGTTTTTGGTAATGTCATTCGGTTTAACTAATGCTTCGACAGCATTCATGAACTTAATGAATCTAGTTTTCAAGCCATACTTGGATAAATTCGTAGTAGTTTTCATCGACGACATTTTGATCTACTCGAAGACAGAGGAAGAACATGCCGAACATCTAAAGATTGTTTTGGAGGAACTACAAAAGGAGGAGATGTATGCGAAGTTTTTAAAATGTGAATTTTGGATGAAGAAGGTTCAATTCTTAGGCCACGTAGTGGATGAGAATGGAATCTCAGTAGACCCCAAAAAGGTTAAAACGGTAAGTAGTTGGGAGCAACCGAGAACACCGACGGAGGTAATAAGTTTCTTAGGGTTAGCTGGGTACTATCAAAGATTCATCCAAGATTTTTCTAAGATAGCGACCCCGTTGACTAATCTGACGAGAAAGACGGTAAAATTTGTATAGATCGACAAATGCGAAGAGAGTTTTCAAGAGTTGAAGAAGAGATTAAGCGAGGCGCCTGTATTATCCTTACCAGATGATACGGGAGGATTTGTAGTGTATAGTGATGCATCTCATAGAAGACTAGGCTGTGTCCTGATGCAGCATGGAAACGTTATTGCGTATGCATCACGACAATTGAAGGATTACAAAAAATGATACCTGTGACAACCCGAAAATCCGGATTGTCCAGAAATTAAGATTTAAAGAATTAGTTATTAATAAAATGAATTTTTATTAATACTATTATGTGCTATGTGTTTATTAATCGTTCTATAACCTAGAATGATTATTAATCGGGAGGATTCTGGCTACGAGCTAGACTGAACGAGTAGGAATTTTCAAGACCAAAATAAATTTTTCTGGAGACAAAATATTTTCGGGGAAAAAGACGAAATAGGCACTATTCACCCGACGAAACCTAAGGGTTAGGGTTTGAATAACCTAAGCCTTTTCAAGAGTTTGGTATGTCGAAATGACATTCCGTCGAAAGATTTGACGATAATATATCGTGAAAAGTTAAGTAAGCCGATAAAAGTTTTTCTCGAAAAACGTGCAGAAATCGGATAAAAAAAATGACGAAAAGTACTGCTGTGTACTTTTCACTCGTTTAGCTACGTTAGGGAAAAACGTGAAGGAAAACGCTTATCGTAGAAAAGTGTTTTTCAGTTTTTCAGAAATCCGAAGAATATATAATATTAAATCGGTAATGGAAAGATGAAATATTCAAAAATATTTGGATTCCGTGAAATCACAGTTTTTAGACTGTAAAGTGCTTATGCTTATGAGCTAAGTAAAAGATAAGTTACTTAATGAGTAAGTAAACTTAAAGGTTAAGTAAACTTAAGGGTTAAGTAAACTTAACTGCTAAGCAAACTTAAAGGCTAAGCAAACTTAAGTATTAAGTAAACTTAAGTGTTAAGTAAACTTAAGGAGTAAGTTAACTTAGTCCTTAAGTAATGAATAGTAAGGAGGCTAAGGGTGTGAAATGACCAAAATTCCCCTAGCCTTGAAAATCTATAAATAGGAAGCTTAAACTCATTTGTTTGGATTATTGAAAATCCTACACTTGAGAGAGAAAGAGAGAGAGTTTGGATGGAAGATGAAAGGAAGAAGAAGAAGAAAGAGTTGGCTCGTGAGCAAACTTTGTCCGACGGAAGGAATTTAAGGATGAACGGTAATCTAAAAACCTAACATCTAGATAATTTTTCTTTAAGTTTTTATGTTAAAAACATAACTTAATGAGAATAAGAAGTAAAGATGTTAAGAATGAATTCATATGGTTGAAATTGTAAGAAAAAGAAGAAATAAGAAATAAGAAATTTAGTTTATAAATTTCTTAAGGAAGTATAAAATTCGTAAGGATTTTGAGCGATCCGAATGAATCTTATGAATGAGTAGGTTAAATAAGTAAGGAATGGGGTTCTATAACATCAAATTCTAAGAAAAAGTAAAATCGTAATCCAAAATATCGATTAAAAATGAAGAACGAACGAAGAACACGCGAAGAACGCGAAGAACGTTGTTGATGGATAAATTTAAAACCATCGTAGTATAATTGTTGTTGATGGACAAGTTTAAAACCATCACGTATAAGTTAGTTGCTTATTGCTTGGATAGGAACGTTAGAAACGTTCATGAAGAACGGATTAAAATTGAGTTATAATGAAGTTATGGCGAAAATTTCGTAAAAGAAGTTCGATAATGATTAAAACCTTGAGTAAAGGTTGAATGAGAGATTAAGAGACGAGCAACGTGAACGTTGAATACGTAAACGATCCTCGTGAATCGTATTCACGTTTGACGAACGTGCTAAGTATACCCTAGTTGTATGACTTAGACGTTGATGAATGTAGTAAGTAAGATATGAATGGTATCAAGAAAGCCGTATCGAACGGTAATGAGATTAATGAAAGCCGAATGTGAATCGGATAAGAATGAATCCTGAGGTATGGCAATTACTTGGCAGAAAGCCATAAGGAATAAGAAATTGACTTAACGAACATTATATTTAATAGTTCGTATAAGTTAACAGAAAGTTAGGTTGTGGTACAATCGTAACCTTTGATGGTTGCATATGGGAGCTGGGCTAAACAATTCCTTCAGAGAGCGAAGGTATATACGAAACTGGCAACTGATCTAACTCACTGTGATAGCAGTGTAGATGAGACGGGAACTTGTTTGTTGGTTGTTTGTGGGAAACCACTCAGATTACCATATGGACTACCAGCAGAGAAGCGATGTGTGCTGAGTCCTAGAGAAGTTATAAGAAGAAGATAAGAATGTTAATCATCAAAGATGATGAACGTTTTGAGTAAGACATCTTCGTATGTCATGAAGCTGTAGAATGGTAATGAAAGTTGGTCGCGTAAACTTAGATTGCAAGAACGCGAATCTTAAGAAGTAAAGTTATGTAAACCAATGCATAAGTCAAGTATATGACTAATTGGTGTATGTGTTATTTCCTTATGTGTTGTAGGGAATGGAATGAGCAGTTCAGCGTAAGCTGTAGCTGTGCGTAAGGCAAGTTTCCTAACTTCATTCATATTTTTAAATGAATGCTAGTTTCTTAAACTTCTCAGATGTTGAACTTGAGAAGTTCTGTCTATGTGCGAATGTATGATATTTGTACAAGGTGGTAGAACGTATGAGGCCTTGTGCCACAATGTGAACACTTTGGTGTTTCTATGATATGAACTGTTCTGTGATTGAACTGTTCAATAAAAGAATGTTCTGTTTATAGATGAAGCGTTATTGTTAAGTCTGTGCTATTGATTCTAGCCAGACAGAATGTGTATGAAAGAGAGTAGAGAATGAAAGTATTTCAAAGTGGATATAACTGATGTTTTAAAATGATAGGAATCGAGATTATTCCTATTGTTCAAGCTGCTTCATAACCTTTGTTCGGTTATCGAAGTTCCAAAGGAATGTTAAACTCTTGAAGTTGTTTATTCTACTGTTAAGACTTCCTGAGCAATTGAATGCTCACACTTGCTTTAAATGAAAAATATTTCCAGCGAACGATGTTAGAAGAACATAAGGATCCCGTATAGATCAAGCTGTCGGTATCCAGATGAAGTGCCATTCAGAAATTGAATGAGCGAGAAGATCAAGTGAAGACTTGTAATGTAGAAAGATGAGAATTAAACTATAGAATAGTTTAATGAACGATTATGTATCCTTGGTGGCGGATAAAAGTCACTCGTGGAAAATGTAAAGAATAATGTAATTATCATTATTTGTAATGAGAAAAGCTATAAGGTTTTTAGAACCTGGGATTTGAGAGTGTATGTTGTTATATTTCTGTATATAATGACGTATGTTGGATGAATGATGTACTAGTGACGCACGGAATCCGGGTGTGAAGATAGATCGGATTTCGGGGCGTTACAAGTTGGTATCAAATCTGATAGGTTATAAATCTTAGGTATGAGTACCTAAGACTATAATCGTAAAGAGAATGATAAGAAGATCACCACGTGATCATAGTAAATCGTAGTAACGGATGATCTGTTAAACGATAGATGATTTATAGCTAATGTTATGAATGAATGGTACTACGAAGTAGTACGGGAAGAAGAACTCAAATAGAGTGGTAAAGGATAGCATACAAGTTAAAGAAAATTTGTATTAAGTAAAGAGAAAGTTAGAAATTGTAAGATTTCAATTGAGGACTCATGTGATGGCTGAGTTGTATGAATCTTTGTATGGACAGAGGTTTGTGCTTGGTTTAACAACCACTCAGTTTCTTATAGTGATAATTATTGAAATTGGTCGCACTATCAAGATGTATGTGACGAGAAGGTGAATCTTTTCTTATATATATACTTGATAGGTAGAGAATGATAAGATAGGTGCGGGTTCTTGAAACTCATACTTATGAAAAGTTTGTGACTCATAGTTATATGCTATGTTTCTGAGCCCTAACCATATGGATAGTCCTTGATTTGTTCTTGGATTATATATTGCGAAGATAAGTTCTTACGATAACATGTCACCGCCAGATAGGGTGACTGTAGATCTGTTATTGCAGCATACCATGGCCCTTTGGCATTTCAGGTTCCTGCAGGATTTGTAGATGGGATGCTAGAACATTGGCTAGCTGATAGGCAGCTATTTTGCTTTGGCAACCATGAGTTGACTCCTACTCTGGAGGAGTATGCCCGTTTGACGATGCTGCCCCTAGAATAACCTTGCGTACACATGGCTTTGGGAGACATGAGTAGACGATTCATGACTCTCACCGGATTGAGGCGCAGAGTGGTGCAGGATGAGCTAACATCTGGACATGTGATATCTCAGCGCTTTTCTGTGTGACAGATTTGGTGCGGAGGATAGCTACTCACGACATTCAGGGGATTTCACTGTGTCGGAAGATCATTGGCGTTCGGCCAGAGTTGATGTACTGATACTATGCGTACTGTTATACGTGTACATGTCGCGGTACATGGATGAGATAGATATAGACGTTATCATGGCGGTGAGAGCTTTCAGGCAGGGTCGTACCATTGTACCTATGATCATGGCAGAGACCTTGCGATCAGCGTCCTACTGCCGTACTTACCCACCAGGTGTGTTTACTAGGAGTTCGGTCATTCTGTATGTGTGGTTTATGTCACACTTGCGACCAGTTGGTACCTTTAGACGGCATGGGTATTGTTTCTCCCATAAGGTGGCTATGTCGTATTCATTTCAGCCATCGAAGTGTGTAGATGCTCAGTCCTGGTCCGCATTTTTGGCAGATATCCGAGATCCATTTAGCATATTGCTGTGCTCGGGGCTTTGCTCACCATACATATTAATTACTCATGCTCCGGGCATGGATTTCCTCCCTTTGGCTGACTTGAGAGGCGTGACGACTTATCATCCATTGGCCGTGATGTCGCAGTTTGGCTAGTTCTTGGATTTTCATCGTTTCGAGGGGGCGGCAAGTCAGCGCTTAGCTTCTCGATACCTCTCAGTCGAGGACCGATCTCGTGTATATGCTTGCTGGGATCAGCGTGAGCTATCTCCTTTTCCTGCCAGTCGTCCTGGTTATTCCGCAGAGTACTCCGCATGGATGGAGACTGAGGTTTTATCGGCTGCAGCAGTATTTGCAGTACCGGAGATTGAGTTAGACGATATAAAGCCTATAGAGGACATTGATACCTACATCGAGGAGGATATCGTTGTTGGGTTGCCAACATTTCTTCTGAATTCTCCTAGTACCAGTACTTTTGTGATCCAGCACTCGGCACAGTATTTAGAGCAGAGTCTTCATCTGATGACCTTTGAGAGAGACCATATTTGATCTATGATGTCGACTGCTCTTGATGTGAGGGACGCCGCCCTATTAGAGAGAGACGAGGCATTAGCTCGTAAAGATGCCGCTGTTGTTGAGCAGGGATGAGGCCAGGTCAGACAGAGACGCAGTGATAGTTGAGCAGGATAGTGCTATATCTGCACGGGAGGTGGCTTTCACAGATAGTACTGCAGCGAGGTCCCTTACCACTGGTATGATCACAGAGATGAGCGCTTATATCGATGAGCATATGGTCATCATGCAGATTTCTACAGATCTGCTGGGTCGTGTGGATATTCTTATCCAAGAGATTACAGCTTTACCTCCTTCATCTGAGAGGGATGCCATGTTGGTCTTGCTAGCTCGCATGTACCCTGATTGGTAGATGATCTTGTATTTACCTGCACAAACTAACTTAGCCATTTTATCGTGTACAGTTCACATTGTATATATATCAAACAACATTATATATGATAGGGAAATATATTTTTGGATCACTTCCCTTTTAGATATGCCTTGCTATTTGCTTGATATTTTTTCTGCTGTTTCAGGGCTTGTGATCTTGATGAATTCTGAATTCTTCCTTGGTGGATGGACATTGAGCTGTCTCTGGATAGTTCATAATGGATCATTGATCTATGTGTATCCCTACCATCTTTGGTGTCTTGGGACTTATTTCTGAATGGAAATGTGGAATGGAGTGTGGCTTTCCTCTCTGAGATTGACCGCACCACAGATGGTTGCAAGTACTTCTATTTAGGAGAAGCCTAGTTAATTCCACCTCTTATGGTTTAGTATTGCTCTTCGAGGTATGACCGTAGCTTAGATGGTCGCCAAATCTCCTATTTGGGAGGAGTTCAGGTAATTCCATCCCTTTGGTCTGAAGCCGAATGAAATGTAGTGGATTGAAAGAGACTCCCAATACTCGCTGACAATGGTTTGTGTCTTGGTAGGGGGTGAGACCGCACCATGAATGGCTGCCTACGTACTCCTATTGAAGAGGAGATCAGGTCTGCGTAGTTCGAACCTCGTGTAAGAGGTTCAACGTTGTATATGGCTGATATGGTGTAGGAATGTTTTTAGTTGTTTTTATTTTTGTAAGGAGAAGAGGGTAGAAATGTTTTTGTTGTTTTTATTTTATTGCGACCGGGCCATGTAACATGGTTGCCTACGTACTCCTATTGAAGAGGAGATCAGGACGACGTAGTTCACCCCTCAAGGCGAGAAGAAAAGCGTAATCCCATGTGCAGGTCAGAGTGCGGGGAGGAGAAAGTTTAATCCTAGGTTGAGGATAAACTGCAGGCAGGAGAAGTTTGATCCCATATATGGGTAGCCAAACTGCGAACGTAAGAGGTTCAATCCGTGGTGTGATGACCTAAGTTGTATAAGCGCAAAGGAGAAATCTAGGCTGCTGGCTTGAAGAGTATGTTTCCCTCATGGGCAAAGTGTAGCAAGTTGTAGGTGGTAAAGGGTTAAAGAACCAGAATGACTGGTGACGTGATGATGATGAACCAGGGTGTTTGCTGGTTACTTCAGACATAATATCGTTTCACGGTGTCTGGGTTGATGAGTTGTGGAAATTCATCGCCGTCCATTTCTTGTAATCTGAGAGCGCCTCCTGTCAATACTTCTTTGACAATAAATGGGCCTTCCCAGTTAGGAGCGAATTTTCCTTTGGCCTGATCTTGATTGTCAAGAATCTTCTTCAGAACCAAGTCATGTTGTTTAAATTACCGTAGCTGGACTTTTTTGTTGTAGGATCTGGCGATCCTTTGCTGATATAGCTGACCATGGAAGATAGTCATGATTAGCCTTTCGTCTATCAGAGAGAATTGGTGATACATATCTTGTAACCATTGGTTTTCATCCAGTTGAGCGTCATACAACACTCTGAGAGATTCCATCTCAACTTCTACGGGGTAGCACTACTTCCATCCCATAGGTTAAAGCATAGGGGGTTGCCCCAGTTGAAGTACGCATTGTGGTTCTGTAGGCTAACAGAGTAAGAGGCAACAGGTTAGGCCAATCTTTGTGGTTAGCTGACATCTTTTGCATAATCTTCTTGATATTTTTGTTAGCCGCTTTAACGGGACCGTTCATCTTCAGACGATAGATGACAGAGTTAAGATGTTTGATGTGGAATTTACTACATAACTCCTCCATCATTTTGTTGTTGAGGTTTTTGGAATTGTCTGACACAATCACCTCTGATTGTCCATATCGACAAACGACATTGTTTCTGATGAAAGCCATGATGACTTCTTTAGTGACCCTGGGGAAGGAGGCTGCTTCTACCCACTTGGTGAAGTAGTCGATCATGGTGAAGATAAATCGGTGACCATTACTGGCTTTAGGCTCAATGGGCCCAATAACGTCCATTCCCCCACCTTGAGAAGGGCCAAAGCGAACTCATATTGTGGAGCTCTCGTGGAGGGGCGTGTATAGCATTACCATGAATCTGGCACTGATATCATCTTTTGACGTCGTCGTTGCAATCAGCTTTGAGAGACAGCCAGTAATGTCCCGTCCTGAGGACTTTTTTGACAATGAAGGGGCCACTCATGTGGGGGCCACAGACTCCGCCGTGGATTTCATCCATAAGCCTTTGGGCTTTATCTTTGTCTAGACACTTGAGGAGACCTTGTCCTGCATATCTTTTATAGAGCGTATCTCCACTCAAGTAGAACTTCATAGCAAGTCGATGGATCCTCCTTTTCTCAGTTAGGCTCGCCTCAGAGGGTGTAGATCCATCTCGCAGATATTCCTTGATATACTGATACCAAGGTGGTTGGATGGGAGGTGGCTCATCTGATACTTCTCCAACGTAATTTCCATAGGCTGGGGCCTTGTACAGGGAAATTGTGATGCTTGGCAAGTGTTCCTTGTCTGATATGCGAATCAAGGAGGCCAAAGTTGTTAATGCATCCACAAAATCATTCCTATTACAAGGAATGTGTAGAAATGAGATTTCTTCGAATTCTAAAGCCATCTCCAAAACCTGCCGATGGTAAGGCAGTAAATGTAGTTCTTTGGTTTGATAGACTACGATGGATTGTCTGATTACCAACTCCGAATCTCTAAGGACAGTTAACCGCTTGATGCCCATTGACCGGGCAAGTTCTAGCCCCATGAGACAGCCTTCATACTCATCCATATTGTTGGTGCTGACAAACTGTAATTTGATGGCAACGGGATACTGCTCCCCCGTATCAGATACTTGAATTGCTCCAGCTCTAGAACCTTCCATGTTAACAGCTCCAACAAAATACATCTTCCGTGATTGGCGTGTATCGTATTGATGGTGTTGTTGCACTGTCATAATCCTTCATCAAGGAAATATGTTTCCAAGGTTTTGAAATCACCTAAAGGTGCGGCGGCCAGTTGATCTGCGATTCCTTGACCTTTGATGGACTTTTGAGTCATATATACAATGTCAAATTGTTGTAGGATCAATTGCCATCTGGACAGCCGGCAATTCAACATGGGTTTTTTGAACACGTACTTGAGAGGATCCACGCGGGATATGAGATGGATTGTGTGACCATCGAGGTAATGCTATAACCTCATGGAAGCCCATGCTAAAGCACAACACGTCTTCTCGATCAGAGTGTACTTGTGTTCACTGCTACTGAACCTTTTGCTGAGGTAATAGATAGCTTGTTCTTGGCCTCTATCGTCTTTCTGTCCTAGCATACAGTCTATGGCATTGTCACTTATGGACAGGTACATGAACAGGGGAACATCATCCCTGGGTGGTACCAAGATAGGAGCTTTGACTAGCTGTTTTTTGATTGTAAGGAAGGCATTCTGGCACTCATCATTTCATTTCATGTAGGAGTTCTTCCATAATAACTTGAAGATTGGCTCACAGGTTGCTGTGAGTTGGGAGATAAACCTGCTGATGAAGTTGATCCTTCCCAAAAATCCCCGTATTTCCTTCTCTGTTTGAGGAATGGGCATTTCTATGATGGCTTAGATTTTGGTAGGATCCAGCTCAATCCCTTTGTGGCTGACTAGAAATCCTAGCAACTTCCCTGACTTGACGCCAAAGGCGCACTTAGCTGGATTCAACTTCAAGTTGTACTTACGCAACCTGTTGAACAACTTTCTGAGATGGTCTAGATGGTCATCCTCCTTCTGGGACTTGACAATGATGTCATCCACATAGATCTCAATCTCTTTATGCATTAAGTCATGGAAAAGAGCCATCATAGCTCGTTGATAGGTAGCTCCGACATTGATGAGGCCAAATGACAATCGTCTATAGCAAAAAGTTTCCCAAGGAGCGATGAAAGCAGTCTTCTCATGATCTTCCTCGGCAACCATGATCTGATGGTACCCCGCAAAGCAATCAGCAAAGGAGTACATGTTGTATTGCGCAGTATTGTCAATGAGAATGTGGATAAATGGCACGGGAAAGATGTCTTTTAAACAAGCTTTGTTCAAGTCCCGGTAATCCATGCAAACTCGCACCTTCCCTCCAAGTTTAGGTACGGGTACAATGTTGGATATCCACTCAGCATATGTAGACACCATAATGATGCTGGCTTGAAATTGTTTCACAATTTCTTCTTTCACCTTTAAACTCCACTCAGGTTTGAATTGCCTGAGCTTTTGCTTGATTGGCTTAAATCCCTCTATAATGGGAAGGCGATGAAGGACAATGTCAGTGGATAAACCCACCATATCTTCATGAGACCATGCAAACACATCCTGGAATTGGGTTAATAGCGTAACCATGTCATTATGTTGGTTTGGGGTAAGGTCTGAACCAATCTGGATTAACTTAGGGCTTTCTAAGGTTCCGAGATTGAAGGAAGTGGTTTGATCAAGGTTGGGTTTGGGTTTGTCTTTGACCAATTCTTGAATTTTTGGAGGCACCTCAATGTCATTCTGGGGATCCATCAAGGCTGAATTCATCTCTACATAAAAGGTACAATCCTTGCGTAGGAGAGGCATCGTATCCGCAAATATAGGTACAACTAAAATTAGAGTCCTAAAACAAAATATGCTTTCACTTAGTATATATGAAATGCATTGATCATACACAATGTTAGCATATACTAGCAAAATAAACTGCTAATACTGTATAGAAAAGTAAGCAGTTATTGTATCTACAGGACAAATTTTTTTTCCCAGCTTTACCCTTGTCGACCAAAGCAAGGAATGTTGTTCCAATTGGTAAGGGTAAAGTCCGGGTGGACCGCAATGATGGAGGGATTGTTATCATCCTCTCTGTCCCAAATGATGGCCATTATGTTAGGACAATCATCGTCTGGGGTGTATCTATTGGTATGTTCATTATGGACGATGATGCGCATGCCCAACATTATACGGACAACGTTTTCCTTGATTCTCCGCTCCTCTTCTTCGATTGCGGGATCTGGAATAACGATTTTCTTTTCCTCCACCGGTTTCAGCTTAGGAAATAACATGGGTATGATATTGGCTGGCACCTTTACTGGAGGTTGTGCGGACTCGGAGTTTGAAGGCGAAGCCAAACGCCACATGGTTTAAGCTAAAGGAGTCTGTTGATGCTTATGAGGATTCCTATGACTAGAGCTGGCAGAATAGCCTAGTCCAGCTGTTCCAACTTTCTTGATTAATCGAATGGGGTACTGGATACCCCGACCATCTTTACCCAACCCTTGTCCTAGCTTATGACCCAACGCCATCATTTCTTGAGTGGCTGACATCACTTCAGCAGAAATGTGGGGTTCGGGTAGTGGTGCTCCAATAGTGTGGTATTGGGTCTTATTTCCAAAGCATGAAAATTGACTAATTCTATGTCTGCATTGGCATTAATGAACATTATATCCCCATGCTGAGGAATCTATGGTTCAGCGTTGACCGTGACCAGGCTATTATTGATAATGTACTTCAATTGTTGGGAAGAGTGGAGGGGACTGCCCCAGCCATATGGATCCATGGTCGTCCCAAGAGCAGGTTGTATCCCGAATCTATCTTGAGCACATGGAAGGATACGCAGAATGTATGAGGGCCAATTTTGATTTGCAGCTCAATTACTCCAACCGAGTTACGACGGGCTCCATCAAAATCTTTGATGATAGTATGGTTACTCCAAATTCGGTTGAGATTGATATTCATCTTCACCAAGGTGGCATATGGGCAGATATTCAGAGAGGAACCTCCATCTATTAAGACTCCAGCCACCATATATCCGGAGGATAAGAGCGCAATGTGCAATGGTTTACAATGATCAGTCCCTTCGGGCGGTATGTCATCATCAGTGAAGGATATCACATTAGTGATGAAAATGTGATCAACCATGTGTTGAAATTTTTCTGTATGCACTGATGTCGGAAGATAGGCTTCTTCCAAAACCTTTAACAAGACCTTCCGGTGATTCTCGGAAGTTAAGACCAAGTCCAAAATTGATATTTGTGGTGGAGCTTCCTTCAAGCTTAAAACCACCGAGGCTTCATTATGACCCACAGCGCGGAGGAATTTTTAAATCTTCTCCATGGGTATTTTACCCTTTGATTTGGTGGTGGGGTTCATCACCCGATGGGGAAGATACAGTAGATTTTCCTTCGACACTGCAGCAGTGGTATGTGAGGTGGATCCTTCACCTTCTCCATAATTCCACGGAACCTTGCACAAGCTAACAATAGGATATTGTGCTCTGCATGGCAAGTTGATTGGCTCGGGAGCGACCACTTTCAAAGGATTGTTTCCTCCTTTGAGCTGAATTATCGGTGTTGTGAGAACAGTATTAATCCCTTCAACTTCAGTAGATATAACTGCTACCACACTTTTCCACTTAGTAGGGCTTGCATTCTCACTTGCACGTAACACAGTGTCATTATCTGTCAAGCGCAGTACACCACTATCGATTAGATTTTGAATAAGGTTGTAGAGTGCCCAGCATTCTTCTATGCTATTACCGCGAGACTGGGAGTGGTATTGACATACTCCATCAGAGTTGTATCGTCCCGAACGGGGGTTGATTAGAGGTAGAAGGAAACTGATCCTTCCTTCATTGATTAACATCTGAAGGATTTCCTCCATGGGTTGGCCCAAATAGGTGAATTCCTGTATGTTGGCAAAATCCCGACGGGCTTTGGCATTTGCTCTCTTCGTCACTTTGTCTTCCATCATTTCATTTTCTGAAAGGGACGAGGGAATATTCATGACGATTGGTAGGAGACTGGCATACTCCTGGCAGATTAATTGCCGAGTCACTTGATGCTGATAAGTCACCAATTCCGCCAATTGCTCAATCTGTTTGCAGAGAGCTTTCATCTTTCGTTCCATTATGAACTGGAACTTAGCATAATCCCATCTATCATCACTGTCTTTGATGGTCTGGGGGGAATCACAGCTGAAGTTGGAACTTTGTCCACTGCTCCAATTAATCATGTTGACCTCTTCTTATTTGTGTTGAGGAAGAGGGTTGTCTTGTACGTGAGGCTGATCGGGTTTGGTGACTACGATCTCTCCATTATATATTAGGTCCTTAATCTTGTGTTTCAAGGCCCAACAATCTTGAGTATCATGTCCAGGTGCCCCGGCATGATAAGCACATTTCCTAGCAGCATTGAAACCCCGTCCATTAAGGCTGGCTGGTGGAAGAAGATGCATAATTTTCTTTTGTGTTGTCAGAAGATTAAGAATGTTCTCGAGGGTATCCCCTAAGGGTGTAAACACTCGATGGCGTTTGACTTCTCCACCTTTTGGTATTGGAGGGTTTGTAGACTATGCTGGAAAAGGGAGTGTAGTTTCTCCTTTGAATGGGCATACTTTGATTTCCTTTTTGTCCCTGTAGTATTAGGGAAACATCTTCCTCTTTTTTTTATGGACCCTCCGGGGGTTGTTCCCATAATTTCCAGATTGGATGTGATCAGCAACAACTTTGAGTGTGGCTAGGTCTTGAATCTTTCCTGACTTCAACCCCATTTCAGTCATCTCCCCATTTTTAACCATTTCAGAAAATGGTGTGCCGATGCTGGATAAACTCTCTCATAGAAGGGAGCTTCTTGTATGTCTATGAATGTAATGACAATTTCTAATTCTGACATGGCAGGACTAACTTGGGCAGCCAAACATCTCCACCTTTGAGCATACTCTTTGAAAGACTCGTTAGACTGTTTCTTGATCTTGGTAATCTGATACCGATCAGGAGCCATTTGAGTTTGAAAACTGTATTGAGTGAGGAAGGCATGTGCTAGCTCTTCCCAACTGTGGATTTTAGAGTTGTCTAATCTTGTGTACCACGAACGGGCTTCTCCAGTTAGACTCTTTTGGAACAATTACATTCTGAGTTTTTCATCCTCTGCATAGGATCCCAGTTCTCCAATAAAGACTTTTAAATGTGTATAAGGATCCCGTAACCCATCATATTTTTCAAAGTCAGGAGTTTTAAATTTTTCTGGATAGTGAACACCAGGAAAAATATATAGATCAGCATATGAAACACTCCCGTGTGTTCCAATTCCTTTGATAGCTCGAAGGGTCTCTTCCATTTGGAGGACTTTCTTTTTGATGTCACCATTGTCTGGATCTCTAGTGGAATGGGCATCATCCTGCATTTTGTTGGTCGTATCCAACTGTGGCTCTGGTATGGTAATGACCAAAATTCCTCCTTGTGTGGAGGACTCAGTATGTATGGGTATTTTCTGACCCTGTGTAGACTGGTGTAATTCTTTTAATAGAACAGCCAAATCTGTAATCTGTTTGCTTAACCCGTCGAATTCTTTGCGAGAAACTGGATTAAGTTCAGTCTGGTCGGATGAAGACATGATTGACTGTAGGCCTGTTGCCTTTTTGGACTTTGACCGAGTAGTTGGTCTGATTAATTCCCTGCGAAAGACTGGCATTGTTTAGTCCTTAGGGAAGGTGTATAATGACATACTATGTGATGTGTCCATTTTAGGAATTTTATCCTGTAAAATGGGTGTCAGCTGTTTGTAGCATGTATGTGGAGATATTGCTTCATATTTCTCATTACATGGAGATAGATATGGAATGAAATTACAAGTAATTGTGTTTACAAGTAATTGAAATGAAAGCATGAAGAGACTTTCCTTCGTTTTGGGTTTATCAGAGGCTGACCTATCTTAGGTTACTCTCGCTGCTTTTTGGCATGAAGGTTCCCAAATCATCGCAATCTACTAGATGGGAAGTTAATCTAGGTTTTTCAACTAGAGCGAATTTGGGTGGTTCCTTTCCTGAGCCTCGGAGAATTAGTCTTCTCACGAGTCCAGTAATCAAACATCGACAGGATATCCTCCTGGTGGAGGGACCACTTAACATACATTCACATACATCGTGTCTCACCGTATGAAATGATGACATGTGCGAAGCACTAATATCATAAGCAGTTTATAGTGTGAAGCACTAACATCACACGCAGATATGATGCGAAGCACTAAGCTCAAATAAGACATGCATTTGTACACATTCATCCAATGTAAATGCAACATCCACACACATTCATATAATCAGTTTTGAAAAGATTGTAGTAACGGCTTAAGTCCTCTTACTGGAGTCCCCAATAGAGTCTCCACCTGTCGACGTCGGGATTTTTGGGTGTCCCTTTCCGTTACTTGTTCTTTGGTGTTCTTATTTTAGGTGAGATTTGTTTGAAAAAACAAGTGAAAAAGGTCCGACGTGTATAATGTCGACGATGGGACTGTTAAGAGTCGCTAGTTGGTTTTTTAAATGGTTGTATCAACACAGCTGAGAAAAGGTTTTCACATTGACCCAGTGATGTGACACTGATATACGGGTCGGCGAAACCGAGATTCCTTTATGGTCCGGGGACTTGATTATGCGGGGGGGGGGGGGGGGAAGGTGTTAGGCACCCCCCGACATCCGTGTTACCACGGTGACCGCCTCTTTTCAAGAAACTATTATATGAGTGTGTGTGTGTGTGTGTGTGTGTGGGAGTCAATGTGTTGTTATATGAAAGTTGTGTGAGGCCTCGTTCGAACCTATATACACAGAGTTTAAATTTATGTAAAAATTCATTTTTAACAATATATGGCAATGATGTTTTATAAAAGAGTTCTTTTTAAACCCTGATGCTCAATAGGAATTGAGACCTTTTACACCTCCATTTTTATTAAGTGAGCGGCTGGATTGATTTTATTTGACGGATGCGAGGCATCCGTATGAAAAATAATACATCTAAAAATAATGTCGACTTCCTCGTGGGTATGGAAACCATCTGAGGAAATACAGACATCGCAGAATAATTTACAAGCTGCTTACAGCTGAGAATGCCCATCACGGGACCGAATCTAGATCCAATGAGATGAATTTGTGATCACATGATTCCTAGGCGCACAAAATATTGTAATTTGTATAAAAGCAATAAGCAGGTATATATTTAAAGCGATATATATATATATGTATATATATATATACATACATGATCACCAACCACGAAGCACCTCTATGGGGGATCAGAAATACAAATAAAGCTGTAGATACGGTCAACCGCCACGAAGGAAACTACAGGCGGGACAGAATGTAAATAAAGCTGTAAATGCGGTCAACTGCCACGAAGTAAACTCCAGGCAAGACGAAATGTAAAGAAAGTTGTAAAAGCGATCAACTGCCACGAAGGGAACTCCAGGCAGGACAAAATAAATAAATATATATATATATATATGTATATATAAGTGTGTGTATATATATATATAAGCGAATAAACGCACCAAACCAAAGTCTAGGCTCATCGAACAAAGTCTGACACACATTTGATATATATAAGTATATATATATATATAAATATATATATATATATATATATATATATATATATATATATATACAGAATGGAATGAAACCAGGGACCAAAGTCCGGGCAAAAGCAAACAACACGACTCTCAACGTGTAGAAGGGTGTGTGCAAAGATGAAGAGAAAGACTCTAAAGTGTGTGAGAAGGCTTACAGCTGACTGATAAAAAGGGCTTCTATATCTTTAGAGTGGATAAACACTGGGCTTTTGTTGGTACAAAAGAGGCTATATATGAGCTCACAGGTGTTTGAAAGTAGGAAAATACACTGTATGGCGAGTACAGAGCAAATTGTGCAGGGTTTCCCCATCTTTTTTCTCTTAAAAATTAGCACCCCAAGCCTCTTATTTATAGGCAAAAGGTGCCGCAAGTGTACCTGTGGCTCAGCCGCAGGTGTACCAGAGGCTGCTCAGGTCGGCCCGGTTCTGTGGGGTTAGGTCGTCTCGAAGTACGTCCATTCAGGCACTATAATGTCCACTCGGATTTTGAGAAGTGCAATCTAGGCATCCGTTTGGAGGTATGCAGGACCTATTTCGGACCGCCGTTGTCGAGAGTTGTAAAATGGCATGGGATTAGAGTTTGTACGAAGTCTTTGAAGATGGGACGATGCCCTCCGATCTTCAAGCTTCAACTTTCATCTGTTACCACGCACAATAGTCACTAGGGATTGGTTAGCCTTGTGGGACATTATTGCGTAGAGACGAGATGTGGCATCGTGTTGGACGAGATGGCGATGTTGCGCCTCACCGGTGTTACTGCCGGATTGGGCTGATAAGCAGACGTTGCTTAGACTTTGTTGAGATTAGACTGCTGCATTTGTTGAAGGTCCTCATTGTCATCTTTGAGGTGTGCCTATCTTCCCGATGTTATTGTCGTGTTGGCACAGTGTATTTCGTTGTGAGTGTCGAGATTGAAGTTGATGACATTTGAAACAAGCATTTCCGGGGTTATCTACGAAACTTCATTCCTTGGGGTTATCACCAAGGTTGGTGGCTATTCCTATGGTTGGGACTGAGACTGGATACCTCGGGGTTATCTCCGAGATTAATCGGTCTTCTCTAGTGTGTGTTCCGGTATTGTATCTGCAGGTCTCGGGGTTAAATCCGAGGTTGAAACTATTACTCCCAGATTGTGATCCAGGGTTAATGCTGAACTTCCGGTAGTGTCCGGTATGAATTTGGATTGTCTTTCAGGGTTCTCTCTTAAAAGACGAATTTTTCCTCCTGTAATGTTAGTAACATTAGTACAGAAAATTTGAGTGTCTACAACATGCAGGTATAGGGTTAAAGAAAACTCCCCTAGTGCTCAGCTGCACCACCCTCGTCGGGTGGTGAATCCGGTGGTGGATATGGCATGGCAGTCCCAAACTATGGCCACTCAAGTATGGTCCATTTTTGTGCAAATGCCTCTGCCAATGACCTTGTGAGACTCGTAGCAAATGCTGCGAAGTTATCGTACATCGCGTCGACCTTTCACTCCAACCTTCGGAGCTGTCGATCCCTAGTGGCAGCAGGTGCTTGAATTGATGGGCCTGCTTCATCTGTCTGAGAGGGCTGCGGTGTCGGCTCTGGGAATGTGGGCTGGATAATGAAGCCTTTTCCTCGTGGATGCGGTGCACCTCCTACCCAATCCTCAAATTTTTCAATGGTTGCGTGAGTAATATCTTGACTCGGGTTCTGCATTTATTCATTATCCCACTGGACTCCTTGCTGGGCACATATGCCAGCTACAACAGATGAATTTGGAATACTCCCAGTCGTGCTTCCCTGCATATACCATAACATATTCTGATGTATCAGGTGGACTACATCAATGTATTTCCTTGTGATTATGCCCCATAGAATGATTGCCCTCTCTGCTTTGATTTAAGGCTGATGAGACGATGGAACGAGCTTTGCACATAAATAATTTCCACGCCTTAGCATATCGATTCAAGGCTGATGTTGGGAATATTCGCGACTGATTCGTGTCGGCCTTGTAAGCCCACTTCGTTCTTGGCACGCACAACTCAGTAATGACCATTTCCAAATTCGTTTCCAATTGTGCACCTTCTACCCAATTAGCATACCCAGTCGGGGGTGCGTCAAGTAACCTAAAAACTGCCCTAATTGTGGGAGGTCTGAAATCCACATGAACTCCATGAACTACGGATAACCCACTCATCATCTCCTTTGCATTAGCATAGAATTCTCTGACTATAGCCATGGGGCAGGCATAGGTTTGGCAATCAATCCAAGCCCTCCGCTCTCGCGAATCATGTTCCATAATTGACCATCTTGTTGCTCAGGCTTGAGTTCCCTCTGCTTCTCAAAGGTTTTTGCCACGATTCTGTAATACTCCATTTGGGCATCTAGACTCAAGAAATTGGTATAATCCTCAACATCTTCCCCTTGACTGCTAGAGTAGGATGATGATGAAGAAAAAATCGAACGTTCTCTCTTTGGACCCATTGCTTTGAATGTTGAAGATGAAGATTTACTTGAGAATGAGTGATAATTGATGAAGAGAGAAAACCCCAAACTTAATTCACACTACCACTCTCTGAACCCTAGCTTTATAATGCAGACACTGATCGTGGGTATAAGCTCTGAAGCAACACCCACGTAATGGAGAGGAGGGTTAGGGCTTAGTTTGTAACTGACGAGAGGTGAGGAGACGTGCGTGTTGAGGACAGCAAAAGAATACGCCTCTGTGTGATTCCTAATGATAGAAGAATAGAATCAAACACCTGTTTTAAAACTTAAAAAAATTTCACTGTCCATTGTCGCGCGCGGCCGCGCGATTTTTCAATAGACTGGTGGCGCAGACGCGCGAGTGTGATTTTTTGAGGTTGCAGGCATGCCACGCGGGCGCGCGACCCTGTTCCCTGCACTGCCAACTTTTAATTCCAGTACTACAAATCAGTGATGAATTCAGTCCAAGATACCTACATAGACATCACTACACACTGTTAAGGCATGAATTACAGAGTAAGCATGATTGACCAAATAAACTCTATACTACATCAAACACCTCTCAATTCAAATGCAGGTACACACTCAATTAGGCAAAACACAATAATCTATCACACTTAAAGTGAAGATAAACTAATAAAAACAACCTAAACTGAATAAAATAAAAAATAGAGATAGAAATAATGGGTTTCCTCCCATGAAGCGCTAAGTTAAAGTCAATTAGCTTGAGTATCTCTAAATCTCATGTCGAAGAAAGAATTGAGGTGACTTTCTGCCTGTCCACCTCGCCACAAAAACACTTCTATCGCACCATGTGGGAAGACAGTTTTCACTGTAAATGGCCCTGACCATCTTGATTTTAGCCACCCAGGAAAAAGTTTATGTCTAGAATTATAAAGTAAAACCCTTTATCACGGTTCAAATGTCATCTCTATAATCTTGTGATCATGCCATTTCTACACCTTCTCCTTGTACAGCTTCGAATTCTAATATGCCTGTAATCTGAATTGATCCAATTCATGGAGTTGGAGTAGGCGTTTCTCCCTACAACTTTCGAATCAAAATTAAGCTTTCGAATTGCCCAATATGCCTTATGCTCTAGCTCCATAGGAAGGTGACATGCTTTTCCATACACGAGCTGAAAAGGTGACATACCCAACGGTGTTTTGTATGCAGTCCTATATGCCCATACTGCATCATCAAATTTTAACGACTAGTCCTTCCTCGTGGGATTCACAACTTTTTCAAGGATTCATTTGACTTCTCGATTCGACACTTCCGCTTGTCCATTAGCTTGTGGATGATAAGCTGTAGCAATACGATGGTTCACCCCATATTCGGCCAACAAAGCTGTAAACTGCCTGTTGAAGAAATGACTGCCTTCATTACTAATGATGGACCTAGGAGTTCCAAATCTCGTGAAGATACTTCTATGTAAAAACCTTAGAACTACCTTGGCATCATTTGTTAGAAGAGCTGCCACTTCTACCCACTTCGACACATAATCCACTGTAAGCAGGATGTAGAGATTTCCGCAAGAAGAAACAAAAGGGCCCATGAAATCAATCCCCCACACATCAAAAATTTCCACTTCAAGGATCTTATTCAACAACATTTCATTTCTTTTTGAGATGTTCCCCACTATGTGACATCTATCACACCGCGGGATGAAACTGTATGCATCCTTGAAGATTATTGGCCAGTAGAATCTTGTTTGTAGTACTTTGGTCGCTGTCATTTCTCCACCATAGTGACCTCCATACACTGAAGAATGACAATCCTGCAAAATACCATTGGTCTTGTTATATGGGATACACCTTCTTATCATTTGATCAGCACACTTTTTAAACAAGTATGGCTCATCCCATATAAACCATTTGACATCATGCATAAATTTTTTCTTTTAATAACCCACCAAGTCAAAAGGTACCATCTTACTAACCAAATAGTTTGTGTAGTCTTCAAACCATGGCATTTCCCCTTTCACCACAAACAACTGTTCATCTGGAAAGGATTCATTGATCACAACTTTGTCATCTGCCTCCCTTTTTGGATTCTCTAGTCGAGTTAACTGGTCCGCCAATTGGTTTTCAGTGCCCTTTTTGTCCTTGATCTCCAAATTAAATTCCTATTATAATAAAATCCATCTGATCAACTGGGGCTTTGCATCCTTCTTTGCAACTAAATGTCGAATTGCTGCGTGATCCGTGTACACTATCACCTTTGTACCAATCAGATATGCTCGAAATTTATCAAAGGCATACACCACTGCCAATAATTCTTTCTCTGTGGTGGTGTAGTTCAACTGTGCATCTTTAAGGGTCTTGCTAGAATAATAAATCACATAAAACATCTTCTCTTTCCTCTACCCCAAAATAGCCCCTACGACGTAAACACTGGCATCACACATCAGCTCAAATGGGAAATTCCAATATGGAGCACTAATAACTGGTGCTGATGTTAATTTCCCCTTTAAGTGCTCAAATGCCGACACGCAAGCCTCATCAAAATTAAATTGTGCATCCTTCTCCAATAAACTTCATAGTGGTTTAGTTATCTTGGAGAAGTACTCGATGAATCTGCGGTAGAAACCTGCATGTCCCAGAAAACTACGAACACCTTTTACTTAAGTAGGTGGTGGCAACTTCTCAATAGTTTCTAGATTAGCCTTATCCACCTCGAGTCCCTTCTTCGAAACCTTGTGTCCCAGTATGATTTCTTCTTGTACCATGAAGTGGCACTTTTCCCAGTTCAGCACTAGATTCGTCTCAACGCACCTCTTCAAGACCATTACCAAATTTTCAAGGCATAAATCAAACGAGTTTCCGAAGACTGTGAAATCATCCATAAATACCTCAACGTTATGTTCCATCATGTCTAAAAATATAGCCATCATGCATCTCTGAAAGGTGGCTGGAGCATTGCACACCCCCGAAAGACATCCTTATGAAAGAAAAAGTGTCGTATGGAAATGTAAAGGTTGTCTTTTCCTGGTCTTCTAGAGCTATCACAATCTGATTGTAGCCTGAATAACCATCCAGAAGGCAATAATACTCATAACCCATCAATTTATCCAACAACTGATCGATAAACGAAAGTGGAAATAATCTTTCCTTGTAGCTTTATTGAGCCTGCAGTAATCCATGCAGACTATCCAACCCGTCACTATTCGTATTGGAATTAACTCATTATTCTCATTAGTAATGACAGTCATACCACCCTTCTTCGGTACACACTGCACTGGGCTCACCCATGAATTGTCTGAAATCGGATAGATTATGCATGCATCCAGCCATTTCAGTACCTCTTTCTTCACCACTTTTTTAATTATCAGATTGAGTCTTCTTTGTTCCTCAACCGACGGCTTACTACCATCTTCCAACAGGATCTTATGCATGCAAAATGAAGGGTTGATCCTTTTAATATCCGCTATGGTCCATCCAATAGCTGATTTTCACTCTCTAAGCACTCGTAGCAGTTTTTTCTTCCTGAAAAGATGTTAGTGCAACAGAAATAATCACATGTAGCTTTGAATCTTTACTTACAAATGCGTATCTGAGATGATCTGGAAGTGGTTTTAATTTAAGTTCTTGAGGTGTCTCAAGAGATGGCTTTAAATTTATTGATGTCTCTCCAGCTTTTGTCAATGGCTCGACAGGTGTTCTGAATTTTCTGAATTGTGGAGTAGTATCCATATATTGCATAAGTTCGGCGAATTCCCCATCCTCCAATTCCGAATTTTTAGCAATGACACTCGTCAATGGTTCATAATCCACTAGACTCTCAACTTCATCATTTAATACACAGTCCACCAAATCAACTCTGAAACATTCTTCTTCATCTGTTGGGAACTTCATTGCTTTGAAGACATTAAAAGTGATCTCCTGATCATGTACACGTATTGTGAGTTCCTCTTTCTGCACATCTATAAAAGTCCTTCCTGTGGCCAAGAATGGTCTCCCCAGTATGATTGGTATACTTTTATCTTCCTCGTAATCCAAAATGATGATGTAAGACCCCAAATTTTATGAATAAAGATGATTTTTCTATAAATATCATTTTTAAATATTATGGAATGAATTTGATAGAATGTTATAGTTGTGGGTAATATTTATAAATTTTGCAAAGTACGCAAGTTGTTATATAATATTCGATTGGTCGGGGAATATTCATTTTAACAGGGTATGTTCGTACAACGGCACAATCATTGGTGGACCCCACAACGGAATTATTATCGAATTGAGAAAACGATAAAAATATTTGATGAAAATAACGGCGGAAGTTTTACTGTTAACTGTTGAAACACCCGGTGTTAAAAGTACAATAATACGCGTGGTTGCATAGTAGCACACGTTATTGATTATTGATGCTTACGTGCGAAGTCACTCAGTTTTGTTCAATTATTGCTACAGTAATTGATGCATAGTATCTCACGTTATTTGATTCAATTATTGTCGATATTTTATATTATTAAATCAATAATTGAGATGACAGAGTTATTAATATTATTATTTGCAATATTGACGATGTCTAGAAATTATGTCAAGGAGAGGTTTGGCCACTAGGGAGAAATCCTTATTTGAAAGCCCCCTCTTTCCTGGAAACGACCTGGTCGATTAATATTATGAATTATAATAATGGTGATAAATGTTGTTTTATTATTATTATAAATGTAATAAAACAGAAAACTTTTTATATAAAACAGAATACTTTTTATAAAATTTTGTTTTATTTGATTATAAATAAAATATATTATATTTTATTATGCATAGTATTTACATAGTAAAAACTTTTTATATACACAGAATACTTTTTATAAAGTTTTGTTTTATTTGATTATAAATAGAATATATTATATTTTTTTATGCATAGTATTTGCATAGTGCCTGAATAGTAAAAACTTTTTATATAAAACAGGATATTTTTTATAAAGTTTTATTTTATTTGATTATAAATAGAGTATATTATATTTTATTGCATAGTGCAGCATAGTATCCTTTTCATTCTCTTATAAATAGGATGCTTAGTTAGAATTAAAAATCACACCAGAAATTCAGAGAATTCTTCTTCTATAATCTTGAGCGTATTTCTTTAGAGTTTAAGAAAGCTTTGAGCGTAGAAAATATTGCAAGTTTTCTTCAAGTATATCCCCGCCCTACCCGTCGAAATACTCATCTTTTTAAGGTAAGAGGTATTATACTTTCATATTCATGAAAAGAGTTATTTTCTTTCAATACTCGTAAGAGTTGTTATTCCATTTTTTATTATTATATTGGAATAACCTGTCTATGCGAAGTACCGCATACATGGTGAAATTCTTCTGATATTCCATTCTTTATTATTCTATTGGAATAACCTGTCTGCGCGGTCTAACGTATGCCTGGTGAATTCTGTTGTTATTCCATTCTTTATTATTCTATTGGAACATCCTGTCTGTGTGGATTACGCATGACCTGGTTCCATTATTTATTATTCTGTTGGAACATCCTGTTTGTGCGAAGTGCGCATGACCTGGTTCCATTCTTTATTATTCTGTTGGAATATCTTGTCTGTGCGGATTACGCATGACCTGGTTCCATTCTTTATTATTCTGTTGGAATAATCTGTCTAAGTGGATTACCGCATAGCGGAAAAAATCTATTTGCGGTTTCATATATTCTATTATACTAAGTTGGTTAAAGTTTTTGCTTTTATACTCCATGAAATTAGTGGAATATCCTTGATATTTGCGCTTCATCCAGTATCTTTTCATGAAAATATTCATCTGAGCATTCTTGAATTTTACTCCACAAAACAGTATCATGTTGACAATTTGGACGTCATTGATTTCTAGATAAATTTAATAATAAATCTTTAAAAATTTATCCGTGAAATTGTTTTATTGAATTCTTATATCATTGTCATCATCTTAATGTTTATAATATGTTGAAAGTCATCTGTAGCTTGTAGTGCATAGATGGACTTGGTATGATTATGACCAGGGATTATTCAGTATAATCATGACCGTAATGTTACATATGATGCGGTAAAAATCCTCATTGGCCGTAGTGCATTGATGGACAGTTGTTGGCATGATCATGACCATTGATGATTACACGAATATCCTTGGCCCGTAGTGCAAGGATGATGTGAATTATTTATTAATCTGAGTCTCAGCGATAAAAGTAATGAAAAAATTTTTAAATCATAGAAGATAGTAGATTTTATTCTCTACTTGACTCTTCTAATGGATTGCTTCTTCCACTGCAGTTAAACTTGATGTTTGTTATATTTTATCAGTTTAACACTGTTGAAAGCTAATGATAATTTATTCTGCATTATCTTAGTCATAATATTTCTTACTGGGCTAATTGAGCTCACCCTTTTGCATTCATTGTTCTCTTCAAGAAATGAGAACGTAGCAGGGACTAGTCGAGAAACGGAGTGACGGTCCAGATGATAGCATTAGTAGTCCTCATTATTCTATGAAATAGTGTGATAATAAATGTATTGAGGACTTATTTTGAGTTTGAATACTGTCTACAAGACAATATTTGTATTAAAACTCATAGGTCATGTTATATAGTTAAGGTTGTATTTGTATTCTGTACCAT
The DNA here is from genome assembly GCA_020205505.1 of Panax japonicus. Classification (NCBI taxonomy): domain Eukaryota; kingdom Viridiplantae; phylum Streptophyta; class Magnoliopsida; order Apiales; family Araliaceae; genus Panax; species Panax japonicus. The sequence continues at coordinate 40,539,836 of CM035101.1, read as the reverse complement.
GTATTTGGAGACTCGGAATAGGTGATGTATACCTATTTTGGGGGTGTCACAGATGAAGTCAGTCGGAAAGATAAATTTGTCCACTTTCACCAGTACATCCTTAACTATTCCCCGTGGGTACGTGATGGATCTGTCAGCTAGCTGTAAAGAAATGTTTGTCGACCTTGGAGCCGGTAATCCCACCTGATTAAACACTCACAAGGGCATCAGATTGATACTTGCCCCAAGATCACATAGACATTTATCGAAGTTCATCTTTCCGATCGTTCATGGATTTGTGAAATTGCCCAGATCTTTCAGCTTTGGAGGTAGTTTACACTGAAGCACTGCACGACATTCCTTTGTCAAGGCTATTGCCTCAAACTCATCTAATCTCCTCTTCCTTGGCAGTATACCCTTCATGAACTTTGCATAACTTGGCATCTATTCCAATGCCTTTGCGAAAGGTATGTTGATCTGTAGCTTTTTAAAGACCTCCAAATACTTGTTGAACTGTTTATCTTCCCCCTGCTTGTTCAATCTCTGCGGATACGGAACCGGAGGGTGAACTACTTGTACTGTACTCTTAGGCTTCTTATCAAAACCTCATTTTTCCTTCTCTATGCTCAGTCGACTGCTCTGCATCGCGCGGCCTCCCTTTGTAAATCAGTCGTGGCGGCGCCTGGTGAATTTTCTACATACTCCTTCCTAGACCTGAGTGTTATAACCTGGCACTGTTCCTTCCCTTCTCTTCGTGGATTTGCCTCTGTATTACTCGTAATGAACCCTGGGGCCTGTTGTTAAGCATGCTCGCCATTTTCCCCATTTGAGTTTCCAGATTTTTAATAGCCACTGCTTGGCTTTTGATCATAACATTTGTATTCGCCATGTACTTCATCATCATCTCCTCAATTTCTGATTTCTTTTCTTGCTGAGGTGCAACTGGAGTGTGATGTTGTTGTTGTTGAGAAAATCCCGGTGGAAAAGGTGGTCTTGGTGTAAATTGTGGCTGTGCTGGCTGTGACTGAAACTGATTATTCGGTTTAAACTGATTCTGCTGATTTCCTTTGATTATTTGACCAACTAAAGTTAGGATGATTGCGGTTGTTGGAGTTGTATGTGTTCTAAAACTGTCCTTGGTCTTACCTATAATTGCCCACATACTGTACAGACTCCGAGCTGATAGCACATTGATCTATCGAGTGTGACCCCGCACAAATTTCACATATGAAGGCAACTGATTTCGCTTTGCTTTCTGCCAACGAATCTATTTCCTTCGCCATAGCTGTCATATGTGCCGACAACTGAGTAATATCATCCACTTCCAACAAACTTGCAAACTTAGGCTGTGCCATCCGAGATGTAGGGTTTTGAAAATTATTTACTGCTGTTGTTTCAATGAGATTATATGTAACGAATGATTTATTTGAGTTGTGATTCTAAGGACAGAATCCTTGTAAGGAGGGAATGATGTAACATTCCAGAATTTTAAATTGTAATATTAAAGTATTTAATGGATATGTTTATTATTGAATAAATAATTGTTTGATTTGAGTTGATGTGGTTTAGTTAATTATTTGATGAATAAATAATTAAGGAGCTAAGAAAATTAATTATTATGAGATTATATACTAATTTAATTTAATAATTAAGCTAGAGAGCTTATATTGATTAAATGAATTATAATATTTTAGTTGGAATTTGTAATTAAAATAAAGTGTTAGTTGATTATATAAAATTATAATTATAATTATGTGATAATGATTTATGTGTTGATGTAATTTAAAAGATTAGTGTTTGAATTGATTATTTAATTTAATAAGAAGTGTGACAAATAACCTTATTGTAAAGGAGTTATTAAAATAAATTAAAAGAGATTAATTTAGTTTTGCCAAACATGTCTTAATGCATAATAAGTCTTTAATATAATAGTATTTTATCAAACAAGGTATAAGGATTAATCTATTTGTTTTAATTAGATTTACCAAACAAGTTGTAAGGGTTAATGGGCTATTTTATTTTGATTAGCCCAACAAGCCTTATGGTTTTTGATTTTCAAATAAAACATAACTAATATAATTATATCTATACTTATATTATATCATTAATATATATTATTACTATATACGTTATATTGTTAGTATGTATGTTAGAGAAGAAGGCCCAGTTGAAGTTTACAGAGAGAAAAAAAGAGAGGAATGAAGGCTAGAGAAATTGAGAAAAGAATTGGGGGATAAGAAGCTTAATAATCAAAAGGATAATCTAACTCTAGGATATCATCTTCTTAATCAAAAGTAGGAGCTCAATCTCATTATTTAAAAGTTTAGTTTTTCTCTTCCCAAAAAGTTTCTGTTAAATATATATATAAGATGAATTGTTGATATGTATATAGTTTTGTATGATTATTGGTTATAAGGTTGTTTCATGAGTTTATATATGATTATAGAGAAATTAAGTGTTGTATGTATACAATTTGTGAAGAAAAATATATTACAGAGTGTTCATATGAAAAATATATGAGTATGACTTAATTTAAAATGAAATTATGGTTTGATTAATTGTTAATATATATAAATTGACTATTGAATTTGATAGAGTATGTATAATCATAACCATGGAATTTTGAATTAACTATTTTGGCTGAAAAACAAAATCACAGTGTTAATTTTCATTGAAAACATCAAAAATGGAGTTTTTGCCAAAAACATTTAAATTGGGTGTTGTAAATTTGATGTTTATGATATTTTATGGGTAGAATCATGTTAGAAGTCTTTACATTATATTTACATGAAGTCTCTGTATGAATTACATGTTAATTAATCTATTAGATTGGAGCTTGTAGGCCAATTTGGCTTTTATTCATACTGTTGACGAGCTTGGTAGCCAGATTCTGGAGTTTGGCGCTGCAGCGCGGCCCAGCAGTATTATTCTCGCGCCGCAGCGCCGGTGCCACGCCGTAGCGCCAATTTTTGGCCTGTGACTCGCGTCACAGCGCCAATTCAGCGACGCAACGCCAACCACAGTGTAAACTGTGGCGCCGCAGCGCGAGTTAGCAGAAGGTTCTGACAGTTTTCGTTTATTACACCAATTTTGAAAATAAATGTTATGTGTTAATAATAGGAATGTTAAATGATGATTTCAGTAATATTAAACTATGAATGAGCATGTTATCAAGGATTAACTAGTATTAACATAGTTTGATTATGTGAATTGGTAATTTAACCTACATGATGTATATACTTGTTTGTATAGATATAAAATGTTGGTAATAACTAATTATTTCATGATGACATATGTATAGGGTATTGATTCAAGTTGTAAGGTTTAGCTTGTGCTCAAGGCAAGTTCTCTAACTCTACTTCTATAATTATGTGAATATTTACACTCTTTTGAGCAAGTTCTCTAACTCTAAAACTTCATTATGCGAGTTTGAATTTGTTGAGTACACTATTGTTTTGAATTCAATTGCAATTACAAAAATGGCTAACTCTTCACTTTCGTAGAGCTAGATGGTTTATTATTGAAAAAGCTCTTGTATCTAATTGTTCATAGGGATGCAAGTATTCTAAGTCATATATTTAGTATTGAGCAAGTTTCTTTAATATGTAACTTGTTATTTAGCATGAAATCGCTATATTTTTCATAATCTAGTGTTGAACAACTCTATCGTTCAAATTACTATTCATTATGCATGCTTGGTAACCAATTCTCAATAACTTTGAATTAATATTATTCAAAACAAAATTATGATATGATTATTCAATGCATATGCTATTAGATTATTCCCAAAGCATGTTGTTAATTTACAATTATAAATTCAGTTATGATTATTCCATAGCATACAATTATTTCTTTTGTAATCAACTAATCCTTAGTTGATTACCGTTGAATTCTAAATTACCCTGTAATGCATCCAAACCAAACTTACTTTGGTGCGGACTTGTATTCTAAATACTGAGATGAACAACTCTTTTAATAGAGGTTTACGCTTAGCGTTGAAATGGTTATGCACAATACATTGTATGAAGGGTTGATCCCCCTAAGTACGTGGAGTCCTTATAGTCTTATGACTGTTAAAGTTAAAGTTGAATGATTACTTATAACTGTGGACATGATTCGTGGTCATTAGACCCTCAATAGTATGTTTAAAAATGTTAATATAACCTATCATTCAGTTCTATAGAGCCTATTTCTGGAAAATGTTGTGATGTTGTAAAGTTATTCATTCTTATTTCAAGTGAGCCTTGTTTGCTCACTCTTGCATATTAAATACTTATTGTAGCTAAGGTTGTGAAGGTCAATGAACCTACTACTAGCAAAGGAAAGAGAAAAATATACAAGTGATGAAGACTTGTAATAGATTTGATAGTTTTATTATTAGACTTTAATTTAAAGATTGTAATGAAGTTTATTTAATTTTCCGCATTTGAATATTTGTAATTAAAGGTTAGATAACCTGGGAGATTTTTATTTATGTTTAATCCTGTATGGGCAGGTTTTCATTATTCAATTTTAATATGATTAGGTAGTTAGAAATGAATGTTTTGATTAAGTGAACACCAAATCTTGAGAAAATGAAGTACCAGGATTTGGGGGTGTCACAGGTTGGTATCAAAGCTTTAGGTTATGAAACTTAGGTGGGGGGGGGAAAGCCTTAGGAAATAACCTTTGAAAAGATAGTTGAGATAACTCTTATCGAGTTTTAAGGAAGAAGTAATAAAATACTTATGTGCTTATGTGTTTATAGTTTATGTACTCGTGAGTGTCGAGTAGAAATGATTAATAATAAAAACTTTAAAACTTTGTTGTTAGGATGACTAATGTCGGAGAATCCAGTCAGGCTAGGGAGGAGGGACCTCAAATACCTATTGAGGAGGAGCCTCACAACATTCAGGTACTTTGGAAACAACTATTGCCACGGGAATCAGCCCCGTTGGTCACAGTAGTGAAAGATGAGGATGACGATGTGGAGACGGACGAGGAGGATCCCGTTGAGTTGCCACATGAGAATGAGGATGACGAGGACGAGGAGGAGGAGACTCCATTAACCTCAATGTCTGCTCGTATATACAATGAAGTCTACGACCGTAACGAGGAACTTCAGGATATAGTTGAGGAGTTGCAGGAGATAGTAGCTGAACAACAAACTGCAATGACACAAAAAGACGGCGAGATCCAGGATCGTGAAGAACGACTGACAAATGTCAAGGAGAAACTAGTACAGGCTGAAGGAGAGAAAGAACAACTGGTCGAAGTGGTCGCTGAACTAAAGAATAAGCTGAGAGAAGAAGCTGCTAAGAGGGCAAGAGCTGAAGATGCCTACGAAGAAGCTTTTCAACGAACTAGATTAGTAGCAAGAGATGCACAAGCAAAGAGGATGATGATGGAAGAGATGGATAAAGTATTCAACACCGCAATTAATCGAGCTCAAGATCGGGTCACGGGATATCCGATTCAGTTCGAGACGCTGCCATCATACGTATTAGATCGCAGAACAATGTTTTGGGTCATGAAGGAAGAACGTGATAGGGCTAAGAAGTATCTTAATAGAATATCGTAGTTGTTGTACGATGAATGGAAGGTTAAATAAATTGTAAAATTCCAAGTATTATGCAACCTATGAGATATGACTATGGTGTTGTCCTAAAACTTTTGTAGTTCAGGAAAAGTAATGTAAATAGTAGTGATGCTATTGTTTTATGTTTTCAAAAAAGTTTTGAATAAATAAAAGTTATTACTTTATTCAAAGCGTTATGTGTTATGTGGTTATTTCTTTTGGAGGCAAGTTAAGTAGAAATTTCTTAAAAGAGTTGAATAATAATCTAATGAATGTATTTTAATATAAAATGCCTCCGAGACGTCAACCAACAAGACAAAGAACCACTGAAGGAACCAATAACGACAATGTTGATGGTAATCCCGTTCAACAATTAGTGACACTACTGACAGGAGCGTTGTAAAATCAACCACAAAACTATGGTACAACGTTTAAGGATTTCAAGGCGGTTGGACCACCTGAATTCCGTGGGTCCATGAATCCAGGTGAAGCACAGACCTGGATTATGAAGATAGAAAAGGTGTTCGATGTCGCTAGGGTAGGGGATGATCAGAAGACTGCTTTCGCAACTTTCATGTTGAAAGAAGAAGCTAATTATTAGTGGCAGGCCAATAAAACTCGTGAAGGGCAAGGGGTGATGACCTGGGATAGGTTCAAGGAGTTGTTCTTCGAGACCTATTTTACTGAGAGTTCAAAGAGTCAGTTAGAAGTGCAGTTTCTGGAATTAAATCAGGGAACGATGACGGTATCTGAGTATGCCACAAAATTCAACGAATTGGCGAGGTTTTTGCCATATCAGGTTAGCACAAACGAGCGTAAGGCGAAGAGATTTGAACAAGGACTGAAGCCCTGGATGTACAGTAGGGTTTCCCTGTTCCAGTTGAAGACGTTTGCAGCAGTAATGGAGAAGATAGTACTCGCTGAAGGTGGAGGCGAGGCAGTGACAAAATTCAATCAAGAACAGAAGAAGAAGAAGAAGAAGAAGAAGAATGAGAATGAGATTAAGAATGGAGGTAGTGGTGGTGGAAACAACAACAACAACAATAGTTTAAAAAAGAAGTAGAATGGAAACATGGGTGCTGGAAACCAGCAGGGTAACCAGTGTTGGGTAAAATCTAATTACGCACAACACGCAAGTATACGTGGTCAACAAGTAATAAAGTGAAAGTAGAGTATCGTTCCCACGAGGAATTATTTAATAAAAATTTACCAAGTACTAACCTGTAACCAACTCAATCTTATTTAAACGAAGGAATTTCAATTTATAAGTAAACTAATTCTAATTACCACTAGTTAAATTAAGATAAGATTTAAGATCAAAACTTCACTTATCGCTTCATTTAAGTTAACACACTTCTCATCAATTATTCTTATCCTGAATTGTTAATCAAGAACACTAAAGCAGATATAACCACCTCTCGATTCATAATACCCATATTAACGTCAATCCACAATTAAGATAGAAATCCGTTAAACACCTTAATCAACTAACCCACTATATCTCTATGTGAATTACAATTGAAGAATGTTGAAGAATAAGTTCTCTATCTGATTACATGCGATGTCAAGCGTATCACTACCTTAACAATAATAAAAAATCTGCTATTGACAAAATTCATGACACATGCTATCATGATAAGATCTAAATCAATACTTTATCTCTCGAGTTCATATAGATTATCACGATAATTGATGGCCAATCAATTAAACAATTAATTCCAAATCACAATAGACAATCCTCACAATAGAACATAATAATTGATAGTAAAGCATATTAAAACAAACTACTCAATAAGATCCATTGTAATCTCAAACAAAGAATTAGTTCATGATTATTGAATTAAAATTAAGAATCCACAATTGAATAATCATTAAAAGATAAAAATAAGAGTAGAGTAAAGAATAAATCTGTTGTCAGTAAATCTCCATCTTCCTCAAGCTCATGCTCTTGATCTTCAATGGTCTTCAAGTTGTTTTAATCTCCAAATATAATTAGAACTAGTGTTTTGCTCTAATTTACTCTAATCTAATCTAATGAAAACCTTTCTCTAGTCTCTCATCTCCCCTAATCCTTGTGATTCTCCTCCTTTTATAAGTCTCTTCATATGTCTTTAAGTCCTCTTGGAAGTTCTCTTGGAAGTCCTTGTGTCAATCGGATCGAAACAATCCTTTCCGAACTCAAATTGGACCAAATTTCGCATTTGTCGCGCATTTTCTGGTCTACCCTCACCCCGGCGGGGGTCTATATTTGTTTAGGGCTCGCCCCGGTGGGCTAGGGGCCTGCTTTGTGCCATGTATGCCCACCCTGGCGGTGGTTTTGTGAAGGAAAAGTTTCTACTCTGGCGTCCTTTGGAAAAACGGCCATAACTTTTGATCCGAGAATATTTACGAGCCCTACCACCTATCATATCGAAGATATCGACGATATCTACAACTTTTATTCTTTGAAATTTTAGAAATAACTAACGGATAATGGTTAAAATTGGGCTGGAAATGACTGTTGTGCAAATGGTCATCCAAAACAGTGACGTTCGATGTCCGTTGGTACAAATGTCATAACTCTTGCATCCGAACTCCGATTGGAATGATTCAAGATGTTCCAAAAAGCTAAGAAGAAGCTCTAAAATGTAATACAAGTTCCAAGCCAAAAACATTAAATGAAAATGAAAGACCAAACGATGTCTGAATTGCTTTTCTTTATGTTTTTATACCAATTCTTTGCGATTTCAACTCCCAAGCATATAATCTACAAAACGAACACAAAACGCATGAAAAATAATTAAGAAACATAAGATTAAGCAAATAATTCAAGTAACAGATACCAGATAAGTAGGTATAAAACCTACTTATCAAATACCCCCAAACTTAAACATTTGCTTGTCCTCAAGCAAAAACATAAAACAATAATGTAATGTAATGCAACTAATCTACATGTCTACGAATCCAGTAGTAATGACAGAAACAAGTCTATTCAACCGGCCTAAGAAAAATCAAGTAAACACGATAATACATCATATCAAAATAAATCAATAATTTCTCAATCAATCATCAAATCTTAAACTGTTATTACTAATATAGTGTGTGTGTACTCCACAACAATGTTACCTGATAAAAAAATCAAACTTAACACATAACAAGTCTCTTCGAAGGCATCATACAGTGTAAACTCAAGAAATCCAAAAACAAGCTGGATCCAACTAAAATCAAATAATTACTAATATCAAGGGTTAACATGAGATAATTATGCTTTATTTTTCACTTATGGGGGCTTTTTGCTCTTATTTTCCGTTTTATTTATTCTCTTTTTCTTTCCTTTTCTTTTTTTTTGGATAATGAGTGCGTTTTATATGATGCCCCCAAAATAGGTCCAATCCACCCATTCTGAGTTGCCAAATACATGGTACAGAAACAACTACAACTTCATTAATACAATTGTCGTGCAAAACGACAACACATAAACTGTGAGTTTAAATACAAATATTGTCTTCTAGACAATATCCACACTCAAATAAGTCCTCATTACAATTATTGATACAATATATTACAAAATGGTGAGGACTACTAAAATAACTATCTTGAACAATCACTCCACACCCCAACTAGTTCCCGCTATATTCTCGTCTCCTGAGAAGAAAAATGGAACAAAAAGGAAAAGGTGAGCTCAACTAGCCCATTAAAGAATATTATGACTAAGATAATGTACAACAAATTATCCTTAGTCTTCAACAGGGAAAAATCTGATAGAATACAATAGACAACAAGTTTTATATCAACAACTGCAGCGAAAACAACAATTCATTAGAAGAGTTAAGTAGAGAATGAAATCTACTATCATCTATGAATTTAAAAGTTCATCATCGATATTTTATCCCTGTAACATCAATCAATATACATCATAAATCAAATATTCATCTTTGCACTACAGGCCAAAGATATTCACCAGTTGGTCATGTTCATCTAAACACATGTTCATCTTTGCACTACGGGCTAAAGATATTCAACATAAAATCATTCATCTTTGCACTACGGGCCAAAGATATTCAGTTATATAATCATTTAGGATTGAGGATGATGAAAAATATTTTAAAGAAAACGAATCCAGTGAAACAAAAAAACAAGTATTAAGGATTAATATTTTAAATAACCCAAGTTCGAAAATACTTCATAAATAACCAGAGTGGAGTAAAAATCAAGAATAATTAAAATATGGATACAATCAAAACTAGTATCCATAATAGATATCTTGGACGAAAAATAAAAATTTAATTTTTCTGTGAATTGTGTCGTATTCGTGAATAGTGTCGTATACGTGAATAGTGCCGTATACGTGAATATTAACTCCGACACCAAAAGATAGAAATTTCACAAAAAAATATCATCATGCTTCGTGAATAGTACTCGTGAATAATAACCCTGACATGAAAAAGTTCCAAATTTGAAAAAAAGTTCCAATCAATATTTCAGCATAATGATATTAAAGAAATAATATCATTTGAGAAGAAAATAGCATCCCTTACTTCAGAAAGAACAGTACTTCTGACTGGAATACTGGATATAGTGCTGAAAGAACTTGCACCGTATAGCAATACTCAAAGTACTAAAATACTCACAAGAATACGCTCGATAATATAGAGAGAGAAAAAGAGAAATCTTTAGTTTCTGATGAGATTTTCAATTCTAACCTAAGCACCCTATTTATAGGAAATTGCTTAGAATACAAAAGCAGAAAATTGAATATAATAATAATATATTATAAAAAATTTCCTACGCCCACTAAGACTCCTGAAATCAGCATGTTTACAACACATAGGGGTCCAACCAAAACAATAAAAACGTTTTTCTTAATAAAAATAATTAAAACTTCCAAAAATCAATTATTTCAAAACTTCAAAACTTCAATAATTCATAATAAATAGCCCTTTTATCAGAAAATTCGAATCACGTAATTTGTTTTTATAGGAAATTCAATTCTCTATAACTTTGCAGAAGAAAGTTTTTCCAAATTCCAAACAGAAATTGACTGAAATCCATAAACGAACGATTTTATAGGCTATAATAATATTTCAGTCAAGAAATGAGGTCCACCGACACATAAAACATATGTTAATCATTTAATACAACAAAAATACTCTTCCTCCTCATATACTCATATATCCCACATTCATTGTAAAACTATCACCATTATTATATAATATAATAAAATATTATTTTATCAGAAAAGATAAAATATCAATTTTTTTTAACAATTGTCACTTTAAAAATGTTCTCCATCTATATCCACATAAAATTAATATTTTTCTCATCATATAAATCAATAATTAATTATTCACAAATAATATTACAGAATCATAGTACTGGCAAACATGTTGTTCCCAGGAAAGAGGAAGCTTTCCAATAAGAATTTCTCCTTACTGGCTCGCAATTAGGTGACCAAACATCTCCTTAGACAGAACTTTCTAGACGCTGCCAGTAATGTTTTCTAATAATATTATTTAGATAATATGAATTATTGCTTCGATAATGGAAAATAATGTGTAGTGACAATTATTGAAACCACAGTAATATAAAAATCAACGCAGCAATTATTTAATCAATAAAATAAAATATTGAACAGTAATTACTGTAATAATTATTGAGTAGTGCCTTCTTACGTAAGAATCGATAATTGGTGCAATACCGTGTGCTACTGTGCAACAACCCGTATTACTATGTTTTAACCACCGGGTATTCCAACAGTATTAACGGTAACAACTACACCGTTATTTATAAACAACTTATACTTGTCATTTTCTTCATCCAATCGCTTTTCGTTATGGGGCCCACACAAAAACTGTCGCTAAAGGGTGCTATAGTGACAAAACTGTCGCTATAGGTGTTCTTCAAAACTTAAGAACATTCAAAGTCCATGATCAGGTTGTCTAGTTTGACCAATCACCAACCCTTGATCTTGATGTTTTTGGGCTGGTATATGTAATAGTTATGTAGTATTGATGTAAAACTACAAGCACAGACTAAGTTTATGGCCAAATTACATCAAATCAGTGAGATATATGCTCTCAAAAACTTTTCAGAGGTTTGTTCTTCACTTCTGGTTTTCCAAGAAATGAAGAACATTTCATGGTGCTACTTTTGAATCCTCATAACTTGGTTCTTGGGTCTTGTTTGTATGATATAAGGGCTCAATCTTGTAGTCCTTAGATCAGTCTAACTATATCACAAACTAAAGATCAGTCTAACTACATCACAAACTAAAGATCGAAGACAGTCAAACCTTGTTAGAAAACTGTCTTGAAGAATTCTGGGTTTTCCAGAATTCTTCCCAGACAGATGGTTAACACTTGTTTGACCATCCACAACTTTGATCCTGATGATCTGGTTATTCTAATGGCATGGATTGATAGTTTATATGTCAGACTACTACATCTATACATCAACATGGCCTAACCACTTTAGAGTTACAAGATCAAAGGCCTTAAAAATGTTGTCAGAAAATCTTGGTTTATGGGGATTTTCTAGGTTTCCCAGAAATCAGTTCCCCTTGTCAGTCAATCATGTTTGACCACTGATAAGTGGATTTAATATACACGAATCGATGTTCATTTCAAGTTTAAATTAGTAGTTATCTTCTTATTTTGTGTTTGTTTTCACTCGTTTCATGTTATTTTATGTGTAGGGTGGTCATGGAGGCAAGTGGTGAAGAAAGGCGGACTTTTGGAGCAAAGTTGAAAAAATACACGAAGTCACAATATTTCGTTAGCAGTGGACATGCTCACCAGGGCGGGCCTTATTAGGCTTGTACCCCCCGCCAGGGAGGGGGTGCCGGATTCTGCAAGTGTCCTGCTGCTGTTTGAACTCTGCTGGGACTTGGTTTGTTGGACTTTGATGATGCGCATGGACTCTAATAAAAGGGGACTTCGGCCAAAACAGATGAGGAGCTAGAGATTACTTGGAAAAACAACAATCTTACAACACACGGAGCATAATTCAAGAGCGATTTCCAGGATTCAAGAAAAACTTTGGAGAAGTAATTTTCAGAGATTGTCACGACGGTTGCGAATCAAGGCTACGTGAAGGGGTTTTCATTATTCTTCTTCTCTTTAGTCTTATTTGTAATTAGAAGGATGTTTTCGACAAATTATTCAGTTTTTAATTCATTCGTTATGAACTAATTTACCTATTAGACTTGTGATGGATCTTTGGGTGAAACGATTATTCTATAGCTTTGATTTCCAATTCAATAATATATTTTCAATTTATCAATGTTAATTTGAGCATGAATTTATGAATTGCCTGATCAACAGTTCTTTGTTGATTTGAAAGGAATCGAGAGAGGAGATTAGAATCTAGACCTAGTTAATATATCATGTGTCATAAATTTTGTCAATAGCAGATTTTTGATTATTGTTAAGGTAGAGATACGCTTGACATCACATGTAATCGTACAGAGAGCTTAAACTTAAACCTTTTTAATTGTAGTTCACATAGATGTGACGCCCCCAAAATAGGTCCAATCCACCCAACCTATTCTGAGTCGCCAAATACATGATACAGAAACAACTACAACTTTATTAATACAACATAAAAACTGTGAGTTTAAATACAAATATTGTCATCTAGACAATATCCACACTCAAATAAGTCCTCATTACAATTATTAATACACTATTTTACAGAATAATGAGGACTACTAGAACAACTTCTAGAACCATCATTCCACACCTCAACTAGTACTCGTTACATTCTCGCCTCCTGAGAAGAAAAATGGAACAACAAGGAAAAGGGTGAGCTCAACTAGCCCAGTAAAGAATATTATGACTAAGATAATGTACAACAGATTATCCTTAGTCTTCAACAGGGAAAAATCTGATAGAATACAATAGACAACAAGTTTTAGATCAACAACTACAACGGAAACAACAATTCATTAGAATAGTTAAGTAGAGAATGCAATCTACTATCTTCTATATATAAATTTAAAAGTCCATCATCGATATTTTATTCCTGTAACATCAATCAATATACATCTTAAATCAAATAGTCATCTTTGCACTACAGGCCAAAGATATTCATCAGTTGGTCATGTTCATCTCAACACCTGTTCATCTTTGCACTACGGGCCAAAGATATTCGTCAGTTGGTCATGTTCATTTAAACACCTATTCATCTTTGCACTATGGGCCAAAGATATTCATTATAAAATCATTCATCTTTGCACTACAGGCCAAAGATATTCAGTTATATCATCATTTATGACTGAGGATGATGAAAAATATTTTAAAGAAAACGAATCCAGTGAAACAAAAGAACAAATATTATGGATTCGTACCTTAAACAATCCAAGTTCAAAAATACTTCATAAATAACCAGAGTTGAGTAAAATTCAAGAATGAAGACCAAAACATAGATCCAATCAAAGATAGGAATCATAACAGACAATTTTGGACACAGAAAAGAAAATTTAATTTTTCTGTGAATAGTGTCGTATTCGTGAATAGGCAGTATACATGAATAGTAACTCCGACACTAAAAGATAGAAATTTCAAAAAAAATATCATCATGCTTCGTGAATAGTACTCGTGAATAGTAACTCGTGAATAGTAACTCATGAATAGTAACTCGTGAATAATAACTCATGAATAATAACCCCGACATTAAAAAGTTCCAAATAAGATAAAAATTTCCAACCAATATTTCGGCATAATGATATTGAAGAAATAATATCATTTTCGAATAAAATAACAACCCTTACCTCAGAAAGAATAGTACTTCTGACTGGAATACTGGATATAGTACTGGAAGAACTTGCACCATATAGCAATACTCAAAGTACTAAAATACTCACAAATACGCTCGATTTTATAGAGAGAGAAATCTGTAGTTTCTGGTGTGATTTTCAATTCTAACCTAAGCACCGTATTTATAGAAAATTGCTTAGAACACCAAAGCATAAAATAGAATATAATAATATTATATATAAACAAAATTCATACGCCCACAACATATAAAAAACATTTTAATTAATAAAAATAAATAAAACTTCCAAAAATCAATTATTTCGGAACTTTAGAACTATAATAATTCATAATAAATATCACTTTTATCATAAAATTCAAATCTCACGACTTTTTATAGGAAATTCAATTCTCTACAACTTTGTAGAATAAAGTTTTACCAAATTCCAAACAAAAATTGACCGAAATCTATATACGGACGATTTTACAGGCTATAATCAAATTTCAGTCAAGAAATGGGGTTCACCGGCACACAAAACATGTGTTAATCATTTAATGCAACAAAAATACTTTTCCTCCTCATATACTCATATATCCCACATTCATTGTAAAAATATCATCATTATTCTATTATAATAATATAATAAAATATTATTTTATCAGAAAAGATAAAATATCAATTTTTTAAAAATTGTCACTTTAAAAATTTTCTCCATCTATATCCACATAAAATAAATATTTTCCTCATCATATAAATTAATAATTAATTATTCACAGATAATATTATAGAATCAAAGTACTGGCAACCAGGCTGTAAAGTCCCCGAACCCGGATACTTGAAACCCGAACTCGGTACTTCACGATACCATTTCTATGAGCGAAATACTACTAATAATAATAACAATAATATAAAACTTAAACTTAAATTATAATTACATCAGAGTCTTTCTCCCAAGTACGTAACCTTTAATCATTCATTTCATGTCATAACATATATAAATATATATATATATATATATATATATATATCATTGTCTTCATAATCTAAAATTATTACAATCAGTAGCATATAAAGTTATTCAGCAGCTTTTCCTTTTCCTTTGTTCTTGACAGATCCTTCTGGTCCTTCACACTTAGCTGAAAACATTTAAATTAAGCAAAGATGAGCATTTGATTGCCCAGCAAGTATTATATATATATAGGCTGAAAGAATTTAAATGTTTTCTTTATAATATTCTTCTACAACTAGTCAGTAGTTGTGAAGTAATCTGTGCCAATAATAATATCATAACAACCCTCTTTCAAATTTTTGAAACTACGTATTGACTATACATGGGGTTTCTGTGACATACTATGAATATTTTTTTTCATTTTCGAAAAGGTTTGAACATAAATTCATCTGTAAACCGTCATGACTTACGGGCACGGAGGGTGATCAGCCCCATTGTACCCTATATTGATCAATACTACATGGATAAGAACGATGTTATCGTTCACTCTGTCCGCCTTGGGCGCATAAAAATTTTCCCATTATCGGGATGTTCATACCTGTCGGGTTTTCATAACAAAGGTCTTATATAATTCAACATATATGTATATCAAAGGTATATCAACATGCGATTGAATACAATGATTATCCAAGTGAGGACACTTGTATAACCATTTATAGAAATTAACGAACAGAATATATATATTCGAATTATCATATACTAACATGTTGATAATCAAAGGGCGTATATAATATAATTTTAACAATCTGTATAATAATAACAATAATTCTGAACTTCTCACTTCTGTCCATTGCATAAAGAAAATGCAAAGTTAGGATACTTGCCTGATACGCTGCTTACACTTTGCAACTTAGTTTTATCTTTTATGAAATCACCTAACATTAATCAGATTATTTTACTGATTAGTATCACATATCGTACATACAACACTTCCTATTGCAGTCAGCACATTCCCTATCCACATTATCACACATATTCAACAATCGTTGACTCATAATCAAACATCAACACCTTCCTAATCACATTGTCATACAACCTTAATAACCATTGAATCACAAATAAACAATTAACTAACCAATTTGTCTAAGTCCAGATCAATTTCTGATCTATGTCGGTCTACCGACAGCTTTATCGGTTAAATACCGAGTCTAAAACTCTAATCCGTAGTTCAATATCCATTTGGATAACTTAAACATCAGTCGCACTATTTTTCATGGCCTTATAATAATTATTATCATTTATTATAATTTTTTGAAATATCAGAATCATTATGAAATGATTTAAATATTAAACAATTCTATTATCATTAATATTTAATTAATATTAAACTATTAATGAAACCATTGCCAAAATATTAAAGTTATGTATATTAACTCAAAATATTTTTAAAGTATTTATAATACCCTTAAATGATTTTTAAAACATTTAAAATCATCATTAAATAATGAACTATTTATCCAAATATTAAAAGTCATTAATTATAACTTAAAATATTTATAAATCATTAATATCCTTTTTAAATGATTTTTAAATAAATAGAACCATTTTAAACTATTTATTTAATATAATTATTAAATAAATTTAATATCATTAATAATAATTTAATAATCATTAATATTAAATTATTAAAGAAATTATCCTTTAAATATTAAAAGTTATATTTTATAACTTAAAATATCTTTAAACACTTTATTTTAATTTAAAATGATTATTATAATAATGAAATCATTTTTAAACTAAATTATTAAATAACTTTATTATCATTAATCATAATTAATTAATGAAATTTACCTTTAAATATTAAAAGTTATATTTTATAACTTAAAATATTTTTAAATACCTTATTATTATTTAAAATGATTTTTAATATAATAAAATCATTTTTAATTCATTTATTTAATAAATAACTTAATTATCATTACTATTAATTTATTAATGAAAATTATCACATAATATTAAAAGTTATCAAAAATAACTTAAATTTTCATATACCACAATATAATTTTAAATGATTTTTCAAATATTAAAATCATTTTTAAATAATTTATTTAATATTATAATTAAATAAATTAATTACTTTTAATATTCCCAAAAATATTAAATATTTATGAAATATATTTAAAATAATTAAAAACTAATTTTCAGAATTTAAAATAATTTTTAATAATTTATTTTGTATTTTTAATAATTAAAAACTATTTTTTTCTATTTATTAATTAATTTCCGAAAATTATTAATAAAACTGTTGCTAAAGGGCTATAACAACACTTTCTGTCGCTATAGGTGTTCTTGAGGATTTCCAGAAACATAAACTAGTGTGCTAGGGGGGTGGTTTGACCATGAATAACTTTCTGTACAAAATGGTTCTAGGAGATCTAACACATACATCTTGTAGCACTCATGTAACACTACAATTACCAACAAACATCATGAATTAACAACAACAGATCTAGGAGATATAAGCCTTCAAACTATCTGACAACACTGTTCTTCACGAAAAACAGTTCGAGGTACCTACTTTGGACCTCTATAACTTGCATTCTGTGTAATGTTTTTGTGATCTATCACTTCCAGTGTGTAGAAATCATGTAGGACTACACCTATAACACTTAACATACATATAACAACAACGGATCTAATAGGAAATATCAAGTCAAAGTTAACCACAGAAATTGTTCATAAAAATTCTGGGTTCGGTAATTTCACAGTTTTGGTCAACGGGTTTTGACCATGAATAACTCCCGATCTACAAGAGATATGAACTTGATTCTTTTTGCACCTTAAACAGCATATTACATACTACATATATCAACTTACAAACACCAAAAAAAACTAAATAATCACAGAGATATAAGGTCTGACATTTGCCTAAAAATAACAGATTTCGGTTTTTTTTAAACGTTGAAAAAACTTTGATTTTGAGCAGTTTGATATTATGGGTCATGAATATAACAACCCAGAACATTAATAAACTCCCTATTACATAACTTTAAACAATCAATTTAAACAATTAACATGGAATCGAATGATTTCTAATTTTTGAGATTTTATACCTTTCTTTGATCCAATCTTTGATTTTTCTGATTTTTGGCTTCCGATCTGTTATGGGACTTCGTGGGGCTGATCTAAGGGACTGAAATGCTAGATAATTTCGGAGGTTTGGGGTTGAGAGAGAATGGTTGAGTGTTTGACAAAAATAGTTGAACAAAATGACACTTTCTCTCTCTTAATTCTATATATAGATCACATGGTGCATGAATATGGCTGAGTGCTGCTGATTTGCTAAAGATTTTAGGCACATGGAGTAGTTGGATTTGGTGAACCACTTCCCCCAAATGTCAAAACCTATAACCTAGCCTCTTTAATGCTAAAATGGACATTTTGGTCTTTTAATTTCCAATTTAATGGCAAAAATGGAACTTATCAAACCCTTAGGGTTTAACCCTAAGGTTTATCACAAAATAAATCTAGAATTTAGCAATTAGGGTTTGCAAAAAAATAAAATTAAATAATAACTAATAAATAAATTTTAGTTTCTAAAATTAGACAATTTAGGTTTGTTAATTAGATTAATATTCTAATTACTTTATACCGTAACATTAGGGTTTAGATCATATATTTATTGTTGACTTTGCTAATTTAGCAATTAGGGTTTACTCTTTCGGTAATTAGGGTTACCAAATTACAATTAGGGTTCCAATTACTAAATTAGGGTTTAATAATTTAGGGTTGCTAAAATTTAATAATTGTAATCATAATACTTGCTAATTAATCACATTATCCATACTTACCAACAATTTCAAACTCTAATTTCAAATTAGGGCTACTAATTATAGCAATTAGGGTTTCTAGAATTTTAATTAGGGTTTACCTAATTAATACATTAAATACATGACATAATTAATATTATACACTTATAAAATAATCTTGTACTCTAATTTGGATCTCAAATTAGGGTTTAACATCATTACTAGGGTTTGGTCAAAAATACACCGTAATTGACCAACCATTATCAATACGGTCATACCGTACATATTCATAGCACTGAAAAATTAAAATATATTTAATATTATATTATTATTCTCATACCTTGACAATAATCAAAAATTAGGGTTTGGATTCTATATCTGATTATTCTTTCATATTTAACCTTAATAATTAAGGTAAAATAATTAACTTAATAATCTGTACAAAAATTCATATAATAAAATAATTATTATATTTATTCTAAAAATCACTTCATATATTATTTAAATAATATATGATATATATTCATGGAAAATAATTAATCAAACATTTGTATCTTAAAATTAATTATTATAAAAATATACTTTATAATAATCAATAATTCTAAAATAAATTTTACTTGTAAATATTCATGTAATAAATATATTTTTATTTACCACATAAATACATATACACATAATCTTGTACAAATCCTCATCCTTAAAAAAAAATTATACACAAAATTTATGATTTATTTATATCGAAAATATCGGGTTGTCACATTCACCCTCCCTTATAAGAATTCCGTCCCCGGAATCACCGCTTAAAAACCTACACATAACTGAGTACATAGCATACATAATCTTCACAAATAGATATTGATCAACTTTGATCGAACTGATCTTTAACTAATCACATTAAGCTTGTCTTTCTGATTAAACGGAAAAATTGGTTTCTAAAAGAACTCAAATTCCTCCTAAAAATTTCTTTATAAAATAATTTACTATAAATAGAAAAATTATAAATACGCAATTAAAAGTTATTCTAATATTACCTTGAACTGCATTGTCAGCTGCCACCGTGTCTTGAACCGTCATGTTGAAGACCCTTGATGTTGACTTTGTTGGTTTGTTCGATTATGTCGGTCCTGCGATTGTTAACGTACCACTATTCTTACCAATATTCACACTACCTGCCTCTACCCTTCTGTTCGGACAATCCTTAACCCTATGCTCCAATGATCCACAAATAAAACAACCACTGTTCATTCTAGGATTTGGGCAGTTGGGAGAGATATGGCCCTCCTGCCCGCATTTATAACACACAAATTTTCCTATTAAACATTCTTCGGAGTGGTTCTTTCCACACGTTTTACACTGAATCCCTTGCTTCTTAATTCCTTCTTGCTTCACTTGCACGTTTCCAAAATAATTTCCCTTCCTTTTTCCATCGACACTTCTTCTTTCACTATTAGTTCTTACCTTCTCAGCTCCCTCGACCTTGCTCTTGTTTTTCCTCTCTTTGTTGTAGAGGCTCATAGCCTCACTTCCCTCCTCCGCAATTATCGCTTTCTCCAAAAGTGCTGCAAATGTTGGAATCTGCAACACTGCCACCTTGTTATAGAGCCAGGGTTTTAATCCCAGCTCAAATCTCCTCGCCTTCCTAGCCTCCGTATCGACTTGATGTGGAGTAAACCTAGCTAACTCATTGAATTTCGCGGCATATTCTGCCACTGACATATCCCCTTGCTTCAACTCTAGAAATTTTACCTCCATTCTAGACTGCATACTGGCTGAAAAATAGTTCTCGAAAAATAAAGTCTTAAATATATTCCACGCTACAACAGCTGCTCCTGCCCTAACCTGATTTGCTTCCCACCAGAAATTTGCCTCACCCTTCAACATATAGGTGGCAAAAGAGGTCTTTTGCCCCTCAGCTACCCTAGCTAATATAAACGCCTTCTCAATTTCCCTAACCCATGTTTGGGCTTCTACAGGGTCAGTCGTACCTTTGAATTCTGGCGGTCCTACAGCCTTAAAATCTTTAAAATTCGCCAAATGATTATCCGGCTGGTTTCCTTGTTGCATAGCCTGGGCTACCATATTTTCCAAATGCTGCATCAGGTCTGCTTGTTGTTGTCCTTCAACGTTGTTGACAGACTCTTCTGCCCTCTGATTTCGAGTTTGACGTCTTGGCGGCATAATCTGGTTAAGTAAAAACCATAAATTAACTTACATTCTAAACTTTATCATATAAGTTTAAACATATTAAATTCGTTTCATAACTCAAACTTTGATTCATATTCATTCATTGCTTTCAAAATATTTTACATATCATAGCACATAGTGCTTTAAACATCTATTATCCCATTGTGACTACAAAAGTCGAGATTTACATCACCACTTGTACAAAAGTTTTATAATAATGCATTATACAGACATACTAAGCACACGTATAATATTAAACACGCTTACACAACATAACATATACTACATATTTACTAAGTCTTCTTTCTTGGACAGCTTCTCGCTTGATGATCTTCCTTTCCACAGAAAAAACATGCTCTTGGTTTATAGTCAGGACAGTACAGAATAGTGTGTCCCTCATATCCACAAAGATAACAAATCATTTTCCCTTTCTTCTTATTAGGTTTTCCTAAATCATAGTTTTCTACCTTTCTTTTTCCCTTATCTTTTGGAGCTGCAAACGAAGTGTTGCTTGAGGCTCCCATCTGATTGATTTGGATTTGAAGCTTATCCTGCTCTTCCATTGTTTCTATTAATGCTTGACGCAATTGACTGTTAAGCAGTTTTTCTGTCTTCCACAACCCTTCTAAAGAAGAAACCTTGTTCCTCAATTCCTGCATCTCCATTGATGCTTGATCAGCTTCAACATTAGGGTCTGAATCATTATCTGTCAGATCCACTATTTCCGGATCTGGTACTATGTTTTCCACGATAACCACCTCGTCCGAGTTGGTTTCATTGCGAGCTTCCATTTCCGCTATTGGCTTCGATATTAGCTCCTTCTTTACGACCCGTGGGTATCCTAGTTCTTTTTCACATGACATCTACACACAGCAATTATCCTGATTAGCATATAATATATACACATAACACATAAAAGTTTTATATAAGTTATCTTTTAGTTTGTTTGACGATGAATTTATCCAATCCATCTTTATTAAAACTCTATATGAGTTATTTATATTTTCAACGTTTCCCTCTGTTCTAAGGTTATAGCCTACGGTCTAACCCACCTAAGGTTTCTAACCCTATAGCTCTGATACCATCCTGTAAAGTCCTCGAACCCGGATACTTGAAACCCGAACTCGGTACTTCACGATACCATTTCTATGAGCGGAATACTACTATTAATAATAACAATAATATAAAACTTAAACTTAAATTATAATTACATCAGAGTCTTTCTCCCAAGTATGTAACCTTTAATCATTCATTACATGTCATAACATATATAAATATATATATATATATATATATATATATATATATATCATAGTCTTCATAATCTAAAATTATTACAATCAGTAGCATATAAAGTTATTCAGCAGCTTTTCCTTTTCCTTTGTTCTTGACAGATCCTTCTGGTCCTTCACACTTAGCTGAAAACATTTAAATTAAGCAAGGATGAGCATTTGATTGCCCAGCAAGTATTATATATATATAGGCTGAAAGAATTTAAATGTTTTCTTTATAATATTCTTCTACAACTAGTCAGTAGTTGTGAAGTAATCTGTGCCAATAATAATATCATAACAACCCTCTTTCAAATTTTTGAAACTACGTATTGACTATACATGGGGTTTCTGTGACATACTATGAATATTTTTTTTCATTTTCGAAAAGGTTTGAACATAAATTCATCTGTAAACCGTCATGACTTACGGGCACGGAGGGTGATCAGCCCCATTGTACCCTATATTGATCAATACTACATGTATAAGAACGATGTTATCGTTCACTCTGTCCGCCTTGGGCGCATAAAAATTTTCCCATTATCGGGATGTTCATACCTGTCGGGTTTTCATAACAAAGGTCTTATATAATTCAACATATATGTATATCAAAGGTATATTAACATGCGATTGAATACAATGATTATCCAAGTGAGGACACTTGTATAACCATTTATAGAAATTAACGAACAGAATATATATATTCGAATTATCATATACTAACATGTTGATAATCAAAGGGCGTATATAATATAATTTTAACAATCTGTATAATAATAACAATAATTCTGAACTTCTCACTTCTGTCCATTGCATAAAGAAAATGCAAAGTTAGGATACTTGCCTGATACGCTGCTTACACTTTGCAACTTAGTTTTATCTTTTATGAAATCACCTAACATTAATCAGATTATTTTACTGATTAGTACCACATATCGTACATACAACACTTCCTATTGCAGTCAGCACATTCCCTATCCACATTATCACACATGTTCAACAATCGTTGACTCATAATCAAACATCAACACCTTCCTAATCACATTGTCATACAACCTTAATAACCATTGAATCACAAATAAACAATTAACTAACCAATTTGTCTAAGTCCAGATCAATTTCTGATCTATGTCAGTCTACCGACAGCTTTATCGATTAAATATCGAGTCTAAGACTCTAATCCGTAGTTCAATATCCATTTGGATAACTTAAACATCAGTCGCACTATTTTTCATGGCCTTATAATAATTATTAAATAATTATTATCATTTATTATAATTTTTTGAAATATCAGAATCATTATGAAATGATTTAAATATTAAACAATTCTATTATCATTAATATTTAATTAATATTAAACTATTAATGAAACCATTGCCAAAATATTAAAGTTATGTATATTAACTCAAAATATTTTTAAAGTATTTATAATACCCTTAAATGATTTTTAAAACATTTAAAAACATCATTAAATAATTACCATTAATATGTAAATATTAATGAACAATTTATCCAAATATTAAAAGTCATTAATTATAACTTAAAATATTTTTAAATCATTAATATCCTTTTTAAATGATTTTTAAATAAATAAGACCATTTTTAAACTATTTATTTAATATAATTATTAAATAAATTTAATATCATTAATAATAATTTAATAATCATTAATATTAAATTATTAAAGAAATTATCCTTTAAATATTTATAACTTAAAATATCTTTAAACACTTTATTTTTATTTAAAATGATTATTATAATAATAAAATCATTTTTAAACTAAATTATTTAATATAATTATTAAATAACTTTATTATCATTAATCATAATTAATTAATGAAATTTACCTTTAAATATTAAAAGTTATATTTTTTAACTTAAAATATTTTTAAATACCTTATTATTATTTAAAATGATTTTTAATATAATAAAATAATTTTTAATTCATTTATTTAATTCATTTAATAAATAACTTAATTATCATTAATATTAATTTTTTAATGAAAATTATCACATAATATTAAAAGTTATCAAAAATAACTTAAATTATTTTCTTATACCACAATATAATTTTAAATGATTTTTCAAATATTAAAATCATTTTTAAATAATTTATTTAATATTATAATTAAATAAATTAATTAATTTTAATATTCCCAAAAATATTAAATATTTATGAAATATATTTAAAATATTTAAAAACTAATTTTCAGAATTTAAAATAATTTTTAATAATTTATTTTGTATTTTTAATAATTAAAAACTATTTTTTTCTATTTATTAATTAATTTCCGAAAATTATTAATAAAACTGTCGCTAAAGGGCTATAGCGACACTTTCTGTCGCTATAGGTGTTCTTGAGGATTTCCAGAAACATAAACCAGTGTGCTAGGGGGTGGTTTGACCATGAATAACTTTCTGTACAAAATGTTTCTAGGAGATCTAACACATACATCTTGTAGTACTCATGTAACACTACAATTACCAACAAACATCATGAATTAACAACAACAGATCTGGGAGATATAAGCCTCCAAACTATCTGACAACACTGTTCTTCACGAAAAACAGTTCGAGGTGCCTACTTTGGACCTCTTTAACATGCAATCCGTGTAATGTTTTTGTAATCTATAACTTCCAGTGTGTAGAAATCATGTAGGACTACACCTATAACACTTAACATACATATAACAACAACGGATCTAACAGGAAATATCCGGTCAAAGTTCACCACGGAAATTGATCATAAAAATTCTGGGTTCGGTAATTTCACAGTTTTGGTCAACGGGTATTGACCATGAATAACTCCCGATCTACAAGAGATATGAACTTGATTCTTTTTGCACATTAAACAGCATATTACATACTACATATAACAACTTACAAACACCAAAAAAACTAAATAATCACAGAGATATAAGGCTTGACATTTGCCTAAAAATAACAGATTTTGGTTTTTTTTAAAAGTTGGAAAAACTTTGATTTTGAGCACTTTGATATTATGGGTCATGAATATAACAACCCAGAACATTAATAAACTCCCTATTACACAACTTTAAACAATCAATTTCAACAATTAACATGGAATAGAATGATTTCTAATTTTTTAGATTTTATACCTTTCTTTGATCCAATCTTTGATTTTTTTGATTTTTGGTTTCCGATCTGTTATGGGACTTCGTGGGGCTGATCTAAGGGACTGAAATGCTAGATAATTTCGGAGGTTTGGGGTTGAGAGAGAATGGTTGAGTGTTTGACAAAAATAGTTGAACAAAATGACACTTTCTCTCTCTTAATTCTATATATAGATCACAAGGTGCATGAATATGGCTGAGTGCTGCTGATTTGCTAAAGATTTTAGGCACATGGAGTAGTTGGATTTGGTAAACCACTTCCCCCAAATGTCAAAACCTATCACCTAGCCTCTTTAATGCTAAAATGGACATTTTGGTCTTTTAATTTCCAATTTAATGGCAAAAATGGAACTTATCAAACCCTTAGGGTTTAACCCTAAGGTTTATCACAAAATAAATCTAGGATTTAGAAATTAGGGTTTGCACAAAAATAAAATTAAATAAAAACTAATAAATAAATTTTAGTTTCTAAAATTAGACAATTTAGGTTTGTTAATTAGATTAATATTCTAATTACTTTATACATAACATTAGGGTTTAGATCATATATTTATTGTTGACTTTGCTAATTTAGCAATTAGGGTTTATTCTTTCGGTAATTAGGGTTACCAAATTACAATTAGGGTTCCAATTACTAAATTAGGGTTTAATAATTTAGGGTTGCTAAAATTTAATAATTGTAATCATAATACTTGCTAATTAATCACATTATCCATACTTACCAACAATTTCAAACTCTAATTTCAAATTAGGGCTACTAATTATAGCAATTAGGGTTTCCAGAATTTTAATTAGGGTTTACCTAATTAATACATTAAATACATGACATAATTAATATTATACACTTATAAAATAATCTTGTACTCTAATTTGGATCTCAAATTAGGGTTTAACATCATTACTAGGGTTTGGTCAAAATACACCATAATTGACCAACCATTATCAATACGGTCATACCCTACATATTCATAGCACTGAAAAATCAAAATATATTTAATATTATATTATTATTCTCATACCTTGACAATAATCAAAAATTAGGGTTTGGATTCTATATCTGATTATTCTTTCATATTTAACCTTAATAATTAAGGTAAAATAATTAACTTAATAATCTGTACAAAAATTCATATAATAAAATAATTATTATATTTATTCTAAAAATCACTTCATATATTATTTAAATAATATATGATATATATTCATGGAAAATAATTAATCAAACATTTCTATCTTAAAATTAATTATTATAAAAATATACTTTATAATAATCAATAATTCTAAAATAAATTTTACTTGTAAATATTCATGTAATAAATATATTTTTATTTACCACATAAATACATATACACACAATCTTGTACAAATCCTCATCCTCAAAAAAAATTATACACAAAATTTATGATTTATTTATATAGAAAATATCGGGTTGTCACACAGGCCGTTCCCAAGAAAGAAGGGGCTTTCCAATAAGAATTTCTCCTTACTGGCGCACAATTAGGTGACCAAACCTCTCCCTATACAGAACTTTCTAGAAATTGCCAATAATGTTTTCTAATAATATTATTCAGATAATATGAATTATTGATTCGATAATGGAAAATATTTTGCAGTGACAATTATTGAAATAACGGTAATATAAAATATCAACGTAGCAATTATTTAATCAATAAAATAAAATACTGAACAGTAATTACTGTAACAATTATTGAGTAGTGCCTTCTTACGTAAGAATCAATAATTGGTGCAATAACATGTGCTACTGTGCAACAACGCGTATTACTGTGTTTTAACCACCGAGTATTCCAACAATATTAACGGTAACTACTGCGCCGTTATTTATAAACAACTTATACTTGTCTTTTTCTTCATCTAATTGCTTTTTGTTATGGACCCACACAAGGCTGTGCCGTCGTACGAATATTCCCTGACAGTAAGAATATTCCACGACCAAACGAATATTCCCCGATAACAATGAGTATTTTATAACCATTTGCTTATTTAAAATATTTGCTCATTTTATCCACAACTAACCACATTAATCAAATCAACCCTTACTATTTCAAAATAATAAATAGAGGAATTAAATTTCATTTATTAATAATTTGGGGTCTTACAACCTCCCCCCCTCCTTATAAAATTTCGTCCTCGAAATTGACGTACGTAGGACATGCTCTTTTCCGATCCAAAATCTTGACAGGTACCTCTTCATATGTTAAGTCTTCAGCTATCTCGTCCGGTTCTAATTCAATAACATGGTTCGGGTCGTCCACATATTTACGTAACATCGATACAAGAAAAATGTTATGAACACGCGTCATACTTGGCGGTAAAACGAGTCTATAGGCCATAGTTTCTATTCAATCTAGGATTTCAAATGGACTAATAAATTGAAGGTTTGAGCTTTCCTCACCTCGCCAATTCTCGCTTTTGGAATAACAACTTCTTGTACCTCCTTCTTTATATTCATCAACTCCGGTGTGTAGCTTGAACATTTTTAACTTTATCGATTAAAGTCGGTTCTACTTGTATATCATCACGTGAGTCCCTAGAGTCTTTAACTCTATATCTATCATTTGTAAGTTATATGAAATGGGTCTTTGACAATATCGCATTAGTACTCGTACACGATCTTTTACTCAACACGTCAGCTACGACGTTCGCTTTTCCAGGATGGTATGGTCAGAACATGTGCCGAAATGAGTCTCCTTATTCAGTTCTTCGAAGATCTTCCCACATTCCTTGCTCCATTCGAATTTTGTATCTCTACGAGTTAGCCGCGTTAATGGAGTAGAGATTCGAGAAAATATTTCCACAAAATCATCGATAATAACCAGCTAAGCATAGAAAGATATGTATTTCGATTACTGACTTAGGTTGCTCTCAACTGTGACTCATATCCCAATCTTGGATAGCACGTCACAATGACACATACCAGTTTACCACCGCACGAATATGGCTTCCCCTACGGAGAGTCTGGCTTAGGTGCATTCCACAAAGGAAGTCACCAGATAAAGACTCGGGTACCAAATTCTATAGTTGAATTTTTAACTCCTGAAGTTCAATAGGATCCATGAGATATTAGAAATGGGTTTTGTACTGGGTTCAAAGTCGATACAAAATTGAATATCACACCTTGGGAGTAAGCCAAGAAATTTTTCAGGAAATACGTGAGGAAATAAACGAATAGCTTTATGCCTTGATATGAAATATTTTTGTTTAAGTCCATAACATGGGCTAAGAAAACTTGTCATCCATTTTTCAATAAACGAATAGCTTTATGCCTTGATATGAAAGTGTTTGACTTCAATGGTTTGGTTGCTTGAATTCGAATAACTGATTGCTTAGGAATATGAAATCTAATAATCTTACAAAAGCAATCAATTTTGGCATGATGAGTAGTTGACCAATCAATCCCTAAGGTCACATCAAATGCAAGTATTTTTAAAGAAATAAGGTCAGCAGCTAATGTGATGGTGCCAACTTGGATCAAACAAGATTTATAAACAGCGGATGTAACGAAAGTTTCTCCTAACAGAGTTTCAACAAATAAGCCAAAGTCTAATTTTCTCCAGAGTCAAGTTTAAACGTTGAGTATAAGCAGAAGAGATAAATGAATGGGTAGAATCGGTATCTAATGAGGTATAACTTTGCAAAAATAATTAACTAACCCGTGCTAACTTCGTTCGGGTTACTCGCTTTTTGAAAAGTCACGAAAAATGCTCTTCCAAGAACCGATGACTTTGACTTGTCCAGGACATCCTTTTGAGTCACCATCCCCGCTGGACTGGGTTTTGCTACCGTACAATCTCGAGCGATATGACCATGTTTTCCACAATTATAACATACCTTGGAAGGTTGTGAACAGTTTGGACTTATGTGTCCCTCTTCTCCGCATCTGTAGCATCTAACTGGCGGTCTTTCTCCTCCTCTAAAATTTGTTGCTGGTGTTGGTGCCTACGTCTTCCCGTCATTGTTAAATCTTCTCTTCATGAAATTTCCACTTGAGTTATTTCTTCTATTATCTTGGCCATGATTACCACTAAAGTGGTTACCATTTCTGGTATGATAATTTCTTTCATGATGGTTATCATTATTCCGATGACCGTTACCACCGATATGATTATCATCGAGTTGTTGGTTATTATTCTTCAGTTGAGCCGACTCATTATCGCGCTCCAATAACTGAGCCCTATTTACAACATCTGAATATAAACAATGTTTGTGAGAAATGAGGTATTGGCGTATTTTGGGTTTCAAACCTCGCAGAAGCATTCGCGTCATTCTCTCCTCATTATCAACCAAATGGGATGCAAATCGGGACAACTCGGCAAACTTAGCTTCGTACTGCGACACGTTCATATTGATTTTCTCTAGTCTAATAAACTCTACCTCTTTCATATGGAGAATACTTTCAAGAAAGTATTTTTCGTTGAAAAGTTTCTGAAATGTTTCCCAAGACATGTGGAATGCGGCAGGCTGAGTACGTTTCTCAGACTCCCACCAGTAATCCGCCTCGCCAAGGAACATAAAGGTGGCAAATGGAACCTTCTAATCCTCCGTGCATCCCAAGACATCGAATATCTTGGTAATTTTTTTGGCCCATGTTTTCGCAATGATCGGATCCGGCTTTCTCTTAAATTCTGGTGGTCCCAACTCTTTGAACTGCTTAGCCGTGACAAGCCACGCGTTGCTATCATTTCCACCCGTATTCTGTACACGAGTCTCCCTCGTCTGGTTTTGCATGAACTGCAAAAAGCTCCTAAATATCACGTCGTTCATCATCTGCTCAGTGGTGTTATTTACAGAAGGAATATTGCCTTCCTGTTGCACGTTCCCCTGAGTGGTGATTAAAGGTGTTTCCACGGTCTCATTAACTCCACCGTTAACATTCTCACTCGACATTCTTAAATACTGCCATAAAATAAGGGTTAATTAAACAAATTAACAAATCACATAATACCCCTATATTATGACCGACCAACAAATAAGCTTAGGTAGGACACACTAGCGAAATATTTACTCGTCTCTCCCCTCCTAGTTCTATTCCCGATCTCCGCCAGAGATCATAACTCTATGCTCTGATACCAACTGTGACGCCCCCAAAATAGGTCCAATCCACACAACATATTCTGAGTTGCCAAATACGTGGTACAGAAACAACTACAACTTTATGAATACAACATAAAAACTGTGAGTTTAAATACAAATATTGTCATCTAGACAATATCCACACTCAAATAAGTCCTCATTACAATTATTATTACACTATTTATAGAATAATGAGGACTACTAAAACAACTTCTAGAACCATTATTCAACACATTGACTAGTACTCCTTACATTCTCGCATCCTGAGAAGAAAAATGGAACAACAAAGAAAAGGGTGAGCTCAACTAGCCCAGTAAAGAATATTATGACTAAGATAATGTACAACAAATTATCCTTTGTCTTCAACAGGGAAAATCTGATAGAATACAATAGACAACAAGTTTTAGATCAATAACTACAGCGGAAACAACAATTCATTAGAAGAGTTAAGTAGAGAATGCAATCTACTATCTTCTATATATGATTTTAAAAGTCCATCATCGATATTTTATTCCTGTAACATCAATCAATATACATCTTGAATCAAATAGTCATCTTTGCACTACAGGCCAAAGATATTCAAAAGTTGGTCATGTTCATCTCAACACCTGTTCATCTTTGCACTACGGCCCAAAGATATTCGTCAATTGGTCATGTTCATTTAAACACCTGTTCATCTTTGCACTACGGGCCAAAGATATTCATTATAAAATCATTCATCTTTGCACTACAGACCAAAGATATTCAGTTATATCATCATTTAAGACTGAGGATGATGAAAAATATTTTAAAGAAAACGAATCCAATGAAACAATAGAACAAATATTATGGATTCGTACCTTAAACAATCCAAGTTCAAAAATACTTCATAAATAACCAAAGTGGAGTAAAATTCAAGAATGAAGACCAAAACATAGATCCATTCAAAGATATAAATCATAACAGACAATTTTGGACACAGAAAAGAAAATTTAATTTTTCTATGAATAGTGTCGTATTCGTGAATAGGCAGTATACGTGAATAGTAACTCCAACACTAAAAGATAGAAATTTCACAAAAAATATCATCATGCTTCGTGAATAGTACTCGTGAATAGTAACTCATGAATAGTAACTCGTGAATAATAACTCATGAATAGTAACCCCGACATAAAAAAGTTTTAAATTTGATAAAAATTTCCAACCAATATTTCGGCATAATGATATTGAAGAAATAATATCATTTTCGAATAAAATAACATCCCTTACCTCAGAAAGAATAGTACTTCTGACTGGAATACTGGATATAGTGCTGAAAGAACTTGCACCGTATAGCAATACTCAAAGTACTAAAATACTCACAAATACGCTCGATATTATAAAGAGGGAAAGAGAGATAAATTTGTAGTTTCTGGTGTGATTTTCAATTCTAACCTAAGCACCGTATTTATAGAAAATTGCTTAGAACACCAAAGTAGAAAATAGAATATAATAATATTATATATAAACAAAATTCATACGCCCACATCTTGAATCTGAATTCAGCCACCATGCACATGTTAAAGATGCCCACAACATATAAAAAACGTTTTTATTAATAAAAACAAATAAAACCTCCAAAAATCAATTATTTCAGAACTTTAGAACTTCAATAATTCATAATAAATATCACTTTTATCAGAAAATTCAAATATCACGATTTTTTATAGGAAATTCAATTCTCTACAACTTTGTAGAATAAAGTTTTACCAAATTCCAAACAAAAATTGACCGAAATCCATATACGGACGATTTTACAGGCTATAATCAAATTTCAGTCAAGAAATGGGGTCCACCGGCACACAAAACATGTGTTAATCATTTAATGCAACAAAAATACTCTTCCTCCTCATATACTCATATATCCCACATTCATTGTAAAAATATCATCATTATTCTATTATAATTATATAATAAAATATTATTTTATCAGAAAAGATAAAATATCAATTTTTTAACAATTGTCACTTTAAAAATTTTCTCCATCTATATCCACATAAAATCAATATTTTCCTCATCGTATAAATTAATAATTAATTATTCACAAATAATATTATAGAATCAAAGTACTGGCAACTAGGACGTTCCCAGGAAAGAGGGGACTTTCCAATAAGAATTTCTCCTTACTGGCGCGCAATTAGGTGACCAAACCTCTCCTTAGACAGAACTTTCTAGACTTCGCCAATAATATTTTCAATTAATATTATTCAGATAATATGAATTATTGATTCGATAATAGAAAATATTGTGTAGTGACAATTATTGAAACAACAGTAATATAAAAATATCAACACAGCAATTATTGAATCAATAAAATAAAATACTGAACAGTAATTACTGTAACAATTATTGAGTAGTGCCTTCTTACGTAAGAATCAATAATTTGTGCAATACCGTGTGCTACTGTGCAACAATGCGTATTACTGTTTTTTAACCACCGGGTATTCCAACAGTATTAACGTTAACAACTGTGCCGTTATTTATAAACAACTTATACTTGTCGTTTTCTTCATCCAATTGCTTTTCATTATGGGCCCACATAAGGCTGTGTCGTCGTACGAATATTCCCCGATAGTAAGAATATTCCAAGACCAAACGAATATTCCCCGACAACAATGTGTATTTTATAACCACTTGTTTATTTAAAATATTTGCGCATGTTACCCACAACTAATCACATTAATCAAATCAACACTTACTATTTCAAAATAATAAATAGAGGAATTAAATTTCATTTATTAATAATTTGGGATCTTACAATAGAGATATAGTGAGTTGGTTAATTTAGGTGTTTAACAGATTTCTTTCTTAATTGTGGCTATTACTAAGTTCATATTCTTGATTAATAAACTGGGATATTAAATTGAGTTGGAATAAAGGTTTGAAAATCAGAGTGAAGCTCAGGGTGAAATCATAAGTCTAGTTCTCCATTAATTGTTTAAAATTCAGGATTTTTATATTGGTGACTGTTTTGTGATAGTTTACTTATTTTTTAATTTGGTTTTTTATATAGTTTTAAAACCATTGAATTAAATAGTTTAATAAGATTAGGATTAATAGAAAATTGATAATTGTGAAGTTAAATTTTTTGATAATTTGTCCTCGTGGGAACGATACTCTATTTACCACGATATTACTTGTTGAGCACGTTTACTTGCGTGTTTTTACGCGTATTGATTTTACCCAACAATTTTTTGGCGCCGTTGCCGGGGATAATTTAGCCGAGATTTTAATACTTTTTTACGATATCAGTTTAATTAGTCCAATTTTACTTAAAAAAAATTTTGTTTCTTGTTTATCCTATTTCAGGTTTTTGATATTGGTTTATACAAACACGATCCAAACATCCAGACCTGCTTCCTTTTGAGGACGACATTGAAAGAAGATTTCAGAGGTTAATTAAGTGGATTGAGGACAAGAGGAACGAATTCAAAAATTCTGATGAGGAAGAAATCATGGCTGCCGAAGACCAGAAAGCGTTGAGGGATTTTACAACACCTAGGGTGACTGATCTGCAGTCGAGCATTACTAGGCCTGCAATAGCTGCGAACACTTTTGAAATTAAGCATGGGACCATTCAGATGATGCAGAACTCATGTCAGTTTGGGGGAATGATGAATGACGATCCGAATGAGCATTTGATCAGTTTTCGGGAAATGTGCGACACGTTCAAGTACAATGGGGTGTCGGATGAGGCAGTGAGACTTCGCTTGTTCCCATTCACTTTACGGGACAAAGCGAAGAGTTGGTCACATTCTCTTCCACCGGGGTCGATCACTACGTGGGAAGACTTGGCTCAAAAAATTTTTGCCAAATTTTTTCCACCGGCGAAGACTGCGAAAATGAGGAATGACATCACAATGTTTGAGCAGCTGAATGGGGAGTCACTATATGAGGCATGGGAGCGATGCAAGGAATTACTCAGAAAGTGCCCACATCATGGATTGCCCAAGTGATTACAAATGAACAACTTTTATAACGGGCTACATGGAAATGTCAGAACCAGCATTGATGCGGCATCGGGCGGTGAATTCATGGCTAAGAGTTATGAGGAGACATACAATTTGATCGAAATAATGGCGGCAAATAACTACTAGTGGCCCACAATAAGAATAACACAGGCAAAGGTGGCTGGGATCTTGGAATTAGATGGAGTAACAGCTATACAAGCACATCTTTCTGCACTATCCATGAAGTTTGATACTATGAATGATAGGGTTAATACGATGATAGGGGCTCAAGTTCAGCAGTTTATGGTAGTATGAGAATTGTGTGCGGGTGATCATCCGATAGATTAGTGCGCAATAAATGCAGTATCTGTTCAGTTCATAGGCAACTACAATAGAATTCCGCAAAATACATACCAAAACACCTACAACCAGGGGAGTACGAACCACCTAAACCTCTCGTGGAGCAATAGCCAAAAAAATCAAACTCCACGACCATCATATCCCCTTGGTTTTCAGAGTCATCAACAACCGATTCAACATCAGGAAAGGAAATCTGATTTCGAGGAAATGGTGTCAAAGTTCATAACCAGCACTGATGGATTAATAAAAAATCAAGCAATGGCGATGAAAAGTCAAGATATGTCAATCAAGAATTTGGAAAATCAGATTGGACAGATGGCGTTAGCAATGAATAATAGACCACAAGGAACATTACCTAGCGACACTGAGAGAAATCCGAAGGGTAATCATGAGCAATGTCAAGCAGTTATGTTGAGAAGTGGAAAATATCTCGGGGGTAATAGTGCAGAAAATTCAGCAACACCGGAGGAAAAAGTTGATGACAGTAACGTGACTAAGGGTAACAAAAATAAAGAAAACAATGAGCCGATTGTTTATCCTCTACCGCCGTTTCAGCAGAGGGTCCAAATACAGAAATTGGATAAGAAGTTCGCAAAGTTTTTAGACGTGTTCAAGAAAATCCAGATTAACATCCCATTCACAGAGGACCTAGAGAAAATGCCGAGTTATGCGAAGTTTATGAAGGGAATCCTGTCGAGGAAGAAGAAATGGGAAGAATTCGAAACAATGGCACTAACAGAGGTGCTTTACAAATGCTTATGTGATTTGGGGGCGAGTATAAACTGTTAGAGTTTATGCCCTAGAGGCCAATTATTTGATATAATTGTTTAACATTTTGATATTATATTTGATTGAATAAATGAATGATTTTATTATGGTTTTATTTACTACATTATATAAATGTTAACATAATAAAATTCCTTAGAATAGTGATACAATTTATATAGTTTCAAGTATGTGACTTGAACATGAGATTATATAATTATAATTAGTATCATTGCTCTTAAATGTCCCTAGTCGAGTACCATTATTGATAGGACAACAATGATGCATTGAGACTAGTATGTGGATTGACTGATGACCAAATCTCATTGGTCATAAATATATTAGATATTATGTCAATGCATAGGTATGTGTAAGAGAATGATGTACTGGACAGACCCACCATGAGAATTCTACATGGAACATTATGCAAATTGTCATTAGCGATTCTCATAGTGACAATGATATAATGGTCCTCTGACCTGAAAATCACTATATTACTACACGAGAATTTATGTACTTTGATATCATTAAATGTCACCTTTAATAGGGTGGACTATAAAGGTGATTATTAGGTACATCATGAATCGTGTGAGGAATATAAGTGATCTAGATGGAATTTAATCATCCTATATATTAGGGGTGATATCCATAGGCCTCTTTATTGAGTAGGACTATGAAATACATGACCATGCTTAAATATTGATTTGTTTCATATAGTCTACTCATTGATATCCATAGTTATGGCCTTTTGACCCATAGGTTAGTGGTTTTTTGTTTTGAAATACGGCTTGCATGTCGTGCCTTTATATAAATTCTAATGTAATATTCTCTTCTCATCTAAATCTCCTCGAATGTAACTCGAGGTTTCTTTATGTCATGTAATAATCTGTAATTAATGAAGATGTAAAGATGGAGAACACAATGGAAAGATGATGATGATGGAGATGAGGTACATGCTTGAGGAAGATCCAAGGAAGTTATTTATTTTAAGATCTTTAACCACCTTAGATTGACCTTCAATCTTTCATTAGCTTGAAAAGATTGACAGTGGATTCGGCCATAACTGTGACACATTTAATTTTGGACTTTATTTATGCTTGTATTCGATATGATATGATAAATAATGTGCATGTTTAATAAGATTAAAATTGGTGAGATCTAATTTTTTTTTTAAAAATCCCTCATTAAATTATTAAGTCTAAATCAGATGCCTTCCAATGAATAACACTCATCAAGACCTTGATCAATAGATGTAGGTTTGCCAAAGCAAAGTACCCTCTTTATCTAGGTAAGATGAGATAGGATAATTGTGATATCCAAACTGTTAAAATCATTGGGCCCGACTTAACTAAGTTATCTCAATAGGATTGTGGACTTAGAGGCATGGAGTTTGGTAGCTACCATTAGATGGACTAGAAACAAACGTTGTTTACCAAACTATCCAGGATTTATATATGATGTAATTGACAAGGGGTTGTCTACCTAAATAATTGTGTTTTAAGAGATTAGCCAAAGCTAACTTAAGGCATAATGAAATATGGATATTGGCTCACTAGAAAGATTTAATAGAAAATGCTTTCCGAATTAATGGTGAGGGCTATTAATTTGAATAAAATAGTGGGAGGTATATTTTGAATGTACTATTATCAATTATATAATATCAACTCTGCAATCTGACTTATTATTTTTGCACTTATAAATTGTAGATATCAAATGGCAACCAACAACAACACAAATAGTCTTTCTTTACGATCAGTCCTTGAAAAGGACAAGCTGAGTGGAATTAATTTTCTTGACTGGCATAGGAACTTGAGGATTTTCCTCAAACAAGAGCGCAAGCTATATGTCCTTCATGGGCCCATTCCCGCAACAACAGTTGTCACTGCACCATGTGCGGAGCATAATGCTTACAAGAAGCATCAAGATTTGTGTCATTCTAGCAACCATGAACGCTGAGCTTCAAAAGCAACATGAGTTGATGGATGTTTATGAGATGATCGAGCATCTCAAGAAATTGTTCGAAGGGCATGCTCGACAGGAGAGGTATGATACAAGCAAGGCGTTGTATCACTGCAAAATGGGTGAACGTGATCCAGTTGGTCCACATGTGCTGAAAATGATTTGGTATATTGAGTACCTTGATAGGTTGGGTTTTCCAATCACTCCGGAAGCCCAAACATATCTTGTT
Source organism: Panax japonicus (assembly GCA_020205505.1). NCBI lineage: Eukaryota > Viridiplantae > Streptophyta > Magnoliopsida > Apiales > Araliaceae > Panax > Panax japonicus. The sequence continues at coordinate 40,501,848 of CM035101.1, read as the reverse complement.
TTGCAATCTTTGAATAACAGCTACTCTCAATTTGTTATGAACTATCTTATGAATAAAATTGAGAAACCCCTTACTGAGTTGTTGAACATGTTAAGAACTTCCGAGAAAAACATGAAAAAGGCATGACCCGCTCCCATAATGATGGTGCAAAAGGGGAATACTATGGGAAATTGGAAAGGCAAGAAGAAGATAGGATCTAAATATTTTGCCAAACCCAATTCCAAAACCAAACATGCTTTAAAACCTAAAGTTGGGGTGGCTAAAGAAGGTGAATGTCACTTCTATGGAAAACCTGGACACTGGAAAAGGAACTGTCATGCTTATTTGGAAGAAGTGAAGAAAAGGAAAGGAAGTACGACTTCTGATTCAGGTATATATGTTAAAGAAGTCAACTTGTCTACTTCTACATCATGGGTATTGTATACTGGATGTGGTTCTCATATTTGTGTTAATGTGCAGGGACTCCGAAGGAGTAGGACTTTGGCGAAATGAGAGGTTGACCTACGAGTTAGGAATGGAGCAAAAGTTGCTGCACTGGCCGTAGGAACTTATCATTTATCTTTGCCCACTGGGCTGGTTTTAGAATTAGAAGATTGTTATTTTGTGTCTGCTATAAGAAAAAACATTATTTTTGTTTCTTGTTTGGACAAGAAAGGTTTTTTATTTATAATAAAGAACAATCATTGTTTGTTTTACTTAAATGATATTTGTTATGGTGTTGCACAATTTTTTAACGGTCTCTATATTCTTGATTTACAAATGCCTATCTATAACATAAATACAAAACGATTTAAATCAAATGATTCAAATCCGACATATCTCTGCACTGTCGTTTAGGCCATATAAATGAGAAAAGCATATCCAAACTCCATAAAGATTGGTTCTTGGATTCATTTGATTTTTAATCATATGAGAAATGCGAGTCTTGTTTATTAGGCAAGATGACTAAAGCCCCTTTCACTGGACCCAGTGAACGGGCTAGTGATGTATTGGGACTTATACATAGTGATGTATGTGGACCGATGTGTTCGTTAGAAAGAGGTAGGTTTTATTACTTCATTACAATTACTGACGACTTTAGTAGATATGGATATGTGTATCTTATGAGAAACAAATTCGAATCCTTTGAAAAGTTTAAGGAATTCAAGAATTAAATTCAAAACCAATTTGGCAAAAGCATAAAAGCCCTTTGATCCGATCGAGGATGTGAATACTTAAGCCAAGACTTTGATGACCTTCTAAAGGAGTGTGGTATTATATCACAGCTCACTCCACCTGGAAAACCGCAATGGATTGGTGTATCTGAGAGGAGGAATAAACCTTGTTGGACATGGTACAATCAATGATGAGTCATGCAGATCTTCCAATAAGCTTCTGGGGTCATGACCTAGAGACAGCTGCATTCACACTTAACCGTGTTCCTATAAAGACGGTTCAGAAGACACCATATGAGATGTGGACTGAGAAACATCCTAGTATGTCGTTCATGAAGATTTGGTGTTGTGAGGCATTCGTAAAACGTCAGGATTCTGAAAAGCTCAGACCTAAATCTGACAAATGTAATTTTGTGGGATAGCCAAAGGAAACAAAAGGTTATTATTTCTACAAACCTTCTGAGAACAAAGTATTTGTTGCTCGAACTGGTATTTTTCTAGAAAGAGAATTTGTCTCTAAAGGAAACAGTGGGAGGAAAGTAGAACTCGAAGAAATTCGAGAACCACAAAATATCATTGAACCTGAGTTGGAACATGAGCAGGAACCACAAGATATTTTGGAAAGGGAACCTGCTCAAATTACACAAGGCATTCGTTGATCTGGTAGGACAAGCCAAGAGCCTGAGAGATATTATGTATATCTTGTAACTCAAAACGGTGATGTGATGCTCATAGATCAAGATGAACCTGCTTCCTACCAAGAAGCTATGAATGAACCAGATTCTGAGAAATAGCTTGAAGCCATGAAATCTGAGATGAACTCCATGTATACTAACCAAGTATGGACTCTGGTTGATCCACCCGAAGGGGTAAAACCAATCGGGTTCAAGTGGGTTTTCAAGAAGAAAATCGATATGGATGGTAATGTACAAACCTATAAAGGCCGACTAGTAGAAAAAGGTTACAAGCAAGTTCAAGGTGTTAACTATGATGAAACCTTCTCTCCAGTGGCAATGGTTAAATCCATCAGGATCTTACTTGCTATTGCAACTTTTTATGATTACAAAATCTGACAGATGGATGTCAAAACTGCTTTCCTTAATGGAAATCTCCTTGAGGATGTGTACATGACACAACCTGAGGGTTTTGTCAATCCAAAGGATGCTGGAAAGGTATGTAAGCTGCAGCGATCCATTTATGGATTGAAACAAGCCTCTCGGAGTTGGAATCTTCGATTTGATGAAGCAGTCAAAGAATTTGGCGTTATTAAAAATGAAGATGAACCTTGTGTATATAAGAAAGTTAGTGGGAGTCACATTGTATTCCTAGTATTATATGTTGATGACATATTAATTATTGGGAATGACATTCCTTCCTTACTGGCTGTAAAAACATGGTTAGGAAAATGTTTCTCCATGAAAGATTTGGGCGATGCTGCCTATATTTTAGGTATCAAGATCTATAGAGATAGATCAAGAAAAATGTTTGGCCTAAGTCAAAGTACATATATTGATAAAGTGTTGAAACGGTTCAGCATGTAAGAGGCGAAAAGAGGAACCTTACCCGTGACTCATGGTGTAAAGATCTCTAAGGCCCAATGTCCTAAATCACAAGATTATGATGAGCGTATGAGAAAGATCCCTTATGCTTTGGCAATTGGATCTATCATGTATGCAATGATATGTACTCGTCCAGATGTCTCGTATGCTTTGAGCATAACGAGCAGATACCAGTCGAATCTAGGTGAAGGTCAATGGACAACAGTCAAGAATATCCTCAAGTACCTGAAAAGGACTAAGGATTCATTCTTGGTATATGGAGGTGAAGACGAACTGGTAGTAAAGGGTTACACAGATGCTAGTTTCTAGACTAAAAATAATGACTATAAGTCTCAGTCAGGTTTTGTGTTTTTCCTTAACGGTGGTGCTGTTAGCTGGAAAAGTTCGAAGCAAGAGACAATAGCTGATTCTACAACAGAGGCTGAGTATATTGCTGCTTCTAGTGCAGCCAAGGAGGCTGTATGGATTAAAAAGTTCATCACTGAACTTGGTGTTGTTCCAACCATTGTTGATCTGGTTGCTATATACTGTGATAATAATGGAGCCATTGCACAGGCTAAGGAACCCAGATCTCACCAACGATCCAAGCATATACTTAGGCGGTACCATCTAATCCGTGAAATCATTGATAGAGGAGATGTACATATAGGAAGAGTGCCAACAGATGATAATGTTGCAGATCCACTGACCAAGGCTTTATCGCAGCAGAAGCACGAAGGTCACACTAGTTCCATGGGTATTAGATACATGAGTGATTAGCTCTATTGCAAGTGGGAGACTATTAGAGTTTATGCCCTAGAGGCCAATTATTTGATATAATTGCTTAACATTTTGATATTATATTTGATTGAATAAATGAATAATTTTATTATGGTTTTATTTACTGCGTTATATAAATGTTAACATAATAAAATTCCTTAGAATAATGATACAATTTATATTGTTTCAAGTATGTGACTTGAACATGGGATTATATAATTACAATTAGTATCATTGCTCTTAAATGTCCCTAGTCGAGTACCATTGTTGATAGGACAACAATGATGCATTGAGACTAGTATGTGGATTGACTGATGACCAAATCTCATTGGTCATAAATATATGAGATATTAAGTCAATGCATATATATGTGTTAGAGAACAATGTACTGGACAGACCCACCATGAGAATTCTACGTGGAACATTATGCAAATTGTCATTAGCGATTCTCATAGTGACAATGATGTAATGGTCTCCCGACCTAAAAAATCACTATATTACTACACGAGAATTTATGTACTTTGATATCATCAAATGTCACCTTTAATAGGGTGGACTGTAAAGGGGATTATTTGGTACATCATGGATCGTGTGAGGAATATGAGTGATCTATATGGAATTTAACAATCCTATATATTAGGGGTGATATCCACAGGCCTCTTGATTGAGTAGGACTATGAAATACATGGCCATGCTCAAATATTGATTTGTTTCATATATTATACTCATTTATCAAGAAAAATTAGATTAAATTATCAAGAGTATGACACATTCCATGACTCGAGTTTAATCTAGGGTATTAAGGTTAAAAGGATTAAATTACATTGAAACATTGGTCACGAAAAGGTTGTATCGATACATCGATCTTATTATTACTTAGGTAGTAGTGATGCATTACTAGATGCCACTCACTGTTTGTAATTTCATAATATGATTATAAAATTATTGCCAACGTAATAATAACCTATAGGGTCACACACATAGAACGTAATTTAAAAGGGAATGAATTTTAATTTTAAGGATTTAAATATATTAATATGATTAATATTATTTAAATCACGAATTTAAATTAAAAGGATAATTTGTATAAATATGTATATTAATTAAGTAAGACTTAATTAAGATATATATATATATATATATATAAATTCGGATTTTATGAAATTAGGTTTTGATTTGATTAATTCCTTTTAACTACTATATATATGATATATAGCAGCTAATCAAGGTATCATCATAATAGAAAAAGCCGCAGCCGCTCTTAGAGATAGACTAGAGAGAAAACAGTTTCATAATCGTTCCTTTGGTGGCTAGTATCGCAAGTCCCTCTTATTGTAGAATCGTTCGACGGTTCGTGCGGCGTTCGTATGGATACCGTAGAGACTTGGTTCTAATTGGATTGCGTAAAGGATTCGAAGCTATTTTAGAACTTTTTCATAATCGGTATAATATTTAAACCACTGAATTAATTTCAGTTTCTCTTGGATCCTGTTTTGGGTTTCGGAATTGCTTTGATTATTTTTAAATTTTCGCTGCGTTTTTGTGCCGAAAACCCAATAGAAACCTGATGCCATTGTCAGTGTACTTAGAATTGGATTTGCCCGCGCAAAAGCCTACGAATATTTCATTGCAGTTGGCAGATAGGTCAGTCACTTATCCGAGAGGAATTGTAGAGAACATTCTGGTAAAAGTGGATAAGTTTATATTCCCTGCGGACTTTATCATACTAGATTTCGATGAATATAAGAACATCCTGATCATCCTAGGGAGACCTTTCTTGGCCATGGGAAGGACACTCATAGACGTGCAAAAAGGAAAACTTACAATGAGGGTCCAAGATCAAGAAATAAAATTCAATGTGTTCAAGGCCATGAAATATCCTACGGACGAGGAAGAGTGTTATCGAATGGATTTAATTGAGCAAATTACCAGTGAAGATATTTAGTAAGAGTTTGATCAACGATCCATTAGAAAAAAACCTTATTGGGGGATGAAGAAAAAGACGACCCAGAATTTATGGACTTATTACCGTGTGCTACTGTGCAACAACGCGTATTACTGTGTTTTAACCACCGGGTATTCCAACAGTATTAACGTTAACAACTACGTCATTATTTATAAACAACTTATACTTGTCGTTTTCTTCATCTAATTGCTTTTCATTATGGGCCCACATAAGGCTGTGCCGTCGTAGGAATATTCCCCGACAGTAAGAATATTCCAAGACCAAACGAATATTCCTTGACAACAATGAGTATTTTATAACCACTTGCTTATTTAAAATATTTGCGCATTTTACCCACAACTAACCACATTAATCAAATCAACACTTACTATTTCAAAATAATAAAAAGAGGAATTAAATTTCATTTATTAATAATTTGGGATCTTACAATAGAGATATAGTGAGTTGGTTAATTTAGGTGTTTAACAGATTTCTTTCTTAATTGTGGCTATTACTACGTTCATGTTCTTGATTAATAAACTGGGATATTAAATTGAGTTGGAATAAAGGTTTGAAAATCAGAGTGAAGCTCAGGGTGAAATCATAAATCTAGTTCTCCATTAATTGTTTGAAATTCAGGATTTTGATATTGGTGACTGTTTTGTGATAGTTTACTTATTTATTAATTTGGTTTTTTATATAGTTTTAAAACCATTGAATTGAATAGTTTAATAAAATTAGGATTAATAGAAAATTGATAATTGTGAAGTTAAAATTTTTGATAATTTGTCCTCGTGGGAACGATACTCTATTTACCACGATATTACTTGTTGAGCACATACACTTGCGTGTTTTTACGCGTATTGATTTTACCCAATAAATTTTTGGCGCCGTTGCCGGGGATAATTTAGCCGAGATTTTAATACTTTTTTACGATATCAGTTTAATTAGTCCAGTTTTACTTAAACATTTTTTTGGTTCTTGTTTATCCTATTTCAGGTTTTTGATATTGGTTTATACAAACACGATCCAAACATCCAGACTTACTTCCTTTTGAGGACGACATTGAAAGAAGATTTCAGAGGTTAATTAAGTGGATCGAGGACACGAGGAATGAATTCAAAAATTCTGATAAGGAAGAAATCATGGCTGCCGAAGACCAGAAAGCGTTGAGGGATTTTACAACACCTAGGGTGACTAATCTGCAGTCGAGCATTACTAGGCCTGCAATAGCTGCGAACACTTTTGAAATTAAGCCTGGGACCATTCAGATGATGTAGTACTCATGTCAGTTTGGGGGAATGGCGAATGACGATCCGAATGAGCATTTGATCAGTTTTCGGGAAATGTGCGACACGTTCAAGTACAATGGGTTGTCGGATGAGGCAGTGAGACTTTGCTTGTTCTCATTCACTTTACGGGACAAGGCGAAGAGTTGGTTACATTCTCTTCCACCGGGGTCGATCACTACGTGGGAAGACTTGGCTCAAAAATTTCTTGCCAAATTTTTTCCACCGGCGAAGACTGCGAAAATGAGGAATAACATCACAATATTTGAGCAGCTGAATGGGGAGTCACTATATGAGGCATGGGAGCGATACAAGGAATTACTCAGAAAGTGCCCACATCATGGATTGCCCAAGTGGTTACAAATGAACACCTTTTATAACGGGCTACATGGAAATGTCAGAACCAGCATTGATGCGGCATCGGGTGGTGAATTCATGGCTAAGAGTTACGAGGATGCATACAATTTGATCGAAACAATGGCGGCAAATAACTACTAGTGGCCCACAACAAGAATAACACAGGCAAAGGTGGCTGGGATCTTGGAATTAGATGGAGTAACAGCTATACAAGCACATCTTTCTGCACTATCTATGAAGTTTGATACTATGAATGATAGGGTTAATACGATGATAGGGGCTCAAGTTCAGCAGTTTATGGTAGTATGAGAATTGTGTGCGGGTGATCATCCGACAGATCAGTGCGCAATAAATCCAGCATCCGTTCAGTTCATAGGCAACTACAATAGAATTCCGCAAAATACAAACCAAAACACCTACAAACAGGGGAATAGGAACCACCCAAACCTCTCGTAGAGCAATAGCCAGCAAAATCAAGCTCCACGACCATCATATCCCATTGGTTTTCAGAGTCATCAACAACCGATTCAACATCAGGAAAGGAAATCTGATTTCGAGGAAATGGTGTCAAAGTTCATAACCAGCACTGATGCATTAATAAAAAATCAAGCAATGGCGATGAAAAGTCAAGAGATGTCAATCAAAAATTTGGAAAATCAGATTGGACAGATGGCGATAGCAATGAATAATAGACCACAAGGAACATTACCTAGCGACACTGAGAGAAATCCGAAGGGTAATCATGAGCAATGTCAAGCAGTTATGTTGAGAAGTGGAAAACATCTCGGGGGTAATAGTGCAGAAAATTCAGCAACACCGGAGGAAAAAGTTGATGACAGTAACGTGACGAAGGGTAACAAAAATAAAGAAAACAATGAGCCAATTGTTTATCCTCCACCGCCGTTTCCGCAGAGGGTCCAAATACAGAAATTGGATAAGCAGTTCGCAAAGTTTTTAGACGTGTTCAAGAAAATCCAGATTAACATCCCATTCACAGAGGCCTTAGAGAAAATGCAGAGTTATGCGAAGTTTATGAAGGGAATCCTGTCGAGGAAGAAGAAATGGGAAGAATTCGAAACAATGGCACTAACTGAGGAGTGTAGTGCAGTGTTATAGAAGAAGCTCCCACCAAAACTCAAAGACCCGGGGAGCTTTACAAATGCTTATGTGATTTGGGGGCGAGTATAAACTGTTAGAGTTTATGCCCTAGAGGCCAATTATTTGATATAATTGTTTAACATTTTGATATTATATTTGATTGAATAAATGAATGATTTTATTATGGTTTTATTTATTGCGTTATATAAATGTTAACATAATAAAATTCCTTTGAATAGTGATACAATTTATATAGTTTCAAGTATGTGACTTGAACATGAGATTATATAATTATAATTAGTATCATTGCTCTTAAATGTCCCTAGTCGAGTACCATTATTGATAGGACAACAATGATGCATTGAGACTAGTATGTGGATTGACTGATGACCAAATCTCATTGGTCATAAATATATAAGATATTATGTCAATGCATAGGTATGTGTAAGAGAATGATGTACTGGACAGACCCACCATGAGAATTCTACATGGAACATTATGCAAATTGTATTAGCGATTCTCATAGTGACAATGATGTAATCGTCCTCTGACCTGAAAAATCAATATATTACTACACGAGAATTTATGTACTTTGATATCATTAAATGTCACCTTTAAATGGGTGGACTATAAAGGTGATTATTAGGTACATCATGAATCGTGTGAGGAATATGAGTGATCTAGATGGAATTTAACCATCCTATATATTAGGGGTGATATCCATAGGCCTCTTGATTGAGTAGGACTATGAAATACATGGTCATGCTCAAATATTGATTTGTTTCATATAGTCTACTCATTGATCAAGAAAAATCAGATTAAATTATGAAGAGTATGACACATTCCATAACTCGAGTTTAATCTAGGATATTAAGGTTAAAAGGATTAAATTACATTGAAACATTGGTCACGAAAAGGTTGCATCGAATCATCTATCTTATTATTACTTGGGTAGTAGTGATGCATTACTAGATGTCGCTCACTGTTTGTAATTTTATAATATGATTATAAAATTATTGCCAACGTAATAATAACCTATAGGGTCACACACATAGAACATAATTTAAAAGGGAACGAATTTAAATTTTAAGGATTTAAATATATTAATATGATTAATATTATTTAAATCACGAATTTAAATTAAAAGGATAATTTGTATATATATGTATATTAATTAAGTAAGACTTAATTAAGATATATATACATATATTCAGATTTTATGAAATTAGGTTTTAATTTGATTAATTCCTTTTAACTACTATATATATGATATATAGCAGCTACTTAGGGTATTATCATAATAGAAAAACACTAGCCGTTCTTAGAGAGAGACTAGAGAGAAAACAGTTTCATAATCGTTCCTTTGGTGGCTAGTACCACAAGTTCCTCTTATTGCAGAATCGTTCGACGGTTCAGGCGGCGTTCGTGTGGATACCGTAGAGACGTGGTTCTAATTGGATTGCGTAAAGGATTTGAAGTTATTTCAGAACTTTTTCATAATCGGTATAATATCTAAACCACTGAATTAATTTCAGTTTCTCTTGGATCCTATTTTGGATTTCAGAATTGCTTTGATTATTTTTAAATTTTTGCTGCATTTTTGTGCCGAAAACCCAACAGTGGTATCAGAGCTACTTGCAAAATGATTAATTCAGATATCGTGTTTAATTATTTTTGATATATATGATATGTGATGATACAATTTTACCGGTCTAAAATTGATTATATTGTTTTCAATATAAATGATGATACAATTTTACTGAACTGTTAATTGAGTATATGATATTCTGTAATCGACTTATTCTGGTATTATGAATATCAGTAATAGATATGCATGTATATGATGTTCTATTAATTGAGTATATGATATTCTGTAATCAACATATTTTGGTATTATGAATATCAGTAATAGATATGCATGTATATGATGTTCTATTAATTGTATCTTATATAGCGTAATAACAGTATATAACTTATGTTCTAATTGGATTAGAAGTATGCAGATTCAGTTTAATATGATTAATTGAAACTGGACATATATGATATGTACCGGTTGTATTGTTATTATGACTATTTTGGTGGATTAAATATATGATTCTGAAACTGTTTCAGAGATTCGTATGAAAAAATTCAGCAATACAGATTATAGTTCAAAAAAATTTCTAGGGGCGCTGCCCCCGACCACCGCCAGGGGGCAGACTCCCCCTTGGACCCCCCCGTCGTAGCGCACGATGGTCGTGTCCCCTATATGTTATATATTGTTTTCTTTAATTATATATAAATTGTTATGTGCTTATTGTGATATGCATGGTGCATAGTTATGGCCTTTTGACCCATAGGTTAGTGGTTTTTTGTTTTGAAATACAGCTTTCATGTCGTGCCTTTATATAAATTCTAATGTAATATTCTCTTCTCATCTAAATCTCCTCGAATGTAACTCGAGGTTTCTTTATGTCATGTAATAATCTGTAATTGATGAAGATGTCAAGATAGAGAACACAATTGAAAGATGATGATGGAGATGAGGTACATGCTTGAGGAAGATCCAAGGAAGCTATTTATTTTAAGATCTTTAACCACCTTAGATTGACCTTCAATCTTTCATTAGCTTGAAAAGATTGACAGTGGATTGGGCCATAACTATGACACATTTAATTTTGGACTTTATTTATGCTTGTATCCGGTATGATATGATAAATAATGTGCATGTTTAATAAGATTAAAATTGGTGAGATCTAATTTTTTTTAATAAAATCCCTCATTAAATTATTAAGTCTAAATCAGATGCCTTCCAATGAATAACACTCATCAAGACCTTGATCAATAGATGTATGTTTGCCAAAGCAAAGTACCCTATTTATCTAGGTAAGATGAGATAGGATAATTATGATATCCAAACTATTAAAATCATTTGGCCCGACATAACTAAGTTATCTCAATAGGATTGTGGACTTAGACGCATGGAGTTTGGTAGCTACCATTAGATGGACTAGAAACAAACGTTGTTTACCAAACTATCTAGGAGTTATATATGATATAATTGACAAGGGGTTGTCTACCTAAATAATTGTGTTTTAAGAGATTTGCCAAAGCTAACTTAAGGCATAATGAAATATGGATCTTGGCTCACTAGAAAGATTTAATAGAAAATGCTTTCCGAATTAATGGTGAGGGCTATTAATTTGAATAAAATAGTGGGAGGTATATTTTGAATGTACTATTATCAATTATATAATATCAACTCTGCAATTTGACTTATTATTTTTGCACTTATAAATTGTAGATATCAAATGGCAAACAACAACAACACAAATAGTCTTTCTTTACGATCAGTCCTTGAAAAGGACAAGCTGAGTGGAATTAATTTTCTTGACTGGCATAGGAACTTTAGGATTTTCCTCAAACAAGAGCGCAAGCTATATGTCCTTGATGGGCCCATTCCCGCAGCAACAGTTGTCACTGCACCACGTGCGGAGCATAATGCTTACAAGAAGCATCAAGATGATGCTCTGGACGTGAGTTGTGTCATTCTAGAAACCATGAACGCTGAGCTTCAGAAGCAACATGAGTTCATGGATGTTTATGAGATGATCGAGCATCTCAAGAAATTGTTCAAAGGGCATGCTCGACAGGAGAGGTATGATACAAGCAAGGCGTTGTATCACTGTAAAATGGGTGAACGTGATCCAGTTGGTCCACATGTGCTGAAAATGATTGGGTATATTGAGTACCTTGATCGGTTGGGTTTTCCAATCACTTCGGAAGCCCAAACAGATCTTGTTTTGCAATCTTTGAACAACAACTACTCTCAATTTGTTATGAACTATCTTATGAATAAAATTGAGAAACCCCTTACTGAGTTGTTGAACATGTTAAGAACTTCCGAGAAAAACATGAAAAAGGCATGACCCGCTCCCATAATGATGGTGCAAAAGGGGAATACTAAGGGAAATTGGAAAGGCAAGAAGAAGATAGGATCTAAATCTTTTGCCAAACCCAATTCCAAAACCAAACATGCTTTAAAACCTAAAGGTGGGGTGGCTAAAGAAGGTGAATGTCACTTCTATGGAAAACCTGGACACTAGAAAAGGAACTGTCATGCTTATTTGGAAGAAGTGAAGAAAAGGAAAGGAAGTACGACTTCTGATTCAAGTATATATGTTAAAGAAGTCAACTTGTCTACTTCCACATCATGGGTATTGTATACTGGATGTGGTTCTCATATTTGTGTTAATGTGCGGGGACTCCGAAGGAGTAGGACTTTGGCGAAAGGAGAGGTTGACCTACGAGTTAGGAATGGAGCAAAAGTTGCTGCACTGGCCATAGGAACTTATCATTTATCTTTGCCCACTGGGCTGGTTTTAGAATTAGAAGATTGTTATTTTGTACCTGCTATAAGAAAAAACATTATTTTTGTTTCTTGTTTGGACAAGAAAGGTTTTTTATTTATAATAAAGAACAATCATTGTTTGTTTTACTTAAATGATATTTGTTATGGTGTTGCACAATTTTTTAACGGTCTCTATATTCTTGATTTAGAAATGCCCATCTATAACATAAATACAAAACGATTTAAATCAAATGATTCAAATCGGACATATCTTTGGCACTGTCGTTTAGGCCATATAAATGAGAAAAGCATATCCAAACTCCATAAAGATGGGTTCTTGGATTCATTTGATTTTGAATCATATGAGAAATGCGAGTCTTGTTTATTAGGCAAGATGACTAAAGCCCCTTTCACTGGACACAGTGAACGGGCTAGTGATGTATTGGGACTTATACATAGTGATGTATGTGGACCCATGAGTTCGTTAGCAAGAGGTAGGTTTTATTACTTCATTACATTTACTGACAACTTTAGTAGATATGGATATGTGTATCTTATGAGAAACAAATCTGAATCCTTTGAAAAGTTTAAGGAATTCAAGAATTAAGTTCAAAACCAATTTGGCAAAAGCATAAAAGCCCTTTGATCCGATCGAGGATGTGAATACTTAAGCCAAGACTTTGATGACCTTCTAAAGAAGTGTGGTATTATATCACAGCTCACTCCACCTAGAAAACAGCAATGGAATGGTGTATCTGAGAGGAGGAATCGAACCTTGTTTGACATGGTACAATCAATGATGAGTCATGCAGATCTTCCAATAAGCTTCTGGGGTCATGACCTAGAGACAGCTGCATTCACACTTAACCGTGTTCCTACAAAGACGGTTTAGAAGACACCGTATGAGATGTGGACTGGGAAACATCCTAGTATGTCGTTCATGAAGATTTGGGGTTGTGAGGCATTCGTAAAACGTCAGGATTCTGAAAAGCTCAGACCCAAATCTGACAAATGTAATTTTGTGGGATAGCCAAAGGAAACAAAAGGGTATTATTTCTACAAACCTTCTGAGAACAAAGTATTTGTTGCTCGAACTGGTATTTTTCTAGAAAGAGAATTTGTCTCTAAAGGAAACAGTGGGAGGAAAGTAGAACTCGAAGAAATTCGAGAACCAAAAAATATCATTGAACCTGAGTTGGAACGTGAGCAGGAACCACAAGATATTGTGGAAAGGGAACCTGCTCAAATTACACAAGGCATTCGTAGATTTAGTAGGACACGCCAAGAGCCTGAGAGATATTATGTATATCTTGTAACTCAAAACGGTGATGTGATGCTCATAGATCAAGATGAGCCTGCTTCCTACCAAGAAGCTATGAATGGACCAGATTCTGAGAAATAACTTGAAGCCATGAAATTTGAGATTGACTCCATGTATACTAACCAAGTATGGACTCTGGTTGATCCACCCGATGGGGTAAAACCAATCGGGTGCAAGTGGGTTTTCAAGAAGAAAACCGACATGGATGGTAATGTACAAACCTATAAAGGCCGACTAGTAGAAAAAGGTTACAAGCAAGTTCAAGGTATTGACTATGATAAAACCTTCTCTCCAGTGGCAATGGTTAAATCCATCAGGATCTTACTTGCTATTGCAACTTTTTATGATTACAAAATCTGGCAGATGGATGTCAAAACTGCTTTCCTTAATGGAAATCTCCTTGAGGATGTGTACATGACACAACCTAAGGGTTTTGTCAATCCAAAGGATGTTGGAAAGGTATGTAAGCTGCAGTGATCCATTTATGGATTGAAACAAGCCTCTCGGAGTTGGAATCTTTGATTTGATGAAGCAGTCAAAGAATTTGGCTTTATTAAAAATGAAGATGAACCTTGTGTATATAAGAAGGTTAGTGGGAGTCACATTGTATTCCTAGTATTATATGTTGATGACATATTAATTATTGGGAATGACATTCCTTCCTTACAGGCTGTAAAAACATGGTTAGGAAAATATTTCTCCATGAAAGATTTGGGCGATGCTGCCTACATTTTAGGTATCAAGATCTATAGAGATAGATCGAGAAAAATGTTTACCCGTGACTCATGGTGTAAAGATCTCTAAGGCCCAATGTCCTAAATCACAAGATTATGATGAGCGTATGAGAAAGATCCCTTATGCTTTGGCAATTGGATCTATCATGTATGCAATGATATGTACTCGTCCGGATGTCTCGTATGCTTTGAGCATAACGAGCAGATACCAGTCGAATCTAGGTGAAGGTCAATGGACAACAGTCAAGAATATCCTCAAGTACCTGAAAAGGACTAAGGATTCATTCTTGGTATATGGAGGTGAAGACGAACTGGTAGTAAAGGGTTACACAGATGCTAGTTAATAGACTAAAAATAATGACTATAAGTCTCAGTCAGGTTTTGTGTTTTTCCTTAATGGTGGTGCTGTTAGCTGGAAAAGTTCGAAGCAAGAGACAATAGTTGATTCTAAAACAGAGGCTGAGTATATTACTGCTTCTAGTGCAGCCAAGGAGGCTGTATGGATTAAAAAGTTCATCACTGAACTTGGTGTTGTTCCAACCATTGTTGATCCGGTTGCTCTATACTGTGATAATAATGGAGCCATTGCACAGGCTAAGGAACCCAGATCTCACCAACGATCCAAGCATATACTTAGGCGGTACCATCTCATCCGTGAAATCATTGATAGAGGAGATGTACATATAAGAAGAGTGCCAACAGATGATAATGTTGCAGATCCACTGACCAAGGCTTTATCGCAGCAGAAGCACGAAGGTCACACTAGTTCCATGGGTATTAGATACATGAGTGATTGGCTATATTGCAAGTGGGAGACTATTAGAGTTTATGCCCTAGATGCCAATTATTTGATATAATTGCTTAACATTTTGATATTATATTTGATTGAATAAATGAATGATTTTATTATGGTTTTATTTACTGCGTTATATAAATGTTAACATAATAAAATTCCTTAGAATAGTGATACAATTTATATAGTTTCAAGTATGTGACTTGAACATGAGATTATATAATTACAATTAGTATCATTGCTCTTAAATGTCCCTAGTCGAGTACCATTGTTGATAGGACAATAATGATGCATTGAGACTAGTATGTGGATTGACTGATGACCAAATCTCATTGGTCATAAATATATGAGATATTAAGTCAATGCATAGGTATGTGTTAGAGAACGTACTGGACAGACCCACCATTAGAATTCTACGTGGAACATTATGCAAATTGTCATTAGCGATTCTCATAGTGACAATGATGTAATGGTCCCCCGACCTAAAAAATCACTATATTACTACACGAGAATTTATGTACTTTGATATCATCAAATGTCACCTTTAATAGGGTGGACTGTAAAGGTGATTATTGGGTACATCATGAATCGTGTGAGAAATATGAGTGATCTAGATGGAATTTAACCATCCTATATATTAGGGGTGATATCCATAGACCTCTTGATTGAGTAGGACTATGAAATACATGGCCATGCTCAAATATTGATTTGTTTCATATAGTATACTCATTTATCAAGAAAAATCAGAATAAATTATGAAGAGTGTGACACATTCCATGACTCGAGTTTAATCTAGGATATTAAGGTTAAAAGGATTAAATTACATTGAAACATTGGTCACGAAAAGGTTGCATCGAAACATCGATCTTATTATTACTTGGGTAGTAGTGATGCATTACTAGATGCCACTCACTGTTTGTAATTTCATAATATGATTATAAAATTATTGTCAACGTAATAATAACATATAGGGCCACACGCATAGAACGTAATTTAAAAGGGAACGAATTTAAATTTTAAGGATTTAAATATATTAATATGATTAATATTATTTAAATCACGAATTTAAATTAAAAGGATAATTTGTATAAATATGTATATTAATTAAGTAAGACTTAATTAAGATATATATATATATATATATATATATATATATAAATTCGGATTTTATGAAATTAGGTTTTGATTTGATTAATTCCTTTTAACTACTATATATATGATATATAGCAGCTAATTAGGGTATCATCATAATAGAAAAACTGTAGCCGCTCTTAGAGAGAGACTAGAGAGAAAATAGTTTCATAATCGTTCCTTTGGTGGCTAGTACCGCAAGTCCCTCTTATTGTAGAATCGTTCGACGGTTCGTGCGGCGTTCGTGTGGATACCGTAGAGACTTGGTTCTAATTGGATTGCGTAAAGGATTCGAAGCTATTTCAGAACTTTTTCATAATCGGTATAATATCTAAACCACTGAATTAATTTCAGTTTCTCTTAGATCCTGTTTTGGGTTTCAGAATTGCTTTGATTATTTTTAAATTTTTGTTGCGTTTTTGTGCCGAAAACCCAATATAAACCTGATGCCATTGTCAGTGTACTCAGAATTGGGTTTGCCCGCGCAAAAGCCTACGAATATTTCATTGCAGTTGGCAAATAGGTCAGTCACATATCCAAGAGGAAATGTAGAGAACATTCTGGTAAAAGTGGATAAGTTTATATTCCCTGCGGACTTTATCATACTGGATTTCGATGAAGATAAGAACATCCCGATCATCCTAGGGAGACCTTTCTAGGCCACGGGTAGGACACTCATAGACGTGCAAAAAGGAGAACTTACAATGAGGGTCCAAGATCAAGAAATAAAATTCAATGTGTTCAAGGCCATGAAATATCTTACGGACGAGGAAGAGTGTTATCGAATGGATTTAATTGAGCAAATTACCAGTGAAGATATTTAGTAAGAGTTTGATCAACGATCCGTTAGAAAAAAACCTTATTGGGGGATGAAGAAAAAGACGACCCAGAATTTGTGGACTTATTACAGATTCTAGACTCGTTGCCACGAGTTAGCTGATTCAGAGCACCGTTTGAACCATTGCACACTGAGGAGACAGTTGCAGAAAAATTGAAACCATCATTGGAGGAGCCACCGACATTGGAACTTAAGCCACTCCCTAAACATCTAAGGTATGCGTATTTAGGCGATTCAAATTCTTTACCTGTAATTATTTCTGTCGTACTTAATGAATTGCAGGAAGAAAAGTTGCTGAGGGTGCTTAGGGATCATAAATCAGCTATTGGATGGACGATTTCGGATATAAAAGGCATTAGCCCATCATTTTGCATGTACAAGATTTTGATGGAGGATGATGCAAGTCCATCGTTGGAGCATCAACGTCAACTTAACCTAATCATGAAGGAAGTGGTCAAGAAGGAAATTCTAAAATTATTGAATGCCGGTATCATATATCCAATTTTCGATAGTAAATGGGTAAGTCCGGTTCATTGTGTGCCGAAGAAAGGGGGAATGATGGTGATACAGAATGAGGACAACGAGTTAATTCCAACAAGGATAGTGACAGGTTGGAGGGTGTGCATCGATTATAGGAGATTGAACAAGGCAACACAAAAGGATCATTTCCCGCTACCTTTTATCGATCAAATGTTAGATAGGTTAGCGGGACATGAGTTTTACAGTTTATTGGATGGATACTCGGGATATAATCAGATCGCCATCGCACCTGAGGATTAAGAAAAGATATCATTTATATGCCCTTACGACAAATTTGCGTTCAGGAGGATGTCATTCGGGCTATACAATGCACACGCAACTTTCTAATGGTGTATGATGGCTATTTTTTCAGATATGGTGGAGAAGAATGTTGAAGTCTTCATGGATGATTTCTCGGTCTATGGAGACAATTTTGATACTTGCCTAAAGAATCTGGTCATGGTGTTGCAGTGATGTAAGGATACAAATCTCATACTAAATTGGGAAAAATGCCACTTCATGGTTGAAGAGGGCATAATTTTTGGCCATAAGGTGTCGACTCAAGGATTGGAGGTGGACAATGCAAAGTTGGATACGATCGAGAAACTACCTCCACCGAGCTCAGTTAAGGGTATTAGAAGTTTTCTGGGGCATGCTGGGTTCTACAGGAGGTTCATAAAAGACTTCTCTAAGATTGCAAAACCTTTATGCAGTCTTTTAGAGAAGGATGTTACTTTCATCTTTACTGCGGAATGCAAGTTCGCATTTGAATTGTTGAAGAAGAAATTAGCTACAGCCCCCGTAATAGTCGCACTGAACTGGAAAATGCCATTCGAGCTTATGTGTGATGTGACCGACTATGCGGTTGGGGCTGTTTTGGGACAAAGAAGAGACAAGGTGTTTCACGCCATATAATATTCAAACAAAACACTCAAAGAGACTCAAATGAACTACACTACCACAGAAAAGGAATTGCTTGCAGTGGTGTACGCGTTTGACAAATTCCAGGCATACTTGATCAGGACTAAGGTAATAGTCTACACGGACCATTCGGCGATTCGGTACCTAATAGCAAAAAAAGATGCTAAGCCACGCCTTATCCGATGGATTCTCCTACTTCAAGAGTTTGATTTAGAAATTAAAGATAGAAAGGGAACGGAGAATCAAGTTGCTGACCATTTATCAAGGCTGGAAAATCCGGAGAAAAAGGATGAAGATAGATGCGCGATCAACGAGTCATTCCCGGATGAACAAATATTTGGGTTAAATGCAGAATTTCCGTGGTATGCAGATTTCGCGAATTTTGTGGTAAGTAAAATGCTTTCCATGGATCTTACACGACAACAGAAAAAGAAGTTTCTTCATGACGTCAAGTGGTACATGTGGGATGAGCCGTATCTATTCAAGTAGTGCGCCGATAAGATGATTCGACGATGTATACCCTACAATGAAGTCCACAACATACTGCAAGAATGCCACTCATCAGAATATGGTGGACATTATGGGAGTGAGCGCACTGCGGCAAAAGTGCTTACATCCGGGTTTTATTATCCTACATTGTTCAAAGACTCCCACCAATTTGTGAAAACATGTGATAGATGCCAAAGGGTGGGAAACATATTAAAACAGAATGAGATGCCCCTATAAAGAATTCTTGAAGTGGAAATCTTTGATGTATGGGGTATCAATTTCATGGGACCATTCCCTTCATCTTTGAGCAATCTGTATATTCTGCTCGCGGTGGATTACGTCTCGAAATGGGTCGAAGCTGCAGCACTACCATATAATGATGCCAATGTGGTCCTCAAATTCCTACAAAAAAACATTTTCACGAGGTTTGGTACACCAAGAGAAATAATCAGTGATGAAGGTAGTCACTTCTGCAATAAGTCGTTTACAGCTCTTTTAGCTAAGTATGGGGTCAACCATAAGGTGGCTACAACATATCACCCTCAAACAAATGGACAGGCTGAGGTTTCGAACAGAGAAGTCAATAAGATATTGGAAAAAGTCGTAAATCCGAGTCAGAAAGATTGGTCACTTCGATTGGATAACGCATTATGGGCGTACCAGACTGCATACAAAACACCAATCGGGATGTCACCTTATCAACTCTTATACGGAAAAACATGTCACTTACCGGTGGAGCTACATCACAAGGGCTTACTAGGCCATACAAAAATTGAATTTTGATCAAGCCGCTGTAGGAGAAAAGAGGCTACTCCAACTAAATGAGCTCGATGAATTCTGACTCCAAGCCTACGAGGACGCCAAGCTATATAAAGAAAAGGTTAAAAGATGGCACGAACAGAAAATTGCGCAACGAACATTCGAGTCGGGTCAATCAGTCCACTTGTTTAACTCACGACTGCGATTGTTCCTACGAAAGCTTAAGTCTAGATGGTCGGGACCATTTACTATAAAACGCGTATTTCCTCATGGCGCCGATGAACTCTACAGTCGTAATCCATTAAAGACATTCAAGGTAAATGGTCAATGGATAAAGCATTACTGGGGTGGCGAGCCGAACTGGGACGCCGACGACATTACCCTCACCAATACACAGTAAAACAGGGAGTAGTCAGGCTGAACGACTTAAAATCAAGTGCTAATTGGGAAGCAACCCAACTTTTCTCTATTTTTCATAGTTCATGTTTAATTGTTAGGATGTAGTTTATTAAGCAGTAGTTAGGTCTTATCAAGTAAAAGTTTTGCTAAAAATCTCAATGAAACTCTAAGTCGTCATTAATCTAACATATTGCATGTTTTTGGTTTCAGGAGAGGTCGAACGTGAGTAAGAGCAACAACGACCAAGAAATGGAGGTAAATCGGAGAATTTTGCATCTCAAAATTTTTGGCCAAAATTCGAAGTCAGTGGGCATGCCCGCCGGGGCGGGCGTTTTTGGCCTAGCACCCCCAGTCGGGGCGGGGGTCCCAGATCCTGGGCAGACACAACTATTAAACACGCTGCTTGCTAAGTCTTGCCCATACACCCACACTTGCCTACTCCTTCTCTTTCTCTCACTCTCTCTCAACATCACTACCTAGCTTCCATACCAAACCATTACTACCCACTACCTACATCAAAACCTCATCCCCACTACTAATTTCCACGATCTCCACTACCCAAACTTCGCAATCACATATTATTCCCAACCACACCACCTCTATATATATCACTCCATCTCATCTCTATTTCTTCCCACAATCAATATTCGAATTAGGGTATTCTGAGAGGTTGTTTTTGAGAAACAATTCAATTGCTTCCTTGGGGCTCCAACTCATCCATTCCACATACACCAATTTCCAAGTTCATATTTCAAATTGGGTAACCTACCCTAACTGCACACCAAGTGTTTGATAAATTGACTAAACCACGTTTTAAGGGAATGTAGGGTTTGCTAGCAAGTGTTCCCATCTGAAATCCAATGGCTTCTCAACCGATATCCAAACGCCAACGGGGGGAGAGTTCAAGCGCCGCTCAACCGCAACGAACCTATAATCGCCGAAAATTTGTGAGTGCCGCCGCCGCTGATCGGTATGATTATATGCTAACTAAAGCACTTACGCCAAAGCGGGGATTGGCCCCCGAGGGGAATGATGGGGAGATGATGTCTCAAATTCACCAAAAGGGGTGGCTTCACTTCACTGAACATTCGATGCCCACCGTTGTCAACATTGTCAAGGAATTTTATGCAAACGCCGAAGACAAAGCTCCTTTCAAAGCGTTTGTGCGGGGTCACATGGTTCCGTTCAGTGATGATGCCATTAATGCTTACTATCAGTTGTGGGTGCCACGACATTGTCAGTATATACAATTGAGGGATTCTGACCCTGACTATGAGGAGGTCATTACAAACACGACAAAGCCGGGCATATCTTGGATCAAAGGTAGAAAGGGAGGAATAGTGTTTAATAGCAAGGACCTTAGCCGGTATGGAAAAATATGGTACGTATTTTTATGCGTAAAATTGCTTCCGTCCCAACACACTTCAGACGTCAACAAAGAGAAGGCGTTACTGTTATACGCCATTGTGCAAGATTTCATTATTGACGTCGGGGCCATCATCAATTTCTCCATCCGCCTGTGTTTACGTGGGAGTTTTTCGGGCGGTTTACCACATCCATCACTTATATGTGCGTTGTTCCGCAACGCCGGGGTAAGATATTCTGATGATGAGCCCACTCAAATGCCGCTCGCTTTGCTTGATTCTAGAATGATTGCGCGGTATTCAGTTTGGCCTAGAGGAGAGTCACATCCACGAGGTTTGGGTTTTATTTTTCCATCGGCGTCGGAAGACGAAGTCGATACCGAAGATACTTCTGGGGATGAGGATGAAGCGATGGGAGATCAAGGAACCGAGCAGGTACTGCGGACCGAGGCAATTTCTAGTCCTCAGTTCCTTGAGTTCCGAAATCAGATGAACGCGCACAATAGGGCAGTACGTCGAGAAATGCGGTGATTGGTGATGCGCCAAGATCATATGTTTGATGCAATGAACGCCTCTTTTGCCTCACTGAACACAACACTCCAAAGTTTCAACCCGGCGGCTCAATTTCTATATCAACAAACCGGACCATTACCTCGATTTCCTCCCAGTGATTCCGATAAAGAAGTGCACCAACAACCTCTCCAGACTTAGACGATTCCAGGGAAATCCTCATGCACTTAATTTTTATCCAATGAGGGCATTGTCATATTTAAGTTTGGGGGATTTATTTGTTAGTTGCATGCATTTTGTTATTTTTGTTTTCATATCTAGTTTTGTATTATAGATTAGGTATTTGCATATTAGTTAGGATTTTGCATGGTTTAAATAATAATAATAATAATAAAAAATTTAGTTAAATAGAGTGTTTGCATATTTCCAACGGTGTCGCATTTTACAGTTTATTTTGGCCAATGATGAGATTATGAATAAGTTAACCAATATAGTATGGATTATTAGAACTGTGATATAATTTCTGTTATGAATCGATTCTTGGACTTGTTAGAAACTGTTATAAAAAGGGTAGCACTAATAACATCTTTGTTGACCGGTCAGTTCAAATTGATACATAAAAAGTTTCTAAAGGGTAATGCTAGGGTGAACCAGAAAAAGACAAGGATAGGCAGTAAAGGCTTAAATTAGGCAAAAACCTAAGTTTGGGGGAATATATGTGGGGTATATAAGCTTTAAAAAAATAAAAAAAATGAAACTTGTCGAGTCTTGTGGTGGGTTGAGGAGAAACACTCCCCATAAACACAAGCGTGAGATGGAGCGTAAAACACACACTCACCAACCATCTATCAAAAGAAAAAGAAAAGGGAAATAATAACGGGAAAAGAGCAAAAAGCCCCCGCGTGAAAAAAAGAAGAAGAAAAGAAAGTATAAGTATCCTGTATGTATCCTTTAATTTGGTTGTGTTTAATTTCAGTTGAGTCGTGCCTATCTTTGAGATTTTTAAGTTTGCACTGTATGATTCCTTCTAAGAAGTTGTTTTTGTATTGAATTTAAGTCTGTATCAGTTATCTTAGATGTTGATCACACACGCACGCTATACCAGTGATAATTGTTCAAGAATTGAGAATTAATACGTAAGTGTGGATTGGTTTTGATAATTCGTATTGTAAAGTTGCTTGTTTTCTCTGAGGCCGATGTGATAAGTTAGTTTATGTGATGTTGTTGGATTTTTTAGGCATTTAGATTGTTATTGCATTTTATTGCATTGCATAGCATGTAGTTTGTTTTGTGCTCGAAGACTAGCATGGTTTAAGTTTGGGGGATTTTGATAAGTGGATTTAATATACACGAATCGATGTTCATTTCAAGTTTAAATTCGTAGTTATCTTCTTGTTTTGTGTTCGTTTTTACTCATTTCATGTTATTTTATGTGTAGAGTGGTCATGGAGGCAAGTGGTGAAGAAAGGCAGAGTTTTGGAACAAATTTGGAAAAATGCATGAAGTCACAATATTTCGTTAGCAGTGGACATGCCCGCCGGGGCGGGCCTTATTAGACTTGTACCCCCCGCCAGGGCCGGGGTGCCGGATTCTGCAAGTGGCTTGTTGTTGTTTGAACTCTATTAGGACTTGGTTTGTGGGACTTTGATGATCCGCATGCACTCTAATAAAAGGGGACTTCGGCCAAAACAGACGAGGAGATAGAGATTACTTGGAAAAACAACAATCTTACAACACACGAAGCATAATTCAAGAGCGATTTCCAGGATTCAAGAAAAACTTTGGAGAAGTAATTTTCGGAGATTGTCACGACGGTTACGAATCAAGGCTACGTGAAGGGGTTTTCATTATTCTTCTTCTCTTTAGTCTTATTTGTAATTGGAAGGATGTTTTCAACAAATTATTCAGTTTTTAATTCATTCGTTATGAACTAATTTACTTATTAGACTTGTGATGGATCTTTGGGTGAAACGATGATTCTATAGCTTTGATTTCCAATTCAATAATATATTTTTAGTTTATCTATGTTAATTTGAGTGTGAATTTATGAATTTCCTGATCAACGGTTCTTTGTGGATTTGAAAGGAGTCGAGAGAGGAGATTCGAATGTAGACCTAGTTAATATAGCATGTGTCATGAATTTTGTTAATAGCATATTTTTGATTATTGTTAAGATAGAGATACACTTGACATCACATGTAATCGTATAGAGAGCTTAAACTTAAACCTTCTTTAATTGCAGTTCACATAGAGATATAGTGAGTTAGTTAATTTAGGTGTTTAACGGATTTCTATCTTAATTGTGGAATGATATTAATACGGTATTAGTGCATCAAGAGGTGGCTATTACTACGTTCGTGTTCTTGATTAATAAACTGGGATATTAAATTGAGTTGGAATAAAGGTTTGAAAATCAGAGTGAAGCTCAGGGTGAAATTATAAGTCTAGTTCTCCATTAATTGTTTGAAATTCCAGATTTTGATATTGGTGACTGTTTTGTGATAGTTTACTTATTTATTAATTTAGTTTTTTTATATAGTTTTAAAACCATTGAATTGAATAGTTTAATAAAATTAGGATTAATAGAAAATTGATAATTGTGAAGCTAAATTTTTTGATAATTTGTCCTCGTGGGAACGATACTCTATTTACCACTATATTACTTGTTGACCACGTACACTTGCGTGTTTTTGCGCGTATTGATTTTACCCAACAACCACTTATATCTTGAGATCTAGACATGGTATGGACTTGATTCCACTTCCAGTCTAGTCTCCTCATGGCAGAGAACAAATCTATAGCATCTAACACACATAACATCTAACACACAGAGATCTAGAGGCCCTAACATATGACTGTCAGACCTCAAAACTAGGTTTCATAGTCATTTTTAAAAAATATATTTTTCTTGCATCTAGATGTTATGGATCTATGATGTAACATCACAGATCACTAAATAACACCTATTAACAAATATCTATGCAACAAATAACATCATTAACATAAATCTTAAGGATTTATAAAAATTAGAATTTGTACCTCTTTAATGCACAAATCTTGATTCTGATTCTTATGATCTGATCTTGGGTTGCTAAAGACTTTACGAGGGAATGATTCACTTATGGATTTTATAGCCTTGGAGAGAGAATGTGTAATAACCCGAGAATTTAGATATTTATTAAAATCTTAAAAGATTGAATTAAGGTTAAAAATTAAACCTAGACAGAAAATAAGTTTATGGGTTTGACATTTTTGGAAAGAAATTTTGTAAATTTAAAAACTTTTGGTTAAGGTCTACAGTGTTAAGGGTATAAGTGTATATGTTCTGTGCGTATGGTCATATGTGTGTACGGTATGTGGATAAGAGTCAAGAGTTGACCAGATAACTATATCAATCATGAACCCTAATAATATATTAAGAACCTCGACGTTCAGTTAGAAAACCCTAACGATTGTTAAGAAACCCTATTACCATTTCTGGAAACCCTAATTTCAGTTTCGAGAATCCGAAACCCTAATTCAAAATATTAAAACCCTAATTGGGAAGTTTGAAAATAAGTATAAGAATTTTTATGTTATTGATTTTATATTTAATTAGGGATAGCCCTAATTGATTATTAGAAAACCCTAATTGTTTAGCTGGAAACCCTAATGCATAATTATGAAACCTAAATGATATATTAACAATTTAAATAAAGGAAATATTAACCCTAATTAGCAAGCTTGAATGTGATTAGTAACTCTAATGTAATTAGAAAACCATAATTATAATTTGGAAATCTTAATTTTCTATTTTTAGAACTTAATTAGAAAAGCCTAGGAAATTAATTTGTGTAATCTTAGGGTTAAATCCTAAGGGTTAAATCCTAAGGGTTAAAACCTAAGGGTTATGACAAGTTACCTTTATGCCAGTTACTTTACAAGTCCAATGACCAAACTACCCTTTTTAATATTTTAATGAGGTGGAGTGTAGATCTATCCCTAGTAAGTGGTTGGTGACTAACCCTAAGCTATGCCTTGTGCCTATATACTAAAAATCTCAGCCAACTTGCTATAATAGATTCATTCACTACTACAAAACAGTAAATAGACAACGCGAAACGTTGTGGTTTTAGTCAGAAAAACGTCGTGGTTAAGGGTGTTATCTATTTGACACCCTTACACAACATTTTTAAAACGTTGTAGTTAAGCACAATACACAACGTTTTTTAGGAAAAAAAAACGTTGCAGATTTTCTGTCCAAAAATTAGCAGATGCTTAGAAATGTTGTAGAAAGTATGATTCCACAACATTTTTTGGATAAAAATATTGTTGTTTAGTATATCAGACAACATTTTTTAAATGTTGTAGATAAAAAAAGAAAAAAAAAGTTGTGGTTCACTTATATTACCAATGCACCTGTAATATGCTAATGCCATGATACATAGCCAAAATGTATCAACCATCCAAAATACATCCCAATAATACCATTCGTTTACAGTTTCAAATTACTACATCCACAAAATATATATCAAACTGTCCATATATCCAACACGTATCTATTCAACCATCACCGCAATGTATGCCAACTCTATATGTCGATATACAGACAGAAAACTAATATCGATATACAGATAGAATTATCTTTATTAAATAATTAGTAATAAATAATTTTTAATTATGAAAAATACAAAATATATTATTAAAAATTTATTTAAAATCCGAAAATTAGTTTTTAATTATTTTGAATATATTTTATAAATATTTAATATTTTTGGAATATTAATGGTATTTAATTTATTTAATTATAATATCAAATAAATTAGTTAAGAATGATTTTAATACTTGAAAATTCATATAAAATTATATTATGGTATAAGAAAATAATTGAAAAATCATTTAAAAATTTTAATATTTTGTGATGAATTTCATTAATTAATTAATATTAATGATGATTAAGTTATTTAATAAATGTATTAAATAAATTATGAAAAATAGAATTTATGATTTAAAAATCCTATAAAAATGATTTAAAGGTTATAAAAATATTTTTAGTTATAAAATACAACTTTTGATATTTTGTCATGAAAAATATTAATATTTTAATATTAATGATATTAGATGTATTTAATACTTATATTAAATAAATTAGTTTAAAAATGATTTTAATATTAGAAAATCCAATTTAAATGAAAATAAAGATTTTAAAAACATTTTAAGTTATAAATTATAACTTTCCATATTTAAAGGAAAATCTCATTAATTATTTACTAGTAATGATGTCAAAGTTATTTAATAATTATATTAAATACATTATTTAAGAATGAATTTAATATTATAAAAATTATTTAAAATGAAAATGAAGTGTTTAAAGATATTTTAAGTTATAAAATATAACTTTTAATATTTAAAGGATAATTTTTTTAATACATGATATTAATTTAATATTAATGATATTAAATTTATTCAATAATTATATTAAATAAATAGTTTAAAAATAGTTTTATTAATTTAAAAATCATTTAAAATTGATATAAATGAATTAAAAATATTATTAAGTTATACTTAATGACTTTTAATATTTTGATAAATAAAACATTAATACTTTAATATTAATGATAATTATTTAAAAATAATTTTAAATGTTTTAAAAATCATTTAAGGGTAATATAAATACTTTAAAAATATTCTAAGTTATTATAAATAACTTTAATATTTTTGTAATAGTTTCATTAATACTTTAATATTAATTAAATATTAATTATTATAGAATTGTTTAATATTTACATCATTTAATAATGATTCCGATGTTTGAAAATTCATGATAAATTATAATAAATGTTTTAAAATTATATTAAGTCATTTAAAAATAATATGACAGATACTAAGTTATAGGATAGAGTCTTAGACTCGATAATTACCCGATAAAGTCATCGGTACACCTACATATTTCAAAAATTGATCTGGACTTAGATAATTTGATTATATTAGTGATTATTTGTGATTCAATGGTTGTGGAATATATGTGATAATGTGATTAGGTTATGTGCTTACTGTAATAAGCAGTGTTATGTATTATAGTATGTTATTCTAATCGATCAAATGATCTTATTACTGATAGGTGTTATATAAAGATAGAACTAAGTTACGAATTGTAAGCAGTACATCAGGCAAGTATCTTACCTATGCATTCCCTTTATGCAATGGACATGAGTAAGAAGTTTCAAAATTATATTACTATTATGCTATATTATTAACCCTATTGTGATATATTCTATATTCGATCATTGTTTATCAACATGTTAGTATATGATAATTCAGATATATATATATATATATATATATATATATATATATATATATATATATAAAGTCGTCTAAGCTATTTGACCCAGCTAGACACATATTTAGAAATATCATTGAATAAGTTAAAACCTTTTTGTATCCAATCAAAATGTTTTGGTTCGGATTCCAGTCTAAGTATGAACATCCCGATCACGGGAAAACTTTTATGCGCCCAAGGTGGACAGAATGAACAATCAAATCGTTTTTGTAATGTAGTATTGATCAATACATGGTCCATGGGATGTACACCCTCGTGCCCGTAAGCTATGACGATTTGCGGATGAAGTTCTGTCTAACCTTATCGAAAATTTAAAACAATGTTCATAATATGTCTACTACCCTATACATATAGTCAATACGTAGTTTCAAAAATTTGAGATAGAATTGTTATGTTATTGTTATTAGTATTATTCCGCTCATAGAAATGGTATCGTGAAGCACCGAGTTCGGGTTTCAAGTTCCCGAGTTTGGGGGCGTCACATAGAAGGCCTAGCACTAAATAAAAGATCATGATTTCAAAGCAAGTCAACAGAGTTTCACAGAATAAGAACTCAAATACCAAGTCAACAATTATCTGAATAGCATAAAGCTAGAACTCTAAAACTTAAAATACCGTGGATAATCATCTTGAACATTTTACAGCCTCCCACATTATAAATAAGTTTCAAGTTTTCAAATGGTAGATGCCAACCTTCACAATTCTTTTAAGCCACAAAAAAAATTGCATCTAGATATCTATAAGACTACTGCTGAAACACCAGTACCGATATTCTTGTAGTTATGAGCTATTCACAATCCTAAAATTTGATATTGGCAGACCAACCAACTTAAAACACTTAGACCTCACCTTTTTTAGTTCAATGAATAAATCTCGAGTGCATAGAGAGCATAAATGAAGAAAACTAACCATTTCCTATAGTTACAACATCCCACCCAACTCCTTTTACTGTCCTGGTTTTGCTCATGGTAGTCCTCCTGTAGCCAGCACACTGTAGAACTCGAAACAAGCCCATTCCACAAGTTCATAAAATTAGAGTTAGAGAAAGTTCTGACTTTATATAATTCTCCTGACCATCGTGTGAAAACAGTCAACAAGAAGACAAGTTAGTAAAATAGGCTAATAATGTTTGAAGGGAAACTGACCTGTAACGTGGCAGTAACATTATACTTTGGAAGCTTCCTGTTATTCAAAAAATAATTAGTAACTTTTTAAGCAATTTTTCACAGTTACACACACAGTTGTTCATTACTCACTATACATCTTTCATAAACAGCTCTTTGGGTTTTACAATTAGACCAAATACTGAAACACTATATCTGCTCAGTGAAACAAACTCTATCAGTCATTTAAGACTTATTAAACTTCAAACATAATGGAGTTTCATATATGAGGACGGAAATATGGCATTGGTAAAGAACCTTTCAGTGTCGTCGACAATTGGTATTAGTCCATGGTTTTTCTTATAGAAGAACTCTACTATTATTCAAGAAATCACAGTAAAACAAAATAAATGCATCCATATCTTAAGAAGGTTGCTACAGATTGCAAGAACATAAAAGCAAATTTAAATGCATCCATATCTTATGGAACAAAAGATAAACTATCATGGAATCAAATCAAATAATAAGCCAAGGAAGGAGCCTTATTATCTGGAATCTGTTCCTCAAAGCTAGCTACTAGCAATATAGTAGGTTCAATAATTAAGGCCAATGTCCACTATACCACATGAACATGCAGAAGGATATTAATAGACATGTACATATCTAAACGTAAATATAACAACCTCAAAAGTAAACTTGATTTCTAGCGCTGCTATAAGAAGTATAACATTTGTTATAGACATAAATATCATAAAGCCACAAATTCAAGAGCCCAATCCCAAGTATTTAACTATAAAAGGCAGCAGCAGCATATATAGGCTAAGAATTAATGTTATAAAATGCAGAAATACTGATATAGTGAGGAATCAACTTACACTGTGAGTAAGTGAACTGGGGTAACAATACCCTGTGTTTGAGGTTTCATAATCCATCTCCAACTGAAAACTCTGTTGCTGCTGTGAAAACTGATGAATTTTTGCCTTTTCACACTAAACCGACACAACACTATCACCTCCATAGCTCTTATGCGGAACGCCATGTTGCTGATGCTGATTGTCGTTATACTGTTCTGTAGTGAACTGATTGTCTTGGCATGAATTATACTCAACAAGGTCTAAGTACTCATCAACAGCCTCAAAGTATACAAGATCATCAACATACTTAATTCTTGAAAGAAAATATATTATTCAAGCACCGGTAAAGTATACAAGATCATATTTACTATCCATCTACAAACAAGAAGGGATTTAATTTGTTGTTATCACAAAATTTAAAAGGGATTCAATTTCAGCACCAACTACAGTAATTAACAGCAATTAAAACATTTCGTAAACACACATTTCAACTATTGCTATAAGTAATAGTGGTACAGGTAGTTGAGCAAGCAAGATACTTTCGTCTACAAACCTTATAATTAGAATTAGCTTCAAAGTTGGACAGTGGAGTTTTGCAGCCAGTGCTGTAAGGCATAACCTGCAACAGAACTAACATCCATCATAACATGCTAACAATATATTGTCTTAACCCATCATATCATATAATTTGAATTCAAACTTAAAAACCTCTCTTCAAATTTTTTTCATGAATGAAACTGTAGAAGATAACTCTAATTCCATAAACTATGCAAAGACCTAATTTATAAAACATAAGACAAACTATAAAATATAAACCTTATAAAATCATTTCCATATAGCATTATTAGATTCAAAAACATCTTAATACCTATTATGATGAATCAAAAGTGCATACACCTACAGGTAGCCAATTCAGATTACAATAATCAAACAATACCTATTATTAATTGAAAATCTTTGTCGACTGATTGGCATAACAGTAGATGGTGATGCATAAATTTGACAACTTTGAACAGAAGGGAACTATGAATTATGCTGTGGCAGATCACCCCCTAGCAAAACAGGCAATTCCCGGTTGAAAACGACCCATCAAACCGGTGCACTGATTCTCCCTTGTGCATAAAGTTCATGTTAAGATTTTAAGATCCCAAGTTAGGACAAACAGAGAATGATCTACTGACAATGCAAATTCTCTAGCACAAAAAATACAAAGGATAGGAGTTCAACTATTTCATAATATCTCTGCAAAATTGAGAATGAATTTTGTTTTTCACAAGTCATAATCATCTTTCTCAATGTATATTTGTTGTTTATGTATGGGGATTATTGGGTACACTGCAAGAGTAGTGATGTCTGTCTGTCTGTTTATAAGGTTGGTCCTCTGTTCAGCAGCATTACATACTTCGTTTGCCTCTAGATGGGAACTCTGGAGCATAGATGATATTAGTCCCTTCCCTTTGCCTCTTAATTTCAACATAATAAATAAAAATGTAATGTTCATATAATTTCAACACAAGTAAAGTGAAACTCAACTTTCTCTATTTATTATTCTTATTATTTTTTATTCCGTCTATGTCTATATATATATATATATATGATTTACCTTATACAATGTTTGTGTATAACTACTACTCTTGAATTTATTCAACATACTACGTTTATTAATATATTAAGGTTATATTTCGATAAAGAACACGACTTTCTAACACTATATCTTTTAAAAGTAAAATTAATAAGGGCTTCTTTAATGAAACTTCTAGGATTTTATTTATTTTTTGAAAAGCAGACGGAAGTTGAATAAAATTTGAACAAAATAATTTGGATATAGTAAAACTATAAAGATAATTAAATTATTTATCTCACACGGTCACAAATATATATCTCCAAGTACATGACTTTATCAAATTCATGAAAAGTCAGTAAAATGAGCAAGAGAAATGATGTAGAGCACAGTCTATTTACTTCATGAAACTTGAGTAGCAATTACCCAAATCAACTTGATAAGATTTGCGTCGGTTTAGCATCAAATGTACGATTAAACCATGAAAATGAAGAACTTAAAGCCAGAAGAGTACTTACCAGAAAAATCAGTCTCCGATTTCTGAGGCTTCTCCTCCCAAACCACCACATCTTTACCTCCAATCACAGGCAACATCAATGGCGGCGGAAACGACCGACAAGAAATAACGGTCAAACCACGACGAGCGAGCGGAGACGAGGCCATAGAACTGGACACACCTTCAGCATCGAACCAGTGATAAGAGAAACTACTAGAACTCTTAGACTTACTGACATCTGCACTCAAACTATAGCAAAAACACTAGGCAAAGAGAAATGAGAGTGGCTAGGGTTTGGAGGAAGTAAACACACTGGAGAGAGAGAGAGCACGAAAGGAGTAGAGAGAAAGGGGCTGGGGAGATATAAATAAGGAGAGGGAACGAAAGATTATGTTTTTTTATTTTAAGTTTTCACTTGTCCCCGATTTTTTGCTCCGTGTTTTTGTATATAGATAACGTTTTAAAAAAAAACGTTATCTAGTTAAAACAAAAAAAATACCCTTTTAAATAGATAACATTTTTGCATATATATCTACAACAGTTTTTTTAAAAATGTTGTAAAAAAAATACTACAACGTTTTTCTTAAAAACGTTATGGTTTAAGCATTGTCTATTTAGTACTATGTACTGGTGATTAAATCAAAAATCAAAAGATAAAAGTAGGTAAAGTAACTTGCTTTACTTATCATACTTGCCAAGTCCATTATCTCTCTCCCATCAAAAATTTTAGAGTGAAATTGAGTGAGAAACAAAACCAATGTCAGCCTTTAACTTTCCAAGAACAAACATCAAAGTCAGAATCAATACCAAGCTCAAAAATGAGGTATAAACCCTAAATTTGAAAATCTAAGTATTTGATGTTAGATGTTGTTAATGATTGGTTAGATATGTATTAGAGGGTGTCATTTAGTGATCTGGGTTGTTAAATCCTAGATCCATAACATCTAGATGCTCGAAATTGAAGATTTCAAAAATTTGGAAAAAGTTGAAAAAGTTGTCTGACAGCCTAATGTCAGGTCTTCTAGATCCGTGTGTGTTAGGTGTTATGTGTGTTTTATGTTATAGATCTGTAGTATGCCATTGGACTATGATTTGGAACTGAAATCAGGATCATATCATGGTTAGATTTCAAGTTAAGAACGGTCAAACCTAGTTGACAGATCACGGAATGATTTTCTGGGCAACCCAGAAAATTCCCAGAAAAACCAAAATGTCTGACAAGTTTTCCAAGGGCATGAATCTTTCTGTTGTTAACCATTTTGGCCATGTTGTAGTTATAGTTATGTACACTGACATGTAGGCTACACGATCATGCCTTTAGATCACTTAGTTCCATAACAGGATCAAAGTTAATTAAGGTCAAACTAGAGTTAACTGCCTGGTTTGTTGCAATTCTGGAAAACCCAGATTCTTGATGAACAAGGTCTCTGACATGGTTTGACCATGCCAGATCTTCTTCATGTGTTGTTGTTAGAGCGATATGATGTTATATAACTGTACTATGACATGTGAACTACATGTTCGAACTCTTAGATCACATATATAACACCTAGAATCGAAGTTATAGAGCACCAAAGTAGCACCGTTGTAACTGCTTGAGTTTCTGGGCAACCCAGAAACTCAAGAACACGCCTGACAACTTACTTTTTAGCTTAGATTTCACAGGTTTGTTATGTATTGGCAATGAAAGTTATTTGGGGGCTTGTAGTGTGACATTAATATTACACCATTAACACCCTAGCAAGCCAGAAATCATAAAGACCAAAGATCTAGCCTTGGTCAAACATAGCACCCTGTAAACTACCTTTGAATGTCTGGGTTTGGCTAAAAAACACCTATAGCGACGGGTCTGTCGCTATAGGGCCCTTTAGTGATAGTTTAGTTATGGAAAACAAGTATTTTATTTAATAAATAGATTAAAATAGTTTTTAATTATTAAAATTACATAATAAATTCTTAAAAATTATTTTAAAGCCTGAAATATAGTTTTTAATTATTCTGAATATAATTCATAAATATTTTATATTTTTGGAATAATAATGGTATTTAATTTATTTAATTATAATATTAAGTAAATTACTTAAAAATAAGTTTAATACATGAAAAATTATATTATGATATAAGAAAATATTTTAAGTTATTTTTGATGAGTTTTAATAGTTTGTGATGAATTTCATTAATTAATTAATATTAATGGTAATTAATTTATTTACTAAATGTATTAAATAAATTATGGAAAAATAGAATTAATGATTTAAAAATCATATAAAAATGATTTAAGTATTATAAAAATATTTGAAGTTATAAAATATAACTTTTGATATTTTGTCATGAAAAAACATTAATATTTAATATCAATGGCAATTATCGGACAATGGAGTTAAAGGTTTAAAAATTATATAGATATGATTTTAAGGTATTAAAAATACTTTGATATATTATAAATATATTATACTATTATGTTATGGTTTTCATTAATATTTAGTATTAAATAAATATTAATGATAATGGAATTAAGTGGCATTTAAATCATATAAATATGATGTTAATGATGGAAAAATCATAATAAATGATAATAATTACTTGGAAATTATTATAAGCCTATGAAAATTATTTTGACTGAATAATTAATTATTTAACATATTTGTGAACCAGTTTAAGTAGAGTCTTAACTAAAATATGCTTGATATTATCCGATTAGGCAATCGGGATGTCGAAATAGTACCAAACTCAACTCAGACTGAAATAGTTTGACTTAATACTAGGTCTTATGTGTTTTATAGACTGATAGGATTATGTGATAATGTGTTTGGGTTATTTTATATTGTGATGATATTATTCTAACTTGGAAAATCGATATGATTAATATTAGGTCTTCAGATAAAGCTAAGTTGTGTTTCGTAATGGTAATCAACCGATCAGGCAAGTTTCTTATACTAACTTATTGTGAAATTTTTTCTTGAACTGTTCTTTGAACTTGTGATTAATCATTGTTGATTACATCACGTCTATAAATTGTTGAATCGCACTTTGTGCTTATTGCATGTGTTCATCAGGTATGAAAGGATGATCACCTTTATAACATTTGGTCCAGATATAATTGATATGTTCATGTTCAATGTTCGTTCAACTATGAAAATTTATCCATGCTAATTCACAATTATATTGTTGAATGTTAGCCAGCTATTATTCAAAATCTTTCCATCATGATATATCCATAATTTATTGAACTTAAACTTGCTGGGCAAACTTGTTGTTCACCCTTGCTATATCATGATAAACATTGCAGATTAAGGCAAACACGTCGGATACATGGAAAAGTTAAAGCCAAGTTTAGCTTGGGAATATGTGTGCAGCTAGTTTTGTAACAGTATTATATTATTATAACATTGTATGTTAGATACGATATTGATTCAGGTTTTAAGTAAGGTTCTCGACCTTGGGGATAATGTGTAATATTTAATGTATAAACAATTTAGGTTTATATCTTCTGCAATAGTTAGAACTTGTGTACCAGATTCGTGGTGATTTAGGACCATAATTTGGGGGCGCTATAATTGGTATCAAAGCTGTTGGTTATAAACCTATGGTAGAGTTACCTTAGATTAATAACCGCAGTGATTCGAATAAGATCTAACTCACATAGAGTTAGTGTCGGTAGGATTCAAAGACGAATCTCGGTAAGTTATAAAGATACGAAGTTCCCTAACTCTGATAATAAAGGTGAACAGTAGTGGAGAATAGATAAAGTCTAAAAGACTAAAAGTAATGGGATAGAAGATCGTAAAACAAAACGATAATAGCATAAGAATATATCGTAATATATACGATAAGATCACTTCGTGATTGGATAAGGTTATAGTAGTGAGAAGGATCAAGCGAATGATTAAAAAGTTTACGGCAAAAATGTCGTGTCAGTTGTACTATGAATTGGTACAGATTCAGGAAAGGACCATTAATACGAGTTGAATGAAAATTCTTATTGAGAAGGGAGTTAAGATTAAGTGGGGATTTCAATTGAGGACTCATGTTAGCAACTGATTTTGGTGTAACAACCACTTAGTTTCTTACACTGATAATCACTGAAATTTCTTTGTCACGCTATTTGCTATATACCAGTATAGAAGGTGATTCTTTTCCAAGGTATATAACAGATAGGTAGGGAATAGTTAGAGAATATAAGGGTAAGTACGAGTTCTTAAAACTCATACTTATGGTACGTTCGTGACTCATGATTATATGAAATGTTTTTGAACCGAACAACGAATGTACGCCAAAGGTCTGACTATGACAAGTTCTTAAACTCATATGATTGTGAAAAGTTCCTGAACTCATAAGTGTGGTAAGTTCAATGAACTGGGTATAGACATATGTGATTGGAGTATTGAGAATTATAGGAATAGATATGTTACTAAGTAATTGATCATTAGTGGAGACATAGGTTTTCCAAATCTTATAGCTATGCTAGACTTCAAAATATTGACATCAAGCTAAATACGCACTATGTGTTTTTGAAAATAAATTCTTATTCTCAACTTATGGTGACCATTATGTATGTGTGGACTTTGGACCACCAACACATCGTTACCTGTTGAGATGATAAAACAGAATTGCACGGTTTTTGAACAGTTTAAAGGACAGTCTATGCTACTTGTTTTGGCTAGACGATAAGGATTTGAAATATCAAAATATATTTTTATTTATCACTTATGTACCAATATAACCTGGTGTAGAGATGATAAAAAGTTGATGAAGTTGTAAATACAAGAATACTTAGTGTTGAATTTGATCTAACATCGTTATTCCACTATTGTATGATGTGTTATGACAAAGTCACTCGATGAAGACATCCTCAAACGGGCTGTTAATACAGTACGACATCATGCCATCATTTTCGAACTATTTTTAAAATAATTTTAATTTCCCAACGGGGTTTGGCTATACCTAAATATTTCGATTAAATTGAATTATTGATATAAGTCTACGCTATTCGATTCAACTAGACCAACATTTATAAAATCCTAATCGTTCTTGAAAATTTTCCCGAACCAAATTGTTTTGGTGAGGAATCCGATAAAGACTGAGGTAAGAATTTTGTGCGCCTAAGGCGGATAAGAAGAACGGGGAAAACTTGTTCCGACCAGTAGTACATGGCCAGTACAGGGCATACCGAGCTAATTACCCACTATGTCCGTAAGTTATGACGGTTTACGGATGAATTTCCATAAAACCTTTTTGAAAATGAAAGCTCATGGTCTATATGACTCCTCAGCATGATTTGAATAATTTAACACTTGTGAGTGATGTTTTGGGTAGCATGTGGTAATGAGTATGAAGGGTGTAAGGTGTAAGGTAAATTTCGGGGATGAAATTTTTAGAAGAAGGGGTGAATGTAATAACCCGAGAATTTAGATATTTATTAAAATCTTAAAAGATTGAATTAAGGTTAAAAATTAAACCTAGACAGAAAATAAGTGTATGAATTTGACATTTTTGGAATAGAATTTTGTGAATTTAAAAACTTTTGGCTAAGGTCTACAGTGTTAAGGGTATAAGTGTATATGCTCTGTGTGTATGGTCATATGTGTGTACAGTATGTGGTTAAGAGTCAAGAGTTGACAAGATAAACTATATCAGTCGTGAACCCTAATAATATATTAAGAACCTCGACGTTCAATTAGAAAATCCTAACGATTGTTAAGAAACCCTATTACCAGTTCTGGAAACCCTAGTTTCAGTTTCGAGAATCCAAAACCCTAATTCGAATTTTAAAAACCCTAATTGGAAAGTTTGAAAATAAGTATAAGAATTTTATGTTATTGCTTTTATAATTAATTAGGGATAACCCTAATTGATTATTAGAAAACACTAATTGTTCAGTTGGAAACCCTAATGTACAATTATGGAACCTAAATGATATATTATCAATTTTACTTACGGAAATATTAACCCTAATTAGCAAGCTTGAATGTGATTAGTAACTCTAATGTAATTAGGAAACCCTAATTATAATTTAGAAATCTTAATTTTCTATTTTTAGAACTTAATCAGAAAAGCCTAGGAAATTAATTTATGAGGGTTAAAACCTAAGGGTTATGACAAGTTACCTTTATGCCATTTGCTTTACAAGTACAATGACCAAACTACCTTTTTTAATATTTTAATGAGGTGGAGTGTAGATCTAGCCCTAGTAAGTGGTTGGTGACTAACCTGAAGCTATGCCATGTGCCTATATACTAAAAATCTCAGCCAACTTGCTATAATAGATTCATTAAATCAAAAATCAAAAGATAAAAGTAAGTAAAGTAACTTACTTTACTTCAATGTCAGCCTTTAACTTGCCAAGAACAAACATCAAAGTCAGAATCAAGATCAAGCTCAAAAAGGAGGTATAAACCCTAAATTTAAAAATCTATGTATTTGATATTAGATGTTGTTAATGATTGGTTAGATATGTGTTAGAGGGTGTCATTTAGTGATCTGGGTTGTTAAATCCCAGATCCATAACATCTAGATGCTCGAAATTGAAGATTTCAAAAATCTAGAAAAAGTTGAAAAGGTTGTCTGACAGCTTAATGTTAGGGCTTCTAGATCCGTGTGTGTTAGGTGTTATGTGTTTTATGTTATAGATCTGTAGTTAGCCATGTGGACTATGATTTGGAATTTAAATCAGGATTATATCATGGTTAGATTTCAAGTTAAGAACGGTCAAACCTAGTTGACCAATCACGGAATGATTTTCGGGGCAACCCAGAAAATTCCCAGAAAACCAAAATGCATGACAAGCTTTTCAAGGCCATGAATCTTTCTATTGTTAACCATTTTGGCCATGTTGTAGTTATATTTATGTACACTGACATGTAGTCTACACGATCATGCCTTTAGATCACTTAGATCCATAACGGGATCAAAGATAATTAAGGTCAAACTAGAGTTGACCGCCTGGTTTGTTGCAATTCTGGAAAACCCAGATTCATGATGAACAAGGTCTCTGACATGGTTTGACCATGCCAAATCTTCTTCATGTGTTGTTGTTAG
The DNA here is from genome assembly GCA_020205505.1 of Panax japonicus. NCBI lineage: Eukaryota > Viridiplantae > Streptophyta > Magnoliopsida > Apiales > Araliaceae > Panax > Panax japonicus. The sequence continues at coordinate 40,462,205 of CM035101.1, read as the reverse complement.
AGCGATATGATGTTATATAACTGTACTATGACATGTGAACTACATGTTCGAACTCTTAGATCACATATACAACACCTAGAATCGAAGTTATAGAGCACCAAAGTAGCACCCTTGTAACTGCTTGAGTTTCTGGGCAACCTAGAAACTCAAGAGCACGCCTGACAACATATTTTTTTAGCTTAGATCTCACATGTTTGTTATGTGTTGGCAATGAAAGTTGTTTGGGCTTGTAGTGTGACATTAATACTACAACATTTACACCATAGCAAGCCAGAAATTATAAAGACCAAAGATCTAGCCTTGGTCAAACATAACACCCTGTAAACTGCCTTTGAATGTCTGGGTTTGGCTCAAGAACACCTATAGCGACGGGTCTGTCGCTATAAGGCCCTTTAGTAACAGTTTATTTATGGAAAATAAGTACTTTATTTAATAAATAGATAAAAATAGTTTTTAATTATTAAAATTACATAATAAATTCTTAAAAATTATTTTAAATCCTGAAAAATAGTTTTTAATTATTCTAAATATATTTCATAAATATTTTATATTTTTGGAATAATAATGTTATTTAATTTTATTAATTATAATATTAAGTAAATTACTTAAAAATAATTTTAATACATGAAAAATCATGAAAAATTATATTATGGTATAAGAAAATATTTGAAGTTATTTTTTATAACTTTTAATATTTTTTGAGGAATTTCATTAATTAATTAATATTAATGGTAATTAATTTATTTACTAAATGTATTAAATAAATTATGGAAAAAAAGAATTAATGATTTAAAAATCATATAAAAATTATTTAAGTGTTATAAAAATATTTGAAGTTATAAAATAGAACTTTTGATATTTTGTCATGAAAAAACATTAATATTAAATATCAATAGTAATTATCGAATAATGAATTTAAAGGTTTCAAAATAATATAAATATGATTTTAAGGTATTAAAAATACTTTGATATATTATAAATATATTGTAATATTATGTTATGATTTTCATTAATATTTAGTATTAAATAAATATTAATGATAATGGAATTAAGTGGTATATAAATCATATAAATATGATGTTAATGATGGAAAATCATAATAAATGATAATAATTACTTGGAAATTATTATGAGCATATGAAAATTATTTTGACTGAATAATTAATTATCTAACATATTTATGAACCAGTTTAAGTAGAGTCTTAAGTAAAATAGGCTTGATATTATCCGATTAGGCAATTAGGATGTCGAAATAGCACCGAACTCAACTCAGACTGAAATAGTTTGACTTAATACTAGGTCTTATGTGTTTTATAGACTGATAGGATTATGTGATAATGTGTTTGGGTTATTTTATATTGTGATGATATTATTCTAACTTGGAAAATCGATATGATTAATATTAGGTCTTCAGATAAAGCTAAGTTGTGTTTCGTAATGGTAATCAACCGATCAGGCAAGTTTCTTATACTAACTTATTGTGAAAGTTTTTCTTGAACTGTTCTTTGAATTTGTTATTAATCATTGTTGATTACATCATGTCTATTAATTTTTGAATCGCACTTTATGCTTATTGCATGTGTTCATCAAGTATGAAAGGCTGATCACCTTCATTACCATTCGGTTCAGATATAATTGATATATTCATGTTAAATGTTTGTTCAGCTATGAAAATTTATCCATGCTAATTCACAATTATATTGTTGAATGTTAGCCATCTATTATTAAAAATCTTTCCATCAAGATATATCCATAATTTATTAAACTTAAACTTGTTGGGCAAACTTGTTGCTCACCCTTGCTATATCATGATAAACATTGCAGATTAAGGCGAACACGTCAGATACAAGGAAAAGTCAAAGCCAAGTTTAGCTTGGGAATATGCGTGCAACTAGTTTTGTAACAGTATTGTATTATTATAACATTGTATGTTAGATACGATATTGATTCAGGTTTTAAATAAGGTTCTCGACCTTAGGGATAGTGTGCAATATTTATTGTATAAATAATTTATGTGTATATCTTCCACAATAGTTAGAACTAGTGTACTAGATTCGTGGTGATTTAGGACCAGAATTTGGGGGCGCTACAAAATGACTTCGTTGAGTGTATATGTATAAATGAGGCATATTTTTGTATTTTCTCTCTCTTTAATCTCTTCATATCTTGATGCAATGTATTTGGCTGGTATAGTTGTCAAGAATTGGCTGATATGGGAAGATATAAAGCACATGGGAGATCTGTAATACACTAGAATTTCCACGTATTATTAAATTAATATATTAATATAAATAAATATTTATGTGAATATAAGTGTTAATATTTTGTAAGTTGATTATTTCAATTGATTCGTATTAGATTAATACGTATTGAGAAGTGTAGAATTTACAATGAGAATTGTGAAATGCCTTGTGTGGCACAATGTGAAACGAGGAAGTTCACTAAGCAAATAAAAAAGGGAATTACGAAAGATTAATCGTGTTTGATCATGTGATTTCATGTAGTTAATGAGTACACTCTTAAATTGACAATATCACTCTTGTGGGCATTAATTCATGTCGTGTAAAATGAGTTTGGAGATGGAGGTTGACATTGGCTTGAAGCTAAACCAGTCTTGGCATTGTCAGGGTACGGCGCAACTGCGCTGTCCCAACAGTACAAACTGGAGCAGTTGCGCCAGTGGTCAGTTGAAGAAAATTAATTTTCTACTTTAGAAATTAAATGGAACACTTATGTGATATGTGTGATATTAATAAACCATAGGATAAAAGTACGTTGTGTTGATATTAATCGAAGAGGAATTATTAAGTGAGCAATTAAATAATATTAATTGTTAATGGTTATTGTAGAATATTGATAATGGTAATTAATTAATAATTTGTGATTATTATTATTAGCAATATTTTTATAAATATAATAAGAAATATAAAAATAATTAATGGTTATAGAGATCCATAATTACATTAATCAATGAGGAATGAATTAATTAATATTGGTGGTAATTAATCAAGGAAATGAAAAATTTATTTATTTGACATAAAATAAATAAGTAAGTTATTAATATAATAAGATTATATTGACTGTTATGTGCAAGTGTGCAATAATTAAATATATTATTTATATATGGAATACAATTGTATTATATATTGTAGTACAACACGTATGTGACTATATTGTATATAGTAACCATATATTAAGATTTATTGAAACTATATGATATGAATACATCATGAAATGTGTATCTGATAATATGCATGTGGGTAGACATTAAAATAAAATTTACATGAATTATATATATATATATATAGGGGCTGGATCAGGTCCGGACGTTCGGATTTTAACAAAATCTGGACCTCTTTTTTTTTTTTTGCTTTTTTTTTGAAACAACTAAAAAAAATAAAAATTTATGGAACTGAAATTTTTCCATAATACAGTGTTTTGGGCGTGATTTGGATGCCTATACCAAAATATTTCTGTACAGTCTGGGCAGACTGTACATACATTGGTTGGTATAGGTATTAAAAACACACCCAAAACACTGTATTATGGAAAAATTTCAGTTCCATAAATTTTTTTTTTTTTAGTTGTTTCAAAAAAAAAAAAGCAAAAAAAAAAAAATGGTCCGCATTTGAGATCCTGTCCGGACGCCCGGACAGGATCCATTCTATATATATATATATATATTGCATAACATCTACTACCTTGAAATATCAAATCATATTGTGACATTAAGTTATAACTAATGTATGGTTGAGAGGTGTATAAAATATAACATAAGAGTAGGAAAAGGTATAAGTGTTGCAAGAATGCTGAGATAATTGGCTTGTCCCAAATTTAGTGTCCCATTTGCTCCTCATTTCTCCTACACGTGTAAAACATAAAGGCTAAGGCCATTTTCTTCTTTTCTTCCAAGCACCTTCAAGATCATGAGTATGAGGGAGTGGTTATGATGATGATCTCCAACAAACATTTACCAACCCTCTCTTAACTTTCATACAATCCTCAAATCCATGGGTTTAATTTAGTGGGAAATTGCAAAATCTGTGTATTGGGTTTTCTATATATATGGACTCTCCTTCTCCAATTGACATTGCTGAGAATTGCTAAGTGTGGGATTCAGAGAATACAAGTATTCTAGGATATTGGAAGTTCAATTTACAGCAAGTTCATTCATATTACAGATGTATAACCTCTCTTCCTTGCTTTCCATTTTTAGTTTCTGTCAAAATGAGTGTCAAAATTAGTTGCGGTAATCAACGGTTCAGACATGTTTTCTTGTACTTAACTCTAATAAGAGTGTTTATTCAAGCTTATGGTTAATCATTGCTGATTGCCATGAAAATTGTATTCTGTACATCTTGCATGTATAAGTCAGGTATGAAAGGCTGATCACCTTCATTACCAGTTGGTTCAGAAATGTTTATTCATGTTTAAAACTTGTTCAGTCAAAAGTTTGTTTGTGCTAATTCTCAATTATATTGATGAATTATAGTCAGCTTATTATTCATACTCTTCAATCATGATATATCGTTATGTTATTGTATTTAAACTTGCTGGGCAACTTTCATGCTCACCCTTGCTATATCATGATAAACATTGCAGATAAAGCGAATGCATTCGGATACAAGAAAAGGTTAAAGTCATGTTCTACTTGGGTTAAAAGTGCGGCTAGTTTGTAAATAACGTATTTGATAAATATTGTTGTGTAATAGATATTTTATGAAATGTGTATTAAGTTAAGGTTACTCGACCTTGGGGAATAGTGTGTAATGTATTGTATAAATAATTTATGTTTATATCTTCCGCAATTAGTGTACCGGATCCGCGGTGATTTGGGGCCCGGATTCGGGGTTGCTACAGTTGGCATCAGAGCTGTTGGTTATGAAGTTTAGGTAGGAATACCTGAGACCAATAACCGCAGTGATTAGGATAAGACTAACTCACATAGAGTTAGTTAGTCGGTAGGATTCAAAGATGAATCTCGGCGAGTGTAAGACACAGAGTTCCCTAACTCTGATAATAAAGTTGAATAGTAATGGTGAATAGATCGAGTCTAAAAGACTGAAAGTGCTGGGATAGGAGATCGTAAAACAAAACGATCATAGTGAATGGAATTGAATCGTAATATATACGTTAAGATCACCCCGTGATCTGATAAGGTTATGATATGGGAAATGAATCAATCTTATGATTGAAAAATTTACAGCCAGATGCTGTGTGAAAGTTGTACTATGAATTGGTACTATGAAACTCATAAAAGAGTTATGGATTATGAATACGGATTAAATGAAATTCGTATGGAAAAAGGGGGTTAAGATTAGGTGGGGATTTGAATGAGGACTCGTGCCAACAACAGAGTTGTATGATTCCTTGTATGGGCGGGGAATTGTACTTGGTGTAAAAACTACTCAGTTGGTGGCATTGGTAATAATTGAAATGTTGTGTAACGCTAGTTGTTATATATAGATAAATAGGTCATAGGTAGAGGATATAGGATTAAGTACGAGTTCTTAGAACTCATACTTATGTGACATTCTTGACTCATAGTTATATGAAATGTTTATGAGCCCCTCAGCGAACGGACGCCAAAGGTCAGACTAGGGTAAGTTCGTAAACTCATACAATTGTGGTCAGGTTATGAACTCATAAGTGTGGTTTTATGAATTGGGTATAGTTGTGTGTGAATGGAGTGTTAAGGATTATAGGAACAGATAGATTGTTAAGAAAATGATCATTAGTGGAGACTTAGGCTTTCCTAAACTCCTAGCTATGCTAAACTTCGAAATTTTTGACATCAAGCTAAATACGCACTATGTGCCTTTTAAAAAAAATGTAGACTCGTAACCATTTTTGAAACGGTTTAAAGTACAGTCTATGCTACTTATTTCGGCTAGACGCAAATGATTTGAAATATCAAAAATTGTTTTTATCTATCACTTATGTACCATGTAACCTGGTGCAGAGATGATAAAAATGATGGAGTCATCAATGCATTATTACTTAGTGTGAATTTGACCTAAAGTCATTGTTCCACTATGGTATGATGTAGTATGATAAAATCACCAAATGACGGAATCCTCAACGGACTGTTAATACAGTGCGGCATCATGACGTCATTCTCGAAAATGTTTTCAAAAATTTTAATTTGCCAACGGGGTTTGGCTACACCTAAATAATTCGATTGAATTGAATTATTGATATGGGTCTATGCTATTTGATTCAGCTAGACTAATGTTATAAAAACTCCAAGTGTTTATTGAAAGAAATTTCCCGAACCAAATTGTTTTGGTGCAGAATCCTATGATAAGACTGAGTAGAACGATAATGTTTGGATAAATAACCCAATCTAGTAGCGTAAATATTCGCTAAAAATGATTAATACGTTATGCATGATGTAACTGTACGATGGGCTGATCACCTAAAGTACTAGTAATGGTAGTTTACCTTCTTTGTGATTGTAAACAGACCAAGTAATGTATTGTTTTGCGGTATGATCACTACCGTTAAAACTAAATGTGTTCATGGTCTATATGACCCCTCAGCACAATTTCAAAACTTTTACTCTTGTGAGTGGTGTATTGGGTGACATGTGATATGTGTGAATGGTGTAAGGTGCACGGTGAAAGGTGTAAGGTGAATTTCGGGGACGAAATTCTTATAAGGAAGGGTGAATGTGACAACCCGAGAATTTGGGCAATTTATTAAAATCTTAAATGATTGATTTAAGGTTAAATAATAGACCTAGACAGAAAATAAGTGTATGAGTTTGATGTAATTGGGAAGGAATTTTGAAGGTTTGAAAATTCTGTGAAGGATATAGGTGAATTATTCAGGATTAAGAATTTATGTGATTAAGTTCTGTGAATATGGTTATGTATGTGTGCTGAATGTGGTTAAGGGTCAAGGAATTGATCAGATAAATTACATCTGTGATAAACCCTAAGTATATATTAAGAACTTTAACGTTCTGTTAGAAAACCCTAACGTCTAATAAGAAACTCTAGAAATCGGTTCTGGAAACCCTAGTTTCTGTTTCGGGAATTCGAAACCCTAAATTCATGATATGAATATGGTGATTAAGTTAGAAAACTCTAGCGATATGTTCAGAAACCCTAATTTTAGTATCAAGAATTTAAACCCTAATTTGGGAATCTTAAATGTAAAGTATTAAACCCTAAGGGTTAAAAAGTTGTGTGTAAGGAATATGAACATTATGTGATGGTTTATATTTGTTTAGTATAATAAAAAACAAAAGAAACTAGTGTAACCCTAATTATATATTAGGAATGAAGGATTTAATAACTTAAGGGTTAAGAAAAAAGAGAATTGTGGTATTTAGAATAGTTACTAATTCTAGGAGATTTATTTTATATATCTCAAATGATTAATTTTATAATCTAATTACAGCAAGTCTAAGTGGGTTAAGGAAATAAGTGGGCATGAGTAAGGATTTGTGTTATAATTGAGGAAGTAAAAACCCTAATTAATTAATTAGGTTGAGTAAGAATATAGGTATTGGACTATGTATATTTTATAGCCCAAGAGTTGGCCAACGAAATTGGTTAGAGGCCCAAGCAATACATTAATTGAGTGGCCTAAATATTTTTATTGTTAAGCCCAAAGATTTAAGAGTGACCCAAACCTGGAGCCAATTGAAGGAATGGTACTTTAGGCATTTGGGATAATAGATATTTCATTTACAAGAAACCAAACTTGGAGCTTAAAAAGGCCACATGGTCGGCTATTAGAGGGCAAAAAGTGGAGTAGTGGTGATTTTTATTTTGTTTGAAAGTAAGTTTACTAACTCTCACCAAATGCTCTAGGTGTCAAGCCATGAACCAAGCCAACAAATATGTTTAAACATGCAAGCAACATGGTTTGGTATTGTTGATGATGAGTGAGAGAGAAAGGATTGCAATACTTATAATGTATAAACATAATAAAAAAACACATATCACTTCTCTTTCATTTCATTTCTCTTCCAAGTTGTTAAGTTAAAAGAAAAAGAGAGTAAGAGATAGAAATGGGGTATCGGTAAAGAGAGGGAGAGAGAAGAGGAGAGTTTGGCAGCCTCATGGTGGAAATAAGTGGATTTTTTGATCTTCATACACCAAAGATTCATCCATGGATGAAGCTAAGAAGAAGGAGAAGAAGAAAAGCTAAGTTATAACAAAAATTTCCACTTGTGTAGTCTATTTTCCTTTGTAGTTTAAATTAATTTTTGGACAATATGAAGTTGTGATCTTGAGGTTTAAAACTTTAGATCTATGTGTATATAAGTGTTTAATATGTAGATCCAACTCTTTTGTAGATCAAAAGTTAGATCTAAAGTGTGGAATGGAAGCTAGGTTTTTCAAAAGATATAAAACATGATTTTTCTCTTAGCTTTGATTGTGTTTGATGCTTGTTTGATGAACTAAGAAACTTTGTTTATAAACTCAAAAGCCATGTATATACATGTTAATAAGTGTTTATTGTTTGGATCTACCCATAATGGGGGTTGATTTGGTGGAAATCTAAAGGAATTGAAGAATGGAAATTTTCTGGAAAAGTTAAACTTTTAAAAAGTGTGATCAAGCTTTTGGATCTTTGAAATCTATGATGAATATATATGATTTATGTTCTTGGGATGCTAGATATATGTGTTAAGGTTAAAATCCATTTGGAATTACTCAAATAGGTTGAATATTGAACAAGATATGGGATTTCTCCCAAACTACACAAAGTTAAGAAAACTGTTAAAAGGACAGTTTTGTAACAGCCACTTTCGGGCTAATTTCCGGGAGCTAAACATGTCCAAATATGGATTTTGATAGATGAAAACTGTAGTTCGGAAAGATAGGAATCCAACAAAAGTGATGGATCCACTACTAAAAAACAGTAAATAGACAACGCGGAAAAAACGTTGTGGTTTCTGTCAGAAAAACGTCGTGGTTAAGGGTGTTGTCTATTTGACAACCTTACACAACGTTTTAAAAACGTTGTAGTTAAGCACAATACACAACGTTTTTTAGGAAAAAACGTTGTGTATTTGTTTTCAAAAAATTAACAGATGCTTAAAAACATTGTAGAAAGTATGATTCCACAACGTTTTTTTGGTTAAAAACGTTGTTATTTAGTATATAAGACAACGTTTTTAACCAATTTATACAACATTTTTAAAATGTTGTAGATAAAGAATAAAAAGAAAAAAAATATTAATAAATTAATATTAAATATAATACCATTCATTTATAATTTTAAATTAAAATTCAAATGAGCCAAAATATATCAACCATTCAAAATACATACAAATAATACCATTCATTTATAATTTTAAATTACTACATCCACAAAATATATACCAAACTATCCATATATACATCTCAAATTCACTTTTCAATCCACAAAATAAACTAAACTATCCATAAAATTAAGTTACTACCTAAGCATGTGCAAAAAAACCTAGGATCAAATGATTTCATATTTACAATGCTTAAATTGCCAATACAGTCTGAACCATTTTGTGAAGCAGTAATGTTTTTCAGCTGAAATAAAACAAACCATCCATATCACTAAGACAAATACCATTAAAGAAACTGAACTGAGATAACGGTTACAAAGGCACCTTAAGAAGTTCAGGATGACAAAGACCAATTTCTCTTTCGATATTACTCTTCTCATCCCCCAATTTTTTGAGTTTGTCCACAATACTTTTCTGCAAAAGACATGTCTAGGTAAACACTAGTCTGAAAAAATGTATTACAAAGAAAAAGTTATTGAGATAATGTAAACATAAAATATATGCAATCTGAACATATAAAATCAGCCAAACAGCAAAAATTATAATTATCCTAACAACTTGAGAAGCCCAAGTATAACCACTCTGTTAAATCAGTATACCTTGTCAATTTTTCATTCATAAAAATATGATATATAAATGATATCATAAATGCAATCTGGTTCCAAATAGAAATTTCATCTGGAATTTTACAAGGGCAAAAAGAACTAAGATGGATGAACAACAATTCTAACAGCGTCAGAGTTTGATGTGCAAGTCAAAACTAAAGAAAATAGAGAATATATTGCTTCTTTATTCAAACCTTTTCAATCTCTGCATATTGAATTTTCTTCTCAACTCCACTAATTCTCCCAGATGCTTCAGACTCCCTCAACTGTATCTCTCTTATTGACCTAAGCTCTTCCAGTTCCGACTCGAATGCTTCCTTCTTTTTAAGTCCTATAAAATTCGTAAAACTATCACAACTACGATAAAACTGAAAAAAAAAAAAATAAGATTAAGCACTTCAAAAACCTTCATCATTTCTTTAAGTTACAAATGTTTCACTATAATTGACCACAACCCACAAACCTTCAATCTTTTTATCATCCCATTTATGTGACCTTGCTTCCATTCCGCCACTCGTACCACCAGTCATTGTACCAGACTTTGTCAATAAAATACTGTCAACAGTTACAACTACAAGCACATTAAATCATTATTCAATGATTATTCATGTGACTAATAAGTGAAAAAAGAAGAGGCAGCACGTCATATTTACCTTTATATCTCTCACCGCTCCAACTGAGGTGCTTAGCTTCATTCAGCTCATCACAGACTAAGGTATTTCCAACAGCAAATAATATATCCTTTTCCAAGTTTGCAGCGAATGTATGTCTGTTAAGTATACAAAGAAAGTGCATATCTTTGGAATATAATTTTGAACTTAACTTTTTCTTATAACTAAATACATGAATAAATTTAAAATATAGCTGTTTCTGGAAAAAGGATTATTAAATAATAGCAATGCAAGAGTAAACTCTGAGATGCCTGTATAAATCCCCAACATAAAAGTAGATATTTTCTTTAGAGGGTGTATAAGAGAAAACATATATATATACATACATAGAAAGAGAGAGAATATCAGATCTGGTAAAGGGCAACTAAAAATAAAGTAGCAGAATCCTTTTAAACTCTTTCCAGTTACATACACATGCATTTACTAGTACATAGATGCCCAGAGTCCATTTGAGATACGAGTAACAGAAAGAAAATCGAAGGAAACATGTATTACACAGAAAAATATGCATTTACAAAGTTGAAATTCATATAAATGTAAGGGATGTATTAAAGGTGTCTCGAAAATCCATGTTTATAGTGTGAAGAATCATTGGATTAAGAACCAAACTACACCTAAAACAAGATATATCAAACAAAGCATCATAGGAAAATATTTAAGTATTACCTTGATGCATTCCTTTCCTGTATGTTCATCCTCAACTACTACTTCATCCATAAATTTTCCCATAGCTACAGTGACAGCAAGGTTATACTTTGTATGTCTTGGCCTGCAAAGCTCAGTCATACGACCATGAACACCAGGAAACAGGCGTTTAAGAGTGTCAACTGCTTGAGACAACCTGGCATCCCTCTCATTTTCATGCTGGTCAGCCTTCAATTCACGTAGTTCATTTTCTACCTCGCTAATTTTTTTCTTCAATTTTTCATGTTTGCGTCTGTAAAATAATAGAATCATTTATAAGTAAGAATCAACTAAGATTTGGAACATCAATTCCAAATGGATGAAATAAAAAGTAATTTCCCTGCCTATATTACATAAAATAGGTCAAAGAAGGAAATATACTAATTTTGGGAAACTAATAATCATATATCATGCAAGATCAGTAACCTTTTTCTTCTTCTTTTTTGTACTATAAACTAACAGCTTACGGTCTTGAAAATTCTCATTAAATGCAGTACAAGGCAAATAAAATGCTAACACAAAAGAACTATTTGCAACAACTTAAATTTTATTTCGATTTAGATTTAATGGCTTATGCCGCTTAGCAACACTGCAACTATTTTGCCTACCAAGTTCCTTCACAGAATTTGGGGTTCTCTCTCCCATCACATATGTTTCAACACATAAATTACATAAGCATGTTAAATTCTAGGGATACCAAATCTTCTACCAAATTCAGGGTATTCAAACAAATCCAATGTGGTATTCAGTATGTGAATTTGAGACGAATTCGCTCTCAAAGCGTGAATTTCTGCTCAAAGCAACACAGTGAGGCCCAATTTAGGTGAATTGTGACCTAGCTAATGACACATCCTACGCCCAAATTTGGTAGGAAAATAGGCCCGTCATTACTCTTAATATATATTCCCAGCAGACTGTTGTTCATATGACAAAATTTACACAGAATTAAATAAACATAAACCACAAAGAGAAATCATATTTGCAATACCGTAACACAAAGAGAAATCATATTTGCATACCCATAGTCACGATCTTTCGATGGAAACGTTCGAGCCCAGAAGTCGCAGTAGCCCTAACACTGACCGGAGATCGCCATCCAACACCGTAAAAGCCCTAAATTTATCCGAGAAAAAGGCATCATTAGCAGCAGTTTGAGATCCAATTGAGACGCTCATAAAAGCCCTAGATTTATCTAAATTTCTCAAACCAAAACCTCGAATTCCATGCTTGAAACCGTGAAACAAACAGAATTAATGCTCCTTAATGATTCTGAAGCTTCAAAAATGGCGAGATTTTGAGGAGAAGCCGAAGTTGTGAGCATCATTAGCAACTCCCGATTCTCTAAAAACATCGCCAGCGACGGCGGCATCAACACACCAGACTTCGACGAACTGGACAGGTCGTCATCAAATCGAACGAAGACACAACTTGAGTGTCGCCGATGAGGCGTTCGTTCGCACAGAAAGTACCTCCATCATAGAGAGTACAGAGATAGGATAGGAGAGAGAAGAAGATACTCGGTGACAAATGCGAAAGAGAGCACCGCCTTTTTTATTTAGCTCCGTGTTTTTCTTCATAGACAATGTTTTTTAAAAAAAAAACGTTATCTAATTAAAACTAAAAAAATGCTCTTTCAAATAGATAACGTTTTTGCATATATATCTACAACGTTTTTATAAAAAACGTTGTCTATTAAGAGTTGTCTATTAGGTATTTTGTACTGGTGATCATTAATCGGAGTTACAGATTTTGTTTTATTTAATTTTTGGTGAAGGACTCCAAAACTGACAAAGTGCAAAAAGTTTCTGCCCAAAATTTTCTGGGGGCTGTTTCAGACATTTAGTTAATGAGAAAAATTCCAGGCTTTTGGAAAATGAAAATATAAGGTATTATGTAGCTCGTGTCCAAAAATGAACTGATTCCGAGTTAAAACAACCAAGTTATGACCGTTCTAATTTTTGTGATTTTCCAACGGAAATCGCTATAAACGGAGTTCTACAACTCAGATTGCCACAAAATTTAAATTGAAGCATCATGTTAACATATATAAGGTTATCCCAAGAGATGGGAATGTTTGTAGTTAAGCACAAGGTAGCTAATTTCTTAAGCTACGCATTAGAATTAATTTTTAAAAAATACCAAAGAAAGTTGGAAAATTATGGAAAAATAATTTTTGTGCATGAAATACATGTATATATGTTTGACCAAAGGATAGGAGAATAATACACTGATTTGGTATTTTCGTGATACAAATATAGAATACAGCTTGCTGGATTAGGTAAATTGTGATTCCAGTTTACTGGATTGAAATACAGTTTGATGAATTAAAAATATATTAAATCCAGTTTGCTGGATTGTAGTTCAGGTTGCTGAAATGGAATTCAGGTTGCTAAAATGATTTGGTCTACTGAAATAGTAACTTCAGGATACTGAAATGAAATCTGATTTAATGAAATGATATTTCAATTTAATGAAAGGTTATCTTGCTTACTAAGATATCATAAAAAGGGAAAACTTATATGTATAAGTTATGAAGTGATGAAAAGATTATCAAAGTATAACAATAACATTAAGACTTAAGCGTAATGACTAATACTTAACTACATGTTTAAATGCTAGACACTTTAATATACGATGATAAAATTGTGTCGGGTTCAACTCAGACTGCAATAGTTTGACTTGATACCTAGTCTTATGTGTGTTATAGACTGATAGGCTTATGTGTTATATGTTTAGGTTATTTTATGGATATAAATATAACAGTATTATACTGTGATGATATTATTCTAATATTGGAGATCTATATTATTAATATTAGGTCTTCGGATAAAAGCGTTATAAATTACGTTGCGGTAATCAACGGTTCATGCAAGTTTTCTTTTACTTAACTCTAATAAGAGTGTTTATTCAAGCTTATGGTTAATCATTGCTGATTGCCATGAAAATTGTATTCTGTACATCTTACATGTATAAGTCAGGTATGAAAGGTTGATCACCTTCATTACCAGTTGGTTCAGAAATGTTTATTCATGTTTAAAACTTATTCAGTCAAAAGGTTGTTCGTGCTAATTCTCAATTATATTGATGAATTATAGCCAGCTTATTATTCATACTCTTCAATCATGATATATCGTTATGTTATTGTATTTAAACTTGCTGGGCAACTTTCATGCTCACCCTTGCTATATCATGATAAACATTGCAGCTAAAGCGAATGCGTTCGGATACAGGAAAAGGTTAAAGTCAAGTTCTACTTGGGTTAAAAGTGCGGCTAGTTTGTAAATAGCGTATTTGATAAATATTGTTGTGTAATAGATATTTTATGAAATGTGTATTAAGTTAAGGTTACTCGACCTTGGGGAATAGTGTGTAATGTATTGTATAAACAATTTATGTTTATATCTTCCGCAATTAGTGAAAAAATTAGTGTACCGGATCCGCGGTAATTTGGGGCCCGGATTCGGGGTTGCTACACCTATATTGCTAGAAGTGGTTTAAAACCTACTGATACATGTATATATATGAGGATTAATTAATATCACAGTGTTTGTCTTGTAAAAGGAAAGTCCATGGTTAAAAAGGACTTAACCTTGAGCATTCTTAATTTGGTTATGAAATACCTAGATAATTGATTTCGTTATAAAAATATAACCTGATTTTGTACCATATGTGCATACTTGAATCATGTCAAGCTTGATTAAAGAATGTGTTAGCTAATGAGCATCTTGTACTTATAATACACTATAATAGGATTCGAAAGTGTTGATTTATTAACGTGAATAAACTATGCTTAAGACAAGTATTTGAACTATCCTTTACATTGTGCAAGTATCCTAAACCATTGCTTTACTTTATTCAACGGATATCGTAAGCTTATCTCTTTGAATGCAAGTTATCCTACTTATTCATTTAATTGAGCTAGTATGTTTAAAACTCTTGTGAAAACTATTATTCATGTTGAACTTGGTATTGTTCTTGAATATTGTGAAGGGGTCTATTTCATTGATTCGGCTAGTCTATATGCATGTTTATAAAACTGTCCAAATGAATTGATTGGTGCATAAATCATAAAAACTGAGTTGAACAACCCTTATGGTAAGGGGAATGTATGTTGTTGGAAACCCCAATACATGAGTAAATTATTACTGTGGTGTTATACATAACTAAGAGTATTATAGATTGATTATCTATGGTACTTGATTCCTTTGGGTTATTAGTTTAATATTGGTAATTCTAGTAGATGTTCAATATGAAGGGTTTCAACACAGAAACGCACAACAGAAATTGAACAATTTAAAGCAATTTAGAAACCCTAAACAGGATCCATGCGAAAAATAATTAATTCTGTGGTTAGAAAATTATACTGATTATGAAGCAAGAATTGATGCTCTCGAATCTCCAATGCAATCTAAACGAACTGCGTCTCTACGGTATCCACACGAACGCTCTGCGAATCGTTCTACGATCTGCAGAAGAAGGAACCGCGGTACTAGCCACCAATGATGAGGATTTTTGAAACTGTTTTTTCTAGTCTCTCTCTAAGAGCGACTAGGGTTTTGTATTTTGACGTAATCCCTAAAATGACTAATATATATCATATATATAGCAGTTAGGAGGAATTAATCAAAACCTAATATTATTACAATTCAAATTTATATATATATATATATATATATATATATTTATATATATATATCTTAATTAAGTCTTGCTTAACTAATATAAATATATATAAATTATCATTTTTAATTTAAATTTGTGATTTAAAATACTATCAATCATATTGATATATTTAAATCCTTACAATTTAAAATAATTTCTTTTTAAATTACGTTATATGTGTGTGACCCTATAGGTTATTATTAAATTGGCAAAAATTTTAAAATCATATTATAAAATTATAAACAGTGAGCGGCATGTAGTAATGCATCACTGCTACCCAAGTAATAATAAGATCGATGATTCGATGCAACCTTTTCGTGACCAATGTTTCAATGTTATTTAATCCTTTTAACCTTAATATCCTAGATTAAACTCGAGTCATGGAATGTGTCATACTTTTCATAATTTAATCTGAGTTTTTCTTGATCAATGAGTAGATTATATGAAACAAATCACTATTTGAGCATGGCCATGCATTTTATAGTTCTACTCAATCAAGAGGCCTATGGATATCACCCCTAATACATAGGAGGGTTAAATTTCATCTAGATCACTTATATTCCTCACACGATTCATGATGTACCAAATAATCACCTTTATAGTCCACCCAATTAAAGGTGACATTTGATGATATCAAAGTACATAAATTCTCGTGAAAAAATATAGTGATTTCAGGTCGGAGGACCATTACATCATTGCCACTATGAGAATTGCTAATGACACTTCGCATAATGCTCCACATAGAATTCTCATGGTGGGTTTGTCCAGTACATTGTTCTCTAACATGTACCTATGCATTGACTTAATATCTCATATATTTATGACCAATGAGATTTGGTCATCAGTCAATCCATATACTAGTCTTAATGTGAGACCCCAGATTTTATGAATAAAGATTTAATTTTCTCGAATTTTTTTTTATATTATGGTGTGGATTTGATATAATGTTATAGTTGTAGGTAATATTTATAAAATTTGAAAAGTATATAAGTTGTTATAAAATATTCGATTGGTCGGGGAATATTCTTTTTGTCGGGGAATATCCGTACGACGGCACAATCATTGGTGGACCCCACGACGAAAGTATGGTCGTATTTAGAAAATGACAAAATTATATTTTTATAAAATAACGGCGGAAGTGTTACCGTTAAAACTATTGAACTACCTGGTAGTAAAAGTACAGTAATACGTATGGTTGCATAATAGCACACAATGTTAGTTATTAATGCTTACGTGATAAGTCACTTAGTTTTGTTTTATTAGTATTATTAATGTAATAAAATAGAAAAGCTTTTTATATAAAATAGAATACTTTTATAAAATTATTTTATAAATAGAATATATTATATTCTATTAAGCATAGTATTTTGCATATTAAATCTTTTTATATAAAATAGAATACTTTTATAAAGTTATTCTATAAATAGAATATATTATATTTTATTATGCATAGTGTTGCATAGTGTCTGCATAGTGTTTTGCATAGTAAAATCTTTTTATATAAAACAGAATACTTTTATAAAGTTATTTATTTTATTAGATTATAAATAGAACATATTATATTTAATTTAAAAGATTTTGCTTTCTATGTGGACCGTCCGATTAAAAGTTACTCAATCTGGACCGTTCATGAATTAGTTACTATGCAGTCCATTTTCTATAAATAGAAACTCATTCATTCATTATTTCTTACGAATTCACTGAAAATCTAGAGAGAGAAACTATAGAGAGAGTTCTTCTTCTATAATCTTGAGCGTATTTCTTTATAGTTTAAGAAAGTTTTGAGCGTAGTACAAGTTTTCTTCGAGTATATTCTCGCCCTACAAGTCGGAATAATCTTCTTTTACGGTAAGGGATATTATTTGTTGTACTCGTAAGGGGTATTCTTTCTTTCTTATTCGTGAAGAGAACTTCTGTTATTTCATTCTTTATTATTATGTTGGAATAACCTGTCTATGCGAAGTACCGCATACATGGTGAAATTCTTCTGTTATTCCATTATTTATTTATTTTGTTGGAATAACCTGTCCGTGCGGTCTATCACATTCATGGTTATTTCTGTTGTTATTCCATTCTTTATTATTCTGTCGGAATATCCTGTCTCTGCGTTTACGCCGGACCTGGTTCCATTATTTATTATTCTGTCAGAATATCATGTCTGTGCGTATACATCGGACCTGGTTCCATTATTTATTATTCTGTTGGGAATAACCTGTTTGTGCGGATCACACACGTATGGTGAAATTCTTCTGTTATTCCATTCTTTATTATTATGTTGGAATAACCTGTCTATGCGAAGTACTGCATACATGGTGAAATTCTTTTATTATTCCATTCTTTATTATTATGTTGGAATAACTTGTCTATGCGAAGTACATCATACATGGTGAAATTCTTTTATTATTCCAATCTTTATTATAATGTTGGTTATTGGTTTTACAGTTATATGTCTTTGGCCTGTAGTGCAAAGATGATATGCTGTTGAATATCTTTGGCCTGTAGTGCAAAGATGATCTGTTGTTTGGTAGCTTTGACCCGTAGTGCAAATATGAACAGGTGTATGGCATGATCATGACCACTTGTGATACTAACGAATATCCTTGGCCATAGTGCATGGATAATTCAATGATTTGATTGGCATGATCATGACCATTAGTTAACAGTTGTATGTCTTTGGCCGTAGTGCAATGATAAGAAATTGATTGGTATGATCATGACCATTGGTTTTATAGTTGAATATCTTTGGCCCATAGTGCAAAGATAGGCAACTGATTGGTATGATCATTGTTATTACATTTGAATATCTTCAGCCTTTGGGGTAAGGATGTTGAGTAAACGTTCTATTAAGCCTTTGTGGCAAGAAAGAGCTGTTAATTCACATTATTATAAATATGAATTATGAATTTAACTAACATTTTTGATGTTTTAGGTGAAGACAGGTGAAGAAAATTATATTCGTCCTTGGTACGAAGAGGAATTTAGAATCACAATTGTGATTATGAGTTATTCACATGATCGTGGACGTGAATTGTTGATTGATGTTACATGGATAAAACATTATTGGTGGACTTTTATAATAGAGAAGATAATAGACCTTATGGTCTATTTGACTCTTCTAATGGATTGTTCGTTCCGCTGCAACTATGGTTGAAAAGTTTTATTATCTATCATATGTTCTAAATCTCTGATTTATTATTGATGAAAGCTATTGATAATTTAATTACCTTTAGTCATAATATTCTTTACTGGGCTAGTTGTGCTCATCCTTTTGCTTCATAATTCCTTTTAGGTAATAAAAGTGTAGCTGGGTCTAGTGGGGTATTAAGAGGATTAGAATGGTGGTCTATAGCTGTTGAGGTTCTCCCTAAATAGTATAAAAATAATTTTATTGAAAACTTTAGATAAGTGTGTCGTATTATATACGTCATTTGATGTTTAATTTTTGTGAACTGAATAGAGTGAGGCGAACCCAACTTTGAAAGGGTGTTTTGCCACTATCATACAAGATTTCTAATGATGTACAACCTCGTGTTATCATAAGATAGGGTTGTGCGCATCCACTTGTTGAGTATATCTATGGGCACTACCTATATGATCTTGGAGTTTATTTGAAATATATTATTCATTTGGAGACAGTGAAGATAGTTATATGTCAAGAGAAGACTCACCATTGGAAAGAAGATGATAGTAATCTTCTCGTTTTTCTTTGGGGTATATTGGGTCAACCAAGGATAATTATGTGGAAATATGATATCTATTATAACCTAGACGCATGGCCTCCCATGTAAGAAGGTTTCTTTGAGAACTTCCCAAATATTTTAATTTATAAAATAGTTTTTGACAATACTTTTATGTAAAGTACCATTGTAAGGTTGTGGTCGAGGCACCATAAGAGTTACATACATTTGTATTAAAACTCACAGTTAACTGTGGTCGTATTCTATACGACAGTTCAACAGTTGTATAAATGAAGTTGTATTTGAATTTTGTATCATGTATCTGGCGACTCAGAATGGGTGATGTATACCTAATTCTGGGGGCGTCACATTTGGTATCAGAGCTTAGGGATATGGTCGCTGGCGGAGATAAGAGTCTAGAACTAGGAGGGGAGAGATTAGTTATATACTTTGTTAGTGTGTGACTTACCTAAGCTGAAATTGTTTACTTGATAGGTTGATAAATTGTAATATGTCAATTAACCTTTGTTTTGAAGCTATATTCTAGAATGATATCTGAAATACAGGAGATGAGAAATGGGAAAATCATGGTAGCGAGGAAATTACAGGGAAGGTACAATCTGAAAAGAAAACAAGGTATTCTCATCCCTTCAAATATCAGGTATAGTACATAAATTTCGAGGGCGAAATTTCATAAGGAGGGAGATTGTGAGACCCCAGATTTTATGAATAAAGATTTAATCTTTTCGAAATATATTTTTTTTAATATTATGGTGTGGATTTGATATAATATTATAGTTGTGGGAAATATTTATAAATTTTGAAAAGTATGCAAGTTGTTATAAAATATTCGATTGGTCAGGGAATATTATTTTTGTTGGGGAATATCCGTACGACGGCACAATCATTAGTGGACCCCACGACAAAAGTATTGTCGTATTTAGAAAACGACAAAATTATCTTTTTATAAAATAACGGCGGAAGTGTAACCGTTAAAACTGTTGAACTATCCGGTAGTAAAAGTTCAGTAATACGTGTGGTTGCATAATAGCACACGGTGTTGGTTATTAATGCTTACGTGATAAGTCACTCATTTTTGTTTTATTAGTATTATTAATGTAATAAAACAGAAAATATTTTTATATAAAACAGAATACTTTTATAAAGTTATTCTATAAATAGAATATATTATATTCTATTATGCATATTGTTTTGCATAGTAAAATCTTTTTATATAAAACAGAATACTTTTATAAAGTTATTCTATAAATATAATATATTATATTTTATTATGAATAGTATTGCATAGTGTTTCGCATAGTAAAATCTTTTTATATAAAACATATTACTTTTATAAAGTTATTTGTTTTATTAGATTATAAATAGAATATATTATATTTTATTTAAAAGATTTTGCTTTAAATATGAACCGTCCGATTAAAAGTAAATCAATCTGGACCGTTCATGAATTAGTTACTATGCAGTCCATTCTTCTATAAATAGAAACTCATTCATTCATTATTTCTTACGAATTCACTGAAACTCTAGAGAGAGAAACGATAGAGAGAGTTCTTCTTCTATAATCTTGAGCGTATTTCTTTAGAGTTTAAGAAAGCTTTGAGCGTTGTACAAGTTTTTTTTGAGTATATCCTCGCCCTACAAGTCGAAATACTCTTCTTTTACGGTAAGGGATATTATTTATTGTACTCGTAAGGGGTAATCATTCTTTCTTATTCGTGAAGAGAACTTTTGTTATTCCATTCTTTATTATTATGTTGGAATAACCTGTTTATGCGAAGTACCGCATACGTGGTGAAATTATTCTATTATTCCATTCTTTAATTATTCTGTTGGAATAACCTGTCTGTGCGGTCTATCGCATGCATGGTGATTTCTGTTGTTATTCTATTCTTTATTATTCTGTCGGAATATCCTGTCTATACGTTTACGCCAGACCTGGTTCCATTATTTATTATTCTGTCAGAATATCCTGTCTGTGCGTTTATGCCGGACTTGGTTCCATTATTTATTATTCTGTTGGGAATAACCTATTTGTGCAGCTTACGCACGCATGGTGAAATTCTTCTGTTATTCCATTCCTTAGTATTATGTTTGAATAATAACCTGTCTATGCGAAGTACTGCATACATGGTGAAATTCTTTTATTATTCCATTCTTTATTATACTATTGGTTATTGGTTTTACAGTTGTATGTCTTTGGCCTGTAGTGCAAAGATGATATGCCGTTGAATATATTTGGCCTGTAGTGCAAGGATGATATGTTGTTTGATAGCTTTGACCCGTAGTGCGAAGACGAACAGTTGTATGACATGATCATGATCACTAGTGATACTAACGAATATCCTTAGCCGTAGTGCATGGATAATTTAATGATGTGATTCTCATGATCATGACCATTAGTTAACAGTTGAATGTCTTTGGCCGTAGTGCACTAACATGCAATTGATTGGTATGATCATGACCATTGGTTTTATAGTTGAATATCTTTGGCCCATAGTGCAAAGATAGGCAACTGATTGGTATGTTCATTGTTATTACATTTGAATATCTTCAGCCTTTGGGCTAAGGATGTTGAGTAAACGTTCTATTAAGACTTTGTGGAAAGAGAGAACTGTTAATTTACATTATTATAAATATGAATAAGGAATTTAACTAACATTTTTTATATTTCAGGTAAAGACATGTGATGAAAATTATCTTCGTCCTGGGTGCGAAGAGGAATTTAGAATCACAATTGTGATTATGAGTTATTCACATGATCGTGGACGGGAATTGTTGATTGATGTTACAGGGATAAAATATTATTGGTGGACTTTTAACATAGAGAAGATAATAGACCTTATGGTTTATTTGACTCTTCTAATGGATTGCTCGTTCCGCTGCAACTATGGTTGAAAAGTTTTATTATTTACCATATGTTCTAAATCTCTGATTTATTATTGATGAAAGCTATTGATAATTTAATTATCTTTAGTCATGATATTCTTTACTGGGCTAGTTGTGCTCACCCTTTTGCTTCACAATTCCTTTTAGGTAATAAAATTGTAGCTGGGTCGAGCGGGGTATTAAGAGGATTAGAATGGTGGTCTATAGCTGTTGAGGTTCTCCCTAAATAGTATGGAAATAATTTTATTAAAAACTTTAGATTAGTGTGTACTATTGTATACATCATTTGATATTTAATTTTGGTGAACTGAATAGGGTGAGGTGAATCCAACTTTGGAAGTGTGTTTTGCCACTATCATACAAGTTGTCTAATGATATACAACCTCATGTTATCATAAGACAGGGTTGTGCGCATCCACTTGCTGAGTATATCTACGGGCACTGCCTATATGATCTTGTAGTTTATTTGAAATATATTATTCACTTGGAGACATTGGAGATAGTTATATGTCAAGAGAAGACTCACCAATGGAAAGAAGATGATAATAATTTTCTCATTTTTCTTTGGGGTCTATTGGGTCAACCAAGGATAATTATGTGGACATATGATATCTATTATAACCTAGACACATGGCCTCCCATGTACGAAGGTTTATTTGAGCACTTTCCAAATATTTTAATTTCTAAAATAGTTTTTGACTATACGTTTATGTAAAGTACCATTGTAAGGTTGTGGTCGAGGCACCATAAGAGTTACATACATTTGTATTAAAAGTCACAGTTAACTGTGGTCGTATTCTATACGACAGTTCAACAGTTGTATAAATGAAGTTGTATTTGAATTTTGTATCATGTATCTGGCGACTCAGAATGGGTGATGTATACCTAATTTTGGGGGTGTCACATTTGGTATTAGTACTTAGGGATATGGTCTTTGGAGGAGATAAGAGTCTATAACTAGGAGGGGAGAGACGAGTTATATACATCGCTAGTGTATGACTTACCTAAGCTGAAATTGTTTACTTGATAAGTTGTCAAATTGTGATATGTCAATTAACCTTTATTTTGAAGCTATATTCTAGAATGATATCTGAAATACAGGAGATGAGAAATGGAAAAATCATGATAAAGAGGAAATTACCGGGAAGGTACAATCTGAAAAGAAAATAAGGTATTCTCATCCCTTCAAATATCAGGTACGTACATAAAATTTCGAGGGCGAAATTTCATAAGGAGGGGAGATTGTGAGACCCCAGATTTTATGAATGAAGATTTAATTTTCTCGAATCTTTTTTTTAATATTATGGTGTGGATTTGATATAATGTTATAGTTGTGGGTAATATTTATAAATTTTGAAAAGTATGCAAGTTGTTATAAAATATTTGATTGGTCGGAAAATATTATTTTTGTTGGGGAATATCCGTACGATGGCACAATCATTGGTGGACCCCACGACGAAAGTATTGTCGTATTTAGAAAACGACATAATTATCTTTTTTTATAAAATAACAGTGGAAGTGTAACCGTTAAAACTGTTGAACTACCTGGTAGTAAAAATACAGTAATATGTGTGGTTGCATAGTAGCACACGATGTTAGTTATTAATGCTTACGTGATAAGTCACTCAGTTTTGTTTTATTAGTATTATTAATGTAATAAAACAGAAAAGCTTTTTATATAAAACAGAATACTTTTATAAAGTTATTCTATAAATAGAATATATTATATTCTATTATGCATAGTTTTTTACATAGTAAAATCTTCTTATATAAAACAGAATCCTTTTATAAAGTTATTCTGTAAATAGAATATATTATATTTTATTATGCATAGTGTCTGCATAGTGTTTTGCATAGTAAAATCTTTTTATATAAAACATAATACTTTTATAAACTTATTCATTTTATTAGATTATAAATAGAATATATTATATTTTATTTAAAAGATTTTGCTTTAAATATGGACCGTCCGATTAAAAGTAAATCAATCTGGACCGTTCATGAATTAGTTACTATGCAGTCCATTCTTCTATAAATAGAAACTCATTCATTCATTATTTCTTACGAATTCACTGAAACTCTAGAGAGAGAAACTATAGAGAGAGTTCTTCTTCTATAATCATGAGCGTATTTCTTTAGAGTTTAAGAAAGCTTTGAGCGTTGTACAAGTTTTTTTTGAGTATATCCTCGCCCTACAAGTCGGAATACTCTTCTTTTACTGTAAGGAATATTATTTATTGTACTCGTAAGGGGTAATCATTCTTTCTTATTCGTGAAGAGAACTTTTGTTATTCCATTATTTATTATTATATTGGAATAACCTGTCTATGCGATGTACCGCATACATGGTGAAATTATTCTATTATTCCATTCTTTAATTATTCTGTTGGAATAACCTGTCTGTGCGGTCTATCGCATGCATGGTGATTTCTGTTGTTATTCTATTCTTTATTATTTTGTCGGAATATCCTGTCTGTGCGTTTACGCCAGACCTGGTTCCATTATTTATTATTCTGTCAGAATATCCTATCTGTGCGTTTATGCCGGACTTGGTTCCATTATTTATTATTCTGTTGGGAATAACCTATTTGTGCGGCTTACGCACGCATGGTGAAATTCTTCTGTTATTCCATTCCTTAGTATTTTGTTTGAATAATAACCTGTCTATGTGAAGTATTGCATACATGGTGAAATTCTTTTATTATTCCATTCTTTATTATACTATTGGTTATTGGTTTTACAGTTGTATGTCTTTGGCTTGTAGTGTAAAGATGATATGCTGTTGAATATCTTTGGCCTGTAGTGCAAAGATGATATGGTGTTTGATAGCTTTGACCCGTAGTGCGAAGATGAACAGGTGTATGACATGATCATGATCACTAGTGATACTAACGAATATCCTTAGCCGTAGTGCATGTATAATTCACTGATGTGATTCTCATGATCATGACCATTAGTTAACAGTTGAATGTCTTTGGCCGTAGTGCACTAACATGCAATTGATTGGTATGATCACGACCATTGGTTTTATAGTTAAATATCTTTGGCCCGTAGTACAAAGATAGGCAACTGATTGCTATGTTCATTGTTATTACATTTGAATATCTTCAGCCTTTGGGGTTAAGGATGTTGAGTAAACGTTCTATTAAGCCTTTGTGGCAAGAAATAACTGTTAATTCACATTATTATGAATATGAATTATGAATTTAACTAACATTTTTGATGTTTCAGGTGAAGACATGTGATGAAAATTATCTTCGTCCTGGGTGCGAAGAGGAATTTAGAATCACAATTGTGATTATGAGTTATTCACATGATCATGGACGGGAATTGTTGATTGATGTTTCAGGGATAAAACATTATTGGTGGACTTTTGACATAGAGAAGATAATAGACCTTATTGTCTATTTGACTCTTCTAATGGATTGCTCGTTCCGCTGCAACTATGGTTGAAAAGTTTTATTATCTACCATATGTTCTAAATCTCTGATTTATTATTGATGAAAGCTATTGATAATTTAATTATCTTTAGTCATGATATTCTTTATTAGGCTAGTTGTGCTCACCCTTTTGCTTCACAATTCCTTTTAGGTAATAAAATTGTAGCTGGGTCGAGCGGGGTATTAAGAGGATTAGAACGATGGTCTATAGCTGTTGAGGTTCTCCCTAAATAGTATGGAAATAATTTTATTGAAAACTTTAGATAAGTGTGTCGTATTGTATACATCATTTGATATTTAATTTTGGTGAACTGAATAGGGTGAGGTGAACTCAACTTTGGAAGTGTGTTTTGCCACTATCATACAAGTTGTCTAATGATATACAACCTCGTGTTATCATAAGACAGGGTTGTGCGCATCCACTTGCTGAGTATATCTACGGGTACTGCCTATATGATCTTGGAGTTTATTTGAAATATACTATTCACTTGGAGACATTGGAGATAGTTATATGTCAAGAGAAGACTCACCAATGGAAAGAAGATGATAGTAATCTTCTCATTTTTCTTTGGGGTCTATTGGGTCAACCAAGGATAATTATGTGGAAATATGATATCTATTATAACCTAGACACATGGCCTCCCATGTACGAAGGTTTATTTGAGCACTTTCCAAATATTTTAATTTGTAAAATAGTTTTTGACTATACGTTTATGTAAAGTACCATTGTAAGGTTGTGGTCGAGGCACCATAAGAGTTACATACATTTGTATTAAAACTCACAGTTAACTGTGGTCGTATTCTATACGACAGTTCAACAGTTGTATAAATGAAGTTGTATTTGAATTTTGTATCATGTATCTAGGCGACTCATAATGGGTGATGTATACCTAATTTTGGGGGTGTCACACTTAATGCATCATTGTTGTCCCATCAAGAATGATACTCGACTAGGGACATTTAAGAACAATGATACTAATTGTAATTATATAATCTCATGTTCAAGTCAAATACTTGAAACTATATTATTTGTATCACTATTCTAACGATTTTTTATTATGTTAACATTTATATAACGCAATAAATAAAACCATAATAAAATCTTTCATATATTCAATCAAATATAATATCAAAACGTTAAGCAATTATATCAAATAATTGGCCTCTAGGGCATAAACTCCAACACAATAGTCCTCAGTGACTTCTCAGTATAAATTGTTTATCCAGTTGGAGACATTGATAACCTTGAATTCATATATATCTGTTGATTTATATTGAATTATCGTTCTTATTCTAAGGATTTGATTTAAGAATTGCTGATATTCAGTATTCGTGATATTTTTCTGAAACCTTGAACTATCTTAGAAATTATACTTTGTTATTTCAAACTCGTGTTATAAAACTCTTTACCCTTGTTGTATATTACTTGCTGGGCAATTTGTGCTCATTCTTGCTTATTTAAAACCTTTCAGTTAAGGCAGAACATGGAAGTGTCTTTGAGAAAGACAATGGCAAGAGCAAGGCTACCGACTAGCTTGTTCCTTTATGTTTTAAGACTATTATGTTGTATTAAGACTGTTTTCAAACTATGTTTATGTAACAATTCAGAATTTCAAATTGTAATATTAAATATTTATTGAATTATATAAATATTTATTTGATGTGTTTAATGTTAAAATTGATGAAATAAATATTTTGTTGATGTGGTTATTGTTAGTAAATATTTATGAATCGAAATTTATTAGATTAATTTATAATTTAGAGAGTTGTAATATAACATGAGATGTTATATTGCTGTGTTGAGTTAATAATTTAAATGGTATATTAAATTATTAAATAAAATTATAATTTTGTGTTATTTGTTTAAATGGTATATTTAATTAAAATATAGTGTGTAACTAATTTATTTGATTAATATTGGATATGGATATCCAAATAAATAATATGTGATTATAAATTATAAACTAAATTGTTTATTAAAATAAATTAAAGGAGTTTAATTTAGTTTTGCCAAACAAGGCTTAAATATATTAAGTCTTTATTTTAAAAACTTTTTGCCAAACAAAGCCTTATGGCTTTTGGATTTTTAATTTTTGAATTTGTAAATAATATAAATAAAATAAAATAAATAATAAATATAATATATTTATAATATATACGTTTATTATATAACCGATACAACAATAAGTATGTATATTATTATTAGTATCAGTTTGGTTTTTACGCATAATGTAAGACCCCAACTTTTATGAATAAAGATTAATTTTCTCTAAATATTATTTTTAAATATTATGGTGTGGATTTGATATAATGTTATAGTTGTGGATAATATTTATAAATTTCGCAAAGTAACCAAGTTGTTATAAAATATTCGTTTTGTCGGGGAATATTCTTTTTGTCAAGGAATATTCGTACGACGACACAATCATTGGTGGACCCCATAACAGAATTATTGTTGGAGTAAGCAAATAACAAAATGATCTTTTTATAAAAAAATAATGGCAGAAGTTTTATCTTTAACTGTTGAAATACCCGGTAATAAAGGTACAGTATTATGCGTGGTTGCATAGTAGCATACAGTATTGATTATTGATGCTTACGTGAGATGTCACTTAGTTATACTCAATTAT
The DNA here is from genome assembly GCA_020205505.1 of Panax japonicus. Lineage (NCBI taxonomy): Eukaryota > Viridiplantae > Streptophyta > Magnoliopsida > Apiales > Araliaceae > Panax > Panax japonicus. Next base: position 40,433,646 of record CM035101.1, on the reverse strand, counting down.
TGCTAAATAATTGCTGCATCATATCTATTGTATTATTGATTCAATTATTGTCACAGTATCATCTGTACAATATGTTATATTATTAAATCAATAATTGAGACGACAAGTTATAATATTAATGATAAATAATTGTTGAAAGATTAAATATGTGTCGATTAAAAATAAAATGATTTGTGGTAATATCTATTCAATTCATGGTGTATATAAGAAGTCTATTATGAGACATTTATGTAAAGTTTGGTTATTTTATGGGGGCCCATATGTCATCATTTAAGAGTCACTTTCTCCAATAGTAATTACATTTACCAGACGTCAAACCACTTGCCGTTTCATATTATAGGCGTCGAACCAATTGTCGTTTCACATTACAGGTGTCGAACCAATTGTCGTTTCACATTACAAGCATCAAACCACTTGTTGTTTCATATTACAGGCGTCAAAACACTTGGTGTTTCACATTACAGGTGTCAAAACACTTTTCTTTTCACATCACCAGTCGTCAAGCCGCTTGCCTTTTCACATTGCAAGGGATAAAATAGAAATCTTCTATAAATATAGGTCTAGTTCTTCATTATTTTTCACAAATTTCTTCAAGCTATAGAGAGAGAAAGTATAGAGAGAATAAGAGAAAAAGAAGAAGAGTATTTTGTTACTACACTACTGCAGTATTCAATCTCCTACTAAAGTAAGCGGTGTTATTTCTTTTGTATTCATGAAGAGAACTTCGGTTATTCCATTCTTTATTATTCTGTTGGAATAACCTGTATACGCGGACTACCATATACTTGGTGAAATTCTTCTGTTATTTCATTCTTTATTATTATGTTGGAATAACCTGTCTATACGAAGTACTGCATACATGGTGAAATTCTTCTATTATTCCAATCTTTATCATTCTGTTGGAAAATCCTGTCTGTGCTGTACGCATAACCTGGTTCCATTATTTATCATTCTGTTGGAACATCCTGTCTGTTCTTTATGCATGACCTGGTTCCATTATTTATTATTCCATTCATTATTATACTCAGTTGGTTAAATCTTTGACTTTGATACTCCATGAAATTAGTGGAATATCCTTTATATTTGCGCTTCATCCAGTATCTTTTCATGAAAATATTCTTCTGAGCATTCTTGAATTTTACACCACAAAGCAGTATCATGTTGACAATTTGGCCGTTATTGGTTCCTGGATAAATTAATTCTTGAACTTGTTTTATTGAATTCCTATATCATTGTCATTATCCTCATGTTTATATTCTGTTGAAAGTCATCTATGGCCTATAGTGCATAGATGGACTTGGCATGATTATGACCAGGGATCATTCGGTATAATCATGACCTTAATATTACAAATGATGTGGTAAAAGTCCTCATTGGGTGGTCGAGCATTGATAGACAGTTGTTGGCATGATCATGACCATTGGTGAAAACACGAATATCCTTAGCCCGTAGTGCATGAATAATTTGTGGTTGTGATACTAATGAATATCATTGGCCGTAGTGTAGGGATGATGTGGATTATTAATTAAGCTGAGTCTCAGCGATAAAAGTATTGTAAAACCTTTTAAATATAGAAGATAGTAGATTTTATTCTCTACTTGACTCTTTTAATGGATTGTTTGTTCCGCTGTAGTTAAACTTTATGTTTGTTATATTGTATCAGTTTAATACTGTTGAAGGCTAACGATAATTTATTCTGCATTATCTTAGTCATAATATTTCTTACTGTGCTAGTTGAGCTCACCCTTTTGCTTTCATTGTTCTCTTAAGGAAATGAGAACGTAGCAGGGACTAGTCGGGGTACAGAGTGACGGTCCAGATGATAGCATTAGTAGTCATCACTATTCTATGAAATAGTGTGATAATAAATGTATCGAGGAATTATTTTGAGTTTGAATACTGTCTAGAAGACAATATATGTATTAAAACACACAGCTTATGTTGTATATTTAAGATTGTATTTGTATTCAGTACCATGTATTTGGCGACTCAGAATAGGTGATGTATACCTATTTTGGGAGCGTCACAGTTGGTATCAAAGCTTAGGGATATGATCCCTGGCTAAGATATGAGACTAGAACTAGGAGGGGAGAGACGGGGAATTCCTTCTCTAGTATGACCTACCTAAGTTTATTTGGTATTTAATTGGTCGGTCAGAGTATAAGGATATTATGTTGCATGTCAATTAACCCTTGTTTTGTGGCAGTATTTGAAAATGACATCCGAGAATATGGAGATAAGAAATAGAGCACATGAGACCGTTGAGTCACCAACGATCAATACCCGGGATAATGTGCAACAAGAAGACCATAATCCTCAGATAAATAACAATACCGATCAAATGATGAATAATGGGATGTTCAGAAGCTTTATACAATTCATGCAACATCAGTCGAGAGCGGCTCCTGTCCAAAATGCAGGTGGAAACACTGGTAACTCTCAGACGATCACCGCTAAACAGTTCAAGGAGCTGGGACCACCGGAGTTTATTGGAGAGCCAAAACCACTTAAGGCGGAGATGTGGATAAAGCCGAACACCAAGATATTTGATGTCTTTGGATGCTCGGAGGAGCAAAAGGTTCCTTTTGCCACCTTTATGTTGCGAGGAGAGGCATATTATTAGTGGGAATCGGTAAAGCGTACTCAACCTGCCTCACTGAAGATGACTTGGGAGAAGTTCCAAGAATTGTTCAACGATAAGTACTTTCCCGAAAGTATTCGTCACATGAAAGAGGTAGAGTTCATCAAGCTGGAGAAAAATAACATGACCATGTCGCAGTACGAAGCCGAGTTTGCCGAATTGTCCCGGTTTGCGTTCCATTTGGTTGATAATGAGGAGAGAATGACGCGAATGTTTCTAAGAGGTTTGAAACCTGAGATACGTCAATATCTTATCTCTCATAAACTGTGTTTGTATTCGGATGTTGTAAATAGGGCAGCCGACAAGTCGATAATACCAGTGGTAGTAGTCATCGAAGCGGTGACAACAAATGTGGAGGAAATCAATATGCCAGAATTAGTAACCACTTCGGTGGTAATCATGGCCAAGATAATAGAAGTAGAAATTTCAAGAAGAGGAGATTTAATAATGATGGAAAGACGTCAGCACCAACACCTGTTGTTAAAGAAGGAGAACGACCACCGGTCATATGTTTCAAATGCGGACAAGAGAGACACATCAGTCCAAACTATACGTAGCAGTCAAAAACATGTTACAATTATGGAAAAGAAGGTCACCTAGCCCGATTTTGTCGTGCACCAAAGTCAAGTCCAGCTGGGATGGAGGAATCAAAAGCAGTCCTAGACAAGACTAAACCGATAGTTCAAGGGAGAGAATTTGTCGTAACCTCCCAAAAAATGAGGAATCTGAACAAGGTGATCACAAATAAGCTAATCATAAACTCTAGCAATGTATATACCTTATTTCATACTAGTTCTACCCATTCTTTTATTTCTCCTACTTGCGCTCAACGTTTAAATTTGACTCCAGAGAAATTAGACTTTGAATTATCTGTTGAAACTCCGTTAGGGGAAACCTTTATTACATCCACAGTTTAGAAGTCTTGTTTGATTCAAATCGGCAACCGCATGTTACCTGCCGATCTTATCTCTTTGAAAATATTTGCATTCGATGTGATTTTAGGGATTGATTGGTTAACCATTCATCATGTTAAAATTGAATGTTTTCGTAAGGTTGTTAGCTTTTATGTTCCTAACCAACCTATTATTCGAATTCAAGCAACCAAACCATTAAATTCAATCACTGTCATCTCAAGCCATAAAGCTATTCATTTATTGAAAAACGGATGTCAAGCTTTCTTAGCTCATGTCACGGATTTAAACAAAAATACATCAGTCTTGAATGATATTTCTATTGTTAATAAATTTTCTGACTTATTCCCTGAAGAACTTCATGGCCTACCCCCGGAGCGTGAAATCAAGTTTTTTATTGACCTTGAACCTGGTACAAAACCTATTTCCAAAGCCCCATATCAAATGGCTCCTATTGATTTCCAGGAGTTAAAAAACCCAACTACAGGAATTTTTAGACATCAGTTTCAATCGTCCTAGTACGTCTCCTTGGGGTGCTCCTGTTTTATCCGTGAAGAAGAAAGATGGATATATGTGACTTTGTATTGTTTATTGGGAGTTAAATCATGTCACCATCAAGAATAGTTATCCGTTACCTCGCATTGATGACCTATTCGACCAGTTACAAGGAGCACAATTCATTTCAAAGATTGATCTTCATTCGGGATATCATCAGCTAAAGATTAAAACTGAGGATGTTCGAAGACTTCCTTCAGAACTCGGTACGGGCATTATGAATTTTTAGTCATGTCTTTTGGATTGACTAATGCTCCTGCTGCTTTCATAGATATGATGAATCGAGTATTCAAGGAATATTTGGATCAGTTCGTTGTTGTCTTTATTGATGACATCCTCATCTATTCCAAAAGTCATGAAGATCATGAGCACCATTTGAAGCTGATACTTGAAAGGCTTCGTGAAAACAAGCTATATGCCAAGCTGAAGAAATTCGTGTTCTGGCTTGAGGAAGTAGCATTCCTTGGGCACATGGTGTCAAAATATGGAGTATCTGTTGACCCAGCAAAGATTGAAGCAATACAAAGCTGGGAGCAACCTAAATTAGTGATCGAAATACGTAGCTTTCTCGGCTTAGCTGGTTATTATCGGAGATTCGTAGAAGGGTTTTATCGAATCACCACTCCATTAACTCAGCTGACTCGAAAAGATAAAAAATTCGGTTGGACCGAGGAATGTGAGAAGAGTTTTTAAGAACTCAAGAGGAGACTCATTTCGGCACCTGTTCTGGCAATACCATCTGGATCGCAAGGATTTATCATCTACAGTGATGCTTCAGGTAAGGGTTTAGGATGTGTTCTCATGCAACACGGAAAAGTCATAGCCTATGCTTCACGAAAAATTATCCTACTCATGATCTAGAGTTGGCAGCTGTCGTTTTTGCACTTAAAATCTTGAGGCATTACTTGTATTGGGAGATGGTGGAGATCTTTACAAATCATAAAAGCCTCAAATATTTCTTCACCAAAAAGGAACTCAATATGGGGAAACGACGTTGGCTTGAACTGTTGAAAGATTATGATCATACCATTCAATACCATCCTGGAAAAACGAACGTGGTAGCTGACACATTGAGTAGAAGATCATATGCGGGTATGAGTGCGATATTGTCAACGCAAAGGCCCATTTTGTATGAATTGTAAAGGATGGAAGTAGAGATAAAGACTCCAGGGACCCACGTGATGATGGCAAATATATGAGTAGAACCGACTTTAATTGATAAAGTTAAAGCTGCTCAAGCTACAGACCTAGAGCTGATGCGCATGAAGAAGAAAGTACAAGAAGGTGCTATTCTGGAAGCAAGAATCGATGAAGAAGGAATACTTAGAGTCAAATCTAGACTTTGTGTTCCTAACGACTCCGATTTGAAGTATAAGATCCTGATGGAGGTGCATAACACACCGTTTGTAATCCATCCTGGGAGTACAAAAATGTATCGTGATCTTCGACATACATTTTGGTGGAGCAATATGAAAAGAGAGATAGCGGTGTTTATCTCAAGGTGTTTAACTTGTCAACGAGTCAAGGCGGAGCATCAATTGCCAAAAGTCCCATTGCAACCACTTAAAATTCCAGAATAGAAGAGGGAGCACATTACCATGGATTTTGTCACTGGTCATTGTCAACGAGTCAAGGCGGAGCATCAGGTTTCTCAAGGAATTGATGCGATTTGGGTCATTGTTGATAGATTAACCAAATCTGTTCATTTCTTACATATACGAGAAACTTATACACTTGAAGGTCTTGCTTGTATTTACATAAATGAGATTGTAAGACTGCATGGTATGCCAATATCCATAGTTTCTGATCGAGACCCAAGATTCACTTCACGATTTTGGGTTAGTTTGCAAAGAGCTATGGACACAAATTTATGATTTAGTTCGGCATATCATCCTCAAACGGACGAACAATCAAAGAGGACTATTTAAACTCTTGAGGATCTATTAAGACTCTGTGTCCTTGACTTCAAAGGAATTTGGGACAAGTTCTTGCCATTAGTGGAATTCTCCTACAACAATAGTTATCAAGCAAGTATCGGCATTGCTCCATTCGAGGCGTTGTATTGATGCAAGTGTCGTTCTCTAGTATGCTGGGATGAGGTGGGTAAAGCAATGTTGTTGGGACTGAAATTAGTATGTATGACTAAGGAGAAGTTTCAAATGATCCGCCAACGTATAAAAACCTCACAAGATCAACAAAAGAGTTATGCTGATCTTTATTGAAAGGACGTGGAATTTAACGTTGGAGAACATGTTTTGTTACGTGTGGCTCCATGGAAATGAGTTACACGATTTGTAAAGAGAAGAAAGCTCAATCCTCGATTCATTGGCCCATTTGAAATCCTTGACCGAGTAGGAACTGTAGCCTATAGACTCGCTTTACCGCCAAGCATGTCTCGTGTTCATAACATTTTTCATATATCCATGTTACATAAATATGTGGAGGACCTGAACAACATTATTGAGTTAGAATCGGATGAAATAGCTGAAGATTTAACGTAAGAAGAGGTTCATGCTCAAATCTTGGATAAGAAGGAACATATTCTACGCTCCAAGGTTATACCTCGAGTCAAAGTTTTGTGGAGAAACCACGATTTGAAGAAATGACTTGGAAGTTAGAATCTGAAATTAAATCAAAGTATCCTCACCACTTCGTCATGCCAGATATGTACCCTAATTTCGAGGACAAAATTTCATAAGAAGGGGAGGTTGTAAGACCCCAACTTTTATGAATAAAGATTAATTTTATCTAAATATCATTTTTGAATATTATAGTGTGGATTTTATATAATGTTATAGTTGTGGGTAAAATTTATAAATTTCAAAAAGTGAGCAAGTTGTTATAAAATATTCGTTTGGTCGGGGAATATTCTTTTTGTCAGGGAATATTCGTACGACGACACAATCATTGGTGGACCCCATAACAGAATTATTGTCGGACTTAAAAAATGACAAAATTATCTTTTTATAAAAAAAATAATGGCGGAAGTTTTGCCGTTAACTGTTGAAATACCCAGGAATAAAGGTACAATATTACGCGTGGTTGCATAGTAGCACACTGTATTGATTATTGATGCTTACGTGAGAAGTCACTCAGTTATACTCAATTATTGCTGCAATAATTGTTGCAACATATCTCTTATATTATTGATTCAATATTGTCACAATATCATCTGTATAATATGTTATATTATTAAATCAATAATTTAGATGACAAGTTATAATATTAATGATGAATAATTGTTGAAAGATTAAAATGTGTTGATTAAAAATAAAATGATTTGTGGTAATATTTATCCAATCCTTAATGTATATAAGAAGTCTATTATGAGACGTTTGTGGTAAGTTTGGTTATTTTATGGGGGCCCATATGTCACCATCTAAGAGTCTCTTTTGCCAATAGTAATTACCTTTACCAGACATCAAACCACTTGTCGTTTCATATTACAGGCGTCGAACCAATTGTCGTTTAACATTAGAGGCGTCGAATCAATTGTCGTTTCACATTACAGACGTCAAACCAATTGTCGTTTCACATTACAGGCGTCAAACCACTTGTTGTTTCATATTACAGGTGTCAAAGAGGCGTCAACCCACTTTTCTTTTCACATCACCTGTCGTCAAGCCACTTGCCTTTTCACATTGCAAGGGCTAAGCTAGAAATCTTCTATAAATTGAGGTCTAGTTCTTCATTATTTTTCACGAATTCATTCAAGCTATAGAGAGAATAAGAGAAAAAGAAAAAGAGTATTCTGTTACTATACTACTGTAGTATTCAATCTCTTACTAAAGTAAGGGGTGTTATTTCTTGTGTATTTATGAAGAGAACTTCTGTTATTCCATTCTTTATTATTCTGTTGGAATAACATGTATACGCGGACTATCCTATACTTGGTGAATTTTTTCTTTTATTCCATTCTTTATTATTATGTTGGAATAACCTGTCTATGCGAAGTACTGCATACATGGTGAAATTCTTCTATTATTCCATTCTTTATCATTCTGTTGGAACATCATGTCTATGTTGTACGCATAACATGGTTCCATTATTTATCATTCTGTTGGAACATCTTGTCTGTGCTTTACGCATTACCTGATTCCATTGTTTATTATTCTGTTGGAATATCATGTCTGTGCATTTACGCATGACCTGGTTCCATTATTTATTATTGTGTTTGAATAACCTGTCTGTGTGGTCTATCTCATACTTGGTGAATTCTTTTGTTATTCTATTCGTTATTATACTCAGTTGGTTAAAGCTTTGACTTTGATACTCAATGAAATTAGTGGAATATCCTTGATATTTGCGCTTTATCCAGTATCTTTTCATGGAAATATTCTTCTGAAAATTCTTGAATTTTACACCACAAAGCAGTATCATGTTGACGATTTGGACGTTATTGGTTCCTGGATAAATTAATTCTTGAACTTGTTTTATTGAATTCCTATATCATCGTCACCATCCTCATGTTTATATTATGTTAAAAGTCATATGTGGCCTGTAGTGCATAGATGGACTTGGTATGATTATGAACAGGGATCATTTGATATAATCATGACCGTAATGTTACAAATGATGTGGTAAAAGTACTCATTGGCTCGTAGTGCGTTAATGGACAGTTGTTGTCATGATCATGACCATTGATGAAAATAGGAATATCCTTGGCCCATAGTGCATGGATAATTTATGGTTGTGATACTAACGAATATCTTTGGCCGTAGTGCATGGATGATGTGGATTATTTATTAAGCTGAGTCTCAGCGATAAAAGTATTGAAAAACCTTTTAAATCATAGAAGATAGTAGATTTTATTCTCTACTTGACTCTTCTAATGGATTACTTGTTTCACTGCAGTTAAACTTAATGTTTGTTATATTGTATCAGTTTAATACTGTTGAAGACTAACAATAATTTATTCTGCATTATCTTAGTCATAATATTTGTGATAACCCAAATTTTTATAAATTAGTAAAATAAGAATTTAATAATTAAAATTCTTATTATGAGATATTTTGAGTTTGAGTATGTATATATATGTTCTATATATGTTGAAATATATGATCTAGTGTGAAGAGAAATATATATTTATATATTGGGAAAGTGAGGTTTAATAGTTAAGTTAACTATTGAAGAAATTAAATGAATTTTGTAATTGATTTTAAATATTTATTGAATTAAATAAATATTTTAATTAATTTATTTATTTAGACAAATATATGGTTGATAAAGTTGTGGTGAATTACTTTTGTAACTAAATTAATTAATGATAATTAAATTGAGTGTTGATAATTTTATCTGAAGGATTTAATTTAAGGAAAATAATTAAATTAAATCAATTGCTTAATATTTAAGAAGATAATTAAATTAAATGAATTGTTTAATTTAAAGGAAATAAATAAAGTGATGTTTCTAATTAAATTGGATATATAATTATTTAATTATTTATTATAGGCATAATTATAATAGGAATATAATTATTTTAATTATAAATTATAAGCTATTAAAATGGGTTACATGTGTGACAAGTGTAACTGTATAATATAAATATTATTTAAATAATCTAGTATGAGAATTAGTGTGTAACCAAACGTAGCCTTATGACTTTTGGTTATTTTAACTGATGTGAGCCTTTTTATTTTCTTCACCTGACGTATGTGGGTTATATCATGTATTCTCCTAATAAGCTAAGAATAAAGAAAAGGAGAAACAAAGGAACTTTTAGAGAGAATCAAAGGAAGAATTTCTAAACTTTGTTAACATCATCTTGCTAGTAGGAGATTCAAGGTATAATCCATTCTTAAATTTTCATGTTTTAGTTTTGTAATCTTATTCTCTAAAATAATTGAATTTTGTTGGGTTAGGGTTTGAGGTGTTGATTACGTAATGTGTAATCTGATAATTGTTATATAGAAGTTGTATTGAGTAATCAAATTCATGGAAAAGTGGTTTGTAAAAGAAAATTAAGATAATAGTGTTTTGTATATGAAAATGTCTTAGTAAGTCCAAAATTTGATGTTCAATCTTCGCTATAATCTATAAATTGATGTTGGATTATGTTAGTATGTTAAGAAAAGAAAGCGGCGTAGTTTGAATCATGCCAATTGATTAAGAAACGAAGCCATGGCGATTGAATTCGCTAAATTGTCAAAACATAAACAATTAGTATGAACATGAGTTATAAATTAATATTTGGATTAGTTAATGTTTATGTTAATTGATGGGTATTTGGTATATTGTAGTTTTATGAGTTACAAACCTATAGAATCAAAAATGGACTGAATTGGATGAGTATAACTCATGTTATGATCATTGGAAGGAGTAAGGGGTCTGTGTAATCGCGAAGAGCAGAGCCTGAGGACCTGTTCTGCGACTTTGGGCTCAGATGCTCTGCCCCCAAGGCCAATTGGGCCGCAGCTGCACTGGGCATCAGTAACAGTTGGCTGCTCTGACCTGCTGCAGTAAATTAAGCATAACATTTTCATACGAACTCCGATTAAGGTGATTCAAGATGATCCAGAACGAGGACGAATAGACCTAAAAGTTTTTTTCTTTAAGGTATTTAGTTTGAGGTCTTTAGGAAGGGTTAAAATGGTCATCTTTAGAACAATTGTGTTTTTGGAGGCAATCGGAGGGCGTCAGGCATGCACGTATGCAAGTGTAGTGCTCTTGACGATAATAGATGTTGTTCTAAGTTATAGAACATGAATATTATGAAGTATAATGATGCTTAACATTAATAAATATTATATTAGATAAGTTGAATATGCATACTAAGCACACACAAGAGAGACAAATTGGGCGTGTGACGAATAAACGTCGAAAACGTCGTGATAAGTGATAATGAAAATAAAAAGTGTATTAAATCAAATGAAATAAATATTATAAGACATTGAATAGTGTTAATATAAAACAAATAATGATTCCTGGCAGGACTTAAGCACTTAAATGAACTTCGAATATGAAATATAGTGAGCTATAAGTCGAAAGTAACACAATAAAATTGAACATTGTGTATTGATAATAGGAAGGGTTATGAGATGTAAATTAAAGTTTACATTACAACTACTATGAGTTGCTATGTGACTAATAGTTGATGTGTATGATTATATAATTGTGTAGGGCACGTGAAGTGCAGATATCTGTAAGCTGTTAAACTGTTATTGGTAAACAACGATCAAGGCAAGTCTTTCAGTTCCTATTTATTATGTGAACTTGGTGATTAACCATTTTAAATCTTTATTGAAAAGAGCATGATGTGTTATATATATATGTTGAATGTATGAAATGTTAAAGTTAACTTATGACTATATACGTTGATTGAGTAAAGCATGCTGATTGAGTAAGGAACTCAATCTTTATACTTGTTATATGAACTGTAAAATGTATGTTATGTTAGTCTAATATTTATGAGATATATGTTGAGCATGTTAGATTTTGCTGGGCTGTTGAGCTCAACCTTGCAAATAACCATTTTTACAAGTTAAGGATTGAAGGTAACACTATGTGCTACTTGAATGACGTGGATCAGAAATAATACATGAAGATTAATAATTTAGCTAAAGTTGTTATGTCATAATACCATGATTATGATTCATGAGATGTACTAAATGTTTTATGATGTATAGTTTTATGTTGAGTTGTAAAGTTAAAGTTAGAGTTATCTGACATGTAAAGGTTATCAGGTTGAGTTATTTGATATAATAATTGTGATGAAGTGAATCATGGATTATATATGTTTCAAAGATATGTAGATGATAAAGGTTTTGATTGAGGGAATTAAAGTAAGATGACATAAAAGTTTTAATTATTTCGTATTTTATTAAGTTTAACATTAAATAATGATGTAAAATTAGAAGTTAGACATACTATTAACGACCGAAGTCGATAATTAAATTGTTTGAATTTTGGGGTCGTTATAATTTTTCTTATTGGGCTAGTTGAGCTCACCCTTTTGCTTTCATTGTTCTCTTCAGGAAATGAGAACGTAGCATGGACTAGTCGGGGTACAGAGTGACGGTTCAGATGATATCATTAGTAGTCTGATGAGTAGGTTTTATACCTATGAATCCGATATTATTAAACTTAATTATTGTTATCTTTTATTGTTTTTTAGTATCTTTTTATGTATTTTGTGTTTATTTGTTGTAGGTTGGAGCTGGAGGGACAAATTGGTCATTTCAGAGAAGAAAAAGGTCAAAAATCATGAAAATTAAAGCTGAGTGGCATTTTTGTAATTATGTGGTCCTGGTCAAGCGCCTAGGCGCTTGGAAATGGCCTATTTGAGCGCCTAGGCGCTCCAGTGCGGAAAAAGTTGCGTTTTTCTACTGCCAAGTGGGTTTTTGAAGCTAAAGAGGAGTCTGAATGAGGGCTGAGACCAATACAAATAGGAGAAGACTTTAGAAAATAGAGATCAATTAATTTTTCAAGAGATTTGCAGAGAGAACAACAAGAAAAACACAAAGGAGAATTGCAAGGGCTGAAGATCAAAGAGAGAGTATTGGAGCAAATTCAGAGTTTCTTCTTCCCTTCTCTAGTTTTATCTTTTGTAATTATCAGGGATGTTTGGATTATTAATCTGGATGATGTTTTTCTTTATTATTATCATGAACTAAATTTTAATTAAGATTGCAACGAAACTTGGTATGTATTTTAAATTACAAGCTTCCCATTGAATGAAAGTTAGTTTTTATTGAATTGTTTATTATATCTTATGTTTATTGATTAATTATTTGGCCAACAATTACTGTGATAATCTATATAAAATTGGAAGATGGAGTATAGATTGAGATCTGGATATGATAACATCTGTTCATATAATCTGAATAGGGTTAATATGATTAGCATGTAGGATAGGAATATACCTTTGTGTCTTTTGTTTCCATTGAAAGAATTTGTGCGTAAACCCTAATTAACTTGATTCACATAGGAATATAGTGAGTTGATTAACTGGGGTGTTCCTTGTAATTCCGCATCTTAAAGATTGGATTTAGGAGGATTTGTTCACGTGTCTTTGGAAGAAGTGCGTGAATATTCATAAAGCATTCTTGGATAATGATTCATATTAATTGATTTATTTTAAATGGGAAGTAAGTTAGTTTAAATGAAATACCAAGGGAAGTTGTAATCTTAACCTGTTAAATCTGCAGTTATTCTTGTGAAATTTTGATTTTAATTATTAGTTTGTTAAGTTTAAATCTTCAAATCACAAACAAAATTTTCTTAGTTTAAAATAGGATTAATTGCATTAAAGTTAGTAATTGATAAATATTAGTCTATTTCCTCGTGGGAACGATATCCTTGCTTGCTGAATATTACAATTGAACGCGTATACTTGCGTGGTAAAGTGCTATTAAAAATTTAGGCAACAAGTTTTTGGTGCCGTTGCCGGGGACATTAGTTTAATATTTTTTCATTATTGATTTTTATAGCGTTAATCTTAATTTAAATTTTTTCTGTTCTGTTCTGTTCTATTTAGGTGTTCTTGACTAGTGTATGCAAACGCGATCGAAGAAACCAGATTTATTGCCTCACGAGGACGTCATCGAGAAAAAATTTCAGCGGTTGCGTAAGTGGGTTAAAGAAACCAAAGAAGCACTTGATAAGAAAGATACTATGGCTGAAGAAGAGCAAAAAGCATTGCGGGATTATGCTACATCGTGGGTTACTAAAATTCAGTCGAGTATTACGAGACCTGCCATTACTGCTACAAGTTTTGAGATAAAACCAGGGACAATACAGATGATTCAAAATTCATGTCAGTTTGGAGGGTTACCAAATGATGATCCGAACGATCACATAGTCAGCTTTATAGAAATCTGCGATACTTTCAAGTACAATAATGTGTCAGAGGATGCAATAAGGCTAAGGCTATTTCCATTTACTCTCAGAGATAAGGCTAAGAGTTGGCTCCATTCACTACCACCAGGCTCGATTACTACATGGAATGATCTAGCCCAGAAATTTCTTGCAAAGTTTTTTCCGCCTGCAAAAACAGCAAAGTTGCGGAACGATATCTTCTCTTTCGTTCAGCACGATTCAGAATCACTATATGAAGCTTGAGAGAGATTCAAAGATTCATTGCGAAAATGTCCACACCATGGGATTCCTCAATGGCTTCAGGTGCAAACTTTTTATAACGGTTTATTCAGCACAGTGAGGTCGAGTATAGATGCTGCAGCAGGAGGAGCTATTATGGCCAAGAATTGTGATGAGGGGTATCATTTGCTTGAAACCATGGAAGCTAATAATTATCAGTGGCCAATGGCCAAAACGACTCAGCTAAGGACAGTAGGGGTTTATGAAGTGGATGCGATGACAGCATTGTCAGCTCAAGTGACAGCTAAGATTTCTGCTCTTACAAAGAAGATAGATGCACTTGGGGTACAACCAGTTCAGAAAATGGAAACGATTTATGAAATATGTGCGGGTAACCACTCAAGTGATCAATGCGCAATAAATCCTGAGTCGGTCCAGTTTGTTTCCAATTATAACAGGCAGCAGGGCAGTTATTCAAACAATTACAATTCAGGAGTGAGAAACCACTCAAATTTTTCTTGGAGTAATAATCAGTCACATGCTCAAGCTCCAAGGCAATCATATCCACCTGGATTTCAGCCACATCAACAATCTCAACAACACCCACAACCTCATCAACCTGATAAGTTATCACAAATGGAAGAATTGTTGGCAAGATTGGTAACTCAGTTTGAAGCCACAACGAAAAACCAATCAGCTGCAATAAAGAATCTTGAGAACCAAATGGGGGCAGATAGCTAATGCTTTGAATACTAGAACTCCAGGTTCTTTACCTAGTGATACGGAGAAAAATCCAAGGAATGATGGAAATGAGCATTGTAAGGCAGTTACACTCAGAAGTGGGAAGGAGTTGACTACAAATTTGGACGGACACAAGAAAATAATTTCTGCTGAGGATGGTGAACAAGAGCGTGGAAATTCGGAAAGTAAATCTGGGGAAAAAGTTGTGACAAAACAACAAGAAGATAAGCAAACAACAGTCGTACCACCCGTGCCGTTTCCTCAAAAGATTTCAAAAGCAGAAATTAGATAGACAAATTTCAAAATTTTTAGAAGTGTTCAAAAAGCTGCAAATCAACATTCCATTCGCAGATGCTTTAGAACAAATGCCTAGTTATGAAAAATTCATTAAAGATATTTTAGCAAGAAAGAGGAAGCTAGGGGAGTTCGAAACTGTAGCATTGACAGAAGAATGTAGCGCAATTCTGCAAAGAAAGTTACCACCGAAGTTAAAGGATCCGGGTAGCTTCACAATACCGTGCACGATTGGGCCCCAGTTCTTTAACAGATGTTTGTGTGATTTGGGTGCGAGTATTAACTTGATGCCACTTTCGATCTACACTCAGTTGGGATTACCAGCGTCAAAGCCAACAAATATCTCTCTACAGCTCGCAGATAGATCAGTGACATACCCTAGGGGCATTGTGGAAGACATATTAGTGAAGGTTGACAAATTCATATTTCCAGCTGACTTCATTGTGTTGGACTACGAAGAGGATAAAGACATACCCATTATCCTTGGAAGACCATTTTTAGCCACTGGAAGGACATTAATTGATGTACAAAAGGGAGAGTTAATAATGAGAGTTCAAGATGAAGAAATAACTTTTAATGTTTTCAAGGCTATGAAATTTCCGAAGGGAGAGGAAGAGTGCTTAAGAGTTGATCTAATTGAAGAAGCAACTGAAGAGGTATTTAGTGAATCTGTGATTGAAGACCCTCTTGAAACCGCATTGGTTAGTGAAAATTTATTTGATGATTCAACTGTGCTAGAATGGGTTCAAATGTTAGATTCAACTCCAAAGTTCACACGATGTTTGCAAAAATTTGAACCTCTGGATTATCGGGGAAAGCTAGATGAAAAGGTGACATCATCCTTAGAAGAACCGCCTACCTTGGAACTTAAGCCATTGCCTAACCACCTCCGGTATGCCTACCTTGGTTCTTCTTCCTCCTTGCCAGTCATTATTTCTGCATCACTTGACAAGGTTCAAGAAGAAAAGCTACTAAGGGTACTTCGACAATACAAGACTGCTCTTGGATGGACTATTGCAGATATCAAGGGGATAAGCCCATCAATTTGTATGCATAAGATTTTGTTGGAAGATGAAGCAAAACCAACTATTGAACAACAACGAAGACTCAATCCCATCATGAAGGAAGTTGTCAAAAAGGAAATCATTAAATGGTTGGATGCGGGAATTATCTACCCTATCTCAGATAGCTCATGGGTAAGTCCGGTTCAATGCGTGCCAAAGAAAGGGGGAATGATAGTAGTTGCGAATGAGCATAATGAATTGATCCCAACTCGAACAGTTACGGGTTGACGGGTGTTTATGGATTACAGAAAGTTGAATAAGGCCACTCATAAGGACCATTTTCCTCTACCATTCATAGATCAGATGTTGGACAGGCTTGCAGGGCACGAGTATTATTGTCTCTTGGATGGATACTCAGGCTATAACCAGATTGCCATTGCACCTGAGGATCAGGAGAAAACAACATTCACATGCCCATATGGTACCTTTGTTTTTCGCAGAATGTCTTTTGGGTTATGTAATGCACCAGCAACATTTCAACGGTGTATGATGGCTATTTTTTCCGATATGGTAGAACAAAATCTTGAGGTATTTATGGATGATTTTTCAGTTTTTGGGGATTCGTTTGATTATTGTTTAGAAAATTTCACACTCGTGCTCAAACGGTGTATGGAAACGAATTTGGTTTTAAACTGGGAGAAATGTCATTTTATGGTGCAAGAGGGGATAATCTTGGGTCATCGAGTATCATCAAAAGGAATTGAGGTTGATAGAGCTAAAATTGAAACCATTGAGAACCTGCCACCACCTATTTCTGTAAAGGGTATTCGAAGTTTTTTGGGACACGCTGGTTTCTATGACGTTTTATAAAAGACTTCTCCAAAATCACAAAACCACTTTGCAATCTTTTGGAGAAGGATGTCCCATTCAACTTTGATCAAGCATGCTTGGAAGCTTTTGATGTGTTGAAGAAGAAACTTGTTACCGCACCTGTAATCATAGCGCCAGATTGGAATATCCCGTTCGAATTAATGTGTGATGCTAGCGACTATGCGATTGGCGTTGTTCTTGGCCAACGAAAGGATAAAATTTTTTATGCTATATACTATGCTAGTAAGACATTGACGGATGCTCAATTGAATTATACCACTACCGAGAAAGAGTTATTAGCAGTTGTTTATGCATTTGATAAATTTCGCTCATATTTGATTGGGACAAAGGTGATTGTGTTTACAGATCATTCGGCAATTAAGTACTTAATATCAAAGAAAGACGAGAAACCGAGATTAATTAGATGGGTATTATTGCTACAAGAGTTTGACTTGGAGATCCGGGACCGAAAAGGAACAGAAAATCAGGTTGCTGATCATTTATCACGGTTAGAGAATTCAGAACTAAAGAAATATGATACAACAGTGATTAACGAATTTTTTTCGGATGAACAGCTATTTGCGGTAAGAATGGATACACCATGCTATGCAGATTATGTAAATTTCATTGTCAGTAAGGTGTTTCCGCCAGATTTGACAAGCCAGCAGAAGAAGAAATTTCTCCATGATGTGAAACAGTATTTATGGGACGAGCCATTTTTATTTAAAAAATGTGGCGATCAAGTAATAAGAAGGTGCGTCCCGGAAGTTGAAATGGAGAATATTTTATACCAATGTCACGCATCTGACTATGGTGGACATTTTGGGGGAGAAAGAACGGCAGCTAAAGTGCTTCAATGTGGATTTTTTTGGCCAACACTCTTTAAAGATGCCCGTGTGTTTTCATTAAAATGTGACAGATGCCAAAGAGTTGGTAATATATCAAAGAGACACGAGATGCCACTTAACATGATCCTGGAAGTTGAATTATTTGATGTTTGGGGCATTGACTTCATGGGACCATTTCCACCATCTTTCTGTAACTCCTATATACTTCTAGCGGTGGACTACGTTTCGAAGTGGGTAGAAGCTATAGCATTGCCCACCAATGATGCGAAGGTTGTGATTAAGTTCATTCGGAAGAACATTTTCTCTAGATTCGGCACTCCTCGCGCAATCATTAGTGATGAAGGCACGCACTTCTGTAATAAGCAGTTCTCAGCTATCCTCGCTAAATACGGAGTCACTCATAAGATAGCTACTGCTTACCATCCACAAACAAGTGGTCAAGCCGAGGTATCTAACCGAGAAGTGAAACGAATCCTCGAGAAGATAGTGAATCCTAGTCGGAAAGATTGGTCTAGCAAGTTGGACGATGCTTTATGGGCATACCGTACAGCCTACAAAACTCCGATAGGGATGTCTCCGTACAGGTTAGTTTATAGGAAGGCATACCATCTTCCAGTTGAACTCGAACACAGTGCTTATTGGGCAATTCGGAAGTTAACCTTTGATATGTCTGCTGCGGGGGAGAAGCGCCTCTTACAATTGAATCAAATGGATGAATTCAGACTCCAATCGTATGAGAACGCGAAGTTATATAAAGAAAAGATTAAGAAGTGGCATGATGAGAAAATTCTGGAAAGAAAATTTGAAGCAGGGCAAACAGTGTTATTATACAATTCAAGGCTTAAACTGTTTCCTGAAAAGTTGAAATCTCGTTGGTCAAGGCCATTTATCATTACAAAAGTTTATCCTCATGGAGCTGTGAAAGTGGAAGACTCGAATTCAAAACATAATTTTAAAGTCAACGGTCAAAGATTGAAGCACTACTATGGGGGTTGTGTTGATCGTGAAAAGATAACAGTCAACCTTGCTGATTAGAACAGAGGAGAAAGTCAGGCTGGCGACTATAAACCAAGCGCTAACTGGGAGGCAACCCAGGAATTTTTATTATTATTTGCTATTTTTACTTTTATTAATTTGCTTTACTGTTAGTTTATGTAGTGGTTAAATTTTTATTGTTTAGAATTTGTTACATCCATCGTTCTCTAACAGATATTCAATTTATTGCAGGAAAGGAGGCCAAACATTTGTGATCTTAATAAGATGAATGTCCACTCGTCAAAATCTCAAATTTCTAATCATTTCCGTAAATTTTGGTGTGGAAGGCAACAAGTTATTGGAGGTATGGCATACAAGAAGCACAAAACACCAAAATAGGTAAAGTACACTGACCAAACGCCTAGGCGGTCCAGCCAAGGCCAAATCAAGCGCCTAGGCGCTCCAAGTCAGTAACTATTCTTCTGACCAAGTGCCTAGGCGGTCCAGCTAAGCTTAAACCAAGCGCCTAGGCGCTCCACACGACCCAAGCTTTCTGCAGGTAACCGCCTAGGCGGTCCAGACAGTACATTCTCAAGCGCCTAGGCGCTCCAATACAAATAATAATAATAATAATAAAAGCCCTAATCGGGCTACACTATTCCTTCCCCTAATCAAACACATTCTTGCTCTCCTACTCCTTCTCTAACTCACTCCACTCTTAACCCTCATCTACTCTAGCCACAACAACCATCTTTCTCTTCCAAATCCTAATCAAACACTAAATCTCTACCCAAACTAAGGCACCTAAGCTCCATATTGTCATCCTTCTTCACCAATTCGGGCATCAACTTACATTCAAGCCACATCTATCTAAAGTAAGGGTTCAAAGCTCAAATTTCTCATCCAACTTTGATTGAAACATCATATTTGGCTATAACCAAGTAAGTGCACAAGGTTTTACTGCAAATTATTTGGATTCACTTGGATAATAGCTATGTTAGTCCTTTGAAGTTAGTTTCTATCATTGTGTTGGCTCAAGTGGGTGTGGGTACTCTTAATTGTTGTTTGTATTGCCTTGGAAGTATAGTGTGCTTAGTAATTGGAAAAATTGGTGAAAATTAAGTTTGGGGGAGTGCCTACCAATAGTGTTCCAAATCTGTGCACACCAAGTGTTCGATAATTTGTCACAAAGAGGATTTTGGCTAACCTAAGTCACTGAGTATCATTTGGTTTGGCAAGAACATATTAGATAAGACTATGGCTACTAAGAGACAAAGAGGAGAGACTTCGGGCACTTCGCAAAAGTATGACAAAAAGAGATTTACAAGTGCTCAAGCGTCCGAAAGATATTACAATGTACTTTCTAATAAAGCACTAATTCCCGAGCGAGTATTATTGACAGAGATAGAAGATGGGGAATTATTACAAATGATTGGTAGTAGAAGGTGGGTGAACTTTACAGCCCAACCGGATGCATCGGTTGTTAAAATTGTTAAGGAATTCTACGCCAATGCAAAAGATCATGTTGGTAACATAATTTATGTTCGCGGAAAATCAGCGGAGGTCAGTTTTGGGTCAATAAATGCTTATTACGGCTTGAACATGATACCCAATAATGGCTACATGCATTATTTAGAACACGAGCTAGACTACAGTGAGATCATTCAAGCCTTGTGTGTACCTGGAACAACATGGAAATTAACAGATCAACAAGAAGATGTTTTGTTCCCCGCATCCAAACTAAGCAGTTATGGGAAAGCATGACATGCCTTTATTTGTGCCAAGTTGATGTCGTGTAGGCATATGAGTGATGTTATAAACCAAAGGGCAGCGTTGCTTTTCTGCATTGCATCAGGAAACACTATAGATGTGGGTCAGGTTATACATGATTCCATTAATAAAGCAATTCAAGGAGGGACCTCAGGAGGATTACCACACCCATCTTTGATCACTGGACTATGTCAACAAGCTGGGGTAAAATGGGATGCAGAGGAAGCTACATAACCTCCTTTAGCCGCAATTGACCACTCGCTTATTAAGAAGTACAAGGTATGGGGTGGGGTATACCACACCCGAGAGGGTTAGGATTCATTATTGCTCCTCCCGAGCTTGCAGACGAGCCTACTCAACAGTTCCACGACAATCCTTCTGTAGCTGGAAGTTCTGGGCCACCACCAAATGTTTTTGAAGATATCCGTCGAGATTTAAGAAATCAAACTAGAAGGATCGACATGGTGGCCACTCGAGTTCAGCAGGGTTTTGACCGAATGGAAAGGAATCAGGATAGTTTAGCTCAACGACAAACGGAGGTGTATCAGAATTTTAGTGCAGCATTCCTCGAAATGTTTGCCCGCATGAATCCAGGTGCCGCTCCCTACCAATTTCCACCATTGTCTGCGTACCCCCCAGATGAAGAAGAAGAAGAAGAAGAAGAAGAGGAGAATACTGACAAGGAATAATGCTTCGATTTTTCAGGGAAGTCCTCAATGCTTAATTTCTTAAATTTTATTTGCTATATACAATGAGGACATTGCATCAGTTAAGTTTGGGGGTGTAATTTTCTAGCTCCAGTTCATGCATGTAGTATTCATCTAGTGCATTCATATAGTATTCAGTTAATAGTTTTTCATGTAGTTTGCATTCATGTAGTTTTCATTTTAATTTCTTAAAAAAAAATTAGTATTTGCATGTTTCCAGCCGTTAGATAGTTTAAGTTTATTTTGGCCAGTAATGAGATTGGAATTGAGTAGACAAGTATAGTATTGTCTGTTAAGACTTTGATGTGATTTCTTGTCATGATTTGAATCTTTACCTGTTTGAAACTGATATAATAAGGATAACACAGTAAAAACAACTATGTTGACTGATTGAGTTTAAATTAACACATAATGGACTTCTAGAGGATAATGCTAGTTTTAATGAATGAAAGACATGAATAGGCGAAGATGACTGAATTTAGATAAAAACTTAAGTTTGGGGGAAAAATTTGGGATACATAAGCTTGAAAAAAAAATAAAAAAAATAAAACAAATACCGCGGCTAGTTTTGTTTCGGGGCCTTTGTTACTTGAGCAAGTACGCCCGAAGGGGTATCTTAATACCTAGCGCCCTAAGGTCTTATATGGTCTGGGAGTCGTTGGTCGAAAGCTCGCTAAGGGGTAGCACTGTTAGCCTAATGGAATGAGACATTGCACAGTCATGGTTAAATAAAATATATATATATAAAAAAAACAATAAAACGGGAAAAGAGCAAAAAGCCCCCGTAAAGCACAATAAAGCATAAGTATCCCGGATTGGACTCTTAAATTTGGTGGATATTTGTCTTTAGTTGGTTTTCGCTTCTTCATGAATTTTGTGAGTTTACACTGTATGATTCCTTTAAAGAGATTTATTATGTGTTGTATTTAGCATCATATCAGTTAGCATGGATGTTAAGCACACACACTATATCAATAATAATAGGTTAAGATTTGATGACTGACGAGGAAATTATTAATCTGTCTTGATATGATGTACTAGCATGTTTATTGTGATTTCTCTGAGGCTTGATGAATAGATTTTGTTCTGTTTGACTGCTGGAATTTAAGCATATATCTAGTTGCATTTGTATTGCATATTTAGTTATTGCATTGTGTTGTGTTGTTTGGGGACAAGCAATTGGTTAAGTTTGGGGGTATTTGATGAGTAGGTTTTATACCTATGAATCCGATATTATTAAACTTAATTATTGTTATCTTTTATTGTTTTTTAGTATCTTTTTATGTGTTTTATGTTTATTTGTTGTAGGTTGGAGCTGGAGGGACAAATTGGCCATTTCGGAGAAGAAAAAGGTCAAAAATCAAGAAAATTAAAGCTGAGTGGCATTTTTGTAATTACGTGGTCCTGGTCAAGTGCCTAGGCGCTTGGAAATGGCCTATGTTGAGCGCCTAGGCGCTCCAGTACGGAAAAAGTTGCGTTTTTCTACTGGCAAGTGGGTTTTTGAAGCCAAAGAGGAGTCTGAATGAGGGCTGAGACCAATACAAATAGGAGAAGACTTTAGAAAATAGAGATCAATTAATTTTTCAAGAGATTTGCAGAGAGAACAACAAGAAAAACACAAAGGAGAATTGTAAGGGCTGAAGATCAAAGAGAGAGTATTGGAGCAAATTCAGAGTTTCTTCTTCTCTTCTCTAGTTTTATCTTTTGTAATTATCTGGGATGTTTGGATTATTAATCTGGATGATGTTTTTCTTTATTACTATCATGAATTAAATTTTAATTAAGATTGCAACGGAACTTGGTATGTAGTTTAAATTGCAAGCTTCCCATTGAATGAAAGTTAATTTTTATTGAATTGTTTATTATATCTTATGTTTATTAATTAATTATTTGGCCAACAATTACTGTGATAATCTATATAAAATTGGAAGATGGAGTATAGATTGAGATCTGGATATGATAACATCTGTTCATATAATCTGAATAGGGTTAATACGATTAGCATGTAGGATAGGAATATACCTTTGTGTCTTTTGTATCCATTGAAAGAATTTGTGCGTAAACCCTAATTAACTTGATTCACATAGGAATATAGTGAGTTGATTAACTGGGGTGTTCCTTGTAATTCCGCACCTTAAAGATTGGATTTAGGAGGATTTGTTCACGTGTCTTTGGAAGAAGTGCGTGAATATTCATAAAGCATTCTTGGATAATGATTCATATTAATTGATTTATTTTAAATGGGAAGTAAGTTAGTTTAAATGAAATACCAAGGGAAGTTGTAATCTTAACCTGTTAAATCTGCAGTTATTCTTATGAAATTTTGATTTTAATTATTAGTTTGTTAAGTTTAAATCTTCAAATCACAAACAAAATTTTCTTAGTTTAAAATAGGATTAATTGCATTAAAGTTAGTAATTGATAAATTTTAGTCTATTTCCTCGTGGGAACGATATCCTTGCTTGCTGAATATTACAATTGAACGCGTATACTTGCGTGGTAAAGTGCTATTAAAAATTTAGGCAACATAGTCCTCACTATTCTATGAAATAGTGTGATAATAAATGTATTGAGGACTTATTTTGAGTTTGAATACTGTCTAGAAGATAATATTTGTATTAAAACTCACAACTTATGTTGTATATTTAAGATTTTATTTGTATTTTGTATCATGTATTTGGCGACTCAGAATAGGTGATGTATACCTATTTTGGGGGCGTCACACATAACCTTAGTGCTAGGCCTTAGAAAAATTATGAGAATTTAGAGAGTTTGTGATGCCCCCAAATCCGTGTAACATCGATTACAGGACATGGTGCTCACGATACAACATACATCATCATTTATCTAAGTAACTCTAATAATAATAATAATAATAATATTAACTATTACATACTTATTCAAAATAAAGTCCCAAGTCTGTACAAACTTTAATAAACTGAAACTTAAACTCAGTGTTTATCGCTACATTACATCATATGCGAAAATATACTTATTACATAAATAACTCTCATCATTTCATCTTAGACTTTCCCTTGTCCTTGCCCGAGCCCTCAACGTTATCACCCATAACTGAAAGGTTTAAGCAAGAATGAGCACAAATTGCCCAACAAGTATATAAAGTAGTTTGAGAACATACATCAGAAGTAAAAGCATTACTATGAATATTTCTCAACAGTTGAAATAAATTTCAAGAGATAAACTGAAATATCAAGATAAGAGTTCTGGAATTCTCAATAGTATACTAAGGGGTGTTAGATACCCTAAACATTTCTTTGTTTCATCGAAAACCATCAGACGGTTTAACAATCAAATAGATTATAAACAGTCTCTGTAAGTACGAACTTTAAAGTATAGCAGTTACAATAGTAACTGAATAATCATCAATAACGTTTCACATCACAATTGAAGTTACAGAACTTTACAATAAAGGAGCTTGCACGAATGATTAATTAATCACAAGCCCAAACTTACCCTCGATGTAATCAACTGAATAAGAGTTGAATTAATTCATAATGAAAACAGGGTAAGAAACTTGCATGTTACGTCTTCTACAATTACTGCTATCTACTAGCCCTTCACGTAACCTATTCACATGTGTCACGTTAAGTAATTTGGTTCTCGAAAACCATTTTGAAGTGTAATGGTTCCCTTTTATTTTAATAAAATGATTAAACTCACACGTATTATTTATACAATTCAATTACCTAACATGTTGCTATGAATAGGCCACGTGGGTAAATAAAAGAAACTGGGAAACATAAATTAGTGAGATTTTTTGGACCAAAACTCTACCAAAAATCTGCATAAAATATGCTTAAGGGTCTCAAATTGGAAAATCTCATTTTCCATAATTATTGCATCACATATATAATTAAATTCATTTATCCTTGTAGCATTATTTATATAAAAGATACCAAATCAGTCCCAAAAATATTTCTTTTCTGGGATTTTATAGAATAAAGTCAAACATTGAACAAATAATTTTCTCAGAATTTTTAAAATTCATCTACTATTTTTAAATAGTCCATAATAGCCAAATATTCTTAGATTTTTCATAAATCGAGATTAGCTCCAAAAATTCTAAAATTTTCAGGGTTAATTCCTGTTATACACATGTACTTCCAGTAAAACATTCGTAATTTTTAGATTTACACACAAAGAGTTATTCGGGCCAAAAATTCATAACTCTCAAACCGTATGGCCAAAAATTCTTAAATTTATGCATGACCTTCATATCTTCTTATATTAACACTTCAAATGTTTCCTGTGACACCCCCAAATTCGGGTTACCTGACCCCCGACTTTCGTGTTCACGATCCACATTATAATAACATCTAACTTTCCATTCGTATAGAAAAAGAAATACATAACTCATTAACATAAGTTGTTAATACATAAGTCCCAAGTTTGCAAACCTTAAATTACATACATACCCCTTAGATAAAAAAAAGGGTTTATAATACAACATGATATTAATAATGTTCATTATAACTACTCCAGCATAATGCCTTTACCTTTGTTCTTCTTTGACCCGCATGCCTCTTCGTTCCTAGCTGAAATGTTTTATTTATATCTAGGGTGAGCAACAAGTTTTCCCTACAAGTTAAGACATACAATAAAGGTATAGAAATTAATATCAAGTCTTCTAACATTCTCTGTAACAATAATTTGATAATGAAATAGTACAATGCTTTCAACGTTTCTACGATAGTCTATTGAATAAACAGGAATCAATTCTACGCAATACCAAAGTGGAATGTTTTCCAGATTTATGCTGAGTGATCCATTGGATCTAGAAATTCTACTTTCTCTGGTATCTATCAAAGATTTACTTTGATACATACGCAGCAGCATCAGATAACCATAAAGATTAAATCGTACCCCTCTGCAAGTGCTTAGAGCCGGCCAACTCCTTGTATCCGATATTATGCATAATACTTAGGTCGCGCGCAATGGTCGATATACAACTTAAAAATTTTGTTCCCTTTATATAAAAGGTTGTTCTTCTCAGTCTCAGAATCAAGATTTTGATTTAACAACGAAATACTGTGATTTCAAATTCTATTTTACTTATCGATCTAGCTGAAATAATTGGCATCGATCAATCAATAACAATTGAATTCTCTTCTCGAATTTATCAAGTTCTAACAAATGTTCATCTAGCCAGAATAATTAGCTAAGACATTTCTCAACATAATTTGACAATAAACAAGAATTATCAGTACTGTCAATTCTATCTTCTATGAATATGAATATCCAACAATAGTTATTCAACAATGGTATATTCTCCGAATCAGTAATTCAATTTGAATTATTAACATGCACTAACTACAAATAATCAACAATAAATTCCCTAGACATGGTATAATTAGCAATAATTAACCATTATAATAATTGAAAGAATATAACTCAAGATTGAGTTAGAAAACTTGTCTTCCACGTTGATTACAGCTACACAATATAATTAACTGCGTTCGTAAGACCTATATTCAAGAATGTCGGTCTCACAATTAGCACAATCATTTATAACACGTAACATTGTATTTTACAGTCAAACTTCTCCTAGACACATTAAAACATAGCCACATTAGTGTTTATAAACTATATAAACACTTAACAAGTCTAACTAGTTCGGTCTGGTTGGACTTCGGTCCATTCTCTGGGTTCTGGTCACCCTATCCGACAATTAACACATTAATTATCAATTAAACTTGGTCTCTAAGCTTCAA
Organism: Panax japonicus; assembly: GCA_020205505.1. Classification (NCBI taxonomy): domain Eukaryota; kingdom Viridiplantae; phylum Streptophyta; class Magnoliopsida; order Apiales; family Araliaceae; genus Panax; species Panax japonicus. The sequence goes on along the minus strand of CM035101.1, from coordinate 40,406,563 downwards.
TATTATTTTAGATAAGTTAAACATCGTTTATAATATTTTTCGGAAGCTTTTAATAATTTACAAAAAATTATTATAATTTATAATAATTTTTCAAACACTTAAATCATTTTTAAATGATTTAATTATCAAATAATCTTATCATCATTAATATTTAATAATATAAAAATATTAATGTTATACTTTTCAAAACATTAAAGTTATTATTAATAACTTAAAATATTTTTAAATCATTAATATTCTACTTAAATGATTTTTAAAATAATTAAAAATTATTTTTAAATCATCACCATTAATATTTAAATATTAATGATAATATTATCAAAATATTAAAAGTAATTAATTATCACTTAAAATATTTTTAATTCATTTTTTCTCATTTTAAATGATTTTTAAATCAATAATATCATTTTTAATTTATTTATTTAATATAATAATTAAATAAATCTAGTATCATTAATATTAATTTATTAATGAGAATTCTCAAAAAATATTGAAAATTATATTTTATAATTCCAAATATTTTTTAACACTTTATTTTTATTTAAAATAATTTTTAAATCAATAAAATCATTTTTATCATATTTATTTAATTTAATATTTAAATAAATCTAATATCATTAATATTAATTTATTAATGAAAATTCTTCAAAAATATTAAAAGTCACATTTTGTAACTCAAAATATTTTTAAATACATTATTCTTATTTAAAATAATTTTTAAATGAATAAAATCATTTTTATCTTATTAATTTAATTTAATAATTAAATAAATCTAATATCAATAATATTAATTTATTAATTAAAATTCTCCAAAAATATTAAAAGTCACATTTTATAACTCAAAATATTTTTAAATATATTATTCTTATTTAAAATGATTTTTCATAATATTAAATCATTTTTCTCTAATTTATTTAATTCAGTAACTATATAAATTAAATACTTTTAATATTTAAATAATTATAAATATTAAAGAAAAATATTCCAATTGGTCAGAAATTATTTTTCATAATTTAAAATAATTTTTAAAACCATTTTTGGTAATTTTTAGAATTTATTTCTATTTTTAAATAATTTTCAGAATATTCAGAAAATAAAAATTAATTAAACCGTCGCTATAGGGCTATAGCGACACAAATCATCGCTGTTGGTGTTCTTGAGCTCAAGAACACTGACAGCCGGCTTAACAAGAGGTCAACTTTAACCGGCTTTTAATCTAAGTGTAATTCGCTTTCTGGGCTAGCTCTAACTGTAATCGTGTACTGTTTTTGTAACACTACAACAAATAATCATCATCATGGTCTAACAATATCTCAACTACAAGATCCAAAGCCTCAAAGTGACTGTCAGAAGCTTCTGGGCTTTCTGGGTTACCCAGAAACCCAGACAACTTCGACTGTCTACTTTGTGGTTTGATTTTCTTCCAGCCCCGGTGATCAAATAAGTTATTTTATGGTCCAAAGCTATAGTCCATGCATCATAGAACATTTATAAATCAACAGATCGGTCTAGAAACAACAAGATCAAAAGTTACAGTTTGGTCAAACAGTGTCAGAAATTTTGCTCATACAATTTCTGGGTTTTTCCAGAAACGTGTTTCGTGCTCAACTAGCCTACTTTGACCATATGTTACTTAGATTCTACTGATTATTTGCACGATATAAAATTATGGATCTATAGTCCACATAACCAGCTAAAAGTATGTCACAATAACAACATCATAACATTAAAAACCTAACAGATCAAGCAGCCTAAAGATGTTGTCAGACGCTGAAAACAGCTTTTTGGGTTACCCAGAATTCTCATGGTCATGCCCGGTCAACGGGATTTGACCTTTAATAACTTCAAATACAGACATCAAATGGTAATGATTCCACTTACATCTTACAGACCACATACCAGGCTACATTTAACAACTTTAAAACAACAAAAATAGTAAACGAGCAAGGATCTGTGGCCCTTGACATTACTTGTCAGACCACAAAAAATGCTCAAGAACAGATTTTGAAAACATGAACTTCAGGCACTTTGATGCTATGGATATATGTTTGATCATCATAGATCAACATAAAACATCCTCTAGCATGAATCTAAACACATAAACACAAAGTTTTACAAAGCATACAAGATCAAATGGTGAACTAGGGTTTATACCTCTTTGGTTCCAATCTTGATCTATTCTCTCCAATCTGATCTTGAGTTATTAATGGGTTGTTATGTGACAGAAACACTTGAAATTTTTGGAGGTATAAGTGAGAGCAAGAGTTGGTGAGAGAAAAGTTGAAAATGGCAAAGTTTTTGAACTTTTTCTCTCTTGAATATCTTATATAAGCTTATAAGTTGATTGGATCTGATCATTTTCGGCTGATGGCTGATATTTTGTGTCACACAAGTCAAATGAGTTGTTTACCAACTAAAGTTGCTAGCAAAAATTACAAGTTACCATTTAAAAAATGAAAAAGTGTATTTTAGTTATTGGTAAATTAATTTTAATGGCATACTTGGAATTTGTACAAACCCTTAGGTTTTAGGGTTAGGGTTAGGGTTAGGGGTTAGGGTTTAGGATTTAAACCCTTTAGGTTTGCAATTTAATTTTCAAGATTTTTGAATTTCGGTTTTGAAAATAAAAAATTAATATTCCAAAATTATAATTAGGATTCAATAATTATATTAATATATCATAATCATAAAATTCAATCTTGCTAATTAGGATTAATATTCCAAATTATAGTAGCTTAATTTAGCAATTAGGGTCAAAATGGTCATTAGGGTTTATAATCCACGAATTAGGGTTTTAATTAAAAAAATAAATTTTCTAAATTACAATTATGGTTTATAAAATAGAAATTAAGATAACTAAAATATAATTAGGGTTTTATAATCATATTTAAGTTTAATAAACATATTATGTTTGCTAATTAGATTTAGGGTTTCCTAATTAGGGTTTTAAGATTCCCGAATATGAAATTATTATTTCCCGACTTTCAATTAGGGTTTCTAACTGTACGTTAGGTTCTCTAAATTTGAGATTAGGGTTTCTAATCCCTTATTAGGGTTTATTAATTACAAACCTTATCCAATCAATCATTGTTCAATAAATCTCTTCGGTACAAACACGTACTCATTAGTATAATTATTTTAATTATATTTTCTATTGAATCCCTATCCGGCAATTAGGGTTAGGGTTTCAAAAGCTTATTAAGTACAACTCTACTCTAAATTTATTAGTCATTACACAAATTGACTTTCTCGAGACTCGTATCACATATACTTGTCTCAAATGGATAATTAATATTAATATTAATTTAAAAAAAGAAATTTATTCGTAAAAGTCATCATCCTCAGTGTTTATATTCTGTTGAAAGTCATATGTGGCCTGTAGTGCATAGATGGACTTGGTATCATTATGACCAGTGATCATTCGGTATAATCATGACCGTAATGTTACAAATGATTTGGTAAAAGTACCCATTGGCTCGTAGTGCGTTAATGGACAGTTGTTGTCCTGATCATGACCATTGATGAAAACAGGAATATCCTTGGCTCATAGTGCATGGATAATTTGTGGTTATGATACTAACAAATATCTTTGGCCGTAGTGCAGGGATGATGTGGATTATTTATTAAGCTGAGTCTCAACGATAAAAGTATTGAAAAACCTTTTAAATCATAGAAGATAGTAGATTTTATTCTCTACTTGACTCTTCTAATGGATTGCTTGTTCCGCTGCAGTTAAACTTGATATTTGTTATATTGTATCAGTTTAATACTGTTGAAGACTAACGATAATTTATTTTGCATTATCTTAGTCATAATATTTGTGACAACCCAAATTTTTATAAATTATTAAAATAAGAATTTAATAATTAAAATTCTTATTATGAGATATTTTGAGTTTGAGTATGTATATATATGTGCTATATATGTTGAAATATATGATCTAGTGTGAAGAGAAATATAGATTTATATATTAGGAAAGTGAGGTTTAATACTTAAGTTAACTATTGAAGAAATTAAATGAATTTTGTAATTGATTTTAAATATTTATTGAATTAAATAAATATTTTAATTTATTTATTTATTGAGACAAATATATGGTTGATAATGTTGTGGTGAATTACTTTAGTAACTAAATTAATTAAGGATAATTAAATTGAGTGTTGATAATTTTATCTAAAGGATTTAATTTAAGTAAAATAATTAAATTAAATCAATTGCTTAATATTTAAGAAGATAATTAAATTAAATGAATTGTTTAATTTAACAAAAATTAATAAAGTGATGTTTCTAATTAAATTGGATATATAATTATTTAATTATTTATTATAAGCATAATTATAATAGGAATATAATTATTTTAATTATAAATTATAAGCTATTAAAATGGGTTACATGTGTGACAACTGTAACTGTATAATATAAATATTATTTAAATAATCTAGTATGGGAATTAGTGTGTAACCAAACGTAGCCTTATGGCTTTCGGTTATTTCAACTGATGTGAGCCTTTTTATTTTCTTCACCTGACGTACGTGGGTTATATCACGTATTCTCCTAATAAGCTAAGAACAAAGAAAAGGAGAAACACAGAGAACTTTTAGAAAGAATCAAAGGAAGAATTTCTAAACTTTGATAACATCATCTTGCTAGTAGGAGATTCAAGGTATAATCCATTATTAAATTTTCATGTTTTAGTTTTGTAATCTTATTCTCTAAAATTATTGAATTTTGTTGGGTTAGGGTTTGAGGTGTTGATTACGTACATGTGCAATCGAATAATTGTTATATAGAAGTTGTATTGAGTAATCAAATTCATGGAAAAGTGGTTTGTAAAAGAAAATTAAGATAACAATGTTTTGTATATGAAAATGGCTTAGTAAGTCAAAAATTTGATATTCAATCTTTGCTATAATCTGTAAATTGATGTTGGAATATGTTAGTATGTTAAGAAACGAAAGCGGCGTAGTTTGAATCATGTCAATTGATTAAGAAACGAAGTCATGGCGATTGAATTCACTAAATTGTCAAAACATGAACAATTTGTATGAACATGAGTTAAAATTAATATTTGGGTTAGTTAATGTTTATGTTAATTGATGGGTATTTGGTATATTGTAGTTTTATGAGTTACAAATCTATAGAATCGAAAATGGACTGAATTGGATGAGTATAACTCATGTTATGATCATTAGAAGGAGTAAGGGGTCTGTGTAATCGCGAAGAGCAGAGCCTGAGGGCCTGTTCTGCGACTTTGGGCTCAGCTGCGCTACCCCCAAGGCCAATTGGGACGCAGCTGCGCCGGGCATCAGTAACAATTGGACTACTCTGACCTGCTGCAGTAAATTAAGCATAACATTTTCATACGAACTCCGATTAAGGCGATTCAAGATGATCCAAAACGAGGACGAATAGAACTACAAGTTTTTTGCTTTAAGGTATTTAGTTTGAGGTCTTTAGGAAGGGTTAAAATGGTCATCTTTAGGATTGTTGTGTTTTTGGAGGCAATCGGAGGACGTCAGGCATGCACGTATGCAAGTGTAGTGCTCTTGACGATAATAGATGTTATTCTAAGTTATAGAACATGAATATTATGAAGTATAATGATGCTTAACATTAATAAATATTATATTAGATAAGTTGAATACGCATACTAAGCACACACAAGAGAGACAAATTGGGCGTGTGACGAATAAACGTCGAAACGTCGTGATAAGTGATAATGAACATAAAAAGTGTTTTAAATCAAATGAAATGAATATTATAAGATATTGAATAGTGTTAATATAAAACAAATAATGATTCCTAGCAGGACTTAAGCACTTGAATGAACTTCGAATATGAAATATAGTGAGCTATAAGTCGAAAGTAACACAATAAAATTGAACATTGTGTATTAATAATAGGAAGGGTTATGAGACGTAAATTAAAGTTTACATTACAACTACTATGCGTTGCTATGTGACTAATTGTTGATGAGTATGATTATATAATTATGTAGGGCACGTGAAGTGCAGATATCTGTAAGCTGTTAAACTGTTATTGGTAAACAACGATCAAAGCAAGTCTTTCAGTTCCTATTTGCTATGTGAACTTGGTGATTAACCATTTTAAATCTTTATTAAAAAGAGCATGATGTGTTATATATATATATATATATATATATATATATATATATATGTTGAATGTATGAAATGTTAAAGTCAACTTATGACTATATACATTGATTGAGTAAAGCATACTGATTGAGTAAGGAACTCAATCTTTATACTTGTTATATGAACTGTAACATGTATTTTATGTTAGTCTAATTTTTATAAGATATATGTTTAGCATGTTATTATGTGCTACATGATGCATGAAAACTGTTAGATTTTGCTGGGCTGTCGAGCTCAACCTAGCAAATAACCATTTTTGCAGGTTAAGGATTGAAGGTAACACTATGTGCTACTTGAATGACGTGGATTAGAAATAATACACGAAGATTAATATTTTAGCTAAAGTTGTTATGTCATAATACCATGATTATTATTCATGAGATGTACTAAATGTTTTATGATGTATAGTTTTATGTTGAGTTGTAAAGCTAAAGTTAGAGTTATCTGACATGTAAAGGTTATCAGGTTGAGTTATTTGATATAATAATTGTGATGAAGTGAATCATGGATTATATATCTTTCAAAGACATGTAGATGATAAAGGTTTTGATTCAGGGAATTAAAGTAAGATGACATAAAAGTTTTAATTATTCTATATTTTATTAAGTTTAACATTAAATAATGATGCAAAATTAGAAGTTAGACATACTATTAAGGATCAAAGTCGATAATTAAATTGTTTGAATTTTGGGGTCGTTATAATTTTTCTTACTGGGCTAGTTGAGCTTACCTTTTTGCTTTCATTGTTCTCTTCAGGAAATGAGAACGTAGCAGGGACTAGTCGGGGTACAGAGTGACGGTCCAGATGATAGCATTAGTAGTCCTCACTATTCTATGAAATAGTGTGATAATAAATGTATTGAGGACTTATTTTGAGTTTGAATACTGTCTAGAAGATAATATTTGTATTAAAACTCACAACTTATGTTGTATATTTAAGATTTTATTTGTATTTTGTATCATGTATTTGGCGACTCAGAATATGTGATGTATACCTATTTTGGGGGCGTCACACATAACCTTAGTGCTAGGCCTTAGAAAAATTATGAGAATTTAGAGAGTGTGTGATGCCCCCAAATCCGTGTAACATCGATTACAGGACATGGTGCTCACGATACAACATACATCATCATTTATCTAAGTAACTCTAATAATAATAATAATAATAATATTAACTATTACATACTTATTCAAAATAAAGTCCCAAGTCTGTACAAACTTTAATAAACTGAAACTTAAACTCAGCGTTTATCGCTACATTACATCATATGCGAAAATATACTTATTACATAAATAACTCTCATCATTTCATCTTAGACTTTCCCTTGTCCTTGCCCGAGCCCTCAACGTTATCACCCATAACTGAAAGGTTTAAGCAAGAATGAGCACAAATTGCCCAACAAGTATATAAAGTAGTTTGAGAACATACATCAGAAGTAAAAGCATTACTATGAATATTTCTCAACAGTTGAAATAAATTTCAAGAGATAAACTGGAATATCAAGATAAGAGTTCTGGAATTCTCAATAGTATACTAAGGGGTGTTAGATACCCTAAACATTTCTTTGTTTCATTGAAAACCATCAGACGGTTTAACAATCAAATAGATTGTAAACAGTCTCTATAAGTACTCTAGGTGATCAGCATATCGTACCCTACATTATGTACAAGTATAAAGTTTAAACGCATAAGCGTAAAAGGGACTATATGCCCGACATATGTTTGCCCGATTATCCGGGTTGTTCATCTTAGTATTCATGCGGGACCTCACCAAAGAAATTTGGATTGGTAAATATTAAATAGCTTCAAAGGATTTGAATTGTTCAAACAATATACTATGTTTGCATCAATAACATTTAGCTGGAATGAAAACTAGAAAGCATGCTTGAATATAGGTCATTGAAGGAATACGAACTTTAAAGTATAGCAGTTGCAATAGGAACTGAATAATCATCATTAACGTTTCACATCACAATTGAAGTTATAGAACTTTACAATAAAGGAGCTTGCACGAATGATTAATTAATCACAAGCCCAAACTTACCCTCGCTGTAATCAACTGAATAAGAGTTGAATTAATTCATAATGAAAATAGGGTAAGAAACTTGCCTGTTACATCTTCTACAATTACTGTTATCTACTAGCCCTTCACGTAACCTATTCACATGTGTCACGTTAAGTAATTTGGTTCTCGAACACCATTTTGAAGTGTAATGTTTCACTTTTATTTTAATAAAATGATTAAACTCGCACGTATTATTTATACAATTCAATTACCTAACATGTTGCTATGAATAGGCCACGTGGGTAAATAAAAGAAACTGGGAAACATAAAATAGTTACATTTTTTGGATCAAAACTCTACCAAAAATCTGCATAAAATATGCTTAAGGGTCTCAAGTCGGAAAATCTCATTTTCCATTATTATTACATCACATATATAATTAAATTCATTTATCCTTGTAGCATTATTTATATAAAAGATACCAAATCAGTCCCAAAAATATTTCTTTTATGGGATTTTATAGAATAAAGTCCCACATTGAACAAATAATTTTCCCAGAATTTTTAAAATTCATCTACTATTTTAAATAGTCCATAATAGCCAAATATTCTTAGATTTTTCATAAATCGAGATTAGCTCTAAAAATTCTAAAATTATGAGAATTTAGAGAGTGTGTGATACCCCCAAATCCGTGTAACATCGATTACAGGACATGGTGCTCACGATACAACATACATCATCATTTATCTAAGTAACTCTAATAACAATAATAATAATAATAATAATAATAATAATAATAATAATAATATTAACTATTACATACTTATTCAAAATAAAGTCCCAAGTCTGTACAAACTTTAATAAACTGAAACTTAAACTCAGCGTTTATCGCTACATTACATCATATGCGGAAATATACTTATTACATAAATAACTCTCATGATTTCATCTTAGACTTTCCTTTGTCCTTGCCCGAGCCCTCAACGTTATCACCCATAACTGAAAGGTTTAAGCAAGAATGAGCATAAATTGCCCAACAAGTATATAAAGTAGTTTGAGAACATACATCAGAAGTAAAAGCATTACTATGAATATTTCTCAACAGTTGAAATAAATTTCAAGAGATAAACTGGAATATCAAGATAAGAGTTCTGGAATTCTCAATAGTATACTAAGGGGTGTTAGATACCCTAAACATTTCTTTGTTTCATTGAAAACCATCAGACGGTTTAACAATCAAATAGATTGTAAACAGTCTCTATAAGTACTCTAGGTGATCAGCATATCGTACCCTACATTATGCACAAGTATAAAGTTTAAACGCATAAGCGTAAAAGGGACTATATGCCCGACATATGTTTGCCCGATTATCCGGGTTGTTCATCTTAGTATTCATGCGGGACCTCACCAAAGAAATTTGGATTGGTAAATATTAAATAGCTTCAAAGGATTTGAATTGTTCAAACAATATACTATGTTTGCATCAATAACATTTAGCTGGAATGAAAACTAGAAAGCATGCTTGAATATAGGTCATTGAAGGAATACGAACTTTAAAGTATAGCAGTTGCAATAGGAACTGAATAATCATCATTAACGTTTCACATCACAATTGAAGTTATAGAACTTTACAATAAAGGAGCTTGCACGAATGATTAATTAATCACAAGCCCAAACTTACCCTCGCTGTAATCAACTGAATAAGAGTTGAATTAATTCATAATGAAAATAGGGTAAGAAACTTGCCTGTTACATCTTCTACAATTACTGTTATCTACTAGCCCTTCACGTAACCTATTCACATGTGTCACGTTAAGTAATTTGGTTCTCGAACACCATTTTGAAGTGTAATGTTTCACTTTTATTTTAATAAAATGATTAAACTCGCACGTATTATTTATACAATTCAATTACCTAACATGTTGCTATGAATAGGCCACGTGGGTAAATAAAAGAAACTGGGAAACATAAAATAGTTACATTTTTTGGATCAAAACTCTACCAAAAATCTGCATAAAATATGCTTAAGGGTCTCAAGTCGGAAAATCTCATTTTCCATTATTATTACATCACATATATAATTAAATTCATTTATCCTTGTAGCATTATTTATATAAAAGATACCAAATCAGTCCCAAAAATATTTCTTTTATGGGATTTTATAGAATAAAGTCCCACATTGAACAAATAATTTTCCCAGAATTTTTAAAATTCATCTACTATTTTAAATAGTCCATAATAGCCAAATATTCTTAGATTTTTCATAAATCGAGATTAGCTCTAAAAATTCTAAAATTATGAGAATTTAGAGAGTGTGTGATACCCCCAAATCCGTGTAACATCGATTACAGGACATGGTGCTCACGATACAACATACATCATCATTTATCTAAGTAACTCTAATAACAATAATAATAATAATAATAATAATAATAATAATAATAATAATATTAACTATTACATACTTATTCAAAATAAAGTCCCAAGTCTGTACAAACTTTAATAAACTGAAACTTAAACTCAGCGTTTATCGCTACATTACATCATATGCGGAAATATACTTATTACATAAATAACTCTCATGATTTCATCTTAGACTTTCCCTTGTCCTTGCCCGAGCCCTCAACGTTATCACCCATAACTGAAAGGTTTAAGCAAGAATGAGCATAAATTGCCCAACAAGTATATAAAGTAGTTTGAGAACATACATCAGAAGTAAAAGCATTACTATGAATATTTCTCAACAGTTGAAATAAATTTCAAGAGATAAACTGGAATATCAAGATAAGAGTTCTGGAATTCTCAATAGCATACTAAGGGGTGTTAGATACCCTAAACATTTCTTTGTTTCATCGAAAACCATCAGACGGTTTAACAATCAAATAGATTATAAACAGTCTCTGTAAGTACTCTAGGTGATTAGCCTATCGTACCCTACATTATGTACAAGTATAAAGTTTAAACGCATAAGCGTAAATGGGACTATATACCCGACATCTGTTTGCCCGATTATCCAGGTTGTTCATTGTAGTATTCATGCGGGACCTCACCAAAGAAATTTGGATTGGTAAATATTAAATAGCTTCAAATGATTTGAATTGTTCAAACAATATACTATGTTTGCATCAATAACATTTAGCTGGAATGAAAACTAGAAAGCATGCTTGAATATAGTTCATTGAAGGAATACGAACTTTAAAGTATAGCAGTTACAATAGTAACTGAATAATCATCAATAACGTTTCACATCACAATTGAAGTTACAGAACTTTACAATAAAGGAGCTTGCACGAATGATTAATTAATCACAAGCCCAAACTTACCCTCGATGTAATCAACTGAATAAGAGTTGAATTAATTCATAATGAAAACAGGGTAAGAAACTTGCATGTTACGTCTTCTACAATTACTGTTATCTACTAGCCCTTCACGTAACCTATTCACATGTGTCACGTTAAGTAATTTGGTTCTCGAACACCATTTTGAAGTGTAATGGTTCCCTTTTATTTTAATAAAATGATTAAACTCACACGTATTATTTATACAATTCAATTACCTAACATGTTGCTATGAATAGGCCACGTGGGTAAATAAAAGAAACTGGGAAACATAAATTAGTGAGATTTTTTGGACCAAAACTCTACCAAAAATATGCATAAAATATGCTTAAGGGTCTCAAATTGGAAAATCTCATTTTCCATAATTATTGCATCACATATATAATAAATTCATTTATCCTTGTAGCATTATTTATATAAAAGATACCAAATCAGTCCCAAAAATATTTCTTTTCTGGGATTTTATAGAATAAAGTCAAACATTGAACAAATAATTTTCTCAGAATTTTTAAAATTCATCTACTATTTTTAAATAGTCCATAATAGCCAAATATTCTTAGATTTTTCATAAATCGAGATTAGCTCCAAAAATTCTAAAATTTTCAGGGTTAATTTTTGTTATACACATGTACTTCCAGTAAAACATTCGTAATTTTTAGATTTACACACAAAGAGTTATTCGGGCCAAAAATTCATAACTCTCAAACCGTATGGCCAAAATTTCTTAAATTTATGCATGACCTTCATATCTTCTTATATTAACACTTCAAATGTTTCCTGTGACACCCCCAAATTCGGGTTACCTGACCCCCGACTTTCGTGTTCATGATCCACATTATAATAACATCTAACTTTCCATTCGTATAGAAAAAGAAATACATAACTCATTAACATAAGTTGTTAATACATAAGTCCCAAGTTTGCAAACCTTAAATTACATACATACCCCTTAGATAAAAAAAAGGGTTTATAATACAACATGATATTAATAATGTTCATTATAACTACTCCAGCATAATGCCTTTACCTTTGTTCTTCTTTGACCCGCAGGCCTCTTCGTTCCTAGCTGAAATGTTTTATTTATATCTAGGGTGAGCAACAAGTTTTCCCTACAAGTTAAGACATACAATAAAGGTATAGAAATCAATATCAAGTCTTCTAACATTCTCTGTAACAATAATTTGATAATGAAATAGTACAATGCTTTCAAAGTTTCTACGATATTCTATTGAATAAACAGGAATCAATTCTACGCAATACCAAAGTGGAATGTTTTCCAGATTTATGCTGAGTGATCCATTGGATCTAGAAATTCTACTTTCTCTGGTATCTATCAAAGATTTACTTTGATACATACGCAGCAGCATCAGATAACCATAAAGATTAAATCGTACCCCTCTGCAAGTGCTTAGAGCCGGCCAACTCCTTGTATCCGATATTATGCATAATACTTAGGTCGCGCGCAATGGTCGATATACGACTTAAAAATTTTGTTCCCTTTATATAAAAGGTTGTTCTTCTCAGTCTCAGAATCAAGATTTTGATTTAACAACGAAATACTGTGATTTCAAATTCTATTTTACTTATCGATCTAGCTGAAATAATTGGCATCGATCAATCAATAACAATTGAATTCTCTTCTCGAATTTATCAAGTTCTAACAAATGTTCATCTAGCCAGAATAATTAGCTAAGACATTTCTCAACATAATTTGACAATAAACAAGAATTATCAGTACTGTCAATTCTATCTTCTATGAATATGAATATCCAACAATAGTTATTCAACAATGGTATATTCTCCGAATCAGTAATTCAATTTGAATTATTAACATGCACTAACTACAAATAATCAACAATAAATTCCCTAGACATGGTATAATTAGCAATAATTAACCATTATAATAATTGAAAGAATATAACTCAAGATTGAGTTAGAAAACTTGCCTTCCACGTTGATTACAGCTACACAATATAATTAACTGCGTTCGTAAGACCTATATTCAAGAATGTCGGTCTCACAATTAGCACAATCATTTATAACACGTAACATTGTATTTTACAGTCAAACTTCTCCTAGACACATTAAAACATAGCCACATTAGTGTTTATAAACTATATAAACACTTAACAAGTCTAACTAGTTCGGTCTGGTTGGACTTCGGTCCATTCTCTGGGTTCTGGTCACCCTATCCGACAATTAACACATTAATTATCAATTAAACTTGGTCTCTAAGCTTCAATATTATTTTAGATAAGTTAAACATCGTTTATAATATTTTTCGGAAGCTTTTAATAATTTACAAAAAATTATTATAATTTATAATAATTTTTCAAACACTTAAATCATTTTTAAATGATTTAATTATCAAATAATCTTATCATCATTAATATTTAATAATATAAAAATATTAATGTTATACTTTTCAAAACATTAAAGTTATTATTAATAACTTAAAATATTTTTAAATCATTAATATTCTACTTAAATGATTTTTAAAATAATTAAAAATTATTTTTAAATCATCACCATTAATATTTAAATATTAATGATAATATTATCAAAATATTAAAAGTAATTAATTATCACTTAAAATATTTTTAATTCATTTTTTCTCATTTTAAATGATTTTTAAATCAATAATATCATTTTTAATTTATTTATTTAATATAATAATTAAATAAATCTAGTATCATTAATATTAATTTATTAATGAGAATTCTCAAAAAATATTGAAAATTATATTTTATAATTCCAAATATTTTTTAACACTTTATTTTTATTTAAAATAATTTTTAAATCAATAAAATCATTTTTATCATATTTATTTAATTTAATATTTAAATAAATCTAATATCATTAATATTAATTTATTAATGAAAATTCTTCAAAAATATTAAAAGTCACATTTTGTAACTCAAAATATTTTTAAATACATTATTCTTATTTAAAATAATTTTTAAATGAATAAAATCATTTTTATCTTATTAATTTAATTTAATAATTAAATAAATCTAATATCAATAATATTAATTTATTAATTAAAATTCTCCAAAAATATTAAAAGTCACATTTTATAACTCAAAATATTTTTAAATATATTATTCTTATTTAAAATGATTTTTCATAATATTAAATCATTTTTCTCTAATTTATTTAATTCAGTAATTATATAAATTAAAAACTTTTAATATTTAAATAATTATAAATATTAAAGAAAAATATTCCAATTGGTCAGAAAATATTTTTCATAATTTAAAATAATTTTTAAAACCATTTTTGGTAATTTTTAGAATTTATTTCTATTTTTAAATAATTTTCAGAATATTCAGAAAATAAAAATTAATTAAACCGTCGCTATAGGGCTATAGCGACACAAATCATCGCTGTTGGTGTTCTTGAGCTCAAGAACACTGACAGCCGGCTTAACAAGAGGTCAACTTTAACCGGCTTTTAATCTAAGTGTAATTCGCTTTCTGGGCTAGCTCTAACTGTAATCGTGTACTGTTTTTGTAACACTACAACAAATAATCATCATCATGGTCTAACAATATCTCAACTACAAGATCCAAAGCCTCAAAGTGACTGTCAGAAGCTTCTGGGCTTTCTGGGTTACCCAGAAACCCAGACAACTTCGACTGTCTACTTTGTGGTTTGATTTTCTTCCAGCCCCGGTGATCAAATAAGTTATTTTATGGTCCAAAGCTATAGTCCATGCATCATAGAACATTTATAAATCAACAGATCGGTCTAGAAACAACAAGATCAAAAGTTACAGTTTGGTCAAACAGTGTCAGAAATTTTGCTCATACAATTTCTGGGTTTTTCCAGAAACGTGTTTCGTGCTCAACTAGCCTACTTTGACCATATGTTACTTAGATTCTACTGATTATTTGCACGATATAAAATTATGGATCTATAGTCCACATAACCAGCTAAAAGTATGTCACAATAACAACATCATAACATTAAAAACCTAACAGATCAAGCAGCCTAAAGATGTTGTCAGACGCTGAAAACAGCTTTTTGGGTTACCCAGAATTCTCATGGTCATGCCCGGTCAATGGGATTTGACCTTTAATAACTTTAAATACAGACATCAAATGGTAATGATTCCACTTACATCTTACAGACCACATACCAGGCTACATTTAACAACTTTAAAACAACAAAAATAGTAAACGAGCAAGGATCTGTGGCCCTTGACATTACTTGTCAGACCACAAAAAATGCTCAAGAACAGATTTTGAAAACATGAACTTCAGGCACTTTGATGCTATGGATATATGTTTGATCATCATAGATCAACATAAAACATCCTCTAGCATGAATCTAAACACATAAACACAAAGTTTTACAAAGCATACAAGATCAAATGGGTGAACTAGGGTTTATACCTCTTTGGTTCCAATCTTGATCTATTCTCTCCAATCTGATCTTGAGTTATTAATGGGTTGTTATGTGACAGAAACACTTGAAATTTTTGGAGGTATAAGTGAGAGCAAGAGTTGGTGAGAGCAAAGTTGAAAATGGCAAAGTTTTTGAACTTTTTCTCTCTTGAATATCTTATATAAGCTTATAAGTTGATTGGATCTGATCATTTTCGGCTGGTGGCTGATATTTTGTGTCACACAAGTCAAATGAGTTGTTTACCAACTAAAGTTGCTAGCAAAAATTACAAGTTACCATTTAAAAAATGAAAAAGTGTATTTTAGTCATTGGTAAATTAATTTTAATGGCATACTTGGAATTTGTACAAACCCTTAGGTTTTAGGGTTAGGGTTAGGGTTAGGGTTTAGGGTTTAGGATTTAAACCCTTTAGGTTTGCAATTTAATTTTCAAGATTTTTGAATTTCGGTTTTGAAAATAGAAAATTAATATTCCAAAATTATAATTAGGATTCAATAATTATATTAATATATCATAATCATAAAATTCAATCTTGCTAATTAGGATTAATATTCCAAATTATAGTTGCTTAATTTAGCAATTAGGGTCAAAATGGTCATTAGGGTTTATAATCCACGAATTAGGGTTTTAATTAAAAAAATAAATTTTCTAAATTACAATTAGGGTTTATAAAATAGAAATTATGATAACTAAAATATAATTAGGGTTTTATAATCATATTTAAGTTTAATAAACATATTAAGTTTGCTAATTAGATTTAGGGTTTCCTAATTAGGGTTTTAAGATTCCCGAATATGAAATTATTATTTCCCGACTTTCAATTAGGGTTTCTAACTGTACGTTAGGTTCTCTAAATTTGAGATTAGGGTTTCTAATCCCTTATTAGGATTTATTAATTACAAACCTTATCCAATCAATCATTGTTCAATAAATCTCTTCGGTACAAACACGTACTCATTAGTATAATTATTTTAATTATATTTTCTATTGAATCCCTATCCGGCAATTAGGGTTAGGGTTTCAAAAGCTTATTAAGTACAACTCTACTCTAAATTTATTAGTCATTACACAAATTGACTTTCTCGAGACTCGTATCACATATACTTGTCTCAAATGGATAATTAATATTAATATTAATATTAATTTAAAAAAAGAAATTTATTCGTAAAAGTCATCATCCTCATGTTTATATTCTGTTGAAAGTCATATGTGGCCTGTAGTGCATAGATGGACTTGGTATGATTATGACCAGGGATCATTCGGTATAATCATGACCGTAATGTTACAAATGATTTAGTAAATGTACCCATTGGCTCGTAGTGCGTTAATTGACAGTTGTTGTCCTGATCATGACCATTGATGAAAACAGGAATATCCTTGGCTCATAGTGCATGGATAATTTGTGGTTATGATACTAACAAATATCTTTGGCCGTAGTGCAGGGATGATGTGGATTATTTATTAAGCTGAGTCTCAACGATAAAAGTATTGAAAAACCTTTTAAATCATAGAAGATAGTAGATTTTATTCTCTACTTGACTCTTCTAATGGATTGCTTGTTCCGCTGCAGTTAAACTTGATATTTGTTATATTGTATCAGTTTAATACTGTTGAAGACTAACGATAATTTATTTTGCATTATCTTAGTCATAATATTTGTGACAACCCAAATTTTTATAAATTATTAAAATAAGAATTTAATAATTAAAATTCTTATTATGAGATATTTTGAGTTTGAGTATGTATATATATGTGCTATATATGTTGAAATATATGATCTAGTGTGAAGAGAAATATAGATTTATATATTAGGAAAGTGAGGTTTAATACTTAAGTTAACTATTGAAGAAATTAAATGAATTTTGTAATTGATTTTAAATATTTATTGAATTAAATAAATATTTTAATTTATTTATTTATTGAGACAAATATATGGTTGATAATGTTGTGGTGAATTACTTTAGTAACTAAATTAATTAAGGATAATTAAAATGAGTGTTGATAATTTTATCTAAAGGATTTAATTTAAGTAAAATAATTAAATTAAATCAATTGCTTAATATTTAAGAAGATAATTAAATTAAATGAATTGTTTAATTTAACAAAAATTAATAAAGTGATGTTTCTAATTAAATTGGATATATAATTATTTAATTATTTATTATAAGCATAATTATAATAGGAATATAATTATTTTAATTATAAATTATAAGCTATTAAAATGGGTTACATGTGTGACAACTGTAACTGTATAATATAAATATTATTTAAATAATCTAGTATGGGAATTAGTGTGTAACCAAACGTAGCCTTATGGCTTTCGGTTATTTCAACTGATGTGAGCCTTTTTATTTTCTTCACCTGACGTACGTGGGTTATATCACGTATTCTCCTAATAAGCTAAGAACAAAGAAAAGGAGAAACACAGAGAACTTTTAGAAAGAATCAAAGGAAGAATTTCTAAACTTTGTTAACATCATCTTGCTAGTAGGAGATTCAAGGTATAATCCATTATTAAATTTTCATGTTTTAGTTTTGTAATCTTATTCTCTAAAATTATTGAATTTTGTTGGGTTAGGGTTTGAGGTGTTGATTACGTACATGTGCAATCTGATAATTGTTATATAGAAGTTGTATTGAGTAATCAAATTCATGGAAAAGTGGTTTGTAAAAGAAAATTAAGATAACAGTGTTTTGTATATGAAAATGGCTTAGTAAGTCAAAAATTTGATATTCAATCTTTGCTATAATCTGTAAATTGATGTTGGAATATGTTAGTATGTTAAGAAACGAAAGCGGCGTAGTTTGAATCATGTCAATTGATTAAGAAACGAAGTCATGGCGATTGAATTCACTAAATTGTCAAAACATGAACAATTTGTATGAACATGAGTTAAAATTAATATTTGGGTTAGTTAATGTTTATGTTAATTGATGGGTATTTGGTATATTGTAGTTTTATGAGTTACAAATCTATAGAATCGAAAATGGACTGAATTGGATGAGTATAACTCATGTTATGATCATTAGAAGGAGTAAGGGGTCTGTGTAATCGCGAAGAGCAGAGCCTGAGGGCCTGTTCTGCGACTTTGGGCTCAGCTGCGCTACCCCCAAGGCCAATTGGGACGCAGCTGCGCCGGGCATCAGTAACAATTGGACTACTCTGACCTGCTGCAGTAAATTAAGCATAACATTTTCATACGAACTCCGATTAAGGCGATTCAAGATGATCCAAAACGAGGACGAATAGAACTACAAGTTTTTTGCTTTAAGGTATTTAGTTTGAGGTCTTTAGGAAGGGTTAAAATGGTCATCTTTAGGATTGTTGTGTTTTTGGAGGCAATCGGAGGACGTCAGGCATGCACGTATGCAAGTGTAGTGCTCTTGACGATAATAGATGTTATTCTAAGTTATAGAACATGAATATTATGAAGTATAATGATGCTTAACATTAATAAATATTATATTAGATAAGTTGAATACGCATACTAAGCACACACAAGAGAGACAAATTGGGCGTGTGACGAATAAACGTCGAAACGTCGTGATAAGTGATAATGAACATAAAAAGTGTTTTAAATCAAATGAAATGAATATTATAAGATATTGAATAGTGTTAATTTAAAACAAATAATGATTCCTAGCAGGACTTAAGCACTTGAATGAACTTCGAATATGAAATATAGTGAGCTATAAGTCGAAAGTAACACAATAAAATTGAACATTGTGTATTAATAATAGGAAGGGTTATGAGACGTAAATTAAAGTTTACATTACAACTACTATGCGTTGCTATGTGACTAATTGTTGATGAGTATGATTATATAATTATGTAGGGCACGTGAAGTGCAGATATCTGTAAGCTGTTAAACTGTTATTGGTAAACAACGATCAAGGCAAGTCTTTCAGTTCCTATTTGCTATGTGAACTTGGTGATTAACCATTTTAAATCTTTATTAAAAAGAGCATGATGTGTTATATATATATATATATGTTGAATGTATGAAATGTTAAAGTCAACTTATGACTATATACATTGATTGAGTAAAGCATGCTGATTGAGTAAGGAACTCAATCTTTATACTTGTTATATGAACTGTAACATGTATTTTATGTTAGTCTAATTTTTATAAGATATATGTTTAGCATGTTATTATGTGCTACATGATGCATGAAAACTGTTAGATTTTGCTGGGCTGTCGAGCTCAACCTAGCAAATAACCATTTTTGCAGGTTAAGGATTGAAGGTAACACTATGTGCTACTTGAATGACGTGGATTAGAAATAATACACGAAGATTAATATTTTAGCTAAAGTTGTTATGTCATAATACCATGATTATTATTCATGAGATGTACTAAATGTTTTATGATGTATAGTTTTATGTTGAGTTGTAAAGCTAAAGTTAGAGTTATCTGACATGTAAAGGTTATCAGGTTGAGTTATTTGATATAATAATTGTGATGAAATGAATCATGGATTATATATCTTTCAAAGACATGTAGATGATAAAGGTTTTGATTCAGGGAATTAAAGTAAGATGACATAAAAGTTTTAATTATTCTATATTTTATTAAGTTTAACATTAAATAATGATGCAAAATTAGAAGTTAGACATACTATTAAGGATCAAAGTCGATAATTAAATTGTTTGAATTTTGGGGTCGTTATAATTTTTCTTACTGGGCTAGTTGAGCTTACCTTTTTGCTTTCATTGTTCTCTTCAGGAAATGAGAACGTAGCAGGGACTAGTCGGGGTACAGAGTGACGGTCCAGATGATAGCATTAGTAGTCCTCACTATTCTATGAAATAGTGTGATAATAAATATATTGAGGACTTATTTTGAGTTTGAATACTGTCTAGAAGATAATATTTGTATTAAAACTCACAACTTATGTTGTATATTTAAGATTGTATTTGTATTCTGTACCATGTATTTGGCGACTCAGAATAGGTGATATTTACCTATTTTGGGGGCGTCACACATAACCTTAGTGCTAGGCCTTAGAAAAATTATGAGAATTTAGAGAGTGTGTGATGCCCCCAAATCCGTGTAACATCGATTACAGGACATGGTGCTCACGATATAACATACATCATCATTTATCTAAGTAACTCTAATAATAATAATAATAATAATAATAATATTAACTATTACATACTTATTCAAAATAAAGTCCCAAGTCTTTACAACCTTTAATAAACTGAAACTTAAACTCAACGTTTATCGCTACATTACATCATATGCGAAAATATACTTATTACATAAATAACTCTCATCATTTCATCTTAGACTTTCCCTTGTCTTTGCCCGAGCCCTCAATGTTATCACCCATAACTGAATGGTTTAAGAAAGAATGAGCACAAATTGCCCAACAAGTATATAAAGTAGTTTGAGAACATACATCAGAAGTAAAAGCATTACTAAGAATATTTCTCAACAGTTGAAATAAATTTCAAGAGATAAACTGGAATATCAAGATAAGAGTTCTGGAATTCTCAATAGTATACTAAGGGGTGTTAGATAACCTAAACATTTCTTTGTTTCATTGAAAACCATCAGACGGTTTAACAATCAAATAGATTGTAAACAGTCTCTATAAGTACTCTAGGTGATCAGCCTATCGTACCCTACATTATGCACAGTATAAAGTTTAAACGCATAAGCGTAAAAGGGACTATATGCCTGACATATGTTTGCCCGATTATCCGGGTTGTTCATCTTAGTATTCATGCGGGACCTCACCAAAGAAATTTGGATTGGTAAATATTAAATAGCTTCAAAGGATTTGAATTGTTCAAACAATATACTATGTTTGCATCAATAACATTTAGCTGGAATGAAAACTAGAAAGCATGCTTGAATATAGGTCATTGAAGGAATACGAACTTTAAAGTATAGCAGTTGCAATAGGAACTGAATAATCATCATTAACGTTTCACATCACAATTGAAGTTATAGAACTTTACAATAAAGGAGCTTGCACGAATGATTAATTAATCACAAGCCCAAACTTACCCTCGCTGTAATCAACTGAATAAGAGTTGAATTAATTCATAATGAAAATAGGGTAAGAAACTTGCCTGTTACATCTTCTACAATTACTGTTATCTACTAGCCCTTCACGTAACCTATTCACATGTGTCACGTTAAGTAATTTGGTTCTCGAACACCATTTTGAAGTGTAATGTTTCACTTTTATTTTAATAAAATGATTAAACTCGCACGTATTATTTATACAATTCAATTACCTAACATGTTGCTATGAATAGGCCACGTGGGTAAATAAAAGAAACTGGGAAACATAAAATAGTTACATTTTTTGGATCAAAACTCTACCAAAAATCTGCATAAAATATGCTTAAGGGTCTCAAGTCGAAAAATCTCATTTTCCATTATTATTACATCACATATATAATTAAATTCATTTATCCTTGTAGCATTATTTATATAAAAGATACCAAATCAGTCCCAAAAATATTTCTTTTATGGGATTTTATAGAATAAAGTCCCACATTGAACAAATAATTTTCCCAGAATTTTTAAAATTCATCTACTATTTTAAATAGTCCATAATAGCCAAATATTCTTAGATTTTTCATAAATCGAGATTAGCTCCAAAAATTCTAAAATTTTCAAGGTTAATTCATGATATACACGTGTACTTCCAGTAAAACATTCGTAATTTTTGGATTTACACACAAAGAGTTATTCGGGCCAAAAATTCATAACTCTCAAATCGTATGGCCTAAAATTCTCAAATTTATACATGACCTTCATATCTTCTAATATTAATACTACAAATATTTCCTGTGACACCCCCAAATACGGGTTACCTGACCCCCGACTTTCATGTTCATGATCCATATTAGAATAACATCTAACTACCCATTCGTATAGAAAAAGAAATATATAACTCATTAACATAAGTTGTTAATACATAAGTCCCAGGTTTGCAAACCTTAAATTACAAACATACCCCTTAGATAAACAAAAAGGGTTTATAATACAACATGATATTAATAATGTTCATTATAACTACTCCAGCATCATGCCTTTGCCTTTGTTCTTCTTTGACCCGCTGGCCTCTTCATTCCTAGCTGAAATGTTTTATTTATATTAAGGGTGAGCAACAAGTTTGCCCTACAATTTAAGACATACAATAAAGGTATAGAAATCAATATCAAGTCTTCTAACATTCTCCACAACAATAATTTGATAATGAAAGAGTACAACGCTTTCAAAGTTTCTATGATATTCTATTGAATAAAAAATAATCAATTCTACGCAATAACAAAGTGGAATGTTTTCCAGATTTATGCTGAGCGATCCATTAGATATAGAACTTCTACTTTCTCGGGTATCTATCAAAGATTTACTTTTATACATACGCAGGAGTATCAGATAACCATAAAGATTAAATCATACTCCTCTGCAAGTGCTTAGAGCTAGGCAACTCCTTGTACCCGATATTATGCATAATACTTAGGTCGCGCGCAATGGTCGATATACGACTTAAAAATTTTGTTCCCTTTATATAAAATGTTGTTCTTCTCAGTCTCAGAATCAAGATTTTGATTAAACAACGAAATACTGTGATTTCAAATTCTATTTTACTTATCGATCTAGCCGAAATAATTGGCATCGATCAATCAATAACAATTAAATTCTCTTCTCAAATTTATCAAGTTCTAACAAATTTTCATCTAGCCAGAATAATTAGCTAAGACATTTCTCAACATAATTTGACAATAAACAGGAATTATCTGTACTGTCAATTCTATCTTCTACGAATATGAATATCCAATAATAGTTATTCTACAATGGTATATTCTCCGAATCAGTAATTCAATTTGAATTATTAACATGCACTAACTATGAATAATCAACAATAAATTCCCTGGACAAGGTATAATTAGCAATAATTAACTATTATAATAATTGAATGAATATAACTCATGGTTGAGTTAGAAAACTTGCCTTCCACGTTGATTACAGCTACACAATATAATTAACTGCGTTCGTAAGACCTACATTCAACAATGTTGGTCTCATAATTAGAACAATCATTTATAACACGTAACACTGTATTTTAAAGTCAAACTTCTCCTAGACACATTAAAACATAACCACATTAGTGTTTATAAACTATATAAACACTTAACAAGTCTAACTAGTTCGGTCTGGTTGGACTTCGGTCCATTCTCGGGGTTCTGGTCACCCTATCCGACAATTAACACATTAATTATCAATTAAACTTGGTCTCTAAGCTTCAATATTATTTTAGATAAGTTAAATATCGTTTATAATATTTTCGGAAGCTTTTAATAATGTACAAAAAATTATTATTATTTATAATAATTTTTCAAACACTTAAATCATTTTTAAATAATTTAATTATCAAATAATTTTATCATCATTAATATTTAATAATATAAAAATATTAAAGTTATACTTTTCAAAATATTAAAGTTATTATTAATAGCTTAAAATATTTTTAAATCATTAATATTCTACTTAAATGATTTTTAAAATAATTAAAAATTATTTTTAAATCATCACCATTAATATTTAAATATTAATGATAATATTATCAAAATATTAAAAGTAATTAATTATCACTTAAAATATTTTTAATTCATTTTTTCTAATTTTAAATGATTTTTAAATCAATACTTTCGTTTTTAATTTATTTATTTAAAATAATAATTAAACAAATCTAGTATCATTAATATTAATTTATTAATAAGAATTCTCCAAAAATATTGAAAATTATATTTTATAATTCCAAATATTTTCTAACACTTTATTTTTATTTAAAATAATTTTTAAATTAATAAAATCATTTTTATCTTATTTATTTAATTTAATAATTAAATAAATCTAATATCATTAATATTAATTTATTAATGAAAATTCTCCAAAAATATTAAAAGTCACATTTTGTAACTCAAAATATTTTTAAATACATTATTCTTATTTAAAATAATTTTTAAATCAATAAAATCATTTTTATCTTATTAATTTAATTTAATAATTAAATAAATCTAATATCATTAATATTAATTTATTAATGAAAACTCTCCAAAAATATTAAAAGTCACATTTTATAACTCAAAATATTTTTAAATACATTATTCTTATTTAAAATGATTTTTCATAATATTAAATCAGTTTTCTCTAATTTATTTAATTCAATAATTAAATAAATTAAATACTTTTAATATTTAAATAATTATAAATATTAAAGAAAAATATTCCACATGGTCAGAAATTATTTTTCATAATTTAAAATAATTTTTAAAGCCATTTTTGGTAATTTTTAGAATTTATTTCTATTTTTAAATAATTTTTAGAATATTCAGAAAATAAAAATTAATTAATCCGTCGCTATAGGGCTATAGCGACACAAATCATCGTTGTTGGTGTTCTTGAGCTCAAGAACACTAACAGCCGGCTTAAAAAGAGGTCAACTTTAACCGACTTTTAATCTCAGTGTAATTCGCTTTCTGGGCTAGCTCTAACTGTAATCGTGTAGTGTTTTTGCAACACTACAACAAATAACCATTATCATGGTCTAACAATATCTCAACTACAAGATCCAAAGCCTCAAGGTGACTGTCAGAAACTTCTGGGTTTTCTGGGTTACCCAGAAACCTAGACAGCTTCGACTGTCTACTTTGTGGTTTGATTTTCTTCCAGCCCCGGTGATCAAATAAGTTATTTTATGGTCCAAAGCTATAGTCCATGCATCATAGAACATTTATAAATCAACAAATTGGTCTAGAAACAACAAGATCAAAAGTTACAGTTTGGTCAAACAGTGTCAGAAATTTTGCTCATACAATTTCTGGGTTTTTCCAGAAACGTGTTTCGTGCTCAACTAGCCCACTTTGACCATATGTTACTTAGATTCTACTGATTATTTGCACGATATAAAATTATGGATCTATAGTCCACATAACCAGCTAAAAGTATGTCACAATAACAACATCATAAAATTAAAAACCTAACAGATCAAGCAGCCTAAAAATGTTGTCAGACGCTGAAAACAGCTTTTTGGGTTACCCAGAATTCTTATGGTCATGCCCGGTCAACGGGATTTGACCTTTAATAACTTCAAATACAGACATCAAATGGTACTAATTCCACTTACAGCTTACAGACCACATACCAGGCTACATTTAACAACTTTAAAACAACAAAAATAGTAAACGAACAAGGATCTGTGGCCCTTGACATTACGTGTCAGACCACAAAAAATGCTCAAGAACAGATTTTGAAAACATGACCTTCAGGCACTTTGATGCTATGGATATATGTTTGATCATCATAGATCAACATAAAACATCCTCTAGCATGAATCTAAACACATAAACACAAAGTTTTACAAAGCATACAAGATCAAATGGTGAACTAGGGTTTATACCTCTTTGGTTCCAATCTTGATCTATTCTCTCCAATCTGATCTTGAGTTATTAATGGGCTGTTATGTGACAGAAACACTTGAAATTTTTGGAGGTATAAGTGAGAGAAAGAGTTGGTGAGAGCAAAGTTGAAAATGGCAAAGTTTAAGAACTTTCTCTCTCTTGAATATATTATATAAGCTTATAAGTTACTTAGATCTGATCATTTTCGGCTGGTGGCTAATATTTTGTGTCACACAAGTCAAATGAGTTGTTTACCAACTAAAGTTGCTAGCAAAAATTACAAGTTACCATTTAAAAAATGAAAAAGTGTATTTTAGTCATTTGTAAATTAATTTTAATGGCATACTTGGAATTTGTACAAACTCTTAAGGTTTAGGGTTTGGGTTTGGGTTTGGGTTTAGGGTTTAGGGTTTAAACCCTTTAGGTTTGCAATTTAATTTTCAAGATTTTTGAATTTCGATTTTCAAAATAGAAAATTAATATTTCATAATTATAATTAGGATTCAATAATTATATTAATATATCCTAATCATAAAATTCAATCTTGCTAATTAGGATTAATATTCCAAATTAAAGTTACTTAATTTAGCAATTAGGATCAAATGGTCATTAGGGTTTATAATCCACGAATTAGGGTTTTAATTAGAAAAATAAATTTTCTAAATTATAATTAGGGTTTGTAAAATAGAAATTAAGATAACTAAAATATAATTAGGGTTTTCTAATCATATTTAATTTTAATAACAATATTAAGTTTACTAATTAGGATTAGGGTTTCCTAATTAGGCTTTTAAGATTCCCGGATATGAAATTAGGGTTTCCCGGCTTTCAAATAGGGTTTCTAACTGTACGTTAGGTTCTCTAAATTTGAGATTATGGTTTCTAATCCCTTATTAGGGTTTATTAATTATAAACCTTATTCGATCAATCATTGTTCAATAAATCTCTTCGGTACAAACACGTACTCATTAGTATAATTATTTTAATTAAATTTTCTATTGAATCCCTATCCGGCAATTAGAGTTAGGGTTTCTAAAGCTTATTATGTACAACTCTACTCTAAATTTATTAGTCATTACATAAATTGACTTTCTCGAGACTCGTATCACAGATACTTGTCTCAAAATGGATAATTAATATTAATAGTAATTTCAAAAAAAAATTATTCGCAAAATTTTGGATTTAGATCAAGGAATGAGAATATTAATATAATATTATTTTAATTCGGTGCTATGAATATGTACAACATATGTGTACAATGATAATGGTTGTCAATTATGATACAATATTATAAAACTCTAGTATTATTTTGATAAACCCTAGTTTTGCAGTCAAATAAGACTTTAAAATATGTTAAGTCAATGTGTTACATTAAAATCTGTTAAGTCCATGTTTTATATAAATAATGTTATGTAACTGTGTGATTACGATTATGGTGAAGTATTATATAATTCTATGATTAATTAGGCAAACCCTAATTAGTATTTAAGAATATTAAATTTCTAGAAAATCCTAATATTTAAAATTAAACCCTAATTGCTAAATTATCAAGGTTAACGATAATTATTAAATTTTAACCCTAATGTTCCTATATAAAGTAATTAGAAAATTAATTTAATTATGGAAACCCTAATTATAATTTCTAGAATTAAAATTTTATTTTTGTGCAAACCCTAATTTAATTAAGGTAGACCCTAATCGCTAAAGTGAGAAGTGTAATGCTAATTAGTATCTCTTAAACCTAATTAGCAACGTGCTAAGTAATTAAAAACCTAAATTAATTAAGAAACTATAAATTGTTTTTTTTTAAATACTATGAATTTCATTTTTGTTCAAATTGTAAAATCCTAGAAATCCTACAATTTTATGTTAAACCTTAAGGGTTAAACCCTAAGGGTTAAACCCTAATGGGTTGTCATGATTACCATAATGCCATTACATTTTATAAGCCAATGACCATTTTGCCCTTGCATTATTTAAGCTAGAATGTTAGATTTTAACCTAAGAAGAGTTGTTGGCCAACCCTATGCAAGCCCATGTGACAAATCTCAGAAAAATCAACATATGTCAGCAGCACTCCAGCCAATTCATGTATCTAGACTTGTATAAATAAGATCAAAGAGAGAGAAAGTCACATTTTAGTTTCATTTTGTACAAACCGTCAACCAAATTCTCTCAAGCTCAAGACCCACGAAATATTTGCTAGATCAGTTCCCAAGACTAGCCCCGCGAATTCCTTAAACAAATCAGAAGCTCAGAATCAAAATTGCTCAAAGTGAGGTATAAAGATAACCCTAGAATCTGATCTCAGTTGCTATGTTAGATGTTAGGATTTTATGTTAAAACTTGTTGTTTGTAGTATATTTAAGTGATCTGGGTCGGTATCTTGCAGATCTATAACATCTAGATACTCGAAATAACATCTAACTACCCATTCATACAGAAATAGGAATACATAACTCAATAACATAAGTTGTTAATACATAAGTCCCAGGTTTGCTAACCTTAAATTACATGCATACCCCTTAGATAAACAAAAAGGGTTTACAATACAACATGATATTAATAATGTTCATTATAACTACTCCAGCATCTTGCCTTTGCCTTTGTTCTTCTTTGACCCGCTGGCCTCTTCGTTCCTAACTGAAATGTTTTATTTATAGCAAGGGTGAGAAACAAGTTTGCCCCGCAAGTTAAGACATACAATAAAGGTATAGAAATCAATATCAAGTCTTCTAACATTCTCTGCAACAATAATCTGATAATGAAACTTGTTGTTTGTAGTATATTTAAGTGATCTGGGTCGGTATCCTGCAGATCTATAACATCTAGATACTCAAAATAAGAGTTTTCAAAAATCTAGGAATTTATTTTTTTCTGGCCTTACAACGAATGTCAGATCTTGTAAATCTCTACCTGTTTATTGTTTTTGTTATTTAAGTGTTTGATCTTGAAGTTTGTTATGAGGTCTTTCCTCTAGAACTCGAATCAGGGTCAGAACTAGTTTAAGTTGTAAGTTATTCATGGTCAAAGGTCGTTGACCGACCATGACATTTTAAATCTGGGTAACCCAGAATTTTTCTAGACGTCTGACAACGATTTTACAGGCCCTTGATCTTGTTTAAGTTACGTGTTATGATCATGTTGTTGTTATATACTTGTTGATTGACATGAGTACTACATATACCTTCCTTTATATTACCCAGATACTTAACGAAATTGAAATTAGAGATGGTTAAACATGGGTTGACGAAACTGCTCAAGAACATTTCTGGAAATCATAGAAATGTTTAAGAACAGTTCCTAGTCACTACTTTGACTGGCATATATATATTTCTTGTATTGATGTTATGATGATCGGATGTTATTGTGTTGTACTTTGACATTCGGACTACAAGCTAGAACCATTACATAATACAAAGTAAACTTGGAAAGCATTGATTTAAAAGCTCAAAGTAGGTAGCTTCAATTCTGGAAATTCCAAAAATTTATGAACTCGCCTGACATAATATTTAGAGGCTCGGATCTCTTTTGTTTCATGTTGTCTGTTCATGTTGGTGGTTGAAACTTGTAGTCTTTCAAGATTACTACAAGATCCGACTAAAAGTATTCCCAGAATCATCACAGTTTAAACAAATATTGATGGTCAAACCGGGTAGCTTGGCCACTGACTTGCATTTTTGGGTTTGGCCAAGAACAGCTTAAGAACACCTATAGCGACGGTTCTGTCGCTATAGGGTCCTTTAGCGACAGTTTATTTTTAAAATTCGTTATTTTTATTAAATAAATAGAAAAATTAGTTTTTAATTATTAAAAATACAAAATAAATTATTAAAAATTATTTTCAGGTCCAAAAATATATTTTAAATATATTTCATAAATATTTAATATTTTTGGAATGTTAAAAGCATTTAATTTATTTAATTATAATATTAAATAATTTATTTAAAAATGATTTTAATACATGAAAAATTATTTAAAATTATATTATGGTATAAGAAAATAATTTAAGTTATTTTTGATAACTTTTAATATTTTGTGATGAATTTCATTAATTAATTAATATTAATGATAATTAAGTTATTTATTTAATATATTAAATAAAAGATGAAAAATAGAATTAATGATTTAAAAATTATAGAAAAATGATTTAAAGGTTATAAAAGTATTTGAAGTTATAAATATAACTTTTGATATTTTGTCTTGAAAAATATTAATATTTTAATATTAAATGATATTAAATTTATTTAATAATTATTTTAAATAAATTAGTTTGAAAATGATTTTAATATTAGAAAAATTATTTTAATTGAAAATAAATAGTTTAAAATTATTTGAAGTTATAAAATATAACTTTTAATATTTAAAGGTAAATTTTATTAATTAATTATTATTAATGATATTAA
The DNA here is from genome assembly GCA_020205505.1 of Panax japonicus. Lineage (NCBI taxonomy): Eukaryota > Viridiplantae > Streptophyta > Magnoliopsida > Apiales > Araliaceae > Panax > Panax japonicus. Next base: position 40,375,817 of record CM035101.1, on the reverse strand, counting down.
AGTTATTTAATAATTATATTAAATACATTAGTTTAAAACTGATTTTAATATTAGGAAAATCTTTTTAAATGAAAATAAAGTGTTTAAAGATATTTTTAGTTATAAAATATAACTTTTAATATTTAAAGGATAATTTCATTAATAAATGATATTAATTTAATATTAATGGTAATAAATTTATTTAATAATTATATTAAATAAATAGTTTAAAAATGGTTTTATTTATTAAAAAATTATTTAAAAAGGATATAAATGAATTAAAAATATTTTAAGTTATGATTAAGGAATTTTAATATTTTGATAAATAAAGCATTAATACTTTAATATTAATGACAATTATTTAAAAATGATTTTAATTTTTTTAAAAATCATTTAAGGGTAATATTAATACTTTAAAAGAATTTTGAGTTATTATAAATAACTTTAACATTTTGACAATGGTCTCATTAATAGCTTAATATTAATTAAATATTAATGATAATAGAATTATTTAATATTTAAATCATTTAATAATTATTCCAGTTTTTGAAAATGCGTGATAAAAGATAATAATTGTTTAAAAATTATTATAAGTTATTTAAAAATAATATGACTGATACTTACAAATATTGGACTTCAGGATAGGGTCTTAGACTCGATAATTACCCGATAAAGCCGTCGGTACCCGGACATGTTTCAGAAATTGATTTGGTCTTAGATATTTTGACTGTATATGTGTTTATTTGTGATTCAATGGTTGTGAAATATATGTGACAATGTGATTAAGTTATGTGCTAACTGCAATAAGCAGTGCTATGTGTTATAGTATGTTATTCTAATCGATCAAGTGATCTTATTACTGATAGGTGTTATATAAAGATAGAACTAAGTTACGAACTGTAAGTAGCGCATCAGGCAAGTATCTTACCTTTGCATTTCCTTTATGCAATGGATATGAGTAAGAAGTTTCAGAATTATATTATTATTATGCTATATTATTAACCCTATTGTGATATATTCTATATCCTATCATTTTTTATCAACATGTTAGTATATGATAATTCAGATATATATATTCTGTTCGTTAATTTCTATATATGGTTATACGAGTGTCCCCATTTCGATAATCATTGTATTTAATCACATGTTGATATATATATATATATATATATATATAAGCCGTCTATGCTACTTGATCAGCTAGACACAAATTTTGAAATGTCATTGAATATGATAAAAGCCTTTTTATATCCAATCAAATTGTTTTGGTTTGAATTCCAGTCTAAGTATGAACATCCCGATCACGAAAAAAATTTTATGCGCTTAGGCGGACAAAGGATGAACGATAATATTGTTCTAGTAATGTAATATTGATCAATACAGGGCCCATGGGATGTACACCCTCGCGCCCGTAGGTTATGACGGTTTACAGATGAAGTTCTGCTAAACCTTATCGAAAATTTAAAATATTGTTCATAGTATATCGACTATCCTATATATATAGTCTATACGTAGTTTCAAAAATTTGAGGTAGAATTGTTATGTTTTTATTATCGGTTCAGTTTACTTCACAACTATAAATTCATTGTAGAAATGATGTACAAAGAAAACATTTATTTCTTTCAGCTAATTATATTTCTAATTGTTATTACTTGCTGGGCACCCAAAGCTCACCCTTGCTTAAATTTAAATATTTTTAGCTAGGCATGAATAACTCGAAGGTTCAGACAAGAACAAGTGAAAAGGAAAGCATACATAATATTTTTAATGGTATCTTTTGTAATAGTTAGACTGTATTTAGATATTGATATGTATTATATATCATATAAAGAATTATAGTAAAGGTTACGTACTTGGGATTAGACTCTGATAAATGTAAGTTAAGTTTGATATTTATATTATTGTTTTTATTATTAGTATTATTCCGTTCATAGAAATGGTACCGTGAAGAACCGAGATCGGGTTTCAAGTACTCGAGTTTGGGGTCTTTACATCAATTCTATTTTATCAACACAATATTCATTTGTGTCTCAAATTCTAACCTGGGACTTGAATCTATAAAAGAAAATAGTTCACAGAAATATCTGACTCATAATTCTAGCGTAATTTAAGTTCTAAACAAAATTGTTACCTGCTACCACCTCCTAGGTAGCCTCTTATGCCGTAATGTTGAATGTACGGGCCGTTGGTCTTACTGGCTGTGCAGGTCCCCGAATTGCCAAGGTTCCGCCACCGGGTCCCTTGTTGACACTTTCCTTCTCCGCATTCTTCTTAGGACAGTTCCGAACCAAATGATCAGTCGATCCGCATCCAAAGAAACCATGTATTTTCTTCAGACTGGGACAATTAGGTGACATATGCCCCTCTTGCCTGCAGTTATAGCAAACTCCCTTCTTCTTCAAGCAAACTCCAGCATGATTCTTCCCATAAGTTGCGCATGGCTCCCTCCCTTTCCTATTATCTTCTGTCTTATTACCCGACTGGGTATTCTCACTCCATTTCCTCTTATTCAGATTACTACCACCACTACTTCTACCATCATTTGTCTTCTTCTTCTCTTGATGAAATCGAGACGCAATTTTGCTCCCTTGTTCAGCAATTAATGCTTTCTCCATCAACACTGTAAACGTATTGATCTGTAATAATGCTACTTTGTTGAATATCCCCGGCTTCTGTCCGTTCTCAAATCTTCTCGCTTTTCTCGCCTTTGTGTCCACCTGATGAGGTGCAAATCTTTCCAACTCGTTGAATTTGGCAGCGTATTCAGAAACAGACATATTTTCCTACTTTAGTTCTAGAAATTAAACTTCCATCCTGGATTGCATACTCGGCGAGAAGTAGTTCTCAAAGAACATTTCTTTAAATCTTATCCACGTCACCACTTCTGTACCAGCTCTCACTTTGTTTGTCTTCCACCAGTAATTAGATAAGTTGCAAAAGCTGTCTTTTACTCTTCTGTCACTCGCGCAATGACGAATGCTTTCTCCATCTCCTTCACCCAAGTTTGGGCTTCAATCAGATATGTGGTCCCTTTGAATTTAGGTTGTCCTATTCTTTAAAGTCTTTAAAATTTGCCAATCTTTCAGCTGGTTGATTCCTCGTTCTTCCTCTTGCAGTTGGAGCTCTATTCTCCATAGCTTTGGCTATCATATCTGCGAAATTCTGCATTGGGTCAGCTTGACCTCCTTCGTTATTCACTGACCGTTCTTCTCGTTGGTTTCGATTTTGTCGTCTAGGAGGCATGATCTAATTTAAATTAAAATCTTATATTACTTCTCTTTCTTTACAAAAATTCTTAATACAATAAGAATTCAACACATAATTCACACATAATCGCATATTTATTCAAATAGCACAAAGTACATTTAGTACTTCACATATTACTATCCCTTTTTAAATCATATCAAGATTATTAACACAACTTTACACAAAAAGTTGCAATTCTCCATTCACACATAATTATTACCAATTCGTCAAACTTACCATACTTATGAATTCAGGAACTTGGCACAATTATATGAGTGTATGAACTTATCCTAGTCAGACCTTTGGCGTCCATTCATTGAGGGGTTCAAAAACTTTCATATAATTATGAGTCATTAACTTACCATAAGTATGAGTTTTTAAGAACACACAAATTAATCTTAATCTTATATTCATATATAAAATAAAGATTTCATTCATACAAACATATTTATATTTACATATGTTCACACATCGTTTTCGATATTACAACACTTAATATCATAGTCTTCTACCCAAAAGATACTATTACATATATCTAAGTTGTCTACCGACCACTCCCTTCACCAGTCTTCTTCTTGATGGGACTCTTGTTGAATTCGTGACCCATTTGCCCACATAAAAAACACTTCCTCAAATTTGGCTTAGGACAATACAGAGAAATATGTCATTCTTTCTTACAGTTGAAGCACACGTTTTTCCACATCATGCATTCTCCCGCGTGAGTCATCCCACACTTGCTATATGCTTGCTTCTTCTTCGGGATAGACTTTTCAGAATTAGGGTTGTCATTGTCCCTCTTTCTCTTTTTCTTGTCTTTCTACTGCTTGATTGTCCCTTTAGACGATCCACCACCTTCAGTCTTCATTCTTTCCACCCGCCCCTTGAGTTCATTCCTTTCTTCAGTCATTTCGCGTAATGCTTGCTCTATCTTCCATAGCTCTTCCATGAGACACACTTTGCTCTGGAGTTTTTGGACTTCTGCATATTCGTGATCTTGTTCTCGAACTTTAGTCTTATTCCCTTTCTCCATCTTAGCTGGCTCAGACTCTGCCTCGTCATCTCCACTCAGATACATCTCGCGATAATCATCATGATCACTCCCGAGATTAACCTGGGTTCATCTTCTCCAACCTTCTCAACTGATTCACTTTGCGTTGACACCTCGGCTTCTGGCATTGGTGCAACAGCTGCTAGCATCTCTGCACTCGTTTGATCTTCGCCAGACATCCTACAATCAGTTTAAATTGTACTTCATTAGTACAAACTTCTCACACTATGTGTCCACATATCTCATTATTGATGCACTTCGGTAATCCCTCACTTAGAACTCTAAATGAGTTTTCTCTATCTCGTGTATGGTTATAATCCTAGGGGTTTCCCCCACCCCACTTATGGTTTATAACCTATGGCTTTTCTACTAACTGGTGACACCTTGGTCACTACAGCTTTGATACCAACCTGTGACACCCCCAAATCCGGGTTACCTGACCCCCGAGTTTGGTGTTCACGATCCACATTATAATAACATCTAACTACCCATTCATATAGAAATAGGAATACATAACTCAATAACATAAGTTGTTAATACATAAGTCCCAGGTTTGCTAACCTTAAATTACATACATACCCCTTAGATAAACAAAAAGGGTTTACAATACAACATGATATTAATAATGTTCATTATAACTACTCCAGCATCTTGCCTTTGCCTTTGTTCTTCTTTGACCCGCTGGCCTCTTCGTTCCTAGCTGAAATGTTTTATTTATAGCAAGGGTGAGAAACAAGTTTGCCCCGCAAGTTAAGACATACAATAAAGGTATAGAAATCAATATCAAGTCTTCTAACATTCTCTGCAATAATAATCTGATAATGAAACTTGTTGTTTGTAGTATATTTAAGTGATCTGGGTCGGTATCCTGCAGATCTATAACATCTAGATACTCGAAATAAGAGTTTTCAAAAATCTAGGAATTTATTTTTTTGTGGCCTTACAACGAATGTCAGACCTTGTAAATCTCTACCTGTTTATTGTTTTTGTTATTTAAGTGTTTGATCTTGAAGTTTGTTATGAGGTCTTTCCTCTAGAACTTGAATCAGGGTCAGAACTAGTTTAAGTTGTAAGTTATTCATGGTCAATGGTCGTTGACCGACCATGACTTTTCAAATCTGGGTAACCCAGAATTTTTCCAGACACCTCACAACGAATTTGCAGGCGCTTGATCTTGTTTATGTTACGTGTTATGATCATGTTGTTGCTATATAATTGTAGACTGACATGATTAATACATATACCTTCCTTATATTACCCAGATACTTAACGAAATTGAAATTAGAGATGGATAAACATGGGTTGACGAAATTGCTCAAGAACATTTCTGGAAATCCCAGAAATTTTCAAGAACAGTTCGTGGTCACTACTTTGACCAGCATATATATATTTCTTGAATTGATGTTATGATGATCTGATGTTATTGTGTTGTACTTTGACATCCGGACTACAAGCTAGAACCATTACATAATACAAAGTAAACTTGGAAAGCATTTATTTGAAAGCTCAAAGTAGGTAGCTTCAATTCAGGAAATTCCAGAAATTTAAGAACTCGCCTGACATGATATTTAGAGGCTCGGATCTCTTTTGTTTCATGTTGTCTATTCATGTTGGTGGTTGAAACTTGTAGTCTTTCAAGAATACTACAAGATCCGACCAAAAGTATTCCCAGAATCATCACAGTTTAAACAAATATTGATGGTCAAACTGGGTAGCTTGGCCAATGACTTGCATTTCTGGGTTTGGTCAAGAACAGCTTAAGAACACCTATAACGACGGTTCTGTCGCTATAGGGTCCTTTAACGACACTTTATTTTTAAAATTCGTTATTTTTATTAAATAAATAGAAAAATTAGTTTTTAATTATTAAAAATACAAAATAAATTATTAAAAATTATTTTCAGGTCCAAAAATATATTTTAAATATATTTCATAAATATTTAATATTTTTGGAATATTAAAAGCATTTAATTTATTTAATTATAATATTAAATAATTTATTTAATTATAATATTAAATAATTTATTTAAAAATGATTTTAATACATGAAAAATTATTTAAAATTATATTATGGTATAAGAAAATAATTTAAGTTATTTTTGATAACTTTTAATATTTTGTGATGAATTTCATTAATTAATTAATATTAATGATAATTAAGTTATTTATTTAATATATTAAATAAATGATGAAAAATAGAATTAATGATTTAAAAATTATAGAAAAATGATTTAAAGGTTATAAAAGTATTTGAAGTTATAAATATAACTTTTGATATTTTGTCATGAAAAATATTAATATTTTAATATTAAATGATATTAAATTTATTTAAGAATTATATTAAATAAATTAGTTTAAAAATGATTTTAATATAAGAAAAATCATTTTAATTGAAAATAAATAGTTTAAAAATATTTGAAGTTATAAAATATAACTTTTAATATTTAAAGGTAAATTTCATTAATTAATTATTATTAATGATATTAAAGTTATTTAATAATTATATTAAATACATTAGTTTTAAAATGATTTTAATATTAGGAAAATCTTTTTAAATGAAAATAAAGTGTTTAAAGATATTTTAAGTTATAAAATATAACTTTTAATATTTAAAGGATAATTTCATTAATAAATGATATTAATTTAATATTAATGGTAATAAATTTATTTAATAATTATATTAAATAAATAGTCTAAAAATGGTTTTATTTATTTAAAAATTATTTAAAAAGGATATAAATGAATTAAAAATATTTTAAGTTATGATTAAGGACTTTTAATATTTTGATAAATAAAGCATTAATACTTTAATATTAATGACAATTATTTAAAAATGATTATAATTCTTTTAAAAATCATTTAAGGGTAATATTAATACTTTAAAAGTATTTTGAGTTATTATAAATAACTTTAACATTTTGACAATAGTCTCATTAATAGCTTAATATTAATTAAATATTAATGATAATAGAATTATTTAATATTTAAATTATTTAATAATTATTCCAGTGTTTGAAAATGCGTGATAAAAGATAATAACTGTTTAAAAATTATTATAAGTCATTTAAAAATAATATGACTGATACTTACAAATATTGAACTTCAGGATAGGGTCTTAGACTCGATAATTACCCGATAAAGCCGTCGGTACCCCGACATGTTTCAGAAATTGATCTAGACATAGATATTTTGACTGTATATGTGTTTATTTGTGATTCAATGGTTGTGAAATATATGTGACAATGTGATTAAGTTATGTGCTGACTGCAATAAGCAGTGCTATGTGTTATAGTATGTTATTCTAATCGATCAAATGATCTTATTACTGATAGGTGTTATATAAAGATAGAACTAAGTTACGAACTGTAAGCAGCGCATCAGGCAATTATCTTACCTTTGCATTTCCTTTATGCAATGGACATGAGTAAGAAGTTTTAGAATTATATTATTATTATGCTATATTATTAACCCTATTATGATATATTCTATATCCTATCATTGTTTATCAACATGTTAGTATATGATAATTCAGATATATATTTTGTTCGTTAATTTCTATATATGGTTATACGAGTGTCCCCATTTCGATAATCATTGTATTTAATCACATGTTGATATATATATAAGCCGTCTAAGCTACTTGATCAGCTAGACATAAATTTTGAAATGTCATTGAATATGATAAAAACCTTTTTATATCCAATCAAATTGTTTTGGTTTGAATTCCAGTCTAAGTATGAACAACCCGATCACGGGAAAAATTTTATGCGCTCAGGCGGACAAAGGATGAACGATAATATTGTTCTAGTAATGCAGTATTGATCAATACAGGGCCCATGGGATGTACACCCTCGCGCCCGTAAATTATGACGGTTTACAGATGAAGTTCTGCTAAACCTTATCGAAAATTTAAAATATTATTCGTAGTATATCGACTACCCTATATATATAGTCTATACGTAGTTTCAAAAATTTGAGATAGAATTGTTATGTTGTTATTATCGGTTCAGTTTACTTCACAACTATAAATTCATTGTAGAAATGATGTACAAAGAAAATATTTATTTCTTTCAGCTAATTATATTTCTAATTGTTATTACTTGCTGGCACCCAAAGCTCACCCTTGCTTAAATTTAAATATTTTTAGCTAGGCATGAATAACTCGAAGGTTTGAACAAGAACAAGTGAAAAGAAAAGCAAACATAATATTTTTAATGGTATCTTTTGTAATAGTTAGACTGTATTGAGATAATGATATGTATTATATATCATGTAAAGAATTATAGTAAAGGTTAAGTACTTGGGATTAGACTCTGATAAATGTAAGTTAAGTTTGATATTTATATTATTGTTTTTATTATTAGTATTATTCCGCTCATAGAAATGGTACTGTGAAGAACCGAGATCAGGTTTCAAGTACTCGAGTTTGGGGTCTTTACATCAATTCTATTTTATCAACACAATATTCATTTGTGTCTCAAATTCTAACCTGGGACTTGAATCTATAAAACAAAATAGTTCACAGAAATATCTGACTCATAATTCTTGCGTAATTTAAGTTCTAAACAAAATTGTTACCTGCTACCACCTCCTGGGTAGCCTCTTGTGCCGTAATGTTGAATGTACGGGCCGTTGGTCTTACTAGCTGTGCAGGTCCCCAAATTGCCAAGGTTCCGCCTACCGGGTCCTTTGTTGACACTTTCCTTCTCCACATTCTTCTTTGGACAGTTCCGAACCAAATGATCAGTCGATCCGCATCCAAAGAAACCATGTATTTTCTTCGGACTGGGACAATTAGGTGACATATGCCCCTCTTGCCTGCAATTATAGCAAACTCCCTTCTTCTCCAGGCAAACTCCATCATGATTCTTCCCACAAGTTACGCATAGCTCCCTCCCTTTCCTATTATCTTGTGTTTTATTACCCGACTGGGTATTCTCACTCCATTTCTTCTTATTCAGATTACTATTACCACTACTTCTACCATCATTTGTCTTCTTCTTCGTCTTCTCTTGATGAAATCGAGACGCAATTTTGCTCCCTCCTTCAGCAATTAATGCTTTCTCCATCAACACTGTAAATGTATTGATCTGCAATACCGCTACTTTGTTGAATATCCCCAGCTTTAGTCCGTTCTCAAATCTTCTCGCCTTTCTCGCCTCTGTGTCCACCTGATGAGGTGCAAATCTTGCCAACTCGTTGAATTTGGCAGCGTATTCAGAAACAGACATATTTTCCTACTTTAGTTCTAGAAATTTAACTTCCATCTTGGATTGCATACTCGGCGAGAAGTAGTTCTCAAAGAACATTTCTTTAAATCTTGTCCACGTCACCACTGATGTACCAGCTCTCATTTGGTTTGTCTCCCACCAGTAATTAGATAAGTTGCAAAAGCTGTCTTTTACTCTTCTGCCACTCGCGCAATGACGAATGCTTTCTCCATCTCATTCACCCAAGTTTGGGCTTCAATCAGATATGTGGTCCCTTTGAATTTAGGTTGTCCTACCGCTTTAAATTCTTTAAAATTTGCCAATCTTTCAGCTGGTTGATTCCTCGCTCTTCCTCTTGCAGTTGGAGCTCTATTCTCCATAGATTTGGCTATCATATCTGCGAAATTCTGCATTGGGTCAGCTTGACCTCCTTCGTTATTCACTGACTGTTCTTCTCGTTGGTTTCGATTTTGTCGTCTAGGAGGCGAGATCTGATTTAAATAAAAATCTTATATTACTTCTCTTTCTTTACAAAAATTCTTAATACAATAAGAATTCAACACATAATTCACACATAATCGCATATTTATTCAAATAGCACAAAGTACATTTAGTATTTCACATATTACTATCCCTTTTTAAATCATATCAAGATTATTAACACAACTTTACATAAAAAGTTGCAATTCTCCATTCATACATAGTTTTTACCAGTTCGTCAAACTTACCATACTTATGAGTTCAGGAACTTGCCACAATTATATGAGTGTATGAACTTATCCTAGTCAGACCTTTGGCGTCCATTCATTGATGGGTTCAAAAACTTTCATATAATTATGAGTCATTAACTTACCATAAGTATGAGTTTTTAAGAACACACAAATTAATCTTAATCTTATATTCATATATAAAATAAAGATTTCATTCATACAAACATATTTATATTTACATATGTTCACACATCATTTTCGATATTACAACACTTAATATCATAGTCTTCTACCCAAAAGATACTATTATATATATCTAAGTTGTCTACCGACCACTCCCTTCACCAGTCTTCTTCTTGATGAGACACTTGTTGAATTCGTGACCCATTTGCCCACATGAAAAACACTTCCTCAAATTTGGCTTAGGACAATACAGAGAAATATGTCCTTCTTTCTTACAGTTGAAGCACACGTTTTCCACATCATGCATTCTCCGGCATGAGTCATCCCACACTTGTTATAGGCTTGATTCTTCTTCGGGCTAGACTTTTCAGAATTAGGGCTGTCATTGTCCCTCTTTCTCTTTTTCTTGTCTTTCTGCTACTTGATTGTCCCTTTAGACGATCAACCACCTTCAGTCTTTATTCTTTCCAACCGCCCCTTGAGCTCATTCATTTCTTCAGTCATTTCGCGTAATGCTTGCTTTATCTTCCATAGCTCTTCCAAGAGAAACACTTTGCTCTGAAGTTTTTGGAATTCTGTATATTTGTGATCTTGTTCTCGAACTTTAGTCTTATTCCTTTTCTCCATCTTAGCTGGCTCAGACTCTGCCTCGTCATCTCCACTCACATATATCTCAGGATAATCATCATGATCATTCCCGAGATTAACCATGGGTTCATCTTCTCCCACCTTCTCAACTGATTCGCTTTGCGTTGACACCTCGGCTTCTGGCATTGGTGCAACAGCTGCTAGCATCTCTGCACTCGTTTGATCTTCGCCAGACATCCTACAATCAGTTTAAATTTTACTTCATTAGTACAAACTTCTCACACTATGTGTCCATATATATCATTATTGATGCACTTCGGTAACCTCTCACTTAGAACTCTAAATGAGTTTTCTCTATCTCGTGTATGTTTATAATCCTAGGGGTTTCCCCCACCCCACTTAAGGTTTATAACCTACGGCTTTTCTACTAACTGGTGACACCTTGGTCACTACAGCTTTGATACCAACCTATGACACCCCCAAATCCGGGTTACCTGACCCCCGAGTTTGGTGTTCACGATCCACATTATAATAACATCTAACTACACATTCATATAGAAATAGGAATACATAACTCAATAACATGAGTAATATATATTGACTACCCTATATATATAGTCTATACGTAGTTTCAAAAATTTGAGATAAAATTGTTATGTTGTTATTATCGGTTCAGTATACTTCACAACTACAAATTCGTTGTAGAAATGATGTACAAAGAAAACATTTATTTCTTTCATCTAATTATATTTCTAATTGTTATTACTTGCTGGGCACCCAAATGATCACCCTTTCTTAAATTTAAATGCTTTCAGCTAGGCATGAACAACTTGAAGGTTCATACAAGAACAAGTGAAAAGGAAAGTAAACATAATATGTTTAATGGTATCTTTTGTAATAGTTATTCTGTATTTAGATAATGATATGTATTATATATCATGTAAAGAATTATAGTAAAGGTTACATACTTGGGATTAGGCTTTGATAAATGTAAGTTAAGTTTGATATTTATATTATTGTTTTTATTATTAGTATTATTCCGCTCATAGAAATGGTACCGTGAATAACCGAGATCGGGTTTCAAGTACTCGAGTTTGGGGTCTTTACAAAAAATCATTTTTATCAACAAAATATTCATTTGTGTCTCAAATTCTAACCTGAGAATTGAATCTATAAAAGAAAATAATTCACAAAAAATATCTGACTCATAATTCTCGCGTAATTTAAGTTCTAAACAAAATTGTTACTTGCTACCACCTCCTGTGCAGCCTCTTGTGCCGTAATGTTGAATGTACAGGCCGTTGGTCTTACTGGCTGTGCAGGTCCCTGAATTACCAAGGTTCCGCCACCAGGTCCCTTGTTGACACTTTCCTTCTCCGCATTCTTCTTCGGATAGTTCCGAACCAAATGATCAGTCGATTCCCATGCAAAGCAACCTTGGTTTTTCTTTGGACTGGGACAATTAGGTGACATATGCCCCTCTTGCCCGTAGTTATAGCAAACTCCCTTCTTCTCCAGGCAAACTCCAGCACGATTCTTCCCACAAGTTACTCATGGCTCCCTCCCTTTCCTATTATCTTCTATCTTATCACCCGACTAGGTATTCTCACTCCATTTCCTCTTATTCAGATTACTACCACCACTGCTTCTACCATCATTTGTCTTCTTCTTCTTCTCTTGATGAAATCGAGACGCAATTTTGCTCCCTCCTTCTTGATGGGACACTTGTTGAATCCGTGACCCGTTTGCCCACATGAAAAACACTTCCTCAAATTTGGCTTAGGACAATGCAGAGAAATATGTCCTTCCTGCTTGCAGTTGAAGCTCACGTTTTCCACATCATGCATTCTCCTGCGTGAGTCTTCCCACACTTGCTATAGGCTTGCTTCTTCTTCGGGCTTGACTTTTCAGAATTAGGGCTGTCATTGTCCCTCTTTCTCTTTTTCTTATCTTTCTGCTGCTTGATTGTCCTTTCAGATGATCCACCACCTTCTGTCTTCATTCTTTCCACCTGCGCCTTGAGGTCGTTCCTTTCTTCAGTTATTTCGCGTAATGTGCGCTCTATCTTCCATAGCTCTTCCAAGAGAAATACTTTGCTCCGAGATTCTTGGACTTCTATAGATTCGTGATCTTGTTCTCGAACTTTAGTCTTATTCCCTTTCTCCATCTTAGCTGGCTCAGACTCTGCCTCGTCATCTCCACTCAGATACATCTCGGGATAATCATCATGATCACTCCCGATATTAACCATGGGTTCATCTTCTCCCACCTTCTCAACTGATTTGCTTTGCGCTGGCACCTCGACTTCTGGCATTGGTGCAACAGCCGCTAGCATCTCTGCACTCGTTTGATCTTCGCCAGACATCCTACAATCAGTTTAAATAACATGATTAGTACTTCATTAGTACAAAATTCTCACACTATGTGTCCACATATATCATTATTGATGCACTTCGGCAATCCCTCACTTAGAACTCTAAATGAGTTTTCTCTATCTCGTGTATGGTTATAATCCTAGGGTTTTCCCCCACCCCACTTAAGGTTTATAACCTATGGCTCTTCTACTAGCTGGTGACACCTTGGTCACTACATCTTTGATACTAACCTATGACACCCCCAAATCTGGGTTACCTGACCCCCGAGTTTGGTGTTCACGATCCACATTATAATAACATCTAACTACTCATTCATATAGAAATAGGAATACATAACACAATAACATAAGTTGTTAATACATAAGTCCCAGGTTTGCTAACCATAAATTACATATATACCCCTTAGATAAACAAAAAGGGTTTACAATACAACATGATATTAATAATGTTCATTATAACTACTTCAGCATCTTGCCTTTGCCTTTGTTATTTTTTGACTCGCTGGCCTCTTCGTTCCTAGCTGAAATGTTTTATTTATAGCAAGGGTGAGCAACAAAATTGCCCCGCAAGTTAATACATACAATAAAGGTATAGAAATCAATATCAAGTCTTCTAACATTCTCCGCGACAATAATCTGATAATAAAAGAGTACAACACTTTCAAAGTTTCTACGATATTCTATTGAATAAACAAGAATCAATTCTACGCAATAACAAAGTGGAATGTTTTCTAGATTTAGGCTGAGTGATCCATTGGATCTAGAACTTATACTTTCTCGGGTATCTATCAAAGATTTACTTTCATACATACGCATGAGTATCAGATAACAATAAAGATTAAATCATACCCCTCTGCAAGTACTTAGAGTCGGCCAACTCCTTGTACCCAATATTATGCATAATACTTAGGTCGCGAGTAATGGTCGATATACGACTTAAAAATTTTGTTCCCTTTATATAAAAGGTTGTTCTTCTCAGTCTCAGAATCATGTTTTTGATTTAACAACAAAATACTGTGATTTTAAATTCTATTTTACTTATCGATCTAGCCGAAATAATTGGCATCGATCAATAAATAACAACTGAATTCTCTTCTCGAATTTATCAAGTTCTAACAAACGTTCCTCTAGCCAGAATAATTAGCTAAGACATTTCTCAACATAATTTGACAATAAACAGGAATTATCTATACTGTCAATTCTATCTTCTACAAATATGAATATCCAACAACAATTATTCTATAATTGTATATTCTCTGAATTAGTAATTTAATTTGAATTATTAACATGCACTAACTGCGAATAATCAACAATAAATTCCATGGACATGGTATAATTAGCATCAATTAACCATTATAATAATTGAATAAACTTACCTTCCGCGTTGATTACAGCTACACAATATAATTAACTGCGTTCGTAAGACCTATATTCAACAATGTCGATTTCACAATTAACAGAATCATTTATAACATGTAACACTGTATTTTACAGTCAAACTTCTCCTAGACACATTACAACATAGCCACATTAGTGTTTATAAACTATATAAACACTTAACAAGTCTAACTAGTTCGGTCTAGTTGGACTTCAGTCCATTCTCGGGGTTCTGGTCACCCTATCCGATAATTAACACATTAATTATCAATTAAACTTGGTCTCTAAGCTTCAATATTATTTTAGATAAGTTAAATATCATTTATAATATTTTTCGGAAGCTTTTAATAATTTACAAACAATTATTATAATTTATAATAATTTTTCAAACACTTAAATCATTTTTAAATGATTTAATTATCAAATAATCTTATCATCATTAATATTTAATAATATAAATATATTAATCTTATACTTTTCAAAATATTAAAGTTATTATTAATAACTTAAAATATTTTTAAATCATTAATATTCTACTTAAATGATTTTTAAAATAATTAAAAATTATTTTTAAATCATCACCATTAATATTTAAATATTAATGAAAATATTATCAAAATATTAAAAGTAATTAATTATCACTTAAAATATTTTTAATTCATTTTTTCTCAATTTAAATGATTTTTAAATCAATAATATCATTTTTAATTCATTTATTAAATATAATTATTAAATAAATCTAATATCATTAATATTAATTTATTAATGAGAATTCTCCAAAAATATTGAAAATTATATTTTATAATTCCAAATATTTTCTAACACTTTATTTTTATTTAAAATAATTTTTAAATAAATAAAATCATTTTTATCTTATTTATTTAATTTAATAATTAAATAAATCTAATATCATTAATATTAATTTTTTAATGAAAATTCTCCAAAAATATTAAAAGTCACATTTTATAACTCAAAATATTTTTAAATACATTATTCTAATTTAAAATGGTTTTTCATAATATTAAATCATTTTCTCTAATTTATTTAATACACTAATTAAATAAATTAAATAATTTTAATATTTAAATAATTACAAATATTAAATAAAAATATTCCAATTAGTCAGAAATTATTTTTCATAATTTAAAATAATTTTTAAAACTATTTTTGGTAATTTTTAGAATTTATTTCTATTTTAAAATAATTCTTGAATATTCAGAAAATAAAAATTAATTAAACCGTCGTTATAGGGCTATAGCTACACAAATCGTCACTGTTGGTGTTCTTGAGCTCAAGAACACTGACAGCCGTCTAAACAAGAGGTCAACTTTGACCGGCTTTTAATCTCAGTGTAATTCGTTTTCTGAGCTATCTCTAACTGTAATCGTGTAGTGTTTTTGTAAAACTACAATAAATAACCATCATCATGACCTAAAAATATCTCAACTACAAGATCCAAAGCCTCAAAGTGACTGTCAGAAGCTTCTGGGCTTTCTGGGTTACCCATAAACCCAGACAGCTTCGACTGTCTACTTTGTGGTTTGATTTTCTTCCAGCCCCGGTGATCAAATAAGTTATTTTATGGTCCAAAGCTATAGTCCATGCATCATAGAACATTTATAAATCAACAGATCTGTCTAAAAACAACAAGATCAAAAGTTACAGTTTGGTCAAACAGTGTCAGAAATTCTGCTCATACAATTTCTGGGTTTTTCCAGAAACGTGTTTCGTGCTCAACTAGCCTACTTTGACCATATGTTACTTAGATTCTTCTGATTATTTGCATGATATAAAATTATGGATCTATAGTGCACATAACCAGATAAACTTTTGTCACAATAATAACATCATAAAATTAAAAACCTAACAGATCAAGCAGCCTAAAGATGTTGTCAGACGCTAAAAACAGCTTTCTGGGTTACCCAGAATTCTCATGGTCATGCCAGGTCAACGGGATTTGACCTTTAATAACTTCAAATACAGACATCAAATGGTACTGATTCCACTTGCAGCTTACAGACCACATACCAGGCTACATTTAACAACTTTAAAACAACAAAAATAGTAAACGAGAAAGGATCTGTGGCCCCTGACATTACTTGTCAGACCACAAATAAAGCTCAAGAACAGATTTTGAAAAACATCAAATTAAGGAACTTTGATGCTATGGATAAATGTTTGATCATCATAGATCAACATAAAACATCCTCTAGCATGAATCTAAACACATAAACACAAAGTTTTACAAAGCATACAAGATCAAATGGTGAACTAGGGTTTATACCTCTTTTGTTCCAATCGTGATCTATTCTCTCCAATCTGATCTTGGGTTATTAATGGGCTGTTATGTGACAGAAACACTTGAAATTTTCGAAGGTATAAGTGAGAGAAATATTTGGTGAGAGCAATGTAAGACCCCAAATAATTAATAAATGAAATTTAATTTCCTTTAATTATTATTTTGGATAAAAGGGTTGATTTGATTAATGAGGATAGTTATGGGTAAAATTCGCAAATATTTCAAAATAAGCAAGTGGTTATAAAATATTCATTATTGTAGGGGAATATTCGTTTGGTCGTGGAATATTCGTACTGTCGGGGAATATTCGTAAGACGGCGCAGCCATGTGTGGGCCCCATAACGGAAAGCGATTGGAGGAAGAAAACGACAAATATAAGTTGTTTAAAAATAACGGCGTAATTGTTACCGTTTACACTGTTGGAATACTTGGTGGTTAAAATACAGTAATACACGTTGTTGCACAGTAGCACACGGTATTGTACAATATTTTGAATTATTGATCCTTACGTAAGAAGGCACTACTCAATAATTGACTACAGGAGTTACTGTTCATTACTTTATTGATTCAATAATTGCTGCGTTGATATTTATATTATTATTGTTTCAATAATTGTCATTGCACAATATTTTTCATTATCAGATCAATAATTCATATTATTTGAATAATATTATCAGATAACATTATTGGCAATGTCTATAAAGTTCTGTCAAGGAGAGGTTTGGTCATCTAATTGCGCGGCAGTAAGGAGAAATCCTTAGTGGAAAGCCCCCTCTATCCTGGGAACGGTCTGGTTGTCATTACTGTGATTCTGTAATGTTATTTTTAATAATTAATTATTGATTATTATGATAAAGAAAATATTTATTTTATGTGGATATAGATGGAGAATTTTTTTTAATGTGACAATTGTTGAAAATTAATATTTTATCTTTTACTGATAAAATAATTCATTTAAATATATTATTTTAATAATATATTAACGATGATATTTTTACAATGAATGTGGGATATATGAGTATATGAGGAGGTAGAGTATTTTTGTGGTATTAAATGTTTAACACATGTTTTGTGTGTCGGTGGACATAATTTTGACCGAAAATTGAGTATAGACTGTAAAATCGCCCGTTTGTGGATTTCGGTCAATTTCTATTTGGAATTTGGAAAACTTTTCTTCTGTAAAGTTGTAGAGAATGGAATTTCCCATGGAAAGGCGCGAGTTTCGAATTTTTCTGATAAACGAGCTATTTTCTATGAATTATTGAAGTTTTGGAAAATTAAATGATTTTTATTAAATTGTGGGACCCACTTTTTGGTTGGTGGATACAACATGTGGGCTGCTGGAAATATTTCAAAGGTGGTGGCTGGTCTTGTTCATTAAAAGCATGCATAGAAGAATTGGTGAGAAATATTGTTATTTTAATATTTTAGTCTCCTTTGGCGTTCTAGCATTTTCCTATAAATAGAGGGCTAAGTTAGAATTAAAAATCACACCAGAAACAAAGTTTTCTCTCTCTCTATATTATCGAGCGTATTCTTGTGAGTATACTTTGAGTGTTGCTCTACGGTGCGAGTTTCTGTCAGCACTATACCGAAATTCAGTCAGAAGTACGGCTATTTTGAGGTAAGGGATGTTATTTTCTTCTTAAATGATGTTATTTTCTTCAATATCATTATGCCAAAATATTGGTGAACGTTTTTATCAAATTTGAAACTTTTTGTACCGAAGTTATTATTCACGTATACAGTACTATTCACGTACACGGCACTATTCACGAATACGGTATATTCACAGAAAAATTATTTTTTTCTTTTCGTCCAAAATATCTATTGTGGATACTAGCTTTGATTGTATCCATATTTTGATCATTCTTGAATTTTACACCACTATGATTATTTTTGAGGTATTTTTGGACATGGATAAAGTAAAGTACGAATCCTTAATCCTTAATCCTTGTCATTTTGTTTCACTGGATTCGCTTCTTTAAAAATATTTTTTATCATCTTCAGTCTTAAAGGATGTTATTATTGAATATCTTTGGCCTATAGTGCAAAGATTAATGATTTCTGATGAATATCTTTGGCCCGTAGTGCAAAGATGAACAGGTGTTTAGATGAACATGACCAACAGATGAATATCCTTGGCCTGTAGTGAAAGGATGAATATATGATTCAAGATGTGCATTGATTGATGTTACAGGGATAAAAATACTGTTGATGGACTGTTAAATTCATAGACATTAGTAGATTTCATCCTCTACGTAACTCTTCTAGGAATTAATATTTTCCGCTGCGAATATTGATTTAAAACTTGTTGTCTATTGTATTCTATTAGATTTTTTTCCCTGTTGAAGGCTAACGATAATTTGTTGTATATTGTCTTAGTCATAATATTCTTTACTGAGCTAGTTGAGCTCACCCTTTTCCTTTTTGTTCCATTTTTCTTCTCAGGAGACGAGAATATAGCGAGTACGAGTCGGGGTATGAATTGATGGTCCTTGAGAGAGTTGTTTAGTAGTCCTCACCATTTTTGTAAAATAATATATCAATAATTGTATTGAGGACATAGTTGGGTATGTATATTGTCTAGATGACAATGTTTGTATTCAAACTCACAGTTTATGGGTTGTAAAAGTTGTAGTTGTTTCTGTACCATGTATTTGGCGACTCAAAATGGGTTGGATGGAATGGACCTATTTTGGGGGCGTCACAGCAAAGTTGAAAATGGCAAAGTTTATTAACTTTCTCTCTCTTGAATATCTTATATAAGCATATAAGTTTCTTGGATCTGATCATTTTCGGCTGGTGGCTGATATTTTGTGTCACACAAGTCAAATGAGTTGTTTACCAACTAAAGTTGCTAGCAAAAATTACAAGTTACCATTTAAAAAAATGAAAAAGGGTATTTTAGTCATTTGGAAATTAATTTTAATGGCATACTTGAAATTTGTACAAACCCTTAGGGTTTAGAGTTTGGGTTAGGGTTTAGGGTGTGAACCCTTTACGGTTTAGGGTTTAAACCCTTTAGGTTTGCAATTTATTTTTCAAGATTTTCGAATTTCGATTTTCAAAATAAAAAATTAATATTCCAAAATTACAATTAGGATTCAATAATTATATTAATATATCGTAATCATAAAATTCAATCTTGCTAATTGGGATTAATATTCCTAATTAAAATTACTTAATTTAGCAATTAGGGTCAAAATGGTCATTAAGGTTTATAACCCACGAATTAGGGTTTTAATTAGAAAAATAAAAATTTTAAATTACAATTAGGTTTTGTAAAATAGAAATTAAGATAAATAAAATATAATTAGGATTTTCTAATCATATATAAGTTTAATAAACACATTAAGTTTACTGATTAGGATTAGGGTTTCCTAATTAGGGTTTTAGGATTCACGAATATGAAATTAGGGTTTCCCAGCTTTCAATTAGGGTTTCTAACTGTACGTTAGGTTCTTTAAATCTGAGATTAGGGTTTCTAATCCCTTATTAGGGTTTATTAATTACAAACCTTATCTGATCAATCATTGATCAATAAAACTGTTCGGTACAAACACGTACTCATTAGTATAATTATTTTAATTATATTTTCTATTGAATCTCTATCCGGCAATTAGGGGTAGGATTTCTAAAGCTTATTAAGCACAACTCTAATTTAAATTTATTAGTCAATACACAAATTGACTTTCCCGAGACTCGTATCACAGATACTTGTCACAAAATGGATAATTAATATTAATATTAATTTAAAAAAAGAAATTTATTTGTAAAATTTTAATTATTCGAAATCCCGGGTTATCACATTTCCAGAATTTTTAAAGTACAACACATTGGACAAAAATGCCCCCGAAACAGACTGATCCAAACAGTCCCAAGAAAGACATCAAATTTTTGTTTCTTGTAGCCACTTTTGCGATTTTATTTCGACTAATCTACATATGATATGACCATGATACTTAGATACAATAAACTTCATACATCAAGGTATTTTACCAAAATATACCATTCATGAAACTAGCATGCTAAGACCACAAACCAACTGCATAGAAAAATGTGTTAGCACTAGTTTTATACTTGGAAAAAATCTGAAAATTCCAGATTTTCTGCAAATTTTATTATGAACATGTTTGCTTACGATTTTCATAACTTGATCATTATAATTCTGATTCTAATGAAATTTGGGCCAGATGAGACTTCATACTACATACTATTTTATAAAATTATTATATATGCTAATCGAGTCATATAAGCTACATATCCAAGGCTCCGAAAAACCCAAAAAAGTCACAGATTTTAATTTAGTTCAATTCTACAAAACTCTACATTTTTGATTCTAGCATGTAACAGAAAGGCTCCTACTGTTCAGAACTCATATACTAACATGATTTGAACAAATTGACATCTAAGAGGCATAATATCAAACACTTAACATGCATACACGAATTCCTTTAATTTCTAAGATTTTGAAACATGTAATATACTCGAATTTTTGTTTCTTAACCATCACATAACAGAACCCAACATTAGCATGACATTACAACCTCAAAACAAAGCATTTCCCATGATTATTCATGCACTTTTCCACTAGTTTCTCAAAAATATTAAAACAAAGACTACAAGGCTTACCTCCTTGATGAATTCTTCTTGTTTGAATACCTCTAATGATTCTCCTTGCTTGATTAATCCCCTATGAAAACTCCAGAATTCTCACAAACTCTCACACCCTCATTCGCACTATCTATTTGCTCTCTTGGGTGGAACTTTTAGGAAAGAAAGAATGAGTTTAGATGAATTGCATATATAGAGGTTATAGTCTTTTGATTTACCATGGTCATCAACTCTCCATGATTAGTTATACATCATAAGTACACATTATCAAAACAATTTAGTATGGAGTGGGAGTTAGAGAAATGGAAAAGTCTAGGTTTATTAAGGAATGTAACTCCCTATCCCTGAACATATTGCAATACACGTGCATGCTCCCTCCTTATCCCCATTTGATGGTCTCATGGACCCCCCCAGCTGCTATAACGACTTAATTAAAATATTATTTTAATCATGTAATCAATTAATAATCTAGTTCGACCCTTTTTCCCTTCGTAACCAAACGTGTTCGATACTTATATCAGTTCCTACTAAAGTCGACATTACGGACGTCGTGGAACTATCTGTTTCGTCAAAATCATCTCCAAAATTCGTAGTTGACTTTTTCCTCAAAAAAGTCAACTGGTTGACTTTGATCAAAAAGTCAATCGTGACACTTTTTCGTGATTACAGTCTATCCTGACTGATTTCGACGTTCCAGACTCGAATACGCAGTCTGCATCTCTAAATTCCACTACGAACTCCAGCTCATAATTTAATACCATCCCACGTAATAAATAGAATAATTCCCAACTTAATAAATTTAAATAGTTAAATAAAACTAAACCAACAATTTAAATACATCTCATCACATATCTTGAAATACACATATATGTACAACACATATACATCTAATAAATTAAATCACCCAAAAGTTTCATATACATTCGTTTATTGATAGTTCTTAAATTACATAAAAAAATCTTGGATATAACATTCACCCTCCCTTAAAGGGCTTTCTGTCCCCGAAATCATTACACATCAATCAAAAAGATTAGGACAATTTTTTATCATTTTCTCCTCGAGTTCCCACGAAGCCTCATCGGCGTTGTGGTTCCTCCATAATACCTCGATAGACGGTATTATATTATTTCTTAACACTTGTTCTTTTCTATCGATTATCTGCAATGGGACCTCTTCATAGGTTAAGTCATTTTCAAACTTAATAGGTTCATACTCTATGACATGCTTGTAATCCCGCCTATAGGGTCGTAGGACTGAAATGAGGACCACGTTGTGTATATGTTTTAACTCCGGAGGTATGGCTATTTCATAAGTTACCTCACCCACTCGCCTCAACACTTCGAAGGGTCCTATGAATCTGGGACTAAGTTTTCCCTTCTTCCCAAATCTTATTTTCCTTTTCCAAGGTGATACTTTCAAAAACACATAAGTGCCGATGTCAAAATCTCATTGTTTACGATGCTAATTTGCATATTTCTTCTGTCGATCCTGAGCCGTTACTAGCCTTGCTCGTATTATTTTTATCACATCTGCAGTTTGTTACACCAATTCTGGCCCTAGCAATTGTCGTTCTTCCACTTCACCCCAGCACAATGGCGTTCTGCATTTCCTTCCATATAAAGCTTCATAAGGTGGCATACCGATGCTCACGTGATAACTGTTGTTGTACGCAAATTCCACCAATGGTAGGTGGTCATCCCAGCTCCCTTTAAAATCCATAACACATGCTCTCAACATGTCCTCTAAAGTTTGAATATTTCTCTTGCTTTCCCATCTGTTTGAGGATGATACGTCGTGCTCAACCTCAGTTACGTTCCCATGCATTCTTGAAAACTTGTCCAGAAATTTGCTGTGAACAATGGATCGCGATCTGACTTAATTGTTACTGGTACCCCGTGCCTGGAAACAATCTCTTTGATGTAAAGCTTTACCAACTGATCCAAGGTATATCTAATCTTGATTGGAAAGAAATTCGCTGGCTTGGTCAATCGATCAAAGATCACCCATATTGCATTGTAACCCTTTTGCGTGTTGGGTTTCGGCACAGAAACGCACAATGGAAATAAAATTTTAAAGCAATTTCTGAAACCCTATAACAGGATCCATGCGAAAAATAGTTAATTCAGTGGTTAGAAATTATACCGATTAAGAAAGAGATTAAACAATGCGGTAGAAACTCCAACGCAATTCGAACGAACTGCGTCTCTACGGTATCCACACGAACGCTCCACGAATTGTCCTAAGATTTGCAGAAGAAGGAATCACGGTACTAGCCACCAAGGATGAGGATTTTTTACGAAACTTTTTTCTCTAGTCTCTCTCTAAGAGCGGCTAGGGTTTTTTGTTTTTATTAAAAAATCCAAAGACGCTGATATATCATATATATAGCAATAAATCGGAATTAATCAAAACCCTAATTAAAATAAAATTCGAATATATATATATATATATATATATATATATATATATATATATATATATATACACAAAGCATCCTTTTAATTTAAATTCGTGATTTAAATACTATCAATCATATTGATATATTAAAATCCTTACAATTTAAATTAATTCCCTTTTAATAACGTTCTTTATGTGTGACCCTATAAGTTATTATTACGTTGGCAATAATTTTAAAATTATATTATAAAATTATAAATAGTGAGCGACATCTAGTAATGCATCACTGCTACCCAAGTAATAATAAGATCGATGATTCGATGCAACCTTTTTGTGACCAATGTTTCAATGTAATTTAATCATTTTAACCTTAATATACTAGATTAAACTCGAGTGATGGAATGTGTCATACTCTTCATAATTTAATCTGAGATTTCTTGATCAATGAGTAGACTATATGAAACAAATCACTATTTGAGCATGGCCATGCATTTCATAGTCCTACTCAATCAAGAGGCCTATGGATATCACCCATAATATATAGGATGGTTAATTTCCATCTAGATCACTCATATTTCTCACACGATTCATGATGAACCAAATAATCACCTTTATAGTCCACTCTATTAAAGGTGACATTTGATGATACCAAAGTACATAAATTCTAGTGTAGTAATATAGATATTTCAGGTCGGAGGACCATTACATCATTGTCACTATGAGTATTGCTAATGACACTTCGCATAATGCTCCATATAGAATTCTCATGGTGGGTCTGTCCAGTACATCGTTCTCTAACATGTACTTATGCATTGACTTAATATCTCATATATTTAGGACCAATGAGATTTGATCATCAGTCAATCCAAATACTAGTCTTAATGCATCATTGTTGTCCCATCAATAATGATACTCGACTAGGGACATTTAAGAACAATGATACTAATTGTAATTATATAATCTCATGTTCAAGTCACATACTTGAAACTATATAATTTGTATCACTATTCTAAGGAATTTTATTATGTTAACAATTATATTACGTAGTAAATAAAACCATAATAAAATCATTTATTTATTCAATCAAATATAATATCAAAACGTTAAGCAATTATATCAAATAATTGGCCTCTAGGGCATAAAATCTAACACTGCGTAGTTGGAAGTCCTACCACAAAGCCATCGTGATATGCTCCCACTTCCATTCTGGAATTTCTAAAGGTTGAAGTAACCCGCTCAATTTCTGATGTTCCACCTTAACTCGCTGGCATGTTAAACACTTGGTGACGCACTCTACGACTTCTCTTTTTATATTGGGCCACCAATAATGTTCGTGGAGATCCTGATACATCTTTGTGCTTCCCAGGTGGATTGAGTAACTTGAGCTATGAGCTTCCTGTAAAATTTCTTCCTTAAATTTAGACACCGCTGGCACCCAAATTCTCTTCTCAAATCTTAATAGTTCATCACTCCCTATACTGAATTTAAGCTCCTCTCCATCTGAAATTCTTTTCCTCACCTTCACATAATCCTCATCGCTACCTTGTGCTTCCTTGATTTTGTCCAATAGAGTCAGATGAGCCCCCATTGTGAACAATTTCCCCTCTGGCTCCCTCGAACTTTTTATCTCGAGTTCCAATCTAGCCATTTCCTTAATTAACTCCTATTGAGCTGTTAGCATTGCTAATCTACCACTGCCTTTTCTTCTTAGTGCATCTGCTACCACGTTAGCTTTCCCTGGATGATACAAGTTGTCATAATCGTAATCACCATCTTCTTTGTCCCATATTCAACTCCTTCTGTGTGAAGATATACTTCAGACTTTTATGGTCCGTGTATATTTCACACCTTACACCATATAAATAGTGCCTCCATATCTTTAAGGCAAATACTACCACCGCCAATTCCAGATCATGGGTAGGATATCCCTTATCGTAATCCTGCAATTGATGTGATGCCTACGCAATAACTTTACCATGTTGCATAAGCACACAGCCAAGTCCTTTGTGTGACACATCACTAAAAATCGCGAAGTCACCTGTATCGTCAGGTAAAGACAACACTGGTGCTTCACTCAGTCATTTCTTGAGTTCCTTAAAACTCTCTTCACACTTCTTCGTCCAGACAAATTTTACTGACTTCTTCGTTAAATTTGTCAATGTTCCCGCTATCTTTGAAAAATCTTGGATAAACCATCTGTAATAGCCTGCCAGTCCTAAGAAACTTCTTACTTCAGTCGGTGACTTTGGTTATTCCCAATTCTGAACCGCTTCCACCTTTACTGGATCCATAGAAATTCTATCCTTGTCGATCACAAGACCTAGAAATTGAACTTTCTCCGACCAGAATTCACACTTCGAGAATTTTGCGTATAACTTATCCTTTCTCAATGCCTCCAACACTAACCTTAAATGTTCAGCACGATCTTCCTGAGTCTTAGAATAGATTAGGATATCATCTATGAATACAACTACAAATTTATCTAAGTATTGCTTGAATACCCGATTCATCATGTCCATAAATGCTGGTGGCGTATTTCTT
The DNA here is from genome assembly GCA_020205505.1 of Panax japonicus. Taxonomy (NCBI): domain Eukaryota; kingdom Viridiplantae; phylum Streptophyta; class Magnoliopsida; order Apiales; family Araliaceae; genus Panax; species Panax japonicus. The sequence continues at coordinate 40,349,248 of CM035101.1, read as the reverse complement.
AACCCGAACGACATCACCAGGAACTCGTAGTGACCGTAACGTGTCCTGAACGATGTCTTAGGTTCATCTTCCTTCCTTACCTTTAACTGGTGATATCCCGTCCTGAAGTCGATCTTGGAAAAATATTTTGCTCCCTTCAGTTGATCGAACAGATCATCTATCCTAGCAAACGGATACTTGTTCTTAATCGTCACCTTGTTCAACTCTCGATAGTCGATACATAGTCTCATCGATCCATCCTTCTTTTTCACAAAAAAACAGGTGCTTCCCAAGGAGACACACATGGTTGAATATACTTCCTATCCAATAACTCCTATAACTGTACCATCAGCTCCTTCATTTCTTCCGGTGCCATTCTGTATGGGGCTTTCGAAATCGGTGTCGTTCCCGGTACTAAATCTATAACGAATTCAACCTCTCGATCCGGTGGAAGTCCTGACAATTCCTCCGAAAATACATCCAAAAATTCGTTCATTACTGGTATCTGTCCCATCTTTATCCCTGCTTTCTGCATATCGACGATATGGGCCAAATATTCTACACATTCATTTCTCAGTAACTTCCTCGCTTGCATCATCGTCAGACAACTTGAGTGTCTCGACGACCTACTTCCATAGAATGCTACCTTAGACTGATCTGGAGTCTTATTATTTATACACATCTTTTGGCAATCTATCATCGCTCCATGGTTAAATAACCAACCTATTCCTAGAATTACATCAAATTCTCCTAATTGAATTGGAATTAAATCCATGGGTAACTTATATCCCCTAATGTCTACAACACAATTTCTATAGACATGGCTAACGGGAATCATTTCCTTGTTAGTAACTTTTATGTTCATAGGATATTTTAATTCTTCATGGGGTAAGTTTAATCGTTGGGAGAATTCTTACGATATGAAGGAACAAGTAGCACCCCAATCAATTAATATGTAAGCAGATATATCATTGATCAGAATGATACCTAAAACCACGTCCCTGGATGCGACCGCATCTTGAACCGTCATGTTGAAAGTCCTTGTTGTTGATCGATTCTTAGTTGGTGGTCCATTAATCGTGAGATTCCCACCGCTTGGTCCCCTTCCTCCATTTCCTCATGTTGTGTTCTTCTTTGGGCAATTCCTTGCCTGATGATCCAATGCTCCACAGTTGAAGCATACATTTCTCTTTGGTGCAGAGCAATTGGGAGAGATGTACCCCTCCTGCCCGCAGTTGAAACATACATTCTTTCCTTTTAGATATGCCCCCGAGTGATTCCTCCCACACTCCTTGCATGCCTCAGTTCTCTTCTTTGCTTCCCTTAATTTTCCCCCAGAGTTTTCCCACTTGAAATTATTGATGCTATTGTTGTTATTGTTCCACTTCCTCTTGTTTGCACCAATGCTACTGCTACCTTCCCCGTGATTCCCTCCCTCATTCTTTTTCTTTTTTTCCTTGTTAAATTTCATCATGGCCTCACTTCCGCCCTAAGAGATTATAGATTTCTCCAGGAGATTCGCGAAGCTATTCGTCTGTAACACCTAGAGTCTGCTATATAGCCATGGTTTGAGACCCTGCTCAAACGTCCTCATTTTCTGTCCTCAGTGTCGACCTGGTGAGGTGCAAACCTCGCTAGCTCATTGAATTTTGCGGCATATTGAGGTACCATCATGTCTTCTTGCTTCAGCTCCAGGAATCGCATCTCCATGCGACTCTGCATGCTAACCGAAAAATAGTTCTCAAAAAAGATTTTCTTAAACCCTTCCCAAGGTATCACGCCTTTTCTAACCTTGGTCTGGTTTACCTCCCACCAGAAGTTAGCTTCACCCTTTAGCATGTAAGTGGCGAAGATTGTTTTCTGATCATCACCTACTCGGGCGATGGCGAACGCCTTTTTGATTTCCTTGACCCATGTTTGAGCTTCGATGGGTTCAGTGGTTCCTTTGAACTCAGGGGTCCCGCGCTCGTGAAGTCCTTGAAGTTTACCACTTGGGCCACTGGAGGGTTATTGGCATTCGGGGTTCGATTCTGAAGTGTCCCCACTAACATGTCTACAAACTGCTGCATAGGATTCGGTGGATCCCCTGCATTACCGCTTGACCCCTCGGTTATTTGGCGACGTCTTCCTTTAGCCATCTATCTGTTTAATATGAACTTAATGTTATTATCTTCTAACTTACACTACAGAATATATCATTCATAAGAAGAGAACTTAATGATCACATCACATACTTAAATAAAAACATATTTATTTACAAACATAACACCTAAGGTATTTCATCGTCTCATGGCATTAAGCCATTTACATCACTTGAAACCAACATACTTGGTAAAAACCGAAACCAATCTTTTTATTAAAAGATAAGCGTTATAAACTCTAATAGTAACAGTTCATTATAATAAACTAAAAACCACGCCTAATGGCGTCTTCATGCTCCTCATCCGCTATCTCCAGTACCAGCCCTCGGCTTATAACACGTCTAGACCGGTGCTCCTTACTTGGAAAGTGATGCACCCTATGCTGGAACCTTCCATGTGTTGACTTAAACGCATACTTCATCTTGTCTATCTTAACCTTCTTATATCTCACCTCTCCTTCTAATTCTCCAGTTAGCTTCTCGACCCGAACACGGGGTCTCCTCTCATTTCCCCAAAATGTAGTAATAATCTGCTTATCAGTTTGGAGACTCTGAATCCTCGACTCTAACCCATTAATGTTATGCCCCAAGTGGGTCCTAATATCTTCTTTCACATCCACTAGCCTATCCACCTTCTGGTCTGATGCCCGCAGCTTGTCAGCCAGATCCCCGTTCCTAATTATCAAGTGGTGCACAAATGCCTCAAGCAATGTTGCAGCTTGCTGCTCCCCCTGATACAGCTCTTCCAACTCATGGACCTTGTCGTCCAACTCCGTAATCCTATCCATCAACTCATCCAACAAAGTATCCTTAGGTGCTTCTTCTGAGTCCTCCTCGGGCTCCTCTCCCTCTTCAAGATACTCCTCTGGGTCTGAGTCAGCTGCTGCCTCAGCTATAGGCTCAGGTACAACTGTCACCAACTGCTCACTCACAATATGGATATCTCTAACCTCCGCTTCTCCTGACATCCTACAAACAAGACAAAATAACTCGGTTAGTATTTTAAAATAGATGTTTTTGTTTTTAGGAAAAAAATAGATTTGACATAACCCCTAGAACTCTACATGAGTTCATCTTCTTATTTTCTCCACTAACTTCCCTAAGGTTATAGTGTAAGATTCCCCACCTAAGGTTTATAACCTATTGCTTTGATACCAACCTGTGACGCCCCCAAATCTGTGTAACATCGATTACAGGACATAGTACTCACGATACAACATACATCATCATTTATCTAAGTAACTCTAACTTAATAATAATAATAATATTAAATATTACATACTTATTCAAAATAAAGTCCCAAGTCTTTACAACCTTTAATAAAATGAAACTTAAACTTAGCGTTTATCGTTGCATTACATCATATGCAGAAATATACTTATAATATAAATAACTCTCATCATTTCATCTTAGACTTTCCCTTATCCTTGCCCGAGCCCTCAACGTTATCAGCCTTAACTGAAAGGTTTAAGCAAGAATGAGAACAAATTTCCCAGCAAGTATATAAAGTAGTTTGAGAATATATATCATAAGTAAAAGCATTGGTATGAATATTTCTCAAACGTTGAAATAAATATCAAGAGATAAACTAGAATATCAAGATAAGAGTTCTGGAATTCTCAATAGCATACTAAGGGGTGTTAGATACCCTGAACATTTCTTTGTTTCATTGAAAACCATCAGACGATTTAACAATCAAATAGATTGTATTAGTCTCTGCAAGTACTCCAGGTGATCAGCCTATCGTACCCTACATTGTGCACAAGTATAAAGTTTAAACGCATAAGCGTAAATGGGACTATATGCCCGACATCTGTTTGCCCGATTATTCGGGTTGTTCATCTTAGTATTCTTGCAGGACCTCACCAAATCAATTTTGATTGGTAAACATTAAATAACTTCAAAGGATTTAAATTGTTCAAACAATATACTATGTTTGCATCAATAACATCTAGCTGGAACGAAAACTAGAAAGCATGCTTGAATATAGTTCATTGAAGGAATACGAACTTTAAAGTATAGCAGTTGCAATAGGATTTGAATAATCATCAAAAATGTTTTGCATCACAATTGAAGTTATAAAACTTTACAATAAAGGAGCTTGCACGAATGATTAATTAATCACAATCCCAAACTTACCCTCACTACAATCAACTGAGTAAGGGTTTAATTAATTCATAATGAAAAATATGGTAAGAAACTTGCATGTTACGTCTTCTACAATTACTGCTATCTACTAGCCCTTCATGTAACCTATTCACATGTGTCACGTTAAGTAATTTGTTTCTCGAACACAACTTTGAAGTGTAATGGTACCCTTTTATTTTAATAAAAAGATTAAACTCACACATATTATTTATACAATTCAATTACCTAACATGTTGCTATGAATAGGCCACGTGGGTAAATAAAAGAAACTAAGAAACATAAATTTGTGACATTTTTCGGACCAAAACTCTACCAAAAATCTGCATAAAATATGCTTAAGGGTCTCAAGTCGGAAAATCTCATTTTCCATAATTATGGCATCACATATATAATTAAATTCATTTGTCCTTATAAGATCATTTATATAAAAGATACCAAATCAGTCTCAAAAATATTTCTTTTATGGGATTTTGTAGAATAAAGTCCCACATTGAACAAATAATTTTCCCAGAATATTTAAAATTCATCTACTATTTTTGAATAGTCCATAATAGCCAAATATTCTTAGATTTTTCATAAATCAAGATTAGCTCCAAAAATTTAGAAATTTTCAGGGTTAATTCCTGTTATACACATGTACTTCCAGTAAAACATTCGTAATTTTTGGTTTTCCCCACATAGAGTTATTTGTGTGTGTTCTCAAAAAGTTACCTTAACCGCAAAATTCATAACTCTCAAACCGTAAGGCCAAAAATTCTCAAATTTATACAGGACCTTCATATCTTGTTATATTAATAATACAAAAGTTTCCAGAATTTTTAAAGTACAACACAGTGGACGAAAATAACCCCGAAACATACTGATCCAAACAGTCCCAAGAAAGACATCAAATTTTTGTTTCTTGCAGCCACTTTTATGATTTTATTCCTACTAATCTACATATGATATAACCATGATACTAAGAAACAATAAACTTCATACATCAAGGTATTTAACAAAAATATAGCATTCATGAAACTGGCATTCTAAGACCACAAACCAACTGCATAGAAAAATGTACCAGCACTAGTTTTATACTTAGAAAAAATCTGGAAAATCCAGATTTTCTGCAGATTTTAGTAAGAACATGCTTGCTTACGATTTTCATAACATGATCATTATAAATCTGATTCTAATGAAATTTGGGCTAGATGAGACTTCATACTACATATTATTTTATAAAATTATTACATACGTTAATTGAGTAATATAAACTACAAATCCAAGGCTCCGAAACACTCGAAAAGTCACAGATTTTAATTTAGTTCAATTCGATAAAATTCCACGTTTTGGATTCTAGCATGCAACGGAAAGGCTCCTACTATCCAGAACTCATATACTATCATATATGCACGTAACCCAACAATTAACTTCACAAAATTAACATGATTTGAACAAATTAACATCTAAGAGGCATAATATCAAACACTTAACAGGCATACATCAATTCCTTGAATTTCTATAATTTTGAAACATGTAATATACCAGAATTTTTGTTTCATAACCATCACATAATAGAACCCAACATTAGCATGGCATTACAACCTCAAAGCAATGAGTTTCCCATGATTTTTAAGCACTTTTCCATTAGTTTCTCAAAAATATAAAAAAAAAGTCTACAAGGCATACCTCCTTGGTGAATTCTTCTTGTTTGAATACCTCTAATGATTCTCCTTGCTTGATTAATCCCCTTAAAAACTCCAAAATTCTTACAAACTCTCACACCCTCATTCGCACTATCTATTTGCTCTCTTGGGTGAAACTTTTAGGAAATAAAGAATGAGTTTAGATGAATTGAATATATAGAGGTTCTAGTCTTTTGATTTACCATGGTCATCAACTGTCCATGATTAGTTTTACATCATAAGTACACATTATCAAAACAATTTATTATGGAGTGGGAGTTAGAGAAATGGAAAAGTCTAGGTAATTTAGTATGGAGTGGGAGTTAGAGAAATGGAAAAGTCTAGGTTTATTAAGGAGTGTAACTCCCTCTCCCTGAACATATTGCAATACACGTGCATTCTCCCTCCTTGTCCCCATTTGATGGTCTCGTGGACCCCCCAGCTGCTACAACTACTTAATTAAAATATTATTTTAATTATGTAATCAATTCATAATCCATTTCAACCCTTTTGCCCTTCATAACTAAACGTGTTCGATACTTATATCGGTTCCTACAAAAGTCGACATTCCGGACGTCGTGGAACTATCCGTTTCGTCAAAATCATCTTCGAAATTTGTAGTTGACTTTTTCCTCAAAAAAGTCAACTGGTTGACTTTAAACAAAAAGTCAACTGCGACACTTTTTCGTGATTATAGTCTATCCTGACTAATTTTGACGATCCGGACTCGAATATGCAGTCCGCGTCTCTAAATTCTGCTCCGAACTCCAGTTCATAATTTAATACCAACCCACGTAATAAATAGAATAATTTCCTACTTAATCAATTTAAATAGTTAAATTAAACTAAACCAACCATTAAAATACATCTCATCACATATCTTGAAATACACATATACGTACAACACACATACATCTAATAAATGAAATCACCCAAAAGTTTCATATACATTCGTTTATTGAGAATTCTTAAATTACAAAAAAAATCTCGGATATTATATTCACCCTCCCTTAAAAGGATTTCGTCCCCGGAATCATTACACATCAATCAAAAAGATTAGGGTAATTTTTTTATCATTTTCTCCTCGAGTTCCCACGTAGCCTCATCGGCACTTTGGTTCCTCCATAATACCTTGACAGAAGGTATTATCTTATTTCTTAACACTTGTTCTTTTCTATCGATTATCAGCAATGGGACCTCTTCATAGGTTAAGTCCTTTTCAAACTGAATAGGTTCATACTCTATGACATGCTTGTAATCTTTCCTATAGGGTCGTAGGACTGAAGCATGGAACACATTGTGTATATGTTCTAACTCCGGAGGTATGGCTATTTCATAAGGTACCTCACCCACTCGCCTCATCACTTCGACGGGTCCTATGAATCCGGGACTAAGTTTTCCCTTCTTTCCAAATCTCATTTTCCTTTTCGAAGGTGATACTTTCAAAAACCGATGTCGAAATCTCGTCGTTGCCAATGTTGATATGCATATTTCTTCTTTCGATCCTAAGCCATCACTAGCCTCGCTCGTATTGTTTTGATCACATCTGTAGTTTGTTACACCAATTCTGGCCCTAGCAATTGTCGTTCTCCCACTTCATCCCATCACAATGGTGTTCTACATTTCCTTTCATATAAAGCTTCATAAGGTGGCATATCGATGCTCGCGTGATAACTGTTGTTGTACGCAAATTCCACCAACGGTAGGTGGTCATCCCAGCTCCCTTTAAAATCCATAACACAAGCTCTCAGCATGTCCTCTAACGTTTAAATAGTTCTCTTGCTTTTCCCATCTATTTGAGGATGATACGCCATGCTCAACCTCAGTTGTGTTCCCAGGCGTTCTTGAGAACTTCTCCAAAAATTTGTTGTGAACCGCGGACCGCTATCTGACACAATTAATAAAGGCACCCCGTGCCTGGAAACAATCTCTTTGATGTAAAACTTAACCAACTGATCCGAGGTATATCTGATCTATATTGGAAAGAAATGTACTGACTTGTTCTACCGATCAATGATCACCCATACTGCATTGTAACCCTTCTGTGTAGTTGGAAGTCCTACCACAAAGCCATCGTGATATGTTCCCACTTCCATTCTGGATCTTCTAAAGGTTGAAGTAACCCGCTCGGTTTCTGATGTTCCACCTTAACTCGCAGGCATGTTAAACACTAGCTGACGCACTCTGCAATTTCTCTTTTCATATTGGGGCACCAATAATGTTGGCGGAGATCCTGATACATCTTTGTGCTTCCCAAGTGGATTGAGTAACTTGAGCTATGATCTTTCTACAAGATTTCTTCCTTTCATTCAGACACCGATGGCACCCAATTTCTCTTCTCAAATCTTAATAGTCCATCACCCCCTATATTGAATTTAAGCTCCTCTCCATCTGAAATTATTTTTCTCACCTTCACACATTCCTCATCGCTACTTTGTGCTTCCTTGATTTTGTCCAATAGAGTTGGATGAGCCCCCATTGCGAACAATTTCCCCTCTGGCTCCCTCGAACTTTTTATCTCGAGTTCCAATCTAGCCATCTCCTTAATTAACTCCTCTTGAGCTCCGGACGTCGTGGAACTATCCATTTCGTCAAAATCATCTCCGAAATTTGTAGTTGATTTTTTCCTCGAAAAAGTCGACTGGTTGACTTTGACCATAAAGTCAACCGTGACACTTTTTTGTGATTATAGTATATCCTGACTAATTTCGACATTTCGAACTCGAATACGCAGTCCGCGTCTCTAAATTCCGTTCCGAACTCCAGCTCATAATTTAATACCATCCCACGTAATAAATAGAATAATTCCATACTTAATCAATTTAAATAGTTAAATAAAACTAAACCAACCATTTAAATACATCTCATCACTTATCTTGAAATACACATATATGTACAACACACATACATCTAATAAATAAAATCACCCAAAAGTTTCATATATATTCGTTTATTGATAATTCTTAAATTACATAAAAAAATCTCGGATATTACAGAGAGCTTGACAGAGAACTTGAGAGATTGGGAGAAAATCTAAGCAGCTTCAGTATTTAACAAAGAGGATTTCCAAGCTATTTGAAGGTATTTCTTAACACCTTGATATTATATATATATATATATATATATATATATATATATATATATATATATATGCATATATAGGTTTTTACGGCATAAAATCTCAAGTTCAGTGAACTCAAATTGTTGAATTGTCATTATATATAACTGGTAATTGTGAGTATATGTGTTTATGATGATTAGAGTTTACGTTTAATCAAGAATTGTATGCTAATTTCGTGCAAAAAAAGTAAAAAAAGTAAAGACCGTATATGTTTTCTCGTATGTCTTGTAAAAGTACCAATTATGATGGTCAATTAGTATGATAAACTGTAAATTGAGGCTTGTTTATGCTAGCTCATTAAGAAACGAAGAAAACGTAGTTTGAACGAAGTGATTTGGTGAAGAATTGAAATCACAGTGATAAATTTTGTAAAGGAACTCAAAAATGGAGTTTCCATATGAAAAACATGGAATTTGAGAAATTAAACTAGCTTAAGTTGTTGATAAATTGTTCTAATTGGTTGAATATGTTAACAATCATGTTTGTGATGGTTCTGTACCAATTGTATATGTTAATTTCACTATTTTATGGGTAAAATTCGTGTTAGTTGAGCTAAAAACACTACTGTTCACTATTTTATGGGTAAAATTACTGTTAGTTGCGCTGGTGCCAAGGCTAAAAATGGCGCAACTGTGCCGGTTCCAACAGATTTTTAGTACTATTACCACTTGGTCTAAGGTTATGTTAATGTGTCCAATGAGTAATAACATAGTTAAAACAGAACCGTGGTATGTAATTGATAAATTCAAAGTCATGAGAATGATTGGTAAGTTACAAATGCGTTATGTGATAACTTAGTATACACAATGAATGCTAGACAAGTGTTGTGAAGTCAACACTTGGAATTTCTGAAATGTAAATGGTAATGTTCGACTTGTACCGAAATAACAAGTTTAACTAGAAATGTGTGTTATGTTGGAAAGTGAATATTAGTATATCTAATAGATATTGTGGTTCTAATACTATGTGTAGGTGAACGTGAGTTTTAATATTATAGCTTACGCTCGAGGCAAGTTCTCTAACTCTACTTTTATAGTAATTATGCAAGTATCTAAACTCTCTTTGAGCAAGTTTTCTAACTCTACACTTTCGTTGAGCTAGTTTGTTTATTATTGTGCAAGCTTACTTATCCTATTTTAATTATAATTTTGCAAGCTCTGTATCTAATTTTTTCATGATAATTCAAGTTTTCTAAACCTTATTTTGATGTTGAACAAGTTATTCTTGTCTTTATCTTGTTAATTAGAATGCAAGTTTATATTATCTGATATACTGATGTTGAGTAGTTTTTATTGTTCAAATTGCTATTCGTTATGCATGCTTAGTATTCAATTCTAAATAACCTTGGCTTAATATTGTTCAAGCAAGGTATGTTATAGTTATTCAATATTTATGCTATTAAATTATTTCTAAAGCGTAACTTTAATAAATAATGTTAATTCACTTATGATTTATTCCATAGTATAATGTGATTACCTTTTATTCAACTAATCCTTAGTTGATGTTCGTTGAATTCCAAATTACCTTGAAATATATCCAAACCAAACTTACTCTATTGCGGACTTGTAATCTAAATACTGAGATGAACAACCCTATTATTAGGGGTTTACGCTTAGCGTTGAAATGTTTGTGCATAATACATTATACAAACGACTGATCCCCCTAAGTACGTGGAGTCCTTATAGTCTTATGACTGTTAAAGTTAAAGTTGAAAGAGTACTTATAACTGTGGACATGGTTTGTGGTCATTAGACCCTCAGTTGTATAATTCAGAATGTTAATAGAACGTATTATTCAGTTATATTGAGCTTATTATTGGGAAGTTGATGTAAAGTTTTATTCAATTTCATTTCAAGTTAGCCTTGTTTGCTCACTCTTGCTTATATAAATATTACAGCTAAAGTTGAGAAGGTCGATGTACCTAGCACCAGTAAGGGAAAGGGAAAGATGAACAAGTACTGACGACTTGTAATCGTTTTGATATTTTATATCAGACTTTAGTTTGAATGATTGTAATGATTGTATTTAAAGGTTAGATAACTTGAGAGGTTTTTATTAATGTAATCCCTTAAGGGAAGGTTTATTATTCAATTTTTATTATGATTGGGTAGTTAGATATGAATGCTTTATTTAAGTGAACACCAAATCTTGAGGTAATGAATTACCGGGATTTGGGGGTGTCACAGTTTAAGCTTAAGTAGGATTATATAATAAGTCTTTATTGGATAATATTGTGTAATCTATTAAGTACTGTAGGTTGTGAGACTTGGGGGAATAAATATAGTAAATCATTGCATATTATTCTAAATTAGATCTTCCGTTGTGAATGTGTGATTTTAGTTATTATGGTATTACCATGAGAATGTGATGAACCGAATTCAAGAGTCCAAGTTACGGTCCGAATTTGGGGGCGTCACAGGTTGGTATCATAGCAGCAGTTATAAACCGTAGGAGCGAGTGTCCTTAGATTATAACTCTGGAGAACTTAGAAGTTAGGAAGGGGATAAAACTTATGTAGAGTTTACCTTGAGAGACTTAGTGTATTATGAAATATAACTTCATTCTATATAATAAACTTATGTTTATTTAACATTCTGAAGGAGTTGTTGTTTGTCTTGTCTTATGTTGGTGATAGTAGGATGAATGACATGGGAGGACCTAGCCGAGTAGTAGAGGAGGAGCCATATGATATCCACATAGTCTACGAGGCACCATTAATAGTAGAACACATATCAGTAGTGGCCATATTGATGAGGGTGATGAGGAGGAGATGGAGCCTCTACATGAGGAGTCTGATCCGAAGAAGGAGCCTGAACCTATGGAGGACTTTGACGAGGCTACATTTGAGGATCAGATGTTTGGGGAGTATAAAGAGCAGATTTTGGAATTAAAATGTAGAGTCGAGGAGCTAGAGACTGAGACTCTTGAGAGGTAATTAGTGATGCAAGAGATGGAGGTAGAAATTATTCACCATAAGGAGGCAGGGATCCAGATGAAAACCTTGTTTAACCGATCGATGGCAATGAACGTTGAGTTGGCAAAGAAGCTAGAGGAAATGGAGCAAAGGGTTTTTAGTGAGAGGACAGAGAAGGAGGCTCTTCGAACTCAGTTAGAGATAGAAGTGATGGATAGGATTCACTTCGAGGAGAAGTTACAGGAAGCCAATGACATACCAAAGACTGCGTTTTGAACCTGTTATGGACATTACGAGTTTTTGGTAAAGTCATTTGGTTTGACTAATGCTCTGACAGCAGTTATGGACTTGATGAATTGAGTTTTCAAGTCATACTTGGATAAATTTGTAGTAGTTTTCATCGACGACATTTTGATCTACTCGAAGACAGAGGAAGAACACGCCGAACATCTAAAGATTGTTTTGGAGGCACTACGAAAGGAGAAGATGTATGCGAAGTTTTCAAAGTGTGAATTTTGGATGAAGAAGGTTTAATTCTTAGGCCACGTGTTGGATGAGAATGGAATCTCAGTAGACCCCAAAATGGTCGAAGTAGTAAGTAGTTGGGAACAACTGAGAACACCGACGGAGGTGCGAAGTTTCTTAGGGTTAGCTGGGTACTATCGAAGATTTATCCAGAATTTTTCTAAGATAGCGACCCCGTGGACCAATCTGACGAGGAAGACGCTGAAATTTGTATGGACCGACAAATGTGATGAGAGTTTTTAAGAGTTGAAGAAGAGATTAAGCGAGGCGCCTGTATTGTCATTACCAAATGATACGAGAGGATTTGTGGTGTATAATGATGCAACACATAGAGGACTGGGCTGTGTGCTGATGCAACATGGAAAAGTCATTGCATATGTTTCACGACAATTGAAGGATTATGAAAAATGATTCCCTACTCATGACTTAGAGTTAGAGGCAGTAGTTTTTGCGTTAAAGATATGAAGGCATTATTTGTACGGAGAAAAATGAGAGATATACACGGACCACAAAAGTCTAAAATATATCTTCACATAGAGGGAGTTGAATATGCGTCAGATAAGGTTGTTGAAATTGATCAAAGATTATGATTGTGATATTCTTTATTACCCGGGTAAAGCAAATGTAGTAGTCGACGTGCTAAACAGGAAAGGAAGGGAGAAATTGTTTCAATTAACAACTCAGGAGGAGTTAATAAGAGATATGGAGAAGTTGGAAATAGAAGTAAAGGGACCCGAGAGGTCTGAAGAAAGGTTATTTGTAATGGAAGCTTGTCCGATATTGTTGGATAGAGTAAAGGAAGCACATGAGAAAGATGGAGAATAAGAGAAAATCAGGAAGAGGATCACGGAAAATGAGGAAGAAAAATTTCAAATAGATAAAAACTGTGAGGCCCCCAAATTCTACCGCCACTTGGTCACTCGAATTCGGTTCATCACGTTCTCATGGTAACACCATAATATCTAAAATTATACATTCACAACGAAAGATCTAATTTAGGATAATATATAATGTTTTATTATAATTATTCCCTCATGTCTCGTAACCTACAGTGCTTAATAGAATACATAATAATATCGAAAAAAGAATTATTACATAATTCTACTTAACCTTAAACATAGTCTGAAAATAGTCTTAACACAACATAATAAATTTAAACATAAAATGGACAAGATAGTCGGTAGCCTTTCCCTTTCCCTTGTCTTTCCCAGATACACCTCCCTGTTCCGCCTTAACTAAAAGGTTTTAAATAAGCAAGAATGAGCACAAATTGCCCAGCAAGTAATATACAACAAGGGTAATGAGTTTTAAAACACAAGTTTGAAATATAGAAGTATCATCTAAAAGATAGTTCAAAGTTTCAGAATAATATCATGAATGATGAATATCAACAATTCTTGGAATAAGAACAATAATTCAATATAAATTAACAAATATATATGAATTCAACGGCTATCAAAGTATCTGTCTGGATCATAATTTATACTGAGCAGTCACTAAGGACTATTGAACATCTACTAGAATTACCAATATTAAACTAATAACCCAAAAGAATCAAGTATTATAGATGACTAGTCTAAAATTCTTTAAGTTATGCAAAACACCACAGTAATAATATACTCATTTGTCGGGGTTTCCAACAACATACATTCCCTTTACCTTAAGGGTTGTTCAACTTCGTTTTCAAGATTTCCGTACCAATCAATTGGTTAGGACAGTTTTATAAACATGCATATAATCTAGCCGAATCGAATGGCATATATACTTTAACGATATTCAAGAACAATTACCAAGTTCATAAGAATAGTAGTTTTCCTCAAGAGTTTAATATAATAGCTTATTCAATTAGATAAGCTTTCGATATTCATCGAATAAAGTACGCAAGAGTTTCTAGGGCTTTGACACAGAGAAACGCACAGCGGAAATAGAATAATTTAAACCAAATTCGAAACCCTAATAAGGATCCATGCGAAAAAAATTTAATTCAGTGGTTAGAAATTATACCGATTAAGAAAGAGATTAAACGATACGGTCGAATCTCCAACGCAATTCGAACGAACTGCGTCTCTATGGTATCCACACGAACGCCCCACGAATCGTCCTACGATCTGCAGAAAAAGGAATCGCGGTACTAGCCACCAAGGATGAGGATTTTACGAAACTGTTTTCTCTAGTCTCTTTCTAAGAGCGGTTAGGGTTTTTATTTTGATTTTTGATTAAAAATCCAAAGACGCTGATATATCATATATATAGCAATAAATCGAAATTAATCAAAACCTTAATCTAATTAAAATAAAATCCGTATATATATATTATATCTTAATTAAGTTATACTTAATTAATATATATATATATATATATATATATATATATATACATATACAAAGCATCCTTTTAATTTAAATTAGTGATTTAAATACTATCAATCATATTGATATATTTAAATCCGTACAATTTAAATTAATTCCCTTTTAATAACGTTCTTTGTGTGTGACCCTATAGGTTATTATTATGTTGTCAATAATTTTAAAATCATATTATAAAATTATAAACAGTGAGCAGCATCTAGTAATGCATCACTGCTATCCAAGTAATAATAAGATCGATGATTCAATGCAACCTTTTCGTGACCAATGTTTCAATGTAATTTAATCCTTTTAACCTTAATATCCTAGATTAAACTCGAGTCATGGAATGTGTCATACTCTTCATAATTTAATCTAATTTTTCTTGATCAATGAGTAGACTATATGAAACAACTCAATATTTGAGCATGGCCATGCATTTCAAAGTCCTACTCAATCAAGAGGCCTATGGATATCAACCCTAATATATAGGATGGTTAAATTCTATCTATATCACTCATATTCCTCACACGATTCATGATGTACCCAATAATCACCTTTATAGTCCACCCTATTAAAGGTGACATTTGATGATATCAAAGTACATAAATTCTCGTGTAGAAATATAGTGATTTCAGGTCGGAGGACCATTACATCATTGTCACTATGAGAATCGCTAATAACACTTTGATGCTCCACATAGAATTCTCATGGTGGGTCTGTCCAGTACATCATTCTCTAACACATACCTATGCATTGACTTAATATCTCATATATTTATGACCAATGAGATTTGGTCATCAGTCAATCCATATACTAGTCTCAATGCATCATTGTTGTCATATCAACAATGGTACTCGACTAGGGACATTGAAGAGCAATGATACTAATTGTAATTATATAATCTAATGTTCAAGTCACATACTTGAAACTATATAAATTGTATCACTATTCTAAGGAATTTTATTATGTTAACATTTATATAACGCACTAAATAAAACCATAATAAAATCATTCATTTATTTAATCAAATATAATATCAAAATGTTAAGCAATTATATCAAGTAAACTCTAAAAGAGTTAACATACTTGCACAATGTAAATTAGGGTTCAGATACTTGCCTTACGCATAGTTTATCCACGTTTAAGAATTCAACACTTTCGAATCCTAGTTATATCGTATTATATGTTCAAGATGTTCATTAGCTAACACAATCTTTAATAAAGCTTGACATGATTCAAGTATGGTACAAAATCAGTTTATACATCATCACAAGCTCAACCTACATATCTTTGTTTTGATATTATGCAAACATCCTTTTGGACTTATCATTCGAAAGTTAAAATTAACCTTTATTTAAATCACATATCATGCTTC
This sequence comes from Panax japonicus, assembly GCA_020205505.1. Lineage (NCBI taxonomy): Eukaryota > Viridiplantae > Streptophyta > Magnoliopsida > Apiales > Araliaceae > Panax > Panax japonicus. The sequence goes on along the minus strand of CM035101.1, from coordinate 40,333,034 downwards.
TTAACACATTACATAACATATTAGTCATATATTACAAGTTAAAGTAATAATATAGGCATGTTTCAAATATTAGTCCAAAAATAGAAGTCGTTTATGACTGGTGCAGCTGCGCCATGGCTAAGCCTAGGACCGGCGCAGCTGCCCCATCCCCTGGCTAAGCCTAGACTCAGCTGCTGCCTTGTGGTTTGTGTCCGTCTTGACCAAAACAATTACGCATGTTATATTTGTGATTATTATTATAAACTAAAGTGATTATTAAAAAAAATTAAAAAGGAGTTTAATTTAGTTTTTGCCAAACAAGGCTTAATATATTAATTCTTTAAAATTTAAAGGGGTTTTTGCCAAACAAGCCTTATGGCTTTTGGGATTTCTAGTTTTTGAAATTAAATAAAATACATAAAATAAATTAAAATAATAAATATAATATATTTATATTATATACTTTAGTAACTGATTTTGCAATTAGTGGGTTTTTGCCAAACAAGCCTTATGGCTTTTGGGATTTCTAGTTTTTGAAATTAAATAAAATACATAAAATAAATTAAAATAATAAATATAATATATTTATATTATATACGTTAGTAACTGATTTTGCAATTAGTAGTGTTATTAAGGGTTATCAGTTTTATTCTTGCGCTTGAATATCAGTTGATTTTCTTATTACGCATTCTATTTTCCAAGCTTCAGAGTTCAGAAAGTTGAGAGAGAAGTTGTGAGGGAACTAAGAGAGTCTTAAGAGTTTTCACAGTAAATTCCAGTGATTAGCAGCGACTGTATTAGAAACTGAAAGTATGGTCACAACCTTAGTGTTATATATATATATACTAGCTGGGTCCCGTGCCTCCGGCACTGTATGGACAATATGATTTATCTCAAACTTTGAACGACTAAAATAATTTATTGAGTGAGCGGGAAATTTAAAGTCATTTGTATTTTATTAAATTATTATTAGATTATTAGATAGATAGATGTATTTTATTAGATAGATGTATGAACGGTGAGATTTATCCCAAACTTTGGACGGCCCAGATGATTTATTAAGTGAGCGGGAAATTCAAAATCATTTATATTTTATTAGATATAAATATATATATATATATATATATATATATATATGTGTGTGTGTGTGTGTGTGTGTGTGTATGTGTATGTATGTATGAGACTACGACAAACTTTTATATAATCTGTAAATTGCAAATTGCTGAATTGTTGCTATACAATGGGATTACTTATGATTATATGAGTATATGGTGATTAGAGGTTGTTCTTAAACGAGAAATTCATGCTAATTTCGGATATCAATAGAAATTTTGTCATTATATATATGTTTTCATATGTAGTTATGTAAGTATCAATTTTAATGGCCAATTTGTATGTGAATGTATAAATTGAAGCTTGTATATGTTACTTCAATTAGATATGAGCATAACGTAATTTGAATGAGATGATTTGGTCATGTATTGAATTTACAATGATGCTTTTTAGGATAAATGTCAAGAAAATTGAGTTTTTCATGAAAACATGAAAATTGAGAAATTAAAATAGTTTTGTGGTTGTTAAATTGTGCGAAGTGGTTGAATATGTTAGAAATCATGTCTATGATAGTTGTATATTTATTTTACGTATTATTATCTCTGTTTGGTGGCTGAAATTTGTGTTAGTTTGTTTAAGAAAAGTGCCGAAGCTCTGTTCTGCAAAACTGAGTTCTGTACATCGAACGACCGTACAACCCTTAGGCGCGGACGCACCGCATCCCAGTATAAAACTGGCGCGGCCGCGCCAGTGCCCATTTTTTAAACACCGAAGTCTGCTAATTCTGCAGACTTTGGTCGTTCTTTGTAGCTTAGCTAAAGGTTATGGTAATGTGTCCAACACGTAAAAACAAGGCTAAAACATAGTGGTAATATGTGGTTAGTAAATTCAAAGTTTTAAATGAATAGTAAACTATAAAAATGACATGTTGTGCATTATTAAGCGTAATGAATAGTAAACAAGTGTCGTGAGGGTTAACTCACTTGAAATTTCTGATGTTTGTAAAGTAGCATAAGACTTGTGCTAAAATGATAAGTTTAGTTAGAAATGTACATGTTATGGTATATTCACATATTTAATAGGTATTGTGGTTCTAAACCTATGTGTAGGTGAACATGAGTTTGATATTATAGCTTACGCTCGAGGAAAGTTTCTAAACTTTCTTTTTACATTGAGCAAGTTTTCTAACTCTACACTTTTGTTGAGTTAGTTCTATTATTACATTGTGTAACTTCGTTCTTTTGGTTGAGCAAGTTCTTACTTTAAATTTAACTTTATCCGAATAAGATGAATTCCAGTATTTATTGATGCATTCTAACATTTGTATTGTTAAACAAGTTTTTTTATTGTCCTTCATGTACAAAGAATGTAATTTTCTCGAATTCTAATTTCTAGAGTTGAATTATCCTAGTTCAATTATTTGACATAAGCTATTCTCACAATGAGTAAGCTTTATTTTTATCTTACTATTACTTAATGTATATTCTATAATTCATAGTCCTAGCTTAATTTTATGCAAGCAAGGTTTATTGTCATTCAATACTTATGCTTTGTAGTTGTTTCTAAGCATGAGTTCAAGATATAGTTAATTCGCTTACACTTATTCATTGTTCAATATTATGTTATTATTGATCAACTATTGCATGATCAAACACTATTGATTTAACTAGTCCTCTAATTGTGATCGTTAAACTTCAAATTACCCTTGAAAGCTTATCCAAACCAAACTTTCTTTGGTGCGGACTTGTACTCTAAATACTGAGATGAACAACCCTATTAATAGGGGTTTACGCTTAGCGTTGAAATGTTTCTGCACAATACATTGTATGAAGGGCTGATCCCCCTAAGTACGAGAAGTCCTTATTGTCTTATGACTGTTAAAGTTGAAGTTGAAAGAGTACTTGCAACTGTGGACATAGTTCGTGGCCTTATGACTCTCAGTTTTTGATTCCAGTCGTTGGTTATTATTGATAAAGTACTATTCAGTGTTGATGAGCCTATTTGTTGGCGATTATTTCGTTCTTATTGATTCATTTCTATATCTAGTGAGCAATTGTTTTGCTCACTCTTGCATATTTATAGACTCATTGCAGCTAAGGTTGAGAAGGTAGATGAACCTACAACTAACAAAGGAAAGGGAAAAATGTACAAGTGATGAAGACTTGTAATTTTATTTTATTGTTAGAATGATAGACTTTTAATAATGATGTGATGTAAAAATTCTATTTCCGCACTTATATGATGTTTAAAGGTTAGACAACCTGGGAGATAATATTTTTATTAATGTAATCCTGTATGGGCATGTTTTATTATTCAATTTTATTATGATTGGGTATTTAGATAAGAATGTTTTGATTAAGTGAACACCAAATCTTGAGGTAATGAAGTATAAGGATTTGGGGGTGTCACAAGTTTGTATCAAAGCTTTTGGTTATGAACCTTAGATGGGGAAAAGCCTTAGGAAGTAACCTTTGAAACAATAGTGGTGATTAACTCTTATCGAGTTTTAAGAAAGGAGTAATAAAACACTTATGTGCTTATGTGTTTATAACTTATGTGCTCGTGAGTGTCGAGTAGTAATGATTAATAATTAAAACTTAAAATTTTGTTGTTAGGATGACTAATGTCAGAGAATCTAGTCAGGCAAGGGAGGAGGGACCTCAGATGCCTATAGAGGAGGAGCCTCACAACATTAATGTTGCTTGGGAACAACTACTGCCACAGGAGTCAGCCCCGTTGGTCACAGTGGTTGAAGATGAGGATGATGACGTGGAGACGGATGAGGAGGATCCCGTTGAGTTGCCACAAGAGGATGAGGATAACGACGACGAGGAGGAGGAGACTCCAATAACCTCGATAGCTGCTCGTATGTACGATGAAGTCTACGACCGTAATGTGGAACTTCAGGATACGATTGAGGAATTACAAGAGATAGTAGCTAAACAACAGACTGCAATGACACAGAAAGACGACGAGATCTAGGATCATGATGAACAATTGACTAATGTCGAGGAGAAGCTAGAACAGACTGAGGGAGAAAAAGAACAATTGATCGAGGAGGTCGCAGAACTGAAGAATAAGCTACGAAGATGGCAAAAGTTGAAGACGTATACGAGGAGCCGTTTCAATGTGTCGGGATAGCAATAAAGGACGCACAAGCAAAGAGAATAAAGATGGAAGAGATGAATAGAGTATTCAACAACGTTGTTAATCGAGCTCAAGATCGGGTCATGGGTTATCCGATTCAGTTCGAAACGCTGCCATCGTACGTGTTAGATCGCAGAACAATGTTCCGGATTATGGAGGAAGAGCGTAGTAAGGCTAAGAAGATTCTTAGTAGAACATCGTAGTTGTTATGCGATTAATAAAATGCTAAATAAATTGAAAATCCCAAGTGTTATGTAACCTATGGGATATGGCGATGATGTTGTCCTGAAACTTTTGTAGTTCAGGAAAGTAATGTAAATATCAATGATGATATTGTTTTATATTTTCAAAGAGGTTATGTATAAATAAAAGTTATTATTTTATTCAAAGTGTTATGTGATTATGTGGATATTTTTTTAGTGTGGAGGCAAGTTAAGTAGAAATTACTTAAAAGAGTTGAATAATAATCTAATGAGTATATTTTTTAATAGAAAATGCCTCCCATACGTCAACCACCACGACAGAGAACAACTGAAGGAACCAATAACGACAATGTTGATGCTAACCCCGCTCAATAACTAGTGACGCTACTAAAAGGAGCGTTACAGAATCAACCACAGAACCAAGGAACAACGTTTAAGGATTTCAAGGCGATTGGACCACCTGAATTCCATGGGTCTATTAATCCAGTCGAGGCATAAACCTAGATTATAGAGATAGAAAAGGTTTTCAATGTGGCTAGTGTAGGGGATGATCAGAAGACTTCTTTTGCAACATTCATGTTGAAAGCAGAAGCTAGTTATTGGTGGCAGGCTAATAAAACTCGGGAAGGGCCAGGGGTGATGACCTAGAATAGGTTTAAGGAGATATTCTTCGAGACCTATTTTCCCGAGAGTTCGAAGAGTCAGCTGGAAGTGAAATTTCTAGAACTGAAGCAGATAACGATGACAGTATCTGAGTATGCTGTTAAATTCAATGAGTTGGCGAGGTTTGCGCCATATAAAGTCAGCACAGACAAACGCAAGGTGAATAGTTTTGAACAGGGACTGAAGCCTTGGTTGTACATTAGGGTTTCCCTATTCCAATTGAAGACTTTCGCAGCAGTGATGCAAAAAGAAATACTCATTGAAGGTTGATAAGTGGGTTTTATACCTACTTATTTGATATCAATTCACGAGAACTATTCCCATCTCAAGTGCATTTGAGTGTATTTTTAGTTGTATTTCATAATATTTTGCATTAAATGTACTGAGAATTCCTTAGGAGTAAAAGTGCAGGAAATGGCATAGCTTGACAATGGTTGGTGGCAATGGAGCTAATGGAGGTTGGAGCAAAGAAACCAAGCATTAGCAGGACAAATGAACAAGAGAAGCAGAACAAGGATGTAGCAGTAGCATAACACAAAATCCAAATTATAGAAGCAGCGTGGCTAGACAGGTATAAACACGAGCACCCGCGCAAGCAACCGAACAGAGCTCATTTTGAAGAACGCGCGCCCGCGCCACATTTACATAGGGACAGCACGCGGCCGCTCGCGACCTCTGTGGCTGCTAATTAATTTTATTTTAATTTTTAAATTATAAGAGTTGGTGTTGGTTAAAACAATTCTGGTTGGCACCAGACGTATTATTCATTAGTTTTTACGTGTTTTGGACGAGGGAATTAGGTTTTACAGACTTTGAGAGATTTCAATTAAAAAGCCAAGCATAACATCATTATTTTCTACTTCTTCTTTGGAATTAAGTTATTGTGGATGCTTTACTTTTATGTTGCTGGATATTAGTGAGTATTTGAACGTTACATTGGGATTGTAATCAACAATTGGGTTTGATTGATTCTCTCTTCTCTCTTTCAATTGTTTGTTTATTTTCCATGCGTTGCTTTGATCCCATAATGGCTTTTGGTTTAGTCATGAACTAAATTCCATTATGGGATTCTAACGGAGTTTAATATGTAGTCTAACTTATGGCCTGATTGCTGGACTGTTTTGCGTATTATAAGGAATTTATGTCATGGTTGATTTACATGCATGAATGATTGATCACCATTCATTTTATGTGGATGTATGGAATTAAAAAATAACATGCGAGTATGGTTGTAATCATGATAGCATGCGTATATGGGGCTGTTTTGCTTAGCTTTGTATTTCGTGAATCAGATAGACATATACTATTTCACCGTATGAGTTAAATAAGGGCTTGTGCTTAAATTCAATATTGTTGCAATCTCACATAGAAATATAGTGAGATTGGTTTTATTGATGATTACATGGTGTCTATTGCATGTGGATGTTATGTAAGTAGGTCATGATACATTGAAAAATGGTTATGTCTACATTAGTGTTCTTGGATATGTTTTTGTGATACGTGAACAATCTTGCATGATGGTTGTAATTAGATGAACTGTTAAATGAAGTTAGGATCCCATTATCTCCAGATTTGATTTATTACATTATTATTCTTATTTTAGGTATTATTTGCATTTAGAATAATTCACAATTATAAGCATTAGTTTAAGCATATAAAAATAGTGATTTAGTTGATGCATAATAGTTTAATTTAGACAACTTTCTCCGTGGATCGATACTCAACTTACTCTGTATTGCTTATTGACGCATATATGCTTGCATGAGTTAGATCACTTTTGTTAGAACTAAAAAAGAGGCAAAAGTTTTTTGCGCCGTTGCTGGGGAAAGGCGTATAAATTTAAATAGTTATCATCAGTTTTAAGTTATATTGTATGAATTAGACAAATATAATCTTATCTCATTTCTATTTTTGTTATTGTTTTTGTTTCAGGAACTTGTATAAATTTTTATTTGCACGAGGTCATCTAATCCCAACTTAACACCTGCTCAGGACAATATAAACGGGAGAGGTTGGAAAGCGAGAGTTCGTAGAAATTTACAAGTAGAATTAGAGGTAACTACATCTAATATGGCAACCGAGGGACAAGGAGAAGAGCAAAGAGAGGAGCATAGGGCTCTGAGAGAATATACCATGCCTAATACTAATGGATTATAGTCTATCATAGTCAGACCATAGATAGCAACTAATACATTCGAGATAAAAACATACACTATTCAGATGGTGAAAAATTCAGTACAGTTTGGGGGTGCCGCTACAGATGATCCGAATGAACACCTGTTAAGTTTTATTTAGATATGTGATACTTTCAGATATAATAGGGTGACGGAGGATGCTATCAGACTTAGGCTATTTCCGTTCTCATTGAGGGATAAAGCGAAAAGTTGGCTTCATTCTTTGCATGCAGGATCTATAACTACATGGGATGATCTAGCACAGAAATTCTTAGCCAAGTTTTTCCCAATGGCTAAGACTGCGAAAATAAGGACAACAATCTCTTAGTTCGAGCAACAATAGGGTGAATCCTTATATGAGGCCTGGGAGAGATACAAAGAGATGTTAAGAAAGTGTTCACACCATAGTATGCTAGATTGGATGGTGATCAACACATTCTATAATGGATTGGGATGACAGTCTAGGCCAATTGTAGATGCAGCTGTAGCAGGAACATTATGGGCAAAGAGTTATGAGGAGGCCTATAATGTGACACCCCCAAATCCTGGTACTTTATTTCCTCAAGATTTGGTTTTCACTTAATCAAAACATTCATTTCAAACTACCCAATCATAATAAAATTGAATAATGAAAACCTGTCTATACAGGATTAAACTTAAATAAAAATCTCCCTGGTTATCTAACCTTTAATTACAAATATTCAAATGCGGAAAATTAAATAAACTTCATTACAATCTTTAAATTAAAGTCTAATAATAAAACTATCAAATCTATTATAAGTCTTCATCACTTGTACATTTTTCCATTTCCTTTGTTAGTAGTAGGTTCATTGACCTTCTCAACCTTAGCTGGAATAAGTATTTAATATGCAAGAGTGAGCAAACAAGGCTCACTTGAAATAAGAATGAATAACTTTACAACATTACAACATTTGCCAGAAATAGGCTCAATAGAACTGAATGATAGGTTCTATTAACATTTTTAAACATACTATTGAGGGTCTAATGACCACGAATCATGTCCACAGTTATAAGTAATCTTCCAACTTTAAATTTAACAGTCATAAGACTATAAGGACTCCATGTACTTAGGGGGATCAACCCTTCGTACAATGTATTGTGCACAACCATTTCAACGCTAAGCGTAAACCTCTATTAAAAGAGTTGTTCATCTCAGTATTTAGAATACAAGTCTGCACCAAAGTAAGTTTGGTTTGGATACATTACAAGGTAATTTAGAATTTAACGGTAATCAACTAAGGATTAGTTTATTACAAAAGAAATAATTGTATGCTATGGAATAATCATAACAGAATTGATAATTGTAAATTAACATCATGCTTTAGGAATAATCTAATAGCATAAGCATTGAATAATCATATCATAATTTTGCTTTGAACAATATTAATTCAAAGTTATTGAGAATTAGATACCAAGCATGCATAATTAATAGTAATTTGAACGATAGAGTTGTTCAACACTAGAATATGAAAAATATAGCAATTTCATACTAAATAACAAGTTACATATTAAAGAAACTTGCTCAATACTAAATATACGACTTAGAATACTTGCATCCCTATGAATAATTAGATACAAGAGCTTTCTCAATAATAAACCATCTAGCTCTACGAAAGTGCAGAGTTAGCCTTTTGTGTAATTGCAATTGAATTCAAAACAATAGTGTACTCAACAAAATCAAACTCGCATTATGAAGTTTTAGAGTTAGAGAACTTGCTCAAAAGAGTGTAAATATTTGAATAATTATAGAAGTAGTGTTAGAGAACTTGCCTTGAGCACATGCTAAACCTTACAACTTGAATCAATACCCTATACATATGTCATCATGACATAATTAGTTATTACTAACATTTTATATCTATACAAACAAGTATATACATCATGTAGGTTAAATTACCAATTCACATAATCAAACTTTGTTAATACTAGTTAATCTTTGATAACATGCTCATTTATAGTTTAATACTACTGAAAACATCATTTAACATTCCTATTATTAACACATAACATTTATTTTCAAAATTGGTGTAATAAACTAAAACTGTCAGAACCTTCTGCTAACTAGCGTTGCGGCGCCACAATTTACACTATGGTTGGCGCTGCGGCGCTGAGTTGGTGTTGTGGCGTGAGTCACAGGCCAAAGATTGGAGCTGCGACGTGGCGCCGGTGCTGTGGAGCGAGATTAATACTGTTGGGTCACGGCGCCAAACTCCAGAATCTAGCGACCAAGCTCGACAACAGTATGAACAAAAGCCAAATTGGCCTACAAGCTCATATCTAATAGACTAATTAATATGTAATTCATATAGAGACTTCATGTAAGCATATTTTGAAGACTTCTAACATGATTCTACCCATAAAATATCATAAGCATCAAATTTACAAAACCCAATTTCAATGGTTTTGGCAAAAACTCCTTTTTTGATGCTTTCAATGAAAATCAACACTGTGATTTTGTTTTTCAACCAAAACAGTTAATTCAAATTACCATGGTTATGATTATACATACTCTATCAAATTCAATAGTTAATTTATATATATTAACAATTAATCAAACCTTAATTTCTATTTAAACCAAGTCATACTCATATATTTTTCATATGAACACTCTATAATATATTTTTCTTCACAAATTGTATACATACATCACTTAATTTCTCTATAATCATATATAAACTCATGAAACAACCTTATAACAAATAATCATACAAAACTATATACATATCAATAATTCATCTTATACAAATATTTTACAAAGACTTTTTGGGAAGAGGAAAACTAAACTTTTAAAGAAAGAGATTGAGCTCCTACCTTTGATTAAGAAGATGATATGTGACACCCCCAAATCCGGGTTACCTGACTCCCGAGTTTGGTGTTCACGATCCACACTATAATTAACATTTAACTACCCATAATATATATAGATAGTAATTTTCATAATATTTTATCAGAGTTTAATAATAATACATCACCCAGGTTCTCTAACCTTAACTTTACAAACATACCCTTTAGATATACAAAAAGGGTTTACAAATACAACATAATAAATATGTTCATCATAATTAATTTATTACAACGCCTTTGCCTTTATCCTTAACAACACTTCCTGCCACTTCGTCCCTAGCTAAAAAGTTTTATTTAGCAAGGGTGAGCAACTAATTTGCCCCGCAAGTTAATACATACAATAAATGTATAAGGATTTAAAACAACAGACTATCTATTTTGATATAATGGAACCAAAGTTCGGGGAACTTTGATATAGCTGAACAAATCGTTATTCAATAACAAGTTTTCTCGTATTCTATACAACACAATAATTCACTAATGAAAGAGTACAACGCTTTCAAAGTTTCTACGATATTCTAATGAATAATCAATAATCAATTCTCCAAAATATCAAAGTGGAATGTTTTCCAGATTTATACTGAGCGATCACACAAGATCTTTGAACTTATTTTTCTCGGGTAGATATCAAAGATTTACTTTGATAAATACCCAGGTGTATCAGATAATTATAAAGATTAAATCATACCCCTCTGCAAGTACAACAAGTGATCAGCTTATTATACCCTATATTATGCATAATACTCAAAACGCGCGCAAAGGTCGAATTCACGACCAACAAAATGTTCCCTTTATATAAAAGGTTGTTCTTCTCAGTCTTAGAATCAAGATTTTGATTTTACAACGAAATACTATGATTTCAAATTCTATTTGCTTCTCTTCTCAAACCTAACAAGTTTTTTACAAATGTTTGTCTAATCAGAATAATTGGCTAAGACATTTCTCAACATAATTCGACAATAAGCAGGAATTATCTGTACTGTCAATTCTAACTTCTACAGATATGAATATCCAACAACAGTAATTCTACGAATATATATTTTCTAATTCAAAAATTTAATTTCAACAATAAATCCCTGGACGTGGCTTAATCAACAATAATTAACCACCAATAATAATTGAATGAAATAACTCAAGGTTGAGTTAGGGAACTTGCCTCTTCCGCTGATTACAGCTACACAATATACTTATCTGATTTCAAAAGACCTATAACCAATAATGTAGGTCTCACAATTAGCACAAACATTTATATCACACAGCACTGTATTCACAGTCAAAATTTTCCTAAGCACATTGGCACACAGTCAAATCAGTGTTTATAACCTATATAAACACATAACAAGTTTAACTATTTCGGTCTGGTTGGACTTCGGTCCATTCTCGGTGTTCTGGTCACCCTATTCGACAATTAACACATTGATTGTCAATTAAACTTGGTCTCTAAGCTTCAATATTAATTTAGATAAGTCAATTATCAATTATAATATTTTTCGGAAGCTTTTAATAATTATCAAGTAATTATTATAATTTATAATAATTTTTCAAACACTTAAATCATTTTTAAATGATTTAATTATCAAATAATCTTATCATTATTAATATTTAATAATATCAAAATATTAATAACATACATTCCAAAATATTAAAGTTATCATCAATAACTTAAAATATTTTTAAATCATCAATATTCTACTTAAATGATTTTTTTTAAAATAATTAAAATCAATTTTAAATCATCACCATTAATATATAAATATTAATGAAATTATTATCCAAATATTAAAAGTCATTAATTATAACTTACAATATTTGTAAACCATTTTTCTCATTTTTAAATGATTTTTAAATCAATAAAATCATTTTTAATTTATTTATTTAATATAATAATTAAATAAATCAAATATCATTAATATTAATTTATTAATGAAAATTCTCCAAAATATTGAAAATTATATTTTATAATTTAAAATATTTTCTAACACTTTATTCTCAATTAAAATGATTTTTAAAGCATTAAAATCATTTTTATCTTATTTATTTAATTTAATAATCAAATAAATTTAATATCATTAATATTAAATTATTAATGAAAATTCTCCAAAAATATTAAAAGTTACATTTTATAACTCAAAATATTTTTAAATACATTATTCTTATTTAAAATGATTTTTCATAATATAAAATCATTTTTCTCTAATTTATTTAATATACTAATTAAATAAATTAAATACCTTTAATAATTAAATAATTATAAATATTAAAGAAAAATATTCTAATTGGTCACAAATTATTTTTCATAATTTAAAATAATTTTTAAAACCATTTTTGGTAATTTTTAGAATTTATTTCTATTTTTTTAATAATTTTCGGAAATTCTGAAAATTAAATTTATTAAAACCGTCGCTATAGGCCTTTAGCGACACAAAGCGTCGTTGTAGGTGTTCTTGAGCTCAAGAACACTGACAGCCGGCAGATCTAGGGGTCATGTTTGACCGGCTTTAACTTCCAATCTGCTCATGTTCTGGGCTATCTAAAACTTTGGTATTGTATTACTAATGTAACACTACAATCCCTAATCGATACTTTGGTTAAACAACATCACAACAAGAAGATCAAAGCCTCCAAAGTTGCTGCCAGAAAACAATCTGGGCTTTCTGGGCTTAAACAGTTTGAGTTGCCATATTCAACCTCAATTTAATCTATGATCTGGTCTCGGTTTAAGTTGTTTTATGGTTCAGAGTTATATTCCATGTATCAGAGAACAACATCAAAGCAACAAATCAAATTATCATTAACAAAATTGTAACGCCCCGAAATCCGGTCTATCTTCACACCCGAATTCCGTTCGTCACTAGTACATCACGATCCCATCTTCTTCCAAACATACATCATTATATAACTAAATATAACAACATATACTCTCAAATCCCAGGTTCTGGAAACCTTATAACCTTTTTCATTACAAATAATGATAAATACATTATTCATTTCATCTTACAAGAGTGACTTTTAATCCGCCACCAAGGATACATAACAGTTCCTTAAACTAGTCTATAGTTCAATTTCATCTTTCTATATTACAAGTCTTCACTTGATCTTCTCGCTCATTCACACTCTGAAGGGAACTTCATCTGGATACCATCAGCTTGACCTTTACGGGATCCTTAAGTTCGTCTAACATCATTCGCTGAAAATGTTTTTCAAATAAAGCAAGTGTGAGCATTCAATTGCCCAGCAAGTCATAACAGTTGAACAAACATCTTCAAGAATTCAAACATTCTTTATAACTTCGATAACCGATTAAAGGTTATGAAGCAGCTCGAATAATAGGAATAATCACGATTCCTATCATTTTAAAACATTATTCGCATGCACTTTGAAATACTTTTATTCTTCTACCTTTTTCATACTCATCAGGTCTGGCTAGAATCATTAGCACAGACTTAACAATAACGGATCATGTATAAACAGAACATACTTGTATTGAACAGCTCAATCATAGAACAGTTCATATCATAGAAACACCGAAGTGTTCACATTGTGGCACAAGGCCTCATACGTTCTACCACCTTGTACAAATATCACACATTAGCACATAGACAGAACTTCTCAAGTTCAACATCTGAGAAATTTAAGTAACTAACATTCATTTAGAATATGAATGAAGTTAGGAAACTTGCCTTACGCACAGCTACAGCCTACGCTGAACTGCTCATTTCGGTTCCTATGTAGCACATAAGAAAAACAGCACATACACTAATTAGTCGTGTATATTTGACTTATGCATTAGCTTAATTTTACTTTTTAGGGTTCGCATTCTTGCAACCTAAGTTTACGCGACCACTTTCATTATCGTTCTACAGTTTCATAACATACGGAGATGTCTTACTTTTACGCTCATCATCTTTGATGTTTTACATTTTATCTTCTTCTTATTACTTCTCTAAGACACAGCATACATCGCTTCTCTGCTAGTATTTCATATGGTACTCTGAGTGGTTTCCCACAAACAACTAACAAACAAGTTCCCGTCTTGTCTACACTGCCCATAACAGTGAGTTAGATCGGTTGCCAGTTTTGTATATACCTTCGCTCACTGAAGGAATTGTTTAGCCCAGCTCCCATATGTCAACCATCAAAGATTACGATTGTACCACAACCTATACTCATCTTAACTTATCCGCACTATTAAACTATAATATTCGGTAAGTTAATTTCTTATTCCTTTCGGCTTCCTTGCATCAAATGCATTGATGATATAAAATTTATTTTGATATTTCAAATCAATTTCTGTCTAGCCGAAACAATTAGCATAGACATACCAAGAATAGTTCTTTTTTTTTTTAAAATCTATTGATTCCAAAAGTTGAACCAATTCTTTTATTTTTAAAAATACGAACACATATGCACGACTTCAATAAACTTCGCAATCTAGCGTAGCTAGAAGACTTGGAATATCCTATTCTCCACCTTCCGTCATTGTCTTACTGCGACAATACCTAATCTTCTCTAGCTCCTTCAATACTAAGCCTACTGAAAACAACTCATTTTCAGTCTAAACATTCCTATATCTTAGTACAGTCCATCAACTTACCACACATTATGAGTTCAGGAACTTTCCACAATAATACGAGTTTAAGAACCATCCCAGACAGACCATAAGCGTCCATTCGCTGAGAAGTTCAAAAACGTACCATATCATTGTGAGTCACGAACGTACCATAAGTATGAGTTTCAAGAACTCGCACCTACCTTATCGTTCTCTACCTATCAAATATATACATGAGAGAAGATTCACCTTCTCGTCATATACATCTTGACAGCGTGACCATGTCCAATGATTATCATTTTAATAAGCTAAGCAGTTGTTACACCAAGCACAAACCTCTGCCCATACAAAGGTTCATACAACTTAGCTATCACATGAGTCCTCAATTGAAATTTTATAACTTCTAAATCTCTCTCTACTTAATACGAATTTTCTTTAATTCATATACTATCCCTCATAACTCAATCTTAGTTCTTCTTCCCGTACTACTTCGTAGTACTATAAATCATTCATCGTTTAACAGCTCATCTGTTACTACGATTCACTATGATCACATGGTGATCTTCTTATCCCTCTCTCTACGATTATAGTCTTAGATACTCTTACCTAAGATTTATAACCTATCAGCTCTGATACCAACCTGTAACGTCCCGAAATCCGGTCTATCTTCACACCCGAATTCCGTGCGTCACTAGTACATCACGATCCCATCTTCTTCCAAACATACATCATTATATAACTAAATATAACAACATATACTCTCAAATCCCAGGTTCTGGAAACCTTATAACCTTTTTCATTAGAAATAATGATAAATACATTATTCATTTCATCTTACAAGAGTGACTTTTAATCCGCCACCAAGGATACATAACAGTTCCTTAAACTAGTCTATAGTTCAATTTCATCTTTCTATATTACAAGTCTTCACTTGATCTTCTCGCTCATTCACACTCTGAAGGGAACTTCATCTGGATACCATCAGCTTGACCTTTACGGGATCCTTAAGTTCGTCTAACATCATTCGCTGAAAATATTTTTCATATAAAGCAAGTGTGAGCATTCAATTGCCCAGCAAGTCATAACAGTTGAACAAACATCTTCAAGAATTCAAACATTCTTTATAACTTCGATAACCGAACAAAGGTTATGAAGCGGCTCGAATAATAGGAATAATCACGATTCCTATCATTTTAAAACATTATTCGCATGCACTTTGAAATACTTTTATTCTTCTACCTTTTTCATACTCATCAGGTCTGGCTAGAATCATTAGCACAGACTTAACAATAACGGATCATGTATAAACAGAACATACTTGTATTGAACAGCTCAATCATAGAACAGTTCATATCATAGAAACACCGAAGTGTTCACATTGTGGCACAAGGCCTCATACGTTCTACCACCTTGTACAAATATCACACATTAGCACATAGACAGAACTTCTCAAGTTCAACATCTGAGAAATTTAAGAAACTAGCATTCATTTAGAATATGAATGAAGTTAGGAAACTTGCCTTACGCACAGCTACAGCCTACGCTGAACTGCTCATTTCGGTTCCTATGTAGCACATAAGAAAAACAGCACATACACTAATTAGTCATGTATATTTGACTTATGCATTAGCTTAACTTTACTTTTTAGGGTTCGTATTCTTGCAACCTAAGTTTACGCGACCACTTTCATTATCGTTCTACAGTTTCATAACATACGGAGATGTCTTACTTTTACGCCCATCATCTTTGATGTTTTACATTTTATCTTCTTCTTATTACTTCTCTAAGACACAGCATACATCGCTTCTCTGCTAGTAGTTCATATGGTACTCTGAGTGGTTTCCCACAAACAACCAACAAACAAGTTCCCGTCTTGTCTACACTGCCCATAACAGTGAGTTAGATCGGTTGCCAGTTTTGTATATACCTTCGCTCACTGAAGGAATTGTTTAGCCCAGCTCCCATATGTCAACCATCAAAGATTACGATTGTACCACAACCTATACTCATCTTAACTTATCCGCACTATTAAACTATAATATTCGGTAAGTTAATTTCTTATTCCTTTCGGCTTCCTGGAAACTAAATACCACGCCTCAGTATTCTCTCTTTATCATCTAAGTCATACAGTCTTATGTATACTCAGAGCGATCATTCCCTGAAATCCTTAACTCGGCTTTGTTACGTTAAAGGCTATTATCTTTAATTCAACTTCTTTACCGTTCATGGTTCAATCCATTACCTTCATTATCTTACAGTCAAACCATACACGGGGTGTAGGTTCTATCCGTTTAATATTTACGTTCCCTCAACCTTCACGTCGATTAAAGTGTTTAACGCTTACATTTCATTCTAACGTTCTTATCCGAATCACATTCGGCTTCCATTAATCTCATTACCGTTCATTACTGCTTTCTTAATACCATTCATTATTCTTCTTTAATGTCGAAGCGATACAGTTCGCTGTATACTAAGACCACTCGTTCACCATAACAGCGTTGCATACACAGCGTCTAAACGGTTCAAATTTATCTCTCACTGTCATGGCATAACATCCAAATGTTATTCATTACACTCGTCGCTCAACGTCTAAGGAATCACAACCCTAGCAACCCCTCACGTTCGTTCATCGCGACTACGGTCCCCGGACATCGGTTATGTAACTCGCATTTAAAAAAAAATTGTTTGTCTTTTAATCACTTTTAATCTTTTCGTTCAACCTTCATTAAAAGTTTAATACACTTTATTAAGTGTTTCATTAATTGAACTATATGTTCGTATTTCTTTCTTGCACATCCCCCAGAAATTGAGCAGCAAAAATCTCATTTCTGGCATTGCACAGCACCGGCGCTGCGGCGCCATGCTCCTTCCTTAATCTCGCGCTGCGGCGCCACTTAGGAGTGGCCAAGGGACGGGACTCGCGCTGCGGCACCGGCCTCCAAGGCATAATTCCGCGCCGCGACGCCAAGCAAAAACCCTAGAAAAATTTTTCTAAGTATTTTACAAGCTTGATACGCTAACTTCACCATCTCATAACTTCTTCGTTATAACTCGGAACGAGGTCATTCCAAAGTCATTTTCTTCCTTATCTTATGTACTTTAATACCCATCAGACAGAACTTCATTCTAAATCCGTTAATGTACCATTCGATTGGCTTGATCATCACCCTTCGTTTATTTTATGTTTTTAACGCTCTTTGTTCGTTCATCCGCAATTCGGTCATCCGAACTCAGAATTCGATCGTTCCTGAATCCACGACTCATGTTTTCAACAGTTTCTTACATCCTTATGAAACCCTACATGTTTGGAATTCATTTACTAACTTTCTAATTCTCGTTTGTCTTTTGCAAAATTTTCGCCATAACTTCGTTATAGCTATGTTTTAATCCGTTCTTCGTGAACGTTTCTATCATTTTTAACCAAGCAATATGCATCAAACTTATACGCGATGGTTTTAAACTTGTCCATCAACAACAATTATCCTACGATGGTTTTAAATTTGTCCATCAACAACGTTCTTCGCGTTCTTCGTTCGTTCTTTAATTTTAATCGTTATTTGGATTATGATTTCACTTTTTATTGGAATTTGATGTTATAGAACATTATTCCTTACTTATTTCATCTACTCATTCATATAATCAACTCAGATTGTTCTAATTCATTACGAATCATATACTTCTTTAAGAAATTTATTTACTAAACTTCAAATTCTTATTTCCTTATTTCTCATGATTTTTAACCATATGAAATCATCCCTAACATCATCTACTCATTATCCTCATTAAGTTATGTTTTAAACATATATATAACTTAAAGAAAATCTAACATAGAAGTTAGGTTTTAATACCTTTCCTCTTTATTTTTCTTCCGCTAGACAAAACCGGCGATTTGCTAGCTTTTCTATTTCACGAACATTTTTGATCCGATCAATCATGCTCATGATCTTCCTTCTCCCTCTCCATCTGAATTCTCTCTCTCTCTCTCTAATGTAGGATTTTCAAAATCTCATTTAAATGAAATCTAGCTTCCTATTTATAGATTTTCCAAAGTTAGGGCAAAATAGTCATTTCACCCCCCTTAACCTCCTTACTATTCATTACCTAACAACTAAGTTAACTTACTCCTTAAGTTTACTTAACAATTAAGTCTACTTAACTTTTAAGTTTGCTTAACTCTTAAGTTTACTTAATACTTAAGTTTACTTAACACTTAAGTTTACTTAATACTTAAGTTTACTTAATACTTAAGTTTTCTATTTTCACCTCCTTAGTTAACCTCCTTACTATTCACGTAGCTTCCCTTGGAAGCTTCGTGATTCCATCTTTCGGGTTTCGTCCGACAGGTTTAAAAACTGCGATTCTCGGAATCCAAATATTTTTGGATATTTCGTCTTTCCTTTACCGATTAACTTTTACGTATTCTTCGGATTTCCGAAAAACTAAAAAACTCTTTTTGGCGTTGAGCGTTTTCCTTCACATTTTACCCTAACGTAGCTAAACGAATGAAAAGTATATAGCAGTACTTTTCGTCGCTTTTATTTTATCCGATTTCTGCACGTTTTTCGAAAAAAACTTTTATCGGCTTACTTAACTCTTCACGATATATTATCAGCAAATCTTTTGACGGAATGTCATTTTGACATACCGAACTCTCAGAATGGCTTAGGTTATTTCAAACCCTAACCCTTAGGTTTCATTAGGTGAATAGTGCCTATTTCGTCTTTTTCCCCAAAATATTTTTGTTCCCGAAAAATTTTCATTTTCGTCTTGAAAATTCCTACTCGTTCAGTCTAGCTCGTAGCCAGAATCCTCCCGACTTATAATCATCCTAGATTCTAAAACGATTAATAACCACATAGCACATAATATTATTAATAAAAATTCATTTTATTAATAACTAATTCTTTAAGCTTAATTGCTGGAAAATCCAAATTTTTGGGTCGTTACACTCTTCCCCTCTTATAAAAATTCCGTCCTCGGAATTTCTCAAAACCACACCCTTACCCGGGTCATCACATTCACCCCTTCTTCACAGAATTTCGTCCTCGAAATTTTAGCCTACCTTTATTCTCAACTTCTCTTCAACGGAGTTCTTATCTTTCAAACATTCTCTCACCTTCACAACTTATAAAGAATTATGAAGTAGAATGAACAACGAGGAATATAAGAATCCCCTTAAAAGATTTCATACTTTTGCTGAGGGGTCAACTTGACCATGAACTCTTACTAGCAGTTTACAATCACCAAGAAGGTAAACTACATCTTCCATACATAGGCGATCAACCCATTGTATAACCCCATTTCGGGGTGTGTTCACCTCAGACTAAATCATTAGATTCCGCACCAAAACAATTTGGATTGGCACAACTTCTCAAGAAAAGATTGATTTTCTTTTAAACATGACATACCATTTGTCTAGCCGAATCAAGTAGCTTAGACCATAACAATAAATTGGATATCAACGTGAAACATTCGTCTAGTCAACTCAATTGACATCGACTAATACTTTAAATTCTTTTTCAATACATCAAAACGTTTTATGACGTCATGATACCGTACTTTTCACAGTACGTTGAGGACTTCGTCAGTTTGTGACTTCATCATTATACATCATACCATAGTGGGTTGTTGATCCTAAGATCACATCCAACACCAGATTCAATTGCATTAATGACTCCATCTTTTTACCATCCTTGCATCAAATGCATTGATGATATAAAATTTATTTTGATATTTCAAATCAATTTCTGTCTAGCCGAAACAATTAGCATAGACATACCAAGAATAGTTCTTTTTTTTTAAAAAAAATCTATTGATTCCAAAAGTTGAACCAATTCTTTCATTTTTAAAAATACGAACACATATGCACGACTTCAATAAACTTCGCAATCTAGCGTAGCTAGAAGACTTGGAATATCCTATTCTCCACCTTCCTTCATTGTCTTACTGCGACAATACCTAATCTTCTCTAGCTCCTTCAATATTAAGCCTACTGAAAACAACTCATTTTCAGTCTAAACATTCCTATATCTTAGTACAGTCCATCAACTTACCACACATTATGAGTTCAGGAACTTTCCACAATAATACGAGTTTAAGAACCATCCCAGACAGACCATAAGCGTCCATTCCCTGAGAAGTTCAAAAACGTACCATATCATTGTGAGTCACGAACGTACCATAAGTATGAGTTTCAAGAACTCGCACCTACCTTATCGTTCTCTACCTATCAAATATATACATGAGAGAAGATTCACCTTCTCGTCATATACATCTTGACAGCGTGACCAATTCCAATGATTATCATTTTAATAAGCTAAGCAGTTGTTACACCAAGCACAAACCTCTGCCCATACAAAGGTTCATACAACTTAGCTATCACATGAGTCCTCAATTGAAATTTTATAACTTCTAAATCTCTCTCTACTTAATACGAATTTTCTTTAATTCATATACTATCTCTCACAACTCAATCTTAGTTCTTCTTCCCATACTACTTCGTAGTACTATAAATCATTCATCGTTTAACAGCTCATCTGTTACTACGATTCACTATGATCACATGGTGATCTTCTTATCCCTCTCTCTACGATTATAGTCTTAGATACTCTTACCTAAGATTTATAACCTATCAGCTCTAATACCAACCTGTAACGTCCCGAAATCCGGTCTATCTTCACACCCGAATTCCGTGCGTCACTAGTACATCACGATCCCATCTTCTTCCAAACATACATCATTATATAACTAAATATAACAACATATACTCTCAAATCCCAGGTTCTGGAAACCTTATAACCTTTTTAATTAGAAATAATGATAAATACATTATTCATTTCATCTTACAAGAGTGACTTTTAATCCGCCACCAAGGATACATAACAGTTCCTTAAACTAGTCTATAGTTCAATTTCATCTTTCTATATTACAAGCCTTCACTTGATCTTCTCGCTCATTCACACTCTGAAGGGAACTTCATCTGGATACCATCAGCTTGACCTTTACGGGATCCTTAAGTTCGTCTAACATCATTCGCTGAAAATATTTTTCATATAAAGCAAGTGTGAGCATTCAATTGCCCAGCAAGTCATAACAGTTGAACAAACATCTTCAAGAATTCAAACATTCTTTATAACTTCGATAACCGAACAAAGGTTATGAAGCGGCTCGAATAATAGGAATAATCACGATTCCTATCATTTTAAAACATTATTCGCATGCACTTTGAAATACTTTTATTCTTCTACCTTTTTCATACTCATCAGGTCTGGCTAGAATCATTAGCACAGACTTAACAATAATGGATCATGTATAAACAGAACATACTTGTATTGAACAGCTCAATCATAGAACAATTCATATCATAGAAACACCGAAGTGTTCACATTGTGGCACAAGGCCTCATACGTTCTACCACCTTGTACAAATATCACATATTAGCACATAGACAGAACTTCTCAAGTTCAACATCTGAGAAATTTAAGAAACTAGCATTCATTTAGAATATGAATGAAGTTAGGAAACTTGCCTTACGCACAGCTACAGCCTACGCTGAACTGCTCATTTCGGTTCCTATGTAGCACATAAGAAAAACAGCACATACACTAATTAGTCATGTATATTTGACTTATGCATTAGCTTAACTTTACTTTTTAGGGTTCGCATTCTTGCAACCTAAGTTTACGCGACCACTTTCATTATCGTTCTACAGTTTCATAACATACGGAGATGTCTTACTTTTACGCCCATCATCTTTGATGTTTTACATTTTATCTTCTTCTTATTACTTCTCTAAGACACAGCATACATCGCTTCTCTGCTAGTAGTTCATATGGTACTCTGAGTGGTTTCCCACAAACAACCAACAAACAAGTTCCCATCTTGTCTACACTGCCCATAACAGTGAGTTAGATCGGTTGCCAGTTTTGTATATACCTTCGCTCACTGAAGGAATTGTTTAGCCCAGCTCCCATATGTCAACCATCAAAGATTACGATTGTACCACAACCTATACTCATCTTAACTTATCCGCACTATTAAACTATAATATTCGGTAAGTTAATTTCTTATTCCTTTCGGCTTCCTGGAAACTAAATACCACGCCTCAGTATTCTCTCTTTATCATCTAAGTCATACAGTCTTATGTATACTCAGAGCGATCATTCCCTGAAATCCTTAACTCGGCTTTGTTACGTTAAAGGCTATTATCTTTAATTCAACATCTTTACCGTTCATGGTTCAATCCATTACCTTCATTATCTTACGGTCAAACCATACACGGGGTGTAGGTTCTATCCGTTTAATATTTACGTTCCCTCAACCTTCACGTCGATTAAAGTGTTTAACGCTTACATTTCATTCTAACGTTCTTATCCGAATCACATTCGGATTCCATTAATCTCATTACCGTTCATTACTGCTTTCTTAATACCATTCATTATTCTTCTTTAATGTCGAAGCGATACAGTTCGCTGTATACTAAGACCACTCGTTCACCATAACAGCGTTGCATACACAGCGTCTAAACGCTTCAAATTTATCTCTCACTGTCATGGCATAACATCCAAATGTTATTCATTACACTCGTCCCTCAACGTCTAAGGAATCACAACCCTAGCAACCCCTCACGTTCGTTCATCGCGACTACGGTCCCCGGACATCGGTTATGTAACTCGCATTTAAAAAAAAATTGTTTGTCTTTTAATCACTTTTAATCTTTTCGTTCAACCTTCATTAAAAGTTTAATACACTTTATTAAGTGTTTCATTAATTGAACTATATGTTCGTATTTCTTTCTTGCACATCCCCCAGAAATTGAGCAGCAAAAATCTCATTTCTGGCATTGCACAGCACCAGCGCTGCGGCGCCATGCTCCTTCCTTAATCTCGCACTGCGGCGCCACTTAGCAGTGGCCAAGGGACGGGACTCGCGCTGCGGCGCCGGCCTCCAAGGCATAATTCCGCACCGCGGCGCCAAGCAAAAACCCTAGAAAAATTTTTCTAAGTATTTTACAAGCTTGATATGCTAACTTCACCATCTCATAACTTCTTCGTTATAACTCGGAACGAGGTCATTCCAAAGTCATTTTCTTCCTTATCTTATGTACTTTAATACCCCTCAGACAGAACTTCATTCTAAATTCGTTAATGTACCATTCGATTGGCTTGATCATCACCCTTCGTTTATTTTATGTTTTTAACGCTCTTTGTTCGTTCATCCGCAATTCGGTCATCCGAACTCGGAATTCGATCGTTCCTGAATCCACGACTCATGTTTTCAACATTTTCTTACATCCTTATGAAACCCTACATGTTTGGAATTCATTTACTAACTTTCTAATTCTCGTTTGTCTTTTGCGAAATTTTTGCCATAACTTCGTTATAGCTATGTTTTAATCCGTTCTTCGTGAACGTTTCTATCATTTTTAACCAAGCAATATGCATCAAACTTATACGCGATGGTTTTAAACTTGTCCATCAACAACAATTATCCTACGATGGTTTTAAATTTTTCTATCAACAACGTTCTTCGCGTTCTTCGTTCGTTCTTTAATTTTAATCGATATTTGGATTATGATTTCACTTTTTATTGGAATTTGATGTTATAGAACATTATTCCTTACTTATTTCATCTACTCATTCATATAATCAACTCAGATTGTTCTAATTCATTACGAATCATATACTTCTTTAAGAAATTTTTTACTAAATTTCAAATTCTTATTTCCTTATTTCTCATGATTTTTAACCATATGAAATCATCCCTAACATCATCTACTCATTATCCTCATTAAGTTATGTTTTAAACATATATATAACTTAAAGAAAATCTAACATAGAAGTTAGGTTTTAATACCTTTCCTCTTTATTTTTCTTCCGCTAGACAAAACCGGCGATTTGCTAGCTTTTCTATTTCACGAACATTTTTGATCCGATCAATCATGCTCATGATCTTCCTTCTCCCTCTCCATCCGAATTCTCTCTCTCTCTCTAATGTAGGATTTTCAAAATCTCATTTAAATGAAATCTAGCTTCCTATTTATAGATTTTCCAAAGTTAGGGCAAAATAGTCATTTCACCCCCCTTAACCTCCTTACTATTCATTACCTAACAACTAAGTTAACTTACTCCTTAAGTTTACTTAACAATTAAGTCTACTTAACCTTTAAGTTTGCTTAACTTTTAAGTTTACTTAATACTTAAGTTTACTTAACACTTAAGTTTACTTAATACTTAAGTTTTCTATTTCCACCTCCTTAGTTAACCTCCTTACTATTCACGTAGCTTCCCTTGGAAGCTTCGTGGTTCCATCTTTCGGGTTTCGTCCGACAGGTTTAAAAACTGCGATTCTCGGAATCCAAATATTTTTGGATATTTCGTCTTTCCTTTACCGATTAACTTTTACGTATTCTTCGGATTTCCGAAAAACTAAAAAACACTTTTTGGCGTTGAGCGTTTTCCTTCACATTTTACCCTAACGTAGCTAAACGAATGAAAAGTATATAGCAGTACTTTTCGTCGTTTTTATTTTATCCGATTTCTGCACGTTTTTCGAGAAAAACTTTTATCGGCTTACTTAACTCTTCACGATATATTATCAGCAAATCTTTTGACGGAATGTCATTTTGACATACCGAACTCTCAGAATGGCTTAGGTTATTTCAAGCCCTAACCCTTAGGTTTCATTAGGTGAATAGTGCCTATTTCGTCTTTTTTCCCCGAAATATTTTTGTTCCCGGAAAATTTTCATTTTCGTCTTGAAAATTCCTACTCGTTCAGTCTAGCTCGTAGCCAGAATCCTCCTGACTTATAATCATCCTAGATTCTAAAACGATTAATAACCACATAGCACATAATATTATTAATAAAAATTCATTTTATTAATAACTAATTCTTTAAGCTTAATTTCTGGAAAATCCAAATTTCTGGGTCGTTACAAAAATCATCACAAAACACACGGTCAAACTCTGTCAGACAGCTTGTTCTTAAAAATCTGGAAATTCCCAGAAAGTTTCAGTCTTGATCAAACGACCAAGTTTGACCATTTGTCACGATCGATCTATTGACGTTTTTAGTGTTATATAAGCATGAATATGTAGTCCTACTTATAGGCTATAAGATGGTTACAAACATCACATTAAACAACCTATACACTGTCAGATTCGCTCGCTACAAAACTTGTCAGAGGGTGTTTTAAACTTCTGGGCTTGCCCAGATTTGCACTCGGTCATGGTCGGTCAACCGACTTTGACCGAGTATAACTTGCAATCTATACATTGGATTACTATGATTTCAATTCCAGATCCAAGAAAACATGTCCGGCTACCGATCCAAACAATAAAACATAACAAAACATTTACAGAACAAGATCTGAGCGGCCTGACATTTGGCTGTCTGAGCACAAATCTGCTCAAGAACAATTTTTGAAATATATTATTTTAAGGCACTTTAATGCTATGAATTCATGATAGATCATCATAGATCTTCATATAACATCCAATAGCAATTTTCTAAACACAAAAACACAAAAATGTTTCAAGCATACAAGATCAAAAATTAAAAACTTGGTTATACCTTTTTAGCTTTGAATCTTGATCTAATCCTTCCAATATGTTTATGATTGATCTAAGGCTGGTAATATAACTGATTCTACTAGTTATTTTCGGACACCAAGAGAGAAGGAGAGTTGGTAGGAGCAAAGTTGCAAAATAATCAAGTTTTATGATTTTTCTGTAACGCCCCAGAAAATTGAACATTTTGTAATTTCTTTTAATAATGAATAAAATAATATTATTTATTATTATTATGTGTTGAGAAGATGGATGTCGTTCTATAACCTAGAAACGTCGTAAAGTAGTAGTATTTTAACTACGTGGGAGAATTAAAGTGTTTGAATTTCTAAAACGAAAATAAAAGTTTTCTGAAAAATTTTCTGAAAAACACTATTCATCAATTTCTGCTCGGGAATTATTTTTGAACTTCCGAGAAATACGTAATGTTATAATATCGAGATGATATCAATTATGTAATAATAATCTAAGTATGGAAAATGAAATATTTCGCATGCGTACCTAATTTGAGATAGTTAGGTTATTAAGCGTTAAAAGAATGAAGTTGTAATCGTATAATGTGTAAACATTATATGGAGTAAGGAATAGAGGTATAATACGACGTATTGTATTATTATGTACGAAGAATGAGATATCGTATATTTCGAATTAATATACGAAATAGCATACGAGAATTATACGTAGGATATGTATGTTAAGTTATTGAATTTAAGATAATGGACTTGTGGGATTTCTAGTTTATTGATAGAAGCTCAAGTGTATGATTATCACAAGTCCAATCTATTGTAACTCAAGCCCAATAGGAAAGTAGTTGGATTAATTAACCAAGCCCAAGGTAAAGCCTTGACCCATGGGTCAAACCAAGTGAGGAAGTGGGTAGTCTTGATGGGCAAGGATTAAGTGTGATGACCAAGTGTTGTGGTGAGCAAGTAAAAGAAGTGACTAGCAAGAAGACTTGAAGGTTAAGTTATGAATAGTAAGGAGGTGGAATGAGGAGGTGGGATTGTTTATTGTCCATTTTGCCCCAAGCTTTGGTGGCCTATAAATACCAAGTTAATTTCATTTTTTTGTTGGTTGTTTTGTTATCATCCAACACTTTCCTCTCAAACATATAAGCTACCTATTTGGTAGAGAGAATAAGTCACTTAAAGCACTTATAAGCCACTTCAACCTTTGATAGTTTCCAAAGCAAATAGAAGTCTTCAAGGGTAAGACTCATTTTCTTTTATCTATATCTTTTCTATGATAGGATTGATAGAGAAGGGGGATTGCTTGAGGATAACATGTAATAAGTTATAAGGAATGAACTTAAGCCGAATAAGTTGAATAAGCAACTTGAACCCTAATAAGTTGTTAAGATCATGAAGGACTTGTCATATGATGATTAGTATGTTGTTTATAACATGAGAGCATTGATTGAAGGACTTAAATTATTGGTAAGTCATGAGTATGAAGATTTCTAGTTCATAAGTTGAGAAAGTCAATGACTTATGGAAATAAGTCAAAACCTACTTTGATTATAAGTTGGTGTAATAAAT